>OY728163.1:394535490-395864641 GCA_963277665.1 Viscum album | reverse complement strand
TTCACATTGATGGAACATGGTTTAAAAACCCATTCACCCTCTATGGAGAAATTGTGCACCCCCCCCCCCCAGAAGAGGAACATGGTTGAGGCACAAGGTTTTGTATAATTTTAACCCTTCCTAGAAACCCATTAATGAGATTAAAATTAACATGAATTTTAGTTTTTAAATTCCCAACCCACCCCCATCGTAATCCAAAATTGAACCTTAGTAATAAATATTGTATTCTTATCTATGATGAAATCAATTTTATGATATCTTAGTGTTCTTGACCTCCGTTCTTGGGGAATCAAATGGCATATTAAAGTTCTACACCTCCCTAGGTTTCTTTTTTTCTACCCATTTAGATCTCTCTCTCCCTCTCTGTCCATTTTTTCTTCCTTTCTTAGATAAAAGATTGATGTTTATCCACTTTCAATTCTAGATTTACATCCGAGTTTATCCGATCTTGATCTATTTTTATCCTCGATTCAGGATTTGTATCTAAATCATGCTCTTCATCACATTCATGATTAACCATATACAAATTTTGGATTCTTCCATTGGTGATCAATTTGCAATGAATTAATGCCGGTGGTATATTTTTACAAATCCAACGTCTATATTCCAATTACATGTATGTAATTGTATAATTTGAATTGGTTTATTTTTAATTGAGATTTTAAATTGAATTTATTAATTTAGAATATAAATTAATTAACTGATTATGGAATTAGGAATATGGAGATTGTGTATTGGGAATAATTAATTTTTTAATTAATTATGGGATTATTTGGATTATGGACATTGAATAATTTTTTTTTAATTTCTTTATGGGATTGACATGATTAATTAATTGGTAAATAATTTAATGTAATTGATGTTCTTAATAAATTTGGGAATTAATTAATGTGATATATGTGATAAACTAATTATTTAATTAGTAATGACATTATTATGGTTAATTAGTTTTTTAATTTATGAATTGAATGATATGGATATGTAATTGATGAATCTGAATAGTTAAATAATGAATTAATTAATGTGATAATTTGATACATGTGATTTTAAAATATGAATTCTAACAATGTAATTCATATGGGACTCAAAAGTATAAATGGTAAAAATAGAATTAATATGTGATTTGAAAGACCAATTGTAACATTTTAATTCAGATTTGATTTGAAATTATGAATAGAATCAACAGAATTCAAAATTGATTTGAAATGATGAATGGAAATAATGGAATTCATATGTTATTTGTGTAACACCCCAAGCTTCCACGGTACGTTTTCCTTCGAATAATGCGATAGCGTGTGTTGTACGCAACCTCGAGTTCTAACACACACCACAACTAATTAAACTAGCCGTTGTGAATAGTTATACCTACTTTTTGAAATCATATATATTTTATATTTCAAAATGGACTTCATTTTTGGATTCGGAATATCGAAATTATCCTAGGGTGAAATTTTGGTACTTTTCGGATAACTTTTATATTTTGATGAATAGTGAAAATTACTAAATTTTAATTAAAAACAACTTTTTTAATCAAAATAATTAATAGTGATAAATTATGAATTTTAGTAGTTTTAAAGTATATTTAGAATATATTTTTACCATTTAATATAATGTTGGTCATTGGACATAATTTTACAATTAAACTGAACATAAACAAGTGTCAATCTTTTGATAGTTATTATCTCTTAAAAACACGCTTTTTGTTTTGACAGCGGGAATTGATTTTAAATTAATTTCTGCCACTTCTGTGTTTTGAATTTCGGAAAATGGATTCCATATTTGGAATCAGGATGTTCAAATTGTGTAAATAGGTAACTTTTATTTTTAGATATTTTGAATAATTACTGCGGTAAATATTTTATTTACCATGGTTAAGGGTAAATCCGGTAAATAAGGGTTAAAAAAATAATATTATAATAATACTAAATTACCCTAAAAACGTGTCTTAACCCTATTGGTTGATAGATGGTCGACCATGGACATCTTTGTGTCAATTTTGGGACCCCATGGATCCACTTGTAAGTGATAATGACACTTTATTTTAATTTAGTTAAAATGAATACAAAAATGACACAAGCATATATCTTTTAGAACAACAATTTTTACATAGGGTTATACATGTTGGATTTTCGATTATAAATATTCATTAGAAAGATAAAACGATTTCCTACATAATTATATTTTATTTATAATTTTTAGACATTAAATAAGTTATTTTATTTATGACACAATGATGATGTAGTAATTACTATAATATTGAAAAATTAAAATAATTGATATTATAAATACCCAAATAAATATAATATGAAACTTTTAATGAATTAAACTAATTTTCTAGCATAATATGATATATTAGGATTGATTTAATTGACTTTTTTCGAAGTAATCAATCTGTTATGAGTTTCACAAAAATCAACTATTGAATAGTTTCAAAATTGACATAAAAGAGTTCTTAAAACAAATATTATATTATTAATTGATATTAAATTCCTAAAAATCTAAGGTTCGGCCAAGAGACTTATATTATGATAGGTTAATCATTAATGGACCACTTGGGGGTCGCTTGGATGTATATAGTAAGTTTATTAACCATATTATATAAAAATACAAAGAGACATTGTAAAAGTGAAACTAATTAACTTAGAGTTAATACTTAAAGATAAGGTTAATATAAGTACCCAAACCTGTCTAAATTCTATTGGTTGAGTGGTCTTCGACCTATCCCCACCTTAACCTTTGAATAATAAGCTTTGGAGCCATTAGAAACCGAATATGAATTTATTATAAATTAATATTTCTAGATTTTCCAAAGGTGCCCCTCACCCCTCTTATAAAAGGGCACTCCTCCTTCTCATTTCTTCACACCTTCAAAGCCTTTTGGTTCAGCCAAACTCTGCCCAACTACTCTCCCAACATCCCTCACTAAAACCTAGAGGCCTTAGTTTGATCAGAAAGCCAACCTAAGGAGCCCTTTTGATCAAATCAAAAGGAAGAACCCGAAGAAGAGGTAATGATTTCACCACCCTTTTCTAAGTTCATTTCTTCTTCCACTTCTTCTTCCATTGTTCTTACCATTCTAAAATAATAACTCCAGTATCTCACATATACTGTGATGTTATTATAAGTATGGTACAACCATATTCAGTATTCTATCCACCCTTTGAATAACATGTCACCATACGTGCGTACGTACGGCTTACCGTCTCCACGTCGTGGTGTAATTGTTATTCAATATAATATTATTTGGATGGGTATAATAATGATGTGTAACTCATGTAAATAATAAATATAACATGTTAATGATTCTGTATATATGATATACCATTCATTTATATATTATTTTAATATCAAAAGAATGATATTGTCGCTCGTGCGTACGTACGGACTACCGTCTCCACGAACGCGATGAGATTCATTCTCCATCGTATCCATTCAAGTATAATTATCATTTTATGATTTAAAAATGATGTTTAAGGACTTGATATCATTCTGTATATGAATAAGATACAACAAACATGGCTTATGTAACAAAACATATAAAAGAAAATGAGTAAGTTAACACCCGAAACGATGATAATTCTAAGATATTATTAATAAATCAATGTTAAAAGATCATATATGATATCATATTAATATATATGATTCTTGTATAATTTAATAACAATTATTTCACCATTATACAGGAGGTTAACCTACCCCAACCAAGGAAAAGTAAAAGGTAAGGGTTATTTCACAATCTCTTCATTATTCGAGATTGTTTATACGTAATAATCTACTGGGATCTATTTATCATCCACATCCATGTTTCTTCGAAATGTATTTCAAAACATTTTTACTATTTACAAGAATATGGGTTAAAGTCATTTATACCCTTGTTTGACTTTTTATAAGAGGTTTATAAAGGAATCTTTCCGTCGTTTTCAAAACAAGGTCCTTTTTAACCTTTTCGACGGAATTGAGGTAAGAATGTTTTTTTTTAACTTATACGGCGGGTGCGGTTATTTTCCGCCGTTATAAAGTCGTCGAAGCTTTCCATAGAAGCTTATAAGAATATTTTCAAAGAAAATGTTTTATTTTATATGCATCTTAAATGATTTAAAAATAAAAGGAGATACTTCTTTAAAAAGAATTTTTATTTCATCTATGTCAACATCCTTTGATGGATTTTAAGATTATATGAAGTTGATTTATTATGATACAAAACTTCTATATTGTATTGAAGGTTTTGTGATATGTTTGACTGTGGATGTGCTATTTTTATACCATTCATAGTTTTATGGTGAAATTATTGACATTTCGTATGCTAGTTTTAATATGAATGTTTATTTTATTTTTAATCCTTTTCATATGGGAATGCATTGGACTTAATATGTGACGGGTGGAGCCCGCTATAGCTCCTCGATGCATCGGTAGGTCTCATGAGACAAACTAGTGTCTTGGCACAAGGCCTTGACAAAATATTATTTGTAGTCTTGGCACGAGGCCTTGGCTATGTGGTTATGATAGTCTGGCATTATGCATTCCAACATTATGAAAGTGGTTATTGATTTTTCATGTGATTATTCGATTAGTAGAATATCCATGTGAACAAGTAAATGGCATTATTTCATTTTACTATTGCCATACTATGTTGAAGTTCAAGTTTAAAAGGCTTTTGTTTTAGTAATTCATTGCCTTAAATGTTTATGCTTATTTTTGAATGTTCCGCTATATTGTTATCCTTACTGGTCATTTGAGCTCACCCCTTTTCTATGTTTTATTTTTCCCAGGATGTGAAGATGTAAGTTATGAATGACCTGCAGGGATATTATGAGGGGATTATAGTGTGGACTGTGGAAACATTATGTTGTTGTAGTAGTTTTTCATTTTATGATGTAATGTAAAACTTATGAATATAACTAGTGTTTCCAAGGCTACTAAACCAATCGGTCTTTCGAGATTTTGATCTTTCTTGTGATCATGCCAATGTTATGTAATTAATGCACCGACTCTGGGTAGCTGGGGTCGGGGCGTTACAGTTGGTATCAGAGGAAGTTTAGTACAAACCTTGGAATCTAGATTTAGATAACCTCTGATTAGAGCACATAGACCTAAGATGAACTTTGAGGATTAGTATAGAAGAACTTCCTAGAATTTTGGTATTGTAGAGACTTTGTGAGTTTTCCGAGCAATACATCCTTGTCTGGATACGAGCAGGTAGAGGCGGCTCTGGCACAGATGTACCTAGGGGTAAAACCCGAAAACACCTCTTTGAGCTAGACTCGAACGGGAACTGGTGCACGACAACGGGCCTTGCTGCACTCTTGGTTACGACACTCCCGGGGGATATGCTTAGGATAACTCTCACTTTCTTTACAAATCATTATGAAGGGTTTATGAGTATATAATTCCTCAAAGAAAACATATTTATGATTATGGATTATATCCATAGATAGTTCAATTTATGTTTAGTGTTTTATAAGTATGGGATTATGTATTTTGATGCATAAACTGATCTAGTTTATGCTATTTTTTTTAGAAATGGCGCCTAGTGGAAGAAATGGAAACCGTATCAATGCACGCACTCCATGTAGGGATTTCCCTCCTGCTCAAGATAATTATAGTGGGGCTGGTGATGCAACTGGTGCTGATCAGCTAATCACCGTACTGGGACAACTTACTCAGGTTATGAATAATAACCATACCCGTACGGAGCACCCTGATCCGCAGCGTGGAGGATCAATGTTAGATCGATTCATGAGACAACAACCACCAATGTTCAATGGGAGTACAAATCCCTTAGTAGCTGAGCAATGGATATTTTCCCTAGAGAAAATATTTCAGGCTTTGGGGAGTAGTGAAAGGGAAAAAGTTACCATGGCAGTTTACCGCCTCACTGGAGATGCTGATCAATGGTGGTCATTGATTCAAAACATGAAGGAAGATGATGAAGTATCAAACATGGAATGGAGGGAGTTCAAAGATCTTTTTTTAGAAAAATACTTTCCTCGCGACCATCTAGCAGATATGGAAAGACAATTTCTGAGTTTGAGACAAAAGGAGGATGAGAATGTCACAAAGTATGAGGCTAACTTTACAAGGTTAGCGAGGTACGCTGGTGATTATATTCACAACCCAAGAAGTAAGATTGATCGTTTCTTTGATGGGTTAAAACCATTTCTCCATCGAGCATTAGTCTCACAATCCTTTTCATCGTACGAAGACATTGTCTCATGTGCTATCAAGACCGAAAAGGAATTCTCTAAGTCTTATGACTTTAAAGCAAAGCAAGAGAAGAAGAGACCTTCTGATCAATCTGGGAATGGAAATAAGGGGAAGAAGGGAAAGGTTGAATATCCATCTTGTGGTAAATGCGGGAAGAAACATCCCGGTACTTGCTTGAAGGGAATGGGAGTCTGTTACAAGTGTGGTGAAAATGGCCACCAAGCTCATGATTGCAAGGGGAAGAAGGAAGCTACCAACGTTCAGTGCTACAATTGCAGGGAGATGGGGCATTATGCAAATGCATGTCCTAAGCGTCAGGAGAACTTACCTCAGAAAAGGCCAAGGGATCAAGGCCAGGCTTATGCTATCACTACTGCTGAGGTAGAAGCTCCGAAAGACGTGGTGGCAGGTAATTTAATGGTTTCCTCAAGTTTAGAAAATGCATTATTTGATTCTGGATCATCGCATTGTTTCGTATCTTCCCAGTTTGCTAAGAAAATTAGATATTTCCAATTTGATTTAATAAGGGAGTTGTCAGTTAAAACTCCTAAGGGAAGTATCGTTGCAACAAAGTTTTGTGAATCAGTCCCCATTAGAGCACATAAATTTTCTTTATCTGCTGATTTCATCGTCATACCTATGATTGAGTTTGATATAATCCTTGGTATGGACTGGCTTTCGGACTATGATGCGAAGATTTATTGTAAGAAGAAAGACGTTACGATTCTTGATGATAATGATAAGGAGCACCTTATTTTTAGAGCAGAATCGTCACCACCTAATTCTTATTTAGATCCACCCCCTGTAGCTCAACATAATTCAATTATCGGGGAGGAAGAGAATGAAATAACTGTCGGTGAGAAAAGGAATGTTCAAATAGAGGATGTACCTATTGTGAAAGAATTTGAAGATGTATTTCCGGAAGATTTACCTGGACATCCTCCAGAACGAGAAGTTGAGTTTTCTATTGATTTGATTCCTGGATCAAGGCCTATATCGAAGACCCCTTATAGAATGGCCACTGTAGAGCTATTCGAACTAAAGAAACAACTAGAGGAATTGAGTAATAAGGGATTTATTCACCCTAGTGTTTCTCCATGGGGAGCCCCTGTTCTTTTTGTTAAAAAGAAAGATGGATCTATGAGGTTATGTATCGACTACAGGGAGATCAATGCTATAACGATAAAGAACAAGTATCCCCTACCTCGTATTGATGATTTATTTGACCAACTGCATGGAGCTCAATACTTTTCAAAGATTGACCTTCGATATGGATACCATCAGTTGTGTGTAAAGAAGGAAGACATTCCGAAAACAGCATTTCGAACCAGGTACCGGCATTACGAGTTTACTGTAATGCCATTTGGATTGACTAATGCACCCTCTGTATTCATGGATCTGATGACTAGAGTTTTCAAGGAGTATCTCGATGAATTTGTGGTGGTATTTATTGATGATATCTTGGTATACTCCAAAACCTACGAAGATCATGAAAATCACTTGCGCATTATCTTGAAGACTCTGAGGAGGCATGAATTATAAGGGAAGTTTAGCAAGTGTGAATTCTGGCTTCAGGAGATTTCTTTTCTTGGCCATATTGTCTCTAAAGATGGAATCTCTGTTGATCCTTCTAAGACCAAGGCAATCCAAGAATGGCCAGCACCTACGAGTATAACTGAGGTACGTAGTTTTATTGGCTTGGCAGGTTATTATCGACGTTTCGTCCAGAATTTTGCCCGATTGGCTAACCCATTAACGAAGCTCACACGTAAAGGGGTTAAATTTGTTTGGACAAAAGAGTGTGAAGAATGTTTCGAAGAACTGAAGAGAAGATTAGTCAATGCTCCTATATTGACTCTACCATCGGGGAATGATGGGTTCGTTATTTATAGTGATGCATCAAAGAAAGGACTTGGCTGTGTCCTTATGCAGAATGATAGAGTTATTGCCTATGCATCACGACAGTTGAAAATTCATGAACAAAACTATCCTACTCATGATCTCGAGATAGCAGCAGTGATCTTTTCTTTGAAAATATGGAGGCACTACCTCTATGGTGAAAAATGTGAGATTTATACTGATCACACGAGTTTGAAGTATATTTTCTCACAAAAAGAACTCAACATGAGGCAAAGGAGATGGCTTGAATTACTCAAGGATTATGATTGTACGATACACTACCACCCAGGGAAGGCAAACAAGGTGGCAGATGCTTTGAGTAGAAAAGACCATGGAGTTTTGAAAAATATGAGAATTGAAAGGGATCCAATTTTCATGGAGCTAGTGAAGATGGACATGGGAATAACTAGGGAAGGTGAAACATCAATGCTTTTTCAAATGGTTGCCAAACCATCTTTACTAGAAAGGATTAAGAGTTCTCAGACGGATGATGAAGAATTTCAGAAGAAGATTAAAGCTGTGAATGATGGGAGATTGAGAGACTTTGTGTATGAAGATGGAACTTTGAAATTCGAGAAGAGACTTTGTGTTCCCAATATACCTGATCTAAAAATGGAATTACTGGATGATGCTCATAGTTCCAATTTCTCTATACACCCTGGGAGCACCAAAATGTATAGAGATTTGAAGGAACATTTTTGGTGGGACAACATGAAGAGGGAGATTGCTGATTTTGTATCAAGATGTATGGTTTGTCAACAAGTGAAAGCTGGAAGGCAACAGCCTGGAGGAGTCATGCAACCTCTTCCCATACCGGAGTTGAAATGGGACAATATTATAATGGACTTTGTCATGGGGCTACCAAAGACTCCTAGAAGGAACGATGCAATATGGGTTATTGTTGATCGTCTTACCAAGTCAGCACATTTTCTTGCTATAAGAGAAGATCTACCCCTGGAACGTCTAGCAAGACTATACATTAATGAAGTTGTGAGACTTCATGGAGTACCCCTACCGATTGTTTCTGATCGTGATCCCCGTTTTACTTCAAGATTTTGGAAAAGTCTTCAGAAATCCCTGGATACTGAACTTCATTTGAGCACTGCTTACCACCCTCAGACAGACGGACAATCAGAACGGACTATTCAGACCTTAGAAGACATGTTGAGATCTTGCTCACTTGATTTTCAGGGTATGCGGGATCAATATTTACCACTAGTAGAATTTTCCTATAACAATAGCTTCCATTCGAGTATTCAGATGGCACCATATGAAGCGTTATACGGAAAGAGATGTCGTACACCAACCTGTTGGGATGACGTTGGTGAAAGAAAACTTGTAGGCCCAGAACTGGTGGAGGAAACGGTGGAAAAGGTGAAGGTAATCCAAAATCACATTAAAGCAGCTCAAAGTAGGCAGAAGAGCTATGCCGATAATCGAAGGAAGGATTTGGAATTTCAAGTCGGTGATCATGTTTTCCTGAAGGTATCTCCGTGGAAGGGAGTCATATGTTTTGGTAAGAAAGGTAAATTGAGTCCCAGGTACATCGGACCTTTCGAAATTCTAGAACGAATTGGGGCTGTAGCTTACCGATTGGCAATGCCGCCAAGTCTCTCCAAAGTTCACGATGTGTTCCACGTATCTCTGTTGAGGAAATACATGCCTGACCCAACGCATGTACTCACCTATGAAGATTTAGAACTGGAACCCGATCTGTCTTATTGCGAAGAGCCCATCAAGATTCTTGATACGAGAGAACAAGTGCTGAGAAACCGGACGACGCGTCTGGTAAAAGTTTTGTGGAGAAATCATAAGATTAAAGAGGCAACGTGGGAACCCGAGGAACTTATGATGAAGAACCACCCGAGTCTTTTTATACAGTAATACCCTAGAAATTGCGAGGACGCAATTATTTGAAGGAGGGGAGAATGTAACACCCCAAGCTTCCACGGTACGTTTTCCTTCGAATAATGCGATAGCGTGTGTTGTACGCAACCTCGAGTTCTAACACACACCGCAACTAATTAAACTAGCCGTTGTGAATAGTTATACCTACTTTTTGAAATCATATATATTTTATATTTCAAAATGGACTTCATTTTTGGATTCGGAATATCGAAATTATCCTAGGGTGAAATTTTGGTACTTTTCGGATAACTTTTATATTTTGATGAATAGTGAAAATTACTAAATTTTAATTAAAAACAACTTTTTTAATCAAAATAATTAATAGTGATAAATTATGAATTTTAGTAGTTTTAAATTATATTTAGAATATATTTTTACCATTTAATATAATGTTGGTCATTGGACATAATTTTACAATTAAACCGAACATAAACAAGTGTCAATCTTTTGATAGTTATTATCTCTTAAAAACACGCTTTTTGTTTTGACAGCGGGAATTAATTTTAAATTAATTTCTGCCACTTATGTGTTTTGAATTTACGAAAATGGATTCCATATTTGGAATCAGGATGTTCAAATTGTGTAAATAGGTAACTTTTATTTTTAGACATTTTGAATAATTACTGCGGTAAATATTTTATTTACCATGGTTAAGGGTAAATCCGGTAAATAAGGGTTAAAAAAATAATATTATAATAATACTAAATTACCCTAAAAACGTGTCTTAACCCTATTGGTTGATAGATGGTCGACCATGGACATCGTTGTGTCAATTTTGGGACCCCATGGATCCACTTGTAAGTGATAATGACACTTTATTTTAATTTAGTTAAAATGAATACAAAAATGACACAAGCATATATCTTTTAGAACAACAATTGTTACATAGGGTTATACATGTTGGATTTTCGAATATAAATATTAATTAGAAAGATAAAAAGATTTCCTACATAATTATAATTTATTTATAATTTTTAGACATTAAATAAGTTATTTTATTTATGACACAATGATGATGTAGTAATTACTATAATAGTGAAAAATTAAAATAATTGATATTATAAATACCCAAATAAATATAATATGAAACTTTTAATGAATTAAACTAATTTTCTAGGATAATATGATATATTAGGATTGATTTAATTGACTTTGTTCGAAGTAATCAAACTGTTATGAGTTTCACAAAAATCAACTATTGAATAGTTTCAAAATTGACATAAAAGAGTTCTTAAAACAAATATTATATTATTAATTGATATTAAATTCCTAAAAATCTAAAATTCGGCCAAGATACTTATATTATGATAGGTTAATCATTAATGGAACACTTGGGGGTCGCTTGGATGTATATAGTATGTTTATTAACCATATTATATAAAAATACAAAGAGACATTGTAAAAGTGAAACTAATTAACTTAGAGTTAATACTTAAAGATAAGGTTAATATAAGTACCCAAACCTGTCTAAATTCTATTGGTTGAGTGGTTTTCGACCTATCCCCACCTTAACCTTTGAATAATAAGCTTTGGAGCCATTAGAAACCGAATATGAATTTATTATAAATTAATATTTCTAGCTTTTCCAAAGGTGCCCCTCACCCCTCTTATAAAAGGGCACTCCTCCTTCTCATTTCTTCACACCTTCAAAGCCTTTTGGTTCGGCTAAACTCTGCCCAAATACCCTCCCAACATCCCTCACTACAACCTAGAGGCCTTAGTTTGATCAGAAAGCCAACCTAAGGAGCCCTTTTGATCAAATCAAAAGGAAGAACCCGAAGAAGAGGTAATGATTTCACCACCCTTTTCTAAGTTCATTTCTTCTTCCACTTCTTCTTCCTTTGTTCTTACCATTATAAAATAATAACTCCAGTATCTCACATATACTGTGATGTTATTATAAGTATGGTACAACCATATTCAGTATTCTATCCACCCTTTGAATAACATGTCACCATACGTGCGTACGTACGGCTTACCGTCTCCACGTCGTGGTGTAATTGTTATTCAATATAATATTATTTGGATGGGTATAATAATGATGTGTAACTCATGTAAATAATAAATATAACATGTTAATGATTCTGTATATATGATATACCATTCATTTATATATTATTTTAATATCAAAAGAATGATATTGTCGCTCGTGCGTACGTACGGACTACCGTCTCCACGAACGCGATGAGATTCATTCTCCATCGTATCCATTCAAGTATAATTATCATTATATGATTTAAAAATGATGTTTAAGGACTTGATATCATTCTGGATATGAATAAGATACAACAAACATGGCTTATGTAACAAAACATATAAAAGAAAATTAGTAAGTTAACACCCGAAACGATGATAATTCTAAGATATTATTAATAAATCAATGTTAAAAGATCATATATGATATCATATTAATATATATGATTCTTGTATAATTTAATAACAATTATTTCACCATTATACAGGAGGTTAACCTACCCCAACCAAGGAAAAGTACAAGGTAAGGGTTATTTCACAATCTCTTCATTATTCGAGGTTGTTTATACGTAATAATCTACTGGGATCTCTTTATCATCCACATCCATGTTTCTTCGAAATGTATTTCAAAACATTTTTACTATTTACAAGAATATGGGTTAAAGTCATTTATACCCTTGTTTGACTTTTTATAAGAGGTTTATAAAGGAATCTTTCCGTCGTTTTCAAAACAAGGTCCTTTTTAACCTTTTCGACGGAATTGAGGTAAGAATGTTTTTTTTAACTTATACGGCGGGTGCGGTTATTTTCCGCCGTTATAAAGTCGTCGAAGCTTTCCATAGAAGCTTATAAGAATATTTTCAAAGAAAATGTTTTATTTTATATGCATCTTAAATGATTTCAAAATAAAAGGAGATACTTCTTTAAAAAGAATTTTGATTTCATCTATGTCAACATCCTTTGATGGATTTTAAGATTATTTGAAGTTGATTTATTATGATACAAAACTTCTATATTGTATTGAAGGTTTTGTGATATGTTTGACTGTGGATGTGCTATTTTTATACCATTCATAGTTTTATGGTGAAATTATTGACATTTCGTATGCTAGTTTTAATACGAATGTTTATTTTATGTTTAAACCTTTTCATATGGGAATGCATTGGACTTAATAAGTGACGGGTGGAGCCCGCTATAGCTCCTCAATGAATCGGTAGGTCTCACGAGACAAACTAGTGTCTTGGCACAAGGCCTTGAAAAAATATTATTTGTAGTCTTGGCACGAGGCCTTGGCTATGTGGTTATGATAGTCTGGCATTATGCATTCCAACATTATGAAAGTGGTTATTGATTTTTCATGTGATTATTCGATTAGTAGAATATCCATGTGAACAAGTAAATGGCATTATTTCATTTTACTTTTGCCATACTATGTTGAAGTTCAAGTTTAAAAGGCTTTTGTTTTAGTAATTCATTGCCTTAAATGTTTATGCTTATTTGTGAATGTTCCGCTATATTGTTATCCTTACTGGGCATTTGAGCTCACCCCTTTTCTATGTTTTATTTTTCCCAGGATGTGAAGATGTAAGTTATGAATGACCTGCAGGGATATTATGAGGGGATTATAGTGTGGACTGTGGAAACATTATGTTGTTGTAGTAGTTTTTCATTTTATGATGTAATGTAAAACTTATGAATATATCTAGTGTTTCCAAGGATACTAAACCAATCGGTCTTTCGAGATTTTGATCTTTCTTGTGATCATGCCAATGTTATGTAATTAATGCACCGACTCTGGGTAGCTGGGGTCGGGGCGTTACAATTTGAGATGATAAGTGGAAACATTTTATTCATATGTGAATTAATATGATGAATGGTAATAATGAAATTCATGTGTGATTTTATAAGATTAATGGTAACAATGGATTTATGACAAATGATATCCATTTGGGATTATTTATAATCTAGCATGGGATGAAGAAGGTATTATGGGTTCAAGTTTTGTCAAGAACCAAAGGGTTTTTTTGTGGTTAAATAATGAGTAATTGAATAAATGAATACTCTTTAATTTTTTGTTGTATTGTATTCATCATAAAACTTAATATAGTATTATTAACTCGATATGGATTTAAACTCCATTGGTTGTGGAATAATATGTTGTACTCACACACTAATTAGGATTCCTGATTAGTAACAAAATACTTTTAATGTTAGAAATACTAAGAAATGAAGGGGCCACTCTTAGATTACTGATTTGGGATGGAGCATGGATGAGAGAACTATACGTAAGATAGGACCCCCTTTAGAGTTGTCAATGTCATTTCTTTTGGGTTTTCAATTTGACACATGGAATGTATTTTGGCATGGAATATCTATTGTTTCGTTTTTAAATTTTACATCATGTTTTTGTAATCATATGAAACAAGAATTAATCTAGTTTTGTTATACCATTTAGTTATTATTTTTTATTTACACTAATGTTTACTTCGATAAAGAGGGAATATTCTCCCCATTATTGATATTAGACCCTCTCTAATATTTAGTAGCCTCTGACATATGGGTAGGTATTCTTAATTTCATGTGATTGATCGACCCAAAGACATAATTATGCAGCACCATGGTCTGGGTGTCATGAAGTTGTATCTGAGATTTTTTTTCATTTTTTCTAATTATTTGGGAAAGGTAAACATGAGACTTGGAAGAGTTGAGCCTTGGAAAAGAACTCATGCATGAGTGATGCAAATCCATGTATAGTGGGAAACCAAGGTACCAAATGTGGGATTGTTGTAATTGATGTGTGTTATCCTTAATGGAGGTTACATCAACTTCATATATGCAATTTTTGGGTAATGTGGTAATTGTTTCTTAAATTTATGAGTTTTAACTCATATCTCAGAATTTCATGAGATTTGAGTATTCAATCATCAATCTAGATACTTAGGATTATTTTTTGATAATAATTATTTTATGAACCCATGGAAAAAATAGGTTTTGTGTATGTTTCTGAAAATCAACTATTTTACATTTCTTATTTAATAGAATTGAAAAAAGTATCTAATATGAGATTTAATGGTCCCAAATGATACAAAATGTAATGAATTTTGTGTATAAGTGATAAACATATTGATGTAATTTTATTTAACATTGTTAACTATGGACTAGAAGTAGGATGGATAATGGTGGTGATAGCACCTCAGTTTTGACTTTGTAGTGAGGATTGAAGAAAATGAAATGATGTTGGTAAATGATAAAATACTCTTGTGAAATGTGTTAATGCTGTATAATGTTTTATCAGACATTTGTTCGGAATTTTATAGATATTTCTCAATGTTGATTCTTGTTGAGAGGATGACTATAGGGAATTGCGAGGTATGATCCTCTTGTGTGGGAACCTGAGGTGCATGTAGTACAAGGTGAGAAAGTAGGGGATCAATTTAGATAAATAATTTATTAATTCATGAAATTCATAGAATGATACCCAATGAAGGTTGTGAAAATCGTGATTGATTTGATGGGGAAATTCAATTCCAACACCCTCAAACTTTTATTCGACATCTTTGACAAGAGGGAGATGAGTTATTGATTGATTCTATCAAGGCTTTGCATGAAAATTTGGAGATTCCTGCTATGAAGAGCATCATGCTGGCTACTTACATATGGTGTAGATCTGCGAAGTGCTGGTTTGATGTGCATGATCAAACTGGGTAGGTAGACAGGATGGTTTGGAAATAATTTTGGGAGAAGTTCCTAGAACACTTTCATCCAGAGATGTTGAGATAAGAGACATAATTTGAGCGCATGCATTTTACCTATGAAAATATGTCATTTATGGAATATGCTTTTCACTATATAGATATGAATGGCTTTTCTCTAGTACTGAAGGTCACATTATAGTTGTGGAAGAACATTTCTAGGATGGGCTTAAATGTAATATTAAGTCCCAAGTTATTATTTTTTGGTTAAAGAATTTTGTTGTGGTTTTATATCAAGATCTCATATCTGAGGGGAACCTAAAGATAGAATCCAGTGCAAGATAGGTTTCTAGTTCTTGATGATTTATAAAAACATTATCCAAGCATAGAAAGCATCGCTATCATAATATCATTCATTGAATAGTCAGTAAACTTATAGGGTAGAATGGTCGGTTACACATGACCTCCATCATCTGATTTTTCAAAAGTGTGGTAGTTGGGGCCACTATCGTTGACAACATACCCAGAAACTAGTATAGTTCTAATCTTGTGACATGATGTGAAAATTATGGATGTTCTGTAGGAACTCACCATATATGGGTAATTCATTAGAATCTAGAAAGAACCAGACAGCAGGAAGGGGATCGTCTGCACCATATTAGACTCAAAGACTAATTTCTTCTTGTCTTGCTAGTAGAGGTAGTGGACAAGGTACATTAAAGAATGGGTTCATGTATCAGTATAGTGGTCAATCCTATGGATCTGAGACTACAACATTAGTAAAAGGTCTGGGACAATTACATTCTATTCAACCAATACTTATGCATAGCGAGGATGGACCACTGATTGTGAGATGTAATATTCTTGTAACTTTTAAATTAACTACTACCTTATTTGATATTTTTTCCTCTCATTAAATTATTTATATACATACTGTGAAATTTTTGACCATGGAGGTGAAGATTTTGAGTGTATTTTTGAAGATAGATACACCATGGGGATTATGATCGAGAGAAACTTATTTGTGAAAAGGTTGTTATCTTGAGGATAGAGAGTATAATTTTAAATGGGATCATTACATACCTGACATGTCAGGTTTGGATCTAACAATTTGATATGTAATGGTTGGTGTCATACCAAACCTTCATAAGTGGTTACCATTGGAGAGAAACATTTAGATATCCAATGGGTGAAAATTATACTCACCAAGAAGAGTGGGATATCCTGGTGGGTCCTGCTAGGCCAGTTCACCAGCAACTAGGGGACCATAAAACCTAGGGTTATATTTTATTTCTAGATGATGTAGGGGTAATGTATGATGCATTTATACCATGTAGTAAATTATTTTCTAGATGTTTTTTTTTGGAATAATTTCTCAGGCAACCACTTGATAGAGTTGTGGAATTTATCATTGAGCCCATGTTGGGGGTTGAGCTTGTTTCTATTCCTCATTACATTGTAGATTTGAAATATCTTCAAGAGGTCAAGACTCACCCATAAATGTTTAGGGATTGATGGTTTATCCTCTTGAATATGACGCCTTGGGGTTCAATTTTTTACATTTTTTTCAAATAAGGCCGATGAAACATTGTTCCTATGAATTGATTATTGAAAGATAAACTAGATGACTATGAAGAATCAGTATCCTCTACTATGTGTAGATGATATATTTTAAAAGTTTTGGGGAGATTTTTTTAACAAAATATAGTCTTTAGATCATGGTATCATCATATGAAAGTTCAACCTTTTGATATACTAAGGACTAAATTCATAAGAATTTATGACCTTTATGAGTTCTTCATAATTTTTTTTTGGGTTGTTGAATGTTCCTACTAGGTTTTAGACTTGAATAATATAATATTATATTCATATCTAGATGATTTTATTAGTTTTTGTGTATGATATCTTGGTATAGTCCTAGATTCATGAGGATAATGTATAACATCTTAACATCATCATGAGTACACTATGTGAACATCGTCTATACACAAAACAATATAAGGGTTAGTTTGAATTGATCATGTAGACATTGTGGGACACATCATCTAGATGGAGAGGGTGTTATTTGTCCAAGATAATATTCACGAAATAGTTTATTGGCAGTAGACCAAGAATGATTTTTATATCTATAACATTCTGAGATTTTCTCTATATTATGGTAGATTCATCCTAGACATTTCTAAATTGTAAATGACGCTTTTTGGATTGACCAAAAAGATGATAAATTTTGATTGGTTAGAATTATGTGATAATTCCTTGTATGATTTGAGGCAGTTCTTGAAAATAGTAGTATTCTTGATCCTACCTGATCCAGGTGTGGAGTATATGTTCTTTTTTATTCTTTTGGTAAAATTATTTGAAAGGTGATTATGTGTGGAGATCGATTTGTGTTGTCCGGTCTTGGTTGTTAAGGAAACTTGAATGAAACTACCCTATGCCTGACATAAAGTTAGAAATAGTTGTTTATGATTTGAAGTGTTGGTAAAAATATCTATTGAAAGAAATTCTTATGGTGTATACTGATCATAAGAGAAAAAAATTAAATCTTTTCATAGAATGTTTTAAATCATCAGCAGTGGAAATAGGTTGAGTAAATGCAATCATTTTATATTAATCTTGAAAATATTCTATGGGAAGAAAATATAGTGGCAAATGCTTTATATAGGAAAATTCAGACTCAAAATGTTCATGAGTCTAGTGATGAGTGGACTATGATGAAGTTACTAGATGATATGTGTGATTTGGCTTAGGAGAGTTAGGATAATATGACTCTCATATTAGTTTTAGTGGGGTATACTATTTTGAGATGGATCAAAGATAGATAGTATGAGCATCCAGAGTGTTGGACGTTGATAAACTACATAAATATTGGGAGAAATATTGAAATTGGTCTATAGATGTGGCTGAGATCATCTACATGGGAAATCATTTTTTCGAGCATATGATCATATATAAGGTTGGGATGTGTGAGTTTCATGCCTCGAAGTGGGCATTACATTAATGTGTGAACAAAATTTATTGTGACCTAAGATGAAAGTTTGGTTTTTCAGGAATAAAAAAGATGATATAAGGGTTTATGACAGGTTGAAACACATGTCAGTAAGTTATGTCTGAGCATCATTGACATATAGGTTTACTACAGTCCTTTCCCAGTCTGAAATGGAAGTTGAACAAAATGAATATGGAAATTGTGGTGGCTATCCTAATGATACCTCAGATGAATGATGTTATTTGTGTTACTATGGACCATTTAATGAAGGTAATACATTTCATACCAAGGTGGGAGAATTTATCTGTGGATTATTTGGAAAACTATAAATTTGAGAGATATTCCATCTACATGGGTGCCGCAGATTATAGTTTTAGATAAGGACTCACAATTTATGTTGCGCTTCTAGAAGGGATAATTGAAAGTGATTGGTACAATGATTTTTTGAGTATGTCATTCCACTAACAGACATATGGGAAATCAGAGCATATAGTACAAGTGCATTAGGATATTCTTCAGGCATGTATACTAAACGTTGGTGGTTTTTTGGCAAAGCAAAGAACATTGGTGGAGGTCTCCTACACCAAATGTTTTCAAGAGACTACATTTACATAACCATATGAGGTACATTAGGGTAATATATGTAGATAAATTCCATGATGAATGAAGTTAGGTGAGAATGAGTTGTTAGGACAATTTCTCATACAAGAGAGTTCAAAGAAGGCTTTTTTGGCTTGATATTTTATGGCTATAGATTAAAGTAGATAAATGCCATCTTCTGATAAAATATGATAACGCATAGATTTTACAGAAGGTGATCTTTTATTTTTTCAGGTGTATCATAGAATGGTGGATACATGATATGGAGATAGGTAATCCTAATGTAGAGGTTTATTGGACCATTTAAGTTTGTGTATTTAATCAGATAGGTTGTATAAAAGTAGGCTATTCCCCATAGATATAGTATTATACATGATTCTTATCATGTGTCAAAATTCTAGAGGTATCACCCGATCCCTTATCATTTGACCGATATGGATGATTTTAAGCTTAAGACTAGAGTTTCCATTAAAGAGAATCTGCTGCATGTGTCGGATCATAATATGAAATTGTAGTGGGGAAATATTATGAAATTAATTTATGTATTGTGGAAACATGGAAGGTTTCATGGGAAAACATAGGATAGAGAAGTAGGTATGAGGGATTAATGGCCCAATATTTTTTAATATGAATCATAATGTTTCTTGGGAGTATTCTACAGGGATGCGATGTTATAAGGTTGGGATAGTTGGGTGGAAAATTGGGAAGTTTTGGATAAGATTGGGAAGTGCATGGTTAGAGCATGGAATCCCTAAACCTAATACCCTTGCCCAGTAAATCATGTGATCCCAAATAGAGACAATTCACATGGATGGTAGAAGTTTGTTCAAAATATGTGTCCACCAAAGATATACTCTTCAACTCCCCACCCCCTATGAATAAGTACATGGTCACGGAATTCGATTTGTAAAACCATGTTCCCCTACCCATCAAAGCATGTGTGGGATATAAATTATCATTAATATTTGTTTTAAAATTCTTGAACTGACTGTTTTAAACAAAAACCTTCCCTATGTCATGTATATTGGATTCCCCCAGTTTTTGAGGCTTATGAATGATTTCATAGGGTTCCAATCCTACATTCATGGTGAATCATTGGTCAGATTGAAGATATTCACCTCCCCATCTATGTGTTTTCTTCAAGGATAGATCTCTCTCTATTTATCTTCTGCTCCTCTTCCTAGATAAAGTAGGTTTGTTTATCTGGTATTCTTTCTATATCTAGATCTATGCTTATTTTATATTGATTTGTTTGATATTGGATTTAGGATATGGATTTAAATCTCATTCTTCGTTATGTTATTTATTACTTTGGAATAAATTGTGGATCATACCATTTGAGAGGGTTTTTCAATTAATTGTGGCAGGTGGTCTATTATTCAAATACAAAATTCAATATTTCAATTACATAAATGTAATTATATATTTGTTATTGGATTATTAGAGATTATGCTTGAGAAATTTTATTGATTAATTTGGAAGATTAATTAATTAAGTGTTTGTGAAATTAGTGATATTGGTATTGTCAATTTTGAATAATTTGTTTTTATTTAAATATGTGATTATTAGTATTGTGGATATTGAAAAATTAATAATTAAATAGATTAATAGGAATGAACTGATAAATTAATTTCTGAAATAATTAGTGGAATTTATTTCCACAATTAATTGATGAACTAATGAAGGGGATTGATATGATAAAAAATTGTTTAATTATTAATAAAATTAATGTGGTTAATTAATTTTTAAATTAAATAACATAATGATGTCAATATGAAATATCTAAATTTGAATAATTAATTAGTGAATTAATTAATGTGAAATTTTAAAAAATTGGATTTAAAATGATGAATTGTAACAATGGAATTCATATGTGACATAAAATGTTGAATGGTAATAATGGAATTCATATGTGACATAAAATATTGAATGGTAACAATGGAATTAAACTTCTATTTGAAATGATGAATAGAAACAATAGAATTAATTTTTGATTTGAAATGATGAAGGGAAATAGTGGAATTCATATGTGATTTGAATTATTGGATGGGAAAAAATTTATTCATATGTTATTTAAGATGATGAATGGTAATAATTCCATTAATATGGGAATTAAAATTATTAATGATAACAATGGAATTTATGTGTGAATTGAGAGGATGAGTTGAAATAATGGAACTCAAACTTATGATATCCCTTTGATATGGTTCATACTCTTGTATGAGCCGAACGATGTATTATGAGTTAGAGTGTCATCGAGAACCTGAGGGTATTTTCTGTTTAAATAACTTGTAATTGTATAAATGTAAACTATTTACAGTATTGATTTTATTTTATTTTGTATACAACTAGTTACATATTTTTTGTCTGGATGGTTTTATAAACCATTGGTGGTGGCCTACATATATGAACTCACACCATACTCAATCTTCTAGATCTTTTCCCGTGTATATATGTTGTTTTTAGGATAGGTAAATGGAAATGTCCATGTGTTAGATGGTATATTTAGGATATATCATGGATTAAGGAATCTGACATTGTTCGGGACCTGCATGGGGTTTTTTATCTATACTTTACGGTATTCATTTTGACACATGGAACATAATTTGGAATGGCATATCTAATATTTCGTTTTGATATTTTATTTCTAGGTTTGGTCATCTTTTGATATTAGTATTATTAGGGTTATGTTATATCATTTGGTAATTATTATTTTTCTACATATGGGTTATTATGATTAAGAGGGTATTGTCTCCCCATGATCAATATTAGACCCTCGATGCTATTCGGTATCCTCTAGAATATTGGTATGTGTGCTATAGGTCACATGATTGATCAGATTTGTTAACCAGAAGAGGTACACAGGACAAGGAATCACATAACCTAACATTCCCCATAAATAAAGAATACCTAAACAATATATCTGAAATTGAAACATAATAGGTTTGAGAATAATCATTCCCAATAGTTCCCCACCATTATTTCCCGAATCCTAAACATTAATGATATACCCACATAAATTAGGTTTCAAATACATTATAGAAAAAGGAATTTCTTCTTTAGGTTTACCGACATATATAACATCCATAACAAATTTTTAATCCTCACTTTTTTATTTTTCATAAATTAAAAAAATCAATATAAAAATACTCTGTTAAAAGTTTTCAAATCTTTCAAAATATAACCTTTTTGATTAAAAAATATTATCCTAAATATTATTCAGCATGTTTATTTAAAGAAACTTACACCACATGAATAAAAATTCTAACCAAATTAAACCACACCACAATATGAATAATTAATAAAAAATAAAATAAATCAACGAAGGGATCGAAATAAGTTATTCAATCAATGGATACCATAAGAAGTCAAGTAAATCTACAAAATCAAGCCACCAATTATGGTATCTGTGTCATAGGTGCAAAACATAGGTCCAAAATTGAGATATCACTAGTATAAAAAAATATGTGACTGAACTATAATCCTATGTTAGATCCTATACACATGTCGTCCAATTATCATACAACTGATCATTATAAGAGTCACACCCATTATTGTCATATTTCATACCAGAGGGTTTAAAAGTAGTATACAAAAGTCTTATGTTGAATTATTCTATACTTCCCATAAATCTACTCCCTATTCATTGACCAAAACTAATGAAGGTGATAAAAGAAAAAATCAGATATCAATATAAACATAATTAAGCACAGAAATAAATCACTATCACATACAATACCCTCACAATATACAGTAAATTTCTAGTAATCTAACGATCCCCAAAAACATCAAACATAACCCATAATGTGAAACAAGAATATGGGTCATAATGTGGTTCAAACAAAATGAAACTTCTGAAAAACTATTTGAATGTACAAGGATAGATTTTTAGAAATATATATGTTACACTGAGTCTTTTTAAAATTACAGGATATCATATATATGAAATCAGTTAAATAATTACACTAATAAATTAAATTGAAACAATATTATAAAACAAATCCACATTTTATAAAAAAAAATGCATAAAAATAATTCATCAATTCATCCTATTAACCAATCGTTGTTGTAACTATTTGGATCCACCAAAATTTATTAAACAAATATTAAAAAATTTTATCAATAAATATAATATCATATATCACTTGAAATTCCATGTAAAACAATTCAAAAAATCAGAACTTGCATTCATGGCCGAAAAAACCTTTTAAATATAAAAATTCATTTTTAAAGTCCATTTAAAAAATTTCTGAAATAGTGTTGTCTAATGTTTATCTAAAAAGATATATAAAATTAATCCAAATGGAGAATTCAAATTAATTGAAATTAAAATAACTTAATAATATATTTTCCTTTCAAACAGTGATTATAAATCATTAACATTAATATTATAAAATCAAAAAATGATTTTAAGACTCATGAAATCAATGGTTCTAAAATTAAATGTTATAAAACATGAAGACCTACCTCAAATCAAATAACAACTGTCTGTATCATTAAATATAAGTTTTATATAGTTTAAAAAATAATTACAAGATCTAAATATAAATAAATCATAAGGATACATGATGCACCATTATTAAATAATATTAAAGATATGGTGACTTGATGGTGGATGAAGAAAAAAATATGAGAGGAAGAATTAAGGTAAGGGGAAGCGTTTCCTTGTTTTGTTTACCTAGAATCATGAACAAACATCCAAGAATAAATATTTGGGATGAAGGGATCAAATATGGGGCGAAGAAACCAAGAGGGTGCTCAATTTTATGTGTCTAGAAAAGTTTGGGGGACTAAAAATTGAAATACAGGGATTAAAAATTAGGGAGGTGAGATTCATAATTTCATTAAAATAAAATATTAGGTGATTCACAAGGTTTAGGTACATTTTTTAGAAAACATCTAACCATTTATGCAGGGCTATTGAAAACCCTTGGGCACATCAAAGGGTTCCCTAGACATCATCGTACAGTTGGGAAAACTATATAGTTTTATGAAAAGTCACATTGTAATGTCATAGTACCAAAAACTATATTTTCTCTTAGTTAACCCAAATAGTTAAAGTTAACCATGTGATGAAAAAAAATTTCTAAAAAATTTTAATTTAAATCCCAATAATTAATGAAATACTATATAACCTAAAACATTATAAAATAATACAAAATAATACATTTTAGTGATATAAGGGGTGTAACATATCTTTTTACAATCTAATATGATGGTTGTATTAAAGAAAAACATTCAATGATTATGTTCTACTATAATTAAGTTAATAATATGATTATTATTTGAATATGTCTCTACCCCTATAAGAGAGTGCGTACGTAGGGATAGAGATAGGTAATAATGTTTTGGGAGACCCACAGTTTTCTATAGTGTGTGTACAACATATTTAGATACTCTTCTTGTTTTTACATATCCCATATGTAATATTCTGAACTATTAGATTGATTATTTTTAGTTGTGTGATTCGAATAATCATGAAACCCCCCCCACAAAGAAAACCAGTTTAGTTATTTTACAGTTAATATGAGAATTACCCATAGTTTTTTAATCTAGACCCAAAGGTTGCACCTATACCTACCCTTAATAATAAACTCCATGAGATATTTCCTTATGTAATTCAATTTTAGGGACATGGAAGACAAATATGTTAGGCATACATGGAAGATCTAATATGGGGATATCCTCTAATTAACCCAACTTCTATTTTTAGAGTCCGTTCAATATGGAAAGATATATTTTGGGTTGACTATATACTGACTATCATTAACCATAATTTTTCCTCATTTTAGATGTTAGCGAATCTTGTGATTTATATACATCAAGTTTGAATGATGCTCAACTAGTATTACATATTTTAGAAAGATAAACATGATATATTTTCTAGAAAAAATAATGATAATCATTTCCCTAAAAAATATATTGGGCCAAAGGATATGATTGGTCATGGGAGTTCAGACATATGGAATAGGGAGTAATTTGAGTGATGGGCTATTCTACTCTTTTAACACAGAAACTTTAGTTTAGTCATCAACTATTTGTTTTTGAGTATACAAGGCTTCACCCTAATAAGGATGGATAGAGACATTGGATTTCATATCATGATAATATTTTATGACTTATATCATTAATTGAGCCTATGAATCAGGACCTCATTATAGAGTGGAACTAGAGTTGGGATTGATGTACTGTAATAAAATAATCTACCCATGAATGTTCTTAATTTGATAGTTATACATCACATTCATTTCTATATTCTTATTATACTACTAATATGGGGTAATATATTTAGTACCAATAGGGTAGATGTTTATTAGTACACCGATGTATGATAAATTTGATGGTATTCATAGATGTTTTGACTATGTTGTCATATTTTTTGGATTTCGAATTCTCAACTATTTTTACCATGTCATTGGTATGTTTTTTTGACGTGATACTAGTAATGGATTGGTTAACTTGATATCACACAAACACTAACATATATCATCCATGAGTATCTTTCACATTACATAAGGGTAATAGTTATACATTGACTAGTGAGTGGAATTTGTAAGGATATTATTTTTAACCTTACCTGTGATAGTTGGAGATGCTTTTATCCCACATTTCCTAGTTTTTTCTTGATAATGATTAGATATATTCAAACTTGTTTCCTCCTATTGTTAGTGAATTCAACTAAATCATTCCTAAGGATGTTTTGAGGTTTACAATTAATCGAGAGGTAGATTCTATGATTATTCATATTCTAGGTATTGGCATGATTTTTATACTACCATTCAGGATGGTTGTTGAAACGTTCAGAGTTGGAGGCTTTGTTAGAGGATCTTTAGGTAAATTGTTTTATTTTATCATGAAATTAATCTATTTGTGATCTTGTTTTGTCCTCCAAGAAGGTAGATTTATCATTACTCTTTTCTGTGGATTGGCATATGTCAAACCTGGTGATAGTCAAGAACTACTATCCTCTTTTACATTTCGATAATCTATTCGACTAGTTAAGGGGATTCAAGTGGTTCTATAATATCTACATAAATGTATTTTATAATTGGATACCTATTAGGCCTTTTGTATTTCATTATATTATATTCATGAAAATATATTCCATGTATGGGTATCATATATTGTCTTTTATATTAATGAACACTCAATATTTGTATATGATATCTATATTTTTTTATGTTTCCATATGAATTGATATTAATTTTATTTGAATATTAATTTATTGAATATTTTAATTATAACTGATATTACTGTTTTTTTTATTCCTATGGTAGGAACGACAGGTGGAGTAATAAGAAGAAAAAATTATAAATTAAGAAGCATATCAATGGAAATGTGAAAACGATGCGATTGAATATTGTATCAAAGAGGATCAAAATATCCATTTAATGAAGGATTCCCAGGATGTTAGATTATCAAACAATATTTCATAGGCTTGGAATTGAAGAACTGAAAAATTTGGTTTCTGATACTGGATATAAATGTTTGGTATGGTTTATCATGTAAATGGAATATATAATTCACAAGTATTGTGAAATATGCAAAATCTCATGCGAATAAAATTGTCAGTACTTTAGCCTCGCACTTTTCACATCATGTAAAAATTATAAAACATTAAAAAATAACATCATTAGAAAACAATCCAATACATAATTTGATGAAAATTGTATGGATTTTGGTCCCACAAATCACTTCTCCTCTAAACATTTCATGGACTAACAAACTTAGATATATTAATAAAACTGGATTTTTACATATCTTATGATGCATATTTTTTGATTGACTTGTAATTTCAATTTAATGTTGAGTATGAGATTGGTAACCTCTAATAAGACATCCATGTTGATACATAAGGCTCTTGGACAAATAAATTGGTGACCCATTCAAAGAATATGGATTCAACAATCGGGAGGATACTACTACAATTTCTGAAAGGATTACTTTCATCATATATAGGAATTTTCGTTAAGTTTTTATTGACTAAAATTCATTATAATGTAGTATTATTTTTTGAAGTATACAATTACTGGGGTTTTATTTATTTCTCATTTCATCTATTTTATTCTTTATGTTATGGTTTATATTATATTAATCATTAGTGATCACCTAACGATGATCAGCTAAATCTGTAGAGGAGAGAATAATCACTTGAAATGGCTGTATATAACTTTTTTCTTTTTCTTTATTTTCATTAAAAATTGGACTATTAAATTTTTATTATGGTTTGAATAATTATACTCATATCTATTGTTATCTCTGGAACCATGTGTTTTTGGTTGAATAAAAAACACAACATGATATAGGTAATTAATTTAAGACCATTGTATTTTATTATTTTCGTCGTCTTCAATATAATCCTAATGAATCCAAGATTTTTAATTCATCTACCCATGAAAAATATAGGGTTATATGATATAATGATAGGTATTGACCATTAATAATATAGGTTAAATTAATTTATTACATAAATAATGAGTAATATTTTTTTGTATGTGCAATAAAAAGTTATTTTAACCAAAACCACCAATGGAAGTTGATTTCTATCTCGTCTATTTTTTCGGTCATTTTTCATTATTTTATAAATTTTATTTTCATAACTTAAGATGTATAAATAATATTAATTGAAATTGGGATGACCAAATATCTATTCAAGAGTCTCTAAATCTATATTCCCAACTATCTCATGGATGAACCCCTTATTGGAGCATTAGTAAGCCTTTGTTACTAGTTAAATTTGTTAAAATATGAATTTTTCAATTTATAATGACTGTAGGATATAAAGTCATCTTTTCAATGCATCAAATTTTGTAACAGACCACATGGAATAATTGATTCTGTGAGGGTATTGATTAGAATAAATTTTATTCTTCCCAAACAACACTCATCTACAACGGTATAGCACACTCGCAGTGTGGGTTCAAATAAATAGCTGCCCTACTTTTTCTATATTAATATTACATCATTTTAAAGACAAAACATATTATTGTATTACCAAATTAGAATCCAATGGTTTTGTTTTTTGTGAGAATAGGACCAAAAATAACATTTACATAATAAAAAATTAAAATTGTTTAATTCCAACTTCTCTAAATTTTAAATGTACCTTTTGTTCCCATTAGTACTAGTAATCACATAAGGATGTACTTCAACAAATAGGGTGAGATAAAATACAATTAAGAGGATAAATTAGAGGACTGATCAATATAACAAGGGTGATAATATTCATAATCATCATAATATAATCGTGGGTATAACATCATAATGATGAGAGGAAGCATTAGATAATCTTTTTGAAGGTGGAAATTCATAAAAATGAAACATCATGTAGTAGTGGTGAAATACCACACATATATGTGAACAAATCATGAACCATTACCACTTGTAACATATGTTCATAATCATAACATCTTAATTATGAAAAAATATATCATCATTTTCATTCATATTTCACAATATCTAAAGAGATACATATCATTGAAAAATTCATTGGAGTGCTATATAATTTTGAGCGTACCTGCCACATCATAATATTTTCTTAATCATGCATTCCACAAATAATAAATATCAATCCTGGAAGAAAATACTTCATGTAATGGAAATGGGTTTCATGGATATTTCTTAAATCATAAATTAATGAATAATCTTCAGGGATCACAAAATAAAAAATGGAATTATATACATGTAATAACAATAATACTTCTTGATTGAAGAAAAAACAATCTCAAGAAAAGTAAAATCTTTGTTTTATCAACGAAGGTATATTTTGGAAAATTATTAGAATTTTAATAAAATAATACTGGAAACATGAATATCCCATAAAATAAAAGTAAAGTAAATGAAATTATATTTATGTAACATTAATGAAACATCCATACTAGTAATATAGTGAAAGAGGGAAAACCCAAAGATATGGAGTTTGGTTTGACAATCCCCTAACAATATATGTGAATTAATTCTTCATTTAAATGTCTTAGATAATCAATTTAAATTATTTAATTAATAAATACACAAACTCTTAAATATTTTTTGGATTCATTTAAATTATTTTATGTTAATTTTATCGATTCATATGTGTTATAGTGTTCAATTTTTATCATTTTTGAGTGTTTGATTCCTTGGTTTTAATGATTTTTTAACTTGTATACATGTGTGGAAGATCATGTAAAATGAGGATAAATATCCTGAATGGAAATTATATTTTATAACTGAACATAAAAATTTTTAATTTTTATTATATATTTTATCAATATATGCGGATGATTCAATAGATAAAATTTTAATGACACTCATTTGGATTAATTTTTTCTATTCTAGATCACAAAAAAAAAATTATTTTTTATTATATAATAATATATATATAAGATACATAAATAAAATTAAAAAAGAAATAAGATATATTTTTCACTATGTTTCAATAATTTTAATGGTTTTATGACTACCCATTAAGTAATTCAAATAAAAAGAAAATGCAGCATCCATGATGGTGGTAAATCGACACATCACGAAAAATGATTTCATTTTTTTATAATAAAATGGAGATGAGAATATTTTTTATGATGGAATATTAAAATAAAATTATAATATTACCATTTATATAAGTCAATGGAGTTACCATTCCACTTTTATAATGGTATATGAGGATATAATAATAAAATAAAAAAATAAAATAAAAATTTAAATAAAAAATAAAAGAGGATTTTACCTATTGAATTATCATCATTGATAATCTCGATATGGAAATTATTTTTGGACATTTTCTTCTGTCAAATGGATCCTCGAAGTAGGGGAGAGATATTTTATGATTATTTTGTAGTATTTGGACAAGGATTAATGTTTGGAAGTTAAATGTGGATGAGGTGGTGAGGGTGGTATATAGAGGAGAGGATTACGGTGTTTTATCATTATTTATTAATTGGTTTGTTATTTTCCCCCAAGACTATGAATTGTATGAACATTATCACTAAATATATTAAATAATTAAGGGAATTTTGATAGTATGGTTTTTAAATCATCCATGATTCAATAAATTATACCTTTAATTTATAATCTATATATACTATAAATTATTATAATTTTCTATTCACAAAAAAATAAAGTATTTCATAAAAATAAACAATATTGACCCAAACCAGTTTTTAAAATATATAAATAATAAATTTTCTCATTTTTATAACAAATAATTTTATAAATTATAGAAATTCAATTTTTATTTAAAATCACCAATTACTTGAAAAATAAATATATTCAAATTTTAATTGATTTTATAATGCTTTGAAAAAATTAATTATGGATTTATAAAATTATCCTATAAAAAAATAAAACAAATTATTAATTTATGAACCTATTCTAAAAAAATTAAATTTCTTTTAAATTACTATATTAATTATAAAATTATATATAATAATTTGTGTATTATAAAAATAACAACACTTAATTAATATTTTTTTTAAAATGATTAATTACTTATATTTTGATATATTGATATCATATTATCATTTATAAGATGAAAAAAGTATATTCATACTTTTATATATGTGGTTACGATTATATTGGCGAGATTACTATTCCAAATGGTCACATTACCATTCGAAAGTTCATGTTACAATTCAATTGATATAATTTCCTTAACGTATATAAATTCCCATCTTATATTAATTCATAATTTATAAAGTTTATATTGTGTCTTCTATGTGATGTTTTATGATTAATAATTTATCATTAAATTTAATGAAGTTACTTCCCATTGATAAAATTTTTGGGTCATTACATTCTTTCCCCTTTATGAAACTTTAAGATCAAAATTCCATTTTACATCGACGTTAAAAACATGTGAGGTTACTTATCCTTTATCCCTTCCTATAGTTCCTATGTTTCCTCTTTATACTTATTGTTCATCCATAGTAATTCAACCCGTTGTGTATTCCTGTAGCATTGAAATTAAACCATGTGGTTTGAAATCATTGATATCTTCTCCTCATAACAGATATCATTTTCCAACTCTACCAACTCTATATTTAGTACATGTGAGGGATTCAATATGTACTTTAGCAAGAGTGATACACAGAAAACAACACGTACATGAGACATGGTGGGAGGAAGGGTCCGGCAGTAGACCACAACTCGAACACAATCAAGAATATTGAAAGGGGTGATGTACTAGGGACATAGCTTTCCATTTTTTCCAAAATATCATGATCCTATTCAGTGGTGATATACCAAGGAATACCATGTCTTTGTAATTAAACTCTAGGTATCATATATGACTATATGCATAGCTCTTCGGTCGACAATAGGCTGACTTTACGTGTGTCAGAATATTTTTCACCTTCTCTACCATTTATTCGACCATTTCAAGTCCATGATACTTATGTTACTTTAATTAAACCCACCATGTTAGTGTTCTGTATCTTTTACAATAAAAGACTTCCTATGAAGCCATTTGGATGTCTGAGTGGAAACTGTTGTTGAAAAAGAACTTTTCCAGATGAAGATATTGGTCCCACCCTCATTTGAAGTCCGTAGAACAAGCTCTCAGAATGTCTTCCACTGTCAGAATTATCCCATCAGATTTTGCACTAGTTTTATGATGATAAGCCACACTAAAGTTCATATTAGTGACTATATCATGTGGGAGTGTTCAACTGAACATAATATTGAATATTGGATATCGATTTGATTCAACCATTAGTGGAAATCCATGTAGCCTTACCAGTTATATGATATATAAATTTCTGCAAGTTTATTGAATGATATGTCCTCTAGAATTGTGATCAAGTGAGACATCTTTCTATGAAAATCCAAAAAAAACAGAGATAGCATTGTTTTCCTTTGGATGTCTATGGATGTCCAGTGAAAATTTCCATCATGATACTTTCCCATTTCCTTGTTCTCGAGTATTGTTTACATCATCCCTTAATAATTTTTCATTGGATCCTTAACATGATGACATACCGAACACTTTGATGAGTATTCAAAAATATAGTTTTTCAAATTGTACCACCAATAGATCTGCTGGAAATCCTAATACTTATTAGTTCTCCCAAGGCGAATATGTAATGTTGGTCTATGTACATCACTCATAATAACATTTTTATCTATGTATTGAATGGTACACATAGTCATAACCCATATCATATAACCCATTCATCATCAATTTTGATCTCTAAGGATTAATCTTTTCTGAAATATTTCTACCTTTCAAAATTTTCACATTATTTCTCTGTAAATCCTTTATTTTCCCTATAAGGGATGGTTGAGAAATAATTTGAATAAAGATATGTGATGTTCCTCCCTTAATGATTCCCATGTTCATCTACATAAAATATAAGAATATTAGCTACTTCTCTATTATTATCACCAAAAATGTTGTAGGATCGTTTCTACATAGGTAATCTAAAAAATTATTATCCTTACTAGAATGGTAGTGGATTGAGCAATAATAATCCCTGATGAGATATAACCATATTCATTGGATCATATTAAGATCGATTATAGTGAATATATATTAATGTCTCTTATGATTAGTATATATTTCTGACTTCTACTTGTATAGATGATTCCACCCGGATTTGAACATGAAGTTCACAATTTTGCAACTCAATATCATGTGTGTGATACTTTTTATCATAAATTTTCAACATCCATGAGGTGTAGGCCATAACATTATCTTTTTTCATTAGTAGACAACCAAATACCTTATTTTATTAATTATTTTATACCACAAAGAGTTCATCACATATGAGATACTTGAGTACTATAGAGGTGATAATCCTCATTTTTATCACAATAAAACTATCTTAACATTCACTATCCTAGAAAAACTTTTCTCCCATTAGATTAGTCTTGGTTAGTTTGTTTGATAACCATGATATGATATTCACAAATTGACAATAATACTCAACTGAAACAAGGAAACTACTGATCTTCATTTTAGAAGTTCTCCTCGGACAATATAAATTTTCCTTTGTATTTTAAGGGTCCATATATATTCCTTTTCTAGTAATATCATTCCCCATGAATAATACTTCTGCTATCTAGGACTCAAGAATATTTTACATGTTATAAATTTTCTTCATTCACAATGTATTTTACATAGTATTCATGTTCTCTTCATGGTTCCCTTTCTCTTGGAATATAACATAATATCATCAATATGGACTACCAAAATTTTTTCAAGTTATTAATTAAAGAATATGTTTAATTATGTACATGAATATTGAGGGATAAATAGTGTGACTTAAAGGAATCACTATGAAATCACAGTTTCCATACCTCGTTTGAAGGGAACTGTTTTCAATATCTTCCTTCCTCACCTTTAATAGGTTATATCCCGACCAAAGGTCCACCATAAGTAAAAAATCGTCCCCATGTAGTTGATTGAACAATTCATCTATCTGTGGAAGTGGATACTATTTCTTTATAATGATTTTTTTATGATCATGATTTTCAATGTACATTCACATTTAATATATCCTTATTATTTATGAAGATGATTCTTTCACCCAATGGTGAAGCACTCGACCATATAAAATTTTCAACCATATTCTCTTGTGACTAATAATTCAGTTACTTTAACTCAAAATGGGACATTATATATGTTTTCCTTGATGTTGGAAGTGATCCTAGAATATGTTCAAAGGAGATACCAACCTCTCGATTAGATGGATGACCCAGAAAGTTTTTAGGGAACACATAAGTGTAGTCCCTTACAATGGGAATGTCTTCGATCATGATTCTCTACAATATATTTGTTATTTAAGATTAATATTATTTACCATAAGGGAATAACATTCACACATGAGATAATGATAATGATATACACTCATATATAATTGGTGGATGCCTTATGATGTGAAAAGTGATATCCCTTTCCTGATAGTTTATATTGGATTTGTATAAAGTTATCTAATCCATGCCTAGTATATCATCAATCTCCTCCAGAGTAAGTGAGACATGACTTTCTGGGAGTTTTAGTCCATATATATTAACTTGGGAGGAGTTAAATTATATGGATGTAACAGTTTCTTCATTATTTGTATCACTGATAACTGAACCTCAATATTTAGAGTGGTTGTTTGAATTATTCTACGAATCATTCAAGATATGTAATAATACATCAATCCAGAATCAAATACATTGTTTTCAATTCTTTATTGAATAAATAACATACCTATCACTGCATCATTTTCAGTATCCACTTCAATGGTATTGATGCCATCATATTTCCATTGGTTTTTGGGATTTGGTGGTTGTTAACACTAATTACCCTCGAGTAATTGATGTTTAATGCACTATATTATATAGTTCAATTGCACCCTACAGTTGAATCATTTAAGCTTGGGTGGTCCTCTCCTTTCATCCAATATATTTGTCGTATTCCTTATGTCTCTTTGACATTCATGAGCTTGGTGGGATTCTCTCCCACACTTTTGACATTTTCCCATACCATTGAGGAAATTAAAATTTTGTTTCTTCTAATATTTTTTACATATTAGTCGTAATGTTATCATTCCATCTTTTTCATTAGATAATCATGGTTGAGACAATGTATTTCATTTATTATCTTCATATCCATGGGACCATTTTCCAAACTCCATATCCACTTCATGAAATCATTGACATTCTTCTTCATAGCTGCCAAATCCTCTAACTTCTAGATTCATTGTAATGTAATATTTTAAACCAGAAAAGAATATAACTATTTTGATATCATTTATGATAACAAAACACTAAGAATAAATTTAAATCCTAGTAAAATTTTCATAATAGGCTATGATATAATCACATTTATTTTACTACAGCTCTATGAATTATCTCTCGATATTTATTCGTAGAGACTAAGGGAAATACATGTTATTAAACATTATCTTAATTCCTTCCCAATCCAATTATTAAATTTTTTTTTGGTCGGTGTTCATAATCAATGCACACCATTTATTATCATCTCTATCTAGATGATAAACATCTAGTTCCACTATCTATATCTCAGAATAGTGAATCATAGAAAATATATTCTCTCTCGATTTGACCCACTCTTCCCTGATGAGTAGATATAAGGATCCACTAAACCATAGTGGTTTTGGCTGTATAAAAAATTGATATCTATTTCATATCAATTAGGTGAAGTCAGATGTTCCAAATAATTTCGGTTATTGTTCATGACCGTAGATAGTTGGGTAAGCATCACCATGAAATTTTGAGCTCCACCTCTCAACTAATTAGGGATGTCATTCAGGAAATCATTGAATTATCCCTCACATGGATCATTGGTCTAGTGTCACTTGATTCCCACTATTTTCTAAAATAGAAATGGGTTGAAAAAAACATAAGTCAACATTTCATGAATATAATAATAATTAGTTTATGAAATTAACATTAATTTCTTATAATTTGGGATCCCTAAATTTATAATTGTTCTATAAAATATTATTGGGATCATTCATATACTTATTATCATGTTAAGGATTTTTCCTGAGGTTCAATAATCCTAATTAAAAAATTAATTACACTTTGCTCTGGAAACAACTATGGAGGCCCTACTTTTCGTACATAACTGTTACATAATTTTAAATATAAATGAGAAAATAGTGTTAGTTAACAATGATCCAATATATTAGTTCATATGGATTGTTAATACCAAGCATAAAATTTGAAAAATAAAATATAAACCTTATTTAGTTCTCTATTATCTAACAACTTAGTGGACATTGTGATATCCATATTACATGTAATCACCTAAGGATATACATCAAATAAAGTAGTGATATAAAATCCAAATAAGTGGACAGATCTGAACATGATTCATTATAACATGGATGATAATAATCATAATCATTCTAAAATGATCATAGTATCATCTTCATAATCATTATAGGTAGCTGTAAATAAAATTTTGGTTTGTGGAAATTCATAAAAATGAAGCATTATATCTTTGTGGTAAAATACCACAGATAGTTGCATAAATATATATCATTATGTTTTCTCATATTTCACCTTATCTCATGACATATATATATACACTCTATCCATTGGAGGACTTATAATTCCACTCCTACCTGTCTCATCATCAAATTTTGAAAATCATGCTTTCCACATAGAACGTATATCAATCAGGGGTATAAAATAAACAATGGAAAAGAAATGGGTTTCATGATAATTATATAAATAATAAATTCCTGAATAATCATTGTGGTTCCCAAAATAAAAATTTAATAACATACTTGGTATACAAATAATTAAGATTGAGTGAGAAAAAAAATCTCAAGAGAATTAAAAGATGTGTTTTTTTGTTGAAGGAAGAGTTCTTTTGTAAAAATCCATACATTTTCCATAAAATACAATATGAAACATTTATATCCACAAATATAAATGGAAATGAAATGAAATTATATATAATGAACAATAATGGAAATTTTATACTATAAATAGAGTGTTATAGGGAAAATCAATAGAATGAGATTTGGGTTTAGGAATCCACTTACCATGTGTTTGAATGATTTATTCACATTTACATCATAGAAAATAAAATTTTATTAATTAATTAATAAACAAAAAACCTATTCTATGATTATATTTTTTCATTTTAATCTTATTATGTTTTATTATGGTCATTTTGGTGAGATGTAGTGTTCAATTTCATTGTTCAGGGGTGCTCATTTTCTTTGTTTCCATGCTCGATTCACTTAAATACATGTTTGGAAGATCTTGTAAAATAAGGATAATTATAATGAATTAAAATACTATGTTTTTAGTAAAATTATATTATTTAAAATATTCTTATATATTTTTTCATATATTAAGGTGATTCATTAGATAAACTTTTAATGAAACTCCTTTAGAATAATTTTATCAGGTTTTCATAACAACAAACTCTTTTGTTTCATTATTTAAAATTATATATATATCATGTTAACATTAAATAAAAAGGATATGAAATACAATATAAAATATTTATCAATCATTATAATTACTTTATGATCAAATTGAATGGGGTAAAAAAATGAAAATGCATCGTCCATGACGGAGATAAATAAACACATCTTAACGATGGTCTAATAGTTTTTTAAAATAAATAGGGGTAGGGAATGATTTTTAATGATGGGTTAATAATTATATAGAATAAAATTATTGTATAAATAGGATACTATAGTTACCATGCCACTTGGATTCGATAATGTGATTTTTGAATAAGAAAAGTAAATAAATTTAAATGAAATGAAAGGAAAATTAAATAGGATTTCACCACTTGTATTTTTCTCTTTGAGAACCTCATAATTTAATTTTGTTTTATATATTATTGCAACCAAATGATCAGGTGAATGTGGGATGTTATTCCGAACAATATTGAGAATAATTTGAAAAAGTATCCAATCTTGGAAGGTTTGAGGAGAAGATGTGGAGAGAGGTAGTATTTATAGGGGAGGAGATGGGAGTTTTCACATTATTTTAGACATTAGTTTATTATTTTTTTCATGAATATAAATTAATTGAAAAAATCACTAAATATATTAAATAATGATAGTTAGTTCTATATTATGGTTCAAACATCATCTATTACTCATGGAATATCATATTTAATTTACAATATATATATTCAAAAAAATGTTGTAATTTAATATTCACCAATAATTCACGTATTTAATAATAATCCCAAAATTTTACCCTAAACACTTTTTGACACGTAAAATAAATGAAAAATAAAAAATATTTTATGAAAATACTTTTAAATATATGATAAAATAAGTTTTTATTTAAAATCACGAATTACTCAAAAATTACATATTTTAAAATTATATCGGATTTTATAGCACATTGATAAATTAATTAATATCTCATAATATTATACTATAATCATAAGAAAACAAAATACTATTTTACTATTATATTTTATGAAAATATATTTTCTTTTAAATAATTATATTAATTATAGAATTATAAGTAATCATTTATGTTTTATAATAATTCCAACCCTTAATTGATAATTATAAAACTATTGAATTACATATAATATGATAAATATATATCGTATTATCATTTATAAGATGAATAATTTTAACTTTTACTTTCATAGATATTGATACTATTCTTTTGGCTAAATTTCTATTCATAATGGTCACATTGTATTAAAAATGTCAAGTTACATTTCTATTAGTATAGGTTCCTCAACCTCATGAAATACCCCTTATTACAGTCATTCATAATTTATAATGTTATTATTATGTGATATATGGGAATTCATGTGATTTATACTATATAGAGTAATTATAAGAAGGAAAATTCCATTGATAAATATTTTGGGTCGTTACAGAATCTATAAGGACTAGTAGTAGGAAGAAAACCTTGTGGTTGGAACCCTTTTGATGGTATCATCACAATAAATCCTTGGTTTTTGTTTCCTTAAACAAATTATTTTGGTTTTTAATTCATATGAATAGAAGGGAAAATGTCTAACTTCATGGTTTAGGAAAAACCGAAATCCTAAATCTAATATGGGATAGACTTATGGATTAGGCTTTAAAGCGGTGCAATGTTCACCAACTGGTCTTGGTCCATTCAGTTGGATATACTTAATATGAAATTATAATTTGGTCCAAATATAGCCAACAACTTTGGTTCATCATTATGATATTCTAGGTAGAAATTATCCTATCTGTTAGTCTATATTTCCCTACTCTAACTAGGTCAATATCTTTCAATTACATCTCCCATGATTAACATAGTGAAATATAATGAGATAAATAATTTTTTTAACCTACATAATAATGATATGTTTACAAATTCTTGATTTAGATATTTATTATGACCAAATTCACCCTTACTCTCAAACCCTACCCCTAAGAGGATTAAACAGGCATGATGATGTTAAAATAAAGAAGGGAAATATAAAACAAGCTTAACATGATAAATAAAAATTTTAAATTACTCAATTCTATAATTGAAATTTTTTAAATTAAATTAACTACTATAATGAGTTTATAATTAATGAATAACATAGAGGAAATAAATATTTCATAAAAATGGTATTGGATTAAATAATTGGAAAACAATATGAAAATAATGAGTATTAGAATTGATAATCAGTTACAACTAAATGATTCAAAATAATAAAATGATGAAAAAGAAATAATTTTGAAAGGAATGGAGAAATTGATTACGAATATTAGAGAAAATATTTCAATCATTCGAATCTCACCTATCCACATTGGGGTCACTGAATATATATGGATTTGATCATTACATGACTAGTAATTGATTCACATTCTATAACTATTTTGAGTGGATTCTACATTGAGACATTCACACCATGTATGTATATTTCATGCTACGTACTTTAGTTCTATAATGTTATCTAAATATCATTGATCATCATATTTCACAATATGTATCATTGGTGGGGATTATGTTTTTACCTTTTTACATCAGGTAATGATATCACATCACTTATTTCAATAGGTTTTGAATTCATGATTAGGATGACATGTAATCTGGATTCATGTAGTTTCCATGGTTTACACCTTGTATATTGGATTCATGGGCCAGTATTCAGCTCACATAAGTGCTCTGCTCGAGGAAAAACATATTGTGCACATTGGAACCATGATATTTAATGCCTATTTTTTTGTCATCCAACATATACTTTTTTTTGAATCTCGAGTTCCAATACTTTCAAAATTATACCAAAAACAAATTTAGTATCAAATGAAACATGGTAAATATTAAATAAATCTATCTAAAAATATGTAGTTTAATTAATCTTCTAAAATTGAACCTCCCATAAAAAAATTTTCTCCTTCAGAAAAAATCATCTCAATAGGGATTCGAAATGAAATATTTTTTTAAAGATAAATCATACAATACAACTATGAAAATAAAACTATGTGATAGTGGAAAAATAAAGTCTACTTGGTCTAATGCAATAGATAAAATAATTTATTCCTCATATTTATATTCTTTATTGGTATTCATTCTTCTTTTATGTGAAATTTCATAACTCTTCCTCAAGTGATATACTCGTTTTTCAATTTACATCACAATCAATTTTATCTCATCACTCAAGGAAAAATAAAACTAGTGTTTTGATCATGCCCAAAATACTTATTCCTAACTATAGGTATGAATTGGTTCTGACCTCTCCACATCATAAATAGATATAAAAAATTAATAATGTGTGATTAATAAAGGGGGTTCAATTTTTTTTCTGAGGATAAGGACATTTGGGTAAATGATAAAAATTAAACTCCCAAATGGAGGGTAATCTCCAAAATATATTTCATGATAGTTGTGAATTGCTCAATAAAGTAAATCCGAAAACAATTTTGTTCTTTATTCCTTATTCTTTTTATATTTATTTAGTTTTCTTAAGAAATGGTCGGTCTAGATCAAACATCCATCACATAACCACATATGATCCACCATAATATTCATTGGTCAAGTGGTGGTGATTTTTTTCATATACACAACCATTTTTTTATTTTTTTATTTTATTTTAAATATATATATTATTTATTTTAATTTTTCAAAGAAATAGGGTATGAATTGAATATACTGATGTTAATCATGAACCATGGCATATCAATGTGTTTAAAATATTATTTTACATATCCTTAGTGACGAAAAAACTATGTATGTTATATATGATAAATTCCCCAACCTTTTTTAAAATAAAATCAGTCATTTTAACAATATTAGGGTTAGAATTGATAATAGGATTGAAATGGATTGATCATAATAAGGTAATTCATGGATATTAAAGGATCAATAATGATAAATTTATAGTTGGTATCAGAATCAATTGAACCAAAAATATTTCCTCAATCATTTAGACATTATATTTTTCAATAGTATCCTTGATAATAATATAATGCATGTTATAATGGGTTTAAAATCCTCAAGTATCTGTCAATAAATATTCTCTGAAAACAGAATTACCGTGTCTGTCTTTAATATTACTGGGAATTTGAATATAAGAAAAATATTAATCAATTATGGTATAGTATCGAGTAATTAGTTAATCAAATGAAATTTATAGAATAGAGAATTAGAATTTAATTACTTAACTCGACAATAATTATGCCAATATAAACATGGATAGAATTGAATTTCAACCATATCTAACAAAAAATTTACTTTTATTTAAATGGTTATCATGATATTTCATGTTAAATCATGATTTTAAATATAACTATCCACTATACTATAATAAGAAAAAAAATCCAAGTGAACATATAATAAATATCAGGAAAGACTCCCCCTCACATAAAATGGTATAATGTCTGTACTATTCTAGAAAGTTTCATGAAAGTTGTAAATGTTATGTAATAACTAAAAAAACAAATGGTAATGTATGATTATAAAATACGGATCTACGATCTCCCTTAATGGGAAAAATCTAATGGAGGAAATTTTTTGATGATGATGGAAAATTATGATACATGAAAAGGTTGTTAAAAACAAAAGATAACGTCACTAGATAAATAATTTTTTCAAATGGTTAAAAAAATGTTTAATAATAAAAATGGGAGGCTGTAAATAGTTAATAGTGTGGGAAACAAACTCTTATAAATGAAATAAAATTACAACATTGAGGTTTTTGATGATCGAGGAATATAAAAATAAAAAATTAACAAATGACTTAAGAACATAAAAACATAGAAAAAAATGGGTTTCCATCTATAAAGCACTAGAAATAGTGTTATTAGATAGATATATTGAAAAAAATTATATTCCTTCCATTAACTCAGATGTACTCTACCTCAAACAAATATTGGTATTGGTATCATCAAAAACACATAGGCGGATCATGGGGTTAATGGACTTATGATTGGGTCTATGAAAACACTCATATAAATGTTCTAAATTTTGTTAAAATCATAGAGGATGGACCAACTAGGTATATTTATATAGAAAGATGTCTACAATCTATCTTTTTATGTAATCCACATATTATAAGATCTCATATGAGAATCCATTGGGTGTCCTGACAAACTCGTTGAGGACAATGGATAATGAAACTATTCTATACATGGAATCTTTGAGGCATAAATGAAAATGAGATTAATAAATAAATTCATTAAATAAAAATTATATAATATAATTATATAATATAAATGATGAATTATGGATTATGGAATTCAATGGGAATAAAAAAATAGTGGATGCATACATGGACAACACTAAATAATATAAGGAGTTTCATTGCTTCCTTCATCATTATCACCCTCTTTAATAGTGGGTTCTAGATTCTACATTGCCCTATCTATTCCATCCAAGGATGATAGGGTTGGTGGATCTACATTCAGTTTGGGTACAATGGTTCTATTAGCTATGTTGGCCGGGACATGTAATGGGGAAGGAATGGATGATGATGTGAGGTCTGAAATAGTATATGATGGGAGGGAAACTGTATGGGCCATTAGAGGGGCGAGAGGGGTAAACATGGATGGATCTATGAATGGTATGTGGATGTGGCATCAATGTTTTCATTGGTTTTATATAATAAATTAATAAATATACCGAACATGACATAGTAAAGTTAGGTAATGTGATTATGGGGTAGGGGTGGTTGTGCGGTGGGGATAGGTGGTCAAGTTGGAGCAGCATTGGAAGTATAGAGATATTAAAAACCAGGGATATTTGATGGTCATTTAGTGGTAGAAAGATAATGAGCAGTGGTAGGGGTAGGTGATGGCTGATTTGGATCCTTATCAGGATCCTCCAAGATCTCAGGGGACCACTGGTAGCTCCCTTCGATCTTCATGAAGACCCGATCTTGTGGTTCATGACGAGTTTGATCAAATCCATCTTCCCAATAGAGAAAATTGTTGACTGCTTCCCAATATTCATAGATAATGGGAAAATAATGGTGATTAATATTTTTCAAATAAAGTTACTTCAGGCTCGCCTTTTCTAGGATATTTTCTATAGTAAAAACTAGTGGTCCATGTTGATGGAAGGGCAACTGATGAACAATAATAAGATGATAACCCCAATATGATTGATACTATTGTTAAAATGTACTCTAAATAACCATGATTGAAAAAGTGCCCAGTGGAGAATCCATAAAGTGAGACCCTATAGATAGGTTCTCTTCACCGTATGTGGATCATGGAATCTCTTTCAGTCCAAGGTGATCAATTCCTAACTACATGTCAAATGATTGTTGCGTTGATCCCGATGAAAGGAAGAATAATATAGAGAATTAACATGATCCTCTGTATAGATACTATGTTTGATGCTAATGTCTCCCGGTGTGTTCTACCAAGTCATTCCATCAATGTAGGAAGTGAGATATGCCATGTTGAGATTCAGTGAGGACAAGAAGATAAGGAAGAGATCTTAGACTGTCTCTTTGAAAGCCACTACGATTCTAGATAGGTCTATCTAGATATAAATATCAACAACCTCTTCATGTACATCGATATGCCTAATTATAACTATGTATAGAATATTGTTGGAACTCATTGTATTGTCTTGTAGATGGACCAATCATATATGATGCTCAGTGTTATAAATATGTTGGAATTGGTTATTGTGTGGGTGTGGAATTTCAATGAGGGATATGATGGATTATTACTGTGAAACCATGGACTAGCTGAGTAAGAAGGGGTGGATTAACCACATGTGGACAGAAAGGCTATTGGGTTTATTGGTGGTGAAGGCGGTGTGGGAGACAAAATATTGGGTGGCAGAGGATAATCACCATGTTAGGAAACAATAATTATAGATTTATTGTGATGAATTTCCAAAGCGGAGGAATGTACAAAGAAGTTTGATGTGGGTCTGAGATAATCAAGTGATGTGATTAAAGGTAGTGGAAGGGAGTTGTGATGTTTTAAGATGGGGGAGGATGACATGAAGTTATGCGTGGGTTGTGTGGGAGTAGATGATGATGGTGATTCCAGGAAACTTGGATTCATATGTAGTATTTGTTTCAAGAGCCCACTTTTTTACATCGTGCAATTACATAAAACGCCATGAATTTTATTCTAATTTGACATATAACTATTGAAACCATAACCTAGTGTTTTTTTTATTCTCCAATCGATAATTTAACTCATTTAACCTATTCACTACAATTGAAGTTGAAAAATATACATTTTCCCATTAAAATAAATTTACATGTAAGGACACAACCCTCAGGGAATGGTTATTGATAATTAATGGCATAAAAGGTGGGTCGACATCACTTGTTGGAGGTATAGTGTAATCCACATTCTTATAATCACTGTACACATTTTAAATAGGAGAAAAAGTATCTCAGTTTTCCTTACTGGTCATATATTAATCTTTCTCATCTATAAAAAAGATTCATTACCAATCCAATAACTCAATGCTTTTCTTAGAGGTATTTACAAAATAAAAAAAATTTGTTCTTTTGCGACTCTGAATATCATCATTCCTTGAATTATATAAATAAATTCCTTCATAGTGGTGAGGAATGGTAATCCAAAAATTATGAGAACATTTCCCTCTTCCTCTATATCCATGACAATGAAATCAATGGGAAATATGAACTTACCAACATATACTAAGATGCCGTTGAGATTTCATTAAGGGTACCTGACAATACAGACGGCTGGTTTAAGGGAAATTCTTATTGGTTTCAATTATTCATTCCCATATTTCTTAATACACTCATTAGAATGATATTTATACCTGCACCAATATCAAACATGGATCATTCAACATTTATATTCCCTATAGTGAATAGAATAAACAATCTTCTAGTGTCTCACATCATAGATGGGAGCTTCTTCTAAGAAACTATGAAACATTTAACATTTATGGATAAAACTCCCCAGTCATCCATTTTCCTCTTACATGAAATTAATTAAAATAAAAAATTGTAATCATCCATTTGAGCAATGTCCTCTACCAATGGTATGTTGATATTTATTTTCATAATCATCTAAAAAAACTATTAATATTTACCCTCTCCTTTTCCTTGTATCATCCTATCTAGTAATGGCAGAGGTAAATTAAATGTGGAAATTCTACAAAAATATTATCATTTTCTCACTACACCTATAAGGGAACTTTTTTCTTTTAGTTAAACTCCAAGATTATTCTTCTGGCCATCTATATTTACATTATCATCAATATCCTTTTTGATGTTTTAAGTGTTATTTTTAGGTTTTTCTAGAAACTTTTCAAAACTTTCGACCACATACTATAAATACAGTAATATTACACTCCTATTAACCATATATTTAGCCTCATATCATATATAAATTAATGTTTTAGTAGGAAATGTGCTAGGTAAATGATATGATAATATCTTGGAGATTTTCACTTATTTCTAATAATTGTGTTACATGGATTCCCTTTGTTTTTTCATTTATGTATCTTGGGTAGCTATCCTATGATTCTATTTATACATGAATAAGGTTATTAGTTTCTAAATATTGGACTATGTAGGATTTGATTGTTTTTTATCATGGAATATCATACTAAAACTATTATTAATGACCAGGTGGAATCAGTTGAGATCTTAAGGAATAAGGTTGTTGTCAAAATGGTTTATTTGTTCAATATTCTAGTATTTTATGTGGGTAACAATTTTGTCCCTAACTCCATGGTGGTGATTTTCCAATCCACTACTGACGGTAAATGTTTTTGGGTTGTGGTAGTTTTTGATATGATCTCTGTTTATAATATTATTCCTGATACTGTTAAAGTTACAGAAATAGATGATTTTATTTATTTTAATTTATGTAATTATGATATTAGATTTGAGGTTATTGTAGGCCTTCTCTACAGTCCTAGTCTGTGTGTGTAACTCTACACATTCTGTATCCTTTTAATTCCATATTATAGAAAGAGTGGGTGGGGGTGGTGTAAGATGTTTCTCAAATGACCAAATATTATTTGTAGGTATTAATCCTAGGAAGATAGTCATGATTTCTATTCTACTTTATGTATTCTGCATTATGGTGGTCTTATATCACTCTTACCTATACTAGAATTGTTGGAGATCATGACTAATTGTGATATGCTGATTTTGGGCTTCCTGTTCATGATGCCTCCTTTAGGGGAGGCACCTACAATAGTGCATGCATCGAGTTAGATTCAATGGTATAATTTTTAAAACTGTATAATCACATCAATTCATGATATGATAATTTATGAGTTAGCTCCTTTATGTGATCACATGGTTATTCATCCAATTCTACATATACCCAGTAGAGATATTAAATCTCATTACCGAGATTACATGTTCATATAAATAGGAAACATTTATCTAATAACATCATTTTTCAATTGTATGATGTCATGATGGACTCAAGTGTTTAAATTTTAAGCCTATTTGTTGTTTTATGGCATATGGAAAATAGAAAGAAATGAAATCTTGTTACTTTAAAAGAGACATCTTTCTATCAAAATATATATCATTCATCTAGGAAATTGGAAATGTTCTTATTGGCATCTAATCTTTGTCATCCACTAAATTACCCCATGTTCTAGATAATATGGATGAGTTAGGGTTTTATTTCAAAATAATTAATCTAAAAATGAGGGATCACAATCCTAGGAATAGTAATATTATTGGATGGCTAGCTATAGTCCATGATGTTTTATAATGTAGCACTGATCCCCATCATTGATGTATAGGTGGAGCATATTGATAATTTTTATGGTTTTGTGGAGTGAGATCATGTTTCCAATCAATGAACAATTGGTGGTGTATAGAAATAGATCTTTATTTTTCAGGAACAAAAGAAATAAGATCTGAAGATTCCAGGCACTTAGAATGGGTTAGGGGGCCTTTTATCGTTCACTCATGTGATGAAAAGTTGCTTCAGGTTATAGTCTTCGTGTATAATATGGTAAAAAAATAAAAATTTCAAGGGGGTGTGGTAATCCATGGATTAAATGTAAGGTTACTACTCCATGGATAATTGATCCCAACATTGGTTTTATACTTTTTCCAGTCCATATGAAATCATTAATTACATAGATGCATTGATAAAATTAAAATTTATATTTCCCAAAAGATACTCAACTAAAATTGTATAGTATAGTGGAAGTGTGGGGTTAAACCCACCGAAATGACCGGTATTCTGGAAACCTATTGGTTGAAACCTTTAGGAAGGTAACCTCACAATCTCCCAATGTATGGGATTTTATTAATATGACAAAACTTGGTTTTTAATTTAGATTATTATTAGAGAGATCTGTCCATTTTTTTGTTTAGGAAAACGGGTAATGCTAAATATCAATTATTATAGACCTTTTTCTTAAGCAAAGAAGAAATGAGAGGGTAACTAATTATTCTTGGCCCAATAATTTAGATCTACCAATGATAAAACTATTTATTATCCTAAATATAGTTAATGACCATCAAAATATATTGGTCCTTGATTTCTCTACTCCAACTTGGTCAGGATCCTTAAATTACTTCAATAATGGTCTGGGCAGTTCAAAAATTTTATATAAAGAGTTACTTTTAACCTATATACAAAGCATCAGGTTAAAAATAATTAGTCTAGATATTTTTTAGGTTTAAAACAATATTAATATCAACCCCTAACCAGATGTTGGTTTGATGTGCATGATTATAACAAATGAATGTAGGGAAAATTTAAACATTCTTTAAGTGATAAAAAATGATTTAAATTTGTGGAAACAATAGTTAAACCAATAAAGAACATATTAAATTCTAACTTGAATAACGAAACAATATAATAATGTGAAGAAAAAATAAATTCTATAGAAAATTGAATTTTATTAAACTATTGGACAATAATACACTAATAATCACTCCTTGAATTGATAAATGGTAATAATGGAATAATTAATAAAATAAATAAAAATAAACATGTTTTAATGAAAATGGTAAATTAACAAATAAGAAAGGAGAAAATATTTTGGGCATCTGAAGCTCTCATACTCGTATTATGTTACTGAATATATTTAGATACAATCATGAAAAAACAAGTAAATATTAACAACTTATAACATTTTTGAATGGTTTATGCATTGAATCATTCATTGAATTTATGTCGCTTCCAATTCATCTATATAGATTTCTTAAAAGATATTAAAAAATAATGGATATCTAAATTTAATGGTTTGAAACATCGATGGGATTTATTTTTATAACTTTTAATGGGGTTTACTGACATCACATTATACATCTCATCAGTTTTGAAATTTAATTCATTCATGACATGTAACATAGATTCATGTCATGTACTCAGTTCACACCATGTACTATTGATTCACTGGCTACACTAAGGCACATGAAGGATCACTAACAATGGAATATATTTCATGAAAATTGGATTCATGAAATGAAATATTATAGTTTCCTATTTTTTAGAATGTCAAAACTTTCATCTTTTGATTCTATTTGTAGAAAAGAAAAACAAAAACCTAGAGTATTTTCAAATAAATAATTGTTAACCCTATGAAAAATATATCCAAAACGTTTATATAAATTCATGTAATAAAACATTTTATTCTTCTAAATGCTATCATTAAATCCCGTTGGATTAGTCAAATTATTAATTAATATTGTTACAAACTATATTGTCTACAAAGGTGTAGCTAATATAGTAGTAAGTGTTAAATCCCAAAAAGGGTAGGGAACACTATGATTGAATGTATTGAACAGATTTTGGGTCATCCTAGTTCAATTTGGTTTTATTTAAACTACATGAATAATGCTAATTAAATTATTGAAATGTAGATTAATAGTTAAGAAATATGGAAGAGAGAGAAATGAGCTTCTATGGGCGGTTTTCCAAAAATATTATTCTTGAATGTACATGAAAAAAAATACTCATAGGTTGGGAAAGAAATGAGTTTATCCATAGAATAAATATTCAATACATATGAATATACACCATAAATCTAATTATTCAATGATTTATTAATTAAAATACATGGATAATTTACGATCAGATAGTAAAGTCACACAAATAATAAAATACAATGTTCATGAATTAATTACCTTTATCATGTTGTTTTATCTGATACCAAACACAATCATCTTGTAAATTAATATCATATATGAGTATATTGACTTCAAACACTATGCTGATAAAACACAATCAGTATTCATGTAATTAATGAGAAATAAAAATTTTGTTTGGACCCATTGTGATCACATCTTATCTCTGCTATGGATTTATCCAGTCATAATTGGGTGACATCTAAGGTTAAATAACCCCATAACCATTAATGATAAAATTTAAGATAATGATTGAGAAAGAAATAAAATTTGAGAAATTAGAGTTAAACAAAATATTATTCAATGTAAAAATTAATTTCAAAAAATAAAAAGGAAAACAATATACAATCCAGGAAGAAAAAAATTTATGCTGAGAACCTAGAATCATCCTCTTAGTGGTAGAATTCCTATGCCTTGAATGGATCCCTCATTCTTTTGCCTATTACCATTATTTATAAGAATTGAAGTCTTATTAGGTTTTACTTGGGCCATTCAAAACATTAAATGGTTGTTCATGGATAATCCTATAAGTATTCATCAAAAGATAAATAAACATACATGTATTATGTTTCTTTCTAAGGATTTCAAGTCATATAATGTTTACCCATCATGTAATGTGATGGCCTAGACAACCAATTATTTTATTTTCATAATATTTTGTACTCTTTTGGGGGATTATAATGTTTTAGTATCATGTAATGTTCACATAATGTGTAATATAAGGGTCCAAATTCCAGATAGTATTCTTCACCTCGGCTCTTGTATATTTTACATGCCTTGTAAATTTTACAGATTATGTACATGATAATCTTCATTAAAATTGTATCTCCAGCATTGAAAAACCATTTTTCTTGTGGTTATTCAATTATAATACTCTTAAATATTCTTTTACCATATAATATCATAAGAAACATTCTTTTAAATCTGAAACATGAAAGATTAAGATTAAATATTCAATCACACTATCTTCATATTCAATTTCTATTTTAAAAAAATTCCACATTATTACAGAACCTTTTGTTCCTTCCATAAGAATATATAGAACATTAATATTAGGTATGAATCTAATTTACAATCAATTAATATTCAAATAAAACACATATAATCACACATTAAACTATAGAAAAAATATTTAGATATTAGTTTATAAATTATTTTTCCAATCCATATATATATATTACTGTTTTTCATTGTCAATGATATTTTTGGGTACTCCTTGCCATTGGAGGAACACGAACCATATTTCCTTATTATAATACTAATACCATCTATAGGAATATCAATCAATAAAATTTATGTTATGTAAATTGAGTCATGGTATTAGTATAAGAACATTTTTGAGATTTTATCTTCATGGGATTAGTATGATATAATAATAGTTTTATATATAAAAATTCTATATTGGTAGCTCCATTATGGTTTCTAACAAATGATTTGATGATGTTAATTTGGATAAAACTTATGATATATCCATCTAATATTTGAGGAGATGATTGAAATTATCACAATTTTAAACCTCAGATGACTTGGATAAAGAACAGAATATGTATTTCGATGCGAAAATGGTTTTTCTAAAAACTATTTTGATACCATATGGCCAGGGTATTAATAGTGGATCTAGCCAATTATGATCATATTAATTGACTTATATTACTCATGAATTAGTGAATGGGTATACCATATTTGTGTTTGGATATTTTCAACAATACCTTTTGGATGAGAGGTTATTAATCTATATTGAACATAAGAACATTAGGTATATCTTTTCCATGCATGACCTAAACAATATAATGAGAATGTGGGTCATGTAGAATAATTTTGGTGATAAAAATATTATTGGATTGTTCCATGTGTCAGTTTTCAAGCCTATATGCATGGTTACATATTAATTTTTAGAGGTATCATGGTAAATTGCCTACAGGGTCACTGATTTTGACACCTCACTCCTCGAGAGGGTGAATGATAATCAGTTTTATGACTCTAACAACATGTTTATGAAGAGTAATATATATTGGGGGATCAACCACCTTATTAGTTCTAGGATGACGATATGAACTATAGTACATTCAAAAGTTGTTTGGTTCCTTAGATAATGAATGGAGGGATGATATAGAATTCACACTCCCCAATATGTGTAGTCTACTCGAGGCTTACCAATATGTAACATGATATCAGAATGTAGTATTTATTTCCAAATATGATGAAGTAAATATTGGTGTTGGTTTATCATTGATTAACTAACAAGTATTTAAAGGTTAGGAAACAAAAACCCTCCAGGCTTCTTTAATAATTATATATTACTGATAAAAATTATGATTAGGATATCATATATATTATACTGTTGATATTATATGAAACTTATATCAGTGAAGTAGAATTTACTATTGTAGAATTGATGATCATTCATGAAAAATTCCTATTCATTGGGGAGAACTAACCAGTTAATGAGTCAGAACAGTTATATATCAGGGTGATAGTACATCTTCACAATGTTCCCAGGAGTATCACATTATTAGAGGATGCATAATTCAAATATTTCATTTGGTAAGGACAATTAAATTCACTTGATAATAATGTAATCTTGACAACATCATGTCCACCTTAGAAAATATATACTCTTAGAATAATATATATATTTTTGGGGACATGTTTAGAGAATGGGTGACATTGTTTTATTATGGGTATCTTCTCTTTTAGGATATCAACATATTCATAGGTGGAATTTGGGACATTGTTTTGGGACCATTCATGGTTGTCAAGAGAATCATTACAACAGAGTATCATTTAAATATTCCTTAGAGATATAGTGTTATGCTCTATTTATTTTCAATTTTCAATCTAATATTCTTATATTCCACCCCAATACTTCTCATGTGATCAGTTTCAATTAGCCTGAGCAAGAGCTGGATGTCTCATTAATGTGGTGACTATCTCATATAGTGGATTGGAGTGTAATACTATTCCTTGGGAAATAGTTCAACTAGTATGTGTGTAGAAGAGGACCATGCATATAGAGAAATATAAGTTGGATTATGATTCTTTTATGTGGGAAATGTGGAAAAATATATTCACTAACATGGATTAGTTATGTTCATTGAAAAATATCTAGCAAGATAAAACGATGGTTGTTATACTATAACACCTCGATATTAAGAATTTTTTAACTATAACTATTTTTTTGTTAGAAATTATTATTTTTATTTATACATACTTTACGGGTGGGAAGTTAAATGGGATCCGGTTTTGAGGTAATGGAAATTTCATAAGGAATCCACCCATGTAGTATATTCCCATATATAACTTGTATGAGCCTATGGTATTTCCAATTGGGGGGAATAACTAATACAATTACCAATAGAAGGACCCTATGTGTGTTGTGTAACAATAGAATTCCACTAAATATCTGATGGTTTCATAGTGGATTTATAGAGGTATATGTCTATATTTAAAAATATTAAGAAAATTATTTTAAACTGGTTTAAATACACTTGGATTAGTGGATTCCCTCATTCAAGAACAACTGATGTGAAAAATCAACCTATATGTTTCCCCTTGTTCATTCTCCTCAACTATTGTCTGGATCAGTCCCTTTGAACCTTGGATTGAAGTTTTGTATATTGTAGGGGAGTTCCATGGGTATGGTTACCACTACTATTGCTTCTATCCAGGGACTTTTTCATTATTTTCCATGTTAAAATAGTTATGTCCTATTTCAAGGGTTTTCTATTGTTACCTTACATAATGTATTTATGGTTGAATCAGTTCTGTATCATTAATGAAAATTACCATATTAGTCCCATGATGGTGGTAAATAACATATCATATCGTATATGCATGTGTCATTTGATGCATTTTACGTGATTTTTGTACCAATGTGTAGTTTACCAATAATTATTTTCAAATTCATTATTTTGACACTAATTGATTATAGTGTTGATCTTTTGGTATCAATGGGCCCTCAAATTAATATTCCTTGATCTAATAGTCTTTGATGGACTAAATCATAAATTAATGTGTGTGATAACTTAATCATGGACCCCTTTTGAGGGTTTTTATATGTGATATAATACCAAAATGTCATTAGAATTTTTCCTTTACCCCATTTAGTGATTGTTGTGGAATATAATTTTAATGGTTATATATGATATTAGATTTTGAAGAAATAATGATTTATGTAATAGCCTTCAGATGATTGAATTTGTATTAGGGTGATTGTTCCTCCCATATCTGTATTTTGAAATTGGTTTTTTGGTCTATAGATAGGATTATAAATTTATGTCAGTTACGTAGAGACCCAAATATTTACAAAAAAAAATTATAGGTGATGTTACAAACATAAATAAAATTTTCTATATTGTGATTTCATATATGTTAATTATGATAGTTGTTGATTTTGGTTTTGTATATGGGATAAAATTTCATTTATGCTCATGATGGATGTATTTAGGGGGATTTCAACATTTATTATTCCATCCGTTATGAGGGATTTATGCCTATTATTTAGTATTTACATAGTTGAGATTTGTTTCTGGTGATAGTGGGATATAATACACCCTCATCCAAGGTGCATAATCCTAACAAGATCTTTATAATGACCGACTATTTGTTTTTATCCTTAGAAGATGGATATACATCCCATGATATGATACTTTTATGGAAGACTCTCTGATGCTATTATGATTAAGGTGATTATCGGGATATGATTCTCACAAGTAAAAATTGACAACAAGGTGTTATTCCAAATGGTTTTATTATGTTTTTAGGATATAATAACCATGTATTTACACTTAAGATAACAAATGGATGATAGTTTCACTATTCACACTATGTTATTGGGATTTATTCCCCTTATTTCATCACATTACTATAATGGGATATTATGGCCAGACATGATGGATTTGTACATTAGGGATTGTTGTATGCTATGTTATACACATAGAGACGCCATGGTATTAAAAAAGAAAGTATAATAACACTAATGTGAATTTGTAGTACATGTGTCCATGCAATATTTATTATTACAATCATTTCTAGTCTATATTTATTTATCCTGATATCATATTGTACATTAACTTTATTATGTTAGTATTATTTAGGGACACCTTCAGTGGTGGACTAATAAGTTTTACTCATAGCCTACTTTAGTTCCATGGTTCTCAACCATTATTTATAGTTCAATATTTAGTTAGGGGATAACCCCTACTATTGATGAATGATAAATAGAGCTTCATGGGATATGGAAGATGTAACTTATTAGAGACTCAAGACCATTTTCACCGATGTCTCCAAAATTTATCTTATTTTATATTGTTTGGTACAAAATTCTCCAAAAATAGATCATGTTTGTATTTTTCTAACTATATAAGTTTAATGATACTCATATTTTTAAAGCATGTGAGTTTTTATTTATAAACTAATGGTATGTATTTGTGATGTCCACTCTTATTCGGTTTATTTTGTTGTGATTTTTGATTATATTTATTATTCTGTGTTTATATATATATGTACCAAAGAGGGTATTGTCTTGAACACTTTAGACATAGAGCCACATCGATTGTTGATGTTATCTGAAATATATAGTAGGAATAATAAAGTGTATATCTCCAAGATTGGTAATAATGGAGGTTCATAAGGATAAGAACATTATAACTATTCCCCTGTTTATATATTTTATTTAATGTAACGCCCCAAAGTTTTTCAATAGAAAATTCCCTTCTTATATCTATGTCATTAAAACACAAAATAATGCACTACTAAGTGATAAGTGACCTTTAAACATAATTTTTTCACCCCTATGTTTGGAATTTTAAAAATCCATCATTCACGGTTGTGTTCAAGATAGTTTTTGGAGTCCAGTGAAACAAAAATAATTTTTGGTGAATAGTAACCTACCCTTATGAATAGTAACCTACCCTTATGAATAGTAATATGACCCTTATAAATATTAAATAAGAGTAACATTACCTATGAATAATAAAATAAAATTTAGACATCTTAGAAAGTGACAATCTGACCTTAGTAAATTTTTTTGGTATTTTACAAGTCATAAATAATTAATTATAATTAATTAATTTAAAAGAATATTTATTTTCCTAAAATATATTCATAAATTATTGAATCAATGTCTAATAGTTTTTAGATAATTTTATAAGACCCTAAGTAATTTTTGAAAGAATTGAAAAATCAGTTTTAATTTTAAAAACTGTTATTTTAAGTAAATTATGATTTTAATTAAATATTAAATTTATAATATTTAAAAAATTATTTTTGAAAAATGGACTTCATTTTTGGATTCTACACGTCGAAAAATAGTTGGGGTAAAATTTCGGGATTTTTCTGAGATACTTGAATTTTTTATGAATAGTAGAATACATTAATTTATCATATAAATACATTTTAATTAAAACCCACTATTCCTGACATCACAAGTGATTTAAGCACCCAAATCCCGAATTCACAAGTCAAATTTACTATTCATAGTCATCCAAGACTCACTATTCCTTGTCGTAGGTGAAATTAATAAACTAATCAATTTTATATTAAGGAAACCCCTCTCCCCTCCACTATAAAAGCCACCCTTCACTCCCTCTTTTCCTCACACCTCTCAAGCTCCAAGACTTCCACAAATTCTGCCCAAACACCTTCCCTAGATCATACCCCACGTCCAAAATCTTCTGGTCTCATCAAAAGACCAAGCCTAGCTTCCTTAAAGAGGATCTCAAGAGAAGGATTCTAAAGGTAATTTCTCTCTCTCTTCTCCTTTAATTTCCTTTCATGTTCAAGTTCCTTTCTTGATCTCTCTCTATCTATCATCATCCAAATTGTTCTTTAAATCCAGTATTTCATATATACTGTAATATTATGATTCTAATGTTATATTATATCACCCCACACCCTTTCCCCCTTCCTTTTATTTTATTAAAGAGAACATTGTTCATGTGGTGATAATTTATCACCTTCAAAAACAACGTGCTCTCTTCTTCCATTTATACCTTCTATCTGGTCATCAAACCATTTTTATGATTGAACCATAATGTTTTATATGTATTATGTTCTATTTTATGTTCTGGAAATAACCTATGTCCATACTACTAGGTGAAAAGTTAAAATGAGTTGGTTGTGATCCAAAAACCGCTCAAATTAGCCCAAATAATCTTCATTTTATTCTTATCTAATGATTCGGCCACATGGATCTAATATAACACATTATAAAATAATTAAAGCTTCTTTAATATCATTAATTACATAGAATATCAGTTCTAGATGTTTACCCATGATCTACCCAAACATCAATTTAAGAATACAAGTGGACCGCTCAAGAAAACCATAAAAACGAACATCCCCGATCAAAGTTTTTAAACTCTATAAGTCATCCAAAGGAACATAATATGAAATAATGAAACCATAATGAACCCTATTAATGTATAAAAGTGTCTGGAATTTCTAATTAATGAATATTATGTCATTATACAGGACATTAAAGAGAAGGAGGCATTCGAGTACAAGGTAAGGGGAAATCTCGAACCCAATTTTCTTCCTTCGGGTTCTCCCTCTTTCACTCCATTTTTGATGTGGTTACTCTTCAAAGAACATTTTTTCATCATTTAATTGACTTTTCTGGGATATAAATGTTTGTCACTGGTTTTTATGTCCATCAAAATGTTTTCCAAAAGAACTCTTCTTTCAAGATCTCACCTTTTACCTCTCATTCAAGGTTGATGGTTCTTATATCAAGTATGGTGTTCCCTCTTTCTTTTGGGAACCCAAAGCTTATGAATGTGTTATTATGAGATGAAACCCATTCCATTACATGGGTTATTTATGTACATGTTTTATATTTGTTCTATGTGTCAAGCATGATAATGATAATGTTATGATGTGATGGGTCCGCCCGGAATTATATAGCGCAATATGAATGTTTAAATGTGACGGGTGCGACCGGAATTATATAGCGCTCCAATGCATTGGGTAAAGTGATGAATCTCATGAGTAAATGTGAAATGATGCGTGAACATGATGCTATCTTTGTTCACAAGTATGTGTGGTAGTTAACCACTAAGTCATGATGTTTCATTTTTATGCTTTTCCACATTTCAAATTTATTTTTTATGCTCCTCTCATGTTCAAGATATTCTTCCTATGTCATGATTATGCTCACCCCATGCTCTATTGTTCTTATCTATCCTCTTACTGGGCTTTTAGCTCACCCCTTTTGATGTATATCCTCAAGTGGCTACATGTACTAAGGAGAGTACAAGTGCTACTAAGAAGCTATAGAAGAAGAGATTACATGAATTTTTATGGTTGATGTTGTACTTGTTATGTGTAGTCCTAGTTTTCCCAAGACACTAAACCTCTGGATCCTCCATGTGTAATACTATTATGTCATTTATCTTTGAAATGTTGTAATAGTAATGTATGAAAAGGTCGGGTCGCTGTATTTAACATAAAGTTTTCACATAAAATGTGGTTTATAGGAAGTTAATTTTCATAAGAATCTATTAAACACATCCAATGGGGGAAAAATTAAAAAATATACACACATTTAAATATGATATGATATATAAGTAGTAATGTAAGTCATATATCGATTATCAACACATTGTGTGCTCACAATTCCCTAAAAAGGAATGACTGAATACATGTATCCCAATACCAGCTTATGGGATGATGATTCCTAAGTGAAGGATATGATAGATATCCCCATTTTATAGTTAGTTTCGGTATTACTATTTAACTGTTGGGATTTAAATTCCCATTTAACAATTAGAATTCATATTCCCATTTGAATTCATTGATAAAAATTCACTTTCCATTATTAATATGGTTATTTCCATCACATTCATGGGATGAATATTCTCATTTGATAATTAAGATAGATAATATCATTTAATTATTTTGATGAAATATTCCACCTCAGGTTAGAAGTAATACCAATATTGAAATATTTTGTAGATTTCTATGTTTTAAGAACCCCAAACACTTATATACTAAATGGAATCCTAAGATGATATTATGTATAACAAAGATATTCTTATCCTGATCATATGAAAATAATTAACCCAAAATGAATAATATTATTTGGGTTACATGTAGGTAGTAAAAATAAAATGGACATGCTCAATCAAATTACAAATTTTTAATGCACATAGAAATATTACGCTAAATTACATCACATGATGTAAATTCAATAAAATAGGTTCTATAAAATTTAATCATAGGTTGAAAATGTTCCAAACCATTCAACTCATAATAAAATCATATTATTATATTGTTCTAATCCTTGTAATCTCTCATAATTCATAGGTCAGTGAATCTTCCAACATAGCATTATTATAAGAATCACTGGTGGAATCCACTTATCTACTAAATTATTGATACTTTAACAGTAAGTGAGTATGATACTAAACGTTCTTGAATATGTCTCAGGTTCGATTTAATTCACTATTTTTCATTTTATCTAGAAATTTATGTTTGGTTTTTACATTGTATTGTATTTCGGTGAAAATTAGGGAAGAATGAATGAAAGTGGAAAGTGCATGACTAGGATATTGTTTTCTCGAGCCACGTGCCTTATCCTAGTAAAAAATGCAACCCTAGACTATGGGTATTTTCATAGGTAGAGCATGTTGTATCAAACCAAGTTACCTCATAGGAGAAACTTTTCACCCCCCCCCCCTCATGAGGTAAGTATGATTAGGCCCACAGTTAGGTGAAACCATGCACCCCATGTACAAAACCATGTTTATGGGATTATAGTCAACAAAAAAATATTTGAAAAAGTTCTTGAACCGTCATCTAATACCCCAAGATTCCCTAAAAAGACAAATAAATGATGGGTATAAATTCCGATTCCTTGTGGAGGGATACTAAGGATATATGACCTCCATTCATGGTGATTCAAAGCCTGGTTTATAGACTGGGATGTCTTCATGTATGTGGTTTCTTCTTGAATGATCTTTTTGTTCTTATCCCTCTCTTTTAGTAGGTTTTAATTTTCTAGTGTTTTGAATATATATCTATATATTATGAATATGGATCTAGTATTGTGGATGTAGATATTTAATTATGTAATATTTTTTTTTTCAATCTTCGATTTAGGTTTTAGATCTAGATATTGTGCTACATCACTATTCCTTTGAAATAGTTTATTTATATTGGGTTATTTTTCAACAATTAATTGAGGCAGGTGGTCTATAATTGTAATCCCAAAGTCTTTATTATAATAAAGTGTATGTAATTATATATTTTCTAATTGATTTTTATCAATTGAGTTATCTAGAAAAATAATTAATTTGGTTAGTTAATAAATTAAGGGAAACCTCAAATTGGGGATATGGGGAATATAGATTTGAGATAATTAAATTTGTAGATAATTATGATATATAAATATTTTTATTATAGATAATTAATTATTGTGTTAACTATGATATATTGAGATTGTTGATTTAAAATTATTAATTTTTTAGTTAATTATGGGTTTTTGAGTTACTGAATTTTGATTAATTAGTTGGGGAAATAATTTTTGGGATTGACGTGATTAAATGGGGAATTTATTATGATTATTGATGTGATGAGCTAATTGTTTAATCTGTAATGAGAATGAGAAAACATATTACATTTTGGATTCAATAACAAATCTAATTATAATAATGAACAGTAACAATTGAATTTCTCTATTAATTAAGAACAATAAATGGTAACAATGGCATTTATGTGTTAATTGACAAAAAAAAATGGTACAAATTAAATTTATGTGTTAATTGAGGAAGTAGATTTTTATAATGGCATTAATTTGTTAATTGGGTACAATTAATGGTTATAATGGAATTTATGTATTAATTGAGAACAAAATTAGTAAAAATGGTATTTAGGTGTTAATTGAGAATAATAAATGGTAATAATGACATTTAATTCTAAATTAGAAAAATGAATGGTAACAATGGAATAAAAGTGTTGATTGAGATGTAGAATGGTTACAATGGTATTGTGAGGTATGATATCCCTTAGGGGAAGCATGGCCTTTTCCAGGATCCAATCAATTAACAATGTATGGGAATATATAGGAACCTAGGGGAATCTATGGTTAAATAGAGAATAATTGATAATGTGATGACTATTTAATAATGAATTCTAATTTTTTCCATACACTACTCTATAAACTTCTATTTGATTGGATATTGTTTTTACCACCATTGGTGGTGGCCTTCTAAGTTTTACTCACATAATACTTAGGATGCCAAATCTGTACCTGAATAGACTTCATGTTTATAAGACACGATAACGGGAAAAGGTCCTATGTTAGATGGTTGAATTGGGATGGAGAATGTATGAGGGAACAAGGCATGGTTTGGGACCCTCATGGGAGTTGTTAGTGTCTTTAATATTGAGTTAGAATTTTGAAACATGGCACATACTTTGGCATGGCATGTATGCTGTTCAATATTGATTTTGTAATTTTAGTTTTGTTCATCTTGAGATAATTATTTTACACAATTATTAATATATTTTATTCTATTATTGTTTCTTATTTCAGGATAGTGTATTAATCTGATGATTAGATGGTACGGTATCACTATGAGTGATATCATAACCTTGCTACTAGTATGTATCCTCTAGCATATGGGGATGTAAACTAGTGGTAACATCACAGACTTTCTAGAGGAATCATATGTGGAAACTAGATCAGGATATTACAAAATGGTATAAAACCCTAGGTTTTTGTTATTTTTCATTTTTATCACTTTTTGGGAAAGGTGGACATGAGACTATGAAGATTCTGGCCTTGGTTAAAATCTCATGAAATGGGGTTGTAAACCAATGTATAGGGTTAAACCAAAGTACCTAGGGTGAAATTTTTGTTATTGAATTATTCTATTAAATTTGAATATTCATTCACCTTGGATGACACCCATATTGTGTAATGTGATTTCTTTTTCAAAAAAAAAATTAATTTACTCATGGCCTGGTATGTCTTGAGAGTTGAGTTAGATGCATAATTCTAGGAACTCATGATTATTATGGAAGACATAATTTTCAGTCCTCATTGGGGAAAAGAATTTGTGTATTTTATTGAACATAAACTATTTTTCCTTTAGGGTGAAATTTAAATGAAAATAACGCCAGTCATGAAATTGTAAAATATTGTAAAATGATGCATGATAAGAATAAACTGGTTTCTAATGTGAAAATTTATATGATAATTTGTTTACCCTTGTTAACTAGGACCTAGGTGAATTATGATTAAGGTTATTAATGGAAACTCAGTTTTGACCATGTGGTGAGGTTTGAGGAAAATACATGTTGTGACTTTTTGTGAGTTTCCTATTATGTAAATCTGATAATGTGGTGTTATGTGTCCTTAGACCAGTGTTTTGAATTGTACAGGAATGTCTCTATGATGATTCTTGTTGAGAGGACGATATGAGGTTATGGCTTGAGGTGACCTAGTAGTAGTAAAATAAGAGGAACTGATAGTGACAACTAGTAAATCCTGAGAGAATTTTTTAGAACAATTCTCACATCATTTACTTTTTGGGAAGTTACCTGAAGTTGGTTGTGAAGAGTATGTATGAAATGACATGGCAATTTCTGCTATACCACCCTCCAAATTTTTCTGGAGAGGGTGGACCTGAGGGCGCAGAACTCTGGAATCAGTCCATCAAGACTATACTTGATCATCTAGAGAATCTTATTGAATGGTGTGTCTTGTTGGATACTTGTATGTCATGAGGATTATTGAAGACCTAGTAAGAAATTCAAGATCCGACAGTTCAGGCCTCCAGTGTGTTCTGAAAGGACTTATTTGAGTGTTTCTTTGAGAATTTACATCCCAAGACATTGAAATAGTACATAACGACTGAGTTCATGGGACTAGACTAGGAAAGCATGTACCTAGTGGACTATGTTGGGTGTTATAGAGATCTACAGAAATTTTCTACAATGTTGGTAGGGGATGACATGGTTACAGTGAGACATTTTAAAGATTATCTTAAATATGAAACTATGTCCCAGGCTTACAAGTTTTTGCTAAATAAATGTATTGAGGTGAAGGATCTCATATATTAGGGGAACCTTAAAGAGGATTCCATTATTTAACGTTATGACCTGGTGCCACATACTGATTCCCTGAGTTAGTCTATTTCATGACCTTAGGTGTGCCTCCCAATTTGCAAGAGGCATCCTATTATCAATGAATGTCTAATTATTTAGTTATGGGGAGATTATGACCTCTTTTATCAATGTTGTACACCAGTGATAACAGACATACAATAGGGGATGAATAAATAAACATAAACCAAACCAATATCTCATTATATTTACTGCACAAAATATAATATACAACTAAAGAAAAAAAACATTCCATACTAATATACATGAAATGTACCTAAAATGATACTCAAAATAATGACACTAAAAACTCCCATGTGGGTCCAGAACCCTGTCAGGTTCCCTCAACCATGCTTCATCCCAACTCTACCGTCATATACTTGGTATTAACCTTAACCTGTCCAATATCAATGAAATGTATCTGGGTACTGATCATGATGCCTGAGTGGACAGTGATTAAAAATCACTAGGCCTACACAAATGGTGTCTAAAAAAATCCATTCAAAAAATAATATATTCAATTGTATAAATAAGTAGCTACAATTCATAAGTAAATAATTATTATATTATAAATTAATCACTATTAAACAACACTGTACAATAGGTTTCCAAGGACACCCATACTTCAATACCTTCTATAGTCTATATTGGGTCTGAACCATGTTACTTATTTATATAAAAATTTATTTCAACAAATGGGATATCACTAACCATTTTAATTTACATTCATTAATATGGTCACATGAAACCATAATCCAATGTCGATTTTTTTGTATAGTTTACCACGTCCAGTACATGTTTATCAATCTTACTTATTTATCAAGGGAATATAACATCATTTCGTACACCTAAAATTCTCAATCATTCATATAGATCATGGAAATAGAAACTCATATCTATCACCAAATTATCAACCAGGTGCATATATATTTGGGGTATATCACCATATCTAACACTCAAATTTTCAACCATACAGATAGATCTCGAATTGGTATATAACATCAGTCAATCACACTATTTCTTAATGGTGAAAATGCACCATTGGTGTAGATATCAATGTCTTAGACCACAAATATCAACTGTTTATTTATATAATTATTTACTAGTCTTAGATCATCATTTCAAATTCCCCATTTCACTTCCATGAATAATTATCATTGATCAAATTACCACAATTGACCACCACTACTTCCATTAATTAATTTCATAATTCCTTAATCCAAATCCATTAATTAATTCAAAAATTAATTAACAATGTAAATTTATTTCTCTAAATTAATCTATCAATTAACCATATCACAATTTCAAACATTCAATAATTATTTCACCAATTAGTTAATACTAATTATAATTAAAAAATTTGATTATTAACTCATCAATTAATTGTCAAAATTTTCCAAATAAATATGTTAATAAATAATTGAAAAATTAATTATCTGTATTCCACATTTAATTTCTAAATCCAACCATCTCAATTTCATCATAATTATTTCTTGAAATTAATTATCAAATCACAAATCCCAAGACCTCATAATCAATTCTCTAATTAATTATCTTGTAAAACAATCCATAAATCTTACAATTTCACAATTGTCTCAAATTATTAATTTACCACATTATTAATTAGACCACCTTCCATGATTCATGGAAGAACAGCTTCCAAATAGAAATATCCAATATTGTGTCGCACAAGAACATAGATCGGATCCAGATCTATTACCCTAACTCATGATTTTTCATATCAAGATCCATTATATCTATATATATATATATATTAACAAGACTAGATCTAGATTAATCATATCTAGATCTGGACCTTGAGAAACATGAGAATTCATCCACCTATCAAAATATAGAACATAATATGATAAACAGGTGTGCGACATTATATGATCCACAAACTGGAATAAGAGAAGATATTCGATTTGGGATATGGATTGCAATGAATGGAGGTTAAGAGGGATTGGAATCTGTCAAGAGAGATCTAAAATTCAGAGACACTTCCTAGGGCCAAGTGGGTTTTCCTTGGAGTTAATTACGGGGTTTTGGAATATTTTTTTATAAAACTGTGTTAATTTAAACCTTGTGCATAGTTTTTCAGATAGGGGTAAGGTTTTCCCAAATCACACAATAATAGTGCACCAGTTGTTTTTTTGGGTGCATTGTTTTTCTTTTTTGGGTGCATGGTTTGGAAAATCATGCACCATCCTTGAGAACACCCACTATCTAGGGTTTCACAGTTGCCTAGGATGGGGTGCACAGTTCTCCTTAATCATGAACCAACCATGCATAGCCAACATTTCTTCAATATTTACTCTGCTTTCACCCAAACACACCCCAAGGTAAAACCCAAAAGAAAAGTTCTAATCAATAAAAAATAATTAAACAAATAATTTTTTATTGAACCATATAAAGATTGGGATCTTACAATATCCCCACCTTATAATATATTTTCCTCATATTTCCCACATAGCATCCTTAAGATTTCATACCACATAGATCATGACACTTAGACCACATATCTTCTTCCCTTTCCCATTTTTTCACCTATACACACCCATGATTCCACAATAGATGAACTATTAGAATAACCTATCCGTGACAAACCTTATCACTGGTATATAACACGAATATCAGATTCTCCTACAAAGGATTCTCTATCTCAAGGTCTACCTAATCAACTTCGATCACATTATAATGGTCAAGGTGATGAACCCTAGTTGTGATACATGGAAAACATCAATCATAGAACTTTATTTCTATGAAAGATCCAATTGGTAAGCTACGGGCTTGATTCCCTCCATAACTTCAAATGGTCCATCAAATGTGGGCAGCATATTGCCCTATCATCATATCCTATTGTGACCAAAACTAGGAGACTCCATAACAAATACAAAATCACCCTATGTAAACTGTAGGGGTTATCTCCTTTTTTCACCATGTGATATACGCCCACTATAAATAATATACATACATTTCTGAATCAATTGAAATTTCTTTGATGTCTCCTATACCTGACTCAATCCCAAAAAATCCAACTCACTTGCCTCCATCTAGAATAATAGTTATCTACATGGAATACCATAATGATCCTTGTGTAGTTCCATTTCTATCATTTATAGATATCTATTGTTGTTTTAAAACAATATTGTGGCCAAGTTCATTTCCTAATATCCAGTGAATTGAAGCACACACCATCATTCCGTATTTTCATGCACCTATCTAGTACGCTTTGACTACCCATCAATATTTTGGGGGAAGTCCACACACAATAATACATATGTACCAAGAATGTTCATCAATCTCTTATAAAAGTGTAAAGTGAAACATGAATCATGATTTCAAACAATAGTTTGTGGAAACCAATGTAGATGGAATATATTTTTAACATATAAATATCCTAAATTATATAATGAAATAGTTAATTGAATATGAAATAAATGAGATACATTCATTAGACGATCCATAATATCCCAAATAGAACCATTCTTCTCTAGAATCATTGGAAGACTCACCATAAAATCCATTTTCATGAAAACCAACTTCCATTATTGAATGGAAAACAATGGACTAAAAATCCACTAGGTGATTTATGATTTACCTTTAATTACTGATAGAGTTGAATCTTGTCATGAACCCATCTATGTCCTTTGGAATACATGTATACCAATACTATCATCATAGGTTACAATAAATTTTATTACCCCTCGATGTAATTCCCACTTTGAGGCATGAATTTTTTATATGTTATCCCCTCACGTGATGAAAGGTAAAACAATCCAATTATTGATAATGATGATCTCATACTCATCTATGCTTCAATCAAAAGGTGGGTCCCCACCTTAAAGGTTTTCCCTACCATTCATACATTTTGAGTCATCATATTTTCTATATTGGATCTGTTGAAAATGTGTGGGAACCACTAAATCTAATGAAAGAGTCATCTGATCTTTTTTTCTTAAACCACCACATGCATCTTATCTAGTAAGGCCATCATCTTCCACTCAACACTGGGCTACTAAACCATATGAGTCTGAGTTTTCCTACCCAAGGTACCAAGCACATGAATTCCATTCCAATGTATATACGATATCTAAAAATTAAAATAATTCATATACTCCACCCATATATTACACAGAAGACTGAAATATATCTATGAAAACATGTACCTTAAGGTATTTTGATCCTTAAATATTGTAAACATCTAACCCATTAGAGAGGGGCCCCAACATGTTAGAGCATAAACAACTATCGATATCTCAAGGTCATGCATAGTGTTGTTCCATTTAGGTGGCCTCTCATACCATGACACATAATACACAACTCATTCTCCATGTATCAACATAGTTCTATGTCTGACCCCAAATGCATCACAATACACTATTCAATCCTCAGCTGGCTCAGGTAGGATCAAGATCATTGTCGAGGATAAATATTTTATTAACTCTTAGAAGGAATTTTCACAAGATTCATTCCAATCGAACGTTACCCCCTTTTGGAAAAGACCGAAATAAGTGCTTCCAAATAAGAAAATTTCAAGATGAATCTCTAATAATATAAATATTACCCTAGAAAGATATGAATAACAAAAACACTCTTAGGATTCTACTATGATACCTCTTCCTAAACATTCTCTCAGCCACAAACACAACTTACTTTGAGATGTGACCAAAGATTTATACATAATCAATCCAAAATTTACATTTAAATATCATAGAATTTAGCCAATACTCTGTTAGTGTACTACAAATGATGGCAAGATGTTGTTAATGAGCATCATAATCTTGGAGTACACCATGATTTCATCAAAAAACACCACTGGAAACATGTCTAAGTACGAATGGGAGATTCTTTTAATAATATCCATAAACAATACTGGTGAATTATTCATCCCAAATGGAATTAAAATGAACTCATATAGGCCATAACCACTTTTGAAAGTATTCATTGGTATATCAGAAGTCTTAACTCTTAGCCGATGATAGCCCATCCCCAAACCAATCTTAAAGATCATGAAAGATCATAATAATTGGTAAAACCGATCAATGATACATTAAATAGGATATCAATTATTCACAATCATTTATTTTACTTTTGGAAATTGAAAAACAAGTTCAAATCCCATCCACGTTCTCTACAAACTACACAGGTGAACCTCAAGGTGGTGTACTCTCTAAAATTCTCCCTTATCCTCCAACCCTTCCTGTTGATTGATGATCTATTAATACTCTATCAATTCCATTCTCTATAGTTTAATATATAAATTATCAAAACATGGAAGGAGATCCATAGTTAATTTCACATATCTCATAGGTTGTATCCCTCATAAGTCTTCAAAAAAACATCCTAAAATGGTTCCTCCATTAGTGAAAAGACGCCAATATTTAAACCTCCATCATCTAGAAAAACAATCGAAACATCAGATGTACACTCTCCTAGTTTCCGAGAAATGGGACTACCTCAACATGCCTAGTTATTCTACTCTTGATGGTGGACATATTGGTAACCAGTCAGAGAGGTAAAAGTCACTCTCCTATATTAAAAATATATATTGTATTCGTATGGGACAACATATTCCATACCAATAATTAGGTTAATTCCTAACATATCAATGATATAGAGATCCCATAGAAAATACCCACTATATTTGATATAACATCCCTTGCATGAGTAGATGTCCTTATCACGTACTCCCAGTGGTGTACCTATTATCATTATCCCACAAAAAAAACTCCACCACCAGGAACAAACTATTAACAAATTTTGATGATATAATGAATGAGAGGAAAAGGTATCAAGTAAGGAACTATATGTTGTAGAATCTCCTATAATAGTATCTCTAATTATCAATGTCCCATCCACTCTAACCCTAAGTGTTGGATACAACACATCCAACTATCTTGCCACCCCTTCTTCCTTGTGATGTTGTCTGACTCCCTTGAGTTGAACCACTATGTTGTCATGGGAACTCTTTCCATGAATCACCACATCTATTACCACTGCCTCATCATCCAGTTGAACTTCTACTACTAGACTGATATGGTGTAGAACATCCTCGTCCACACCGTGGTTCTGTCTTTCTCTCTATCACTAACATTCTACCTCGGGTTCATACCAAACCTCTATAGATGTCCCAAATTTCCGATGGCTCCTCACTCCACATGTGGTATAATACAATTTTTAATAAAGTGTCATGTTATACCACACTAGTGGAAAACAACTTAGCTAAGGTCCTGATTAATTGATCCCCATAACTAGACACTCTCCTTCCCACTACTCCGGTTATAGTTCCCATAATGATGCTCCCTCCTCACAGAATATATATCTTATCATCAAAAAAATAAACCACATGTCTTCCAATAGAATCCTCTTTTTATTTAACCTCCATGATTAGAGAATGATTCACCACATCTGAACACCTTTTCACCTATAAGATATTCACCAGGGACATAATTTCACACTTAAGTGCATCCTGATTTTTTTGGCTAAAGTATCCTCACCTACCTCCATTTATAGAAAACATTTCTATAAATAAGTGAATCGATTAGTATAGTTTGTCACGAGTACGAACCCATAATTATATCATATTATCTTTGATGGTCACTCATGTCTCAGCATCTCTGTGTAAAATATCTCTTGAAAAATTTACAAAATGTTATTCCATAAAATACCCTCAGGCTGTCCAATTTTCCTTGGAACATCCCTACAGTGATTCTCTTATCTTCATAGCATATAATCATCCATCTTGGACCTATTTTTATCCAGAGTATCCAATTTTTGAAGTATCATCTCGATCAACTAAACCCAAAATACTGATCCTTCAAGTCCACCATCTCTACTAAAATTCTAAGGGTTTTGCAACTGAAACTCCCTCATCGGGTCAGAAATGTTTTTCTAAACCCGCCTTATGACTCATCCCATGAATTGTATGAAGTGAATGATTTTCTCTCAGAACTTATTCCACGCTTCCTCACCTAAAAATGTCGGTGACTCGGGATTAACCACTATAGGATGATCATCAGCCATGCCCTTCGATAATCTTCTGAACATGATCATCCAAGAGGAATAACTCTACAATTAAAAACTCATGTATTATCAGTCAATACATATCATTTCACAAATATTTTGGATAAAAATCATTGTAATAAAAAATATATATATTTCCCAAATATTTCCACATAGTCATAACTGAGGCACTATCACTACCCTTAACCATCGTATACTTTGGTCCCAATTAACATGGGTAAACTTATCCTCATAGGTCAAGATTCACATTTACAAAAACATTTATTCTCATATTTTATATTTTTAAAATATTTTTCAATTTCAAAATCCATGAAAACTATTTAAGTTCAACAACTTAACCAAAACCCATTTTCCCACACATTCCTAAAATGATTCATGTTTACAAAATAATATTGAGAATGTTGAATAATTCATGGAGGCAAAACTCTCATGAAATTCAGTTCCATGATTTAATCTCAAAAAATATAAAAAAAATAACGATCAAACAAAATAATAAGTGCATCACCCAAGGTGAAATAAGATTCACGTATAAAGTAATATAATAATAATAATAATCCCACCATGGGAACTTGGGGTTTCCCCCATCCATTGTGTAACTTATACCATGAACAAGATCATAACGAATCCCATATCTTTCTGGTCTCGTGCCTACCTTTCAGAAAGGGTAATATAAAAGTTGAAAAAAAGAAAACAAGATTTGATACCACTTTGTAATCTCCTATACTAGGTTCCCCATATAGGTTCCCTGAGACATTTTGTCACATGATCATAACATTACTCTTTGTCTATGAGAGGAATCCTTCTAGAAGTGAGGGTCTGATAAATCGATCATGGAGAAACTATACCCTCATTTTTCAAATTATGCCATAAATATATATAAATAAATAGGATTGGAAGCATATATAACCATAAAAAACCTAATATATCATAATATTCAATTTAGGAAATATAATATCTAACTAATGTATAAAACATCCCATTCTCATGTTCATTGACAATTTTCTAAAATAAAACTCAAAAGAAAGAAACTAACAACTCTCCAAAGGATCCCCAACCATGTTTGGTCCCCTCAACCATGCTCCTTCCAGACACATCCATTTAACACAGGTCCATTTCCCTTAAAATGAAAAATATCCAAGAAATATATTTAGGTACTAATCATGTACCCCATGTAGGTTGTGTGTACAATAAAGAAGGCCAGCATCAATGGTGATTAAAAAAATCATGTCCAGAACAATTGTATGCTGTTGTATAAATAAGTAATTACAAATCATAAGTAATCATTTATCATATTACCAATTATTATTTATTAAACTGCATATACCACTAGGTTCTCGAGGTCACCCATACCACAATACATATAATGGTCCATAGAGGGTCTGAACCATTTCCCTTATTCAATACATACTTTATTTCAGCAATTGGGATTTCATTATCATGTTTATTTTACATTTATTTCTATAGCTACCGGGTAAAATAATCCAATGCTGATGTTTCTAGTATAAAATTCCTAGCCAGGTAACCCATGTATGAATCTAACATATTTATCATTGCCATAGAACATCATGTCTATAACCCCCAAATATCAATCATGAATATACACCATAGGCATAAAACATCAATTCTAACCCCCAATTATCAATTGTGTGCATATATCATTTGTGCTGATCACCATGTATAATTCCCCAATTCTCAACCATATAGATTGATGTATCATTGGTGTATAATTCAATGTTTAGAAAAATATTTCTCAATTGTGAATTTGCATCATGGGTATATATCTCCATGTCTAACACCCCTAATCTCAACCATTTATTTCTATCATTATTTACTGGACTTATATCATCTTGTATAATACCCTATTTCAGAACAATGATTAACCAACATTGATCATATTATCACAATTTCCCAACAATAATTCTATTAATTAATTCCTAAATTAATTGATACATTTCTATAAATTAATTAGAAAATTCATAAAACCCCAATTTTTTCTAATGAATTCGTCATTCAATTAACTATTTCACAATTTAAAACATACAATAATTAATTATCGAATCAATTGTTCTTAATTAAAATTACAGAATTTTATATATATCTCAAAATTTATTTATACCAAATTTCCCAATCACTACATTGATAATTAATCCACCAATTAATTATCCTTATTCCTCATTTAATTTCTCAATCCAACCATCTAAATTACATTGTGAATAATTAACAAAAAATAATTTTAAATTCCAAATCACAATATCTCATAATCAATAACCCAATTAATTATCTTTTTAAACAATCCCTAAATCTCACAATTTCAAAATTATCTCAATTAAATAATTTACCACATTAATTAATTTCATTAGGTTTTTAAATTCCAAAACCAATCTAGAAATTATTCAAGATTAATATATGATTTAAAATCAAGAATAAGGTATTTGGAAACTAAACAACCAACCTTATTCCAGAAATAAATTATTTCCCAAGGAAAATCTCCAAAATTTATCATAAAAGTGATATAGATCGCATTTGATTCTATTGATCTAAATAAATATTAATGAATTCAACATCCCATTGTTCAAGGTATAGGTCGACAAAACTATATCTGTATTTGTGAAATCTAGATCTAGATCTAGAAAAACAAAATATATCAACCACAAAAAGGTCGAAGAATGGACGATGAATGGAAAAGAAATTTGAAATTATCCACATACCAAGAGGGGAGAATATATTCAATCCGGGATATAGATTGCAATGAAAAGAGTTTGAGAGGGATTGGAATCCATCTATAGAGCTCTAAAATCGTGAAATACCACCTCGGGTTGAGTTGGGGTCAACATATTGTTAATTATGGGGTTCAATAAAATTTTAAATAATTTTTGTGCTAATTTAATTCCCAAAAATAGTTTCATATGTAGGGGTAAATGGTTTTACCTAACTATGCACAACTTGTACTCCTATTAATTATGAGTTGCCTGGTTTTTCTTTTTAGGGTTCTCATTTTTTAGAAAATTATGTCATCCATACAAACCCCCACTATCTAGGGTTACACAGTTTCTTAGGCTAGGGTGTACATTTTTCCCAAACCAGGTGCTAAATATGAACAACAACTATTTCTTCAATATTTTTCCCTTGTCACCCAAACAAACCCTGATGTGAAACCCAAATGAGAAGTGATCAAAAAGAGAAAATAAACACCATAAATCTAGTTTTTTTAACTATAGAAAATTATAGGATCTTACATAGTGCAGGATAGATCATTATTATAGGATTATTAGGTGGTATGACTTCTGATAGCATAAAGAATCACTATGAGGGTGATAGAAAGAAGAGTGGATATGGTTAGTTGATTCACACATGACCTTACCTATATGTTATGTCACTCGTGCGGTAGATAGGGCCGCTATAATATTAATTGTCCTCACCCACTAGTGGAGTGCTAATCCTATGGTAGGATGGGACATCTGAAGATGTTCTATAGGGGCCCGTGATTGATGGGTAGTGATGGAGGAGATTGATTGAACTAGGTTGTGTGATAGGGATCTTCTATACCATATCAGAATAGAATGTGGTGTTCTTCGATTCGAGGTGGTAGGGTCAACGGACGTGGTACTTCTCAGGAAGAGTTCTCTTGTTAGTAGTGTAGTGCATCAAGGGGAAGTCAAACTGCATCACATGAATGAGGGGTAGAACAGTTACACACATTTCTCCATACACCTTTGGATAGTGAGGCAATACCATCGATATCTATACATATACTTTTACAATCCAAATTATCTAATTCCTTAAATAATAATTATTCCACTCATTACATCATTTACACACAACTTTTTAATGGTTTGAGCCTGGCTGTGGAGTTCTTGAGTGGGATATTGACAATAGACACACCTCTTGGAACATGATCAGGGGACGTCTGTTTTTATAAGGTTTTTATCTAAAGAATAGGAAGTATCTCTTTCTTTCTCATCATTACATCCTAGTCATGTTGGGTTTGAAACTAATCTTATTTTGGCACTGGATTGTATAAAACGAGGCCCACATATACTATTATCATAGGAGATTTATTTTTATATATCCTAATAGTGATATCTATATACACTGTGGCGAGTGGGATATCATGGAAGGATGAGTAGGGATAAATACCTATAAAATGGGAGATATGACAGGCCAAGTTTATATTCTATTTCTAGATGATGGAGGTGTAATTCAGGATTTATTTCTACTTATAGTGCACCAGTTTTAGGAAGTGTTTTATGAATATTTCTCATGGTTTCTACATAAGAGAGCATTGCAATACACAATTGGTCTTTTGTTGGGAGATCAGATTGTTTCTCTTCCACCATACAGAATGGGACTAACAATGCTTTATGTGATACAGAATCAGTTGTAGGAGTTGGAGGAAAATGGATTTATCTAAAAAAGTACCTCACCTTGTGGTTCACCATCAATTTTTTAAGAAGGATGATAGGAGTTTTCACTTATGTGTCAATGGATGGAAGATAAACTAGATAGTTGCAAAGAATCGGTATCCCCTTCTATGTATGGATGATATATTCTACTAACTGATAGGAGCTTGTATAATTTCTAATATAGACGTGAGATCAGGGTATCATTAATCTAAAATTAATTCTTCTATGAAACTGAGGAAAATATTTAGAAAAGATGTCAGCGTTATTTTTTTACCTAATTCTATTTGGGTTAAAAAATTACAATTATGTTTTTATAGAATTGATGAATATGATCTTTCATCTGTACCTAGATCCATTTGTAGAATTGGTTTTGGAAGAAATATTAGTATACTCTAATACAAATTATGATCATACCCACCATCTTGACACCATTCTTAGAACACTGAGAGAGTATCTGATATACTCCTATCCATCTAAGTGTCAGTTTTTGATTGAGCAAGTCAACTTCTTAGCTATTATCATCTTGTTGGATGGTTTTTCAATAGAACCTGAGAAGGTGAATGTAGTGGTTTTGGGGTTGGATACTAATAATGGGTTTAATATTCATATAATTATATGGTTATATAAATATTATGATAGATTTATCCATTAATTTTATTAATTGGATGCTCCACTTTAAATCATGAACAATAGGTTGATAATTCTTGAATGGTCATAATCTTATGAGTATACCTTCGGGGAGCTAAAATGGATCTTCACATTGACACCAATATTCTCCCTACCTATGCTGGGTGAGTAGTATATTATTTAATTGGATTCTTTTGGGACTATTCATGGATTTTGCTGATGTAGGGAGATCGATTTCTGGCATATGGTTTTCTGTAATTGAGGCCTCATGAATAGAACTACCCAATGCAAGAACTCAAGTTGGAAGTAGTTTTAATGCCTTGATGTGTTGGTGGTATAATATTCTAGGTGTGATTTTTACTGTTCATATGTATCATAAGATCTATAATTATATCTTTTCCCAGTGAGATTTCAATATCTAGCAGTAGATATAGGTTTTGTATATGTTGTCCTTTGATTTTGATCTAGTACATATTCCTAGAAGGGAAATAGTGTGGTTGATGCTTTGAGTTTGAAATCATAGACTCAAGTAGTTTAGGAGTCTATAGATGAGTGTAATATGAATACATTAATGGATTAAATGCATTTTGTGGTTCATGAGAGTGATGAAAAGATGAATCTCATGTCAGTTTAAGTGGATTTTAAACTTTGGGACATATTTGAGATTGGCAGTTCAAGATTCTATAGAGCATGACCTTGAAGGAAATACTGGAAGGATTAAATTCACCCTAATATTGAAGAATGGATATGTATGTGGTCATCTATGCTTGGAAATGGGTTTTTGTGACTTTGAGAATGAGATATGAGATGATTTGTTAGTTTAATGCCTCTAAATGAGTTGTACATCCAGGTCTGAAAAAATTTACTATGACATAGGATGATATTTTTTGTATCCTTACAAGAAAAATCATAGAGCAGTGTTCATGACACAATGCTACACAAGTCATCATTTTACGGTTGTGCATCATTGACCAAGAGGTTTGCAACATTTGTTACCCATTATAGAGTTAATTATTGATGACATGTCCATGGACTTTTTTGGTAAGTATCTAAGGGATTCCATTGAAGAACGGTGCTAATTGGGATATTGTGGGTTGACTAGAGAAGGATTCAAAGTTATTACTATTATGAGATACATTATCAGTGGAGAGGTTGGGAGCACTGTATATTAGATTGATAATCTATTTGGATGGGGTTTCATGAACTATTGTTTCAAACTGTGACTTTTATTTTACATTAATATTCTGGTAGGTATTACATAACGTGATTTTTATACATGTTTTGTTATGTATGGAATTCTATCCATAGATATATGGGGCAGTCAGAGTGTACTATAAAGGTGCTTCAGGATATGCTACAATCCTGTGTTATTTAATTTGGTGGGTATTGGGAGAAGAATCTAGCTTTAGTGGAGTTCACATATAACAACAATTATTAGGTTTCTAGTCATATGTAGCCTTCATTATGAGGTTCTATATGGTATTCCATGTAGATCACCTTTATACCGGATAGAGGCATGAGAGTCATTGTTGCTGGGATAGAGTCTCAAGCAGGAGGCATCAGATTAGTTACAGCTACTTCAGAAACATATGGTTATAGCTCAAATTAGAATGACGTCATATGTTGATAGACATTGATGACCCCGAGTGTCTATAATGGTTTATCATGTATTAAATCAGGTGTTTTTATATAGGGTCACCTTGGTATATTGTGGCATGGAAAGATGGATCTTATGTCTATTATTCTATGTTATTTCATGTAAAAATCATCCTAGTGGCATACTGAGTAGCTGTACCTTAGAGATATTATCAATGAATGGTTTTTTCCATGTATCACATCTTTGTAAGTATCTCCCAAACAATTCTTATGTATTAAATGTGAATGATATTGATCTTAAGAAAGGTGCACCCATTGAGGAGAATCTGAAATGTGTATAGGATTGTACTGAGAATGTGTTTTGGGGAGAGATTGTTCTAATATATTGTGTATTGTCTCAACATATACATGTTTGGGAGGAAACCTGGGAGAGATAATCGAATCTGAGAGATCAGTGGGACAACCTTTTTAGATTAGAATCCTAGAGATATAAGGGAGTATAGCTCAAGGAAGAGGTGTTATAAGTTTTGGAGATCATAAGATCAATACAATGTTTGAAGATGTATTAGGATTATCTATGGGTAAAATTTCTTCTTGAATATTGTGTGTTATTATATGGTTTTAATTTGGGGTTTATTTTGGTAAAAATATGAGAGAAATGGATGAATGATGGAAGTGCATGGTTGGTGCATTATTTTCCTAAACCATGCACACAGGCCTAAAAAACCATGAAACACTAAAAAATGGATATTTTCATGGATATCATATAGTTTTTTAAACTATGTCCACTATTAGGATAAATTGAGCCCCCTTCCCCAAGATGAGGTGAACTGGTAGTGTCATGATTTGGAAAAATCATGTACCCTGAGAATCAAATCATGTGTATATGATTTTAATCACCTAATAATTAATAAATGTTTTCTCAACCCTCTATCTAATACCCTTGTAATAGTTATTTCTACAACTAAATTACTTCTCTCAATTTTAGTGCCTCTTGGATGAATTACAATATCATTTTACCTTCTTTATTGGTGATTCAAAGCCCATTTGGATGATATGCATTTTTTAGGCACGTGGTTTATTCTCAGACGATCACTTATTCATCTCCCAATATTCATATAGGTTATTGCCCCCTATTTGATTGAATCATGATCTAGATTTGAGGAATCCAGATCTAGAACTATGGATCTAGATCATAACTATGTGGTCCTGATTTATTTAATTTTGGATTTACGTTTTATATATTGTTCTCAAGTGATGCTGTAATTTTGTTGAATTGGTAATTTATGTTGGGAGAACGTTCATCAATTAATTTAGGTATGTGGTCTATAATTAAAATTCCAAAGTCTTTTTTGTAAATAGCTTTATGTAATGTTATTTTCCTATTTAATATTGTAAATTTATATCTTGGTATAATTAGATAATTTGGAGAATTAAATTATTAAGGGAAACACGAAATTGGGGATATTTGGATTATATAATTTAGTTAATTATATATTGGGTTTGTTATGATATATTGGGATTTATTATTTGATAAAACTAATTATTGAATTAATTATGATATATTGATATTTTTTATTTTAGATAATTTATTTGATTGTTATTTAATGGATATCACGGTAGTGAATATTGATTAATTAATTGGTGACTTAATTGATCGGAGTGAAGAGATTAATTAATTGGGGAAATAATTAAGGGGATTGATGTGATGAGACAAATGTTGAATTATTAATTATAATGGGAATATTAACTAATTTTTGTATTATTTAATTAAATTAATTACATTAATTAATGAAGAAAATCGAATTTATATGTTAATGGAGAACAATAAATTGTAACAATGGAATGAATGTGTAAATGAAAACAATAAAATGTAAAAATGTAATTTATGGGTTAATTGAGGAAGATAAATGGTATAAATTGTATTTATGTGCTAATTAGAAAAATTAATGGTAATAATTAAATTATTGTGTCGATTGATATAATGAATGGTAACTATTTAAAGGGCATGAGCTGAGAATGTAATTAAGTATGGGTGTTTACAAAAAACTAAGGGTATATGTGGTTAAATTAAGATTTATTGATAACGTGATAAATATTTACTTATGAATTTTATTTAATTTATTTATACAACAACATACTTCTTTATTTGACTAGATCTTGTTTTAGAAGTCATTTGTGGTTCCTGTTGACTTTTACTCACCCCCTACTTGGGCTGCTAGATCGGTACCCAAATAGACATCATATTTATAAGACATGATGAGGGAAAATAAACTAGGATAGATGGTTGTTTTGGTATGGAGTATGGATGAGGGAACATGGAATTGTTCATGAATTTCATGGGAGTTATTAGTGTCTTTACTATAGACTTTTCATTTTTACACATGGAACATACTTTAGTATGGCATATCTACAATTCAGTTTTGATATTACTTTTCTAGATTTGGTCATATTGAGATACTAGATTTTCATTTTTATGGATTTTATGGTATGATATTATTGTTTCTTACTTTTCATTGGTGTATTAACCTGATGATTATAGGTTATAGTATCTTCGTGACTATTATTAGATCTTCGCTGGGAGTCAGCTTTCTATGGCATATGGGAGGTGGGTAAGAGGTCATATAGTTGTCCAGTTTGGGGCATAGGTGTGTGGACCTTGGGGTAGAATATTATAAGGCATGGTGTTATTCCTATAATCCATAAGTGAATAACAATTGACATCATCACAAATTAAATGGTAAAATTCACTAAAATATCAATGAATTGGGAAACCCTATACCTTATGAAAATGTAGAAAATACATTTTAAACAAATATATAAACAAACATTCTATATAAAATTTAGCTTCACTAAATAATCACTTCACATGTATGATTCAATTAAAGACACTATTTGGGGATTATACATCGTAGATTCATCACATCACCCTCTTCAATCACCTCTCGGGTGATAAATATCACTAGGACACATCCCAAAGATCAATAATATCCAATTTCACTGAAAATACCCATCTTATAGAAGTCACATTGATACCATTACCATTGTGGGTTTTTTATAAATTATTATTTGAGGTCACCAATAGCCTATATTTGTTTCTTCTATTTATATCTAAATTTAAATTTCACGTGAATTAATCTAATAAATCACTTTTTTATCCCATGTCATACTCAAGGCCCCTAGTAAATACTATCCCTATATGGTAATCCAATTAATATAAAAATTATTTCCTTCATTATATTAATAATAATCTATAGTACCTACCATAACTCTATAGTCCTTCTTTATAGGGCACCCCTACCGGAAAACTAATTTTTACTGAGAATTATTGTGAGATCATGTATCTTAATCCACAAAATACATATTTCAATATATATTGAATTATAAATAAATACATATAACATCACCAGGTCACTATATAAATCAAAAATGGATAAAACCCATTTTATCGGTGCCATGGTATCATACCAATGGTTTATTCCATAAAACTATCATGAGAAAATTTTAATCTCTCATAAAAAATTATGGGATAATTATATTGATTCTTATAGGATGATCCTAAAATAATATATTACATTAATTTTTGATTAATCATAATCTAGTTTTTATGAGTGTATTAACTATTTATTAACACCATATAATAAAGGAAACGACACATAAGAGTGGAAATCTTGGGGACCACTGACCTCGTTATGGAGATATCTCACTATCAAGGACACCCTATCACCCGACAAAATAATTCTATGTCATTATCCACCATAATATATACCCATGATCTCATAAAATACCTATGAAAATTAAAATAGTTATAAATATATTTTTACTAATTCACAATATTTATATATTTTTAACATTTTTCTGATTGAATCGATAAATAGATCCATCTTTTTGGAATATATTTAGAAAAATTAAAACATCTTGTTAAGAACCATGGGTCCCTCCACAAGTGAAATGCCCATTCTGACATTATTTTTTTCAATTAATATTGTCGATTATTTATTTAAATCATGTATTTCCCAATATAATTAAATACTTAAATTAAAAAAATGACTCAAAAATTTCATTTATCTATTTTAATCGTTACCTAAAAACTATATACAATATCCCCATCACATATAATAGATTTCATAAATGTATATTTGAATTTTTAGAGAAATTCCCAATTTGATCTATAATATATCATTAGTGAGGGAGGAAGAAAAAGGATGCACCTCAACCATTGAAAAACATGAAACGAACTGCCAAGGATAATCATGGTGGAATGGAAGAGAACGATGAAAAAAACATCGATTCCCATCTATAATATTTACATCAAATATAGAGTAATATTAAATGGGATATAAGAATCCCCAATATGATTTGAAGAGGTCCTCACATAAATTTGGGGATGATCTTACTTACTAGATTCTCAGTATACTCCAAATATAATTCTGGGGGATTACAATCAGGATGCTAGTGGTTCACCACCATGATTTTAGTAAATCATTCTATGGTATAAAACTACTTCTAACCCAATTATCTGTTAAAATGATTCCCAAATTCCTTATATTTTATTCATCTGTAGTGTTTATTTTCGATTATGTTAAAAAAATTATTAAAAAGTACATTTCACTTTTTTTTCGTTACCCAATTCTATAGTATTATATAATGGTTCCCGAAAGGAAAGGATATTCATACACTAAATCCATATTTCTTTACATAGATTTATTTATTTTTTCAGTCAAATAAAATTTATTATTACCTAACTCAAATGTCACCTAAGAGAACCAGTAATTTCAAATACCCCAAATAAAATGATTCATATCAATGGTAAAATTCGTTGAGCATCTCTGATGTTTTGTTCAAATTACTAAGATCTATTATTGATTTTCCCTTACACTTCTCCTAAAATTTATAGTTATTCATATTAAAAAACCTAACAAAATAAAATATTATATTATTTAGATGGCTCATAACCCCATCAGTATTCCCTTTATTCATTCCTCAAATGACGTTCCTTATCCGGATTCATGTCCATTGTACTCAATAACACCAAAAAACAAACAATTCAATTCCTAGTTATACCAACTTTTAAAAAAATTACATGTGAACTGTAACTCTAATAAATTTGATCTCATATTATATTATACATTGACAAATTCAAAATACATAATATATAAAGTCATTAATGTCTGACATAATAAGTTAATATCACCAGTCAATTCGAAACAACTATTAATTCAAAAAAATAATCAAGCATATCTTGGTCATCCATGAATGTAATACACATTAACCCACCATATACTCTTTCTCATATGATACCTCTCTCTATAATTCATCACCATACAGTCTCACAAGTATTGAGTTTTCTAAATTTCACAATATTGAAAATTCATTCCTTAAATTCTATATACATCAATTAAAAAAAATAACTTGTCCAAAATATAATATATTGATAGCTCTATAACAAAGAAACAAAATAAACATTTATTAATTAATTGTTAAGATACAATTCCATTCATAAAAACTAAACCTACTAGATACAACATGATCACAATCTATCTAAAAGATACAGATCAACACTTAATTTAGGTATTTGTTAATTATCCAAGTATAAAATACTAGAAAGCAAAAAAATATGATAGAATGTTTTTACCAGTTCATGTATGTGTATGATACATATATCACTACTTATGTAAACCATAATATCCATAAAAAAATAATCTCACATTGAAATAATTAATTATATGCTACCCATTAAAAATATTCACCTTATATTAATTAAAAAATCATCAAACTTCGGGAATTTTTATTATTAAAAAACTAACATTACTCATAAGAATTTATTATAATAATTTAAATCACATATCCCAATATACTCGCTTTGGGTAAATAAAAATTTTACATCTTAATGATACAATGACCAATATCGCTAATATCTTATCACCACAACCCCAAGGACACAATGGAAACACCAAAAGAAATGAAATCAATGGAAAAACTATTCAACCCAATAATTTCAATATATTTTAAACATTATAAAATAATATAATAAAGTGTATAATTTTATAAGTTCCCAACTCATAATATATGATGAGATATCAAGATTATTTGAAAAATTTGTCATTCTACTTGACTCATCCACCTTCTATAGAATGAACTATTCATTTGCCTATATTTTACATTCACCATGAGATCACCCTGATTCTAATAGGAGAATGACTATTATGTGTTGTTTGGTGATTTCTCTAGAATCATAATTCATAATGTGTTATATTACTTAACCGTTAAAGGTTATGTTATGTCACTTAATTCATTCATATTCTAACAAACACATATTCAGGCATGTGTTTGGAGTTGATGTGGAACTACATTCCAATGGAAGGTAGTAAATGGGATAATAATAGTGTTTCTTTGGGTTATGAATTAGTAGGGAGGATGTGATTTTAAGTTACTATCATCATTTAGGGGTAATTACTACTTACACTGAGACTCTTTAAATGATTCTATCCATATTCTTGAATCTGTTCTAAATCTTAGAGTATGACTGGATATCACTATATAGGTGATTTGATAAACAACATGAGTTTTTTAAAACATATGTATTTATAATCCTTATTTCATTGATAGTAACATATATATATATAAGGGCTTCCAAAATTATCATATTATCTAGATATGTTTTAGTTTAAAGTGAATGAGCTATGAAAACTAGAATATACCATCATTAAGGAATGTATTGTGTATGATGTAATTAGTATTAGGACCCAAGGATGGCCTTACTAAGTGTCCCTCTAATCGGAATCAAAAAACACATTTATTAATATCATAAAATGAGATATGTTATACCTTTTATGGTCATGTTTCATGGACCAATTTTGTTTCCATTAAGTTCATGATTCCATCACCAACTCTCAATAATTTAAAATCACGAACAATATACTACTAGGTGGACGATTTCAAGAAAAGGCTGATATACGACTTACTATAGTGTGAACCTTTCTAGATTATCTGATCTTTTGGAATTAAAACATTAATTGGTATAGTTCAACTCATATAGAATAAGTCTAACTATGTTAGAATGACTATCATTGAATATATACCTCTAAGGGTAGATGATGTTGCTCATGATGAATATGGCTTGATGAGGGGTAGTTTAATGGATCACAATGATTATTATTTATGAGGATATGGTTTTTATTGGTAATATATCCTAGTTAATTTATGGTTTTTGTAATTTGGTTTTAACCTCATAGAAAAATCCTAAATATTATAGTTAAAGTAAATAATATCCTATATTATTTTATATTCATAGTTTTAGGTCGTGAAGAAGGATAATTCCATGAAATTTAGAATCATGAAATAATTATATGGTGATGTGGTTTTACAACATGAAAAAAAATAATGTTGTATATTATTATATCATTTTTCAAGGATATTGTTTTGAAATTCTAAATTGTGACACAAAGATGTTTTTGATCGGATAGGGGAAACATCAATGAATTTAGTGGGTCTTATACATGGTATGTGTATGTGTGGATATCAATATTATATTTTTTAGTAACTAAATTAAGAATAATGAATGAACTCAAAGGGAATATTGGATTTTGTGGGATGACTTGGGAATTCTCACATTGGGATGACCATATCCTATAAATGGGTAATTTAGAATACATTTTAGGCTTATGTGTATGATTTTGAGAGGTATAATTTGAATTACTATTTTCGGTAACATGACATGGTAGTAAACTAGTGTCATGGGGGATATGTTAAAAAGGGGAAGTATTTAGGATGGGTATTTATTTGTATTAGGCACATGTTGTCCTGAGGCTTTTATCTGGGTAAATGAAACTAGGGGTGGTAGGATATTGGTGATCAAACTATGTAGAAGACCATTTCATAGATATAAAACTCATATAATAGACCAATGCGGGGGATCATTGCATGTGATTAAAAAATTTTACAAGCTTACACTAGGGGATAATTCATTGGTATCCTCGTAGTAGTGACCCTTTTTGTTCAAGGAATATGCATTTGTTAGAATCTTGAGGGTCAAATAATCCTAGGTGAAAACATAGGATAGAAAATTTATCATGAAAATAAATGATTAAAGGGGTTTCTTCTAATGTTCATGGGACAATCATTAGTCCTTGGAGGACTTGGAGGAGGTACGTATGAGTGCCACCTAGTATGGAGTTAAGCAGGGGTATTGACTGTATTCCATGTCTTTTGGGAAACCATGTAATCCCATTTAAGATCCGTAATAGAATGAGGTTCTTAGGGGAATATAATATGTTTTTAGGTGAAAAAATAGGATAATGGATCTCTTATATGGATTCAAATTCAAATCGATGTTCTAGTTTAGTAGTGTGAAATATCTCTCTAAAATGTGGTTTGGGAATAGTGTCACCCTAGTATGGGTATAAGGAGAAGTATAAACCAATTAGAAGGCATTTGTTACTCTCTTGGGGTCGAGTATTTATAAAAAAAGTAGGTTCATGGATCTTTAGCGTGTCATTTATGATGGATTACCTCAGTCTAGTTTTTATAGATCATATGGGAGGTGGTCTATCATGGATTTTTATGTATTAACATCTTAAAATGATCCAGATACAAAATATTTACCATTATTTTCCTTTAGTTTTGAGATAAAAAGTCACCTAAATTTGATGATATCACTTTTCCCTACAAATCCAGATTACATGGGAAAACTTAGTTCAAACAGAGATCCGTCCTTTACTTTAAGTCCCAAACACATCTAAAATGGTTAACATTTCAGTATAATTATATTGTATATTTATAATAAGAAACATGATTGTTTGGAGTGTAATGTTGATCCCATAAGGGTACTATCACATGACATATATGTGATAAATGTTTATGAAAATTTTATTTCAACATGTGAGCTTGTTACAAAATCTGGGACATAGGGTAAGTTACCTAGTAATTAAATTAGGGTCTAGAGAGTTGTTGTTGGGGCATGAATGTCACAACCAAAAATGTTATAAATGGAAATTTAATTCTTTTAATTATTCAATATTATATAAATCATATAAAATCATAGAGATGATATAAAATAAACTTTATAAATGATGTCTGAATATAATAAGAGGTATTTTTAGTTGTTACGGAACCTATACCAATTGAATAGTATATTGACATTTAGAATAGCAATTTGACCACTATGAATAGTAATCGAACAAATAGAATTGTAACTGCATTTATGTAAGTGTAAATAAAATTTTGACAACTTATATTTTATAATATTATATAAATATATATCCTAATATACGTACCTAAATATTTTATAAATTATTAAATTTGTGTTTGTATTTTTATAAAAGGTGATTTTTTATTGGTAATTTTATAATGAATATAATTCTTTAAAATAAATTTTATTTTCATAATAAATATTCATATATTAATATTATTTGTCTTTTGAAATTATAGAAAATTTATGAGGCCTTACATAATTTTCCAATGTGTTGCTAAACCAGTTATAATTATTAAATATGTATTTTTTTTGACAAAATGATGATTTTAATTAAAAACTGAATTTCTAAAATTTATAAAATTATTATCACAAAATGGATCTCAATTTTTTACACATTGAAAAATGGTTATGGTAATTTTTTGGATTTTTATGAAATTCTTTAATTATTGGGGAATATTAAAATATGGTATTTTACAGTATATATACATTATAAATTAAATACACTATTCCTTGAGTAATGGATGATATAAGAACAATAATCTATAACTCCCCTTCATTATTTAATATATTTATTGATAATTTTTAAAATATTAATAGTCATATTCCAAAACAATAAACTAAGGAATACAATAATTATAAAACACACCTCTCCTCCCCTATAAATACCACCCCCACCACCACATCTCCTCTCAAATCCAATACATGATGATTGTCACATTGTTAACAAATACACATCCCAAATCCCACCCCCATATTTTGGATCCATTGTTCTCAACAAAATTTCAAAACTAAATTTTAAAATAAGGTTGTCAATGTAGAGAATTCATGAGGTGAAACCCACTTTCAATTTCGATTAATTTTGTTTCAATTTCTTCTATTTTCTAATTAACTTTTAAACTACCCTTATACAAGTGTAATGGTTACTCTATTATCACATATATACAAGATGATAATTTTTTTAATGCAATAATCTATCATCAAAAATATTATCTTCTTCCTTTTATTCTAAAAAATTAAATCATTATTCATGATTTGTCGATTTACAGCCATTAGTCACCACACATTTTCATTTTCATTACCGCCTTCAAGGATGGTCATAAAACCATTTTAATAGTAGATATATATTGTAAAATGTATGTTGGAATATCTAGAACTATCATATATAGATAATACTAAATGATAATTCAAAATGATCTTATTGTGATTAAAAACTACCAAAATTAACCTAAAAATATTGTAATTAAATTTTAATCTATGGATTCATCCTTATAACATATAAGAAAATGATATATTATATCATATAATATTATGAATTTTCATTAATATCATATAATATTAATTTTGTATATCTATACTCATTTTACGTAATCATCCATACATGTATATAAGTTAATAAATCAGGAAAACCAAGAAAACGAACACTCTTTAATGATCAAATTGACCCATATAACTCATCATAATGGCCATAATATAAAATAATAAAATCATAATCGATCAAATAAATCTATTAGTAGTTCATAATTTATTAAATAATTAATATAATTTGATTATATATGATATTAATGTGAATAAATAATTAATACATAAGGTAATGGGAATTCCCAAACCTAACTCTCTTTATTTGATGTTTCCTTATTTAACTACATTTAATATATTTATGTTCCTCTAATGTTCCATAAATATCATTTAATTTACTCCCAATTTGTTTTGTTGATATAAATTTTCCAATCTGATTTTATGAAAAAATTAAAATGATTTTTCAAAGAGAACTCTAATTTCTAAAGAACAGACCTTTTACTTTTCAAGAAATTGTTTCTCTATCCCACAATATTGATGATTCTTATTACAAGTGTTTATTTAGGGAACCCCAAACTATATTCATGAATGTACTCATTATGAAATTATCAGGAGACTCATTTCCTTTCAATGAGTTATTTTATGTGCATGAATGATATATGTTCTATATGGAAAACATGATTATAAAAATATTTGTATGTGACTGTTGCACCCAAAATTATATAGTGATCCAATGAAATAGATGATGTGATGTATCCCATGAGATAATTTTCCGTATTCATGAACATGATGTTGACTTTGTTCATAATGATGATGTTATGATTATGTACATTATTTATGAGTGAACATGATGATATCTTTATTCACAACTTTGTGTGGTATTTGACCACTAAGACCTGAATTTTCATCATTATGAATTTACACATTCAAGGATTTTATCTAATTCTTCCACTCATGATTATGATAATTATCCCATTAAAATGTTACGAGGATGATTATTATTCTTACCCATGTTATATTGATTCGGGTTCTTATCTATCTTATCACCAGACATTTATCACACTTTTTTTAATGTATCTATTGACTTCTTGTTGTTATGGGAACATAAGGTAAAATAAGAATAAAATGAAGAAGTAATTAAATAAATTTTTATGTTTTACTATGTAATATTTATGCATAGTCCTATTTTTTCAAAGAGCCTAATCCTTTATAACCTAGATTTGTAGAACTATTGTATTTTTTATCATTAAAATGGTGTAATAGTAATTTATGAAATATTATGGTCTCAAAAGTTGGTATTAGTGCCAGGTTATGTTAATTTAGCGATTAGTATTATAGAACCTTAGTGAAACCCTCAGTATAAGACTATGTATATTATAGAATCCATGATGATTTGTCTTATAAAAAACCATATCATAGGGATCCTACAAGATATTCCTTTAATTATAATTGGACAAAGTAATAAATTATCTATTCATTGATTTTTTACTTATCTCATTACCATTTCTATATTAGAAAATGGTGGTAATTTGGAGAAATGAGGCCAGAAAAACTTGGGAGGGATAGTGAAATGATTTACCGAACAGCATCCCCAATGCCTTGGGATGTGGTGTTTAAAATTTCATTGAAATAATTACCTATATATATCCTGATATGAACAATAAATTGAATAATTTTGAATGTATTCCTTTACATAAGAGGTTGAATCTAGTTATCATGTCTTTTAAGTGGAAACAACCATAGAGTTTTAGTTGATCTTTTGATCTACTTATCATGGAATAGTGGGTGAACTCAATGAGAAATATATTTTCTATAATTTCTGGAACTAATATAGAGAAGGGTACTTGGTAATTTTATCATATAGTTGGAGAGTTCAATAAATAGTGCATATTGATTTAGAACATCACATTGAAGGAATAAATTTAGGAGGGGGAGTGGGAAAACATAAAGATAACAATTCATAAAAATTATTTCCATATGACTCTTATAAATTGGAGAGGGAATTCATAGATCTGAATAATAATATGTTTAATCTGTCATAGTCTATGAATAAAATTTCCCACGTCATTTAGGGTACGATTTATGTTATTTAATCTAAAGTGATGTTAAAATTAATAAGTTATTTAGTGGTTTCAAAAACACCTTCGTAAGGCTCTATAAATTCAATACATTGGGAGTTATTAATAAGTAGTATTCTGTTCGGTCAAAGGGGAGATGGATTTTAGATAATTGTCCCAATGATATAGAGATAACAAATGGAAGATGGAGTTTTGTACTGTTAGGATGGTATGTGACTGAGTATGATATACTCTAAAAAACCAAACGTAGGATCGAATATACAAGAATGAGATTCTCATAAACAAGAGGGGGGTGAATTGTACCTTTTAAAATTTCAATAATGAAATTTTAAGATGGTTATGTTTAACAACTTTAAAAAAGACAACTCACAAGACCTCTATAATTTATAAAGACTTTCATGATTCAAGAAAAGTTATTCTGGAAGTGAAACATAACTAAAGTTACAATGATTATGATTCTACATTAAAGAGTCTAGAATATAACTATATCAGAGTACATGTAAAGAAGTATAAGAAAGTTATACATTCCGTAACAATATGAAATGCACTATGGAAAATAATGTAGTAACACAACAAATAACAAAAAAAACTCTTTTAACCCAAAGAGAAGGGTATCCAACAACCTTGGATAAAGGTCCCTTGATTTATAATTTCAAGAATGTTTGTATTACCCACACCAGGGTAAGCCCTTGATATGAAGATCAGAGTCTATCTTGCTATCCCCTCAAGCCCTAAACTATAAGGTAGTCGGCACCTCTATCTTCCTCATCACGTATTCCCTCAACTTAAAGGTGTTGTAACCTCTGTCTTCCTATCCCCGGATGACCTCGAATGTACACAACAACAATCGAAGTTCCACGAAGCAAGTCTGCACAAGGCATAGTTTGAACAAGTCATTCAAACGTTCTGCATGAAGCTTGAGAGTTGATAAGAGCCTCTCTCTCTATAATTCACTTCAACAACATGTAAGATCAGATGTCAAAGTTCTGAATGTTGTGTCATAGTTTTTTCTTCTTTTAAAATGAGCTTCTATTTATATGAGAAGCTCTAATGGTCGGATCCCTCCTCCAACGGTCATATTTCTCCTTGAATTTCAGAGGGAACTGTACACGTGCCACTCAACCAACGGTTTGTCCATAACTGAAATCACGACATTGTTTTGTAATAAACATGTGTAAGCATATCTAAACTGATTTTCAGAATTAATGTAAATAATAGTTCAGAGTCTAACCAAAATGGAATTCCGAGTCTATAACAAAAATAAATTCGGATTCGGTTTTGTAGGAATTCAGAACCTGAATTCTGTAGAAATCGGGTGTCTGAATTTCAAGGAAATTCGGAGTCTGGTTTCATCAGTATTCAAAACCTGAACTTAAAGCGTTCGGAGTCGAACTTGTAAAAGTACATAGTCGAACTAGAAAAAGTTCATAGTCGAACTAGTTGAAGTTCTGAGTCGAATTCATAGAAGTTCGTATCCATAATTCCGAGTGGGACCTCATGAATGTTCGTACTCGGAATTCGGGGTTGAAATTCATGAGATTTCATATTCAGAATTCTGAATAGAACGTCATTAATGCTCGTATCCAGAATTCGGAGTAGAACTTTATTAGAGTTCGTATCCAAAATTTGGATCCTAAAAGAGAATGCTTTTATATCTAAGTATTATTTGATTCTAAGGTTTTAGATATGAATCTGATTTTTAAGAAAAATATTGATATGTGTTGAAATAGTGGGTGCCCTGGACCCAACTATTTAGTAATTTTGATTACTGTATCATGTGTACAGTTAGATATGGGTGATGATATCTTACCATTATGGTGCCGACTTTTCTGCATCCACTATAATAATGGTAATGTACAAAGGTTAATTTCCATGTCAAGAGGTTGTAGTAGATCCCAGGCTATAATGTGAACCTCGAGATACAATGACATTGATCTTAAATATATGTTCTATAGTATAGATACATCTTAATGACTGGACACAGTAGATGTCTGACTATCAGGTGCTGAGGGCTCATCAGCATTGAGACTTCTTCTCATGAAGTTCCCACTTGGTGATATCTAGTAGTGAGATCATGAAGACAGACCCGCCAATAAGAACACCACATGTTTTGGGTGACATTGGTTGTTCCTATCAACGGACATGTGTATTGGTCTCCTGAATTGAGACCATTACAAATATATATCATTTAATTATGTACTTTGATGTAAGGAGAAAACCATGGCAGTAATGTCGTGGAGAAGTAGTTTGTGTCTGGTGCGTCGTTGGTGGTATGACGTTGGTTGAATGGTCAAGAAAGGATTTGTCACTTCCAAGTTTAGGAAGTTGTATACCTCAGGCCTGGTTGATCCGGATAGTTCCGCCTTCATAATTCTTTGGCCAAAGTAGTAGAAAAGAAAATCCACCCAGATAGATCAACTAATAATAAAGAAAGATAAGGATGTGAAACAAGAGTGCGTCCTTCTTTATGAGAAATTTAATGACAAAGAGACTATAGTACACAGTCAGTGTTCGTAGGATGGTAGTCATTTCAATGAAAATCCAATATCTCTTTAGGGGCCTTGATGAGTTTCTAGACTCAAATCTTGGTTTGTGGATTTTATTCACTACTATCGAGATAAGGGCGTAGTGGGTCACACAAAACAGCGTATTCAAGAATCTGCACCTATTCAGTTGAATAGGTATATGGAATTCGTGGGGCCCACTATGAGGGCTGAGCATTGTCCATGTTGTCGATCACCAAATGAATTAAATAAATTCATTAATATTAAAGTTATGAATATTTGGGATTGAATTTATTTAATGTATTTTCTAGTTTAGTCAATACAAGAAAAATATTAATCGAACGAATATTATTTAATATTCAAGGATCATTTAATATTATGTGGGACAGTGAGTTGAGTTAAATGGCACGGTTTTTTCACATAATATATTATATATATTACAAGTATGTGATAAAATAATAAAAAATATTGGCGCTGTTTAGTCTGTCGAAATTATTTATTTAGAGAATGTTGATATTAACGGGGGTCGGGGAACCCTACCGGGTATTTATCAACGTGTCTATAAATAAGAGATGAGGCTCTCTCTATCTGATGTGCACATCACTATTAATTCATTTATGGAATGAAAATTTAGAGCCTCTCTCTTCTCCCACTTCCTAGAGAGTGAATCTAATGATCCAAGAGCTCGTATCAAGTTCTTCCTCACACATCACAAGATCAATGATGCAATGATCATCAGGATGTTGAAGATATCCTTGAATCGCTTCCCTAGTACCCGGAGTTCGACAATCGGCATTCCCGCGGATTTTTGGAGCGCGTGTGGATGATCTAGAGGGATCCTGCTTTGGATCCTTTAAGCGACGATCGCCATCGGCTAGCAGTAGTCGACAGCGCCTTAGGATTTCAAATGGGTATGTTTTCATTTTAACTTTGTGCTCTTAATAATCTATGCGAGATCCTCAGACCTCTCTTGGGATCGGATCTTCTGCGATGACAAGTACCGTCGTTCCGCCGATGAAAATTTTAAAATCCCCGGCCCACCGGCTTCCGCTGCGGGCCCCAAAAAACTAAAATTGGTATCAGAGGGCTTCACATAGATTTTTTGAGCCAAATACAATTAATTTTCATAAATTTAAGTAGAGGATTTAAAATCGGTAGCAACCATTCAATCCGTGATTTAATCTGATTTCAAATAACTATGATATGGTTATTAGGAATTTTCAGATTGGATCATATTTTTCATTTTTGAACTAGGGAATTAAAATTTATAATATAATTATAATTATAATAATTTATATTATTATTATAATGATATAATTATAATAATATAATTATAATAATAAAATTATTATATTAAAATAATTATTACTATTTTTATATCTAAAGGCTAAGATAGCCTTTAAGAAAATTTTAAAATAATGGGGAATACTTGAGGTCAAGTCTTCATTTCAAAAAAAGGGGAAGGGGGAACAAAGACATCAAAAGAAGTCTTGTTTTTAAAAAATAAAAGAAAGGGGTGCTGTCAATCAAAGTAGAAAAAAGAAAAAAAATATAGGGGAGGTCGGACTTGCGCGTGGAAAACAGAAAGATCAAAAAAACAGAAAGGGGTCCGAGAGGACCCCTACCTCTCCCATGTGGTGCATGCAGTGCCGTAGTGCCCTCCTCCACAAAATGGCTCGGCCATAGGCCCGCCACCCTCCTGTGCGACCGCATCCACGGATCGCTGGCCCTCCCTTCAGCGCTGCATGGGGATCCTCCCGGACGGCGCACCACCATACAGGCCGCTGCCCACCTGTAGGCGCCACCTCCCCTGGACCCTGTCGCCTACCCGCACCCCTGTAGCGGCCTCCTACCAGCCTCCCGCTGGCCTCCAGCCGCAGTTCCCCCTCCACAGCATTCCGCTGGCACACATGGATAGCTGAGGGACCTCCTCCGGCCACCCGAGGGACCTCTTTCATGTAGCAAGCACCGGCCGTCCCCAAGCAGGCATGGCCACGACATTCATGTAGCAAGCCCCGTCCCCAATAAGAAAGCCCTGGTCACGTGAGGGACCTCCTCCAACAATCCCCATGTAGAGGCGGCCACCCTGGACCATCTCGCCTGCTTCACCTCCCGCTAGCACATGCAGACAGCCCTAGTCACCTTCACGTGGCGACCCCAAGCACAAAACCAGGCGGTTGAACCTCCGCAGCAGTGCCTGGCCTCGCTGGACCACCCCACGCAGTCGGTTCCCTAGAGCACAGCCCCCGCACATTACCGAGGGAGGTGCCGCCTCCAGCAATGGTAGACCGCGCATCGGCTCCTCCACGGGAGCACCCTGGCCAAGCTTACTCGGCCGCCGCCCGATCCACCTAGCAGGCAAGTAACCCCTGACATGGATTTAATTAAATCAATTAATATAATTAATTAATTAAATTAATTAAATTAATTAATATATTAACAGTAATGAAATAAATTTCAATTCCTGATAAGAATTAATTTAATTTAGATATTAAATTAAATTAATTAATTAATTTAATTTTAAGTATTAAAATTAAATTAATTAAAGGACCGTTAATTAATTAAATTATTTGAATTTAGTAATTCATTTAATTTAATTATATATCCCTCGTACTTATTTATTTCATTTTTCTTTTTATCGCGCTTTAAATTACTCGTCGTCTGGTGATGAGCATTGGCCCCGTATTTCTGCTTTTAAATTTTTTCTTTAATTAATTTTTTCAAACTGCGTGAGATGTGTGTAATTAATTTTAAGGTGTTCTGCGCATCATCTTTATTTTTCCTGTTAAAATGTATAAGGGCTAGCGCGCCAAAATTTTATATGATGTACATTTATACCCAAATTCCCCTCGCATGCACACGAGTATCATTGTACATCAGACGAAGATGGCCAGCGACGTAGACCCCGCCAAGATGAGGTGTTGTACGAAGGTGCAAGACGACACGTGGATTCCACCAAGGTGAGGTGGTACTCCAAGACACGATGTCGACCCGCCAAGAAATTGAGACACTACAGAAGACCAATAGACATACATGATAGGGAAAGCTGTATCAAGAGTCCCGCATACGACTCAGATATGATGCGCTTTGGTCGTTTAGATGCTCAAGACCAGTCGGGTAGTAGTTTTACCTTTATGCATTTATTTATTATTTTATGAATTTTAGAGTAGTGGGAAAATACATAAAATAATAGATAATAAAATGCATAGAGAAGTGGCATGTGTTTTTATATTAAAGTTAAGTGGTGAGTGCGACAAAATAGACGAACAAGTTTAATAGTAATGGATCACATTCTTCGAGAGAAAACCAATAAAACCCTCAAAGAAAATATTAAGTCGCAAAAAGCCTTCCATCATTCAAGTATGAAAAAATAGGGTGTTCGAGGTGCCGGTTCAAGCCTCAGCTGAGGGTCCCTCTTACTAATGGGGAGTTATTATTTGTGTTGTGGGTTGACTTAACTAAAATTGCAGCAATGGAATGTCCTTAGCTAACTTGTTGTAATTTTAGAGGCAAGCGTTGAGAAAATCATTAAATGTTTTTGATGCTGGGACTTCACTCAACAGATCAAGGAACCGCAAGCTAATGCGGTTTTCTAGTCAAAAGCCTACCTTGGACCCTCCGAGTAGTGGCGTAGCCCTAGCTGGTAGACTACAAGGGAGGTTCATGGATCCTTGCCACTAGAATACTCAAGAGTATTCCGATTCTAGTACAGAGGGTACCTAAAATTCGAAAAATTAGTTGGAGACATTTAATGATTAAATAATCAATAATGTCAGATTAGGTAATCACATAAAAGTACAATCCACTAAAAAATATTTGTAGATAATTGCAAGAAATACCAAAATAAAACTTTCATAAACATTGGACAATGTTAATGTCCAAAGAACGAACGAAATTACAAGTGTAGTATAGGTGCTTTCCCACATTACTACAATAATGGAAATTAAAGGTGCATGTGTCCCAACCTGTTAAGCCTCCTCAAGAAGCGAGGGTGTAAGACAGCTTACAGGAGACTAATGATTAAATCATATGATGGTTTAGTCATAATTCTATCAACAAATTCTAATGATAGTTGTGGTCGCTACATCAAGACATGGATGATGATCACATGTAGTCTCATCTCTAAGATCCTTTTGAGGAGAAAGAGAATCAAGATTTGAATGTGATGATTACACTCGGATTGTGTAAGGTGAAAGAAAATTCACAATATTTCATGTCATCCCATTCTTACACCTTTTACACCCAATTACTCTAGTTTCGTTTAAAGGTACAAACGAACGATATAGATTAGGCGCTTCATTGCCTTTAAGGTAATATTTTCCAAGTAATAAGAATATTGGAGATAACACCATCTTTTATTCTTATGGTGAATACATTGAATGACAAGGAAAATATACTTATGGAATGTTACACAAAAGTAACCTTTGTCATGTCCTTCAATTAATGGTTATTGGATATTTAACAGATGGTTATTTACATCACATAATGAAATGAATCCATGGAAGTTTATAAAATGAAATACTAGAAACAAGTACCCGCTTCTTGTTCAGTTAATATTCATCAAATAAAAGTATTGTTATCTGAAATAATTATTGGGTATTAAAATACAATATGATTTTCACATATATGTATTGAAATAAAATAACCAAGCATGTAGAGAAAAATTACTAGAAGTAAAGTGTCTCTTCCATGTAGTTGAACAAGGGTGATTTCTAAGTCAGTAGTGAGAACGAAATAACTTCTAATTTCCAAGTGATTGATTAAAATTGAACAAGATGTAGAGTATAACCAAAAACATTTATCACGTGTGCCCATTTGGACATGATGAGACATTATTCTATGTTTTGGAATGAATGATGTTTCTGGTAACAAACTTAATATATAGTTCACTGCTACTTGAATCAATGGAAATACATGATGAATATAAAATGTAAGACCTAACCATTTTTTGGAAATGTGATTCTTTGTCAAGTAAAACTAAAAGTGGATGTCAACTATATACACAGTATGGTATTTAGGCTTGGCACAGCTAAACACCTATGGTATACTTGAGATCTTTTGTTTAGACAAAGAATCCTTTAGAAATAAAGGTATGCCACAAAGCTTCCAAGCTTAGTTCAACAGAGTTTGAGCTCTTCCAAAGAAAGCTAGAGGTAAAGATACTTCATAAGTTTCATTTAAGTCATTAAGGAATAGTGAAGTATAGATTTGGTAAAAAGATATGGGTTGATTCATATCGGCAGACCGAAAAATGTCTTGACCATGAAATCATCGATCATGATAATGTAGCGTGGAGTAATTTCTAAATGCATGTTGCCTTATCTACATCACTGTATTGATGTTCATAAGGAGGATCGATGATGAGTCTTACATATTGACATTGATCAAAAAACATGTAGCATGGAGCAATTACTAAACTCATTTGTTACACATCAAAGTTATGATGTATGTTGTATCAAAGTTACAACCTGCAGAAACTTCCATTATATTTCATGTTGTTCTTTTCAAATAACAGCGTAAAACCATAACCAATATGCCAACTAAATTGACAAATGGATACCATACGAGTCATAGTATGGTGGAAACCCATTATGTCATAGGACATGTTCAGATGTAAAGCGTTTGTTAGGATTTAAACAAACCTGTATCAAGTTAAAAATATTGTGAATCTAAGTTAATTATCCTAACAGTTCCTTAAGATATTACCTAAATCCCTAAGATAGAAAAGATTTAGTCAAGTATTAGACAACATTTCTATACAAGGGGGCAGATATCTATTAGAGATAGAGGGAGCTGAATTGACATGGACCAAGTCAGTGCTCGAGATGCACAATTAGTTGGCATAGGGAACACGTTCCCATGTACACGTGGAATAGGAATATTCTAGAGATTCATATTTCATAGGAAGATTGAAACCATGGTGATGGTTTTATATTCACTATGGCTGGTGATATATTATTCATTATGAATAAGAAAACCTACAAGTAAGCAGTTTATGGCGAAAATGTAAGATTGACAAGATCAGTTCAATAATGGATTCCATGTTTCAAATTGCAAAGGGGTTTATAAATTGAATATTGCGGTGGGTATTCAAATGAAATGATACATGGATGGTACAAGTATGTTAAAAATAAGGCTTTATTGGTTATACCATTTCGGCATGCCTAAATATATTAGAATTTTTATTTTCCATAGCCAAACATCTAAGATCTTTTACTGTTCATTGGATTTCAAGATCATTTTTCATGGAAGGTTTCGTAAGGACACAACCAAAAAGAGATGATTACATCAAATGATGCCAATAAGGGTTGAAAGTTACCGAAATCCAATTCTGGATTAAAGTAAGAAACACGATCTTAGAGAATTCATTATAAATGAATATTTTCATTGTGTCTACCAAAGGTTAGTGGGAGCACCATTGTTTTACAAGTGATATATGTTCGGCAACATATGGAAAACAGAATTTGATCTTACAGTTAGACACAATTAGGTTAAAAGCAATTCTCCAATGATTGACTTCAAATAGAAACCTATGTTCTAGGGAACAGGATCCACCTAGGTAGATCCAAAGGTTGCTTGGTCCTAGTCAATCATACATATAGTGACATTGTATTTAAAAAATATAAGGTGGAATAATTCATGTTAAGAATTGTTGCCTATGTCACATGGCTTAATCTCTCCAGGTTAACATGTTCGGAGAATGGGTAGAGATTAAATTTGTGAATTGATACCATATGATTTAGTGATGGAACAATCACATATGCCATGTTATGTACAATAATTGATACTACCATGAAATAATTTATTATAGGAACATTTCTATTAATTCTAGGACAACTGCAAGTGATGCAGTCAGAACTTTCATCTTGTACTTTGGTACGTACAAATGATATGTACCTGGAATATGGAGAGGAATGTAAACTTGTTATGGTGGGACACATACTAGTAGTCTATAGATCTATTTGACCTAGTATCGCAGTTAGGCAAAGGAGATGTGCGAGTAAAGCTCATAAAAGCTTTTGATAGCCATACCTACAAAAACGGAGAATGTTGTAGCTTATAAAGCAGCAAAGAAGTAGTTTTAAATTGCAACTACTTTTTCCAACTCTTGGATTCGCACCAACTGAGATAAGTATTATCATAATGAGAATTATGATATTCTTACTAGCCATGTTGTCAAGTTATGACAATGCCAAAAATTAATCTACTCGGGGATACCTTGTCTTTAGAAGTTTTACTCAAGTCGATGATGTTGTATATAGCAGATATGCCACATGGAAAAAACGTGGCAGGCCCAGTAGTTAAATCCAATACTCAGCAGAAGTATGGTTTTTATCATGTGATTAGCTAACAAGTTTAGTTAGAAAGTTGGCACTAGTGCAGTTGGGAGTGTTGAAATAATGGGTGCCCTAGACCCAACTATGTAGTACATTTGATTACTGTATCATGTGTACAGTTAGATATGCATGATGATATCTTACCATTATAGTACAGACCCGCCAATAGGAACACCACATGTTTTAGGTGTCATTGGTTTTTCCTATCTACAGACAAGTGTATTGGTCTCCTGACTTGAGACCATTACCAATGTATATCATTTAATTGCGTACTTTGATGTAAGGTGAAAACCATTGGATTAATGTCATGGGGAAGTAGTTTGTGTTGGGTGCGTCGTTGATGGGATGATGTTGGTTGAATGGTCAAGAATGGATTTTTCGCTTCCATGTTTAGGAAATTGTTTATCTCAGGCCTGGTTGATCTGGATGGTTCCACCTTCATAAGTCTATTTCCAAAGCAGTATAATGGAAAATCCATCCGGATAGATCAACAAATAATAAAGAAAGATAAGGATGATGACACAAGAGTGCGTCCTGCTTTATGAGATATTTAATGAAAAAGATACTATAGTACACAGTCAGTGTTCGTAAGATGCTAGTCATTGAAATGACTATCCTTATCTATTTAGGGGACATGATGAGTTACTAGACTCCGCACATGGACTGTGGATTTTATTCACTACTATTGAGATATGGGCCTAGAGGGTCACACACAGCAGCATATTCAAGAATCCGCACCTATTCAGTTGAATAGGTATATGGACATAGAGGGACCTGCTATGAGGTTCGAGCGTTGTCCAAGTTGTCGATCAACAAATGAATTAAATAATTTCATTAATATCCAAGTTATGAATATTTGGGATTGAATTTATTTAATTTATTTACGAGTTTAATAAATATAAGAAAAATATTAATCGAACGAATATTATTTAATATTCAAGGTTCGTTTAATATTAAGAGGGATAGCGAATCGAGTTAAGTGGCTCAATTTTATCATGTAATATGTTATATATATATATTACAAGTATGTGATAAAATAATAAATAATATTGGCGTAGTTTATTCTGTCGAAAATATTTATTTTGAAAATGTTGATATTAACGGGGGCCAGAGAACCCTACCGGGTATTTATCAATGTGTTTATAAATATGAGAGGATGCTCTCTCTCTTTGATTTGAACATCACTATTCATTCATTTTAGGAATGAATATTGAGAGCCTCTCCCTCCTCCCGCTTCCTAGAGAGAGAAGCTGATGATCCAAGAGCTCAGATCAAGTTCTTCCTCACACATCACAAGATAAACGATGTTGTGATCGTCGGGGCATCGAAGATATCGTTGAATCTCTGCGCTAGCACCCAGAGTATGACGATCGTCGTTCCTGCGGAATTTTGGGGAACGGGTTGATGATCTAGAGAGATCCTACTTTGGATCCTTCAAGCGACAATCGCCATCGGCTAGAAGCAGTTGATCGTGTACTCAGATTTGAAATGGGTACGTTTTCATTTGAATTTTGTGCTCTTAATAATCTATGTGAGATCCACGGAACTCTCCAGGGCTCTGATCGTTGGTGACGGCATGTATCGTCATTCCGCCGATGAAAATTTTAAAATACCCGGCCCACCGGCGTCCATTGCGGGCCCCACAAACCTACCAAAATGAACAATGAAAAGATGGTAGGGGTAAATTCCTTTGGGAATGAAATTTTCTTTATAGAAGTAAAATATAGATTTTCTTAAGTATAAGGTGTTTGTGATTTTCAAAACAAGAAGGAATGGAAAAATACATAATGAAAACCTTATTCACTCAACAATCTCCCCCTTTTTGAAAATCACAAAAAAACATTAGAAAAAGAATATAAGGACTTAGGAAAAAATTATTTAGACTTTGAAATTAAAACTTATCTCCATTTGTTCATAGATGATGATAAATACAACTAACTCCCCCTTAGGCTTTGGAACTCTAAGGATTGTATTCTTAATTTCCAGAATGGAGTTTTCATTATCATGGGAATAAAAAACTTCGTAATGAGAAACTCCACCTTACTTAAGGATAGTTCTCAACATTGAAATTTTTCTTCTTCCTTCATGATTTTTCCTTCTCCCCCTTTTTGATTTTCAAAAAAGAATTTACGGGAAAGGAAAATAAATAATGTACCTGAAATATTAGTTCATAATAAAACAAGAAACAAAAAACTAGAAATTTCATTATAGTAAAAAAACATTTACAAGGAAAGACATTACAAAAAAATAGGATTTGTCTATTTGTCTTCCATTTCATTGGGGTTTAACGTCTCCAATAAGGTTTTCATCTTCTTCATGTCTTTTTAATCCTCCTCAAAATGTTTTTATAAGGCTTTAATCCTTTCATCTTGAGCATTCAGAGCCTCAGATTTTTCCTTAATAATTTTATCCTGCTTCACAAGCTTTTCTTCGATCTCAATCTGAAGATCTCTTTCCCTTTTCCAGTTTTGAGCAACCGTGATATGATTTCCAATTAGATCCCTCATCTATTGATTCTGAGAATTTTTCTCAAGGGTTAGCATATCCTGAAGATTCTTCATTTTTGCATCCTCGGTGTCAAAAGCTTCTTTAATTTCATTATGAAACTGATCAAGCTGTACTATGTCATCATCAATTTTCTTTGACCATAGAGTGGTTTTGCTGCATGATTTTCTATGAACATCATAATTGATAAGAATATTTCTATGCTCAACCTCTATCATCACACACTTATCCATCACCATATATATATATATATTGATTTCTAATTTATACTGTGTTGAATCATCTGGAATCTGGAGTCTATGGTGGGAAAGATCAGAATTTTATCCACTTATTTCATCAAAGATTCAACAAAAAATCATAACCCAGTGATGATGATTCCGAATTAGAGACCTTGCTCGGGGATTGTTCTTATTCAATTTCCACCAACTTTCTTCTTGAAGAGACACCAACATCTTCTTACTTATGATATCTTTTGTTGGAGTGTCCATAATCACCTTCTTACCTTTATAAACTTTCAAAATGGGTTCCTCATCCGGAGATTCTTCCTCACTTTTAGATAGTTGAACTATCTTGTATTCATCATGTTTCTCCTTCTCTACTACTTCTTCATGAAAGTGTTTCTCATAGCTTTCTTCCTCCGAAAAATCAACCTCTTTATCTTCTTATTTGCCTTAATATTTCTTACTTTCTTTCTCAATTCCCTTTCCTGGAGTGACAAGCTTTAAGGACTCGGCCTTAGAAGTTCAGAGTGGTAGATTTTCTGATGGGTTTTCCATATCTTGATATTTCTCAATTTGTTTAATCAAGTCATCTAGATCACCACTGTCTTATTCTTCCTCTTATTCTACATCCTCTTCTTGTTGAACATGTTCAACAACTTCTTCTTCTACATATTCAACAAATTCTTTTTTATTTAGGTTTTCTAGAGTGATGTATTTCTTTCCAGGGGTCTCCGGTAATGGCTCGACTAGAAAATATTTCGGCACTAGAATATTCTCAGAAGTTATTTATGTGGCTTTCAAAAGAGATTGAACAACTATAGCCTCTGGCATTTTCTTCTTCAACTTCTTCTCCTTTGCCTGTTTCTCTAACTCGCCAGCAGCTTTTTCCCTTAAGGTCAAAGCTTCAGCAGGGTCCAATCCAAACTGTGGTTCCCTTTCTTTCATTTTGTCCATAACTTCTCTCCATTTAGCAAAGTCCTCATCTGTATAATCTTTCTATTTCCTCATCTTGGGAGGTTCGGATTGGGTTTCCTTAGCTTTAGGAGTCTTCTCTTCAGCCACCACTTCTTTCAGCTTCCCCTTCTTCCTGGCCTTCTTGGATGGTTCAACTTTCTCAATATTTTCTAGAAAGGCTTCTGCCTCCCCCTGTGGAAGATCATAAAATTAACCTGACTGATTTGAAAAAAAAATCATCCTTTTTTAAGGTGTCATCACTAATCAATATCATCTTACAATTTCGCGGTTTTGATGTGCAAGAAACATTGAATAAATCAAGACACCGAATAAAAATATTAGAGAGAAAACAAGGATACATAATAATTTGAGCTTTCAATGATCCATTCCTGATGATCTGAACATTAATAAGAACATGCCTCATCATATTGATCTTTCTTAGATTTACCAAGAAATCCAAGATGTAAATATCACTTTTATTTAGGTTATCCTTATCACATCTTCTCGGAATGAAAAACCCTTAAACCAACAACTACAGAATCCAGTTGTTGGTGGAGAGATTGGAAATATTTTCTGTTTTATCATCTTTGAGTCCAAGGAATTCCATTGCCTTCACATTACTGAAACTTCCTCGAACATCTGGTAACATATGTGAACAAAATTCAGCATCTCCATCGTATGATAAGCCTACCAAGCATGCAGCCCTGGTGTAAGAAATATTATAATTCTTCCCATATCACTTAAAAGATAATTTTTCTCTGCCATCTTCTTCATAGAAGGAAACAGACTCATAAAATTATAGAAGAAAATCCTTATAAACAGCATCTTGAACCTTTTTCTTTGATATGCATAAATCTTCCCACCCATTTAGCTTGATATTATTAGCAATAAGAGAATCATACTTTCTAAAAAAGATCAGATGAACCAACCTTTCCATGTAGACTAACCAACTTGAGATTGGTTTGATAGTATACATTTCTTGTGAAGTGGCTTCTACCGGCATTCGGAATAGAAGAGCATTGAAAGATTCATAATGGGATTTATGAACTGAGGCATCTTTTCAACACGCGAAGGTTTTGAAATTGATGTGGGACAACTATGGGGGTCCCCTTTATATATGAAATGGAGATGACCTTTCGACATCCAAAAACAATCTAATGGTAGTAAAAATCTCTGATCTGATCTGATGGTGGAAAACATTACCACAATGAAATCATGAATCCGATCTTTTGAGGTTTTAAAAACATTCAGATTTAAGAAGAAATGAATCCAAAAAAATTTAAAAACAAATAAAACTACCAGCAAGTTAATGGAACATCAAAAACATAAGTAAATAAATCATACATTTTAGATTGTCTAGGAAGATTATTTGTAATAAGTGATATTCTTCTTGAAGAGAATTTGACTATGAAAAAAACTCATTACAAAAAAGCTCTATTGAAAAAACATTGAGTACCAAAACTCTAGTACAAAAAGTATGAGTATGAAAATTCACATTAAAAAAATTCTCATTACGAAAATTCTCATTACGAAAATTCTCATTACGAAAATTCCCCTTACGAAAATTCTCATTAAAAAAATTATCATTACAAAAATTTAATTACGAAACTTTCCAGTATGAAAACTTCAATATAAGAAACATGAAAAAATTATTTAAAAAAATCATAGCATATGTACCCCCCCCCCTATAAAAATGACTTTATTACTTTAAGGAGAATGATTCAACAAGAAGTTAATAAAGGAATATTGCCTCATGGTTATCATCCCTAACTTTTGTTTAATTTATTCAAATCTATTAGAAGGTAATGATTTTGTAAAAATATCAGCAAGTTGATCTTGTGTTCCGATAAACTGAAGAATGATATCTCCTTTAAGTGTGTGATCCCTAAGAAAGTGATTCCTAATATCTACATGATTTGCACGAGAGTGATGTGTAGAGTTTTTAATAAGGGAAATGGCACTTGTGTTATCACAAAAAATTTGAGTCTTAGTAAAACTCAAGACATAGTTTGTGAGTGTGTGTTGCATCCACAACACTTGAAAACAACAACTTCCAACAACTATATATTCAGCTTCAGTAGTGGAGAGTGCTACAGAATGATGCTTCTATCAAGACCAAGAAACTAATAAATCTCCTAAGAAATGACAAGTTCCGAATGTACTCTTTCTATCCATTTTACATCCATTAAAGTTGGCATCCAAAAAACCTTTTAAAACAAAATCATATCCAGACGTATAAAATAGTCCAAGATACATGGTTCCTTTCAAGTAGTGAAAAATTATTTTCACGAACGTTAAATGATATTCCTTAGGATTAGATTGATTTCTTTCACATAAGTATACTAAAAACATTATGTCTGGATGACCATCTATCAAGTAAAGTAGACTTCCTATCATACCTCTAAATTTTTATTGATCTACTGTTTTCCCAACGTCATCAATATCAATTTTTTTGAGGTACCAATAGGAGTACATATACTCTTAGTGTTGTCATATCCATTATTTTTAAGAATATCTTTAATATAATTATGTTGGGATATGCAAATTCCTTCTGGTGTTTTAGATATTAGGAAACCAAGGAAAAGTGTTAACTCACCCATCATACTCATTTCAAACACATATTTCATTAGATCCGCAAAGGAATCAGTTAAAGATTTTTTATTTGAACCAAATATAATGTCATCAACATAAATTTGAACAATCAAAACATTTCTCTTATCTTTCTTTATAAAAATATTTTGATCTGCATTTCCCAAAACATATATATTTTAAAGAAAAAATCATGTAAGTCTATCATACCAAGATCGTGGGGATAGTTTAGGGCCATACAAAGCTTTGGTAGGTCTATAAATATGATTAGGATGTTTTGTGTCTTCAAGTCCAGGAGTTTGTTCAACAAAAACTTTATCTTGAACGTAAACATTAAAGAAAGCATATTTCACATCCATTTGAAAAATATTAAAATTGAAGAATGGTAAAAGGCAAGTAAAATACGAATAAATTAAAGTCTAGATACTGGAGCATAGGTTTCTTCATAGTATATTCCTTCTTGTAGATTATAGCCTTTATCAAACAATCTAGCTTTATTTCATTCGATGATTCCATTTTCGTCACACGTATTCCTAATGGCCCATTTAACTCCAATTACAAGATTATTACTTAGGACTTTCAACAAAGGACCAGACTTTATTCCTTTAAAATTCCTTTAGTTCATCTTGCATGGATTAAATGTAATCATCATCACCTAAAACTTCATCAGTGCTTTTTGGTTCTAATTGGGAAAGAAATGCTAGATGCTCTACTTTATTTCTTAAGGATCTTCTGGTCCTTACCGGTTGATTCACATCACCAATGATACTATCAATAGTATGATTCTTAAAAAACTACTGGTATGGCTTTTGTAAAACTTGTTCATCGCCCTAGGTTAGGAAATATTCTAGGGTAAATGTTTCAGATGTATCTTCTTGAACATTTTCTTTATCATAAGGATCTTCTAACAAAGGTTGATAATCAGTTTTTGAAAACAAATCTGAAGATGTCAGTTGGGGTTGTTTGAATACAAAAGGATCGGTTTCATCAAATTTAACATGTACTGTCTCTTCAATAGTACAAGTGTTTTTGTTAAAGACTATATAACCCATAGAAGTTATGGAGTAGCCTAAGAAAATTCCTTCAATTTATTTTGGTTCGAATTTGTGTAAGTTATCTTTTTGTATTCATAATGAATACCTTGCATCCAAAAACCATAAAGTAGGAATGTCTAGGTTTTCTACCATTCCATAACTCATAATGAGTTTTATTAAGAAATAGTCTAATTAAAACTTGATTTATAGTATAGAAAGTAGTACATACAGCTTTAGCCCAAACTTTTTTGGCAATATAATACACAATCAACATGGTTCTTATTATCTCTTGAAGAATTCTATTTCTTCTTTCAACAACACCATTTTTTGTGGTGTTCTGGGTGGTGAGAAGTTGTGAGTAATACATTTTTTACTACAAAAAGTTCCAAAATCAGAATTTTGAAATTCTCTTCCATGATCACAATGAATAGTTTTCAATGGAAGGATTATCTCATTTATAACTTGGGCTCTGAAACATTTGAAATAAGAAATAGCTTCAGACTTCTTTTCTAGAAAATAGGCCCATGTAAATCTAGTGTAATCATCATCAAAAACAAATACATAGTACTTTCACCCAATGCTTCTAGATTTAGTTGGTCCAAAAATATCCATATGAACCAACTGTAATGCATCATTGGTTGAGACTTCACCGACTGATTTAAACCATTATTTATGTTGCTTGCTATATTGACAAGGGTTAGAAGCTTTTGAAGAATCAAATCTAAGCTCTGGTAGATCCTTAACTAAACCTTTCTTAGAGAGTTTTCATATGTTCCTAAGGTTACAGTGTCTTAACCTTCTAGGCCAAAACCAATAATGATCTTCCATTGCACTAAGGAATGGTAAGTCTTGGCTCCTAAGGTCTTCTACGTTTAGTTTGTAAACATTCTCTTGCCTATGTGCAGAAAGAATAAACTCTTCCTTGGAATTGTGAACTAAGCATGTATCATTCCTAAAATTAACAAGGTAGCCTTCATCACCTAACATACTTATTCTAATGAGGTTGTGATTAAGACTTTTAACAAATAAAACATTTGAAATCAACATTTTTCCAAGAAGAACAATGTTACCTATACAAATAATTTCTCCCTGAGCATTATCTCGGAATGTTACTCTTCCTCCTTTCATCTTGATAATCTATTAAAAATGTTTTCATTTACTAGTCATATACCGATAACATCCATTATCCATGTACAATGTATTTCCATTGGTACATTCCGTATTTTCTAGAAAATAAGAAAATGGTTAGGTTTTCAGAATCCAGACATTCTTGGATACAGAGTAGTCAGAAAGCTAAATTTAGGGTACCCACATTTTCTTAGAAAAATAAGCCTTATGAAATCATATTGATTGGGTTTTGTTTAAGAAACAATTATTTTCCCAGTGACCACCATATTGACACTTTGTGCATAATGGGGAACATTGAGGAACAAAGTTTTTGTTACTAAAAATTGTTTTAGAACTTGTGTAACCAAAACCAAGAGTATTCCTTCGAGGTCGAATTTGTGAATACATTTTATCAAAATTTTCCTTATCTAGGGTAATGTTTGAAAAACACTTCCCCAAAGAATTTTTTTTGGATTTGAGTTTCATAACAATGTTCTTGTCTTCAAAAACATCTGAACTAGATCTAGGCTCAAAAACATTTTTCTTAGAAATTACGTTTTCTAGATCTTTAGAAAGTTTATTCTTCTCAGAACATACTCCCTCAATATCTTTTGAAATACATTCAAAATAAACATTTTTCTTATCAAAGAATTATCTGATATTTCCTTAGTAAGAATAATATTCCTAGAATTTCCCTTATCTAGTTTCTTCATGAGTTTTTAATTCTCATTTTCAAGATGTTTGGAAAACCTAGAAACTTCTTCATAGGTAGGTAAAGTATTATCTTCATAAGAAGAGGATTATTCATCCTAAGAGTTATAATATTTACTATCATTAGAATTAAAAGAAACATTGGTCATAGATTCAGCATTGTGTACCTTAGCCATCAAGTAATGATTATCAATAGGTAGCATGGCTATACTACCAAGATTCTTTTGTCCAGAAGATTCATAATCTAAAGATTCATCTAAAGAGTCTCCACTAATAGCACTCCATGTCTCATTAGCATTAAACACTTTCTTAGCTTTGGACTTGAAATAACTCTTTCTGTTTTTATCAGAATGCTTCTCCTTTCATTCATTTCAGTTGAGCATAGGGAAATCAGGTCTTATATTTCCAGATATCTTACATTCATAGCATGTGACCTCTGAATCTTTATTATCTTTCATTTAATTTTTCAAGTAATTATATTGAAAGTTCCTCTTTCTAGATATCTTGTTCATCCTTCGAGAAAGTTTTGCTAACTCATATTCTGAGACTTCACCCTCACTAGATTCTAAATGGATAATATCCTTCTTAGATATGGATCTAGTAACTCTCTCAGGAGTCTTGGCTTTCATATGATTAGAATTAGTAGTAAAAGTTACACTACCATTTCCAATCTTCTTCTTTATAATATCATCATCTATCTTCATTCTAGTTTCATGCTGAATAAGTGTTCCAAATATCTCATCAAGGGTAATATTAGTAACCTTTGTTTTTTCATCAATTGCAGTCCTTTTAGATTCACACTCATTTGGCATGATGTCAATGATCTTGTCAATAAGGGCTTCATCATCTAGACCTTTCTCTACCATTGATTGAAAATTATTCACTATAGACATGAATCCCTGTTGCAATTTTCATATGGGTTCACCAAAAGTAAAACTAAAACCATGGTATTCAGCTCTAAGCATGGCTCTCCTAGTCTAAATTACTTTGGAAGTTCTATAGTGAGTAACTTCATGTTTCTTACATATAGAATTTGCTGCTTCACATGATGAAATTTGGCTATATATATTTCTAGTCATTGAACAATGTTATGTATTTCGTACCTTATATTTCAGTTGATATTCATGATTTTCTTGATTTTTAAAGGAACATACTTCTTTATCAGGGATCTTGTATCCACCAGTAAGCATAAAAAAATTTCAACCCCAGTGTTGATAATGAAAGTCTTCCTACGATCTCTCTAATATTCATACTCATTACCATCAAAGATAGGAGGTCTGGTTGGATTTATGCTGTCTATAGAACCAACCTTTAAGCCTTCCATCCTTAATACATACATTTCCAAACAAAATTTTCAGAAATATAAGTTTGTAAACCAAAGAAAATATTCTAAGCAAGAAATATATATATATATATCTAAGAAAAAATTGAATCCGAAAAACAGATTCCAAATATATGAATCTGAAAATATAAGGAGATGATAAAACTTCTAAATCTAATCGTGAGATTAATTCAGATGTCACCTCCCTTTGATATATATTGTTAGGATAATATGTGACTGAGTACGATATACTCTATAATAGAAAACGTAGGATCAAATATACAATATCGAGATTCTCATATACAAGAGGGGAGGGGGGTGAATTGTACCTTTTAAAAATTCCATAAGGAAATTTTTAGGATGGTTATGTTTAAGAAGGTTGAACAAGATAATTCACAAGACCTCAATTAGTTCTAAAGACTTGCTTGATTCCAGAAAAGTGATTCTGGAAGTGAAAATTAACAAAAGTTACAAAGAATAAGACTCTACCTTAAAGCATATAGAATGTAACTATATCAGAGTATAAGTAATGAAGTATAATAAAGTTATACTTTCCATAACAATACAAAATGAACAACAAAAAATAAAGTAGTTACACTAAAAGTAACAAAACAATAACTCTTCTAACCTAAAGATAAGGGTATCCAATAACCTTGGAAGAAGGTCCCTTGATTTATACTTTCAAGAAAGTCTGTCATACCCCCACTAGGGTAAGCCCTTGATATGAAGATCAGAGTCTGTCTTGCTATCCCCGCAAGCCCTCAACTATTAGGTAGTCAGCAACCTTTTCTTCCCCAGTAAGGAAGCCCTCAACTCCAAGGTGTTGGAACCTCTATCTTCCTATCCCCAGAAGCCCTGGATTGTACACAACAACAATCAGAGTCGCAAGAAGCAATTCAACACAAGGAAAAGTGTGAACAAGTCATTCAAACATTCTGCATGATGCTTGAGAGTTGATAAGAGCCTCCCCTTCTAGAATTCACTTCAACAGCATTTAAGCACAGATGTCGAAGTTCTGAATGTTTTGTCAAAGCTGTCGCTTATTTTCAAATGACCTCTTATTTATATGCGAAGATTCAACGGTCTGCTCCCTCCTCCAATGGTCATATTTTTCCTTGAATTTCGGAGGGACATGTACACATGTCACTCAACCAATGGTTAGTCTATAACTGAATGCAGGACACAGTTTTGTAATAAACAAGTGTAGACATAACTAAAGTTATGTTCGGAATGAAAGTAAATAATAGTTCGGAGTCTAACCAAAATGGAATTCAGTGTCTATAATAAAAAGATATTCAGATTCTGTTTTTTAGGAATCCAGAACCTGAATTATATAGAAATCCGGAGTATGAAATTCAAGGAAATTCGTAGTCTGGTTTCATCAGAATTTAGAACCTCAACATAATGAGTTCAGAGTCTAACTAGTAAAAGTTTGATGTCTAACTAGTAAATATTCAGAGTTGAACTAGTAGATGTTCGGAGTCAGACTCATAGAAGTTCGGATCCATAATTCGGAGTGGAACTTCCTAAAAGTTCGTACTCGGAATTCAGAGCGGAACATCCTGAGAGTTCGTATTCATAATTCAGAATGGATCTTCATTAAATTTCATATCCATAATTCGGAGTAGAACTTCTTTAGAGATTGTATGTTGAATTCTGAGAAGAACTTTATTGGAGTTCGTATATAGATTTCGGAATGGAACTTCATTAGAGTTTGTATCCAGAATTAGGATCCTAAAATAGAATGCTTTCATATCTAAGTATTATTTGATTCTAAGGTTTTAGATATGAATCTGATTTTTAAGAAAAATATTTATATGAACAATAAAAACATGGTAGGGGTAAATTCCTATGGGAAGGAAATTTTCCTTATAGAAGTAAAATATATATTTTCATAAGTATAAGGTGTTTGTGATTTTCAAAACGAGAAGGAATGGAAAATTCATAAGGAAGTACTTATTGACTCATCATGTACTATAGGATTTAATGACAATGGTGGGAAGAAAACCCAACCACTCACCAGAAAACAATTTTGGAAGAGCCCCCATGGTAATTTAACCAAATTTATAGGAAAATACTATAAGTATTTGATAGATTTTCACCATGATCATGAAGGTTGAAGACACATGAGGATGTAGGATAATGTGTTTGATGAAAGGAGATTACCACCCATGGATCAATGCTTAAAACATGGGGATCCAAGGAACTATGCAAGAAAGTGCACTAGACCTCATGTCCCTAATGGTAATCATTTGGAAAACCCAAAAAATTCAGTGGAGAAATGAAAATCTTATGATATCACTAATACTGATTTAGAACATGAGAATGATGTGGTGACATGTATGATGGTTAGTCATCCATGAATAGAGATTGTAATATTTGATTGTAGTATAATGCATTATTTTATAACTGCAAGTTAGTAGATCAATTTCAACACCATATAAAAATATACAGGTTCAGTTAACTGTGAATATAGAAAATTGTGTGATTATTGAATCCAATGTATATAGATCCTCCCAGGTTAGTGTCTATGGATTGAACCTCCTATAAAGACTTCTCTTACATTACTTCAGATATTTTGATGTTATATAGGGAATGGATTAGTTATCCTTATACAAATCCAACATCATAATTTAGGAAAGGTCGATCACTCTTCACATACCATGGAATCTTCTAATTCATTACAGGTGTAAGTAGGGTGATGAATATACTTCAGAATCATCATATCAAGTGTGGATGTAATTTCTATATGAGCAAGAATATCTTTCTCAAATGATTGGGACAAATGAGAGACTCATGATCGAATATATGAGAATTCCAAGGGACTATACTGATGTGTTACATGACAAATTTCCTTGTCATCCACCTAATTGAGACGCCAAATTTCCAATTGAGCTTATTCCAAGATCTCTTCCTATATCAGTTAAAACATAAAGAATATATATCATTGAGCTAATGGAACTATAGAAGGAGATACAAGACAATTTGGACAATGATTTTTATACATTCGAGTGCTTCACCCTAGGGTGAACTAGTCTTATTTGTCACAAGTAGGATGGTTCAATGTTCCTATATATTTATAATAATAAGAAAAAAAATAATCTTAATAAAGACTATTAACCCCTTCCACAGATATGTGACTTGTTTGATCAACTATGTGGGGCCATGTATTTTTCAAAGGTGGACCTTTGGCCGGGATATCACCAATTAAATATGAGGAAGGATGATATTTTTAGGAAAAAAATTTGAATGAGGTATGGAAACTATTATTACATAGTGATACCTTTAGGACGCATTAATGATCTAGAAATATGCATGGAATTAATGAATAGAGTCCTTAGATAATACCTTGATTTTTATTTTTAAATATTTATAGATGATATTCTGATATAATCCAAAATCATGGAGGAAGTTGAGGATCATTTTAATATTTTGTTAAATACCTTATGAAGGGAGATTCTATATGAAATGTATAGTAAATGTGAGTTCTGGATAGAGTATGATTCATTCTTAGGTCATGTTATCACTAGCAATGGAATATCTATGGACCCTTCTAAGACAATAGAAATCTAATAGTGTCCTAGTAATAAATCTATAATAGAGATCTGACGTTTCATTAGTATAGGTCAGTATTATCCGAGATTTGTGTTGAAGATATCATGATTTCCAATACTACTAAGCAGGATGAATAGAAAGGGGGAAATTTTTTTCTTGACTATTTAATGTAAAAAATTTCACTAAATAGTTAACAAAGTTCATTATCACCACTTCAGTACTCACACTTCGTACATGTGGGGAACTCTATGAGGTATAAAATGATGATTTGAAGAAGAGTTCTGGATGTGTACTGATGAAAAATGAAAAATTCATATCCCACGCCTTAGGGTAGTTGAACAATAATAAGAAAGACTATCTGAAGAATGATTTTTAATTGGAAGATGTGATATTTACATTGAAAATTTGGTGGCATTACTTCTATGAGGGTAGTGTGAAATATATACAGATCATAAGAGCCTCAAAAATATATTCACATACAAGAATCTAAATATGCACCAGTTGATATGGTTAGATCTTATATGGTATTATGACTATCCAATCCACTACCATCCTAATATTCTAAATAATGTGGTAGATCCTCTATGTAGAAATGACCCTATATTATTATCAAAGATAATAACCGAGAAGGATCCAGTCTTCTTATATTTTGAATGGATAGACATGACAATCATTAAGGAAGGAAGATTACCCATTCCTTCACAAATTATTTCACAACCATCCCTCAGGGGGAAAAAAGGATGCACGAAGAAATGATGTGGAAATTTAGAAGTGGGTGGAATCTATGTAAAAAGGTAAATACTAAGAGTTCAATATTGATGAGGAATGTGTTTTAGGATTTGGTTAATGATTATGTGTTCCATAAAATACATAGATAAAGAATGAATTTATGAATGAGTCATATAGATCATCCTATTCTATTCACCCAGGGAACACAAGGATGTATTAAGACCTCCGAGATATCTATTGGTGGGAAAATATGAACAAGTATATCACTAGATATACACCAATTTCCCTAGTATATCCATAAGTGAATGTAGAAAGGAAAAATTAAATGTTGTTGATGCAACCATTAACCATATATACATGGAAATGGGAAAATAGAAATGGACTTCGTCACTAGACATCCAATGATATTTAGAGAAAACAATTCTATTTGGGTTATTTAGATCATTATAAAAATATAACTCACTTAATCACAATTCAAGTGGACTTCCCACTGGATCAAATTCCTTGGATATACATCAGACAAGTGGTAAGGCTTCATGTAGTACCATTATTGATTCTATATAAGGTAGATATGAGATTCATTGAATATTTTAATTAAAGAATCTATAGTGCTCTAAAAACTGATCTTAATTTCATTATGTCTCATCATACACATACTAATGGCCAATATTAGAGGATTATTTAGATATTGAAAGACATGTTAATGGCATGTTCTGTGGACTTTAGATGTGAAAAAGGCCAACATCTATCTATGATTGTGTTCTCTTACAACAACATTTTCTACTTTAACATCCAAATAGACCAAATTAATACCTTAATGGGATGAAATTCAGAACAGTAGTGGACTGGGATGAATTAATTGAAGTTAACCTGTTAGGACATGAAATGTATAATGAAATGGGGGTGAAGGTGAAAACCATTCACTAGAACATCAAGGATACAAAATTGTGACATAATATTTCTGAAGATAGTCATGGACGGATTGAGAGTTCATGATTGAAGACATGGTATTCTTCCAAATATCTTAATGGAAGATGATAATGAGATTCCGGAAGAAGGGAATGTTATTTTCATTGTACATAGAACCCTTTAGGATTCTTCATCATGTTGTAGTTATGTCCAATAAAATATTAATTACACCTACCATTTATCAAGTAAAAGATTTATATCAAGTATCATACTTTATAAAGTACATACCAGATCCGTAAAATGTATTAAATACATTGGTTGTGCCACTGGAGAATGGTCTCTCTTATGAGGACCATACAATGAAGATCTGGGACAATAGAGATAATTTTTTATGTAACCATACAATTATCATATTTGGAGTACTAATGGGAAACTATAAGTACCAACAGTAAACATGGAAACTAGAGAAAGTAATGAAGAAAAACTACTCTCACATATTTTCATCTTATAATGTAAAAAAATCAAGGGAGGGATTTCATAAGCATGGAAGAATATAACGACACAAAGTTTTATCAATGGAAATTCCCTTCAAATAAATATTCTATATAGTATAAATCACAAAACATAACATAGAGAAAACAATATAAACATTATAAATCAATAATGAATGATATAAGATGTATTTCTAGAATATAAAAACATATACTAATGGAATAGTAACCTGAAATTTGTAATAGTAATATGATCACTAGGAATAGTAATATAACGGATAAAATAGTATCTTTATCCATGAAAGTATAAATAAAATTTAGTCATCTTATAAATTATATAATATATAATTATATAATTATATAAGTTGCTAAATATTTGAAAAATTGTTAATTAATTGTTGGTGTGTTTATCAAACATACATAATTTTTTTCAATTTCATAAATAATATAATTATTTAAAAGAATATTTATTTTCATAAATTAGATTCATAAAATAGTATTTTTTGTCTTATGATTATTGTACAATTTTATGAAACCATAATTAATTTTTTAAAGTGTTATAAATTTATTTATACTATTAATATCTATGTTTTTGGAGAAAATTATAAATTTAACTAAAAATTAAATTTTTCAAGATTTGAAAATAATTTTCATAAAATTGGGTTCATTTTTTATACACATCAAAAAAATGTTTAGGGTGATGTTTTGGAATTTTTCTGAAATACATTATTTTTTTGTGAATAGTAAAATATGGCAATTTACGGTACATATACATTATAATTTAATTACAATTTTCCTTTGGCCCTGGCTTATTTAAGAACCATAATCACAAACTCACTTTAATTTATTTAATATATTTAGTGATAATGTTCAAACTATTAGTAGTATTTAGAAATAATTATAAACTAATGAATATATTATTGAGAATACACCCCTCTCCTCCCCTATAAATACCACCTCTCACCCCCTTTCTCCACACAACACTAAATTATTGAATAATTTTTAATTTCTACACAATATTATTCCAAAGTCCCACCCCACATCTATTAGCATTGTTTCTCACCAAAAGATCAACCCAATTTTTAATTGGATCCACTCGAGGAGAATTTGAGATATAAAACCACCTTTCATTTTCTTTTAAATTATTATAAATTAATTAATTTATAATATCCTCAAATGACCTTATCCATATGGAATCATCGTTATAATATATTATATATACTATAATGTTGATCTGTTAATGGAATAATTCATCATCAAACCTATTCTCTTCCCCTGTTTATTATAAAAAGTGAAATCATTGTTCATGATGTGTTGATTTTCTGCCAATGTGGATGATGCATTTTAATTTTATTTTATTACCTTCAAGGATCTTCATAAAAGCATTATAATTTCTGAAATAGATTGTAAAATTTATTTCAAGAATTTATTATGTTTTGGAAGTAACATATATACATAATACTAAATAATAAAACAGAACGGGTTCATTGTGATCTAAGACCACAGAAATTAAACTAAATTGTCTATAATTTACTGTTTATTAAATTATTCAACATAATACCATATTAACAAATGGTTTATATCATAATATAATATTCTAAAATATTATTAATAGAATATAATTTCAGTTTTGGTTATTTATCCCCATTTTACACATTGATACAAACATGTATACTGTAGGATCGAAATAATTATGTAGATGCTCAATATAGAATAGGGGGTGAATTGTATACTTTAAAAAATCCTTTGGATCCTTTAAAGTAGGTTGAAACTTTCTATTGTTCAACACAGTTAAAAAAGGTAAATTCAAAAGACCACTTAGTCCTACAAAGATTCCAGAAATATGGTTCTGGAAATGAAACTTAAGAGATGTTTACAGGAAAAAATATTCTGCCTTAAAGAATATAGAATCTTACTAATCAGAGTATACAAGTAAGATAATGTATAAGATAGTTATACATTCCTTAATAATCAAAATGTAGTGGAAAAAAACATTAAACAATACAAGTAACAAGTAAAAATATTTTAACCCCAACAGTAAGGTATCCAACAACCTTGGATAAAGGTCCCTTGATTAATACTTTTAAGAAATTTTGTCTTAGCCACACGAGGGTAATCCCTACATATGAATATCAGAGTTTGTCTTACTATCCTGGAAAGACCTAAAACTTCAAGGTAGTCATCACCTCTGTATTCCTATCCCCAATAGCCCTCGATTGTACACAACAACAATTAGAGCCTCATGAAGCAATCTAAATAAGATGTTCAGTATGCACAAACCATGAGAGTCTCTCTCTAGAAATCACATCAAGAGCATGTAAAATCTAGAGTTGTAGAATAGTCAATTAAAGTTTTGAGCTCATTCAAATGATATTCTATTTATATGCACATTTCTAACGGTCGTCTCCCTCCTCTAACGATCATATTTTTTCTTGAATCTTAGTGGGACATATATACGTGTCACTCAAACAATGTTTGGTTAGAAGTAGAATGAATGACATCGTTTTATAAATATAATACAGACACAAAACATTTGGTTCATAAACCAAATTTAATTTTTGGAGAATAAGGAAAAATAAATCTCAAAGTCTAAGAAAAATATTCAGATTCTATATTACGAAGATATTAAGATTCTATTTTTTGAGGAATTTGGAATAAGAATTATATAGACTAGAGAGTCTTAATTCTGAGGAATTCAGAGTCTGAATTCTAAGAAATTCAGAACCAGAATAATAATGAATACATAGTCTGAATTTTAAGGAATTCAGAGTTTGAATTCTATGGAATTCAGAGTCTAAATTCTAATGAATTTAGAGTCGGAAGTGTATAGAATTCGAAGTCAGAATTTCAAAGAATTCAGAGTCTAAATTCAGATACTGAAAATAGAATACTCTATATCTAAGTATTTATATAATTCTTATGTTTTATATGTTAAACCAAAATTTTAAGATAGGAATAAAAATATTTAGATTTAGAGAAACAAAAACATGAATAATGAAAACATGGTAAGGATAAATTTTCCCTATGGAAGGAAAATTTTCCTTATTAAGGAAAATATTTTTGGAAAATAAATTTCCCTTTCAGATACAGTGTTTTTTATTTTAAAAACATGAAGGAAGGGAAAAGTCATAAGTAAAACCTATTGACTCATCAATCTCCCCATTTTTGGGAAGAAAAAACATCCTTAAAAAAATATTAGGACATGGAAATTTTATGGTCTTGTAAATAAAAACTTATCTCCCTTTAATTATGGATCAAAGTGAATATGACTAACTCCCCCTTAGGGTTTGAAAATCCTAAGGTTTATATTCTAAATTTTTTGAATGAGTTTTCCATTTTCTTACATATGAAAATAATAATGATGAAAACACCCCCGTAGATAAACAACTCCTTATATAGGGAAATTTCTTATTTACTAAGTATTATTTTTTGAAATTCCATTTCCCCCTTTTTGATTTTCAAAAAGAAATACAGGGAATGGAAATGAAAATATGGTACTAGAAATAATAGTGCTGAACAACCAAAAAATATGAAGAGAAACTAAAAATATATTATGTTCGATATAGATTGTACAAGGAAATAAATAAAACAAATTAATAGTTTTAGAATAGATTATCCTTCCTTTTCCATTAGCATCAACTTATTCAATAGGGTTTTTAACTTATTGATCTCATTGTGATCCTTTTCAACAAGCTTGAGAAACTGATCCTAATCTTATATTTTCTTCTCTAAGGCTTTAATTTTTTCTTCCCGAGGATTAATATTCTCTACTTGGGCTTTCAAGACTTCTTCTTTCTAATCAATCTTCTATTCGATCTCAATGTAGATTTCCCTTTCTATTTTCCAACTCTGAGCAACATAATTTTTCTTCCCATTCAAATCCATAATTTTGTGCATCCAAGAAGGATATTCAAGACATAACTTTTCCTCCAAACTAATAGTGAGATCCTTGATCATCACATCTTCTATGTAAAAAAGAATCCTTGACACTATCATGAAATTCATCAAAGATTCTTATCTCTAATATTTTCTTCTTTGACCAACTTGTCATCTTCTTTCAATATATTTTTGGAGCCTCGTAACCAATGAGAAAGGTGTTGAAGTCTTCCTCGAGACTGACAAATTTATCCATCAACATGGATACTAAATCTGATTTTTGATTTAAAATATGCTGAGGGATATGAAATCTTGAGTCTATACTAGGGAATACATGAATATTCCCAACCAACTTCTCAAAATACTGAACAACAATGTCACGTCCAAGAGAAGATGATTCTGATTCCGAGATTTTTTCAGTGAGGATTCGTTTTCTATTTCAACAGCCTTTCTCTTGGATGAAGCACCATCATATTTAGTCTTTACAACATATTTTATTAGTGTATACAAAACCACTTTTTTCCCCTTATCATCCTTCAGAATGATTTCGTCCTAATTAGGAGATTCGGGTTCACTATCAGATAGCTAAACAATTTTATTTTCATCAACATCTTCTTTCTTGGCTCCTGCCTCAACATCCCATGGATGAATGAAATCATGATTGATAATTTCATTTTCAGACAACATTTTCACTTATTCCTCACCCTTGTTATCTTTTCATGAGGTATCAAGTTTTGATGACTCTTCTTCAGAAGTTGAGATTGATAATTTCTCATAGGCACTTTCCTTCTCATGGAAATAATCTGCTTGATTTATCAAGTCCTTAGTATCACCACTACCTTTTTATTCTTCTTCAACTCCTTCTTCTTGCACTATTTCATCTTCATGATGTCTTTTCAGAATCACTATCTTCTTTCCCAGAGTCTCTGGTATTGGTTCTGTCAAAAACGATTCTGGTACCAGAATTTGTTCAGAGCCTTTTTCAAAAGCCTTGATAAGAGACTGAATGGCTTTAGCTTCCGATAATTTCTTCCTTTGCTTCTTTCCTTTTTTTTCAATATTCTCATTAGGATTTTCCTTCAATGATTTATCCACAGTAGGGTCAAGGCCATAATTAGGCTCCCCTTCTTTGTAGTTTATCTTGTCTTCTCTCCATTTAGCATCCACTTCATTAGTATACGTCATTTGCTTCATAGGTTTTGGGGGTGCTGATTGAGTTTCCTACTCCATAGGAGTTTTTTCGTTTATTTTTAGATCCTTCACCTTCCTCTTCCTTCCACCCTTTTTAGAGGTATCATCCACCTCCTGTTTCATTAAAATAGATTCAACTTATTTTTTATATAAATCATAAAATTCTCTGGATCAAATATTAAATCCAATCTTCATCTTCTTAAGAGTATCATCACTTAAAAACATCACCTTACAATTTCTCATCTTAGAACTGCAATGAATATTGAGAAAATAATGACAAAGGACAATAATTTTTGAATGAATGGATGGATACATGATAATCTGATACTTTAGATATCCATTTTTTATATCCTCATTGTTAACAAGATATGAGTAACTAGGTTTATCTTTCTTAGGTTCACCAGAAATCAAGAATATAAATACCACTTTTCTTTAGGGTAACCTTGTCCCATTTTCTTAGAATGAGAAAACATGGATCCCATAGCAGAAGAATCTGAATATTTGTAGATAGATGAATTATTTTCGGATTCTCTACTTCCTTCAAGATAAGACTGTCTGAAGACATTTCCCCGTCAAAAGATCCAATTACATCAGGTAGATTGTGTGAGAAAAAATCAGCTTTTCCCTCATAAGGAATTCCAATCAGATTTATTGCCTTATTATAAAAAAGATTGTATGTCTTTCCATATATTTTGAATGAATTTTTATCTCTTCCACCTTCATTATAAAAACTAACTGTGTCATTGAATTCAACCAGCAATTCCAGATACACCGGATCATGTGCTCTTGGTTTTGATATATATACACTCTCCCAACAATTAATCTTGATATTGATAGAAACAATGGAATAGTACATGAAATAAAAAATTGGATCGACTAACCTTTCTCAGTAGATCTACCACTCAGATATTTTCGTAACAGTTGAAATTTATTTTTGAGAATAGGTTTCAGCAGACATTCAGATGTAACGAAACTTTAAAGATCTGAAATGGATTTAAAAAAAGAGTAAGAGCGTCAGCACATGAAGTCTTGGGGTTTAATGTATAACAAGCATTGAGTGGCCTTTATATAGGCAATTTAAATGATGGTTAAACTCCCCTAATTGATCCAATGGTTAAAAAGTTCTTGAAAATTTCTAATGGTTTAGATGATATCTGAGAAGGGATTTTAATAGATTCTGATAATTTGAGGTTTTTTCAGAAAAATATTAGGATTTAAGGAAAAGTTAATCCAATATGTTTTAAACAAAAAAAATACCAAAAAGTAGAAGAAGATTATAAACATTTTGGAATGGAAACATAACATTCAAATTTCTAGAAAGATTATTCGTAATGAGGGAAATTTTCCTTTTTGAATAACTTGAGATTCATAAAAATTTATTACAAATTTTTTTTTGACTATGAACATTTAAGCTATGAATATTTTGAAAATGAAAAATTCAACTACAAAAATGTTAACTATGAAAATTTTAAATACAAAATTTTGACTATGAAATTTTTGACTATGAAAATTTTAACTACTAAAATTTAGACTATAAAATATTTTGGCTAACAAGCATATATACTCCCCTTATGATAATGAGTTTCTTACTGTAAAAAGATAGTATTCAACAAGTTGTTAATATGTAAGATTACCTTATGATTATCATTCCTATCTTCTATTTAATGTATTCAAATCTATCAGATGGTAGATATTTTGTGAAAAATCAGAAATTTGCTCTTGCATTCTGATAAATTGAAGAATGATATCTCCTTTTTGTGTTTGATATCTAAGAATTTGATGCGTAATATCTTTGTGTTTTCACGAGAGTGATGTGCAGGGTTTTTTGAAGGAAATGGTACTATTATTATCACAAAAAAATGTGTTTTGGTAATACTCATACCAGAGTCTATGCGTGTGTGTTTTATCCACAATAGATGAGCACAACAACTTCCCGGTAATACATTTTCAGATTCAGCAGTGGAAAGTGCTACTGAGTGTTGCTTTTTGCATGACCAAGAAATGAATGAATCTCCTAAACAAGAAAACTTCCAGGTGTACTTTTCCTATCCATTTTACATCCACCAAATTCAGCATGTAAAAAACTTTTTAAAACATAATAATTTCCAGAAGTATAAAAGATTCCAAGATCCATGGTTCCCTTTATGTAGCGAAAAATCCTTTTCACTGCCATTAAATGAAATTCCTTAGGATTTAATTGATATCTTGCACATAAGTATACAAAAAAATTATGTCTCGACGACTAGCTGTGAAGTAATGTAGACTTCCTGTCATAACTCAAAAAAAGTTAGATTTACTGGTTTCCCAGCTTCATCAAGATCAATTGAATTTGAGGTACCAATGGGAGTACATATACTCTTAGTTTTTTCATATCCATACATTTTAAAAAGATATTTAATATAATTATTTTGGGATTTATAGATTCCTTCTTGTTAAAACCATGGAAAAATGTTAACCCACCCATCATACTCATTTCTAATATAGATTTCATTAGATCAGCAAAAGAATTCGTTAATGATTGCTGGTTTGAACCAAATATGATTTCATCCACATAAATTGGAACAATAAATACATTTTTTGTATCCATCATTATAGAAATGGGTGGATACAAATTTCCCATAAAATAATTGTTTCGATGAAAAAAACATGTAAGTCTGTCATACCAGGCTCTTGGGGATTTTTTAAGTCCATATAAAGCTCTAGAAAGTTTAAAAACATGTTCAGAATGTTTGGTATCTTCAAAACCCGGAGGTTGTTCAATAAAAACATCCTATTTAACATAACCATTAAGTAAAGAAAATTTAACAACCATTTGAAAAAGTTAGAAATGGAAGAATGTTCCAAAGGCATGTAAAATTAGAATAGATTCAAATATGGATACTAGAGCAGAGGTTTCCTCAAATTCTATTCCTTATTATTGATTATAGCCATTAGCAACCAATCTAACTTTATTTCTTACTATGATTCCATTTTCAACACAAATATTTTTGAAGACCCAATTTACTCTAATAACAGAAGTTTCCTTCTGTCTTTCAACCAAGTTTCAGAAATCATTCCGTTTTAATTAATTTACCTCATCTTACATAGCTTTTATGCAATAATCATCACCAAAAGCCTCATCAGTGGTTTTTGGTTCTAATTGGGAAAGGAAATCTAGGTGTTCTATTTCATTTCATAAATAATATATAGTCCTTTCAGGTTGATTTACATCACCAATGATACTATCACTAGGATTATTCTTAATAAACAACTATTTTCGGTTTTGTAAAGCTTGTTCATCAATGTATGGTAGGAAGTATTCTGGGGTAAATGCTTCAAAAACATTTTCTTGAACATTTTCCTTATCATAAGGATCTTATATCAATGGTTGATAATTAGTTTTTGGAAACACATCTGAAAATGTAGGATGAGGGTGTTTAAAAACAAAAGGATTAGTTTCATCTAATTTAACGTGTAATATTTCTTCAACATTACATGTATTTTTATTGAATACACCATAAGCCTTATAAGTGGTAGATTATACCAAAAAATTCAATCATCATATTTTGGTGTGAATTATTGTGGATTACCATTAGTATTCAGAAATAATTCCTTGCAACCAAATACCTTGAAGTTGGAAAGTCTAGGATTTATAACATTCCATTACCGATAAATAGTTTTATTGAGAAGGGGACTAATAAAAACATGATTTATAGTATAGAAAGAAGTAACTATAGTTTCATCCTAAAAATGTTTGGCTACCAAATATTCACTCTACATGGTTCTTGTTATCTCTTGAGTAATTATATTTCTTCTTTTAACCACACCATTTTGTTGAGGTGTTCTTGGTGCTGAAAGTTATGAGTAATGCCTTTTCTACTACAAAAAGTTTCAAAATCAAAATTTTGAAATTCTCTCCCATGATCACTATGAATAATTTCCAATGGAGGATTTTTCTCATTTTTAACTTGGGCTCTAAAAATTTTGAAAAACGAAAATGGTTCATATTTCTTTTCTAGATAATAAACCCATTTAAATCTAGTGTAATCATAAACTGAGACAAATACATAATATTTTTCTCTAATACTTCTAGTTTTTATGGGATCCATATGCAGCAACTGTAATGCATCAGTGGTTGAGACTTCACATACTAATTTAAAACATGATTTATGTTTCTTTCCATATTGACAAGGATAAAAAAAATTGAAGAATCAAATATAATCTCTGATAGATCCTTAACTAGTCTATTCAAAGAGAGATTTCATAGGTTCTTACGGTTACTGTGTCCTAACCTTCTATTCCATAACCAATAATGATCTTTCATTTCACTATAAAAGGTAGATGTTGGGTCATAAGGTCTTCTATGTTTAGTGTTTAAAAATTCTCTTGCTTAGGGGAACAAAGAATAAACTCTTACTTGGAATTGTGTAGTAAACAATTGTCATTCCTTAAATTCACTAGGTAAATATCTTCACATAATATAATTATGCTAATAAGGTTGTATTTAAGAACCTTAACAAATAAAACATTTTAAAAAAAATAATTTTCCTAGAACAACAATGTTACATATACTAATGATTTCTCCCTGAGCATTATCTTCAAAAGATACTTTTCCTCCTTTCATCATGATAATATTTTCCAAAATGTTTTTGTTACCAGTCATATGCTGGGAACATCCACTATCCATGTACCATGTATTGCTATTGGTATTATATTTACTTTCCTGAAAATATGAGTGTTAGACTTCAAAACCTAAACATTATTGGATCTAGAAACTATAGAAAGAAAAATTTTAGGAATCCACATTTTCTTTTAAAAATAAGATTTATGAAAACCTAAATACTAAGTTTTGTTTAAGGAACAATTTTTTTCCCAATTCCCTTCACACTGACACATAGTGCAGAATAGGGAACATTGAGGTACAAAATAATTGGTAATAAAAATCAGTTTTGAATGGGTATAACAACTTCTAGGATTATTCCTAAGAGGTCAAATTTGGGAATACATCTTATCAATGTATTCTTTAACAAAGGTAAAATGTGATAAACACTTCTTCAAGGAAAATATTTCAGACATTATCTTAGAAACTAATTTTTTATCCAAAAAAACATTAGTTTTATCACTAAAGTTAGTCTCGAAAACATTTTTCTTATAAATTAATTTTTCTAGATACATAGAAATTTTATCCTTCTCAGAATTATCATCCCCAAGGGTTTTTTAAATTCTTTTAAAATAATTAATTTTCTTTTCAAGATCTATAAAAAGATCTGATATTTTTTTAGCGAGAATAATAATCCTAGAATTTTCCTTATAAATCTTTTTCTTGACTTTAGAATTTTCAATCTCGAGGAGCATAGAAAACATGGAGACTTATTCATAATTAGGTAATGAATAATCAAAATAATAAGAACAGTCTTCATCTGAGGATTCATAATATTTACTTTCACTATAATTAGTGTTCAAGGATACATTGGTTATGGATTCATCATTATGTACCTTAGCCATTAAACAATGATTTTCAATAGGTTGCTTGGATAATATACCAAGATTATTCTGTCCAAAATATTAATACTCTAAGGATTCTTTAGAAGAGTCACCACCACTATCACTCTAGGTGTCATTGTCTTTCAAAAAGTTCATCGATTTAGCATTGTAGTATTTCTTTCTATTCCTATAAGAATTTTTTTTCCTTTCTATATTTCTCTTAAGAGTAGGAAAATATGGTCTTATAGGCCCTGCTCTTTTGCATTCATAACATGTTACCTCTGAGTCTTTATTTTCCTTTCATTCATTCTTCGTGTATTTAGATGGAATGTTATTCTGTCCAAAAAATCTTGATCATCCTTTGGGAAAGATTGGCTAACTCATTTTCTGATGATTCACTTCCACTAGATTCGGATTGAAAAACAGTCCTCTTAGATTTGGATCTTGTAACTCTCTAAAGAGTTATAGATTTCATATGATTTGAAGTAGTTGTAATGGAAACACTTCCATTTCTAATTTTCTTCTTATTTAGATCATCATCTCTCTTCATTGTTGTCTCGTGTTGAAGAAGATTTCTAAAAATATCATCAAGCGTACTCTGTTAGAACTTCCTATTCTTATCAATAACTATTCTCTTTGAATCCCACTCATTAGGAATGAAATCTATAATCCTTTCTCGAAGTGACTCATCATCTAAACCTTTTTCACCCATGTATTTCAAACTAGTAACAATGGTCATAAATCGTTGTTGTACCTTGAACACTATTTCTCTCTATGGAAAGAAAAAACCAGGATATTTTACTCTAAGAATAGCTCTTCTAGATTCTATAACCTTTTATGTCCCTAAATAAGTAACCTCTAATATCATCAAAATATAATTTTCTGCTTCAGAAGAATAAATCTGACTATATATTTTCCCCGTTGAGGAACACAACAATGTGTTGCATAACTTATAGTGGAATTGGTATTATAAATTTTCTTGATTAGTAAAATTTCTAACTTTCTTATCAGATTTCTTTTAATCTTCAGTAAGAATAAATAAGTTTTCCATTTCGGTGCTAATGACAAAATTCTTCATACAATCTCTACAATAATCTGAATAATTCCCATAAAATATTGGTGGTCTAGTAGGATTTAGATTTTCAATCTAATTGACATTCATTCTAGCCATCTAAAAGAAAATATCATTCCACATAATCTTCTTAGTAATGAATGTTTTCAAACAGGGATAAAAAATCCTAAGCATGGAAAATATAGAACAAAGGAAACATGAGCAAGAAAGCTTATATGTGAATATAAGTATTTCAGAAACCTCCACCGATACCAATTGTAGGATCAAAATAAGGATGTTGATGCTCAATACACAAGAGTGGGGTGAATTTAATACATTTAATATTCATTTGGAACCTTTAATATTGGTTAAAATGTTCTATTGTTTAATAAAGTCAAACAAGGTAAATTTAAAAGACCTCTTAGTTCTACAAACTTGCTAGATTCATGAAATATGGTTTTGGAATTGAATCTTAAGAGAAGTTTACAAGGGAAAATGATTGTACCTTATAGCATATAGAATCATACTAATTAGAGTTTAAATGTATGAAAAAGTATATGATATTTATACTTTCGTTAATAATCACAATGTAGTAGAAACAAACTTGATTGAATACAAGTAACAAGTAAGAAATATTTTAACCCAAAGAGTACGGTATCCAAAAACCTTGGATAAATTTACCTTTAATTAAACATTCTATAATTTCCATCGTAACCACACCAGGTTAAGCCCTTGATAAGAATATTGGAGTCTATCTTGTTATCCCAACAAGGCCTCGAACCTCAAGGTAATCAGTACCTCTATCTTTTTATCCTTGGATGTCATCGATTGTACCCAAAAATAATCGGAGTCGCACGAAGCAATCTGAACAAGATGTTTATCACACACAAACATGAGAGTCTCTCTCTGGAAATCCCTTTAGAAGAATGTAATCTCTAGATTTGTAGAATAGTCGATTAATGTTGTGATATAATTGAAATGAGCTCTTATTTATAAGAATATTTCCAACGGTCGGATCCATCCTCCAATGACCATATTTTTTCTTGAATCTCAGAGGGACATATACACGTGTCACTCAAACAACGGTTGGTTATAAACATAATGGACGACATTGATTTATAACTATAACAAGGATAAGTAAAATGTGCTTACTCAAACAAATTTATTTTTCAGAGTCTATGGAAAAATAATGTTCAAAGTCTAAGGAAAAAATATTTGGAGTCCATATTACAAGGATATTTGGATTCTATTTTTCATGGAATTCAGAATCATAATTCTGTAGACTTTGGATTCTGAATTCTAAGGAATTTGGTTTCTGAATTATAAGGAATTTGGAACTGGAATTCTAAGGAATTCAGAGTGTGAATTCTAGAGAATTCAGAGTCCGAATTATATAGAATTGAGAGTCCAAATTATATGGAATTAGGAACCTGAATTATATGGAATTTGTATTCTGAATTCTATTGAATTAGGATTATAAATTCTAAGGAATTCAGGGTCTTAATTTCATAGAATTTAAAGTTTGAATTTCAGAGAATTCGGGGTCTAAATTTCAGAGAATTCAGATTCTGAATTTGTATCCTGAAAAAAGAATACTCAATATCTATATATTTAAAAAATTCCGTTGTTTTATATGTGAAATAAAATATTTCACCTAGGAATAAAAAAATTATATTTAGTGAAACTAAAACATTAACAATGAGAACTTGGTAAGTATAAATTTTCCTTGGGGAAGGAAATTTTTCCTTATTAAAGAAAATATGAGTGGAAAGGAAATTTTCAATGAGGTAGAGTGTTTGTGATTTTTAAAACACGAAGGAATGGAAAATTCATAAGGAAACCTTATTGACTCAACATATACAAGTAATCAAATCCTAAAAACCACATAAACGGACAACTATAATATTGAAATTGAACTCTGTAACTCATCATAATAGCCATAAGGTTACTCAATAAAATTCTAATGAATAAAATATATGTACAATAGGTTATCAATTTATTATTTAATGAATATAAATTTATTATTTATTATATTAATTTGAATAAAACATTCGAACATAATGTATTGGGAATTCATGAACCTAACTCGCTTTCTTTAGGTTTTCCCTATTTTACTCCATTTTTAGTATGGATGTTCCATTAATGTTTCTTAAATATCATTTCTTTTTCACATTTTTATTTTATAAGTTAAAAATGTTTTAAATTTGTTTTATAAAAAATTCAATTATTTTTCCCAAAGAACTCTTCTTGCTGAAAAACCCAACCTTTACTTCTCTTGAAATTTTTTCATATTCACTCAATATTTTTGATTCTTATAACATGTATATTATTCCATTTTTATTTTGGTAACCCAAATGGTTATACATGAATGTATTATTTATGAAATTCCCATGAAGCCCATTTCCATTCCATGGGTTATTTTATGCCCATGACTGATATGTTTTCTATGTGGAAACCAAGATTATTAAGATGTTATGATGTATTAGGTGCACCCAGAATCATATTGTGTTTCAATTCGTTGGGTAATGTGATGTATCTCATGCGATAATATGGAATATTAATGAACATTATGAATTATTTGTTTACATTAATTATTTTTTGATTATTCAAATATGTTATGTGTGAACATGATGCAAGAATTGTTCATAACAATGTGTGTTATTTGACCAAAATGGAAATGTGTTTAATTATTATTAGTTTCCAAATTATATGATTTTATTTGAATCTTCCTATCTTGATTATGATTATGATCCCATTAATATGTTATGAGGATGATGATTGTACTCAACCATGTTATATTGAATCATGTTTTTATCTGTCTTCTTACTGGGCTTTGAGATCACCCTTATATTTGATTAATATCCTTATGTGATTAATTGTTCTAAGTAGAACATGATGACCAATAAAAAGCTAGATAATAATGAATTAAAAAACCCTTATGATTTATTATGTAAAATTTATATACGATTTTAATTTTCCAATTAAACTAATCCTTTAGATTCTATTTTTTAGCATAATTATATTTTTTATCTATAAAATGATGTAATAGTAATGTATGAAAAAGACGGTCTGATATAATGAAATACTATTGTTCACAAATGGCGTTTCTTGAGGGAAAACATGGAATTTGTAGAAACTCCTTCCAACATAATATGGCCATCATGTTTGAATTTTGTGTCCATTTTGGTTAAAAGGGAAATCAAGTAAAAACCATTCAAATAAACTAAACTTATTTATCCAAGTATCCCTCATAGATTGTGTTTTCCAAGACCAAAAATTTAATATATTATCCATAAAATATATTTTACAGTTTCAACACTATTTATCATCTGCAATCTACGAAAACCATCCACACACCTAGTGGGAGTTTCTCACTACCACCTAATCAGATATGGAAAGGTTTTGAGTAATATTCTTCCCACTGTTTCGAGACCTGCCTTCTTCAAGATGCTGGAAGGGATATCAAGATTATGAGACAATCCTTACTCGTGTATAAATAGATATAATTACCCCTCGAGTCCCACCTCCAATAGGTCCCAAGGTGATGAACAACACCAAGGGTATACAAATCTCACAAAAATGGGAGGCATTACACTCATTATATTAACTAATGTTGTGAGATACGATGTATAAAAATAAAACAACTCCAAAACACATAAATATATAAGGAAACCAAAATCCATCCCCACATGCATGTTTTATGTAAAAAACTATAAATAAAAAGAAAAATCCATGGTAAGTGTCAAAATAAAACTAAGAGGTGGAACAACAATCATCCTCAATGACTGATAAATATGTTCCAGCACAGTCTATGTAATATCCCTAGAAACATGAAATTAGTGTTCTGTATGTAGGGTGATCAAACAAGTGTTATTAGTAGGGAAACCCCAAATTCACCTTTGGAAGAGTGGGAGAATAATACTAATGACCATATGAGAAAATTTTAAAAACTGAAAATCACCTGAAAAGGTATAAATCCACCCAAACCTCACCAAGTAACACTCACTAAGTAACAAAATTCATGCAAAGTAAAGTATTAAGCACATAGATATTTGGATACCCCACACCACATAACCATATTTTACTACTAATCCCTGATGGCCAACATCCTGATGCTTCCATTCTCTTCCACAAGAACAATTATAAAAACTTTCACGCACACACCTGGGCCACATAACACGCCACATCGCACCTACAAACACCAAGTCCAAAAACCACAACCCTATCCTAAAAACACCTGTTATTCACCACAAAACTTATCCTAAAGACACATGTAAAGAACACGTCTCATGCAGACACCTAGGCTTCACAACCACACCAATACTTTCCCAAAGAGTCTAGGGATAACAATTCCTAGAAGTGGTTGCATAGAATATCCAATAACCTTCCATCAATCCTCCCACCAGAATTTTGGGAAAGGACACCCTCCCCAAAACAAAGGGGGTGTTCATCACATAGTGGTCAACATCGGTGGTGTGCATATATAAATTAAAAGGAACTACATGTATTTATATATGTACCAAACTCTCAACCCAACATATTGGTTTCAAAAACTACATAAAACCCACAAACAACTACCCTTAATACCACCTATAAATGCACATATGAAAATTCATGAAGGTCTCTTCCCAATTCGGTAAATAAATGTCACTTCACTATAATCCACAACACACAACATACCACCAAACAAATAATTTAATCCATATTCATTCTATGTGATCAATAAATTTATTTTTTTATTCCGTCCCTACCTGGGAAACTACCAAACACAAAATACAACAAGTAACATCATAACCCATAACCACTTCATGAATGTTCATAAAATCCTGGACAGTGGCCCTCAGAAGGTAAAAAATTCATTATTGAAAATTATCCTTCAATAACCATCCTCAGCAGCACTTCTACATGAGAAGTACCACATTCAACAAAACAGGAACTCACCTAGCTTACAGTACCACTGCACACTCCCCTATCTTGGACACTTGTTTGTCTAATGCCCTGTCTTTATTCAAAGTCATGTCTCCATATCCTTCCTATCAAAATGTAAACCCCCCCCCCCACAGCAAACCTCATCATAACCCTACTCGATATCACCACAGAAAAACAACACCACACCCCGTACACCCATAATCATGAACGTGACATAACCCAATATTGCAACCCCACTGTGCAACCACAACCACTTCTCAGATTCAGTCCCACTACATAAAAATTTCATCCATTCAAAAATATATCAATATATGAACCTGAAATACCATTACACCACCAGTGCCATCCCATAATCACAACCACACTCCCATTCACTGCACCAAATGAACAAAAAAACACATGGTTGAACAGAACCACCCATAGCACTCAACCACAACAAAAAGTCAAGGTTTTATGCATGTTTAGAAGCACATATTCATTAATTAAACTAGATAAAACATGGTTTATCACATATGAAGTATTAAGATTTTCCAAACATGTATTTAACCAAAAATTTGAAATAAACTAGATTACAATTCTTGCATTAAGGATTCACAAATAATACGTGTGTGCAAATATAGACCACCAACAACCACGATTTTCAGAAGAGTACAACCCATAATATTGACACCATGTATCAAAGATAACAATAAAAATAAATAGATCATCATCATTTTACTCATAACCCATCATATATTACTTATTACCATATTTATTAAATTGGTTTCAACTATATTTACAAGGGAACATATGTACCCCCACCCCACATGATTTATAGAAGAAAGATATTAAATGGTGTCATTATATATAAGAAAACCAAACGATCCAGAATTCCTCCTAGTGTCAAAATAGGGGGTTTCAAGAGAATAAGGAGAAAATTCATAGGAAAACTGAGTAGACTACTACAAAAAAGGTCTATGACTCCCTAGGGAAGAAAGGATCTCGTCGCACCAATAAGAAATGGAAGGGTTGGATAGAAGATATGATTCATCTATAGAAATGCCTGATCTTAAATATATGAATAAATGGTTTCTAAGACCACTAAACAAAAATCTAGAACAAGACCATTTAGTTGTGGAGTTAAAGGATTCTTCAGGTTGTTAAAATATAGATCCCATTTGAAACTGCCCAAAACTCATTAAATATGGCATTTAACTCATTTGACATAATCAATATGCAGTGTAAAGACCTAATGTTTTATCAATGGAATTGCATTATTATAATTATTCCTTATAGTATAACCACATTAAGAATTACAGTGAAATATAATGATACTAAACACTATGTTACAATTAAACATATTTTTCCCACTTCTATGTTTTGAATTTTGAAAATCGGCCATACATGATTGTGATCAATAAGATGTTTGGATTACGATAGGACAAACATAATTTATGGTGAATTGTAACATACCATTATGAATAGTAATATAACCATATGAATAGTAATATGACCAGTAGGAATAGTTAATCATCCAAAATAATAGTAACCTTACCCATAAATGATTAAATAAAATTTTTCCATCTTATACTTGACAATATGACCATATTAAAAGTATTGGTATTTTTGTAAGTCACAAATAATTAATTCTAATTATTTAATTAATTTGAAAGAAATTATATTATTCTAATTTTTATTAATAAATTTAAAATTATATGTCTTATGGTTTAAAAATAACTTATAAGGCCTTATGTAATTATTGATAGCATTATGAAATCAATTTAAATTTTCAAATCTGTCTTCCTAAAGTAAATTATGATTTTAATTAAAATATAAATTTATCATATTTAAAAATTTATTTTTGAAAAATGAAATTTATTTTTGAATTTTAATAATCTAAACATCTTCAAGGTGAATATTGGGGTTTTTTCCTGAAATACTTGATTATTTTGAATAATAAAATACATTAATATACCATATAAATACATTATAATTTAAATCCACTATTCTTGATATCTTAAGTTATTAAGTGCCAATATATAAAACTCACATTCCCTATTTACTATTTTTGGTATTGTAATAATATTTATTTCTTATCTTTGAGGAAATTAATAAACTATTGATTAAAATATTATGAAAATTCTTCTCCCCTCCACTATAAATACCACCTTCACACCGTCATTTACTCAAATCGTTAAGCTTCAAGACATGTCTAAAATCTGTCCAAAACCCTTCCCTAGCCCCTATCCCATGTCCAAGAGCTTCTGGTATCATTAAAAGACAAATCCTATGTACCTTAAGGTGGATATCAAGATGAGGATATATGATGTAATTCATCTCTCCCTCTTTTCCTTTATTTTCCTTTCAATTTAATGTTAATTTCATAATTTATCCCCACACATCCTCATACACAGGGTATGGTAACTTGATTACCTAACATATAATGTAATTTTATGACACTAATGGGATTATATATCATCCAACCCCCTCCTCCACTTCTTTTTATTTTAGAATAGAAAACATTGTTTGTGAGGTGTAAAATTATCAGCTTCAAGAATGACATATTTTCTTTTTCCATTACCTCCTTCACATATGTTCATGAAACAATTCATATGGTTGAAAAAGATTATGATATAATTATTATATCTTATTTAATTTTCAGAATCTAACTTATGTACATATTACTGAATTATTAAACAAAACAAGTTCGTTGTGGTCAAAACACCACCCGAATTAACCCAAATGATTATCATTATATTTTTATCTAAAGATTCATCAACATGGTATATAAAATAAATCATTATAAGATAATTTAAACTACTTTAATGTTAAAAATAACATTTTATATCAGTTCTGGATTTTTATCCATGTCCTACAAGAACTTCTATTTATGAATGCAAGTGAACTGCTCAAGAAAACCATTATAACCAACATTCTTGAACTATGGATTTAAACTCTATAACTCAGAAAAAGGCCCATAATATAAATTAATGAAACCATAATAAATTATATTCATTTATAAAAGGTTTTATAATTTTTAATTAATTAATATAATTTAATTATACTGTGCATTAACAAGAAGAATGCGTTCAAATACATGGTAAGGGGAAATTCCTGAACCCAACTTTCTTTCTCTGGGTTCTCCCTCTTTCACTCCATGTTCAGAATGGGTTACCCTTAAAATCATTTATTCATAATTATATTACCTTTTATTGGATATACATATTCTATAATTGATTTTATAAAAAACTCAATGTTTCCAAAATAACTCTTCTTTCAAAATAAACACACCCTTTTTACATCATGAATATTGTTTTTCTATTCACTCATGGTTAACAGTTTGATGTCAAAAATGGTAGTACCTTTTTATCATGGGGAATTTTTTTTATGAATGTATGCTTTACCTTTTTAGACACATTTCAATCCCTGGATTATCTTACATTCTTGTTTTATATATTTTTAATTTTTCATGAATGATAATGTAAAATATTATGATGTTACAGGTTCACCCAGAATTATATTGTGCAATATGAATGTTTGAATGTGACCGGTGCACACCGAATTATAAGGATCTCTAATTAATTGGGTAAAGTTATGAATATAATGATTAAAAGTGAAATTAAGTGTGAAAATGATGCTATCATAGTTTACAACTATATGTGGTAGATGGAAACTAAGACATGATGTTTCATGTTTTATGCTTTGCCACATTTCAATTCTTTTATTAAGGTTTCCTCTCATATTAATGATCCTTTTCCAAGTAATGATTAGGCCCAACCATTGTTATATTGTCCATATCGATTATCATACTATGATATTATCTCACCCCTTTTTAATGTATATCCTCAGGTTATTACATGTTCTAAGAAGAAGTTATGATCCAATAAGAAGTAAGAGAAGAAGGATTTAAGAAAATTGTTTTGCTTGATCAGGTAATTTTTATGTTTGGTCCTAGTTTTTCCAAGACAATAGTCCTTTTGATCCTATATTTTTAAAACTATTATGTTTTTTCCTTTAAAATGATGTAATATTAATGTAAGAAAAGGTTGGTCCAGTATAGTTGGTGTCATAGGCATGGTTTAGTTAATTTGGGAATTAGGATTAGTGATCCCTAGAGAAAACCACTTGTATGAGACTAAGAACAAATATGCACACAATAAGCTTTAGATAGATATTCTGTATGTTATTATTATTGTGTAAATTGTAAAAATTTAAAAAAATTCATGAATCGATGACTTATGTGTTGTTCGAACATTTTATATTTTATAAAATGGTGGGACCGAATTAAAACAAGGCCAACAACCAGTGTGAGGGACAATGCAACAATTTCCCAAATGACATCCCCAGTGCTTTGGGAGTTAGAGTTTGAAAAATCATGGAGATTATTAAAAAAATATCTTAGGTTATGAACAATAACCAGAACAATGGGGAACATCCTCCTTCACAAAAGAGGTAGGAACAAGATACTGAGTGTTTTTTGTGACAACGACCATCTACGTTTTTTGGATCTTATGATCCACTAGATGCGGAAAAATGGGTCTAATCCCTAGAGAGGATCATTTCAGAGATTCACTATTATGATATGGAAAAGGGGACACTAGAAATATTTCATCTAGATTGGGAGTTTGATTAATGGTTTTCCTTGATTAAGAACACTAATCCAAGAGTTGAAATTCAAGAGATGTAATGGGAAGACATTATGATTATGTTTACTAAAAAGTATTTCACATTACCTCTTTATTATAAGATAGAGATATATTTGATAGAGATCAAGAAAAATGAAGGAAAATCTATCACAAACTATGAATCCAATTTCACAAGGCTTTCAAGGTACGCTTCAGTTTTTATAATCAACAATGATAAAAAAAATTGATATATTATTTAGTGTGTTAAAAAAACCCCTTTGAAAGGATCTTGAAATTCAAGACGTTTAGAGTTATAATGATTTTTTAGTGTGCCCTCACAGTTAATATAGTGTTTGGAGAATTTTACCATGGATATGTTGATAAGAAAATAAAGATGGTGTTTCAAGCTGGAGGATCTAATGATAATGTTGGGAAGAAAACTCAATGGACTACCTATCAAAAATGTGGGAAGTTTCATAATGGGACCTACCAAAAAGGGGACCAAAAATGCATCATGTGTGTGAAAGAGTGACACCATGATCAAGAGATTCAAAAATACATGACATGAAAGGAAAATGTGGTGGAAGAAAAGATAGAACTATCAATGGTAAAATGATATAATTTTTGGGAGAAAGGGTAATATTCAAGAAAGTGCACTAAACCTTGAGTCCTCGAGGGTAATCAATATCAGCAGTAACCAAAGACAAAGGAACAAGGGAAGTATTCTTCCACCACTACTATGGATGTGGAGAAAGATAATGAAGTTTAACAAGGTACACTTTCTCTTCACTCAAGAATGGAAAAAGTCTTATTTGATTCGGGTTCAATGCATTTATTTATATCACTAATGTTTGAAAGAACTATATAATTGAATCCACAAAACATTGAAGCACAGATATCTATACAAAAACCAAGTCATGCAATCATTTCAACTCAAGTGTTTGACTCTTACCTTGTTAGCATATGTGGGAATATTCTTCCAGTGAATCTCGTAATACTTCCCATTGGTGGAATTTGATTCTATAATGGGAATATATTGTATCTTGTTATATAGTGCACATATCAATTATCATGAAAAGGAAATATCTTTTCATATTATGAACCATCCAATTCTCATCTAAAAATTATTGGATTATCAGAAATCTCCTTCGAAAAATACTTCAATGGTGTGGGTGTTGATTACTTATCAAAAGGCATAACACCCCCAAATGGTTGAGTCAAAGGAAAGTTCCAACCTTGTGAAAATTCCCATCATAAGGGAATACAATTATGAATTTTCCAAATAGTTACCCAGACATCCCCCAGATTGTGATGTAGATTTATCTATAGAACTCAAACCTGAGCTACTCCTGTCTCAATGTGTCCCTATAGGATGGATCTTATCAAATTGGAGGAGTTAAGGAAGAATCATAAGATCATTTGGACCATGGTTTCATACATCCATGTGCATCACCTTGCGGTACACCTGTGCTCTTTTTGAAGAAGAAGGATGGAATAATGTGGTTTTGTATCGATTATTGAGAACTTAACAATATCACCATAAAGAAAAATTATATATTCTAAGGATTGAAGACTTTTTAAATCAGTTAAAAGGATGAAAATACTTCTCATAGGTGGATCTTAGTTATGGATATCATTATCCAAAGGTTAAGAATGAAGATATTTATAAATCTACCTTCTCTACAGGGTTTGGGAACTATGATTTTTTGGTGATTCACTTCAGACATACTAAATCCTCCAAAGTCGTCATGGATTTGATCAATATAATCTTTGGCCATTTCCTTGAAAAATTTGTGCTACTTTCCATTGATGATTTTCAAATATACTCCATGATTAAGGGGAAACATGAAGAACATCCAAGACTTGTGTTGGCGACATTGAGAACAAGTAATATTTATTCCATGTTCAGAAAGTATGACTTTTGGATGAATAAAGTCACGTTTTTGGAACATGTGATCACTAGAGAGGTAATTTATGTGGAACTTTTTAAAACAAAGGTGTCTTAAGAATGGACTAGGACCTCTAGTGTCACTGAAATCCGTAGTTTTATTAGATTTGGTGGGTACTACTGATGGTTTGTTAGAAATCTCTCATGATTTTCATGACTTCTAACTACGATAACATGGAATGTGGTAAAGTATGACTGGATGGAAGAATGTGAGGAATGACTCATGGAGCTAAAGAGAAGGATGATCATTGCACCTGTAATCACATTAACAAAAATTGGAGAAGGTTTTGTGATATACAGTGATGATTAAAATAATGAATTGGGTTGCGTACTCATGAAAAATGAAAATGGGATAGCATATACCTCATGGTAGTTGAAGATCCTTGAGAAAAACCACCTGACGCATGGTCTAGAGCTGGAAACGTTGATTTTTTCCTTGAAAATCTGGTGGAACTACCTTTATGGTGAGAAGTGGGGAATATATGCTAACCACAAGAGAATAATGTATATATTCACACAAAATGAGCTCAACATGTATCAAAGGATATGGTTAGAGATATTCAAGTACTATGATTTTTCTATTCATTATCATCTCGGAAAAGAAAACAAGGTAGCTGAAGCTCCAAATAGAAATGAACATACTACTCTCTCCATGTTACGGATTGTGAAAGGCCATATATTATTGGGTATAGAAAATATTGATTTGGAAATCATAAGGTAAAGTGATATATCCTACCTTTCACAAATGAATGTTCAACCATTAATCCAGGAGATGATTAAAGAGGCACAAAGGGATTATCATGTGTTACAAAAGAATATGGGTGTGGTAATGGAAGGGAAGATGCACAAGTTCCATATCAATAGTAATAGTGTGATTTGGTTTGGAATGCGGTTTTTGGTGCCTTCATCTACCAGGATGAAGAATCAGATATTGAAAAATGTTCATGGCTCAATTATTTATATTCATTATGGTAGCACCCAGATGTACAGTGATCTCAAAGAACACTTCTGGTGGGACAACAGGAAGAAGGAGATTGTGGAATATATATCAATGTTCTTGGTATATTAGTAATTTTAATAAAATAGAAAAAAGTAAAAAGGTATTACACAACCATTTCATGTACCAATTTGGAAATTGGAGAATATCACTAGGGACTTTTTCACTGTTCTCCCGAATACATCGATGGGAAATAATGTGATATGGGTTGTCTTAGAATGACTGACCAAGGCTGCACCTTTTATCTCTATTCGGAAAGATATCACACTAGAATAACATTCAAAGATATATGGGATGGATGTGGGGAGATTGTACGGTGTTCCACTAAATATTGTCTCTAAACATTGTCCAAGGATCACATCTAAATTCTGGTGGAGTCTTCAACCAGTATTGATTTCTGAATTAAATTTTAGCACAACCTATCACCCCCAAATTGATGGCCTATCAAAAAGGACTATTTATATTCTTGTAGGAATACTAAGATCACTCTCTTTAGAATTAAATAGTGGATGGGATCATCATCAACCATTGGTTGAGTTCTCATAAAACAATAGCTTCCAATATAGTATTTAGATGGATCCATATGAATATCTATATTCATGGCTATGTATAACTCCTACCTGTTGGGATGAATTTGGGGAAAGAAAGATACTTGGACCTAATCTCGTGAAAGATATGATAGATAAGGTTCAATTCATCCATATAAATATCAATGATACTCTGAGTAGGTAAATGAGCTATGTTGAAAACCATCAAAGCGACTTGGAGTTAGACGTTGGGGATAATGTCTTCCTTCGATTGTCACCATGGAAGAGAGTCATGCGGGTTGGAATGAATGAAAAGCGAATCCCAAGGTACATTGGCCCCTTTGAGATCCTTGACAACATAGGAACCCTGGCCTATCATCTTGCACTTCCACCAAATATGGATCATGTTCATGATGTGTTTCACATATCACACAAGAGGAAGTACATATCAGATACCTCACATGTACTGAACTCAGAGGTCGTAAATCTAGAAGATGATCTCTCTTTTTTTTGAGTATCCAATGAAGATTCTGGGCCAGATATTTAATGTTGTACACATCAAAAAAAACCCACCTTTTCAAAGTGTTTTGCAAGACCCTTATGTTTTAAGAAGCAACTTGGGAACTGGAGGAGATGATGAAGGAATGGTACCCTCACATATTTGTGTAAAACAATCTTTTGAGTGTGAAATTTCAAAAGGGGGAAGAATGTACTGACCCAATTTTTTATCAATGGATGTCCCTTCTTATAATTATTCATTTTAGTATAACCACATTAAAAATCACAATTATATATAATGATACTCATTACTATGTGGCCATTAAACATAACTTTTCCTCTTCTATGTATTGAATTTTTAAAATTTAACATACATTATTGTGATCAGTATGATCTTTAGAGTCCAATAGGAAAAACATAATTCTTGGTGAATAGTAATGTACCTTTATGAATAGTAACCTATCTTTATGAATATTAATATGAACCTTATTAATAGTAAATATTTCAAAATAACTCTAACCTTACCCTTAAATGAATTATTAACATTTTTTCATCTTATAAGTGACAATTCGATAACAGTAAAAGTTTTAGAATTTTCCGTAATTCTTAATTAATTAATTATAAATATTTATTTAATTTAAAAGAAAATTTATTTTTCAAAATTGTTTCATAAATTAACAATGTTATGTCTTTTGTCTTTATTATAATTTTAATAAAACTTTTTTAATATCAGAAAGAATTATGAAATGAATTTTAATATTCAAGTCTGTATTTTTCAAGTAAATTATGATTTTTATCAAAAGTTACATTAATAATAGTTTAAAAAGAAATTATTTTTCAAAAATGGACTTCATTTTCAGATTCTACATGTCGAAAAATTGTAAGGGTTATTTATATTATTTTTATGAAATACATTAATTTTTTTTGAATAATAAAATAAATTAATTTACCGTATAAATGCATTATAATTTAAATCCACTATTTCTAACATCACATGTGATTAAGCACAAAAATATGGAACTCCCATTCCCTATTTACTATTATTGGTCATGTAATCGTCTCTATTTCATATATTGGTGGAAATTAATAAACTAATGATTAAATTATTAAGAAAACCCCTCTCCTCTCAACCATAAATACTTCCCTTTACATCCTCCTTTCTTCAGACCTCTCAAGATTCAATCCTTGTCTAATCATTACCCAAAAACATTCCTAGACCCCCCAAGACCAAGAGATTTTGGTATCATCAAAATACCAATTCTATGTTCTTTAAGGATGATCTCAATAGGATGATTCAAATGGTAATTCCTCTCTCTCTCTCTTATATTTTATTTTCCTTTCAATTTCATGTTCATTTCATAATAACTCCCCACCTATCCTCATAAAAATGGTCTGGTAACTCTAGTATATCACATATACAAGAATGTTATTATAATAATGGGATAATATATCATCAATTAACCATCTCCTCCTCTTTTTTTTAGAAAAGAAAATGTTCTTCATGAGGTTTAAATTTATCACCTTCATGAATAATATATTTTCTATTTTCATTACCGCCTTTAGATCTGGTCATGAAATAATTTTTATGGACGAACTAGATTATTTTATATTTACTATATCGTATTTAATTTTCTAGATATAACTAATATATATTACTAAATTATTAAACAAAACAAGTTTTTTTGTGGTCGAAAAACTGCATGTATTAAACCAAACGATCATCATTAAATTATTATCTAATGGTTAAACCACATTATATTTAACATTATTCATTATAATATCATTTAAAATCCTAGGATATCATTTTTAACATGTAATAACATTTATTGATGTCTATCCTTTTTCTACACAAACATCAATTTATGAATACATTTGAACCGCTCAAGAAAACCATCAAAACGAACATTCCCAAATAATGGATTTAAACTCTCATCCAAAGGCCCATAAAATATCTTAATGAATCCATAATGAACAATATTCAGGTAAAAAGGTTCTTTAATTGTCATTTAATGTATATAATGTCATTATATAGGACATTAAAAAGAATAATTCTTTCAGATACAATGTAAGGGGAAATTATTGAACCCACCGTTCTATCTTCAGGTTATTCCTCTTTCACTCCATGTCCAATATGGGTTCTCCATAAAAATAATATATTAATAATTATCTTACCATTTATTGGATATAAATTTACTCAAATTTATTTTATTAATAATATTTTGTTCCGAAAAGAACTCTTATTTCAAAATTGACACACCCTTTTTACTTGTTGAATATTGTTTCACTCTTCACTCATGGTTAATGGTTCTATGTAAAGAATGATATTCCCACATTATTTTGGGGACCAAATGTTTATGAATGTATTATTTATTATTCGAAACCCATTTCATTCCATGTTTTGTGTTAAGATCATGTTTTATATATTTTTAAAGTGGCATGCATGATAAGGTAAATATTATGATATGACAGGTGCGACTGTAATTATATAACGCAATGTGAATGTTTGAATGTGACGGGTGTGACCAGATGTATACAAAGTTCTAATGAATTCGGTAATGTGATGAATCTCATGAGTAAATGTTAAATGACGTGGAGACATGATGCTAGCATTGTTCACAACTATGTCGGGTATATGACCACAAGGACATGATGTTTCCTTTTTTACACATTGTCACATTTCATGTCTTTTATTAGTACTTCATCTCATATTAATGATCATTTTCCTATGTTATGATTTTTCACACACATTATTATATTTTTTATATCTATCCTCTTACAGGGTTTTTAGCTCACCGCTTTTTGATGTATATCCTCAGGTGACTACAACTACTAAGAATAGGTCATGGGCCAATAGGAAGCTGGAGTACAAGGATTTAAATAGATGTCTATGATTGATGTTGTAATTGTTACATCTGGTCCTAGTTTTCCCAAAAACCTAAACCATTAGATCCATAATATGTAATAATATTATGTTTTTTACCTTTAAAATGATGTAATATTAATGTAATGAAAGGTTGGGTCGCTATACACGGAGATTAAAAAACTCAGAAAGGCTAGAAAATGGCTTGTCAATGTGAGTGTCCCCAATACGAGTCATGGATGCTTGAGTCATCGATGCCTATGTCACCAATGGCTAAGAAATTGATGCTTGATCCACCGACACAAAAAAACATTGATTCCCTGACCTACAAACTCATTGAGTCACCAACTCTCTGATTCACCAACGCTGATCTACTGATGTGAGAAAACGATGAGAGCTACCAACACTGAGCTACTGACTCCAACCTAACGATGCCAATCCATCAACACTGAGCTACTGAAACCAACATAATGGTGCCAACCTATCTACACTGAGCTACTGACGTGACTTTTCGATTCCTGACTCAAGGATGGAAAATAGTAAATTTTTTAAACTATTCAAATAAGCTACCATTGACTCCCATAACTCCCCAAACACTAGATTTTGACGATGTAATGGACCACGATGGTAGTGGGTATTACATAAAGTTTCTCTCAAACTATTTTCACCCTCAATAATTCAAATCCAAACCTAGAAGAATGTGGGGTCTGAACAACCACCCCATAAAATAACTATCAAGAATAAACCACCCTGCATTGTTTTGAAAGATGGAGTGAAACCTCAATATCCAAGAACACCTCCTCTATGATTTTACATACAAAAAGACCACAAGAAACACCACAACAGTAACAAAAGACACAATTCTAGAAAATATGAATATGTGAATTCCATCCTCCATGTCAATATACTGTCCATATTGGGAGACATTGATGTTCCCACATTGGTTTAATCATATCCAAATTAATGAGTCTTTATTGGGGATCATGTCCTCCTCACCTCATACATTAGGACTTTATCATACATTAGAGAAGAAGGAAACAACTCATCTCTTAGAGAACATGGTTCAAGAATTACAAGGAAAAACCTAACAAGGAATAACCCAAAACAACTCTGGGTAATAGGCACGCCACCACATATCATTTTACCATGTACTCTCCTCTAGTCCACCATGAATCCATAACAAGAAAATCCAAGGGGTGGTCTATCCATGCAAAACATTCTCCAGACTATCCTGAATCACCACGGGTCTATCCACGAACGTTGCATCAACCTCATTATCAATCTATAACTAATCAATAACTTTGGAGTCATCAAGAAGATACTGATGAATTTGGGATATATTAATTACATCATGGATACATCTCAATAGCAATAGAAATTCCCACAAGTATGCAACCAGGACCACTCGTCTGAACACCTCAAAGGGTCCAATGAACCTGGGAGAAAGCTTAAATCATCTACAGAACCACTACTTCCCACATCGAGGGGAAACCTTAAATAACAAGTGGTTCCCAACATCAAAATCCAATTGACTTATCCTATGATTGGTATATGACTTCTACTCGTCTTTTTCTACCTTCACACTCCCACAGGCAATCTAAACCTTCTCAATAGTACTCAGCACCATATACGAACCCAGAATAGGTGCCTCCCTAACTTTTTTCTAGATCAAAGGTGAAAGGAATTGTCTCTTATACAAGGCTTCAAGTATAGCCATGTTAATGTAATATTGATATAAATTGTTGTAATAAAACTCTTCCATAGAAATATTTCGCACCAAAGATCCACCAATGTATAGAACACATGCTCGCAATATGTCCTCTAATGTTGGGATGGTCCTCTCTATCTACCAATATGTCTAGGGGTGGAAAGACACATTGAGGAATAACTGATTTCTAAATTCATGCTGAGATGTATTCCAAAATCACATGGTAAAATGAGTTTCCCAAAATGAGATGATATATATTAGAAATCCAAGAAAATGAACCACCTCCTCCACATATCTCTACACTAAGGCATCCACTCCTCTCAACTCCTTGATTTCAAAGATGTGAGCTGATTTTGTCATCAAATACAATATTACCCATATTGCACTATATCGTCACTAAAAAATGGGTAATACTATGACAAAAATACAATAAAATGGCATCCCACTTTCATCAGGGGACATCTATGGGATACAATAAACCATTGGGAACATTCTGTACAACGTTCACTTGCTAGCATACCAAGAACATTTCCATGAACACCACCACTGCTCACTTCATCCTGGGCCACCAAAACTATTCCCGCAAGCCACAATACATCTTGAAAACTAATGGGTGTATCACTAATGGTGATCTATTTATGTCATGGATAACTCCTTTTTGCTTCACCACTGGGAAAATAGCATCTCACGTAACAACATATAATTCTTTCAATCTTCCGACCATCCCTCTAGAGCATTATCATAGTCAACAGGATCACACATCACCTCCACCTCAGAGTCTCCCCAATGAGGCTCTTCCACCTCTAAAATCAGAGTCAACTGGGCCATCATCTAAAATAGACATCCACTTCCATAATCCATTCATGCATCTATGTTCAAGGAGGCTAATATCTCCATCTCCTATCATGCATCCACATATTCCTGAACAACTTCTCTCTACTATTTCCTATTCAAACCTCATCCCAAACATTCCCCATTCCAATGGTGAAGGAGATATCAAATTTTTATTTGGGATAAACTCCATCCAACTCCACTACCAAAAGGTCAAATCTCACTAGGAAAAGTTCTACAACAAGATCGTCTGATCCATGAATACCAAAAATAACTACCTAATGAGGTAATATTGCAAAAATATTTAAGAAAACATGACCAAAAAAAGCTCCAGATGAAGGGTGTCATTTTTAAATTCATGGGGTTACAAATTCCTAGACCAATGATAGATCACTCTTCATTCTCAATTAGTACACACCCCCAATCCCAAACGGGATGCATCGTAAAACACCTCGAACATCGCCCATTCCTCTGGAATTTTGAGCAATGGGGAACTGACAACCTTCCCCATCAGATAGTTGAACACCACCTAGGATATCTCTATCCACCCAAAAGCATGACCTTATCTGGTTAGAGCTGTCATTGGTGTTACTACTCGAGAGAAATAACGTATGAATCTCTATTAATTGCCTCTCAGGCTGAAAAAACAATGTGCCTCTACTACATTCAGGGGTTCTAGATAAGAAAATAATACCTTAAGCTTTGATGGGTCCACTACTAAACCCTTCTGAGATAACATTTTTTTAATGAAGTGGACCTCCCATGTCGAAAACTTGCATTTGGATAGCTTTCCATAGATATAGTGGTACTGAAGGACCTCTATGACAATACTGAGATGCTCAGTATGATTCTCCTCTAATTTCAAGTTAATAAGTATGTAATCTATTGTTACAATAGTGAAATAGTCTGGAAAAACATGAATTGCAGAGTTCATAATCCCCATGAAAACCGATAGAGAATTCATAACATTGAATGGAATAACCACAAAGACAAAGTTCCCATATCTAAATCTGAAGTAGGTCTTCAGGATGTAACCCTCATTCACCCTCAAATAGTGATGCACATACCATAGATCATCCATATAAACCCAACATGCTCCCCTAATCTAGTCAAACATATCATATATCCCTGGGAGAGGGTAATGGTTCTTAAATGATACCAGATTCAACCACTGGTAGTCTATACACAGTCTCAAAACACCATATTCGTTATTTGTAAACAATATCAGAGCACCCTGGGACGAAAAACTGGGCTGGATAAATCCCTTCTTCATCATATCATCAACATTAATCTTTATCTCTCATAACTCATAAGGTTACATATGATAAGGACCTATAGATATTGAAAAATCACCGAGCGATAAGTCTATTCCTAACAAAAAAAAGATTTCAAGTCGTACTATCACAACCTCCTCAGAAAAAACATTCAATAACTCCCCACAACTCTAGGAGACCCCACTCTCTCTTCATCCATATATTCTTCTGACATATTGGCAAACAAGGAAAGAAGAGACCCTATATAAAAACCGCCCAATAGATAACTCTGTTCTCCAATGAAATTCACAAGTTGGACATCAATTTATGAAAACATGACACTTCTCTATAAGCAGTCGATAACAACACGTATAGTGTAAAGTAAGATGATACCAAGGATAACCATGAATGTCTTTATATGTCGTAGAAAAAGATCCCCAATTGACTGATTCGGGCCCAACATCAGTCAATAAGCCTGGATAACATCAAACAAGTGGGTTTGACCTATGATAGGTGTACTCAACACTAGGGGCACAGAACATCTCTCTATGTATAGTCCCAGATCATGAGATTGATTGGGTGAAACAAGTGAGTGTGAAGAACCAAGATCAAATATAGTGTAAAATAATCATACTGAACCATCTAATATACCTCAAATGATCTACGGCCTAAATGGAACTGTTTCCTCTGTTGTATAAAGATAATCACAGCAACCATCTTTTACCTTATACTATTGGAAACCTCCCCAACCATGACTTGGTATAGGTCCCTATCGAATTCCCTGAGGTTGGCCTAGACCTTCTCCATCTCCCCTCAGCTGAGTCGGAGCCTTCTGTTCCTACTTCTAAAATGGAATGACCCGCAATCGGTGTTGAGGCAGGAATTGGATCTTCCCACCACCACTGTAATGAGCTCAAACTAGGCACTACCTCTGATGGTTCCTGTGGATTCCACATGTGAAACACCTCAGTCCCAATTATACAGGAACACGATGAGGGGCATAAGATCAGAACTAAAACTGATGAGGTTAGCTCCCCACTAGCTGAAACATTGAAGGTATTGACGCCTGAGACATGATGCTGAAACCCTTCTCATTTTAAAAACTCAGCTGAATCCCTTCTCATGGTAGACCTCCCCTAGAATACATCCTTTCCAGTACATTATCCTTTTTCTGAACCTCTATGTATGTCGGTATGTTTAATGGAGTAACTATGTACTTTAGAGAATGATGGAGTTCCTCCTCTAATCATCTCATGCAAGACTCCTCGTCTTGAAAGATATCTAGAGGGAAGAGATAGATATCCCTGAATATGATCCCCAACTCCAAGACCAACATACTCTTCTACAAGAGGTAGAGAAATATTTGTTGCTTATCAGCCTTCATCGGTAAAGAGATAAATTTCTCCCAGAACACCTTATCAATGTCATCCCATGAAACATTAATCTTCTTAACCTTGAAAAGTTAATGTATCCACCACTAACGCACTTCTCCCATCATCCAGATCACTTCCAGAACAACCAATTACTCTGTCAGAGCCTAGACTAAGGTGAAGGTGATTGGAAGCTCCTCATGAAAACTCTCTTTCTCAGTATCTAAAAAGCTTCCTTCATATTTTCCCATAGTTTTCTGCTGCAAAACATAGACCATATTATACCATTAGTTGTCCAAATCCTCTAGATCAATCCTCCTTTGATCATTTAAATTGGCCTACTGAGCCTCAACTTCCAACGTTACTTGTAGATGATTGTCGGGTTCCATAATTAAAAGGTAAACAAGGAATTCCAAAGCACAAATAGTATGGAATATATTTAGGTTTCATTTTAACAAATTTTTTATTTTAATTTATCAAAAATTCAAAAACCAAAAACGAACACCAATCATCATTATTTATGTACCTTTCATAGGGTCAATACTCTGTAATCAGTGTAGACTCAGTTTGTTATTCCGTATTCTCAGATTCCTTACATCAGATAATGAGGGGGCCCTAAAATACTATCTCCTTGCCAGTATTCCTTGGAAAATGTAATGCACTAAGATCAAATATCTTTTTCTCCCTACCAACACATGTAATACTCACTATGCCTATGTCCGAAAACCATCCTATATCTAAACCATCAGCTATGATATCATTCTGTCAAAGGCCTCCTTATTCATGGTGATGGAACCAATAGTAAGATGTAGAGACCTTTCTTCCGGAAGATGAAGAAGATATAATTAACCCCGAGTCCCATCTCCAATAGGCCTCGGGGTGGTGACATACACCAAGGGTATATAAATATCACAAAAATGGGAGGAATTTCCCTCTATATAGTAACCATGGTCATGAGATATGATGTATCAACCTCAAACACCTCCAAGGAACATATACATAAATGGAAATAAAAACCCACCCCACATGAATTTTTAATGTAGAACTACTATAAATATAATTCAAATTACAAGTTAAGTACAAAAATAAAACTAATCAATGACACAACAACCATCTGCAACATTTGAGCTAATGTAGTCAAGCATGGTCTACATAATCTCCTTGGAAACCGGAAAATAGTTTTTTATATGTAGGGTTGGAAAACAATTATACAATGTAGTGAAAACCCAAAGTCACCCATTAACAAGTTGGAGAAGCATACTAATTCCCATGTGCGAAGAAAATAGAAACTCAAAAGATCTTAATAAGGTGTACTATCCTCCCCAAACTAACCAAGGCATGCTGATAAAATAACGCAAGTAAAGTAAAGAAAAGTTGTAAGTACATTGATAATTTGGTACCCCAAACTACTTCACACTGGATAACTTCTCATCCATAATTGTGAATGTATTCATACTTTGACACTCTTCCACAAGACCCGTTGTCACATCCTTCCCATAAAAACCTAGTAAACATTCCACGTCACATATCAATTACAAAAACCTCATCCAAAAATAAAAAACCCATCCCAAAGACACCTGGTAATCACCACACTACTCATTTCTGAGACACCTCAGTAACACACCTCCCCCGTAGACAATTGGGCATCACAACCAAATATTTTATTATAGGTGTAGTGTAATCCACATTATTATGATCTATGTACACATTTTACGTTGGATAATAATGTCACTATTGTCCTTACTGGTCATGTAATCATTTTTATCCTCTATAAAAATGATTTATTGGAAATTCAATGACTCAATTCTTTTCTAAGAGGCATTTACTAAATCGGAAAAGCATGTTCTTTACCAACTATAAATATCATCATTCCTTGAATTACGTCAATCAATTCCTTTCTTTTGGTGAGTAATAATCATCCTAAAATTATGAGAAAATACCTTCTTCCTCTATATCCATTAAAATGAAATAAATTGTAAGGATGAACTTACCAACTTTACTAAAAAGTCCTTGAGATGTCCATGGGTTACGTGACTGAGCAGACAATCGATTGAAGTGAAATTCCTTTTGGTTTCAAATTTTCATTCCCATATTTTTTTTAACACATTCATTGGAATGAGATTCATACATGCACCATGATCAAACAAGGAACATTCCAAATTGATAGTGCCAATAGTAAATGGAATATTGAAACATCTAATGTCTCACATCTTGGACATGATCTTATTCTAAGAAACTCTGAAGCATTTTACATTTAAGGAGAAAACTCAATGGTATTCCATTATATTCTTAATTAAAAACAATTATATTAAAAAATTCATAATCATTAATTTGAGAAATTACCTATACAAATGGGATGTTGATTTTTAATTTCATAAACACATCAAGAATCTATTTATATTGTCCCTCTCCTTTTCCTTGTATCATCCAATTGATAATAGTATAGTGAAATTATACAGTTTGAATTCCACATAACCAATTTCCTTTTCAACATACTCCTATAAGGGGGATTTTCAGTTAGTTCTACTTCTAGATTATTATCTTCATAATCTTTGTTTTCACTATCATTGTTGTCCATATTGATGTTTTAAGTGTGGGTTTTTTGGGTCTTCCTACATATTTTCAATACTTAGTAATAGATTCATTCAATACACCAATATCACACTCCTAGGAACCATAGATTTAGCCTCCTATAATATATGAGTCTCAGTTTTACAAAGAAATTTACTAGGTAAATGATCTGATATTGTATTGGATATTTACACATATTTGTACAAATGGTTTCACATGGAAGACCTCTGATTTTTCATTTTAGTATATTTGGTAGATATCCTAAGATTTTCTTTCTACATGATAATGGTTAGTAGTTTATAAATAATGGATTTTGGAGGATGGGATAATTGTTTTATCATGGAATATCATGTTATAACTAATTTTACTAAGTAGTTGGAAACTATTGATATCTAGGGGCATAAGGTTGTTATTGAAATGGTTGATGTGGTAAATGTTATTGAATTTTATGTGGGTACCCAGGAAGTCCCTTACTACATGGTGGTGATTTTTACTCCTTTATTAATGGTAAATTTGGTAGAGTTTTGGTAGTTGATGATTCGGTGTCAGCTTATAATACTATTGTTGATATTAAAAAATGTATTGAAACTGATGATTTTATTTATAATAATTGGTGTAATTAAAATATTGTATTCGAGGTTATTTTAGACCTTCTCTACTGTCATGATATGGGTTTTTCCCTCTTCACATTTCTTTTTATTTTAATTCCATAATAAAGGAGTATATGGTGGTGGTGTAACAGGTAGCTGAAATGACACAAGATACTTTGTAGGTATTCTACCTATGACACTAGACATGATTTATTTTCCACTAGATGTATTCTTTATTAAGGTAGTCCTATATTCGACTACCACTGAATAGAATTGTTGGAGATCATCCCAAACACTACTATGCTGATTTCTGGCATCTTGATCATGATCCCTCATTTTGTGGAGGAACCTATAATAGTGAATTCATCCAGTTGGAGTCATTGGTATAATGTTTAAAACTATAGACTCACATTCAGTCATGATATGATTATTTTTGAGTTATCTCTTTAAATAGATCACATGCTTCCTAATCTAATTCTACATCTACGTAGTGGAGTTTTTAAATCTCATTCTTGAGATTATGGGTTCATATCAATGGGAAATATTTATCAAAATACATCATCTCTATGTTGTTTAATGTCATGATGGACTCAAGAGTTTTAATTTTAATACTATTCTTATCTCTATGGAATATGTTAAATAAAAATACATGAGTTATTATTTCTTTAGAAGATTCATCTTGGTTTCAAAAAATGTATCAGACCTATAGGAAATTTGAAATGTTCTAGTGGGAATCTACTCATTTAAGTCCACTAAATTACCCCCATTTTCTAGATAATATGGATAATTTTAGGTATTATTTAAAAATAATTCATTTGAAAATGAGGAAATTTAATTCTAGGAATAACACCTCTAATGTATGGCTAGACTTAGTCCATAATCTAATCTCATGTAGCACTAGTCTCTATAATTGATGTTCAAGTGGCACGTATTATGATTTTTTCTGGTTTCATGGAGTGAGATCATGCTTATTATCCATGAAAAAATAGTGGTGTGTAGAAATAGATCATTATTTTTCAAGAACAATAGAAAGATGATATTGATTGTCTAAGATGTGACAATGAGTCAAGGGACCTTTCCTCATGCACTCTGGTGTTGAAATGTGGCTTCAGGTTATAGTATTTTGTGTATAATATTTTAAAAAAGAAAAGGAAAAATTTAAGGGGTTGTGGTAATCCATGGTTCAATTTTATGGTTACCACACCAAGTTTGGGTGATCCCCAAAAATGGTTTAAATATTTTTCCATCCCGTACGACATCATTCATTACATGGAGTCATTGATCAAATTTAAATTTAAATTTCTAAAAATATACTCAACTAAAATGACATATTATAGTGGAACTGCGGGGTCAATCCCATAGGGATGACCAGTATGTTGGAAACCTATTGGTAGAAACCTTTTTAACGGTGACCTCACAGTCTCCCTAGGATTTAGATTTTATTAAAATGACAAAACACTGTATTTAATTTAGATGATGATAAGGGATAAGTTTCCATTAGGGGGTTTTAGGAAATGGGTAATCCTAAATATAACATGGTATATGCCTTTGTTTTAAACTATTAATCGGTTAAAAGTTCACTCATTTTTCCTGGACCAATCATTTAGATTTACTGATGTTGAAACTATAATTTGGTCCAAAGATAGACAATGACCATCAAAATATATCGATCTTATATTTATCTACTCTAACTAGGATAGGTTCCTTGGATTACATCTCTAATTGTCTTGGTAGTTCAAAAAAATGATATAAATCGTTTATTTTAACCTATATACATGACACAAGGTCTACAAGTTTCAATTTAGATATTCCATAGGTTCAAACACACGATAACTCACAAACCGTAACCCTATGATTGTTAGCTATGCATGAATGTATCAAACGAATTTATGGGAAAATGAAACATTTTTTACATGATAAAAAAACGATTTAAACTAGTGAAAACAACAGTTAATATAACTAAGAAGAAATTAAAAACTAACATGAAGAAAGAAACAATTAATAATGGGGAGAAAATAGGTATTCTACCATATTCACGTGTTGGATAACAATACACAAATAATGACTCTTGGAATTGATTAACGATAACAATAGATTGATTAAAATAATAAAATAAATAAAAATAAATAAGATAAAAATAAAATGGGTAAGAAACAAAGAACAAAGGAGAAAATAGTTTGTGCATATAAAGCTCTCATACATACATCGGGTCCCTGAGTATATATAGAGACAGACATTACAAAACATGTTAAAATTCACATCGTATAACTTTTTTCAATGGGTTATTCATTGATGCATTCATGGAATGCAATTTTCTTACATGTAATGTATATAAAATAATATGGATCTCAAAATTTAACTATTTGAATCATTTATGGTATTTAATTTTATAACTTTTCATGTGGTTCAATGATCTTACATCATATATATCATCAGTTTTGAAATTTTATTCATTCATGATGTGTAAATTAGATTCACATTGTGTACTTTGTTCAAACCAAGTACATTTGATTAAAAAGCTATCCTTAAACACATGAAGATTCTCTGATCAAGGAATACATTTCATGTAAATTGTATTCATGATGTGAAATATTTTATTTTCCTATTTTCCAGCATGTCCAACATTGAGTCTTGATATTCTATTATTAGAAAAAAAAACTAAAACCAGGTTTATTATCGAATAAATAATGGTCAATCCTTAGAACCATATATACAATATTTTATATAAATTTATCTTATAAAAACAAGTATGCATCTAGAAGTTGTTGTTACATCCCCCTGTAGGTTTCAAATTATAAATTTATATTTTCACAAACTATACTATCTACAAAGATGTAGCAATGCGGTGGTAGGTTTTCAAACCCGTAGTGAGTGGGGAACACAATGATTGAATGTATTGACCAAATTTTAGGTTAGTCCAGTTTAATTTGATTTTATTTAACTAATTAAATGATGTAAATTAAGCTATTGAAATGTAGATAAAAAGTTAACAAAAGTGTAATAGAGAAAAATGAGCTTCTATGGGCGGTTTACCAAAAAAATGAAGTCTTGACATTACTTGAAAAACTATAATAATTATTTCCTAGGAAATAAATTAGATTTATTGATAGAATAAATAGTCAATACATACCAGTATACACTAAAACAATAATTATTTATGGAATTATTAATTAATAAACATATATACTTTAGGATTGGATTGTAAAATTAGACGAATAATAAAATAAAACTTTCATGAATTAATTACCTTTATCAGGTTGTTTTATCTGATACAAAACACACTTGTCTTGTGATTTAATAACATATATGAGTATATTGACATGAAACACTATACTGATAGAATATAATCATTATTAATGTATTGAAATTAAAAGAAAAAATTTGTTAGAACCCATTACTATCTTTTTTTCTCTCCACTACAGATTTAGGTAATCCCAATTGGGTGATCCCGAAAGATAAATAACCCCAAAACCATTAAGAAGTAAATATAAGATATTGAATGAGAAAGAAATAAAAATATAGAAACTAGAGTTAAAATAAATATCATTCAATATAAAAAGGAATTACATAAAATAATAAGAAAAAAAATATCCAATACATGTAGTATAAAATCTGTGTTGAGACCCAAGCGGCATGCACCTAGTGGTTGAATCCTGATGCCTTGAATGGATCCCCCGTTCTTTTGTTTGGGACCTTTATAGTTATGAAATTATTATTAGGGTTTCTCTAGGACATTAATGAAATTAAATGGTTGTTTTAGGTTAATACAATAATTCTTCATCAATAGATAAGTAAAAAACATGTATTTTATATCTTTATATGGTTTTCAATTCATATAATGCTTACACAACATTTAATGTGAAGGCCTGGAAACCCAATTATTATCTTTTCATCACATATTTTACAACTTTTAGGGCCTATAATGTTTTAATGTAGTGTAATGTTTACAGGATATGTAATGAGTGGGGGAATATTCGACTTAGTTTTCATCACCTCAGGTCTTGTTTATTTTACATGCCTTGTAAATATTACACATCATGTAAAAGATAAACTGCATTAAACAAGTATCTCCAACATTTAAAAACTCGTTTTTCTATGGTTATTCAATTATGATACTCTAAAATATCCTTTTATAATCTAATATCATGGGAATCCATCTTTAAATTTGAATCATGACATGTTTAGATTCAATATTCAATCACACTATCATCTTATTTCCATTTTTATGTTACAAAATTTCCACATTTTCTTTCTTATTTCCCCATATTTTGTTCCTTATATAACAATACATGGAATATTAACAATAGTTATGAATCTAATTTTCAATTAATTAATATTCAATTGAAACACATATAAACACACATTAAACTATAGAAAAAATATTATGATATTATTACATTAATTAGTTATCCTATATGTATCTATATTTTTTTGGGTTTCCATTCCCAATGATATTTTTGGGTACTCATAGTCAAGGGAAGACAATGAACCTTCTATCATTATGAGCATAATAATATCATCGATAATATTACCAATGAATTTAATTAATATTTTGTTCATTATGTCAAGGGAGTTGTGTAGGAACATTTCAAAGAATTGTATCTTCTTAGGAATATCATGATATTGTAATAGTTATATATATATGAAATTTCCATACTATTAGATCCATTAATGGTTCTAACCAATAAGGGGATCATATTATATTGGATAATATTTATGATATATCCTTTAATGTTTTAAATCGATCATGGAAAATTGAACGATTTTTAGCCTCACATGACATGGGTAAAGAGTAGACTATGTATTATGATGCAAAAATTGTTTTCTAGAAATAGTTTTGATACAATATGGCCATGTTATTAACAATGGATCTAGCCAGTTATGGTTATATTTGTTGATTTATATTACTCATTAATTAGAGAAAGTGGATATCATGTTTGGGTTTTCATATTTTCAACATTGTCTTTTGGGTGGGAGGTTATCATTCTCTATTAACCATACGAACATTAGGTATATATTTTTTCAACGTGACCTAAACTATCTAAAGTGAATGTGGGTCATGTATCTACACCCATTTGAAATTAAGAATAATATACCCATAAAAAGGGGAATATTGTGGATGGTTGATGGATTGGAATGATTTTGGTGGTGAAAATATTATTGGATTATTCCTTATGTCAGCTTACAATCCTATAATCATGGATATATATTAATATTAATAGGTATCAAGTTATGATGCCTATGGGTTCTTGGATTATAACTCTTCGCACCTCGAGATGGTGAATGCTAGTCAATTTTATGAATCTGAATACAAGGTTATGAATGGAAATATATATTCAAGGTTCCACAACCTTAATAGTTCCAAGATGATGATATGAACCATTGTACATTAAAAAGATGTGCGGTTCCTTAGAAAATGAATGAGGAGATTATATAGTATTGAGACTCCACAATATGGGTAGTCCACTCGAGGCTTACCGATATGCACTATGAAATCCTAAGGTAGTATTTAAGGCTCAATATCATGATGTAAATAATGGGGTTGGAATATCGATGATTAACTAACCAGTAGATGAAGGTTGGGCATCAAAAACCAACCAGGCTTCTTTAGTTATTGGATATTCATGATAAAAAGTATGATTACGATATCATGTATATTACAATGTTGATATTATATTCACATTGTGACAGTGATGTAGAATTGATTATTGTATAATTGCCGATCCTTTATGAAAAGATCATAATAATTGGGGATACATAACCTATTAATGAGTCAAACCAGTTATATATTAGGGTTAAATCACATATTCATGGTGTTCCAAGGAGTATCATATTATATTATGATTCATAATTCAAATCAGTAATTTTCTAAGGATTCTAGAATTCACTTGATAATAATGTACACTGGACAACATCATGTCATGCTTAGACAAATACAGAGTCTTAGCACACTATCTCGATTGTTCGGTACATGTTTATAGCATGGGTGGCATATTTTTATCATTGGTGTCTCATCAGTTCGGAGATCAACATATTCATAGAGAGAATTTGGGTTATTGTTTGTGGGACCATTCCTGGTTTCTAGGAGAATCCTTACAATAATGTATCATTTAAATATTCTTTAGATACATAGTGTTATGCCTAATTTGTTTTTTGAATGTCATATTCAGAGATTCCACACCAACAATTATCATGTGATTAGTTTCAATGAATTTGAGTTAGGTTTGAATGTCTCATTCAACTGGGGACAAGTTCATATAGTGGACTAGATTGGAAGACTACTCATGGAAAAATAGTTAAAATATTTTGAGTTTAGAAGAGGCCCATGTATATCAAGAATATATGTGGGATTAGGCATTCTTTGTGTTTGAAAAGTGAAAAAAGTTGTTTTCTGAAATGGATTAGTGATGTTCATGGAGAAATATCTTGGAAGAGATACACTATGATTGGTATCCTATAACACCTCGATATTATGAATTTTTTAATTTTAACTATATTTTTATAAATATTTTATTTTCTCATTTATACATACTTTAGAGGTGGGAGGAGAAATGGTCTCTGGTTTTGATATAATGGAAAGGTAATATAGAATCTATCCACATAGTAGATTCACATATAAATCTGGTATGATCCTATGATATTTCTAATTGGGGGGAAATGGCTACTACTTTTACCAACAGAAGGTCCCTAGGTGTGTTGTGGAACAATGAAATGCCATCAAATATCTAATGGTTGTTTAGTGTATTTATAGAGGGCCATGTTTATAAATTATAATATTTGGAAAATTATTTTAAATGTGTTTAAATACACTTGTATTAGTGTATTCCCTCATTCATGTACAACGGAAGTGAAAAATCTCCCTATATATTTACCCTTATTAATTTTCCTGAAATCATGTCTAGACTAATCACTTTTAACCTTGGATTAAAGTGCAATATATCGTAGGGTATTTCTATGGGTAAGGCTACCACTCCTCTTGCTTTTATCAATGGACTTTTTCATTATTTTCCATAAATAAATAGTTATGTCCTAATTCCATGGTTTTCTCATCTTTCCATGATTCATCTATTTAAGGTTGAATATGTTTTGGATCATTAATTATAATTATCTTATTATTCCCATGTAGGTGGTATATAACAAATAATATTAGTATATAAAAGTTTCATGTGATGTATAGTACGTTATTTGTGTTCCTATGAGTGGTCTTCCTATAATTAATTTTAAATTAATTATTTTCACACTAATTGAATGTATTGTGGATATTTTCATCCTAATGGGACATTCAGGTAAAATTCCTTGATCTAATAGCGAGATTAGGAACCAAAGTGTGTAATACCTTAAACATTGAACCCTTTTGAGGGTTTTTATGTTCGATATAATACCATATAGAAGTTATAATGTTTCCTTTATCCCTTTTAGTAACGGGTGTGGAATGTAATTTCAATGGTTGTACATGGTATTAGACTATGTGGAACTATAAGTTCATGTAATAGACTTTGGATAATTGAATTTTTATTAGGATAAGTGTTCCTCCCATATCTGAATGTTGAAATTTGATATATAGGTCTATAGATAGGTGTATAAATTTATGTATGATACATATATCCCCAGAAATCCACAATAAAAAAATTATTGGGGATGTTCCAAATATAAAAAAAATTCTTTATTTTGTTATCATATATGTTAATCATGATGGTTCTTCATTTTGGTTTTATATATGGGGTTAAATATACATTATGATAACAGTGGATGTAGTCGGGGGGATTTCATCATTTATTATTCCATCCATTTTGAAGGATTTATTCCTATTATTTAGTATTTCCATAGTTGGTTTATGTTTCTCATCGTGTTATTATATAATAAACCATTAACAAAGGTGCATAATGATAATAAGGTTCTTATAATGACCAGCTATTTCTTTTTATCCTTAGAAGTGGGATATACATCCATGATGCGATACTTATGTAGAAGACTATGAGATGATAATATGAGTTTGGTGGTTCTCAAGACATGATTCTCACAAGTATAAATTGTCTACCTGGTGGTATTCACATGGTTTTGATTGAGTTTTTAGGATATAGTACCCATGTATTTACTATTAAGATATCAAATTTATGGTATTCCAACTATTCACACTATGTTATTGATATTTATTTACCTTATTCAGTCACATTACCATATTGGGACATTATGGCCACACATGATTAATTTGGACATTAGGCCATGTGGTATGCTTTATTATACACTTAGGGACACCATGGTATTAGAAAAATAATGTATTGTCACACCCAATTGACTCCGAAATACATGTGGCCATTGAAAATTTATTATTACAATCATTTCTAGTTTACATATATTTATCCTGATATCATATTGTACATGAACATTATTATACTAGTATTATTTTGGGAAACATATTGTGGTGTCTTGCTAAGGTTTACTCATATCCTAATTGTATTCCATGGTACTTAATCTTGCTTTATAGTTCACTATTCTATTAGGGGATGACCCATTCTATTGATGAATGATAAATAATGATTTGGGGGAGATAAGAGATGTAACTGAGTAGAGACTTAGGACAATTTTCACTAATGTATCTATTTTTTTTGTTGTGTGGTATACATTTCTCCCATAATAGATCATGTTTGTATTTTTATAACTATATGAGAGTAATTAGACTCATATTTTTGTTTCATGAGAGTTTTTATTTATAAAAAATGTTATTTATTGTGATTTCCACTCTTATTTTGTTTATTTTGTGGTGGTTTTTGATTATGTTAATTCTTTGGTGTTTATAGATATATGTAAGAAAGATGGTATAGTCTTAAACAAATTATACATAGTTCCTCATCGATTTTTACAATATTCAGCTCATATGGTGGAAATAATGAGGTGTATATCTCCCAGATTGGTAAGATTCGAGGATAACAAGGTCAGGAACAATATAATTATTCCCTTGTTCAAACATTCTATTTAACATATGTATTACACAATAAATGTTGTTTATGGGAAGAAAGTTTTCATAAGAATCTATAAAACACCACAAATGGGTAACAAATAGAAATAGAAAATATGCACACATTCAAATATGATCTAATATATAAGTAGTAACGTAATTCATATATCAATTATCAAAATATTGTGTCCTCAAGATTCCCTAAAAAATCAGGATCGAATATATGTATCCCAACACCATCTTATGGGGTGATGATTCTTAAGTCAAGGATAGAATTGATATCCCAATTTTATAGTTATTGTGGGTATTATTTCTTAACTTTTTGGATTTAAATTCACGTTTAATAATTGGATTATATATTCTCATTTGAGTGCTTTGATAAAAAATTACATTTCCATATTTGGACGGTTATTTCCATCACATTGATGGGAAGAATATTCCAATTTTACAATTAGTATAGATAATATCATTTCATAATATGGATGAAAGCATCCATCTCAGTTTAAGATGTAAACCCTAAATTGAAATAGTTTTTAGAGTCATATGTTTTTAGAACCCCAAACATATATATGTTAAATAGAATCATAAGATGATATTATGTCAAACATATATATTCTTAGCTAGATCCAAGGAATAATTCACCTAAATAGAATATGATTATTCAGGTCACGTGTTGGGAATACAAATAAAATTAAAATGCTCCATCAAATTAAAATTTCTTGATGCACCTGAACATATTATGATAAATTACATCATATGATGGAAATTCAATAAAATCTGTTCTATTAAATTAAATCATAGGTTGAAAATGTTCCAAACCATTAAATTTATAATATAATCTTATTTTTATACTTTTTTAACCCTTGTAATATCTCATAATTCATACTTCAATGAAGCTTCCAAAATTACATTTTCATAAAAATCATTAGTGGTATCCACATATCCATTTAATTAAAGATACATTATATGTATATGAGTAAGATAATAACCTTTTTTACTGATTTCTCGAGATCTATCAAAATAAATCTTTTTTACATTTATTTAGTTATTTATATTTGGTTTTTAATTTGTGGTGTGTTTGGCTGAAAATTGTATAAGATTTAATGAAAGAAAAATGATCATGGTTGGGACACAGTTTTCCCTAGCCATGTTCCCTGGCCCAGTAAACAATCCAACCCTAGACTATGGGTATTTAAATAGATAGATCTTGTTGTTTCAAACCATGTTCCTATTTAGGAGAAACATGGACCTCCCCCCCCCCTAAGAGAGGCGTATGGTTAGGTGCACAACTAGGGGAAATCGTGCACCCCTAGCAAAAAACCATGCATATTATATTTTAATCCCCTAAAATTTATTTAAAAATTTACTAAACCCCTAGCTAATACCTGCGAAAGCACTAACTCGAATTATAAATTATGGTTCCCAATTGTAGAGCCTTCTGACGGGATTCTAAGGCCATTTGACCTCTATTCTTGGTGATTCGATGCTCGATTTTCAAATCGACATCTCTTCGGGTATGTGGTTTCTTCCTGAATGATATTTTGTTCTTCAAACCATATTTTGGTCAATTTTTATTATATATTTTATTTTTATATATCTAGATATTATAAATCTTGATATAGTCTTGTGGAACTAGATATAGAAATTGGTAATATTGATTTTTTTTCAATCGTTTATTTTGGTTTTAGATCCAAATATTCTGCTGCATAATTATTCTGCTGAAATAGAATATATATGTTGGGAGATCGTACATCAATGAATTGAGTTTGGTGGTTTATAATTCCAATCCCAATGTCTTGTATATAATTAGGTGTATGTAATTTTATATTTTATAATTGACTTTTATCAATTCATTTCATGATCAAAATAATTAATTTTGTGACTTATTTAATTAAGGGAAATAAAAAATTATGGATATGGGGATTATAGATTTGAGATAATTAACATTTTTTTATTAATTATGATATATTGAGATTTTTTATTAGTGATAATTAATTGTTGGGTTAATTATTATATATTAATATTTTGTATTTGTTATAATTAATTATTTAGTTTTATATTGGATAATGATTTAGTCAATATTGATTAATTAATTTGTAAAATAATTAATGGCATTAAAGTGATTAATTAGGGAATTAATTAAGCTTATTAACATGATGAGATAATTTTGAATTAGTAATGAGAATGGAAAGATTAATTAATTATTGGATGAATTAAAAAACTAATTCTAATAATGAATGGTACAATGGAATTTATCTGTTAAGTGGTAATAATAAATGGTATTGTGAGGTATGATATCCCATTGGGGTAGCATGGGCTTAGGAATGATCTGATCAATTAACGAAGTACGAGCATATATAGGAACATAGTGGTTTATGTGGTCAAATAATGATTAATTGATAGTGAGATGATTGTTTAATTACGAATTCTTAATATATTCATTAAACAACTACATAAACTATTCTTTGACTGGATATTGTGTTATACACCATTGGTGGTGGCCTACTATGTTGTACTCACATACTACTCAGGCTTCAAAATCAGTACTTGAAAAAGATTAATGTTTATAAGACATGATAGGAGAAAAGGCCCTATGTGAAATGGTGGAATTTCGGATGGAGTATGTATGAGTGAACTAGTAATGGTTTGGGACCTTTTTTGTAGTATTCAAGGTCTTTATGGTTGATTTTGAATTTTGACACATGGAATATACTTTCTCATGGCATGTCCAATATTCAATTTGGATTTTGTATTTTCCGTTTTTTTCATCTTGAGATAATATTTTCATGGTAATTGATATATGCTATTTTTTACTGTTTCTTATTTCATGCTAGTGAATTACGATGATTATTAGAGGGTACAAAATCATTATGAGTGATATTATAACCTCGCTACAAGTCTGTATCCTCTAGCATATGAGGAGGTGCACCACGGGTCACATAGCAGACTAATATGGTGAACTAAAGTGTGTAACCTATGTCGGGATGTTACAAAGTTGTATTAGATCCTAGTTTTCTATTACTTTTCATTTTTAATACTATATGGGAATGTTTGATATGAGACTAGGAAGATTCAGGCCTTGTTTATGAACATGTCTATGGTTGTTGTAAACCAATGTATAGAGTAAATCCAATTTACTTGTGGTGGTATTATTGTTATTGATTTTTTCTATTATATTTGAATATTCAATCACCATGGAATACATATATGATGTGTGATGCGATTGTTGTTTCTATTTTTTTTGAATTGACTCGTGGACCTGTGTGGCATGAGAGTTGTGTTACAAGAATCATTTTAGGAACTCATGATAATTATAAAATGTATAATTTTTTGTTTGCATTGGGAAAACGTATTTCGGTATATTATTTAACATAAAAAATTCCCTTTGTTGTGAATTGGAATTGAAAATGGCGCCTATCATGAAATTGAAAAAGATTGTAAAATGATGCATGGAAAGAATAAATAGTTTTATAATGATTAATTTGATATAAATTTTTTTTACCCTTTTTAACTAGTACCTAGGATTAGTATGGTTAGGGGTATTCATTAAAAGATGTTTATGACCATGTGGTGAGGTATGGATAAAATTATTTTTGTGACTTGTTTTGATTTTCCGATTATGTAAACCTGATAAAGTTGTGTTATGTGTCTTGAGACGTGTGTTTGGAATTATAGAGAGATTCCTCCAGAACAATTCATGTTCAGTGAACGATAGGAGGTTATAGGCTGAGGGGACCTCCTAGTAGTGAAGCCTGAGGTGCTGATAGTGCCGAGTTAAGAATCATGTGATTATATTTTAGAGAACTATTTTTTCTTTGTTTAGTTTTTGTGAAGAGACCTAAAGCGTATAGTGAAGAGTATGAATTACTTGACATAGAAGTTTCAACTATACCAACATAAAATTTAACTTAAGAGAGTCGAAATGATTGAGCAGATCTCTAGATTAATTCCATCAGAATAATACTTTACCATCTAGAGACTCATATTGAGAGGTGTGTCCTGTGGACTACTTATATGTTATGAGGATTAGTAAATACCAAGTGAGATATTAAGGATCAGACTAGTCCGACCTCCAGTATATTATGAATGGACTTTTGGAGAGGTCCTAAGAGAACTTATATCCCGATACATTGAGATAGTAGAAAAGAAAAAAATTCATGAAACTGACCTAAAGGAATGTGTCTCTAATGGACTATGTTGGATGTTATAGTGATCTATAACACATTTCTCCGATGTTGGTAGGGGATGAAAGGGTTATATTGAGAAATTTTTTGGATGATATTAAATATGAGACTATGTCCTAGGTTAACATTTTTTGGTTAAATACTTTTATTGAGGTCAAAGATATCATAGTGGAGGGGAAACTAAGATTGGATTGCATTTTGTAATGTCCCAACCTGGGTGCCACATACCAGTTCCCTAAGTTATTCGGTCAACAAGACCATAGGTGTGCCTCCCCATATTCCTGAGGTAACCTATTTGCATTTAAGGACTAATAATTTAGTTATGAGGATACTATAACCTCTTTTATCATTGTATTACACAAGTGAAAATAGACATACAATAGATGAAGAATATATAATAATAAACCAAACCAATATCTCATTATATTCAATGATCAAAATCCAATATCCAACTATAGTCAAAAACATGATATGATGATATACCTGACAAGTTCCTAAAATGAAACTCAAAATAAAGACACTAACAGCTCCAAAGTGGGTCCCAAACCCTATCTAGGTCCTTCAACTATTATTCATCCCGACTCGGCCATCTAACATAGGGTCTTTCCCATAACCTTCCCTACATCGATGAAATATAATCGTGTACTGATCATGCTACCTGAGTAGAGTGCGATTTCAAATCACTAGTCCAACACAAATAGTGTCTAAAACAAATCCATTCCAAAAAGACTATATGCATTTTTAAAAATAAGTAATTACAATGAATAAGTAAATAGTTATCACATTATGAATTAACCATTATTAAAACACATAGACCACTGGGTTTCCATGGAAACCCATACTTCAATACCATCTTCAGTCCACACTAGGTCTGAACCATGATTCATATTCAACTCAAATTTAATTTCAAAAAATGGGATTTCATTATCTAATTTAATTTACCTTCATTACTATGTCCACTTGAACCCATAATCCAATGTCAATTTTTTCTGTATAGAACACCAAGTCTAGTACCCCATTTATCTATCATACGTATTCATCCAGTGCCTATATCATCATGTCTTACACCACCAATTATCAATCATGAATACAACTTGTGGACCTAGAACCTCATGTCTATCCCACAACTGTCAATCATAGGAATATATCATTGGTGTAGATCACCACATATAATACATGAATTTTCAACGACGCAGATAGATAAAAAATTTGTGCATAATTCCATGTCTACCACCCCATTTCTCAGTGGTTCATATGAATCCTTAGTGCAGATCTACATGTCTTACACCAAAAATATCTACCATTTATATATATCATTATCTTCTGGGATTAGATATTCTTTTCTAATTCCCCATTCCATACCCATGAATAAATATAAATTAATATTTTACCCCAATTAACCACCACTAATTCAATTATTTTATTTCGGAATTCAATATTCAATGTCCATTAATTAATTCAATAATTAATATAAATTTCAATTTCATTTAAAAAATTCATCTATAAATTAACCATTTCAAAATTTCATACATCCAAAAATTAATTCACATATTCCTTATTATTAATTAAAATTAAAAAATTTGAAAATTAACTCAACAATTAATATTCCCTATTTCCCCAATGAATATGTTTACAAATAATTCAAAAATTAATTATCTGTAATCAAAATGTAATTTCTCAATCCTACCATCTCAATTACATAAAAATTATTTCTCACAATTAATTATCAATTCACAAATCCATAGATCTCATAATCAATTCTCTAATTAATTATCTTATTCAACAGTCCTTAAATACCACTATTACATAACTGTATCAATTTATTATTTTACAACATTTAAATTTATAACACCTTCCATGATTAATTGATGAACAGATTCCCAATAGAAATCCCCAAAATTGATCCAAACAACAACATAGATAAGATCCAAATCTATTGCCCTAAATCACGATTTATCAAATCATGATCCCTTAGATCTATTTATATATCAACAAGCATAGATTGACATTTTTCTAATATAGATCTAGTTATAAATAAACATACTATTTAATCCACACACCAAAAGAGATAACATAATAGAATGAATGGGTAAGTAACAAGATATGATCCCTATATTGGGATAAGAGAAGATCTTCGATCTCAAACTAATATTTCAAAGAATGATGTTCAGGAGGGATTGGAATCCTTTAGGAGAGATCCAAAATCATGAATTAATTCCCATGGTCTATTGGGGTTGACTTGAGTTTAGTTAGGGAGTTTGGGAATATTTTAAAAAAATTGTGATAATTAAAATCTAATTCATTGTTTCTCAAATACATCCATATGGTTTTCCCAAACCTCACACCCATAGTGTACCTATTAATTATTGGGTGCATGGTTTGTCTTTTATAGGTGAATGGATTGGAAAATCATGCACCATCCGTGAGAACCCCAACTATCTAGGGTTTTAGGGTTTCCTAGCTTGGCGCACATGGTTTTCCATAACCAAGAACCAACCATACATAACCAATTCATCTTAAATTTTTCCAAAGTTTTCACCCAAACACACACCAAAGTAAAACCCACAAGAAAAGTTCTCAACAATAGAAAAATAATTTCATAAATAATGTCTCATTAAACATTAATAATGGTTGGGATCATACAATCTCCCCACCTTATAATATATTTTCCTCATGTTTACCCTGAAGCTTCCCTATGATTCTGTACAATATTGATCGGGTCACAGAACCCACACATCTATTTCACTTTCCAATTTTTTCTTCTATACAAACCCATTCTTCAACAATAAATGAACTATTTCCATGGAATTCCAAATAAAAAACCTTCTCATTGTGATCTAAAACATGTATTAGATTCCCTTAAAAGGATTCTCTATATCAAGGTCAACCTAGTCAAAATCGATCACATGAGAAGTGTAGGGGTGATAACGCCCCGGTTGTGATATATGGAAAACATCATTAACATAACATTATTTATATGGAGGATCCAATTTGTATGCTACATGACTGATTCTATCCCAAATATAAAAAGCTCCAACAGACCATGGGCACCAACATTCCCTATCCCCATATCCTATGGCGACCCAACCTAGGAGACTCCTGAATGAATACGCAATAACCCAATGTAAACTCTTGGGGCCATCTCCTTTTTCATCATACAACTTATTCATACTCTAAGTCGGAGCCATACATTTCTGAATCAATTGAAATTGCAGGAATTTTTCCGGTAGAATACCCATTCCCAATAACTTTGACATACCTACCTTCATCTAGAATAATAGTTATCTATACGGCCTATCGTAAAGAGCATTTTTTTGGTTCCATAGGTAGCATTTCCATATAGCTATTTCTGTATGAAAACTCTATTGAGGCCATGTTCATCTCCAAATATCCATTGAATTCAAGAACACATGCCCTCGTCATATCCTCATGCACCTATCTATTATGCTTTTTCTGCCCATATGCCTTTTGGTGGAAGGCCATACACAACAATACATCTGTACCAAGAACATTGTTGAAGCTCTTCCATAAGTCTAATGTGAATCTTGATTTATGATTTTCTACTATATTCTGTGGCACCCTATGCAGAGGGACTATCTATTAAACATAAAAATCACATAAATTATCTAATGAAATAATTTATTTAATAGGAATGAAATGTGATACATTCAGTTTTTGATCCATAATAACCCATACAACACTATTATTCCTTATAATATTTGTAATACCCACCATAAAATCCATTTCCATATTAACCGACTTCTATTAAGAAATTGGAAACAACAACAATTACCTCCTTGTGATTGACACATTCCCTTTACCTGATTATATTATAGAATCATTTCATGAACACTTTTATGTCCTTCTTAATTCATACATACCAAAATAATCATTATAAATTACAGAAAATTTAGGTTACTCCTTGATGTAATTCCCACATTAAGGAATGAAATTTTCCCATGAGATCGTGTCACTTGCTCACAGTTACAACAACCCAATTTGTGATATTGATGATCTCATACTCATCAACTCTTTAATCAAAAGGTGAATCCCCACCTTCATGGTTTTCCCTCAAGTTTAAAAATTTTGAGTCCTTATAATTCCTATAATCGATTTATAAAAAAATGTATAATAAACTAAAACTGGATCAAGATTCATCTGATTCTGACTTTCCTGAACAACCACACGCATCTCAGCTAGTAAAGTAATCATCTTCCACTCAACACTGGGTTATTAAAACATCTGAGTCTGAGATGTCCTACTCAAGGTTCCTGTGAAATTATTTCTTTTCAAAAGTATATATTGTATCTAAAAATCAAAATAATTCATATACTCAACCCTTATCAACTAATAAATATTTATATATCTCTATGAAAATATATACCATAAGATATGCAGATTATTAAAAACTGTAAACATATAACCCAATAGAGTGTGATCCAAACATGTTAGAGCCTAAACCATTATCACGAGCTCATGATCATGCACAGTGTTGTTCCATTCATGTGGCCTCTCCCACTGATACACATAAGCCACGACTCATACTCCATGTATCAACATAGTTCCTTGTCCAAGCCCAAATGTATCACAATACACCATTCAATCCTCACCTGGACTAGGTAGGATCAATTTTTTTTCCTATATGAAATAGTTCATCAACACCTAGAAGGTATTTTCAAAATCTTCTTCACATTTGAACTTTATCCCCGTTTTGACAAGACTGAAACTACTGCTTCCAAATAAGAAAGGATCAGGATGAATCTCTTATAATATGAAGCAAACCGTAGAAAGTGAATAATATTGAAAACACTCTTAGGATTCTCTTAATATACCTCTTCTTAAACATTCTATCTATCCAATAACACACCTTCCTCTGAGATGTTGTGTCCAAAGATGTATATATATTACATCCAAAATTGAAATTCACATTTCTTGTCATATAGTCGATAATCTTTTAGTGTACATAATATGATTACAATATGTTGGTCATGAGCATCATGAATCTTGGAGTACACCAAGATGTGGTTCACAAACACCACTGCAAACTTTTCTAGGTATTGATGGAAGATTCTATTAATAAAATCCATAAAATATGTTGGTGAATTATTCATACCAAACAACATTAGAACAAACTCATATAAACGTTACCTACTTCCAAAAATTTTCATTGGTATTTCAGAAGTCTTAACTATTAACGAACGATTGTCCATCCTCAAATCAATCTTCGAGATCATGCAATATCATATCAATTGGTAAAAAATATTTTTGATACGTGAATGAGGATTTCAATTATTCACAATCATTCATTTCAAATTTTGGTAATCAAAAAACATGCACAACTCTTGTAAACATTATTTGCAAACATCATAGGTGAATCCCAAGGCACCATACTCTCTCAAATACACCCCTTACCCTCCAACTCTTCTAGTGGTTTGAAGATCACATAAAAATATGTTGATTCCATTATATATAGATGGATATAAACTTTCTCAGACCAATGAATGAGCTCAATAGTTAATTTCACATATCTTATGGGTTGTATCCCTGATATGTCTTCAAAAAAACATCCTAAAATTGTTCCACCACTACTGGAAATTCATCAAGATTTAAAAATCCATCATCTAAAAAAACATGAAACCTTGGATGTATGATCTCCTAGATCATATGTACTTGGACCTTCTCAACATGCCTGGATATCCCACTATCGATTGTTCACATATTGGTTACCCATAGGAGAGTTAAAAGTCACTCTCCTCTATTAACAATTTATATAGTCTTGGTATGTGACTAGATAGCCCATACCCATAATTAGATTATGTCCCGACATATAAATGATATAGAGATCCCATAGAAAAAATACTCACCAAATTCGAGATATAATCTCTTTCAGAAATAGATGTCTCTAGCCTGTAGTCCCAATGATTTATATATTATCATTATCCCGAAAAAAAAACTCCACTGCCAGGCACAAAATATTAACATTTATTGATGTTATAATCAATGAGAGGTGGAAATATCAAATAAGAAACTATATGTAGTTGAAGATACTGAAATAGTACCTCTTACTATCAATGTCACATCATTTCTATCCCCAAGTGTAGGTTGAAATTAATGAAACTGTCTTACCTCCCCTCTTCCTTGTGATTTTGTTTGACTCCCTTAAGTTTCACCACATTGATGATATGAGAACTCTTTCCCTGAAGAACCACATCCACTAACTCTACCTCCTCTTCCAAAAGAACATCAGATACTAGACTAAAATTGTTTAGAAGATCCCCTTCCCACACCATATTTTAATCTAGTTATCTATCACTAACATTCAACCATGGGTTCCTGAAAAAACTCAATCCATGTCCCAACTTTCCATAGGCTCGACACTCCACTTTTTGTCTAGTAAAATTTATTACAATGTGTCCTTGTCTACCACACTAGTGGAAAAGAACTTAGGTAAGATCCTGAGTAATTGATCCTCCTGCCCGGATAGTCACCTTTCCACTGCTCTGGAAACAGTTATCACAATGATGCCCCCTGCTCTCAGAAGATGTACATTATCATTACCAAAACAAAACCACATGTCTTTTTCTGGAATCTTCCATTAGGTTAACCTTGAAGATCATAGCCTGATTCACCACTTCTAAAAACCTTTACTTATGGATGATATTTATATGGGACTTAATTTCACAATTAAGGGAATGATGATTTTTTTTGATAAATTATCCACATATACCACCAATTCTATCAGAAATTTTTGTAAATAAGTAAACCAAATAGTATAGTTTTTCACAGGTATGATCCTATAATTTAATCTTATTAGCTCAACTAATCTCTCCTATCTCAGTGTCTCTCAATTAAAATGCATTAGTAAATTCTAAAAAATTTCATTCTATAACATACCCTCACTCTATCAATTTTTCATTTGAACTTCCATATAGTGATTTATTACTCCTCATAGAATATAAGAAGCCATCTTGGCCCTCTTCTTAGAAGGAGTCTCCAATTGGTCAAGTATCATCTCGATCAACTCAACACAAAATGAATCTCCCTTAATTCCACCCTCCCTAGTAGAATTTTGTGGGTTCTACAACTAAAACTTCCTCATCAGGTCATACATGTTCTTATAAACCCAACCCATGTCTGATCCCATGAATTACATGAAGTTAATGATCTTCTTTCAGATCTTATCCCATGATTCCTCACCCAGAACTATCAGTGACTCGGGTTTAACCACTAGAGGATCATCAACAGCCATGTCCTTCAGTCATGCCCTAATCATGCATCATCTTGGAGTAATAACTCTTAAATTCAAAATTCAAGTATTATCAATCAATACGAATCTTTATCACAACTATGTTGGATGAAAAGCATAATAAGAAACAATTTGGGTTTCCCCAAACTAGACAACACAGTCAAAACTAAGCAACCCTAACAACCCATAATCATCTGACACTTTCTTCCAAGATTAAATGTTTAAAGAAATTCTCATAGTTCAAGATTCACATTTATGAAATAATTTATTCTCATATTATAATATTTCAAATATTTTTGTATTTAAAAATCGAAGAAATTTTTTATGTTCTACAACTTACCCAAAACCAATTTTCGCATGTGTTCCTAAAATGATACATGTTTACAAAATAATCCTTAGTGCATTGAATGATTCATGGAGACTCAACTCTCATTCCATTAAATTCCATGAGTCAGTCTAAAAAAATATAAAAAAATAATCTCATTACACAATAAGTGCATCCCCCAAGGTGAAATATCCTTCAACTATAAATAATATAGTAATAATAATAATCACATCCATAAAACATCTGTTCTCCCCCATACATTTGGAACCTTCTCCCATCCACCTTCTCATAACCTTGACCATATCTTCCTAGTCTCGTGCCTACCTTTCCCCATAAGTAAGATAAAAGAATAATAAAAGAAAACTTTCTATAATAACACTTTTCAATATCCTGATCATGATTCCCCATACCGATGCTCTAAGCCATTTTGTCACATGATCTGAGGCCTTCCTCTCCTTCTGCTAGAGACTTCCGGATAGAAGCGAGGATATGATAAATCAATCATGGAGAAACTAAAATCTCATTTTTCATAGTATTGCATTAGTTTAAATTAAAATATGGTATCAAAAGAATATATAAACCTAAAAAACTAATATCACATGATATTAAATATAGGAAATATAATATACACCTAAATTATAAAACATTCAATGCTCATGTACTTAGTCAAATTTCTAAAATCAAACTCAAAAGAAAGACATTAAAAAATCTCAAGAGGCTCCCAAACAACATCTGGTTCCCTCAAGCATGCCTCTTCTTGACTCATCAATTTAACACATGGCCCTTTCCCATAAAATTTCATGCAACCATGAAATCTATTTAGGTACAAATCAAGTAGCTTAAGTAGGTTTTGATTATAACAAATTAGGCCCCCACTAATGATGTATAAAACAAATATAGTGAATAAAAATTGTATGCAGTTGTATAAATAAGTACTTTGAATTCATAAGTAAACATTTATCATATTATCAATTAATCTTTATTAAACCACATATACCATAGGGTTCTCGAGGACTCCCATACCTCAATACCCTCTTATGGATTATAGAGGGTCTGAACCATGATACTTATTCAATTCCAAAAAAATTTCAGCAATGGGGATTTCATTATCCATTTTATGTTACATTCATTACTATAAATACTAGTAAACATAATACAATTATGATGTTTTTATTATTTAATTCCATACCGGCTAACCAATGAATGAACCATACATATTTAACAAGGCCAAAGAACATCATGTATATCACCCCCAATTACCAATCATGCAATTACATCATGGTAATAGAACATCATTTTTAGCCCCCAATTCTCAATAGTATGCATATATCATTGGTGTAATTTACCAGGTGTAATACCCCAATTCTCAACCATACAGATTGATCTATAATTAGTTTATAATTCCATGTATAGCACCCTATTTTTCAACAATGAATTTCCATCACAGGTGTATATCACCATGCCTAACACCCCAAACCTCATCAATATATTTATATCATTAATTACTGGGCTTAGATAATCTTGTGTAATTACCTATTTCAAAACCATTATCAAACAACATTGATCCTCTTATCCCGATTACCCACCCCACTCCAATTAATTAATTTATAAATTAATTAATTCATGTCCATTAATTAGTTTGAAAATTAATAAAAAAATCAAATTTAATTAATTAATTTATATTGAAATAAACCATTTCAAAATTTGAAACATCAATAATTAAATCACTAATTAATTATTCCTAATTAAAATTCAGTAATTTGAAAATTAACTCAACAATTATTTATCCCAAATCTCCCAATCAATACATTGATAATTAATTCTTCTATTAATTACCCTTATTCCACATTTAATTTCTTAATCCAAACATATCAAATATATTTATATTAATTCCACAAATTATTTATTAATTCACGAATCACAATATCTCATAATCAATACTGTAATTAATTATCTTGGTCCACAATCCTGAAATCTCAAAATTTCAAATTAATATCTATTAATTAATTTCCAACATTAATTAATTCTATTTTTAGTTTCAAATCCTAATCAAATCTACAAATTATTCAACCTTTATATTTAATATCAAATCATGACTTTGGGATTATGAAACTAGACCACCTACCTCATTCTATTAATGAACTATTTCCCAGTTAAAATCTCTAAAATTGATCATCAAAATGACTTATATCGCATACGAATATGATACTCTATATTAAGATTTAATTACTCCAAATCACATAGATCTAGGTATAGATCCTCAATCCTAGATTTAGTTTTGTAAAATATTGATCTAGATATAAAGAAACAGAATATTTCAACCACCAAAAGAAATGGACCACATAGGATAATGAATCGAAATGTTATGGGAGAGGATCTACATACAGGGAGAGGAGAATATATTTTATCCGAGATTTAGCTCGTAATTAATAGAGGTTGTTAGGGCTTGGAATCCATCTATAGAGCTTTAAAATTGTGGAATACCGCCTAGGGTTTTTTGGGGGTCAACATGGGGTTAATTACGGGGTTTAGGAAAATTTTAATGTAATTTTTTAGATAATTTAAATCCCATAGAAAGTTTCATATCCAGGAGTGCATGGTTCTCACTAAACCTGCACCAATCGTGCGCCTATAATTTCTAAGGTGCAACTTTTTTCATTTTAGGGTGCACATTTTGGAAAACTATGTGCCATCCAGATAGACCCCCACTATCCAGGGTTACACAGTTTCCAAGGATGGGGGGCACATTTTTCCCTAACCGGTGCTAACAGTGCACAACACCTATTTCTTCCTTTTTTCTCAATTTTTTCCAAAACAATCCCCAAAGTGAAACCCTTATGAGAAGATCCAAAAATAAAAAAAAATAAAAGAAATAATATTTGTTTTAGCTATAGAAAAAATCAAGATCTTACAAAGTACAGGAAAAATGGTTATTAATGTATGATTAAGAGGTATGACTTCTAATAGAATAAAGCATCACTGTGAGGTTCACAGTAAGAACAGTAAATAGAGGTGTTTGATTCAAACATGAACATACCTAGATTTTACATCACTCATGCGGTATATAGAGACACTATTATAGAATGTATCTTTAATGACCATCAAAGTGATGATCTTGTGGCAGGATGGGACATTTGTAGAAGTTCTATAGGGAACTTTGCTGATGTGTAGTGATGGTGGAGCTAGATAGAACTATGGTGGGTGTGAGGATCATCTACACCGTGTCAGACTAGAAGATGGTGCTCTACTATTCGAGGAGATAGAGGTAATGGATGTGGGACTTCTAGGAAAGTGCACCCATATTAGTAGGGTAGTGCATCTTAGGGGAGTCAAACTACATCACAGGGATGAGGGGTAGTACAGTTACAGGACATTCCACCTACACATGTGAATAGTTCATGTTGACCACTGATAATAAGACATACTGTTTTATATTCCAGATTATATAGTTCTAAAATTTGTAATGGTTCCACTTATTACTTCTTTAATACATAAATTGTTAATGGATTGATCATATCCAAGGAGTTCATGAGCATGCTATTGAAGGAAGACACACCACTGGGAACATGACTGAGGGACATATGTTTTTATAAGGGTTTTCTATCAAGGTTATAGAACTTCTCTTTCTATGGGATCATTAAATCTTAGTCATGTTCGGTTTTGAAGTAATCATTTTTAGGCACTAGATAGTATAATACCCGGCCCATATATATTGTTATCAAAGGAGATTAACTATTATATATCCAACAACTGACAAATATATTAATTGTAGATAGTGTGATATCTTATAAGGATGGGTCGGGATAAATAATCATATAATGGGAGAAATCATAGCCGAGGTTTTGAGTTTATTACTAGATGATTAATTTGTAATGCATGATTTGTATCTACTTGTAGTGGACCTGTTTGAGAATTTGTTTTTTAAATATTTCCCATGATTTCTACATAAGAGAGAAATGGAATTCACTAATGATCTATTTTTGGGACTTGAGATAGTTTGTCTTCCACCATACAGAATGGTACTAATAGTGCTTTAAGAGATAATAAATCAATTGGAGGAGATGAAGGATAATGTATTTATCTAACCAAGTATATCACCTTATTGTTCACCAGTTTTATATTATGAAGGATTATAGGATTCTGCATTTATGTTTCAATGGATGGATGTTGATCTATACAACAGTGAAGAACTGGTATCTTCTTCCATGTATTGATAATTTGTTTAACTAGCTGATAATAGATTTCATCATTTCTAATGTATAATTGATATCATTTTATCATTAATTGAAATTTCATATTTCTAATAAAATAAGGAAAACATTTAGAAATGGGTTCTCCTTTATGAGTTTTTTATAATTGTGTTTTGGTTAAAAAATGCACAAGATGTGTTTTGGGTATTGATGAATAGAATATTTCATCTGTACCAATATGTGTTTATGGAATTGGTATTAGAATTAAATCTTGGTACACTCCAATAAATTTTTTGATCATCACCACCATATTGAAATTGTTCTTCGTGAAATAAGAGAATATCAACTATACTCTTATTTATATAGGTGTTATCATTTTATCTATCAAATAAATATATTAGGTCTTATCATGTTGGTGGAAGGTATGTCAACCGACCCAATGAAGGAGCATGAATTTGATTCTTGGTAGGAGACAAAGAATGTGTTTAATATATCTATCATTATACGATTAGCTATATATTACAACATATTCATCCAATAATTTTTCCAATTTCACTTTAAATTCTGACAAAAAAGGTGATAATGTTTTAATGGTCTTAATCTTATGAACATGCCTTCTTAGAGTAGATGTGGATCTTGACATAAACACAAATATTAATCCTTTCTGATATGGGTGATGAGTGTATGATTTATTAGGATTCTTTTAGGATTGTTCATGGAGTAATGTTGATGCAGGTATATTGATCTCTGGTGTATGGGTCTCAGTAGTTGAGGCCTCATGAATTGAACTACCTGAACATGACCTCATGTTGGAAGCAGTTGTTTGTGCCTTGATGTTTTGGTGGTGTAATATTTTGGGTGAGAATTTTACTAAGAATATGTATCATAATATCTGAAATTATATCTTTCTTCAGTGTTATTTCAATCTCCAACAGTGCAGATTTGTTTAATATATGTTGTCATTTGATTTTGATCTAGAAAGTATTACCGGGAATGGAAATAGTTTGGATTATTCTTTCAGTAGTAAATCATAGATTCATATAGTTTAGGAGTCTAGAGTTGAGTGGAAGATGATGAAATTACATTCTAAAATGCATGTTTGGGTTCAGGATAGCCAAGAGAAGATGACTCTCATGTTAGTTTAACGGAGTTTACACTATTTAGATAGATTATAGATTGGCAGTTCTAAAATATATAGTGCTTGACCTTTGTGGATATCCATGAAGTTGGAAAGTCACCCTCATATTGGATTATAGATGAAGATAAGTTCATTTAGGTTAGGAAATGATTTTTTGGGCCTATGAGTATGAGGGATGAAGATATGTGTTAGTTTAATGCCTCAAAATGAGTAGAACATCTAGGTGTGACCAAAATGTACCATGACATAAGATGCTATATTTGGTGGCCTTACATGAAAACGTAGATAGTGGTTTTCAATACATGATGCTACACATGTCATTAGGTGATGGGTCCACATCGATTTCCAAGAATTCTACTACATCTATTACCCATTCTTGAGTGGATGTTGGATGGCATGACCATGGATCTTTTAGTTGGTCTCCTAGGGATTCCATAGAAAAACAATGCTAATTGGGTTATTGAGGATTGATTAACGAATGTATCACACATATTATATGTATGATATACTTTATCTGTGGAGAACATGGGAGCATTATATTTTCTATAGATAATCAATTTAAATGGGGTTCCATGAACTACGGTTTCAAACTGAGACTTTTAATTTACCTTACACTTCTTATCGGTATTAGATTAGGTAATTTGTCAACATAATTTGTTGAGTGTGGCATTACATCCACAGATAGATGGCTAGTCAGAGCGTACTATACTGGGGCTTCAGGATTTGATTCAAACATGTATTATTGAATTTGGTGGGTCAAAATTAAATCCCCTAACTTCAGTAGAGTTCACATATACCAATAGTTATTATGTAACTATTCAAATTTAGACTTATGAGGAACTTTATGGTAGGCTATGTTGATCACCTTTATGATTGATAGAGGCATGTGAGTTAGAGTTATTGGGATAGAGTCTAAATCCATAGACATCATGTAGAGACCCGAAGCCTGACGTACATGGACATTACATTACTTTTGCGGAATACTTGGTACATAACAAAAACACACACACAAGGATCGTAATAGTTTAGTGTCTTTGGAAACACGGAACATAATCTTCTAATCGTGGTGAAAGATCTTCAATATCTCCCATAATGATCTTCCCTTTTTTTTACCTAAAACCTTTCTTTATTTCCTGGGGAAAAGAAAACATAAAAGGGTGAGCTCAAATGCTCAGCAAGGGCAAATAAAGGAAATAAAAATCATATCATATCTTTTTGAAAATCATAACCTGCAAAAGAGATCACAATATCTTATCATGGAACAAATCATAGAAGTGAAAATGAAATCCCCATAATCATAACATGAAACTTGAAACTTTGTGGCATGCACACATAATCATGGAAAATCATTTCTTGTTAGTCATGACTCATTTCCAAGACTATCTTAGTGGACAAAGTCCCTTTCTGAATCGAGTAACCCTCGTTTCAGTCCTGTTTCACTGAACCGGTATAACCTACCGTTCCAGCCCTGTCTATCTCATGAGATATAAAAATCTTTACCCAATGCATTGGAGGGAGATATAGGTCCCACCCATCTTATAATGAATCCTTTCTTATGTGTGCCACATAATCATAAACCATACATCATAGTGTAACCCATGTAATAAAGATGGGATTCTTAAACAACATGACATCATAAAACAATTCATATAAGATAAAGGAATTCATAAAAATATTTCCATCACAACATAATCAAATCCATGTAATAATAGGGATAAAAACAGAACCCTTTTATTATCTTAGATGGAAAATAATTTTGATAAAATACTTGAACTCCATTCTTGAGGAAAATATCCTTTCTACTTCAAAAACATTTTTCCTTTCATAACATGTCATACGACTTTAAAATAAAAAAAGTTTATTAAAAATAAACTTGAAAACTTGTAAAGGAATCTTCTTGGAAATAATGTTTTAAAAATCCATTTATGTCGTATAAGTTAAAAAAACATTCTTTGTACTTTTATCGGAAAAGTCAAAATGTACCTCGTACGAAAAAACGACAAAAGATTCCTTTCATATTCTTTACTAAAAACTCACCGAAGGGTAAAATTGGATTTAAACTATTGTAAGTGGATGGAAACAATATTTTATATTGAGTGAACATGGATGTGGATGATAAAATACACCCCAGTAAATACTTACGAATAAACAATCTCGGATAAAAATGAGATTGTGATATTTCCCTTACCTTAGGTCTGACTTGCTTTGTACGTGTCCGAACCTCCTGTATAATGATTTAAATAATGTTATTGACTTATTCCAGAATCATATTCATTGTTATTATATCATATATTGTCCACTTATGACTTTATATTACCCGTTCGTTTGTAAATTCATGTTAAAGTAGCGTTTTGGGTAAAATCATCACATTTGTCGTTCGTGTTTTTAACTTGTAATTATTAATATGATTACTTGGATCATGATTACTTATATCCAGAATTTAAAACATGATTTATGTATAATATATATTCATAATATACATATATATAATATATTGATAAATGGAATGAGATACACCGTTCATGGAGACGGTAGTCCGTACGTACGCATGAACGCTGTTTTCGTTTCCTTATTGAATTGAATGAAATTAAGTAGATGACATACACATAAATATAAATAAATCCAGTATCATTATTATGTCATATATTTCATTAGTACTTATTATATATACTTTATAATCATTCATGAATGGTTAATCATTGAGAATGAATCTCATCGCGTCGTGGAGACGGTAGTCCGTACGTACGCACGAGCGATGATATCGTTCCCATGGTCGTGGAATTGTGTTGAAGTGTTTGTATACTATTTCAGTATCAATATCACTTTATAATAATCATATATAGTTACTAATTAAACCATTATACCCATCCAATTAATGTGGTGGCGGAAAATAGATTACACCACGGCGTGGAGACGGTATTCCGTAAGTACGCACGCGCGGTGATTTCCTTTTTCCGTAGGATGGATAGATGGTGAGATAGGGTTGTTTCATACTTATAATAACATATCAGTATATGAGTGATACTGATGTTATTACTTCATAATGAAACAACCTAATAAGAATAAGTGGAAGAAGAAATAAAGATGAAAGAATTGGTAACGGTAATTACCTCTTCTTTGAAGCGCCTCTTTGAGACCTCCACTTAGGGCACTAAAATTGGTCTTTTAGGAAGACCAGAACCTCTAGGATTATTCTAGGGAAGTGAAGAAGGTATTTTGGCAGGGGTTGGCCGATCTTGAGTGATCAATTTGGTGTGAGGAGGAGGGGGAGGAGGTGTCCTTTTATAAGGGAGGAGAGGGGCACCTTTGGAATTCTTAAAAATATTAATTTATAATAAATCTAACCCCACTTAAAAACCTTCAAAAATGGCTCATATTCGAAGCTTATATGAGATAGGGTTGTAATCTCATCAACCAATAAAATTTAGACATGTTTGGATCTTATTTTAAACCTTATCATTTTTATTTATCCTTATTTAATCTATTTAAGTTTATTTGTGGTAATAAAATTCTAAATTTTAAATTATAACAAATAATTACTTATTTGTTGTGAATTTTACATAATTGTTTCCTTTATAACATTATAGACCATATAAATATAAATTTATAATTTTTTAAATATTTTTGTGATTTTTAAACAATTTTATAATATGTTATTTTTGTAAAATAACAATAGTGTCAATTTTGACACTATTCATTTATTTGAATTTAAATAAAATATATACAGAAGATATGTTCAAACTAAAAGCTTTAATATATTAATAAACGGTCATATGTATCTATAAAATTAGTGTATCACATTAAATATTTCATATAATATTTATTTTATTATTTGCAAAACCATTTATTTGGTTTATCTCTTAATAAAATAATTACTACATCATTTTTGTATAATTATTTAATATACTTATTTGTTGTATAAAAATATAAAATAAAATCCTATTATGAAGATAAATATATTACCTTTCACAATAATACTTTTACTAGAATTTATCATCTTAAAATCACAATATTTAAATTGTTATATTTATTAAATTATGAAGTTGACAACTTTGGCATCATTTAAAATAAAATAATATAAGTGTCATAATAGCTTGTATAAGGCTCCAAAAGGTCACATATTCGACCATTGGATAATTATAGTTTCCATTTACATGACCAATAAGTTTTGGTCAGGGTTTTGTGCCTTTTATGGTCACTATTAGTTTAATAAAAACTATATTCTTGATTTGTCACTAGATAAATAATTTCTGCATCACTATTGTGTCAGAATTAATGATAATTATTTAATCCCAAAAAATTCTAAATAAATTCTCATGATGTAGATAATTTTGTTAGCTTTCTTTAGACTATTCATGTTCGAAATTGTATGATGTTTATCACTAATTTAAAATTATTATACTTATAATATTTAAGAGAGTGACATGTTGTCACTTTCTTTGGTTTTAATAATAATTAAATTATTTTCATTGAAAAAATTTAATTAAATTAATCTAATCCTACCCTTAGGTGATATGGGTCGTTTCTTAGTCATCCAATTGTATTTTGACAATTGTTAGGGTAATTTTAAAATATTATATTTACCCTTAATTACTCGATTTACCTTTAACTATGGTAAATAAAATTTACCGTAGTTACTATTCATAATTCCCAAAAATAAAAAGTAGCTTATTAACATAATTTCTACCCACTGATTCCAAATATGGAATCCATTTTTTAAAATTCCATACACAGAAGTTGCAGAAATTAAATTAAAATCAATCCCGTTGTCGAATAAAAATGGGTTTTTGTTTAAAACATTGCAAAAGATTGAATTGATTTAACCTATGAATTTAAGGTAAAATCAATGCTAATGACATACATTATATTAAATGGTAAAAATATATTATATTTATACTTTAAAACCATTCAATATTATAATTTAACCACATAAGATATTACGATGAAAAAATTTGTTTTTAATTAAAATATAGCGTGTTTTTACTATTCATTAAAATATGAAAGTTATCGGAAAATTATCAAAACTTTATCTAATGTAAATTTTTACATATTGATTCAAAAGAAGAATTTTCTTTTGTCAAATTGAACATATAAACATGTCAAAAACTAGATTTAATGTGGGTGCGCCATCAAAAGGCGGCAAAACTGCATTTTTTGAAAAATACTTATTTTACCCGAAAAATTTATTTTGTTCTTATACCATGTTCTAGAAATGTGTAAGATGAATAATAATGTTATAAAATTCAAAATTTAATTAATACTATTCATAACGGCTAGTTCATGAAAATATTATAATAATATAACATTGTTTATTAAAACCAGGTATTGCGTACAACACACGCTATCGAGGAAGGTCGTGATTGCGTGTAATGCAAGCCAAGTCAGGGTTGCGTGTTATGAAAGAATCCTTCAATGTTTCGTATAACAGAATCCAACCATATTTCATTTATACATTTAATATATATATATATATATATACCCAATGTTGCGTAGAATAACTATTATCAAAATTGTGTGTAACACGGTCCAAGAATAGTGTTGCGTATACTGCAAGCTAATACGGTGTTGCGTATAGTGCAAGGTAATCTTGGTGTAAAATACAACATAAGACATTAATGAAATTAAAATAATATTTTTCATAAAATCTCGGGGTGTTACATTCTACCCCCCTTAAAATGAATTTCTCCCTCGAAATTCGTCGGGGTTATAAATGGTTTACTATTTGAAAGTTTCTTTGATAGAAACCCACATCGTAAAAAGGAATACCCAAACTTATCTTTAAAAAACAAAAGTATGAAACGTAACGGTTACCCAAATAAACTAATCACTGTGTTTCCACATAGGTGAAAATATGGATATGGAAGAGAAATCTAACCATCATGTTCTGATGGAGAGTGGTAGAGAACATGGCTATGGAAATGCTAGCAATCACAAAGCCATAAATTTGTGATGATCTAGGGTACCATCTGATTCATCGGATATAAGGGCACTAGGACGACATTTTTGGTTTTCAAGATCATTTTCCTAAAGTTGAAAATTTGAATTACAATAAATACTTACTTTATTTTGGTACAATCTCACTGTTGTTTGTGCCTTGAACAATTTCCACTTCATCTCTTAAATAAATGAATTTGAATTTGTTATTCGTGAAGTGTTAGCAGATCATGTGATAGAATGACGGGTCATTCCATCTGTCTCAAACAAATGGTTAGCAAAAATTATACACATAAGTCGATCTATAGTGAGATTAATCATATATGGTTCCTAAAATGAACTTATACTTCACATATCATACTGATTAATATAATAAAACTAGTTTTCTACTAAACAGGGACTTCCTGTAGGTCAGTGGTAGGCGATAAAGGCCAGTCGCACTTCGGTTGTGGGTTCGATTCCCACAGCCTTGTCCGAAGCGATGGGCTGTCGCCCGTCCTGCAGGTTGTCCTTTTTCTAAAACTACATTACTATAACATCACATAAATAATATCAAAAAAAAGTTCTATACTTAAACAATACTAACTTATGGTTAACATAATCCATTACAATCTTTAGGCTTGTCTAAAATACTTCGGTCCAAGCTCATAGTATAAAGAAAATGATTACTTGAAATGTCGCCAACCAAGCATGTGAATACCATCATTTATCCCCCATATATCTTGTTGGTCACATTCCAATCATGTGAATACTTTAATGATGTATTCTCTTGAAAAATATCAATACCCATTAAACCTTAGTGAAAACATGAATGCTGTCAAAAGTTAACTCTTTCCACATACCAAAATCCAAAAATTCTATATACTCAAACCATGATATAACCTTCTCCTTATATCAGTCATGAGCTCATGAATACTATCAAACATTTTATTTTCTCCTTATCCCTTCATTATGCGCATATCATCTACATTCCAAAAATATCTGAATAACCTTTCATGGATACTGGTAACATTAATCAGACAACAATGTAACAATCCTTACATTTCTCTTTATTCCATAGTGCCATGAGATTACTTATACAACATTACACATGATAAACATGTAATCATTCCACTACATTCTTAAACCATTGACCGAGCTTCAACAATTCTTTCATCTCACATATCATTTGTAGTCTCTTCATCATCATCCACATAAATACTACCCATATGACCATACTGATTCTCTTCATGAGTCTTTCCCTTAGGGCATTGGTTTGCATAATGCCCGTACATTCCACATTTAAAACATTTAACCATTTTTGATGTCGTAGCAATACCATTATCCTCATCCATGTTGTTAACTGAACCTTTTCCTTTGCATTTACTTGCTTTGTGTCCTTCTTTTCCACACCCAAAGCATCTTCCAGTTGCTTTGAAACATTCTCCTTGATGCCTCTTCCCACATGATTTACATAGGGGAAATTGAACTTTCTTTCCTCTATGATCACCATGAAACACCATCTTTCTCTTATTAGCCGAGTCAGGAAACTTACCAAATTTTACTTTATTGATAATATTATGAGATTGCTGATTCGGCATAATAATGATGTTCGGACTTCCAAATCCCATTTTATTATGAAGATTATCATTCCATTCTCCATCATATCCTCCATTATCGTGAATCATCTTGTTTCCAGCCATTTTCTAAACCCCAAAAAGAATAGTGTGAGAGGCAAAAATCATGCTAGGGAAAACAACATAATAAAGGGGAAGTACCTTCAATATCTAACATCTTAGGTTTAATTCTATGATCGTTAGCGTAATTCTAGTACTATAACCTATACGTATACTTAACCTTAGAGACATCCCTAGACATACCTTAGAAATATCTCTAGGGATCTCACTAAAGTTCTCGCATCCTAGTTTCCAAAGGTTGACTAAACCTTTCCTCTGATACCAAATGTAGAGACCCGAAGCCTGACGTACATGGACATTACATTACTTTTGCGGAATACTTGGTACATAACAAAAACACACACACAAGGATCATAATAGTTTAGTGTCTTTGGAAACTCGGAACATAATCTTCTAATCGTGGTGAAAGATCTTCAATATCTCCCATAAAGATCTTCCCTTTTTTTTACCTAAAACCTTTCTTTATTTCCTGGGGAAAAGAAAACATAAAAGGGTGAGCTCAAATGCTCAGCAAGGGCAAACAAAGGAAATAAAAATCATATCATATCTTTTTGAAAATCATAACCTGCAAAAGAGATCACAATATCATATCATGGAACAAATCATAGAAGTGAAAATGAAATCCCCATAATCATAACATGAAACTTGAAACTTTGTGGCATGCACACATAATCATGGAAAATCATTTCTTGTTAGTCATGACTCATTGCCAAGACTATCTTAGTGGACAAAGTCCCTTTCTGAATCGAGTAACCCTCGTTTCAGTCCTGTTTCACTGAACCGGTATAACCTACCGTTCCAGCCCTGTCTATCTCATGAGATATAAAAATCTTTACCCAATGAATTGGAGGGAGATATAGGTCTCACCCATCTTATAATGAATCCTTTCTTATGTGTGCCACATAATCATAAACCATACATCATAGTGTAACCCATGTAATAAAGATGGGATTCTTAAACAACATGACATCATAAAACAATTCATATAAGATAAAGGAATTCATAAAAATATTTCCATCACAAAATAATCAAATCCATGTAATAATAGGGATAAAAACAGAACCCTTTTATTATCTTATATGGAAAATAATTTTGATAAAATACTTGAACTCCATTCTTGAGGAAAATATCCTTTCTACTTCAAAAACATTTTTCCTTTCATAACATGTCATACGACTTTAAAATAAAAAAAAGTTTATTAAAAATAAACTTGAAAACTTGTAATGGAATCTTCTTGGAAATAATGTTTTAAAAATCCATTTATGCCGTATAAGTTAAAAAAAACATTCTTCGTACTTTTATCGGAAAAGTCAAAATGTACCTCGTACGAAAAAACGACAAAAGATTCCTTTCATATTCTTTACTAAAAACTCACCGAAGGGTAAAATTGGATTTAAACTATTGTAAGTGGATGGAAACAATATTACATATTGAGGGAACATGGATGTGGATGATAAAATACTCCCCCGTAAATACTTACGAATAAACAATCTCGGATAAAAATGAGATTGTGATATTTCCCTTACCTTAGGTCCGACTTGCTTTGTACGTGTCCGAACCTCCTGTATAATGATTTAAATCATGTTATTGACTTATTCCAGAATCATATTCATTGTTATTATATCATATATGGTCCACTTATGACTTTATATTACCCGTTCGTTGGTAAATTCATGTTAAAGTAGCGTTTTGGGTAAAATCATCTCATTTGTCGTTCGTGTTTTTAACTTGTAATTATTAATATGATTACTTGGATCATGATTACTTATATCCAGAATTTAAAACATGATTTATATATAATATATATTCATAATATACATATATATAATATATTGATAAATGGAATCAGATACACCGTTCATGGAGACGGTAGTCCGTACGTACGCATGAACGCTGTTTTCGTTTCCTTATTCAATTGAATGAAATTAAGTAGATGACATACATATAAATATAAATAAATCCAGTATCATTATTATGTCATATATTTCATTAGTACTTATTATATATACTTTATAATCATTCATGAATGGTTAATCATTGAGAATGAATCTCATCGCGTCGTGGAGACGGTAGTCCGTACGTACGCACGAGCGATGATATCGTTCCCATGGTCGTGGAATTGTGTTGAAGTGTTTGTATACTATTTAAGTATCAATATCACTTTATAATAATCATATATAGTTACTAATTAAACCATTATACCCATCCAATTAATGTGGTGGCGGAAATTAGATTACACCACGGCGTGGAGACGGTATTCCGTACGTACGCACACGCGGTGATTTCCTTTTTCCGTAGGATGGATAGATGGTGAGATAGGGTTTTTTCATACTTATAATAACATATCAGTATATGAGTGATACTGATGTTATTACTTCATAATGAAACAACCTAATAAGAAGAAGTGGAAGAAGAAATAAAGATAAAAGAATTGGTAACGGTAATTACCTCTTCTTTGAAGCGCCTCTTTGAGACCTCCACTTAGGGCACTAAAATTGGTCTTTGAGGAAGACCAGAACCTCTAGGATTATTCTAGGGAAGTGAAGAAGGTATTTTGGCAGGGGTTGGCCGAGCTTGAGTGCTCAATGTGGTGTGAGGAGGAGGGGTAGGAGGTGTCCTTTTATAAGGGAGGAGAGGGGCACCTTTGGAATTCTTAAAAATATTAATTTATAATAAATCTAACCCCACATAAAAACCTCAAAAAATGACTCATATTCGAAGAATATATGAGATAGGGTTGTAATCGCATCATCCAATAAAATTTAGACATGTTTGGATCTTATTTTAAACCCTATCATTTTGATTTATCCTTATTTAATCTATTTAAGTTTATTTGTGGTAATGAAATTCTAAATTTTAAATTATAACAAATAATTACTTATTTGTTGTGAATTTTCCATAATTGTTTACTTTATAACAATATAGACCATATAAATATAAATTTATAATTTTTTAAATATTTTTGTGATTTTTAAACAATTTTATAATATGTTATTTTTGTAAAATAACAATAGTGTCAATTTTGACACTATTCATTTATTTGAATTTAAATAAAATATATACAGAAGATATGTTCAAAATAAAAGCTTTAATATATTAATAAAAGGTCATATGTATCTATAAAATTAGTGTATCACATTAAATAGTTCATATAATATTTATTTTATTATTTGCAAAACCATTTATTTGGTTTATCTCTTAATAAAATAATTACTACATCATTTTTGTATAATTATTTAATATACTTATTTGTTGTATACAAATTTAAAATAAAATCCTATTATGAAGATAAATATATTAACTTTCACAATAATACTTTTACTCGAATTTATCATCTTAAAATCACAATATTTAAATTGTTATATTTATTAAATTATGAAGTTGACAACTTTGGCATCATTTAAAATAAAATAATATAAGTGTCATAATAGCTTGTATAAAGCTCCAAAAGGTCACATATTCGACCATTGGGTAATTATAGTTTCCATTTACATGACCAATAAGTTTTGGTCAGGGTTTTGTGCCTTTTATGGTCACTATTAGTTTAATAAAAACTATATTCTTGATTTTTCACTAGATAAATAATTTCTGCATCACTATTGTGTCACAATTAATGATAATTATTTAATCCCAAAAAATTATAAATAAATTCTCATGATGTAGATAATTTTGTTAGATTTCTGGAGACTATTCATGTTCGAAATTTTATGATGTTTATCACTAATTTAAAATTATTATACTTATAATATTTAAGAGAGTGACATGTTGTCACTTTCTTTGGTTTTAATAATAATTAAATTATTTTCATTGAAAAAATTTAATTAAATTAATCTAATCCTACCCTTAGGTGATATGGGTCGTTTCTTAGTCATCCAATAGTATTTTGACATTTTTTAGGGTAATTTTAAAATATTATATTTACCCTTAATTACTCGATTTACCTTTAACTATGGTAAATAAAATTTACCGTAGTTACTATTCATAATTCCCAAAAATAAAAAGTATCTTATTAACATAATTTCTACTCACTGATTCCAAATATGGAATCCATTTTTTAAAATTCCATACACAGAAGTTGCAGAAATTAAATTAAAATTAATCCCGTTGTCGAATAAAAACGGGTTTTTGTTTAAAACATTGCAAAAGATTGAATTGATTTAACCTATGAATTTAAGGTAAACTCAATGCTAATGACATACATTATATTAAATGGTAAAAATATATTATATTTATACTTTAAAACCGTTCAATATTATAATTTAACCACATAAGATATTACGATGAAAAAAATTTTTTTTAATTAAAATATAGCGTGTTTTTACTATTCATTAAAATATGAAAGTTATCGGAAAATTATCAAAACTTTATCTAATGTAAATTTTTACATATTTATTCAAAAGAAGAATTTTCTTTTGTCAAATTGAACATATAAACATGTCAAAAACAAGATTTAATGTGGGTGCGCCATCAAAAGGCGGCAAAACTGCATTTTTTGAAAAATACTTATTTTACCCGAAAAATTTATTTTGTTCTTATACCATGTTCTAGAAATGTGTAAGATGAATAATAATGTTATAAAATTCAAAATTTAATTAATACTATTCATAACGGCTAGTTCATGACAATATTATAATAATATAACATTGTTTATTAAAACCCGGTATTGCGTACAACACACGCTATCGAGGAAGGTCGTGATTGCGTGTAATGCAAGCCAAGTCAAGGTTGCGTGTTATGAAAGAATCCTTCAATGTTTCGTATAACAGAATCCAACCATATTTCATTAATACATTTAATATATATATATATATATATACCCAATGTTGCGTAGAATAACTATTATCAAAATTGTGTGTAACACGGTCCAAGAATAGTGTTGCGTATACTGCAAGCTAATACGGTGTTGCGTATAGCGCAAGGTAATCTTGGTGTAGAATACAACATAAGACATTAATGAAATTAAAATAATATTTTTCATAAAATCTCGGGGTGTTACATTCTACCCCCCTTAAAATGAATTTCGCCCTCGAAATTCGTCGGGGTTATAAATGGTTTACTATTTGAAAGTTTCTTTGATAGAAACCCACATCGTAAAAAGGAATACCCAAACTTATCTTTAAAAAACAAAAGTATGAAACGTAACGGTTACCCAAATAAACAAATCACTGCGTTTCCACATAGGTGAAAATATGGATATGGAAGAGAAATCTAACCATCATGTTCTGATGGAGAGTGGTAGAGAACATGGCTATGGAAAAGCTAGCAATCACAAAGCCATAAATTTGTGATGATCTAGGGTACCATCTGATTCATCGGATATAAGGGCACTAGGACGACATTTTTGGTTTTCAAGATCATTTTCCTAAAGTTGAAAATTTGAATTACAATAAATACTTACTTTATTTTGGTACAATCTCATTGTTGTTCGTGCCTTGAACAATTTCCACTTCATCTCTTAAATAAATGAATTTGAATTTGTTATTCGTGAAGTGTTAGCAAATCATGTGATATAATGACGGGTCATTCCATCTGTCTCAATCAAATGGTTAGCAAAAATTATACACATAAGTCGATCTATAGTGAGATTAATCATATATGGTTCCTAAAATGAACTTATACTTCACATATCATACTGATTAATATAATAAAACTAGTTTTCTACTAAACAGGGACTTCATGTAGGTCAGTGGTAGGCGACAAAGGCCAGTCGCACTTCGGTTGTGGGTTCGATTCCCACAGCCTTGTCCGAAGCGATGGGCTGTCGCCCGTCCTGCAGGTTGTCCTTTTTCTAAAACTACATTACTATAACATCACATAAATAATATCAAAAAAAAGTTCTATACTTAAACAATACTAACTTATGGTTAGCATAATCCATTACAATCTTTAGGCTTGTCTAAAATACTTTGGTCCAACCTCATAGTATAAAGAAAATGATTACTTGAAATGTCGCCAACCAAGCATGTGAATACCATCATTTATCCCCCATATATCTTGTTGGTCACATTCCAATCATGTGAATACTTTAATGATGTATTCTCTTGAAAAATATGAATACCCATTAAACCTTAGTGAAAACATGAATGCTGTCAAAAGTTAACTCTTTCCACATACCAAAATCCAAAAATTCTATATACTCAAACCATGATATAACCTTCTCCTTATATCAGTCATGAGCTCATGAATACTATCAAACATTTTATTTTCTCCTTATCCCTTCATTATGCGCATATCATCTACATTCCAAAAATAGCTGAATAACCTTTCATGGATACTGGTAACATTAATCAGACAACAATGTAACAATCCTTACATGTCTCTTTATTCCATAGTGCCATGAGATTACTTATACAACATTACACATGATAAACATGTAATCATTCCACTACATTCTTAAACCATTGACCGAGCATCAAAAATTCTTTCATCTCACATATCATTTGTAGTCACTTCATCATCATCCACATAAATACTACCCATATGACCATACTGATTCTCTTAATGAGTCTTTCCCTTAGGGCATTGGTTTGCATAATGCCCGTACATTCCACATTTAAAACATTTAACCATTTTTGATGTCGTAGCAATACCATTATCCTCATCCATGTTGTTAACTGAACCTTTTCCTTTGCATTTACTTGCTTTGTGTCCTTCTTTTCCACACCCAAAGCATCTTCCAGTTCCTTTGAAACATTCTCCTTGATGCCTCTTCCCACATGATTTACATAGGGGAAATTGAACTTTCTTTCCTCTATGATCATCATGAAACACCATCTTTCTCTTATTAGCCGAGTCAGGAAACTTACCAAATTTTACTTTATTGATCATATTATGAGATTGCTGATTCGGCATAATAATGATGTTTGGACTTCCAAATCCCATTTTATTATGAAGATTATCATTCCATTGTCCATCATATCCTCCATTATCGTGAATCATCTTGTTTCCAGCCATTTTCTAAAACCCAAAAAGAATAGTGTGAGAGGCAAAAATCATGCTAGGGAAAACAACATAATAAAGGGGAAGAACCTTCAATATCTAACATCTTAGGTTTAATTCTATGATCGTTAGCATAATTCTAGTACTATAACCTATACGTATACTTAACCTTAGAGACATCCCTAGACATACCTTAGAAATATCTCTAGGGATCTCACTAAAGTTCTCGCATCCTAGTTTCCAAAGGTTGACTAAACCTTTCCTCTGATACCAAATGTAGAGACCCGAAGCCTGACGTACATGGACATTACATTACTTTTGCGGAATACTTGGTACATAACAAAAACACACACACAATGATCGTAATAGTTTAGTGTCTTTGGAAACTCAGAACATAATCTTCTAATCGTGGTGAAAGATCTTCAATATCTCCCATAAAGATCTTCCCTTTTTTTTACCTAAAACCTTTCTTTATTTCCTGGGGAAAAGGAAACATAAAAGGGTGAGCTCAAATGCTCAGCAAGGGCAAATAAAGGAAATAAAAATCATATCATATCTTTTTGAAAATCATAACCTGCAAAAGAGATCACAATATCTTATCATGGAACAAATCATAGAAGTGAAAATGAAATCCCCATAATCATAACATGAAACTTGAAACTTTGTGGCATGCACACATAATCATGGAAAATCATTTCTTGTTAGTCATCACTCATTGCCAAGACTATCTTAGTGGACAAAGTCCCTTTCTGAATCGAGTAACCCTCGTTTCAGTCCTGTTTCACTGAACCGATATAACCTACCATTCCAGCCCTGTCTATCTCATGAGATATAAAAATCTTTACCCAATGAATTGGAGGGAGATATAGGTCCCACCCATCTTATAATGAATCCTTTCTTATGTGTGCCACATAATCATAAACCATACATCATAGTGTAACCCATGTAATAAAGATGGGATTCTTAAACAACATGACATCATAAAACAATTCATATAAGATAAAGGAATTCAAAAAAATATTTCCATCACAAAATAATCAAATCCATGTAATAATAGGGATAAAAACAGAACCCTTGTATTATCTTAGATGGAAAATAATTTTGATAAAATACTTGAACTCCATTCTTGAGGAAAATATCCTTTCTACTTCAAAAACATTTTTCCTTTCATAACATGTCATACGACTTTAAAATAAAAAACAGTTTATTAAAAATAAACTTGAAAACTTGTAAAGGAATCTTCTTGGAAATAATGTTTTAAAAATCCATTTATGCCGTATAAGTTAAAAAAACATTCTTCGTACTTTTATCGGAAAAGTCAAAATGTACCTCGTACGAAAAAACGACAAAAGATTCCTTTCATATTCTTTACTAAAAACTCACCGAAGGGTAAAATTGGATTTAAACTATTGTAAGTGGATGGAAACAATATTACATATTGAGGGAACATGGATGTGGATGATAAAATACACCCCAGTAAATACTTACGAATAAACAATCTCGGATAAAAATGAGATTGTGATATTTCCCTTACCTTAGGTCCGACTTGCTTTGTACGTGTCCGAACCTCCTGTATAATGATTTAAATCATGTTATTGACTTATTCCAGAATCATATTCATTGTTATTATATCATATATGGTCCACTTATGACTTTATATTACCTGTTCGTTTGTAAATTCATGTAAAAGTAGCGTTTTGGGTAAAATCATCTCATTTGTCGTTCGTGTTTTTAACATGTAATTATTAACATGATTACTTGGATCATGATTACTTATATCCAGAATTTAAAACATGATTTATATATAATATATATTCATAATATACATATATATAATATATTGATAAATGGAATGAGATACACCGTTCATGGAGACGGTAGTCCGTACGTACGCATGAACGCTGTTTTCGTTTCCTTATTGAATTGAATGAAATTAAGTAGATGACATACATATAAATATAAATAAATCCAGTATCATTATTATGTCATATATTTCATTAGTACTTATTATATATACTTTATAATCATTCATGAATGGTTAATCATTGAGAATGAATCTCATCACGTCGTGGAGACGGTAGTCCGTACGTACGCACGAGCGATGATATCGTTCCCATGGTCGTGGAATTGTGTTGAAGTGTTTGTATACTATTTCAGTATCAATATCACTTTATAATAATCATATATAGTTACTAATTAAACCATTATACCCATCCAATTAATGTGGTGGCGGAAAATAGATTACACCACGGCGTGGAGACGGTATTCCGTACGTACGCACGCGCGGTGATTTCCTTTTTCCGTAGGATGGATAGATGGTGAGATAGGATTGTTTCATACTTATAATAACATATCAGTATATGAGTGATACTGATGTTATTACTTCATAATGAAACAACCTAATAAGAAGAAGTGGAAGAAGAAATAAAGATGAATGAATTGGTAACGGTAATTACCTCTTCTTTGAAGCGCCTCTTTGAGACCTCCACTTAGGGCACTAAAATTGGTCTTTGAGGAAGACCAGAACCTCTAGGATTATTCTAGGGAAGTGAAGAAGGTATTTTGGCAGGGGTGTGCCGAGCTTGAGTGCTCAATTTGGTGTGAGGAGGAGGGGGAGGTGGTGTCCTTTTATAAGGGAGGAGAGGGGCACCTTTGGAATTCTTAAAAATATTAATTTATAATAAATCTAACCCCACTTAAAAACCTCCAAAAATGACTCATATTCGAAGCTTATATGAGATAGGGTTGTAATCTCATCAACCAATAAAATTTAGACATGTTTGGATCTTATTGTAAACCTTATCATTTTGATTTATCCTTATTTAATCTATTTAAGTTTATTTGTGGTAATAAAATTCTAAATTTTAAATTATAACAAATAATTACTTATTTGTTGTGAATTTTACATAATTGTTTACTTTATAACATTATAGACCATATAAATATAAATTTATAATTTTTTAAATATTTTTGTGATTTTTAAACAATTTTATAATATGTTATTTTTGTAAAATAACAATAGTGTCAATTTTGACACTATTCATTTATTTGAATTTAAATAAAATATATACAGAAGATATGTTCAAAATAAAAGCTTTAATATATTAATAAAAGGTCATATGTATCTATAAAATTAGTGTATCACATTAAATAGTTCATATAATATTTATTTTATTATTTGCAAAACCATTTATTTGGTTTATCTCTTAATAAAATAATTACTACATCATTTTTGTATAATTATTTAATATACTTATTTGTTGTATAAAAATTTAAAATAAAATCCTATTATGAAGATAAATATATTACCTTTCACAATAATACTTTTACTCGAATTTATCATCTTAAAATCACAATATTTAAATTGTTATATTTATTAAATTATGAAGTTGACAACTTTGGAATCATTTAAAATAAAATAATATAAGTGTCATAATAGCTTGTATAAGGCTCCAAAAGGTCAAATATTCTACCATTGGATAATTATAGTTTCCATTTACATGACCAATAAGTTTTGGTCAGGGTTTTGTGCCTTTTATGGTCACTATTAGTTTAATAAAAACTATATTCTTGATTTGTCAATAGATAAATAATTTCTGCATCACTATTGTGTCACAATTAATGATAATTATTTAATCCCAAAAAATTCTAAATAAATTCTCATGATGTAGATAATTTTGTTAGCTTTCTGGAGACTATTCATGTTCGAAATTGTATGATGTTTATCAATAATTTAAAATTATTATACTTATAATATTTAAGAGAGTGACATGTTGTCACTTTCTTTGGTTTTAATAATAATTAAATTATTTTCATTGAAAAAATTTAATTAAATTAATCTAATCCTACCCTTAGGTGATATGGGTCGTTTCTTAGTCATCCAATAGTATTTTGACATTTTTTAGGGTAATTTTAAAATATTATATTTACCCTTAATTACTCGATTTACCTTTAACTATGGTAAATAAAATTTACCATAGTTACTATTCATAATTCCCAAAAATAAAAAGTAGCTTATTAACATAATTTCGACCCACTGATTCCAAATATGGAATCCATTTTTTAAAATTCCATACACAGAAGTTGTAGAAATTAAATTAAAATTAATCCCGTTGTCGAATAAAAACGGGTTTTTGTTTAAAACATTGCAAAAGATTGAATTGATTTAACCTATGAATTTAAGGTAAAATCAATGCTAATGACATACATTATATTAAATGGTAAAAATATATTCTATTTATACTTTAAAACCATTCAATATTATAATTTAACCACATAAGATATTACGATGAAAAAATTTGTTTTTAATTAAAATATAGCGTGTTTTTACTATTCATTAAAATATGAAAGTTATCGGAAAATTATCAAAACTTTATCTAATGTAAATTTTTACATATTGATACAAAAGAAGAATTTTCTTTTGTCAAATTGAACATATAAACATGTCAAAAACTAGATTTAATGTGGGTGCGCCATCAAAAGGCGGCAAAACTGCATTTTTTTAAAAATACTTATTTTACCCGAAAAATTTATTTTGTTCTTATACCATGTTCTAGAAATGTGTAAGATGAATAATAATGTTATAAAATTCAAAATTTAATTAATACTATTCATAACGGCTAGTTCATGACAATATTATAATAATATAACATTGTTTATTAATACCCGGTATTGCGTACAACACACGCTATCGAGGAAGGTCGTGATTGCGTGTAATGCAAGCCAAGTCAGGGTTGCGTGTTATGAAAGAATCCTTCAATGTTTCGTATAACAGAATCCAACCATATTTCATTTATACATTTAATATATATATATATATATATATATACCCAATGTTGCGTAGAATAACTATTATCAAAATTGTGTGTAACACGGTCCAAGAATAGTGTTGCGTATACTGCAAGCTAATACGGTGTTGCGTATAGCGCAAGGTAATCTTGGTGTAGAATACAACATAAGACATTAATGAAATTAAAATAATATTTTTCATAAAATCTCGGGGTGTTACACATCAGATCAGGTCGAACTGATTTAGAAACATATAGTGGCACGTAAAGTTGGATCACAGGTTCGTTGGACCATTTGACGTTATGGAGGGAATCAAACTTGTAGTATACCGATTAGCTCGACCATAGATATATTTATCTATGAAATATTTATCCATGAATTACAACATTGGTAGCATTCCCCAAACCTTTCACATGTTATTTATGTGAATGAATTTGATCTGGAGATAGATGCGCCCATTAAAAAGAATCTAATACATGTGCTGGATTTTACTAAGAATGTGTTGTGGGGAGAGACTGTGCCGATAGTTCATGTACTGTATCTACATGAACATGTATGGGAGGAAACCTGGGAGGGTGAATCAAATATGAGGGATCAGTGGGAAAATATTTTTACTCAAAATCCTAGAGATACATGGGTGTACAACGCGAGGAAGAGCTATTATAAGTTTGGGAGATCATAATATCAAGACATTTTTTGAAGATATTTTGGGATTATTTATAGGTAATCATTCTTCATGTCTTGAGTACATTATTATATGGTTTTAATTTTGGGTATTTTTTGTGGAAATTTTAGATAAATATAAGAATGATCAAAGTGCATAGTCGGCACATTATTTTCTGGAACCGTACACACTGACCTAGTAATCCATGACAACCAAGAATATTGGGATTTTCATATATCTCATATATTTTTTGAAATTTGTAACCTATAAAGAACAATCAAGCCCCCTTACACTATAATAGGTTCAAATTTAGCATCATTTTTATGGAAAATCTTGCACACTAGAAGAAAACCATGAGTACAAGATTTTAATCTCCTTATATTTTATAAAATTTTTTAAACCACCATCTAATAACCTTGTAATGCTTATCTCTAAACCAAAATAATTTCTATAATTTATAGTTCATCTCGGATGAATTTTAGGTCATTATTTCTCCTTTATTGGAGATTGAAAGCCCAGTTGTTACACAATCATTTCTTTTGGTAGGTTTTTTTTTCTCAAATGATTACTTGTTTTTCATCAATTCTTTTGGATGGTTATTGTCTTCTATTTTGTTGGATCATGATCTAGATTTGAGGAATACAGATCTAGAACTATGGATCTAGATCCAAAATTATGTTGTCTTTATTTTTTCAGTTTTGGATTTAGGTTTTAGATCCAGATCTGAAGCGACGATGTTGTTTTGTTGAAATTGATGATTTTTGTTGGGTAATCGTTCTTCAATTAATTGAGGTATGTGTTCTATAATTAAAATCACAATGTATTTTTTAAAATTATATTTATTTAATTTTATTTTCCTCAATCATGTTATAAATTGAGTTCTTGGACTAATTAATTAATTTGGATAATTAATTAGTTGAGAGAAATGTGAAATTGGGGATATTAGGGTTATATATTTGAGTAAATTTTTAATTGGGATTGTTATTATATATTGAGATTGATGATTTGATATAACTAATTGTTGCGTAAATTATGATATTTTTTTACTTTTTCACTGATTATTAACTATTCAGTTAATTAATTGAAATTGGGTTAGTGAATAATAATTAATTAATTGGTGTATTGATTAATTGGATTGAAGTGAACAATTAATTGGGGAATTAATTAAGGGGATTTATGAGATGAGATAAATTTGGAAATATTAATAATAATGAGAATACTAATTAATTTTTGGTCTAATTAATTAAATAAATTGGAACAATGAATGGTGAAAAAGGAATTTATGTTTTAATTGGGAATAATAAATGGTAATAATATATTTAATGTGTCAAATGGGAACAAAAAATGATAATAAAAAAATTTATGTGTTAATTTAGGACAATAAAGGTTATAAATGGTATTTTTGTGTTAATTAGAACAATTAATGGTAATAATGACATTCTTGAGTCATTTGAGATAATGAATGGTAACTGTTTACGTGAATGAGCCATGAATGTTATTAAGTATGTGTGTCTACAGGAACCTAGGTGTTTATGTGGTTAAAAAAATATATTTGATAATGTGAAAAAAATCTTATGAATTTAAATTATTTTCTTTATAATACTATATACTGTTTAATGTGACTAGATATATTTTTTAGATGTCATTGGTGGTGGCCTACTATGTTTTACCAACATGCTACTTGGGCTGCCTGATCAATACCCAAATAGACATCATGTTTATATAATAGGATAAGGGAAAAGTAAACTATGATAAATAGTTGTTCTGGGATGAAGTATGAATGAGTGAACTAGACAATTTTCATGACTATCATTAGAGTTTTTAGTGTCTTTACTTTTGAGTTTTCATTTTCACACTTGGCACGTACTTTAGCATGGCATGTCTACTATTCCATTTTGATATTTCATTTCTAGTTTTGGTCATCTTGAGATACAAGATTTACATTATTATTGATTATATGTTTTTATGTTATTGTTTCTTATTTTTCAGTGGTGTATTACTTAGATTATAAGTGGATATAATATCCCCATGACTGATATTAGATCTTTATTGCTTGTTGGTTAGGTCTAGCATAAGGGGAGGTGAGCCATAGGTCACATGGCAGGCAAGATTAGGGAATAGTTGTGTGGGTAAAGTTATAGAATGTTAAAATTCATTATTTTATTCCTACTATCCATATACAAATAATAATATTACATCACCACAAAATGAATGGTAAAATTCACAAAAATATCAATGAACTAGAAAAACTTATACCTCAAGAAAATGTAGAATATACAATTATCAAAAATGTATAAAAAACAAACTACTTAGATTATATCTATCCTAAATAATCACATTACATGTATCATGTAATAATTGACACACATTGTGGATTAAACATCCAAGATTAATCATATCACCCTTAGAAAATTGCTCTCGGGTTATAAATATTCCTGGGAAATATCACCAAAACCGCAAATATACTTTTTCACTAAAAATACACATCTACTGATAGTCACATTGATACAATACCCATCATAGTTTTTAATAAATTATTATTTGAGGTCACTAGTTTCCTATATTAGTATCCCTTATTTATGTTGGAATTCAAATTTCAAATGATTTTATATAATAAATCACTTTTTTATCTCATGCCATACTCAATATACTATAGTATATGATATCCCTATATGGATAACCAATTTATATACGACTAATTTCCTTCATTTTATTCATAATAATCCACATCGAACCTCCAATAACTCTATAGTCCTTCATCATAGGTCACCCCTCCCTAAAAAGTAATTTCCACTAAGAATTCCAGTGAGAGCGTGTTACTTATTCCACACAAGTTATGTTTATATATATATAGCATTATAAATCAATACATATAACATCATCAGGTCACCATATAAATAAAAAATGGACAAAAACCATTTTAAGTGTACCGTGGTATCTTAAAAATAGTTCATTCTATAAAAAAATTTTGAGAATATTCTAATATGTGATAGAACATTTATGGGATAATTCTTATGCTTCTTATATGCTGCTCCAACAAAAATATATTGCATTAATCCTCGTTTAATATCAATCTTGTCGGTCACAATGTCAAAATAATTCATGTACACTATATAACAAAGTAAATGTTACATAAAAGTGGAAATATTAGGGTCTTCTAACCTCATTATAGAGTTTTCTTGCTGTTAGAGATTCCACTTCAGCTACTAAAATTATTGTAGATCATCATTAAAGATAATATATAACAATTTTCTCATAAAATATATTTAAAATTTAATTTGTTTCAAATATAGTTTTACTAATTCATAATATATATATATTTTTAACATTTTTTCGATCGAATCGATAAATAGAGCCATCTTTTTGGAATCATTTCATAAAAATGATAAAATCTTGTTAAAGGCAATGTGTCCCTCCAAAAGTGCAATACCCATTCTAAAATTATATTTTTCAATTATTTTCATCGATTATTTATTAAAATCATCTATTTTTCAATATGATTAATTATTTAAATTAAAAAATTAACTCAAAAATTTCATTCGACTATTTTAATCTTCATCTCAAAGCTGCATACAATATCCCCATAACATTGAATGGATTTCATTAATGTTTATTTTTATTTAGAGTGAAATTCCAAACTGGATCTATAATAAATCTTATGTGATGGAGGATGAAAAAAATGTACCTCAACTATTTTTAAAAATGAAATGAACCATCAAGTATAATCATGGTGGAATGAAACAGAATTATAGAAAAACAAATTGAGTCCTCTCAATAATTTTTCTATCAAATAAACAGTAATATTAAAGGGGATATAAGAATCCCCCAATATGAGATGAAGAGGTCCTCATTTAAATTGGGGTATGAGACTACCAACTAGATTCCCAGTATACTCCAACTCTATTTATTTTGGATTATTATCAGAATTCTAGTGGTCCACCATAATGATTTTAGTGGAACTTTATATGGTATAAAACCACTTAAATCCATATTATTATTTCAATTAAATCCCACAATCCATAAATTTTATTCTTCTATAGTGTTTTTTTTCAATTATGTTATAAATTTACTAAAAAAGTACATTTCACTATTTTTTATTTCTTTACCCAGTACTATACTATTATATAATGGTACTAGAAAGAAAACAAATCATACTCTAAATCCATATTTTATTAGTAAAATTTGTTTCATTTTTCAATCAAAAAAAATATTATTACCTAAATTAAATTTCATATAATAGGACCAGTCATTTCAAATACCCTAGATAAATTTATTTCTATCATTTGTAAGATTTGTTAAGCATCTCTAATGTATGTTTCAGATTGCTATGATATAATATCAACCATCATATCCAAGAATCTTAAAAGTTTTTGGTATTTATTTTACACTACCTAACAAAATAACATTTTATATTCATTAGATTACTCATTTCCGAATCATTATTCTCTTCATTCATTCCTCAAATTATGTTCCTTATCTGGAATCATGTCAACTCTACTCAACAACCCCAAAACATACATTTCATGTCCTAGTAATACAAACATTATAAAAAATAAAAGTGAAATATAAATCTATTGATTTATATCTCATATGATATTATACATTGAGATATAAAAAATACAGAATATATAAATTCATTTATGTCTGACATAATAGGTTAATATCACCAATAAATTCAAAACCATTGTTAACTCAAAACAATAATCCAGCATATCATGGTTATCCACACATGGAACACACATTATCACACCAAATAATGTTTCTCATATGATACCTCTCTCTATAATTCATCACCATACAATCACATAAGAATTGAAATTTTATAATTTTTAAATAATGAAAATTTATTTCTAAAATCTATATACATCAATTAAAAAACAAACTAACATGGCAAAATAAAATTTTTTCTAGCTCCATGACTAATTCCTTGAACAAATAAATTTATTAATTACTTGGTAAGACACAATTCCATTCATAAATAGTAAACCTACTTGATAAAACATAATCTGACCCTATCTAAAAGATACATCTTTACACATAATTCAGGTATATGTTAATTATCCAATTATAAAATAACTGATAGCATAAAAAATATGATAGAAAACTTTTACTAGTTCACGTTGGAGTATGATACATATATCAAAACATGTGTTCACCAAAATTTTCATAAAATAATAATTTCACTTTGAAATAAATAATTATATTCTACCTATTAAAAATATTCACCTTATATTAATTTAAAAAACATCAAACATCATGAATTTTTATTATCAATAAACTTCCATTAGTCTATAGACATTATTATTAAAATTTAATTCACACATCCCATTATTCTCACTCTCAGTCAATAGAATTTATAGTTCTTAATGATACGAGGACCAATATCACAAATTTTTTTCACCCCAACACCCATGTCACAATGATAATAAAAAATACTAGAAATCTCTGGGAAAACATTTTAACCCAATAATTACTATATATTTTAATCATTATGACATAATATAATATATTTCATATTTTTATTGGTTCCCAACTCATAATATCTGATTAGATATGATGATTATTTTATAAATTTATCAAGCTACTTGACTCATCCACCTTATATAGAATGAACTATTCATCTACCAATATTTTACATTCACTGTGAGATCACCCTAATTATAATAGGAAAATGTCTATTGGTTATTTTTTATGAAAACTCTAGAATAATAATTCATAATGAGAAATATTACATAACCTTTTAAGGTAAAATTATCTCACTAAATTCTTTCTTATTCCAATAAACACATATGCTCGCATTTGTTTTGATTTTATGTGGACCTATATTCCATAGGAAGGTAGTAAATGTAATAATAATAGTGATGCTTTGGGTAATGCATTAGTAGGGTGGATGAGATTTTGGTCTCATATCATCAATTAAGGGTAATTTCTACCTACAATAAGACTCTATTAATGATTTAAGACATATTCTTGAATCATTTCTAAATCCCATAGTACAACCGGTTACCTCTATACTGGTGATTTGATAAAAAACATGGGTTTATGAGAACATATTCATTTATAATCACTCTTAGGTTGATAGTAACACACACACACACAGACACACACACACACACACACACACATATATATATATCAAAGGTTTTCCACCATTCTCTTATTATCTAGTGATGAAGTATTTTAAAACTATCATGCTTGGAAATATTGAATTTACCCACATCAAGGATGGTAGTGTGCTTGATGGAATTGGTATTGGGAAACAAGGAAAATCTTAATATCTATCTCTATAAAGGGTATAAAAACCCATATAGATTAATGTCAAAAAATGAGATATGTTATACCTTTTATGGTGATGTTACATTGACCAATTTCGTTCCCATTACTGTTATGCTTACTTCACCAACTCTCAACAATATTAAATAGTCAAAAATATACTACTAGGTGGAAGATTCAGATAAATGGTTGATATATGACTCACTCAAGAATTACCCTTTCTATATTATCTGATTATTTGAAACAAAACATTAGTGGGTATATTTTGACTCATATGGGATAACTTTCACTATGTTAGAATGACTATCTGGAATATATCCCTCTAAGGTCAGATGTTATTTATCATGTGGAATATGGCCCGATAAGGGACTGTTGAATGGATCATAAGGACTATTTTCATTAGTATGTCGTTTTTATAGGTAATATATCCTAGTTAATGTATGATTTAGTTAATTGTGTTTTAACATTAGAGAAAAATCTTAAATTTTCTAGTTAAAGGAAATTAAATACTATATTATTTTATATTCGTAGTTTTATGTAACTCCCTAACCCTAGTTACTTAGAGTCGGTGCCTTATTATATAAACATCTCATGACCATATGGGATTAAATCCTGAAATACTAATCAGTTTAGATTCCTTGGAAGTACTAGAAACAAATATAAGATACAAATTACATTATGAATTGAACATCAACAACATTTTGTCTCCATTGAACACATTCATATCCCTTATACTATCCCTATAGGTCCGTCATTATATACTTCTTTGCATCCTGGGAAAAATAAAATATTTAAAGGGGTGAGATTGGATTCTCAGTAAGGATAAAAATATAGTGAAAAATTTCATAAATAAGCATTAATATTTAAGGCAAAGTATATGACTAAAACATAAGCCTTTTAAAATTAAAAATAATCATAATATAGAGAATATAAATAAAATAATTCCATTTACATATTCACATTGATATTCTACGAGTCATATAATCACAAGTAAATATCAATAAATACTTTCATAATTATGGAATGAATAATGTTAGACATCATAACCACATAGTAAATGCCTCTTTCTAAGACTAAAAATAATATTTTTTCAAGGCCTTCTTCCAAGACACTAGTTTGTATTAGGAGACCAACTGTTGCATCAAAGAGCTATAGCGGGCTACACTCATCACCTACTAAGTCCAACGCATTCCTTGTGTGAAAATGTTGAAACATAACATAAACATTCATATTAAAACTATCATACAAAATTTCAATACATTAACCATAATTCATGAATGGTATAAAAATAGAACATTCAAATTCAAACATATAATAACCCATTTAGTATAATATTGAAGATTTTTTTACAATAAATCAACCACATCCAAGAATAATATCTCAAAAGGATGCTCAAATTGATTAAAATAATTAGTAAACCCCTTTGAGAGAAATATTACATTTTCATGAAATCATTTAGAAGTCTCACAATTTATAAAATAACTCATGTAAAATACATTTTTGAATCAAAGTTTCCCATACCACATTGAATCTTTTTTAATGAATTAAAATTTTAAAACAATTATGTTCGTCCATATGAGTAAATCCTTAAAATCATTTTGAAAACATGGACATTATGTAAATAGATTAAGAAAAATAAATTATTAAAAAATTAAAAATGATGATCTAGTTAAATATTCTATTCCATATAACCTTAAAATATTCCTTTAGAAAATATTTTTATAAAATATGGACATAGATGATAAATATATCCATGAAAATACATACATAAAAAAAATCTCGGATAATAATGAGGGTGAGGAATTAACCCTTACCATATACTTTACCTTGTTCGATAGTACATTAACCTCATTTATAATAGTTAAATCATTATAATTAAATTATACAAGAACCACATCCATAAATATGATATCATATATGATCTTCTAATATTTCATTATTAATAATATTTCAGTAGTATCATTGTTTTGGGTATTAACTTATTCGCTTGCCTTTATATGTTTTGTTACATAAGCCATGTTTTTATGGATAGGATGTATTTGATTCACATCCAGAATGATATTAAGTTCATAAACATAATTTTAATCCAAAAATGAAAATTATTCTTGAATGTTTATGATGAGGAATGAATATCATCGCGTTCGTGGAGATGGTAATCCGTACGTACGCACGAGCGACTATATCATTCTATTCCCGGTGAAATAGTATTTAATTTGATAGTATATTACATATATATAGAATCCTTGAAATATAATATTTATTATTTAAATCAATTTTACTCTTTTTTATACCCATCCAAATAATGAAGTATTTAATAACAAACTACACTATGACGTGGAGACGATAAGTCATAAGTTCACACTTATGGTGACTTGGATGTTCATATGATAGATAGAATAATGAATATTTTTGTACCATATTTATAATAAAATCACAGTATTTGGATGTTACTTGAGTTATTATTTTGGTATGGAAACAACAAAGAAAGAGGAGGTGGAAGAAGAAGATAACTTTGAAAGATGTGATGAAATTATTACCTCTTCTTTGGGAGATTCCTTTTGATTTGATCAAAAGGGATCTTTTTGATGGATTAATGATCAATGTAAGGAATATAGGTCGAAATTAGGGCAGTTTGGAGTATATTTGAGTAGGTTTTTTGCGATATAAATTTCTTTGGAGGAGTGAAATTAATAGAAGGGGAAGTGAGCTTTTATTAGAGAGGTGCGGGTCACTTTTGAAAAAGACTGAAATATTATTTTATTATAAAATCATTTTTAGTTTCTAATGGCTCCAAATGGATGGATATTTATTGGATAAGGTTGGGAGGGTTCTAATTCCTTTCATCCAATAGGTTTTAGAAAAGTTTAGGTCACTATAATAACCTTATCCTTTATATTTAACTCTTAGTTAAATAGTTTGACATTTACTATATCTTGTTGTATTTTTATATTATATGGTTAATAACCTTACAATAAACTACCAAGAGAACCTCAGGTGATTAATTATTTAAATATCTATCGGTATATACATCCTTTTTCCAATCTATATAATTTAAAGGATATTACATCATTTCATAAAATAGAGCTTATTTTAAAAACCCATTTATGTCAATTTTGACACTATTTAGTATTTTATTTTTTTGAAAGTCATAAAAAATTTATCACATCAACAAAATTATTTAATAAATAGTATCATGTTATGTTAACCTCAAAAATTCATGTAATGCATCAAAAGTCTCAATTTATATATATTTTAATATTTATAATAACAATTATTTTATTCTTTCATTAATAAGGTAATTACTGCATCTTCATTATTTCACAAATAAATTTAATTATTTAATGTATAAAAATAATAAATAAAATAAAATTATTTAGGAAATATTTTTATATTTATAATTAATATTTTTTGTCTAATTTATCTTATGAATAACCGAATTTTAAAAAAAATTAGTTATTAAGCATTGAATTTTACACAATTAACTCTACTTTAAATAAAATATTAATAAATGTCCACATCTAATAAAATTTGACCAAAGAGGATAATATTTTATTCCTAAGGTTTATTTTGGTCTAAATAAACTTATCCAATATAATTTGGGCATGTTTTAGGGTAATTATAATATCATTTTTACCATAAATTTCCATATTTCCTTTTAACTAGGGTAAATAAAATTTAAAAGTTATTATTCACCAGAAATTATTTTCAAACTATTGAACCACAATTTAATTACTGATATCAACCGTGTCTTTTTTATTTTTTAAATTCAATTCAATGAAGTGGTAAAATTACATTTTATGCAAAATTGAAAATGTTTCCTGAAGGTGGTTAAAAGACGATAAAAAGTTTAACAGAAATTTATACATCTAATCTTATTATAAAATGACTCTAATTAATTACATTGAACTAAAATAGGTATTATTTATATATTTCGAATTTAAAATAAATTTTAATAAAAATAATAATAATTTAAATAAACGTCGGTTTTAAACAATAACGTAGTGTTTTTCACTATTCATTAAAAAAATAAATATTTTCAGAAAAATAATAAAATCTAAACCTAAGCTGATTTTGATATTCCAAATCCAAAAATGAAGTTGATTTTGAGAAATAAAATTTATAAAATTTTAAAAAGTGGGTATTACTTTTCATAACTACTAGTTTGATTGGTCCTGGTGTGCTAGAACTCGCAAGCTATTGCATTATTGAAGGAGAGGCGTATCGTGGAAGTTGGGAATGTTACATTCACCCCTCTTTCAAATAATTTCATCCTTAAAATTTCAAGAATATTACAGCATAAAATTATTCAGGTGGTTCTCCATTATTAGTTCCGTGGGACCCCATGTTGCCTCTTCCATTTTAGGGTTTATCCAAAGAACATTGACTAGGGGAGTCATCCGGTTTCTCAGCACTTGATCTATGGTATCAAGAATCTTGACATGCTCTTCACAATAAGACAAATCAGGTTCCAGTTCCATTTCCTCATAGGTGAGCACATGCATTGGGTCACGCATGCATTTTCTCAACAATGACACATGGAACACTCCCTGAACATTAGAGAGACATGGATGAATTTCTAAATGATAAGCTAAAACTCCAAATCGTTCCAGAATTTAAAATGGTCAAACATACTTGGGACATAATTTAAATTTTTTACTGAATCGTATAACACCCTTCCATGGAGATACATTTAAAGAAACATGATATCCTACTTAAAATTCCAAATCCATCCTACGATTATCGACATAGATATTTTTACTACTCCCCAAACCAAGAAATATTTTCTCTAAGGAACTTATACATTTCTCAGATAAAAATGGATTTGTAGTCCTATTGAATGTTGATGGATATTGCCACATGATGTTGTCTAACATTAATCATCCACATTGTGGATCAGAGTTCTCCATATGGGTAAGGTTATTATTCATAACCGGAGTGAGTTTTCCCAGTATGTTTATAAGCAATTTAGCACCAGTTGCATCACCAGGTCGACTAAAATTATATTGAGTAGGAGGGAAATCCTTATATGGATTATCTGAATTGATGTGGTTTCCATTTATTCCACTAGTTTCCATTTATAAACAATGTCATACAATATATTAATTTATGAATCGCAATACATAATTCCAAACTGCTAAAATACCTAACATAAATTTAATAGTATATCCATATAATCAATAATCATAAAAAATATTTTCTTTGAGGAAGTATTAACTCATAAATTCTTATTAATGGTTTTTAAAGGAAATGTGAATTATCCTAAGCATATCAGCAGGTATTTTTGTATCCAAGAGTTCAGAAAGGCTTGTTGTCATGTACTGGGATACACCAGGTCAAGCACAAAACTTCATGTCTGTGTTTTCACTCCTAGGTACATCTGTTTAAGAACTGACTCTACCTGCTCGTATCCAGACACTGATGTATTTTTTAGAATATACACAAAATTTATACATTACCAAAATTCTAGTAAGTTCTTCGATACTAATCCTCAATGTATATCTTACTATAATGTTCTCTAATCAGGTTTTTTCAAATTCTAGCTTCCAAGGTTTGTACTAATATTCATCTAATATCAAATGTAATGACCCAAACCTATTTACCCAATGTGGGTGAATTATTACATAACATTGCCTTGATCACAAGAGATAAAATATGGAAAGGATGATTATTTTAGTAGCAAGGGAAGTACATGATACATACATAAGTTTTACATTACATTATAAATTGAAAAACAACAACATTGTGTCACCTTTTAAATCATTAATATCCCTTAGTCTATCTCTGTAAGTCATTCAATATATAATTCTACGCATTCTGGGAAAAATAAAACATAGAAATGGGTTAGCTCATATCCTTGGTAAAGATAACAATATAGTGGAAACTTTCATAAATAAGCATAAACATTTATGGAAATGTATAAGACTAAAACAGAATATTTTTAAACATAAAATTCCACATAATATGGAAAATATAAATCAAATAATTTAGTTTACTTATTCACATGGATATTCTACTAGTCGAATAATCACATATAATATAATTATCTAATTTCATAATGATGGAATGCATAATGTCGTACAACATAGCCAAGTGGTCATGGCCTCGTTCCAAGACTACAAAAAAGATTTTGTCAAAGCCTTGTGCCAAGAAACTAGATTGTATCATGAGACTTACTGATGCATCAATGAGTTATAGCGGGTTCCACCTGTCACTTTCTAAGTCCATTGAATTCCTCATATGAAAATTTAAAACATAACATAGATATTCGTATTAAAACTAATATACAAAATGTTAATACATTAAACATAAATCATCAAAGGTGTAAAAATATCACACTCATATTCAAAAATATAATAGCTCATTCAGTACAATATTAATGATTGTAATCATAATAAATCAACCCCATCAAGAATAATATCCAAAAAGTATATTGACATAGTTTAAAATAATGATAAAAACCTTTTGAATGAAATAACATTTTTTCCTGAAATCATGTAGAAGTCTAAAAATTTATAAAAGTATTCATTTAAAAGATATTTTTTAATCAAAGTGTTTCGTACCACGTTTAAACTCTTTAAAGTAATTAATATTTTAAAACAATTATGTCCATATGAATAATTGCATAAAATAATTTTGTAAACATTGAAATTAATTTAATAGATTTAGAAAAATAAATTTATAAAATATTTAAAATGATGATCTAGTTAAAGATTCCCTTCCATAAAACATTAAAATATAACTTTTGAAAACATTTTTAAAAAACATGTTCATAGATGATAAATATGTCCCAGTAAATACATATATATAAACAATCTCAGATAATAATGAGATTGAGGAATTGACCCTTACCATGTACTTTTCCTTGGCCGAAGGTATGTTAACCTATTTTATAATAGATATATAATTGTTATTAAATTATAAATGAACCACATACATAAATATTATATCATATATGATCTTATAATATTTATTTTTTAATAATATTTCTGTATTATCATTGTTTTGGGTGTTAACCGATTAGATTTCCATTATATGTTTTGTAACATAAGCCATGTTTGTAATGGATTGGATGTATTTGATTCATATCCAGAATGATATTAAGTTCTCAAAAATTATTTTAATCACAAAATAGAAATTATTCTTGAATGGTTATGATGGGGAATGAATCTCATCACGTTCGTGGAAACAGTAATCCGTACATACGCACGATCGACAATATAATTTATTTTATGGGGAAATCATATATAATTAGAGGGTATATTAGTTATATACATAAAAATATAAATTTTATATTTATTATTTTCATCAATTTTACTCTTTATTATATCCATCCAAACATTTAAGAGTTTAATAACAAACTACACCTTGTTGTGGAGACGGCAAGTCGTACGTATGCATGCATTGTGACTTTGCAATTCGTAGGATGGATAGAATAATGAATATGGTTGTACCGTATTTATAGAAACATCACAGTATATAGAAGGTATTGAATTTATTATTTTACAATGGAAACTAAAATGAAATAGATGTCGAAGAAGAAGATAACTTTGAAATAGGTGACGAAATTATTACCTCTTCTTTGGCTGATTCCTTTTGACTTGATCAAAAGGAATACATAGGTTGACATTATGATCAAAGTAAGGAATCTAAATGTAATTTATGGTATTTTGGATGATATTTGATCTGGTTTTAGCCTAACGAAAAGGCTTTGGAGGAGTAAAATTAAGGTAACTGTAAGTACCCTTTTATAAGAGAGACGAGGGTCAGTTTAGGAAAAGATTGAAATATTGTATTACTATAAAATCATTTGTGGTTTCTATTAGATCCAAATATATTTATTTCAAGGATATGGTGAGGATGAATCAAAGTACTTTCAACCAAATGGTTTATACATGGTTAGGTCACCATATTAACCTTATCATTTATATTTAACTCTTAGTTAAATAGTTTGACATTTACCATGTCTCCTGATATTTTTATATTATATGGTAAATAAACATTCAATAAAATTCCTAAAGAACCTCAAGTGGTCACTTATTGATATATAAAAACATATATAAGTCATTTTTCCAAAAATTATATTTTTAGGAATATTATATCATTTAATAAATTACTATTTGTTTTAAAAACTCATTTATGTCAATTTTGAAACTACTTAGTATTTGTTTTTTGTTAAAGTAATAATGACTTCATAACATGGGAAAAATTTTTATAATCAACCATAACATGTTATATTAACCTATTAAATTCTTTTAATGCATCAAAATGTTCAATTTATATTTATTTTAATATTAATAATATCAATTATTGTAATCATTCATTAATAAGGTAATTATTGCATCATCATTGGGTTATAAATTAATTTAATTATTTAATTTATAAAAATTATAAATAAAATACCATTATGTAGGAAATAGTTTTATCTATCTATTGAATTTTTATATTAGAATTTATCTTCTGTATATCTCTATATTAAAATGGTTTAGTTATTAAACATTGAAATTTACAATTTTAACTCTTCTTAAACTAAAATAATAATAAATATCCTTATCTAATCCAAGTTGATAATAGAGGAAAATATTTTATTCTTAAGAGTGATTTTGGTCGAAATACACGTATCCAATATAATTAGGACATGTTTTATGGTAATTATAATATCAGTTTTACCATTAATTACCCTATTTATTTTTAACCATGGTAACTAAAATTCAGAAGTTACCATTCACCAAAAATTATGTTCATCCAATTTAACCACAATTTAATTACTTATTTAAACCATTTCTCTAAGATATTTTGAATTCAATTCACTAAAGTGGTTAAGATATGTTTTGTGAAAATGTTCAAATTTTCCAACAAGGTGGGTAAAAGATGGTAAAAAGTTCAATAAAATTTTATACATATAATCTTATTATAAAATGACTCCAATGAATTAAGTTGAACTAATATAGGTATTTTGTATCTATTTTTTACTTTAAAATGAATTTAAATCATAATTATTATTATTTATGTAAAATTTAATTTTAAACAACAACATAGCGTTTCCACTATTCAACAAAAATTGATTGTTTTCAAAAAAATAACAAAAATTAACCATAATCTAATTTTTATATTCAAAATCAAAAAATGAATTCCATTTTTAAAAATAAAAATAAAAACTTTAAAAAAGTGTATATTTCTATTCATAACTGCTTGTTTGATTGGTCATGGTTTGCTAGAACTCACAAGCTATTGCATTATTCAAAGAGGAGGGTAACATGGAAGCCAGGGGTGTTAAAGTTTAGGTTATGAAAAAGGAACATACAATTAAATTTAACATCATGAAATAAAAATATTGTCTTGTCATTTTAAAACAAGAAAAAATAGATTATATTGTATTTTATTATATCATGTGTCAAGCATATTGTTGGGAAATTATATATTCTTAAACTAAGATTATTTTGATACGAAAGGGGAAACATAAATGAATTTAGAGTGTATTATACATGGTAGGTATGTGTGTGGATATCAACGTTATATTTTCCGATAACTAAATTGGGAAGCATGCGTTAACTTAATGGGAATATGGACATTTGTGGGGTGATTGGGGAATTATCATAATGGGATCACCATGTCCTATCAATGGGGTATGTATCACGTTTCAGGCTTACGTGTATGCTTCTTAGAGGGAGATATTTAATTCCTGTTTTTGGTAACTTGACATGGAGGGGAAACTATTTTCCTGGTAGATATGACCTCATGAGGTATTATTTAGTGTGGGTCTTTGCTGGGATTATGCACATGTTTTCCTGAGGTTTCTAACATAGTAAATGAGACTAGTAGAGGTAGGATATTGAATATTAAACTAAGTAGGATGACCTTTATTGATATCAAAATTATATAATTTACCAAAGTAGGGGATCATGGAATGTGATCAGAAAGATGATAGGCATAATCTTGGGCATAAATCATTGGTATCCTTGTATTATTGACCCTCATTTTTAAGGATTACATGGATGTCAGTACCCTGAGGATCCTATCATAGTATATTAAAAATAGAGGATAGATCATTTATCATGAAAATAAATAATTTAAAACAGTTCATGCTAATGTGAATGGGCCAACCATGTGTCCTAGGGCGCCTTCACAGAGGTATGTATGAGTGCCACCTAGTATTCAGTTAACCTGGGGTATTGACTATGTTCCATGTCTTTTCGGAAATCATGTTATCCCATTTATGATTCCTAATATAATGAGGTTCTTAGTGGGAATACCATATGTGTTTGTCATACAAAACAAGGATAATTAAACTCATGTATGGATTCCTTTAAAAATTGATGTTGTAGTGTAGGGTAGGGTGAAGTATCTCCCTAGAATGAGGTTTGGCAATAGTGTCACCCTAGTACAGATATAGGGAGAAGTATAAAACAATTATAGTTTATATGATAACTTTTCATTCCAGTATAAGGTAAGTTAAAATCGCATCAATAGTTTCAATAGAATGTTGAAGTGTCACTCTGTCTATGGTTATCTATGGCGCGTAGTACTCTCATTTGGAGTAGTATTTAAAACAAACATAGGTTCATGGTCTTTAGTGTGTCATTTTGGAAGGATTCCTTCACCCCAGTTCTTATAGATGATATGGGTGGTGGTATCTCATAATGTTTATGTATTAACTTCTTAAAATTACCCAATTACAAAAAACAATCTCATTATTTTACTTCAGTTTTGACATAACAAGTCACCTAAATGGAATGATATCAATTTTTCTTACAAATCAAGAAGACCTAGGAATAATTATCTGAAAAAGAGTTTCATATTTTTTTAAGGTCCCAAACAAATTTAAAATTGAAACCCTTTGCATATAATTATATTGAAATATGTGTAGTAAGAATCTTGAGTGTTGGGATTTTTAGGTGCACTCATAAGTGCATTTTCATGTGACATAAATGTGTAAATTGTTTATGAAAATATTAGTTCATCATGTGAGAATGTTACATAATCATGGACGTAGGCTATGTGACCTAGGAATGAAATTATGAACTGGAGAGTAGTTATTGGGGCATGAATTTGAAAACCAAAAATTTTATAAATACAAATTTCATCGTTATAATTTTTTCATATAATATCAATAAAATAAAATCATAGGCAGGATACCATATAAACATTATAATTAATGAATAAATAAAATAATTGGTATTTCAATAATTTAAGAAACCTATACAAATGGAATATCATATTGACATTTAGAATATTAATGTGAAAATTATGAATAGTATTATTACCAATATAAATGTAACCTCATCTAAGTGTAAATTAAATTTTGATAAGTTATAAATTATAACTTTATATAATTATATCCTACTATATATAATTAAATATTTGATAAATTATTAATTAAGTGTTTGTATTTGTATAAAACCTATTTTTTATTTATAAGTTTATAATTAATATAGTTCTTTAAAAGAGAATTTAATTTCATAAAATAGATTCATAAATTACTATAATTTTATCTTATGAATATATTAAAAATTTGTGAAACCTTACTAAATTTTGAAAGTGATTCAAAATTAGTTATAATTATAAAATATGTATTTTCTAATTATAAGTTGATTTTTATTAAATAAATAAATTTCTAATAATTATAAAATTGTTTTTAGAAGATGTTTTACATTTTTTATACACATCAAAAATGGGTATGTTGAATTTTTGGGATTTTTTGGAAATTCATTAATTATTTGGGAACAGTAAAATATGGTATTGTAGAGTATATATACATTTCAAAATAAATACACTATTCCTTGAGTAATGGATGATGTGAGCACAATAATCTAAAACTCCCCTTTACAATTTAATATATTTAGAGATAATTATCAAACTATTCATAGTCTTTATCCAAAATAATAAAGTAATGAATAAAATAATGAGAAAACACACCTCTCCTCCCCTATAAATACCACCCCTAACCACTACACCTCCTCTCAACTACAAAGACTATAAAATTGTCTAATATTTACCCAATACTCTTCCCATTTCTAAGCCCCATGGTTACGATCCTTTTGTCAAAATAAAATAAAAAAAAGTTCCCTAATGAGGCTGTAAAGGTAGAGAACTCAAGAGTTAAAACCCTTTTTTAGTTTCATTTAATTTCTTTTCAATATCTTTTCAATATCTTTTCATTTATAATTATTTCCTTATCTTCTCTTATGAAAGTGGAATTTTAACTCATGTGTCGTATATAAATTAAAATATTATTGTTTTAATGTAAGACTCAATCATAAAACATCTTCTCCCCTCACTTTTATTCTATAAAATTATAACATCATTCATTATTTGTCGATTTACAACCATCATGCACCACACATTTTCATTTTCATTTACCACCTTCAAGGATGGCCATAAAACCACTATAATAGTTTATATAGACATTAAAATATATGTTTTCATATTTCTGATATTTGAGAACTAACATATGAACATAAAAATAAATGATAAAACGAAACAATATCATTTTGGTCAAAAACTACAAAAATTAACCAAAATTTATGATAATTAAATGCTTATCTAGGAATTAGTCCTCATAATAAATAAGAAAATGATTTATTAGGTCATTTAATCTATGATATTCTCATTAAAAGCATTTAATTTGAATTTTTTATATCCTTCCTAATTTGAAACAACCATCTATTGATGTATACACGTGAACAAATCATGAAAACGAAGAAAACAAACAATCATGAGAGATGAAATTGAACTCTATAACTCCTCATAATGGCTATATGTGAACATAATTATATCATAGTGAATCAAATAAATGTATAATTGGTTCATAATTTATTAATTTATTAATATTATTTTATTGTAAATGATATTAATTTGAATAAGGAATTCATACATAAGGTGTGGGGAATTCTCAAACCCAACTCTCATTCTTTGAGTTGTCCTTATTTAACTCAATTTTCAGTATGAATCTTCTTTTAATGTTCCTTAAATATAATTTCATTTCCCCTGATTTTATTTTTTGTATATACATATTCTAGTATAGTTTTAAGAAAAAATGAAATTATTTTTGATAATGGACTCTTCTTTCTAAAGAACACATCTTTTACTTCCCATAAAATGGTCTCTTCATCACTCAATATTGATTATTCTTATAAAAAGTTTGTTATACACTTTTTATTTAAGAAAACCTAAAATATATTAATGAATGTATTCATTATTAATTTATCATGAATCTCATTTAATTTTAATATGTTATTTTATGTCCATGAATGATATATGTTCTATATGGAAAACATGATTATAAAAATATTTTTATGAGACGGGTGCACCCAGAATTATATAGTGCTCCAAGGAATTGGGTAATGTGATGTATCCCATGTGATACTGTTCAATATTCATGAACATGATGCTATATTTTTTCTTAATTATATTGTTATGATTATGCACATTATTTATGTGTGAACATGATGATATCTTTGTTCACAACTATGAGAGGTATTTGACCACCATTACATGATGATTGATCATTATGAATTTCCAAATTCAAGGATTTTATATAATTATTACACTCATGAGTTTTATAATGATTACATTATTATGTTATGAGGAGGATTATTATTCATGCCAATGTTATATTGATTCATGTTCTTATCTATCCTCTCACGCAACTTTTATCTCGCCACTTTCATTGATGCATCTAATGACTACATATTCAAACGATAACATACGGTAAAATAATTATCAAGATAAGAAGTAATTAAATATATGTTTATGTTTTATTATTTAAAATTTATGTGTAGTCATAATTTTACCCAGAAAATTAACCTTTATATCCTAGTTTTGTAACACTATTACATTTTTTTCCTCAAAATTGGGTAATGGTAATTTAAGAAAATATATTGTCTACATAGTTATTATTACTTCTAGGATTAGTTAATTTGGGAATTATTATTATATAACCTTAGTGAAAACTCTCAGTATAATACTATGAATATGAAAACACCTATAAATCTTTTTTATAGATATTATAATCCTAGGGATCCTGAAATATATTCCTTTAAATATAATCACACCATGGAATAAATAATTTATTCATGGATTCTTTACTTTTATCCTAAACATTTATGTATTAGAAAATGGTTGTAATTTTGAGAGAATAGGCCAAAATTCCATGTTATGGATAGTGACATTATTTCATGGAAAACATCCCCAATTCCTGGAAAGGTGGTGTTCATAATTTCCTAGAAATTCATACCCAGATATACCATGATATGAACAATAAGTAGAATAATTTTTAATGTATTCCTTCGCTTAATAGGTAGAATAAAACTATAAAGTGTTTTATGTGGAAAATACCATAGATATTTAGTTGATCTTTTAATAAACACATTATGGAATAATGGGTCAACACAATTGGGAATATATTATCTATGCTTTGTTGTTATGAGATGGAGACTGTGACATTGGAAGTTTATCATCCAGATGTAGAGTTCAATCAATGGTGCACATTGATTAAGAACATCACATTGATGGAAGAAATTGAGGAGATGGAGTGGGGAGACATTATGATAATGTTTCTTCAGAATTAGTTCCCTATGACACTTCCTATAAATATGGAGAAGGAATTAATAAAGCTGATGAATAAGGAAGTTTAATTTATCATAACATTTGAATAAAATTTCCCTAGTCATTCAAGGTACACCTTAGGTTTTGTTATTCATAGTGATGTAAAAATTAATAGATTCGTTAGTTCATTGAAAAACACATTCAAAAGGATCTAGAAATTTAATACTTTGCGTGTTATAAATAAGTAGTTGTATGTACCCTTCAAGAGGATATAGTGTTTAGAGAATGGTACCATGGATGTGGAGATACCAAATGAAATATTAAGTTTTAGAATGTAGGATTTAGATGCAATTGTGGGAAGAAAACCGAACCACTCACAAGTAAACAAGGTCAGAATAACAACCATGGTAATTTCATCAAATGGATGGTAAAATACTTCAAGTGTTGGAGTGAAGTACACCATGATAATAAAAACAAAAGACACATGAGAAAGTTGGATAATGTGTTGGATGAAAGGAGAGTACCACCCATGGTTCAATGCCTCATATGTTAGGATCCAGGGAACTATTCATGACAGTGAACTAGACATCATGCCCTCAACGGTAATTATCATGAAAACTCAACAAATCCAACGGAGCAAGGAAAATCATGTGACATCACTACTACTAAAGTGGAACCTGATAATGAAGTGTTGACATGTATGCTGGTTCTTAATTCATTAATAAAGATTTAACTATTTTATTCTAATTCTATACATTCTTTCATAACATAAAAGATTAGTAGAACAATTCCAAAACCACTTCAAAATATGCTGGTTCAGTTAACTGTGAAAATATAAAATGGTGTGATTATTGAATCCAAAGTATATAGCTCCCCTAGGTTAGTGTCTGTGGACTGAAACTCCCATTAATTCTTGTCCTAATTCAATTCTGATAGTTTGATATTATATTTGGAATGTATTAGCTACCCTTATAGAAATCCAACATCAAATTCTTGTAATGGTAGATCAATCTTCACATGCATAGAAATCCTCCAATTCATTACGTGTGTAAGTATAATGATGAGTCTACTTCAGAATCATCTTCTGAAATGTGGATATTATTACTATATGGGAAATCATATCCACATTAAATGATTGAGACAAATGAGATACTCATGATGGAATACAAGAGAATTCTAAGCGTCTACACTGATTTGTTCCATGACTAATTTCCTTGTCGTCCTCCTACAAATATTTTGACTTCTCAGTTGAACTTATTCCTAGATTTATACCTATATCAAGGAAAACTTATAGAATGGATACCATTGAGTTAGAGGAACTAAATAAGAGGATACAAGATAATATAGACAAGTATTTTTATACAGATTAGTGCTTCAACATTGGGTGAACTAGTCATCATTGTCAATAAGTAGGATGAATCAATGTTCATCTATATTTGTTATCTTATGAAAATGAAGAAACAAGATAAGGAACTATTTTCCACATCCACACATATGTGACTTGTTTGATCAACTATTTGGGGAAATGTATTTATCATAGATGGATCATTGTCTGGGATATAACTAATAAAATATGAGGAATAAAGATATTATAAAGACTACATTTCTAATGAGGTATAGAAACTGTGAGTTCCTAGTGATTCCTTTGAGACACACTAATACTTTAGAAATATTGATGGAATTAATGAAAACAGTTCTTAGATATTACCACAATATTTATCTGTTAGAATTTATAGATAATATATTGATATACTCTAATATCAAGGAATAAATTAGGGATTCTTTGACCATTGTGTTAAATAACTAATGACGGGATAGTCTATATGAAATGTATAGTAAATGTGAGTTATGTATAGAGGAACTATGATTATTGGGTCATTTTATCACTAGCAATAAAATATATGTGGACACCTACAAGGGAAAGGCAATCAAAGAGTATCCTAGAAAGAAATAGGTATTGATGATTTGTAGTTCCATTGGTATATGAGGGTATTATCGATGATTTGTGATGAACATACCAAGATTTTTAATCACTCTATGCAAGATGAATTAGAAGGGGAAAACTTTTTCTTGACTATTGAATGTGAAAATTTCATAAAAGTTATAACTATGTGTCTTATCACCACATCAGTACTAACAATTCTTACATGTGGAGAAATTGTTGAGTTATAGAGTGATTCATCAAAGAAGGTTTTTGGATGTGTTCTGATGAAAGATAACAAAGAGATATCCTATGCCTTAAGTAATTTGAACAATCATAAGAAAAACATTCCCCAACAAGATCAGTGGTTGGAAGATGTGATCTTTACGTTGAAAATATGATGGAATTAATTATATGGGGGGAAGTGTAAAATATATACAGATCATTAGACCCTCAAATATATATTCACGTAGAAGCATCTAAAATTTCACGAGTGGAGTTGGTTTGATATCATCATGTATTATGACTATCCAATCCTCTACCATCCGGGTATGACAATTAAAGTGGTGGATTCTCGATGTAGATATGACCCTGCATTATTATTAAAGATAAGAATTGAGAAGGATCCAATATTCTTATGTTTTTAAAAGATTTACATGAGAATCATTAAGGAAGGAAGATCAACCATTCTTTCTCAAATGATTTCCAAAAGATCCCTCATGGAGAAAATAATGAATTCAAAAAAGAAATGATGTGGACCTTTAGAAAAGGGTGTAATCTCTCATAAAAGGGATATACTGAGAGTTCAATATTGGTGAGGAATGAGTTGTAATATTTGGTTCATGATTATGTGTACCATAAAACCCATATATAAAGAAATGGGTAATTAATGAAGTATATATATCAAACATATCTATTCACCTAGGGAACACAAGATGTATCTTGACCTTCGAGATATATATTGGTGGGACAACATGAAAAATGAGATCACTAAATTTACACCAATGTTCCTAGCATATCCACAAGTGAAGGATGAATGTAATAATTATAAGAGGATGATGCAACCATTATCCATACAAACATGGAAATGGGGAAACAAAAATGGAATAATCACCAGACTTCCAAAGATATCTAGGGGAAACAATGCTATATTGGTTGTTGTGGGTCATTATAAAAAGAGAACTCACTTTATCACAATTAAAGAGGACTTCCCATTGGATCAACATCCATAGATATACATCAGAGAGGTGGTAAGGCTTCATGGAGTTCCATTATCAATTATTTCTAATTGAGGCCTAAGATTCACTGACATGTTCTATAAAACTATATAAATTTTCTAATCACTAAGTTGAAAATAATTATATATTATCATCCAAAAACCGATGGCCAATCTTGGGAGGACTATTTAGACACAAAAGGATATTATTGGGGCATGTTCTATGGATTGCGGAAGAGGATGGTGCCAATATCTTCCTCTCATTGAGTTCTATTACAATAATAGTTTCCACGTGAGCATCCAAAAGCAACATATGATTTCCTTTATGGGAAAACATTCATAACACTGGTGTGTTGTGATGAATTCAATGATGTTATTGTACTATGACAAGAAATGGATAATGAAATGTTGGAGATTATGAAAACCATTCAAAATTACATCAAGGCTACCCAAATATGACATAAGAGTTATGAAGATAGTCATCTAAGATCCTAGAGTTTATGAGGGGAGAAACGTATTATTCCACGTATCTCTAAGGAAGAGGACAATGAGATTTTGGAAGAAGGGAATGTTATTTCCTTAGTACATCTGCCCCTTCAGTATTCTTGATCATGTCAGATCTCTGACCTATAAATTATTACGTAAACCCACCATGTCTCAAGTACAAAATGTATATCACGTATCATACATAAGGAAGTACATACTCTATCCCTCAAATGTATTGGATCCAGAGGTTGAGCCATTGTAAAATGATCTCTCTTATATGGATAATCCAATGAAGATGATATACAATATAGGTAAATTTTTAGGTAACAATACTACTCTCGAAGTTATTGTACTAAGGGGAAACCATATGTCTGAAGATACTTCATGGGAACTATAGGAAGTTATAAATCATAATTACAATCACCTATTTTCATATTAGAACGTAGAAAAAAATTAGGGATACATTTCATAAGCGGGGAAGAATGTAATGAACAAACATTTTATCAATGTAAATTTCCATCATATAATTATTCTATATAGTATGAATCACATAAAATTACATTGAGGACACAATATAAACATTATAAATGAAGAATGAATGAAATAAGAAGTTTATATAGAAGTTAAGGAACATATACCAATGGAATAGTTAGCTGACATTTGTAACGGTGATATGACCATTAAAAATAGTAATTTGACCAATATAATAGAAAATTTATCCATGAAAGTATAAATAAAATGTAATCATATTATACATTATAATATGATATTAATATATCATTATATTAGAAGCTGAATATTTCCAAAATTGTTAATTAAGTGTTGGTATATTTAAAAAACATAAATCATTATTTTTTATTTTACAATTAATAAAATTATTTAAAATAAAATTTATTTTCAAATAATAAATTCATAAATTGGTATATTTTGTATTATGATTATAATACATTTTTATGAGTCCTCAATTAATTTTTAGAAGTGTAAAAAAGTGAGATATAATATTTTTATTTTTATTTATTTAATAAATTATGATATTAATAAAAAATTTAATTTCTCATAGTTTGAAAATAATTTTCATTAAATAGAGTTAGTTTTTTACACACATAAATTAATGGTTAGGGTGAATCTATTGTATTTCTCTTAAATACAATATTTTTTTAGAATACTAAAATATGGTAATTTAAGGTAATTTATGGTATATAAACATTATAAATTAAATACACTATTCCATAAGTCATGGATTTTGAGAGAACCATAATATTGAACTCCCCATTATTTTTATTTAGTTATTCATAATTTTAATAATAATAGTTGTATTTAGAAAAATAATAAACTAATGAATAATATAATGAGAAGACACCCCTCTCCTCCCCTACAAATATCACAACTCACCACCCTTTCACATCACAACTCCAAATACTTAAAGAATTTACAATTTCTACACAATACTATTCCCAAGTCCCACCCCAACATCTAGGAGCATTTTTTTCAACAAAAAACCGAAACCAATTATTATTTGGTGCTCCTTGTGGATAATTCATGAGGTAAAACCCCCTTTAATTTTTATTTAATTTCATTTCAATCACATTCATTCATTATATCCTCATATACCCACATCGAAATGAATATATAAATCTAGTGTATTGTATATACTATAATTTTAATCTATTAATGGAATACTTTAACATCAAACCACTTCTCCAACCCTTTTTATTATAAAAAATGAAATCATTGGTCATGAGGTGTCGATTTACCGACATCCTGTACGATGAATATTAATTTTATTTTACCACCTAAATTTTTTTGAATAAAAACATAATAATTTTTGAAATTTATTGTAAAATTTATTTCACAACATTTTTATGTTTTGGAACAAACATATATACATAATACTAAATTATAAAAAAAATAGTTCATTGTGATTGAAAACTGCTTAAATTAACCTAAATTGACTAGTATTTTTTAACTAATGATTCTTCTTCATAAAATATTACTAAATGATCTATAATATCATATAATCCTATATATGTTCACTAATAGAATATAATTTTAGTTTTGGGTAATTATCCCCATTTTACACAATCATACAGACATGAATACCCGTAATCTAATCCTAAAAACAAAAAAAACAAACAACCTGAATGATGAAATTGAACTCTGTAACTCATAGTAATATCCATAAAGTAACTTAATAAAATTATAATGAATAAAATATATTGCAAATAGTTTCTCTATTTATTAATTAATTAATCTAACTTAATTATACATTATATTAATGTGGATAAAAATGTGAACATAATGTAAGGAGAATTTACGAACCCAACTCTCTTTCTTTGGGTATTCCAAATTTCACACCATTTTCAATATGGATGTTCCATTAATGTTTATTAAATATCAATTTTCCCCTTTTATTTTCTAGGATATAAATTTTTTTAATCTGGTTTTATAAAAAATGAAATTATTTTTTTAAAAGAACTCTTCTTTAAAAAATTCACATCATTTACTTCTCATGAGATTGTTTCTATGTGGAAACTGTGATTATTAAGATGTTATGATGTGACAGGTTTTCCGAGTATTATATTTCACTCCAATTAATTATGAAATGTGATGTATCTCATGATATAAAGCTCTATATGAAAGAACATGATGCTAAATTATTTATACAATAATGGTGTTTTTATTACGCATATATGTTATGTGTGAAGATGATGAAAGATTTGATCACAACTATGAGTGGTATTTAACCAACAAGACATTATGTTTTGTTGTTATTAGTTTCCACATTCTATTATATTATCTGAATATTCCTATCATGATTGTTATTATGATCCCATGAAAAGGTTATGAGGATGATGATTATTCACACCCATGTTATATTTATCGATGTTCTTATTAATCCTTTTACTGGGCTTTCAGCTCACCCATTTAATGATGTATATCCTTATGTGATTACTTATTCAATGGATAAAATAATGGACAATGAGAATCTATATAATAATTATTTAAAAAATTAGTATGTTTTATTATGTAAAATTTATGCATGATTCTAATTTTGCAAATACACTAAACATTTTGATTATGGTTTAGTAGAAAAATTATATTTTTTATCTATAAAATGATTTAATAGTAATGTAAGAAAAAAATGTTTGATATAATGAAGGAATATTGTGCACAAATAGAGTTTCCTTAGTGAAAACCCAAAATTTGGAGAAATGGTTTCCAACATAAAATGACCATAATGCTTGAATCTTATGTCCATTTTACTTCTAATATCATTCAAATAAAATTCTTTCAAATAAACTAAACCTATTTCTATAAGGATACCCCATAGACCATGTTTTAAAAATTAAAAAAATTTATATATTATTCTTAAAATATATTTTATTGTTTCAACACTTTGTTTCATCCGCAAATTATGAAAACCGTGCATACTCCTTGTGGGAGTATCTCACTACCACATAATCGGAGATGGACAGCTTTTGAGTTATATTCTTCCTGCTTTTTCACGACCTACTTTCTTCAAGATGAGGGAAGGGATATCAATATGATGAGACATTCCTTCATCAAGATTAATGAGAGATAATAACCCCCCGAGTCCCACCTCTTATAGGCCCCGAGGTGGGGACTAGCACCAAGGGTATAGAAATCTCAAAAAAATTGGAGGCATTGCCCTCTTTATAGAATCATATATTGTAAGAAAATATGTATAAAAATCAAACAACTCTATAACACACACACACACACACATATATATATATATATAAAGAAACCATAATCCACCCCACATGAATTATTATGTAAAAAACAATAAATACAATGATAAATACAAGGTATGTACCAAAATAAAACTATGAAGAGACACAAAAAATTTCGTCAACGTCTAATATGGTACGGTTCAGAACGGCCCTTGTAATATCTCACGAAACTTGAAATTTTTTATATATATATAGGGTGACCATACAAGTGTACTCAGTGAAGAAAAAACAAAAGACACCCATGGACAAGTGGGAGAAGCATACTAATACCCATATAAGAAAATAGTAAAAACAAAAAAGTGCAGAAGAAGTTATACTATCCACCCAAACCTCACCAAGGCATAATAAATAATACAGGTCGTGTAAAGTAATTATTAAGAACATTGATATTTGTGTACCCTACACAACTTCCCACTGTTTAACTACTCATCCCTAATGGAAAAACCCTAATGATACCATGCCCTTCCATAAGACAAACATTCACAACCCTCCCACACACACCTGGATTCATATCAAGTCACATCTCAACTACAAACACCTAGTCCAAAAACCACAACCCCATCGAAAAGACACCAGTGAATGACCACACAAATCATCTTGAAGACACCAGTAAAGCACACCATGCCTGCAGACAGTTAAGCTTCACAAATACACCACAACCTAGCTGAACAGTCTTGGTATACGAATTCCTAGAAGAGGGAGAAGAGAATATCCACTAACAATCCATTAATCCCCCCACTAGGATGCTGGGAAAGGACACCCTCCCCCATAAAAAAGGTGTGTTCATCTTGTAGTGTTCAACACGGGTGGGGTGCATATAGAAATAAAATGGAAAAAAATGTATATATATGTACCAAACTCTCAACCCAATATGTTGGATTTTAAAAGAACATCTATTCCACCCAAAAATTACCTTATAACCACCTCCAAATACACATGTCAAAATGAATGATGGTATCCTCCCAATTAAATATATTAATGTCACGTCACTAAAATATAAAACTCAAAACATACCAAAAAACAATTCATTTATCCAATTGCCATTCTGTATTATCAATTAATTTATTTTTACATTCCATCCCTTCTTGGAAAACTACCAAAAACTTTATACCACAAGTAACATCATAACACACACCCACTTCATGAATGTCAAAAAACTCAGGGGCAGGGGCCCTCACAGGGTAGAAATGTCATTATAAAAAATTATCCTCCCTATACCATCCTCAAGAACCCCTGTACATAAGAAGGACCACATTCATTAGAACAAAAACTCACCCAGCTTGCAGTCCCATTGCACACTGCCCAATCTTGAACCCTCATTCAACCACTACCACTGTCACTCTTTAAATCCATGTTGCCTTATCCATCCTATCAATAAACTAACCCCCAAAAAACCTCATAACAACCCCACTCAACATCCCTACAACAAAACAACACCACACCTAGTATACCCAAAATCATAAACGATACACATTCTAGCCCTTCATCCCCACATCCTAACAACAACCACTTCTCAGATGAAGTCCCACTACATAAAAAGTTAATTCATCAATCAATCAACATGTCTCTCAACTTGAGATACCATTACACCACCTATACCATACCATATTCACAACCACATTCCCAATTACAACAACACATGAAAAACACAGACATGGGGCCAAACAAAACCACACACAGCTCAAAGAAACAACATTGCATGGTTTTAATTAGGTTTAGTATGAATTTTAATATAATTCCACTAGAGAAAATAAGTGTTATCACATATGCATTTTGATGCTCGGCCATACATTTGATTAACTGAATACATGTGATTAAACCGATTCCAATTATTATACGAGGGATTTACTTATCATACAGGTACACAAATAGAGACAACCAAAAACCATGATTTTAAAAAGAATACTGCCCATTCAATTCACACCATAGATCAAAGATTACATATAAAACAAAGATATCATCATCCATGTACTCACAAACCCATATTTATTACTTCTTATCATCTTTAATAAATTGGTATCAACTATATTCACAAGGGAACATAAACACAACCACCCCACATGATGCACAAAAAAAGAGAGACAAAGAAATACTTACATTGACAAGAAAATGATCAACAAATTCCTCCTCGCACCAAAAATATGGGGTTCTCGAGAAATAGTAAAAACTCTAGGGAAAAGATAAATAGAATGTTAAAACATAGGTGCCTGAATCCCCATGGAATAATGGTTCATGGCACACCAAGAGCAAATAGAAGGGTTTAATGAAAGATATGATTCATCTTCAGAATGGCCAGATCCTAAATCTACGAGGAGACGGTTTCAAAGGCCATTAAATCCAGATCCAGACCATGACCACAAAGTTTACGATTTAAAAGAAGATTCATTTTTTTCAAATATTAATACAAATTAAACATCCTAATGCTCATTAAATTTAGAATTTAGTTCATTTAACATCAAAAATACGTGGAACGTGAAAAACTCAGAAAATCTGGAAAATGGTTGGTCGATGGGAGAGTCACTGATGCGAGTCACCAACGCCTGAGTCACCAATTCCTGAGCCACCAATTCCAAAGACACTGACACAAAGAACTATATATAATCTACTCTATCATCTCCCTGATTCCCCTATGCCCCGAATCACCAACACTGAGCAACCTGTGTGAGAGAAGGATGTGAGCTTCTGACACTCACCTACTAATGAAAACCTAATGATACCAAACTATTGACACAGAGCTTCCGACAAGACTCAATGATTCCTAACTCAAGTATGAAAAACGTTAAATTTGTTAAACTCTTGAAATAACCTAAAATTTCCTCTCATAACTCCCCAAACACTAGATTTTAAGTATGTAATGCACCACAAATGTACAAGCTATTACATCAGATTTCTCTCAAACTATTTTTATCAATGATAATTTAAAACCAAACCTAAAATAATGTGGGGTCCAAACAAAAATCCCATAAGATACCATTCAAGAATAAACCACCCCATATTGTTTTGAAATATATAGTGAAACCTTAAAATGAAAGACCAACTACTCCATGATTTTCCATCCCAAAAAACCAAAAGACACACCACAATAGCACCAAAAGTCACACTGTCTGAACATATGATTCATTGAATTCCTTTATCCATGTCATGATATTGTCCTCAATGGGAGACACTAACTTTCCTGCCTAGGTTTAATCACAACCGCATTAATGAGTCTTGATTGGGGATCTGTTTCACCCCTCCTCATACATCATAGATTTATCATATATTGGAGAACAACTAAACAAATCATCTCAAAGAAAATATGGTTCAAGAATTACAAGGAAAGACATAACAATGTAGAACAAAAAACAACTCTAGGTATTGTTCACAAATCCACATCTGCCTTTCCCATGTACTCTGACCAAGTCCACCATGCCTTCACAACATAGAAACTGAGGGAATGGTCCATCCACACAGCCTCATCTCATAATGATCCTAGTTCTCTACTAGTCGTTCTATGAGCATTACATGATCCTCAATATCCGTCTCTACCTAATCAATGAATTGGGAGTCATCGTGAAGATAATGATGAATCTGGGATGCATGAATGGAAAAATGGATCCTTCTCAACTGTGGTGGTAATGCCCATAGGTGTTCCACATGGCCCACTTATCCCAACACCATGAAGGGTCTGATGAACCTAGGAGAAAGCTTAATTCTTATACTGAGCAACTACTACCCACGCCGAGGGGAAACAATCATGAAAAAGTGGTTCCCATCCTCAAACTCCAAGGGCCTTCTCCTATTATCATTATATGACTTTTAATGGCCTTTTGCTAAATTCATCCTATCACAGAAAATCTAAACGTTCTCAGTCGTACTTTGTACCATGTCCTGACCCAAAATAGGGGCCACCCCAGCTTTACTCTTGCTCAATGGTGAATGAATTTGTCTCTTGTATAGGGATTGAGAAAAGGACATGTTAAGGTAATAGTCATAGAAATTATTGTAAACAAACTCTACTACAGTCATTGGTAGAACCAAAGACCCTCTAAAGTCTATAACACATACTCAAAACATGTCCTCCAAGGTCTGGAAGGTGCTCTCAATAAACACATCTGTCTAGGGGTGGAAATCATTGTTGAGGCATAACTGAGTCCCAAATTCATGCTGAAATATATTCCAAAATCATGAGGTAAAACAGATATCCCATTCTGATATTTTGGATATTTTAATCCATGCTGCTACACCAACATTTCTACAAAACCCTATGCTAAGGAATACACTACTCTCAACCCCTTGATTGCTAATAAGTGAGCATATTTCATCATCTAATCCACTACTACCAATATTACATTGTATCACCCAAAGGCATGGATAATCCTATGAAACAAATCCCTTGATATTTCATCCCACTTCCACATTGGGATACCTATGGGCTACAAACACCCACTTAGAAAATGGTGCTCAACCTTCACATGCTATCATACCAAGAACTTTTCTACAAACTCCAACACATCTCAGTTCATCTTATTCCACAAGAACTATTACCTCATTCCACAGTGCATCTTAGAAACTAATGGGTGTACCTCTAAGGGTGATCTATAAAACTCATGGGGAACTCCTTCATGCTTCACCATGGGGAAAAATATCTTTTCATGTAACAACATATCATTATGTCCATCTACGGACTATACCTCTGGAGCATTACCCTCGTCAACGCAATCACGCATCATCTCCACCTCTGAGTCTACCCATTGAAGCTCTTCTACCTACTACCTCAGAGTTGACCGCACCATCATCTAAATTAGATAGCCACTTCCATAATCTATTTATAAATCTTAGATCAAGGTATCCAACACCTCTATCGGTATTCATGGATCCGTAGATTCTCAAACAACCTCTATATAAAATTTCCTACTCAAATCATCATTCACAACATTCCCCTTTCTGAAGGTGAGGAGATTAAAAAATCGTAATCCTGGAGAAACTCCATCCACTTCCACTAAAAAATTTCAGATCTCGATAGGAAAATATGTACCACAATTTATTGTGATCCATAAATACAAAAATTAACTCCCTAATAATACAATAATTGAAAAAAATTAACACAAACATGACCACAATAAGCTCCAGATCATGGGTGGAATTGGTAAACTCATGGGGACACAAATTCCTAGACCCATAAGATATCACTACCTATTTATCCTTCAACACACTCCACAATACAAAATGGGATGCTTTGTAAAATACCTCAAACATCAACCATTATTCAAGAAACTTGAGCACTTGGGTACTAACCATCTTCCCCTTTAGATAGTAAAACATTACATGGGACAACTATCTCATCCCAAACAGATGACCTTTTTTTGTTAGAGTTGTCAATGGCATAACTACTAAAGAGAAATAATGTATGGATATCCAATAACATACTTTCAAACATTGAAATCTGAAAACCAATTCCACATTTATGGGTTCTACACAAAGAAACACTGCCTTGAGAATTGACGAGTCAGATACTACACCCTTTTGAGGCACCATATATCCATGGAAGTGGATCTCCCATGTACAGAACATACTGCTAGATTGAATTCCATAGAGATAGTGGTGCTGAAGGACCTCTAGAATAGTCTTGAGATTCTCATTATGCTTCTCCTATAACTTCTAGAAGATGAAGATGTAATCGATCTATATGACAATAATCTAATCTTGAAACTATTTAAAGACAGAGTCCATAAGCCCCATGAACATAGATAGTGCATTCATAACACTAAACGACCAAACCACAAACACAAATTTCCCATAACTGCATCAGATAGTAGTCTTTTGGATGTCACCCTCCTTTATCCTCAAGTAGTGATTCCCAGATCATATATCGACTTTATAAAACATTCGTTCCTTAGCAGATTGAACATATAATCTATCCTCAGTAGAGGGTAACTGTTCATTAATTCTACTAGATTCAAAATCTGGTAGTCTATACACAGTCTCAAAATACCATCTTCCTTCTTCGCAAACATGATTGGAGCACCCCACTACGACACACTATGATGGGTAAATACTTTCTTCATCAGATCATCAATCGTAATCCTTCATTCGCATAGCTCATAAGGTTCCCTCAGATATGGAGCCATCAAAATTGGAGAATCACCAGGTTTTAAGTATATCCCAAAATCAACCACACGTCAAGGTGTATAGTCACAAACTCCTCCAGAAGAAATCCATGAACTCCCCAACAACTCTGGGATCCCCCAAAATCTCTGCATCCATTGATTTAGCTGACATACTGGCCAACAAGGAAAGAAGATGGTCTACATGAAAACCGCCGATCAAAAAACTCCACTCTCCAAAGAAAGCCACACAATGGTCATCCAAGTATGAAAACATGACTCTTCTCTTAAATATGTTGATAACATCATGCATAGAATAAAACTTGTTGATACTATGGATAACACCATATAGATGCATCTATAGCATAAAAAGATAACCGTTAGACTGTTGTGGCCCCAACATTAGTCTAAATCCCTCGCTAACATCAAAAAATTGGGTTTGACCTCTGACTGGTGTACTCAACCCCAATAGGGAAAAAAGTCTCTCTATTTATAGTTATAGAAAAGTGGTTAGAACAAGTGAATCAAAGGATCACAAAGCACCATAATCAATCAAGGCGTAAAAAAGTAATTTCATAATATAATAGTAACTCATATGGTCATTGTCCATATTGGAACTGCTACCTCTACAGCATGCAACTGACTGTTCCAAGCTCCTTTACCCCTCTACTTTTTTCCACCTCCTCAAAAATTCCTTGGTCAAGGTCCTTCTAGAATGACCTATTGTCAGCCTATACCTTCTCCATCTCCCCCTTGTGGATCCACTGCCATTCGTAACTACTGCAGAAATGGATTTACCAGAAAATACTCTTGAGTTGGGCATTGGACCTTCCCACCTCCACTGTACTAAGTTACAACTTGGAACTAACTTTGAAGGTTCTCATGCCTTCCACAAGTGAAACAACTCAACCTGAAACCTACAAGAAAAGGACAACGACCATAAGGTCAGAACTAAAACTGATAGGGTTAGCTCCCCACTAGCTAAAATGTGGAAGGTCTTAATGAAGAATACCTACTGCTAACAGCCTTCTCCTTTTAAGAACACGGTTGGCCCCCTTCTCGTGGTAGGCCTCCTCATGACTATATCCTTTCCACTACATTAGCCTTATTTCTGATCATCTAAGTATGTACATATGGTGAAAGGAGTAAATACATACTGGAGAGAAGGATAGAGTGACTTCTCTAATCATCTTTTCTAGGACTCCTCATTTGGGATGAGATCTGGATAAAAGAGAAATAGATACATGAATGTGATCCCCACCTTACATACTGAAATTCTACCCTATAAGTGGGAGATAAGTACCTATAATTTATCATTTGTCATCATCGATGAGATTAATTACTCCAGGGGCACCTTCTCAATGTCATCCTAAGAAACATTAGTCTCCTTCCTCTCTCAAAGGTAATTTTTACACCACTGATTCACTTCTCCCCACACATGGATCACTTCCAGGGCCACACAATACTCCGTCGGAGCACCGTTCAAGGGGAAGGTGATCTCCACTCCTTAAGAGAACTCTCTATCTATGTATCTGAAATGCATCCTTCATACTTTCCCAAAGTCTTCTACACATAGTGTCTCCAACAATTAGTTGTCCTTGTCCTCTAGATCATCCCTCATCTGATCATACAGATTTTCCTTCTAAGCCTCTATTTCCCGATCCACTCATAGACAACGATGAGGTTAAATAATTTAAAGTTAAACAATGAATTCCTAATCATGAGTAGTAAAAAAAATTTAGAATTCATTTTAAATCATTTTTTATTTTATTTTCAAAAAAAGTCCTAAAAAACAAGAACATGAGTCACCATTATGCATATACCATTCCTAGGGTCTCTACCACAAAATTAGTGTAGAATGACTTGGTTATTCAGTATGCTCAGAGTCCTTACATCTGATCATAGTGGGGCCTAAAAAATATTTGTACTAGTTTGTATTCCATTTCCTATGTAATTCACCAAGGTCAAATATCATTGTTTCCCTAATAACACATGAAACCCTCATTGTACCAAACTCCAAACTCCATCAAATAACTCATCCATAATCTCAGTGTCCATTCTATCCTGATACTCCTTCTTCAATATGATGGAAGGTATCATAAAATGTCAAGACCTTCCTTCCTCAAGATGAAGGAGATATAATTACCCCCATGTCCCTTTTCTAATAGGCTCCTGGGTGGCGACCAGCACCAAGGATATATAAATCTCACAAAAATTGGAGGCATTTCCCTTTTTTTAGTAATCATGATCAGAAGATAGTATATATCAACCTCAAACACCTCCAAGACACATATACATATAATGAAACCAAAATCCCCCCACGAACATGTTTAATATAAAACTACAAGAAATAAAAATAAAAATTAGAGGTAAGTACCAAAATAAAACTAAGAATCGACACAACAACCATCCCCAAATTTCAATCTAGTAAGTTCTAGCATGGTCTGCATAATCTCCCTAGAAACCTAAAAAAAATTTATATAAGTATGGTGATCATACAAGTATACAAAGTTGGGAAAAACCAAAGTCACCCACACAAAAGTTGGAGAATCATATTAATGCCCCTATAAGAAGACAATAGAAATTAAAAAGCACTAGATACTGTATAATTTACTCCCCAACATAACTAAGGAATCCTCACAAAATAACACATGTCAAGTAAAGTAACGTATTAAGAACATCAATATTTGGGTACCCCACACCTTTCCCACTGGTTAACTCCTCATCCCTAATAGTTGATGTATTCACGCTCCCACACTCTTCAAAGATCCCCACTGTCAAATCCTACCCATACACACATAGTCCACATTACACATTACATATCACCCGCAAAAACAAGATCCAACAACCACAAACCCATCCTGAAGACAATTGGGAATCACCACACAACTCATTTCGAAGACACTTGGGAATAACAACCCACCCTTAGACACATAGGCCTCACAACCACACCACAACCTTCCAAGAGCGTCTGGGTCTACCAAAGCCTAGAAGAGTGAGCATAAATGATCCAATAATGATCCATCCGTCCTCCAATTAGGATGTTAGAAAAGAAACCAACCCCCATTGAAACGGGGGTGTTTAGAACAGAGTTCTCAACACATGTGGGGTGCATATAGAAATCACATGGAACTACTTGTATATATATAGGTACTAAACACTCATCCCAAAAAATGTGTTTTCATAGCATCAACTATCCCACAAAAAACATTACTTGCTTCCACCTCAAAATGAACGTATCAAAAAAAATAATGCTCACTTCCAAATTTGATAAATGAATTCAACTTCACTATAAGCCAACACTCGAAACATACCCCCAACCAATCGATTTAACCAAGTTTCATTCTATATTATCAATTCATTAAATTATTCATTCCATACCTGCCCATTAAACAACAATAAAACATACCACAAGTAACATTATAACCCACACCAACATCATGTAAGCCCAAAAACTCCCTGCCAAGGGATCTCACAAGCTAACAACATTGTTCTTTAAAATTATCCCTCCCAAACCATCCATGGTAGCCTCGATGCATGAGATGAACCGCATTCACAAAAACAAAAAACTCACCCAGTATGTAGTCCCACTACAAACTACCCAGTCTTGAACACCTATTAAAACACTATAACTAGAATTAATCAAATTCATAAAGCCTTGTCATTCTAATCAAAAAATTATCCCACCAAAGGACCCCATCACAACCCAACTCGAGATCCCTACAACATATCAACACCACACCCAGTACACACATAAACATTAACATTACATAACCCAGTCCTGTAGCCCCACTGCCCAACCACAACCACTCCCCAGATGCAGTCCCACTGCATAACAAGTTCTTCTAGTCCACAATAAATAAATCTCTCAACATGAGATACCGTTACACCACCTATACCATCCCATAATCACAACCACACTCATAATCACGTCACCACCCAAACTATATAAACACAATGCTGAATAAAGCGACACACTACACACCACCACACCAACAAGGAATTTTTTTTATTCAGGTTTAACAACACTTGTTCATTAATTCAGCATTATAAAAATGGGTTATCACAGAAAAAGGTTGATCCTGGGGAATCCATTTATTTAAACAAATATACATGATTAACCATATTCTAATTTTTACAGAAGTGATTCAAAAATAATTTAGGTTCAAAAATAGTGACCACAAATTTCCATGATTTTCATAAGAATACATCCCAAATAATTCACTAGATAGATCAACGATAACATATAAAACAAAGCTATCATCATCCTCGTACTCCCAACCACTCATTTATTACATCCTACCATCTTTGTTAAATTGAATTCAACCATATTCACATGGAAAATAATTACACCAACCCCATATGATTCATAAAAGAAAAATAGATGAAGAAAAACCTACTTCAAACAAGAGACAATCTACAATTCCTGCTTGTTCAAAAATAGGGGGTTGTGTGGGAATAGAAAAAACTCTATGGGAAAACTGAATAGACAGTTGGAGAATAAGTGCATGACTCCCAGGGGAAGAATGGTTCTCAATGTACCAAGAGGAAATGGAAGGGTTTAAAGGAAGATAATATTCGACTTTAGAAAGGCTAGATCCTAAATCTACGGGGAAACGGTTTCAAAGGACATTAATGTTGGATCCGGACCAAGGCCATGTAATCTAGCAGTCGTATGAGGCTTCTTGTTTTTAGTGCATAAATACAATTCTATGTGGAGTAAAACTCATTAAATATGGTATTTAACTTCAAAATGATTCAGAAAGTGAAAGACTCTGAAAGGATGGGAAATGAATCACTTATGGGTGAGTCACCAACGCGCTTCACCGACACCGGAGTCGCCGACACCTAAGACACTAATGTCTGATCCACTGACATGGTGACCTACTAATACCCTAAGTCACTGACACCCTTAGTTACAAACACTGATCTACAGATGCGAGCTACTAATGCAAGCTACCTATGTTGAGCTACTGAAGCCAAACTAAAAATGTGACTCACCAATGCCTGGCCCACTGATGGAAAAAATGGAAATTCAGAAAACTCGTGAAATGGGAAAACATTTCCTCCATGAACACAAAAAACACAATATTTTGACAATGTATTGGTCCACAGTGGTATGGTCAACTATAGGAAGTGTTTGATAGATTAGGTGGTGTATGGAGATCCTATTTTTGTAATCATCGTGTAGAAATATGAATTTTAATATGCACTTAAATTTTTCATATGAATGAGGACCATATCATGGACTTGATGGTAATGTTGTACCAATTTATTGGTTCCAAAACACACATTATCTTCTATACAGTATAGATATCATAGAATATCTATGACCCTTATCCTTTGGTTTTTCAAAAATGAAAAAATATGGGTTTGGTGTCTTAAAATGGTCACATATTAATTCATTGGGTATAACTTATTATATCATATTTGATGATCACTATAGTCGCTTATATTCTTAGAAAACCATAACTCAATTTTAATACAGTAGCGATTAATTATTTCTGGGTTCGAGTCTCACCAATTAATTTTCTGATGAATTAGTGTAGTGTTTTTCTGGTATTTCTACACCTCCCTGGACATGTTGTAATATAAATAAATTATTAATCCACACATTGATTCCCATTTCATTTCTCTACATATTTCAAAGCTGATGTGCCCATGAAATTGTAACAATCTTTCATCAAACATATTATACACCACCATCTAAATGACTCATCTCACAAACAATCATTTTATTTTTTTTATTAAAAAACTACAGCCATCATTAAATAGAAAATCATATTTTATAAAAAATTATATCCCATATATGAAGTATCAACCCCTTAATTTTCTCTATGGTACATGACTACCTAAAAACCACTCTTACAATTGTCAAAATCTTCAATTATTATTTTTCAAATTTCATTCCTACGTATAAATACACAATGATGATTCCCAGCCACCAAACTCAATATATCCCTTCTTGAGTCATATCATGTCGTTCCATGGAATAAAATAAAAAACATCATACTATGTATAAAATTCATTGAGGTTATATTTTTAAAAATACTATTTTTATATTATATCCTATTATTATCCCGAGAAATATCCTAGCATACACTAACAATCTAGATATATAAGTACTTAAATATTATATTAATAAAAAAGGAAAATAATCATACCACCCAAATAATTTTCCATACTCACACCACCTTGATCCACCACTCATAAATTCATGTCTCCCCCTATAGTCTACCGGATTTAAATCCCATGTACATGATATATCAAGAAGAATAATTGATCTTCCTAGGAAATCACTACTCCAAGAAGTCCATATATGAACAGTACCGCTATAGTGTCTTTGTGAAAACTATTTTAACATTTGAAAACTGAATATCAAGGAATTTTCATCAAGGAAATCAGCATTTTAAAAATCCAATTTTAAGGTGTAACTAGTAAAATATTAATAGAATCACTAAATAAGTTATTTTTTATGTTTTTATTAATCTAAATCCTATTTAAATTGTATTTTAGGTCATAAAACACATAGACATGTCATATTGGATTATATTCCATGTATTATACATGTAAATATTAATAATACCACTATAGGATGCGTTTCAAGTAAAAAATCATCACATATAACTTTATGACAAATAAAAAAAAATCAATTGTATGTTCAAAAATAAATAACCATTATCCAAATATCATAGTAACATTTATTTCCCAATATGAATATGATTTCAAATAACAAATAATGCTTACATCCAATGTTCCAAAAGGCCCTAAAATAATCTCACATAACCCTATACCATCGAAAAATGAAATATTTTGATACCATTCTATAATGACTCTATCTCTGTAACCATTCACCATGTTGATATAGGTACCTAAATTGCCTCAATCATGCCGCCTCTAACACCAACGGTTATCTACTAGTGCTGAAGGTTGGATAAAATTTCTTGGGATAAAATACTACCTATATCATCATATATAATACTATTAGATAATAGTGATAGCCCTAAGTGATATGAACCTCAATTAACATCGAATCATAGATGATAGATAAGTATAAAAACATATTAATAATAAAATAATGAATAAACTCATGAAATACCATAACTATTATTTATTGGTATTAGGATCACTTATTGGGTCTATTATATATTTGTGCATGTGCATGGACTAAGACACTATACTTGTTTTCATTACCCCAATCTAAATTCAATTAGTTTTTTTAAAAATTATAAATTATTTAAATTATTCAATCATAACATGGTATATTATTTTTTATCAAATAATAATTTCTTTTTTATTATTTTATTTAAATAACAATTATAGTGTTTAATTAAAAAATTTAACTTATCTTACTTATGTTATATTTATTTTCGTAGAATATTTATTTTAAAAATTGTGCTTTATATCATATAATTTTTATTTCCTACATTATATGTAATATAAAATATTTAACATATCACATGACTTATTCTATGTGATTTCATGTATTTTATGAACCTATTGTGTGTTATCAAGTTGTTTCATGTGATTGTTTTTGATGTGAATGAATGCCTTATCTATAAAGTGACGACACATTGTTTTCTTCAAACTACCAAACATTAATATCTCCAATGACTGTGAATATTTGTACCTTATGTGACCACATGCTATAATTGTTCCCATGTTAAGTATGTCAACCATAATTTAAATCATGAAGATGAAAGTTATATCAATCAACCACATGTTTTATTGACTAACTATAAGTTATATCAATTGAACTAAACTTATATTAAGTTATCACACATCCAATCAACTGACCACATTTAATATCAAGTGAAAATATGTTGAATCATGTTACTACACATTATATCAGGTGAGTGAATGTTATATCTATTAACATTATGTCATAGTAATTGATTTTACGCTTTGATAATATATTATTTAAACTGAAAATAAGGTATGTACCTTTATGCCACTCAAGGATCAAGGACAATTAAATGCTTTATTTATTTTTGTTGGAATATATAATATTCTATAATAATTTATTTTTCCTTATTTTTTATATTATTATAAAATTCATTATTATGTTAATTTCATTATTTTTTTATGGTTTCTAATATATGTAAATATATTATATAAAATTTATGGGAATAAATTTTAGTGTATTAAAAATATAATAAATGGTGTTTAATTCATTCTTTATTCACCCATACACATGCATAATATATTATAGAATTTTGAGTTTATTTTTATGTATTAATCCATTATAAATGAATATTTAGTGATGTAGATCTTAATAAAATATATTTTATTGTATTCAATGGAGTATAATTAGATTTTGGATGATTACACATTGCAAAAAAATTATAAAGTATATTGAAATTTATAATTAATAGTTATATTTTCTTTAAATATTTGTGCAGTTGGTATAAACGATTTTAATAGAGTCTATTGGTTTATTTAACATGTAATTCAAATTAGTTTTATTTATTCTTAATATTCTAAAATAAAATAATTTTTTATGCTTGTTCTAGAATGATAATTTTCTCTATTAGATAATTAAGAATTTTGAATTGGAATTACATTACCACTTGGAGAAAAAATTTCAGCTTTTATAGGTGATATTAAATGGTATATAGCGACATTAAATGAATAAAGGAATTGATAACACAATATTTAGAGAACCAGAAGAGGTTTTTTGTGAAACATTAAAGTGTTGTACAAACCATGTAATTTGTGATAAAGTCTTCAACTAATAGAAAGAATTACAAGTGCTACATGAATACTTATATGGATTATAATAAATAATTTAAGAGACTTATTAATAAATTAATCATGAAATAGTACATGTTCTTCATTTTATTATCTTTTATTTCATCCTCATTTCTTATTCTTGTAACACTAATTCCCATCCATCACACATTCTATCATATTTTATTTAAGCTTTAACATTCCAAATATTTATTTCAATATTTCTTTCCCCATGTTGTAAATAACTGAATATAAATTCAAGATCATAATTGCAGTGAATCGATATGTTTAATTAATATTTTTAATTGTTTTTTTATTTTCATGACCTCACCCAAGCCTGAGCCCAATCCACAACTACCTTAAGCCCGCGTCCACAGAATTTGGCGTGGAAACAAGCACCAATAGCTTAACTAACTTAGGGAGGTCATTTCCAAAGAAACATTACATACACACATATCCAACTCAATGAGAAAGAGTAGAGGGAAAGAAATAAAAAAATAAAAAATAATATAAATTAAATGATTCATACATGAACCTCTAGATAGTACAAAGTACAATAGTATAAACTGAAAAGTAAAGGGTCAAAATTCCCACCCAACTAGAAATTTTCTTAACCTAAAAAAATAGTATAAATAAAAACTTGTAGATCCCAACTCTTAAATCTAATGCACTGACCAACATAGGCATTCCAAGAATCTGTTGTCTCTAAGCTCCTCTAATGTCACACGTGAACATTTCATCATCTACAAAAGACACATCGGATATGAGAAAGTCCCAAAAAGGGTGAGTATATACATAACTAGTTGAACACCATGAATTGGGTGAAGGGATATTAGTAAAAATTACAAGAGAAAGATAAAGACAATAGATACATATGGTATAGTGAAAGGGTATAACTCAACCCAAAAGGCTAAAAGTAGGCTCATCCATGCACAAAGGGATAATTATGGTTAGTGCATTAACTACCTCTTGAGACTTCGCCACCTATACCTAGGGAGTAAACTCATCTAACCATGAAAAGATAAACATTGAAATCACCTAGAATACAATGCACGTATTTACCATTCCTTGAAAGAGAGTATCCAAACCCATGGAAGAAGCACATAAGAAGGATATAAATATATTCTCAGTCAATGAAGCCCAAACAAGTGAGTTAGGGGATCTCAATATCAAAACTCATCCCAAGATTAATAGTATCCAAAAGTTATGTAATTATCCATCAATAATACTCAATATCTCACGAGTCCCTCAAAAACACACAAGTATAAGGAACTCAATAAACCCACCTTGATACTATCTATTTTTGGAAGCACTAACTCACAATCATGTTTTAGGTCACATCCACAGAATTCATCTCAGTGGGTGGAAGGTGTCCCTCTCTCATTGTGATTATAATGTTACGTAAACCCAAATATATTCACTATATATTATAGTCAAGGGGCCAAAAAATTTATTTAAAGATTCCATGCATGGGTAAAATAGGAGGTTTCCACTCTAATAGTCACTAATGAACTCCACTTCCATGACCCACATAAGGGAAATTCTTGTGAAATTACTCAGAAAACTCCACCATATATACATACCAGAGGGTAATGTTCAGAATGGTCCACTAGGAAATTCCTTACCCAGCCCTACTAAAGTTTAATGCCCATAAAAAGTTGTAAGGGAAATATATTACCCAACCCTACTTGTGAGTAATTCCTAGAAGAAGTTTTTAGGGAACTCCACTACTTAACCTTGTTAGAGGGAAAGACCAAGAATGTTTTGTTGATCCTTAACTATTTAATTCATCATCGTGTGTTTCTTCAATGTGTTAAAAGAAAAAAAAATTACATCATAACTATGAAACCAGTAATGAGGGAACCATCACGTTCTACATGAAAAAAACTCAGGATAGGTGGCTCATGGGTGAAAATGAAAGTTCAAAAGAATGAGATACAAAAGAATGGATTTTTTCATGAATGAGCTCGAAAGGTACATGGCATGTTGGGGGACCGACACATTGTGTGGTGCTGCTTAACCCCCTAAAAATTTCTCTTCCAAGTACATTGCACTATGTTTGTGTATAGATACACACCGTAGTGGACTACACAACATGTACAACCTAACAAGGACCTGGGTACTGTCTCTGCTATCCATGTCAATGTACCAGAGTACATGAGAAAGTACATGACCACGTGTTCCTCCAAAAATGTTCTTTTCCATTTGATCCATCACATAGGTTGTCCAACCGGGATAGGGTACATAGAGTGTAAGGGAGGGTTACAAATATTTTCACCCTCAACTCCCTAAAAACCTATACACATCCATGTGATGGGTTACACGCCCCATGTTCTTAATTGAACAAGTTTTGTAGTTAGGTTTTTTTAAATTATTCTAATCGACAATACATGTGGTAAATATTTCCATTTCACCCATTTTTTCCATATATCTCACCTCCAATAATACAATGAATGTCAGATTTGGTCTTAATCATCTATTTCTAACCCTGTGGTAGTTGAAGACCTATCTTTGACTATGTTGTGCCTTCCTGAACATAGTCGCACATCCAAGATCTTATACATTTTATTTCTAATGATTCATTTATAAAAATAATATTTCAAAACCCTCATTTCTCCATTATACGTAGCAAATTCATCGATCCAAACTATCCTTGCAGAATCATTACAAATTTAGGGGTTCGATCGTGCCCAGTATCTGCAAGAAAGTGTCTAACTCGGACCATAGGTATCCAACCGCGGATGAATGATATGAAATGTTGGATAAAAGCAAAAAAATAGGTTTAAACATCATTTTACATGATTTACTTTCAAATGATCAAGAAAATGTGTTCCAGGGAAAGAACATAAATTAAAATAATAAAAAACTATTACTTAGTCTCATGAAGTGGCCACAAAAATAAAATATATCAGAGATAGGAAATTGATCATGATTAATATTTTAATTAAATTGAAAATAAAAAGAATTCATAATCCCTACATATGTTTTGAATCAATATCTTCTAAATAACACATCCATCAATAATTCAAATATATTTTTTGTGTTCATCATGCTTCAATTTGGATTGATCAAATGATTCATCATCGCCTGGCATGATTTTTAAATGGGAGGAGGAGGTTGTATGCTTGTCAGCGATTCCATGGATATGAGACCATCCCTTGAAAAAATTACATAATCATATATTTATATAAATTTTATTTTATCTTAAATGAATTTATTTAATTATTTAATTAATCCACTTAAATGAAATGTCAATGAGAGAGGGATCTGAACATCCTACGGTGACACATTTTATGTTCCAGCTAGGTTCAACACCACCTTTCAAACACAACACTAAAATTATATTTCTGATATGATAAATTTTTCATATTTATATGAATTTCTTTGGTATATCATGTGTGCACAATATAAAATATATTTCATATTTTTATATAATTAATTATGGTCACAACAGACCTTGAAATCGCATGTCTCTTAAATTCCTAACTATAAAAAAATAAATAGATACATTTATAAGTCTAATAAGGAAAAAATCATGTCTCTACATCATTCCTCCTTCATGTTTTCTACCCTTGAAAATAAAAAAAAGGAAAATAACTCATTGTCATTTTCCCACACATGGATATGCTACTCCCAAGAACTCTCCTTATCATTTCAATGGTACAATATTAAATGAAAGAAATGTGTTGTCTTTAAAAAAGGTTCATGACCTAGTGATTCTATATCACCACTGAGTGCTCCACAAAGGTGGCTTCATCCTCAATATCTAGCTCTCCCTAGTCGATGACGTGCATTGGGTCATGCACGTATCTCTTTATCTATGATAGGTGGAATATTCCATGAACTCACTCTAGCTATGACGGCAGGTAGAGGTGGAATGTAACCTCTCCAACCATCTCTAGGCCCACTAAATATTTCTCTCCAATCTATGTCATGTACATGTTTGACCTGAAGGGTATCCCATAAAGGTTATAAATGGTTCTATGCCTTTAGTTGTGTGATATATATTATTGTGCGAAAAAATATACCATAGATAGGGGGTCCTCCAAGGTATGGTCTAATTCTAACACGCAATCCCCCAGTATATCCTCCAACACATTAATCGTATGCGCAGTCTTCCAATTAGGTTGGGGGTGAAAGGATGTACTAATCCACATCTGGGTCTTGAACTCCAAATGTTGGTATCTACCTAATAGTAATGTAAATTTCACATCATGATCAGAGACAATCATTGATGGTACCCCATGAAAGATAAAAATCTCTCATATGTACAACTGCATGAAACTCTCTACGAAGAAGTAATTCATGATAGTAAGGAAGTTTTAAGAATTCATGATCTCGTACTATATCACCATGATGTTTCCATGATCATTCTACGTGTGAATAATTCCAAGGAAATGTTCTATGGATTTTTCATCCCACTTCCACTCAGGGACATCAAGGTGCTGCAACAAACCTATTGAAACATAGTGTCATGCTTCTACCTTCTAACAATTGAGACACCAAGAGACAAACTAATAAAGACTTCATCTCATTATGGGCCACCAAGAATACCATTTAACTCTCTAAACATATTTCCCACAACAGAATGCATAGCTAGGGGAAAGGTGTGGAACTCCCACATTGCCTCATCTCACATCACCACTCCAACAACGGCTCACACCTGGAAAATGATGACATGATTACCACACTCTGAATATCCATCTATGTAGTCACTTATGTAAATCTAATCATTTAATAACATACGGTAGAACTATCTTTGTTGGGACTCTCTGACATGCTAAATAAGTGAAGGAGTCAACACCATCAGAGGAACAAAACATATACCCTCTAGCCCCACCAGGGTCTGCTATAGGGAAGTTGACTACTTTGAATAATCCTACACTAATATATCCTTGGTATTCTTATTAAGGTAATATTATAAATCATTTACATTCCTTATACTATAGGTTGTCCTATATTCGTATTCCATCAAGAACTCTATCTGGTTCCTCTATCTTATGTTTGCGTCTCTCTCTGTGAATATATATCTAAGACTCTGGTGGTTTGAGTAGACCAAAAACTAACTCTCCCAGAATGAATTGTCTTTACATCTTCACAACAAAGGATATCTCTTATTAGTCTTTGTCAAAATTTATGCATGTTTAATCATGGGGACCCATCTACCTCAACTCATATGTGATAATTTCCTACCACTACATCAACAAGAAATTAATCCCAAATATTGAGTAATCGCAATACACTATGAACTACATGATCACTTATGGTAGCCTAAACATTGGGGAAGTCATCGACCTCTACCTCATGTCCATAAATGCCCTCTGGCACTACTCAAAAAAGGTAAACGACTACCCTTTCCATGATAGTGTGGTGAATGGGGCTGTGATCCTGGAGATGTTTTCCGAAAAAATATCATCTAGTAACTAGATTAGGAAAAGAATCACCAAACCTCTGACACATTATTGGGTGAATCCCAAGAAATCACTAATTCGATCATTAAAATATCCATGGCTAAAATTTGCTAAAAATGACATCCCATAATAATAAACCTCATGAATCCATAAATAGATCTTCAAGAGAATTCTATAAAACTGGTGATATCAAAGAATGTGCAGGATCGTAATCAAGTTCTTTGTATTCTCCACCTCTAAATAAATGTAGATGAGTGGTTCATTGATTAAGACAACACCAAACTAGTCCATGTATATCTAGTATAACTACTTCAACAAATCCATAAACACAGCGGGGTAATTCATCACACTGAAGGGAATTATTAGGAACTCAGAGTGTCCATAGAAACATTTGAATGCCATCATTGGAATATCATCCTTGTAAACTCTCAACTTGTGGTAGAAGGATCTGAGATCAAGAATCAATAACCATACAATGCCTCAAAACTGGTCAAAGTGGTCATCAATCCATGGTAAGGGGTGGTTATTATTTATTGTGGCATGGTTTAAGTGATAATAATTTATTCCAAGACACAAGCCATCATCAACATTTTTCACGAACAACACTTGAGCAGCCCCATGGGACACATTGGTTCTAATGAAAACATTCTCTTTAATGTCCTCTAAATATAGTCGTAGCACCAAAATCATGGTAGGATCCATCTGATATACTTCAGAAGTTATATGTGTTATCCTTGGATGCATGTCAATGATAAATTCCTTCTCCCACATTAATGGTAGTCCTGAAACATCATCACGTAATATGTCCATATAATCCTCCAAAATTGAAGGAAAAGAGATGTATGATGATTCTAATGCTCCAAGGGATACACTTTCCAATTTATGGGTGATGGGATATACCTCTTGGATATTGAACTCTCCAGCTCTATTATGTGATATCTTTTTTCAAAAAACGAGAATCGTGTCCCATCATTTTTAGGTATCTGGTGAGTCTTTGTGGAGATTCAATTTGGAATAACTCCATTGAAATCCCATACATACCCAATATGATTTCATTGGGATAAATTTTGAAAATAAAAAGGTCCCATGCAATCCACTCTCCACCATGCGATAGCTCGCTCTGCCGTAAGAGTAAAGACACAGAAGAAGTGTTCCTTTTAGGAAACTGAAGTCGAATCTAATTTGCTTGCAGCTCTACTGGGGGAACCATATACTACACAATGAGTATCTAAATAAGATAATTGGTGGAAACTATTTCTACAAATATTGTGGAAATAGAAGAAAACTCCCATATTGTACCTTGTATCATCTCGTGCACTACAGGATCGTAGACATCCAAATCCTACAGCTACCCATATCCAAAACAACCAGGTAGCTTAGTTTGACATGGGCTCCCTAGTTTTGGTGGTGATAGGATCTCATGATGGGGCCCACAACCTATACCTCCTCATGTTCCACTACCATCTATACTGCCAGGGGACAACCATATCCTTTCCTAGGAGATACTGGATCATAGCTCTCCCTCTATCATGAAATTCCATTAGCAATCTACTTGGTCTAGTCAGCATGATTTTTCAGTTAGTCCCATTAAATTTTAGCTCCCCATAATAAGTAGAGAAACTCCCCTCTTTGAGAAACCATGTCGCTTTGTGCTGTCTTGGACCCATATGATTTAGTGCCTGAGCCTGGCCACAATAGGGTCTCCTTCTCTGATATCCTATCGAAAGACGCCCATTATCTACTGTAGATGACATAATTATGGATTCCCACTACCAACTCTAAATACATGTTTTTATTCTAGTATAAATATATCTTTCACCAGTACCCACTCTGGAAACACATTTAATGTAGGGATTCACAATGGAACAATGATAGTTTGAATATCTCGAAGAAGTCAATTCTAAAACATCTATGCCCAGAAGTTTTTTTCTTGGATCATGTTAAGGGAGAAGTGCTTAAGGTCTATGAACGACATTTCATACTCAACCACTATCATCCATCCCTACTAATCCTCCATGATCCATAATTAAAATAATAAAGAGGGGTACTATCCCTCATAGAATAGCCATTAGAAATCATCCAACGAGAGTGGGGTCTCATCGTGCTTCTAAGTGATGAGGCTCTAATAATGCCATGTTATTCAATGTAAAAGGGTTGTTTCCAGTTCCACAACTTTATCCATCGTGGTCCTAACATTCCTGATGATATGGAACATTGAATCTATCCAATCCTCTTCTTCCTGAGTATCTGGTTCACCGCGAAAACTATGAGGGTTCTATCTATAGAACATGCGGATCATAATAAGTCTCCGAGAATCACTACCCTACTATTTTGTGATGATCTACTACTCTACATGTCAAGGTGCCTCTACCTAAAATCCTTAATAAAGGGGGTCATTGGATGGAACCTAAATTGATGCCTCATCACTTATAAGATTTTCATTATGAACATGATCTAGTATCATAGATAGATTTCATCATGGAGGCATCATGAAAAATATAAATGAGTACTGTGGTTAGAAGATCATTTATATATTTATCAACAATAGTTAGTAACATACTCAAGAAGGACACTAAACAAATCAATCATATACGATGTGTGTACCATTGATCCAATTCATAAATATCCCAGAATGCCAAGTCAAAAAGAAGGTAGTTAGGGTACTATTGAATGGCCAGACCAGTCATTCTACCATTACTAGATTCCCTATCATAATAGCCATGCTTGAGACACCTTATCAAAACTCCCAAAACCGATTCAAACATATTAATGGGATGATTTGAAAACAACAACACAAGGAATGAAGTTGTTATGATACCAATCTATCAGGACCTGATCTAAGATGGGGATTAAGCTACAACATCCCCATGTTTGATCCCTAGTAAAGGGGTGGCGACTAGCACTAAAGTCATAACTATATATGGAGGCCTTTTCCTGTGAACCTATACACCCACACATCAAATTCATTTAAAATGTATATAGGGAATGAATGTAAAGATACACCACTACATTAATGAAAATAAATCATGCATGAACCTCTAAATATTAAAAAGTAAAGTAGTGTAAACATAAAAATGAAGGGATTAATTGACACCCAATCAGAAATATTCACAAACATGGAAAAACTAGGGATGTAATTGCTGATAGATCTTAGATCATGACACCCATTAAATTACAACTTTACATAGTCCAAGTTCCCAGTATCCCTATGCTCATTTTTACTCACATTTGACCTATTATTCACCTAAAAATGACACTACATGTGTTGGTAATGCACATGCTGGATGAGTGTATAATTACCTAGTAGAATGCCTAGAAAGTCATGAGGGGGATATGTAAGAAATACAAGAGAAATAGAAGTGAATTATATATAAAAGGAACAGTGAAATTGTACATCTCTACCAAAAAAAATATTGAATTCAAGATCATACAATAATAATGGGATAATCACGGTGAGTAGATAAGCTACCCATTGATCCCTCTCCACCAATAGTTAGCAAGTGGAGTCATCCAACCATGAGAATATCCATGCAGAAAGCACATGGAATACCCCGTGATTATTCACATCTACTGAGAGGAGAGTATCGAAACCCAATGAGTGGGTACCGAAGAAGGATACTGAATATTCTCAGTATAATAATCCTAAATAAGGGAGTAAGGGAACTTTCATATCACAGTTAAGAACAATAAGAAGAGTTTCCAATAGTTACAAATGTATCTTTCAAAGATCTCAAGCATCTCACAATTCTTCCCTGAACATAGAAGTCTATATAACGTTGTCCCCAAAGCATGATATTGTCCTTTTTAGGTAGTACTGACTCTTATTCATGGTTTTAGGTCACATCCCCAGAACACAACTTCATATTGATAGAGTCTATCATCCTCATGACTCCAAAGCTATGTCAATTCATTTCTCCTCATTGTAGCACACAGTCGCGGGGCCTTAAACACTAAGTAATGATATCACTCCATGGTATGACAAGATGGTCTTACTCTGATGTTAACTATGAAACTCCACTTCTTAATGTAGCTTGAGGGTAATAATAGAGAAACTCAACGAGGAACTCAACTATCATTCCCTGTTAGAGGGTAACACCTATAAAGGTCATCAAGGAACACCCCTACCCAACCCTACTATAGGGTAACACATATAGAAATCCATTGTGGAGCTACAAATTGCATTCATACTAGAGTTTAACGCCCAAAATAACAATTCAGGGAACTCTACTACCCATCCCTGGTAGAGGGTAACTCCCAGAATGTCCTAGAGATATTGTACAAATGCTACCTTCATCAGTTGTCACCACAGTTCATGATACGACTAAAGATTTAAATTAATATCTCAAAATCTATTACATAGGGAACCATTGTGTTCTACATGGTAAAACATGTGGTATATTCTACTCCCATGCCAAAATATGAGTTCAAATGGAGAAGATATGGATGATGGTAGTTTGATCAAAAGAGTTTGAGGGGTACACAACATACAAGGGGACCCACATTGTGTGTGGCCTCGCTTTACATATTACCCTTGTGACTAACCAGTACACAAAACGTAGTCTGTGTAGAGGTATATGTCATATAGGTGGACTACACTGCGTGTCCACACTTGTTAGGACCAGGGTCATGTCACTTCTAGTCCTGTCCATATACCAAAGTACAAAAGCGCATACATGTCCCCATGTACCTCCACACGAGTTATTGTCCATGTGATCCATCACATAGGTTGTCCAACCAAGATAGGGTAAATGGTTTGTGTGGGATATGTACACACCATGTCACCCTTAATTATCTAAAAAGCTATCCACCAACACGGAAAGGTCTATATGCCAGGTGTTCTTCATTAAACATGATATGTAGCCTGGTTATTCACTAAATTCGAGATACCTGATGTTCATGGTAGATCTATCCCGTTCACCCTCTTCACCATATATGTTGCCTCCAATATATACATGAACATTGGACCGAGTCCATATCTATTACTTTTGACCCTTTAGTGGATGATGAATGAACTTCAACCATGTTGTGTGTATCCGAACACCCTCACACCATCCAGATATTCCAAGGTATATTTCTCATGATCCATTCATCGATACCATTTTTCAAAAGTCAAAATCCTACTTAATAATTATATTCATAACAAATCTAAACTCTTCTCATGATAATGTTATGAATCAGGGGGTCCGATGTGGCATAGTACCACCCAGTAATTGTCGAGCTGGGACCATGGGGATCCAGCCAATGAAAAACACAATGAAGCGAGGGATAAAATAACCCAAAAAGGTGTATACATCATAGGCCAATATGTCATATACAATGATCAAGATCAAGCATACTGGGGTTATAACATTAATTAATAAAATTAAAAACTAGTACATAAGCTCATAAAAAGGCACAACAATTAATGTAGATTAATGACAGAAATTTGATCATAATAAATATTTTAGTCAATGAAAAAAACACTAATTTAACTTCTAAAAATATATTTTGGTTTGATAATAGGTGAATAACACATTAATCTAGAATTGGCTAGGATATGATGCATTCATATTTATTTGATTCGCCTTAATCTAGATTTTCTCCATCATCTGGAATTATTTACCAATGAAAGGAAGAGTGGGAATATCTCGGGTGATTCCAAGGATATGATTCCAAACCTAAATAAAAATTTTAAATAATATATTAATAGATATTTTAGTATCGATTAAAATAATTTAATTAATTCATTAATCAATATAAACACAGCACCAACAATTGAGGGGTCCGAGCATCCTAAATCGACTAATTTTATGTCTCTCCTGGGGTAAACACTACGCTCCAGACACAACCACAGCCTCGGATTTTCAATTTGATCGACCATTTTAGAGTGATATCATTTTCTATGAGGTATCGTTTTTACTCAATATATAATATATTTAATATTTTTATAAAATTAATTTCGAGCACATCGGGCCATGGAATCCCACACCACCTCATCACATAACTACAAAAATATATAAAGAATGATATCAAAGTATTATGAGGAAAACACAAGTCTTCACACTAACTCCACATTAAATAACTGAACTGTGTTACCTATAATACCAGTAGAAATGTAACACCCCAATCTTCTACGGTACGCTCCTCTTTGAATACTGTGATAGCGTGTGTTGTACGCAACATCGAGTTCTAACACACCACAACCAATCAAACTAGCCGTTATGAATAGTAATACCTACTTTCTGAAATTATTTATATTTTATATTTCAAAATGGACTTCATTTTTGGATTCAGAATATCGAAATTATCCTAAGTTGAATTTTTGGTATTTTTCTGAGAACTTCCAATTTTTATGAATAGTTAAAAATACTTAAGAACAACTTTTTTAATCAAAATAATATATAGTGATAAATTATATTATTTAGTGGTTTTAAAGTATAATTAGAATATATTTTTACCATTTTATCCAATGGTGTTCATTAGAATTAATTTCACTTTGAAATTGGACATAAAAAATTGTCAATCTTTTGATATATATGGTTTCTTAAAAACACGCTATTTGTTGTGACAGCGGGAATTAATTATAAAATTAATTAATGCAAATTACATGTTTGGAATTTTGTAAAATAGAAAAAAAATTTGAATTTGGAATATCAATTATATCTTAGGGGGAAATTTTGTCATTGTTCTGAAAAACTTCAATTTTTGATGAATAGTGAAACTACTAAGTGGTAGTTAAAAAACTGAATTTTTCATAAAACATATTTTTACCGCTTCTGTAATTGGAATTTCGAAAATCCGAGAGACACGGTTAATATAAAGTAGTAAAATTTGGTTCAATGAGATGAAAATAATTTTTGGTTAATAGTAACTTTTTACTTTTATTTACCACGGTTAAAAGTAAATATGGTAATTAAGATTAATAATGATTTTAATATTACCCTAACACTTGTCCTAATTATATTGGACAAGTGTATCTCGACCAAAAACAACCTTAGGAATAATGTATTATCATTTAGGTCCACATGGATTAGATTAGGACATTTATTATTATTTAAATCAAAGAAGAGTTAAAAGAGTTAAAAACAATGTTTATTTAATAACAAAAATTTAATATAGGGATATACATAAGATAAATTCGATAGTAAATAATAATTGTAAATATAAAAAGATTTCCTACATAAGGATATTTTATTTATAATTTTTAGACATTAAATAATGTAATTCATTTATGACACAATGATGATGCAGTAATTTCCATAATAGTGAAAAATTAAAATAATTGATATTATAAATACCCAAATAAATATAATTTTAGACTTTTTATGAATTAAACTAATTTTCTAGGTAAATATAACATGTTATTATTGGCTTAAGTAATTGTTTCTGAAGTATTAATTCTGTTATGATTTTCAAAAAAGTCAATTATTTAATAGTGTCAAAATTGACATAAAGGAGTTTTTAAAACAAATATTATATTATTAATTGATATTAAATTCTTAAAATTCTAAGGATCAGCCAAGAGACTTATATCATGATAGGTGTATCATTATTGGACCAATTGGTTGTCTCTTGGATGTATATAGAAAGTTTATTAACCATATAATATAAAAATGCAAAGAGACATTGTAAAAGTGAAACTAATTAACTATGAGTTAATACTTAAAGATAAGGTTAATATAGTATCCCAAACCTGTCTAAATTCTATTGGTTGAGTGGATTTCGAGCCATCCCTACCTTAACTTTTAAATAATCCACTTTGGAGCCATTAGAAACCGAATATTAATTTATTATCAAATAATATTTCTAGCTTTTCCAAAGGTTCCCCTCACCCCTCTTATAAAAGGGAACTCCCCCTTCTCACAAATTCACACATTCAAATCCTTTTGGTTTTGCCAAAACCTTCCCAAATACTCTCTCAACTTCCCTCACTAAAATCTAGAGGCCTTATTTTGATTAGAAAGCCAACTTAAGGAGCCCTTTTGATCAAATCAAAAGGAAGGACCCGAAGAAGAGGTAATGTTTTCACCACCCTTTTCAAATTCGTTTCTGCATAAACTCCCTCTTTCTTTGTTATTACCATTATAAAATAATGAATCCAGTATCTCCTATATACTGTAATATTATTATAAATATGGTACAGCCATATTCAGTATTCTATTCATCCTTTTAATGACATGTCACCATACGTGCGTACGTACGGCTTACCGTCTCCACGTCGTGGTGTAATTGTTAATCAATATATTATTATTTGGATTGTAACACCCCAAGATTTCATAGTGTGTTATTTCATCAAAATAATTCAAAAACCTGCACCACACGCAACACCGAGTTCAAGTGCACCATGACTTACCAAACAAGCCGTTCAAAAGAGGTTATGAATAGTATTAACTAAATTTTAAACTTTGTATAATCCTTATAATTTTAGAATCCATATTATGAGTTTCTTAGACATAATGTAAGAACAAATTCATTTTCAGTATTTCAATTTTAGCAACTTTTAATAGTGAACCCTTTTTAAATACAATATTTTAAACTTTTTGACTAAATGGGGACATAAAAAATTTAAAATGAAACATCCCAAGCTTCCACGATACGCTTTCCTTTGAATGATACAGTAGCGTGTGTTTTATGCAACTTCGAGTTCTAACACACACCACAACCAATCAAACTAGCCGTTATGAATAGGAATACCTAATTTTTGAAATTATATATATTTTATATTTCAAAATGGACTTCATTTTTGGATTCGGAGTATCGAATTTATCCTAAGGTGAAATTTTGGTACTTTTCGGATAACTTTCATATTTTGATGAATAGTGAAAATTACTAAATTTTAATTAAAAACAACTTTTTTAATCAAGATAATTAATAGTGATAAATTATGAATTTGAGTGGTTTAAAAGTATAATTAGAATATATTTTTACCATTTTATCCAATTGTGGTCATTAGAATTAATTTCATTTTGAAATTGGACCTAAACAATTGTCAATCTTTTGATATATTTTGTTTCTTAAAAACATGATATTTGTTGTGACAACGAGAAATATTTATAAAATTAATTAATGAAACTTATATGTTTGGAATTTTTTAAAATAGACATCATTTTTGAATTCGGAATATCAATTATAGCTTATGGTGAAATTTTGGCATTGTTCTGAAAAACTTCAATTTTTTATGAATATTGAAACTACTAAGTGGTAGTTAAAAACTGAATTTTTCATAATACTTAATTTTACCGCTTCTGTGATTGGAATTTCAAAAATCTGAGAGACACAGTTAATATCAAGAAGTAAAATGTGGTTCAATGAGATGAAAATAATTTTTGGTGAATAGTAACTTTTTACTTTTATTTACCACGGTTAAAAGTAAATAGGGTAATTAAGGGTAACAATTATATTAATATTTCCCTAACACATGTCATAATTCTATTAGACAAGTTTATATCGACCAAAAACAATCTTAGGAATAAAATATTATCATTTAGGTCCACTTGGATTAGATTAGGACATTTATTATTATTTAAATCAAAGAAGAGTTAAAAAAGTTAAAATCAATGTTTATTTACTAAAACATTTTTAATATAGGATTATACATAAGCTAAATTAGATTGTAAATATTCATTAGAAATATAATACGATTTACTAAATAATTAATTTTTATTTATAATTTTTAGACATTAAATAATTTAATTTATATATGACAAAATGATGATGCAGTAATTACCATAATAGTGACAATTTAAAATAATTGATATTTTAAATAACCAAATAAATATAATTTGAGACTTTTAATGAATTATACTAATTTTATAGGATAATATTGAATATTAGGATGGAGTTAATGGACTTTGTGCGAAGTAATAATTATGTTATGAGTTTCACAAAAATCAACATATGAATAGTGTCAAAATTGACATAAAAGAGTTTTTAAAACAAATATTATATTATTAATTGATATTAAATTCCTAAAAATATAAGGTTTGTCCAAGAGACTTATATCATGATAGGTGTATCATTAATGGACGACTTGGGGGGTCTCTTGGATGTATATAGTATGTTTATTAACTATATAATATAAAAATACAAAGTGACACGGTAAATGTCAAACTAATTAACTAAGAGTTAAAACTAAAAGATAAGGTTAATATAGAAACCCAAACCTGTCTAAATTCTATTGGTTGAATGGTTTTCGACCTATTCCCACCTTGACCCTTTAATAATAAACTTTGGAGCCATTAGAAACCGAATATGAATTTATTATAAATTAATATTTCTAGCTTTTCCAAAGGTACCCCTCACCCCTCTTATAAAAGGGAACTCCTCCTTCTCATTTCTTAACACCTTAAAAGCATTTTGGTTCGGCCAAACTCTGACCAAATACTCTCCCAACATCCCTCACTACAACCTAGAGGCCTTAGTTTGATCAGAAAGCCAAACTATGGATCCCTTTTGATCAAATCAAAAGGAAGAACCCGAAGAAGAGGTAATGATTTCACCACCCTTTTCCAAGTTCCTTTCTTCTTCCACTTCTTCTTACTTTGTTGTTACCATTCTAAAATAATAACTCCAGTAACATATATATACTGGGATGTTATTATAAATATGGTGTAACCATATTCATTATTCTATCCACCCTTTGAATAACATGTCACCATACGTGTGTACGTACGACTTACCGTCTCCACGTTGTGGTGTAATTGTTATTAAATATATTATTATTTGGATGTGAATAATAATGATATGTAATTCATGTAAATAATAAATATAACATGTTAATGATTCTTTATATACGATATAAAAACCATTTATATATTATTTTAATATCAAAAAAATGATATTGTCGCTCGTGCGTACGTACGGACTACTGTCTCCATGAACGCGATGAGATTCATTCTCCATCGTATCCATTCAAGTATAATTCTCATTTAATGATTAATAATAGTATCTAAGGACTTGATATCATTCTGTATATGAATAATATACAACCTATCCATTACAGAAATGGATTACGTAACAAAACATATAAAAGAAAATGAGTAAGTTAACTTCCGAACCAACGATAATATTACGATATTATTAACAAATCAATGTTAAAAGATCATATATGATATAATATTAATGTATATGATTCTTGTATAATTTAATAACAATTATTTCACCATTATACAGGAGGTTAACCTACCCCAACCAAGGAAAAGTACAAGGTAAGGGTTTATTTCACAATCTCTTCATTATCTGAGGTTGTTTATACGTAATAATCTACTGGGATCTCTTTATCATCCACATCCATGTTTCTTAAAAATGAATTTATAAACATTTTTAATATTTACTAGAATATGGGTTAAAGTCATTTATACCATTGTTTGAATTTTTATAAGAGGTTTATAAAGGAATCTTTCCATTGTTTTCCAAACAAGGTTCTTTTTAACCTTTTAGATAGAATTATGGTAAGAATGTTTTTTTTAAATTATACGGCGGGTGCCGCTATTTTCCGCCGTTATAAAATCATTGAAGATTCCCTCACAATATTATAAAGATATTTTCAAAATAATTTTTTTCTTTATAATTATGTGATTTTTAAATGATTTCAAAAAAGAGATATTTCTCTCAAATATATGAAAATATAGTGAAAATGTATACGTATTTAACGCAAGCTTAAAAATGTTTTCAGAAAACCTAACTCTCGAGTTTGGTAGACAGGAAGGGATTGGGAGTGGAACCATCATGGCGTGTAATTAGTCGACCAGTCTCAAAATTAGTTATTTTGTTTTCAGAAGCTTGCATAATGTTTTCAGAAAAACACTGGAGTGAATTTTAGCAATTTTAAATGTATGTATCTTCTAAAAACAAATTGCATCGGTATGTATCATGAGACAAACTAGTGTCTTGGCACAAGGCTTGACAAAATCTTATTTGTAGTCTTGGCACGAGGCCTTGGATATGTGGTTATGATAGTCTATCATTATTCATTCCATCATTATGAAAGTGGTTATTGATATTGCAAGTGATTATTCGATTAGTAGAATATCCATGTGAATAAGTAAATGGAATTATTTCATTTTATTTTATCCATACTATGTTGAAGTTCAAGTTTAAAAGTCTTTTTTTAGTTATACATTGCCTTAAATGTTTATTATTATTTATAAATGTTTCTGTTGTATTGCTTACCCTTACGGAGCGTTTGAGCTCACCCCTTTCAATGTTTTATTTTTCCCAGGATTCCAAGAAGTATATTGTGATTGATAAGAAGGGTAAAGACAAGGGAATAATGGCATTCATAAATGATTATTTATGTTGTTTTGTATGTTATTAAGTGTAATCTAACATTCATGTATGTAATCTATTTTCCAAGACTGCTAAACTAATCTGTCTTTCGAGACTTGATTCCTTGTAATCATGCCAATGTATTAAAATAATGCACCGACTCTAGGTTACTAGGATCTGGGCGTTACAGTTGTTATCAGAGGAAGTTTAGTACAAACCTTGGAAACTAGATTTAGGTAAACTTTGATTAGATCACATAGACCTAAGATGGGCCTTGAGGATTAGTATAGAAGAACTTCCTAGAATTTTGGTATTGTAGAGATTTTGTGAGTTTTCATAGCAATACATCCCTGTCTGGATACGAGCAGGTAGAGGCGGCTCTAGCACAGATGTACCTAGGGGTAAAACCCGAAAACCACGCTTTGAGCTAGACTCAAACAGGAACTGGTGCACGACAACGGGCCTTGTTGCACATGTAACGCCCCGACCCCAGCTACCCATAGTCGGTGCATTACTTCGTAACATTGGCATGATCACAAAAGATCAAGTCTCGAAAGACCGATTAGTTTAGTAGACTTGGAAACACTAGATACATTCATAAGTCTTTCATTACATCAAAATGTAAACAAACTACAATAACATGGTCTTCATAGTCCACACTCATATCCTCACCGACTATTCTTGCAAGTCAGTCATAATATACTTCTTCACATCCTGGAAAATATTAAAACATTGAAAGGGGTGAGCTCAGATGCTCAGTAAGGATAACAATATTGCGGAAGCTTTTATAAGAAAACATAAGCATTTAAGGGAATGTATAACTAAAACAAAATCCATATTGAACTTGAACTTCAGCATAATATGGCAAAAGTAAAATATGATAATGCCATTACTTACTCACATGGATATTCTACTAGACGAATAATCACATGAAATATCAATAACCACTTTCATAATGAGGGAATGTATAATGCCAGACATTCTGAAACATTTTTTCAAGGCCTCGGCCAAGACGTCTAAAATGATTAAGGCCTCGACCAAAACCATAAATTAAATTGGGAAAGGGCCTCGGCCAATTCCACATCTAGTTGTCTCATGAGACCTACTGATTCATCGAGGAGCTATAGTGGGCTCCACCCGTCACATATTAAGTCCAATACATTCCTCATATGAATAGGTTTAAACATAACATAAATATTCGTATTGAAACTAGCATACAAAATGTCAACAATTTCTCCATAAACTATGGATGGTATAAAATAACACATCCACAGTAAAATAATTCACAAAATGTTCAATGGAAGTTTCGTATCATAAATCAATTTCAATTAAACTTAAAACCCATCAAAGGATGTTGACATGGATGAAATCAAAGCTATTTGAGAGAAATATCTCTCCTTTTTGAAATCATTTAAAAGTCCCATAATTATAAAATAATACATTTACCTTGAAAATATTCTTATAAGATTGTTAGGGAAGCTTTGACGATGTTATAATGGCAGAAAATAGCCGCACCCGCCGTATAAGTAAAAAAACATTCTTACCTTAAATTTGTCAAAAAGGTCAAAAAATACATCATTTGGAAAACGACGGTAAGATTCCTTTCAAAAACGTATAAGGGTATAAATGACATTAACCCATTTTCCATTTAATAGTAAAAATGTTTTGAAAGACATTTTTTAGAAACATGGATGTGGATGATAACGAGGTCCCAGTAGATAATTATGTATAAACAACCTTGGATAATGAAGAGGTTGTGAAGTAAACCCTTACCTTGTGTCCGACTTGACTCAACCGTTCTTTAACCTCCTGAATAATAAACTAGAGTTAATATCTACCTTATTAAGAACCATTTTCAATTTCATTATCCTTTTTATATCACTAATTACAATGTTATGAACATTATGTAATTATTCAAGTTAATGACGGTCGTTTTGTCGATCTTTGGTACTTGAGTCAACAATAAACTTTTTATAATTACAAGTTGTTCATGTGGTAGAATATCCATTATATCCAGAATTATATTCATGATTTATATTTCATATATATCTTATATATCCAGTATATACATTAATTTATAATATTACGTAACATTTAGAGGTAAGAAATGAAATGCACCGTTCATGGAGACGGTAAGCCGTACGTACGCATGAACGCTACTTTCATTTCAATTTCATATTTAATGGAACTAAATCATAATTATATAAATATATAATATAATTCCAGTATAATATAGTGTATAATACCATTTACTCCATCCTTTATACATCCCACATATGGAATTAACAATTCAAATCACTTTGAGGGGGCGGTAGTCCGCACTTCCTAAAATGAAGATATCGCGTATACCCATAATGGAAGCCATAAAGGTAAGACACAAATGAAAAATAAAGAAGCATAAGTAAAACATAAACATATTATATATCATATATAAAAATAGTGACATCATAATGGCCACCTTTGAAGGTGTTAAATGAGTATTGAACAATCATCATTTCGGGAGGCACAATTTCGCCATCCACGGAAACCGTATGTTCTTTAACCATTAGATGTAGGTGTGTGTAAGTGTAGCTTGAATCCTTATTATAACAACATCCTAGTATATTTAGGATACTGGTGTTGTTACAAAAGAAATTAATAAAAAGATTTTAGGGGGTTGGAGAAGAAAAATAAAACAAAACAACATTAGAGAAGACATTACCTCAAAATCGGGAAACTCTTTTTGATTTGAGCCAATGGCTTCCTTGGGAAGAGTTCTGCCCAACGTGAGGCTTATAGGAGTAAGAGGGGGAAGTTGGGAGAGTATTTGGGCAGAGGTTTGCCGAGCCAAATGGCTTGAAAGTGTAAATGTGGAGGGAGAGGTGGGGGCCTTTTGTAAGTGGAGAGGAGGGGCACTTTTGGAAAGATTGAAATGTTACATTATTTCACAATTATTTTCGGATTCTAAAGGTCCCACACTTATATAATTCGAGGATAAGGTGATAAGGTTTCGAAATCTCCTCATCCAATAGGCTTTGGACAAGTGTAAGCCTTGTATTTTTCATTATCTTCTCATTTTATTTAAATCATTAAATAATGAGGTCATTGCTACATCATAATGATGTCATAAATAATTTAATTTATTTAATGTCTAAAAATTATAAAAAAAATACAATGATGTAGGAAATCGTTTTAGATTTCTAATGAATATTTATAGTCAAAATTTGGACTTGTGTAACCCCACTTAAAAACTGTTTTAGTAAAATAACTCATGTTTGTGTCAATTTAATTTTAACATTAAATAAATATATATTAATGTCATTTTCCAACCAAAGTGGCTCCATGGGGTCCCCAAGTTGACCCATGAGTTGTATTGGTCGGCCATGACTCATACAATAGGAGTAGGACATGTGTCAAGCTCTTATCATATTATTAAAACATTATTTTTACCTTAAACTACACTAATTACCTCTAATCACGATTAAGAACTTAAAAGTTACTATTCACCAAAAAATTATTTTAATCGCATTGAACCACATTTTACTTCTTAATGACAACCATGTATGTCGGATTTTTTAAAATCAAATCACAGAAGTGGTAATATTTCATTTAAACGAAAAATCGGTTATTTAACTACCACTTAGTGGTTTCACTATTCATCAAAAATTGAAGTTTTTCAGAACAATGCCAAAATTTCACCCTAAGATATAATTGATATTCCGAATTCAAAAATGATGTCTATTTTACAAAATTCCAAACATATAAGTTACATTAATTAATTTTATAATTAATTCTCGTTGTCACAACAAATAGCGTGTTTTAAGAAACAATTTATATCAAAATATTGGCAATTGTTTATATCCAATTTCAATGTTTAATTAATTATAATGACCACCATTGGATAAAATGGTAAAAATATATTCTAATTATACTTTAAAAACACTAAATAGTATAATTTATCACTATAAATTATTTTGATTAAAAAAAGTTGTTTTAAGGAATTTTCACTATTCATAAAAAATTGGAAGTTCTCAGAAAATTACAAAAAATTCAACTTTGGATAATTTCGATATTACGAATACAAAAATGAAGTCCATTTTGAAATATAAAATTTCTATAATTTTAAAAAGTGGTTATTACTATTCATAACGGCTACGTTGATTAGTTGTAGTGTGTTAGAACTCGATGTTGCGCACAACGCAAGCTATTACATTATTTAATTAGAAGTGTGTCATGGAAGCTCGGGGTGTTACATTCTCCCCTCCTTCAATAAATTGCGTCCTCGCAATTTGAAATTTTTCTTTGTAAATAAAAGGTTGAAAAGATAAAATACCTTTGTGGAAAACCCACATCGGAAATAAGATTAATAAAATATAGCCTTAATAAGAGGGGAAGGGAAATGAAAAAGTCACCACCCAATTATGATCTCGATTAGGAGAACATTGGTGGCAATTAAAGACATATGATTGGAGGAAAAACGTAAATATTTGTAGGGAGTGATTGAGGTCATCAATCACAATCAACTGTCAAATTGAGGGCCTCAAACACATCAATCTATGTTGATTTAAAATATCATCAGTTCAACAAGACATAAGGTATTAAGATAAAACATCTTTTTGTTTTAATATCCCTTTACTAAAGTTTAAGAATTAATTTATTCATTGAATAAGAGATAGGTATATATATATTTATGCTTGACAATTAGAGTTTCAACCTTCAACTCATCTTTCACTCAAACGGATAATAGAACTCAAAATTATTATACTTATCCTAATTGTATAAGGTTCCAAATGTTAACACATACCATTTAGATTAGTAAAATTATTTTGTAATAACCAGGGACTTCCTGTAGGCTAGTGGTAGGAAATAAAGGCATGTCGCACTATGATTGTGGGTTCGATTCCTGTAGCTTTGTCCGACGCGACGGGTTATGCCCCACCCTGCAGGTTTTCCTTTTTCTAAAACAATAGTATCATAATATTCCAAAAATAATCTTCTTAAATTTTTTTTAACCTTAAACAATACTATCCAAAGATCAACTTAATCCACTCCAACCTTTATAGTTATCCAAAATACCTATGTCCATACTTTCTCTAAAATGTCTCTTAATTCCAAAATCAATTTATCAGATTCCCCAAACAAAGTAAAGTTTCTCTTATTATCACATACTAAAAATATAATTACCTTCATCATATTAAAACCTTACTAAAATCAACAAGTACTGCAGTACAATCCTTATATATATATCACATTATTCTAATAACCATAATATAATCCATGTGTCCAAAAGCACCAATAAATTAGTTATTCCGCTTCAACTGTAGTAACAGCATAAGATTGTCCTTGATCCCTTGGCCTTTTTTGAGGTAAGTTTCCCTGACGCTTAGGGAATTCATTTGCATAATGACCCATTTCTCTACAATTGTATCATTCAACTTTGACAGCCTCTTTCTTTCCCTTGCAATCACGAGCCTGGTGACCCTTTTCTCCACATTTATAACAAACTCCCATTCCTTTTAGGCAAGTACCAGGGTGATTCTTCCCACAATTATCACATAATGGAAAATCCTTCTTTCCCTTTTTCCCTTTATCTGTCTCTTGTTCCACCGTTCTCTTCTTCTCTTGCCTTACTTTTTTGTCATAAGACATAGAGAATTCCTTTTCTGTCTTGATAGCACACGAGACAATATCTTCGTATGATGAGAAGGATTGTGATACTAAAGCTTGACAGAGAAATGGTTTTAACCCATCAAAGAAACGATCAATCTTACTCCTTGGGTTACATATATAATCGGTATCATGCCTCGCTAACCTTGTAAAGTTAGCCTCATACTTTGCGACATTCTCATCCTCCTTCTGCCTCAAACTCAGAAATTGACTTTCCATATCTGCTCGATGGTCACGAGGAAAGTATTTTTCTAAGAAAAGATCTTTGAAATCCCTCCATTCCATATTCGATACGTCATTATCTTCCTTTGTGTTTTGAATCAGTGACCACCACTGATCGGCATCTCCAGTGAGGCGGTAAACTGCCATGACAACCTTCTCCCTTTCACTACTCCCCAAGGCATGGAATATTTTCTCTATGGAATTTATCCATTGCTCAGCTACTATAGGATTTGTACTCCCATTGAAGGTTGGTGGTTGTTGCCTCATGAAACGGTCTAGCATTGATCCTCCACGTTGCGGATCACGGTGCTCCGTACGAGTAAGTTTATTATTCATAACCTGAGTGAGTTGTCCCAGTATGGTAATAAGTTGATCAGCACCAGTTGTATCTCCAGATCCACAATAATTATCTTGAGCAGGAGGGAAATCCCTACACAGAGTTCGTGCATTGATACGGTTTCCATTCCTTCCACTAGGCGCCATTTCTAAACAATTGCATAAACTAGATTAGTTTATGAATCAAAATACATAATTCCATACTTGTTAAACACTTTACATAAATTGAACTATTTATGGATATAATCCATAATCATAAAAAGAAATGTTTTCTTTGAGGAAGTATATACTCATAACCCTTCATAGTGGTTTGTAAATAAAATGAGAATTATCCTAATCATATCCCCCGGGAGTGTCGTAACCAAGAGTGCAGCAAGGCCCGTTGTCGTGCACCAGTTCCGATTCGAGTCTAGCTCAAAGCGGTGTTTTCAGGTTTTACCCCCTAGGTACATTTGTGCCAGAGCCACCTCTACCTGCTCGTATCCAGACAGGGATGTATTGCTAGGAAAACTCATAACATCTCTATAATACCAAAATTCTAGGAAGTTGTTCTATACTAATCCTCAAAGTCTATCTTTGGGCTATGTGCTCTAATCAGAGTTTATCGAAATCTAGCTTCCAAGGTTAGTACTAAACTGCCTCTGATACCAACTGTAACGCCCCGACCCCAGCTACCCAGAGTCGGTGCATTATTTCTTAACATTGGCATGATCACAAAAGATCAAGTCTCGAAAGACCGATTAGTTTAGTAGCCTTGGAAACACTAGATACATTCATAAGTCTTTCATTACATCAAAAAGTAAACAAACTACAATAACATGGTCTTCATAGTCCACACTCATATCCTCACTGACTATTCTTGCAAGTCAGTCATAATACACTTCTTCACATCCTGGAAAATATTAAAACATTGAAAGGGGTGAGCTCAGATGCTCAGTAAGGATAACAATATTGCGGAAGCTTTTATAAGAAAACATAAGCATTTAAGGCAATGTATAACTAAAACAAAAGCATTATTGAACTTGAACTTCAGCATAATATGGCAAAAGTAAAATAAGATAATGCCATTACATACTCACATGGATATTCTACTAGAAGAATAATCACATGAAATATCAATAACCACTTTCATAATGAGGGAATGTATAATGCCAGACATTCTGAAACAGTTTGTCAAGGCCTCGGCCAAGACGTCTAAAATGATTAAGGCCTCGGCCAAAACCATAAATCAAATTGGGAAAGGGCCTCGGCCAATTCCACGTCTAGTTGTCTCATTAGACCTACCAATGCATCGAGGAGCTATAGCGGGCTCCACCCATCATATATTAAGTCCAATACATTCCTCATATGAATAGGTTTAAACATAACATAAATATTTGTATTAAAACTAGCATACAAAATGTCAACAATTTCTCCATAAACTATGGATGGTATAAAATAACACATCCACAGTCAAATACTTCACAAAATGTTCAATGGAAGTTTTGTATCATAAATCAATTTCAATTAAACTTAAAACCCATCAAAGGATGTTGACATGGATGAAATCAAATCTATTTGAGAGAAATATCTCTCCTTTTTGAAATCATTTAAAAGTCCCATAATTATAAAATAATACATTTACCTTGAAAATATTCTTATAAGCTTGTTAGGGAAGCTTCGAAGAAGTTATAATGGTGGAAAATAGCCGCACCCGCCGTATAAGTAAAAAAAACATTCTTACCTTAAATTTGTCAAAAAGGTCAAAAAGTACATTGTTAGGAAAACGACGGTAAGATTCCTTTCAAAAACGTATAAGGGTATAAATGACTTTAACCCATTTTCCATTTAATAGTAAATTTTTTTTGAAAGACATTTTTAAGAAACATGGATGTGGATGATAACGAGGTCCCAGTAGATAATATGTATAAACAACCTTGGATAATGAAGAGGTTGTGAAGTAAACCCTTACCTTGTGTCCGACTTGACTCAACCGTTCTTTAACCTCCTGAATAATAAACTAGAGTTAATATCTAACTTATTAAGAACCATTTTAAATTTCATTATCCTTTTTATATCACTTATTACAATGTTATGAACATTATGTAATTATTCAAGTTAATAACGGTCGTTTTGTCGATCTTTGGTACTTGAGTCAACAATAAACTTCTTATAATTACAAGTTGTTCATGTGGTAGAATATCCATTATATCCAGAATTATATTCATGATTTAGATGTCATATATATCTTATATATCCAGTATATACATTCATTTATAATATTACGTAACATTTAGAGGTAAGAAATGAAATGCACCGTTCATGGAGACGGTAAGCCGTACGTACGCATGAACGCTACTTTCATTTCAATTCCATATTTAATGGAACTAAATCATAATGATATAAATGTATAATATAATTCCAGTATATTATAGTGTATAATACCATTTACTCCATCCTTTATACATCCCACATATGGCATTAACGATTCAAATCACTTTGAGGGGGCGGTAGTCCGCACTTCCTAAAATGAAGATATCGCGTATACCCATAATGGAATCCATAAAGGTAAGACACAAATGAAAAATAAAGAAGCATAAGTAAAACATAAACATATTATATATCATATATAAAAATAGTGACATCATACTGGCCACCTTTGAAGGTGTTAAATGAGTATTGAACAATCATCGTTTCGGGAGGCACAATTTCGCCATCCACAAAAACCGTATGTTCTTTAAACATTGGATGTAGGTTTGTGTAAGTGTAGCTCTAATAATTATTATAACAACATCCTAGTATATTGAGGATAATGGTGTTGTTACAAAAGAAATTAATAAAAAGAGTTTAGGGGGTTGGAGAAGAAAAATAAAACAAAACAACATTAGAGAAGACATTACCTCAAAATCGGGTAACTCTTTTTGATTTGAGCCAAAGGCTTCCTTGGGAAGCGTTCTGCCCAATGTGAGGCTTCTAGGAGTAATAGGGGGAAGTTGGGAGAGTATTTGGGCAGAGGTTGGCCGAGCCAAATGGCTTGAAAGTGTAAATGAGGTGGGAGAGGTGGGGGCCTTTTATAAGTGGAGAGGAGGGGCACTTTTGGAAAGATTGAAATGTTACATTATTTCACAATGCTTTTAGGATTATAAAGGTCCCAAACTTATATAATTCGAGGCTAAGGTGATAAGGTTTCTAAATCTCCTCATCCAATAGGCTTTGGACAAGTGTAAGCCTTGGATTTTGCATTATCTTCTCATTTTATTTAAATCGTTAAATAATGAGGTCATCGCTGCATCATAATGATGTCATAAATAATTTAATTTATTTAATATCTAAAAATTATAAAACAAATACTATGATGTAGGAAATCTTTTTAGCTTTCTAATGAATATTTATAGTCAAAATTTGGAATTGTGCAACCCCACTTAAAAACTATTTTAGTAAAATAACTCATGTTTGTGTCAATTTAATTTTAACATTAAATAAATATATATTAATGTCATTTTCCAACCAAAGTGGCTCCATGGGGTCCCCAAGTTGACCCATGAGTTGTCTTGGTCGGCCATGACTCATCAAATAAGAGTAGGACAAGTGTCAAGCTCATATCATATTATTAAAACATTATTTTTACCTTAAACTACACTAATTACCTCTAATCGCGATTAAGAACATAAAAGTTACTATTCACCAAAAAATTATTTTAATCTCATTGAACCACATTTTACTTCTTAATGACAACAATGTATGTCGGATTTCTGAAAATCAAATCACATAAGTGGTAATATTTCATTTAAATGAAAAATCAATTATTTAACTACCACTTAGTGGTTTCACTATTTATCAAAAATTGATGTTTTTCAGAACAATGCCAAAATTTCACCCTAAGCTATAATTGATATTCCGAATTCAAAAATGATTTCTATTTTAAAAAATTCCAAACATATAAGTTGAATTAATTAATTTTATAATTAATTCCCGCTGTCACAACAAATAGCGTGTTTTAAGAAACAATTTATATCAAAAGATTGGCAATTGTTTATATCCAATTTCAATGTTAAATTAATTATAATGACCACCATTGGATAAAATGGTAAAAATATATTCTAATTATACTTTAAACCCAATAAATAGTATAATTTATCACTATAAATTATTTTTATTAAAAAAAGTTGTTTTAAGGAATTTTCACTATTCATAAAAAATTGGAAGTTCTCAGAAAATTACAAAAAATTCAACTTTGGAAAATTTCGATATTACGAATACAAAAATGAAGTCCATTTTGAAATATAAAATTTCTATAATTTTAAAAAGTGGTTATTACTATTCATAACGGCTACTTTGATTAGTTGCAGTGTGTTAGAACTCGATGTTGCGCACAATGCAAGCTATTACATTATTGAATTAGAAGCGTGTCATGGAAGCTCGGGGTGTTATAGCACTCCTGGTTACGAAACTCCCGGGGGATATGCTTAGGATAATTCTAATTTTCTTTACAGACCATTTTAAGGGTTTATGAGTATATACTTCCTCAAAGGAGACATTTTTATGATTATTTATTATATCCATAAACTATTTAATTTATGTTATGTGTTTTACAAGTTTGGGAATAGGTACTATTATTCATAAACTAATCTATTGTATGACATTGTTTAGAACTGGCGCCCAGTAGAAGGAATGATAACTCCAGCAATGCACATAATCCAAAGAGAAAGAAGGATCATATCTTTCATGGTCTTAAGCCAGAATTTATAAGAGAAATAGTCTCCCATGTATTATCATTATATGAAGAAATAATATCATGTGTTGATAAGATACGAAAAGATTTTAATGAGTCCTATGTCTTTGAATGGAAGCAAGAGAAGGAAAGGATGGAAGAGAAAAATATGGATAAAGGGAAGAGGGAAAAGAAGAATTTTTCCATATGTGATAACTGTGGGAAAAAACACCATGGAACTTGTCTGAAAGGAATGGGAGTTTGTTATAAGTGTGGAGGAAAAGGGCACAAAGTACGTGACTGCAAGGGTAAGAAAATGGTTTCAAATGTACAATGCTTCATTTGAAAGGAGTTTGGACACTACGCGAACCTATGTCCCAGTCATCAAACCATGCCGCAAATGATGCTATTGGATAATAATAGAGTTATGATACTACCACAGATTAAGAGGAATGATTAGAGTTCTTATGTTGATTATGTCAATTGAGTGTTGTATCAACAATGTACTTGTTATAATAATTATGGAGTATATAAGGATTGTACTGCAGTACTATATCATTAAGGACTTGAGATTGTGTGGAAGAAAGAAAAGTGACTCAATAGCAGGATAAATTTTTGGAAAATATATGGTTGATAGAATGATAAACCATAATATAGTTCTGATTCTGAGGTAGTGATTTTGGAATAATACATGATTTATTTGGATAAATTATATTGGATATTCATGACTACCTTGAAATTGATTAATGACTTGTATATTCCATCATTATTGGGGTTTAAAACATTTTTGGATTGATGAAGTATATCCAGCATTCTATATGGAATAAGGGAACATGAATGTAATCAATAAAGAATACGGTAATTCAGGATATTTTAGTGTATTAAAAGAATACCTGATGAAGGTATTCATATGCTATTACGGGGTAAAAAGGATCTACATTATGTTTACCTTCCTTATAAATTTTGGAATGTGAGTTTGGACAGATGTATTTTGGATAGTTCTAGTTTGGATTATTTTTGATTTCCATAAAACGACAACCCGGAGGTCGGGCGGCAACCCGTCACGTCCGGCAAGGCCATGAGACTTGAACCCGCAACCGAAGGTCGACAAGGGTGTATCACCTACCACTGGCCCACGAGATGTCCTACATTAAATAATGTAGTTTTTTTTAAAAAGATCTGGTAGATGAATTATAAATTCATTTATTTTGGAACCCTGTATGAATAGTATAAATAGCATTTTTTTACGTTATATTATCTTTTAGAGTGAAAGATGAGTTCGTGGTAGAAATTTATTAATGGATAAAACTCTAATTATAAAGTAAGTATATCTCCTTATGATCTTAGCCAATCTCAAAAATAAATTTCTCAACATTAAGAAAAGGAACATAGAACAAAAATGTTGTCCTAGATGGTGCCTTAAATCATCACTAATTTATGGCTTTGGGATTGTTGGACTTTTCATATCCATGTTCTCTACCACTCTCCATAAGATAATTGATGGTTAGATTTCTCTTACATATCCATATTTTTCTACATGGAACCCTAGTATGTGTTATTTTCGGTAATCTTCATACATTCCACTCTTTATTTTAAATAGAGGCCTCATTAATTCATTTTTCGATGTGGGAATTCAACTAAGATATTTTGAAACGTCAAAAATGTGTTATCCAAATACCTTATGTTTTGTTGAATCGATGGTATTTTAAATCATCATAGATTGATGAATTTAAGGACCATAATTTTAAACTTGTTTTTGATTGATGACCTCAATCACTACCTATAAATATTTACATTTTCCTCCAATTATATGTCTCTAATTTCCACCAATGTTCTTCTAATCGAGATCATAATTTGGTGGTGACGCTTTCATTTCTCTTTTCCTCATTTTAAGGCTAAATTTTAGTAACCCAATTTCCGATGTGGGTTTCCCCCAAAGATATTTTTTATTTTCAACCTTTTATTTTAGAATAACAATTTCAAATTGCGAGGACGCAATTTATTGAAGGAGGGGAGAATGTAACACCCCAAGATTTCATACTGTGTTATTTCTTCAAAATAATTCAATAACTTGCACTACACACAACACCGAGTTGAAGCGCACCATGACTTACCAAACAAGCCGTTCAAAAGAGGTTATGAATAGTATTAACTAAATTTTAAACTTTATATAATCCTTATAATTTTATAATCAATATTATGAGTTTCTTAGACATAAATTAAGAACAAATTCATTTTCAGTATTGCACTTTTACCAACTTTTAACAGTGAACCTTTTTTAAATACAATATTTTAAACTTTTTGACTAAATGGGGACATCAAAAATTTAAAATGAAACATCCCAAACTTCCACGGTACGCTTTCCTTTGAATGATACAGTAGCGTGTGTTGTATGCAACTTTGAGTTCTAACACACACCACAACCAATCAAACTAGCTGTTATGAATAGTAATACCTACTTTTTGAAATTATATATATTTTATATTTCACAATGGACTTCATTTTTGGATTCGTAGTATCTAATTTATCTTAAGGAGAAATTTTGGTACTTTTCAGATAACTTTCTATTTTGATGAATAGTGAAAATTACTAAATTTTAATTAAAAACAAGTTTTTTAATCAAAATAATTAATAGTGATAAATTATGAATTTGAGTGGTTTTAAAGTATAATTATAATATATTTTTACCATTTTATCCAATGGTGTTCATCAGAATTAATTTCACTTTGAAATTGGACCTAAACAATTGTCAATCTTTTGATATATATTGTTTCTTAAAAACACGCTATTTGTTGTGACAGCTGGAATTAATTATAAAATTAATTAATGAAACTTATATGTTAGGAAATTTGTAAAATAGACATCATTTTTGAATTCGGAATATCAATTATATCTTAGGGTGAAATTTTGGCATTGTTCTGAAAAACTTTAATTTTTGATGAATAATGAAACTGCTAAGTGGTAGTTAAAAACTGAATTTTTCATAAAACATAATTTTACCGCTTCTGTGATTGGAATTTCGAAAATCCGAGAGACACGGTTAATATCAAGAAGTAAAATGTGGTTCAATGAAAGGAAAATAATTTTTGGTGAATAGTAACTTTTTACTTTTATTTACCACGGTTAAAAGTAAATAGGGTAATTAAGGGTAACAATTATATTAATATTACCCTAAAACATGTCATAATTCTACTGGGAAAGTGTATATAGACCAAAAACAACCTTAGGAATAAAATATTATCATTTAAGTCCACTTGGATTAGATTAGGACATTTATTATTATTTAATTCAAAGAAGAGTTAAAAACTTTAAAATCAATGTTTATTTACTAAACTTATTTTAATATAGGGTAATACATAAGCTAAATTCGATTGTAAATATTCATTAGAAAGCTAATAAGATTTCATACATAATGAAATTTTATTTATAATTTTTAAACATTAAATAATTTATTTTATTTATGATACAATTATGATGTAGTAATTACCATAATAGTGAACATTTACAATAATTGATATTTTAAATTCCCAAATAAATATAATTTGATACCTTTAATGAATTAAACTAATTTTATTTGATAATATGTAATATTATGATGGAGTTAATTGACTTTTTTCGAAGTAATCATTCTATTATGAGTTTCACAAAAATCAACATTTGAATAGTGTCAAAATTGACATAAAAGAGTTTTTAAAACAAATATTATATTATTAATAGATATTAAATTCCTAAAAAAATAATGTTCGGCCAAGAGACTTATATCATGATAGGTGTATCATTAGGGGACTACTTGGGGGTCTCTTGGATGTATATAGTATGTTTATTAACTATATAATATAAAAATACAAAGTGACATGGTAATTGTCAAACTAATTAACTAAGAGTTAAAACTAAAAGATAAGGTTAATATAGTAACCCAAACCTGTCTAAATTCTATTGGTTGAATGGTTTACGACCTATTCCCACCTTGAAATTTTAATAATCAACTTTTGAGCCATTAGAAACCGAATATGAATTTATTATAAATTAATATTTCTAGCTTTTCCAAAGGTACCCCTCGCCCCTCTTATAAAAGGGCACTCCTCCTTCTCATTTCTTCACACCTTCAAAGCCTTTTGGATCAGCCAAACTCTGACCAAATACTCTCCCAACATCCCTCACTACAACTTAGAGGCATTAGATTGATCATAAAGGCAACCTAAGGAGCCCTTTTGATCAAATCAAAAGGAAGAACCCGAAGAAGAGGTAATGATTTCACCACCCTTTTCCGAGTTCCTTTCTTCTTCCACTTCTTCTTCCTTTGTTGTTACCATTCTAAAATAATAACTCCAGTATCATATATATACTGTGATGTTATTCTAAATATGGTACAACCATATTCATCATTCTATCCACCCTTTGAATAACATGTCACCATACTTGCGTACGTACAGCTTACCATCTCCACGTCGTGGTGTAATTGTTATTCAGTATATTATTATTTGGATGGGTATAATAATGATATGTAACTCATGTAAATAATAAATATAAAATGTTAATGATTCTGTATATATGATATAACAACCATTTATATATTATTTTAATATCAAAAGAATGATATTGTCGCTCGTGCGTACGTACGGACTACCGTCTCCACGAACACGATGAGATTCATTCTCCATCATATCCATTCAAGTATAATTATCATTTTATGATTAATAATAATATCTAAAGACTTGATATCATTCTGGATATGAATAATATACAACCTATCTGTTACAAACATGGCTTACGTAACAAAACATATAAAAGAAAACGAGTAAGTTAACACCCGAAACAACGATAATACTAAGATATTATTAACAAATAAATGTTAAAAGATCATATATGATATCATATTAATGTATATGATTCTTGTATAATTTAATAACAATTATTTCACCATTATACAGGAGGTTAACCTACCCCAACCAAGGAAAAGTACAAGGCAAGGGTTTATTTCACAATCTCTTCATTATCCGAGGTTGTTTATACGTAATAATCTACTGGGATCACTTTATCATCCACAACCATGTTTCATAAAATTGAATTTAAAAACATTTTTACTATTTACTATAATATGGGTTAAAGTCATTTATACCCTTGTTTCACTTTTTATAAGAAGTTTATAAAGGAATATTTCCATCATTTTCCAAACAAGGTGCTTTTTAACCTTTTCGACAGAATTATGGTAAGAATGTTTTTTTAAATTATACGGCGGGTGCGGCTATTTTCCGACGTTATAAAATCGTTAAAGATTCCATCACAATCTTATAAAGATATTTTCAAAATAAATTTTTTCTTTATAATTATGTGAATTTTAAATGATTTCTAAAAAGATATATTTCTCTCAAATATATGAAAATCCAGTGCAAATGTATACGTATTTAACACAAGCTTAAAAATGTTTTCAGAAAACCTGACTCTCGAGTTTGGTAGACAGGAAGGGATTGGGAGTGGACCCAGCATTGCCTGTAATTAGTCGAGAAGTCTCAAAATTAGTTATTTTGTTTTCAGAAGCTTGCATAATGTTTTCAGAAAAACACTGGAGTGTATTTTAGCAATTTTAAACGTAAGTATCTTTTAAAAAATTGCATCGGTAGGTGTAATGAGACAAACTAGTGTCTTGGCACAAGGCCTTGGAAAAATCTTATTTGTAGTCTTCGCATGAGGCCTTGGCTATGTGGTTATGATAGTCTGCCATTATGCATTCCATCATTATGAAAGTGGTTATTGATATTGCATTTGATTATTCGATTAGTAGAATATCCATGTGAATACGTAAATGGCATTATTTCATTTTATTTTTGCCATACTATGTTCAAGTTCATGTTGAAAAGTATTTTTTTAGTTATACATTTCCTTAAATGTTTATGCTTATTTATAAATGTTTCTGCTATATTTCTTACCCTTACAGAGCGTTTGAGCTCACCCCTTTCGATGTTTTATTTTTCCCAGGATTCCAAGAAGTATATTGTGATTGATATAAAGGTTAAGACAAGGGAATAATGGAATTCATAAAGGATTATTTATGTTGTTCTGTATGTTATGAAGTGTAATGTAACATTCATGTATGTAATCTATTTTCCAAAACTTCTAAACTAATTGTTCTTTCGAGACTTGATTCCCTGTAATCATGCCAATGTATTAAAATAATGCACCGACTCTGGGTTACTAGGGTCGGGGCGTTACAGTTGGTATCAGAGGAAGTTTAGTACAAACCTTGGAAACTAGATTTAGGTAAACTCTGATTAGATCACATAGAACTAAGATGGGCCTTGAGGATTATTATAGAAGAACTTCCTAGAATTTTGGTATTGTACAGATTTTGTGAGTTTTCCGAGCAATACATCCCTGTCTGGATACGAGAAGGTAGAGGCGGCTCTGGCACAGATGTACCTAGGGGTAAAACCCGAAAACAACGCTTTGAGCTAGACTCGAACGAGAACTGGTGCACGAAAATGGGCCTTGCTGCACTCTTGGTTACGAAACTCCCGGGGGATATGCTTAGGATAATTCTCATTTTCTTTACAGACCATTTTAAGGGTTTATGAGTATATACTTCCTCAAAGGAGACATTTCTTTGATTATGGATTATATCCATAAACAATTTAATTTATGTTATGTGTTTTACAAATTTGGGATTAGGTATTGTTTTTCATAAACTAATCTAGTGTATGCCATTGTTTAGAAATGGCGCCCAGTAGAAGGAACGATAACTCCAGCAATGCACATAATCCAAAGAGAAAGAAGGATCATATCTTTAATAATCTTAAGCCAGAATTTATAAGAGAAATAGTCTCCCATGTATTATCATCATATGAAGAAATAATATCATGTTTTGATAAGATAAGTAATGATTTTACTGAGTCCTATGGCTTTGAATGGAAGCAAGAGAAGAAAAGGATGGAAGAGAAAAATATGGATAAAGGGAAGAGGGAAAAGAATAATTTTTCCATATGTGATAACTGTGGGAAGAAACACCATGGAACTTGTCTAAAAGGAATGAGAGTTTGTTATAAGTGTGGAGGAAAAGGGCACAATGTACGTGACTGCAAGGGTAAGAAAATGGTTTCAAATGTACAATGCTTCATTTGTAAGGAGTTTGGACACTACGCGAACCTATGTCCCAGTCATCAAACCATGCCGCAAATGATGCTATTGGATAATAATCAAGTTATGATACTACCACAGACTAAGAGGAATGATTAGAGTTCTTATATTGATTATGTCAATTGAGTTTTGTATCAACAATGTACTTTTTATAATAATTATGGAGTATATAAGGATTGTACTACAGTACTATTTCATTAAGGACTTGAGATTGTGTGGAACAAAGAAAAGTGACTCAATAGCAAGATAAATTTTTGGAAAATATATGGTTGAGAGAATGATAAACCATAATATAGTTCTGATACCGAGGTAGTGATTTTGGAATAATACATGATTTATTTGGATAAATTATATTGGATATTCTTAAATACCTAGAAATTGATTAATGATTTTTATTCTTCCGTCATTATTGGGGTTTAAAACATTTTTGGATTGATGAAGTATATCCAGCATTCTATATGGAATAATGGATCATGAATGTAATCAATAAGGAATACAGTAATTCAGGATGTTTCAGTGTATTAAAAGAATACATGATGAAGGTATTCATATGCTATTATGGGGTAAAAAGGATTTACATTATGTTTACCTTCCTTATAAATTTTGGACTGTGAGTTTGGATAGATGTATTTTGGATAGTTCTAGTTTGGAATATTTTTGATTTCCATAAAAGGACAACCCGGAGGTTGGGCAGCAACCCGTCACATCCGGCAAGGCCGCGAGACTTGAACCCTCAACCGAAGGGAAACAAGGGTGTATCACCTACCACTGGCCAACGAGATGTCCTGGATTAAATAATGTAGTTTTTTTTAAAAAGATCTGGTAGATGATTTATAAATTCGTTTATTTTGGAACCCTGTATGAATAGTATAAATAGAATTTTTTTTTACGTTCTATTATCTTTTAGAGTGAAAGATGAGTTCATGGTAGAAATTTATGAATGGATAAAACTCTAATTATAAAGTAAGTATATCTCCTTATGATCTTAGCCAATCTCAAAAATAAATTCCTCAACATTAAGAAAAGGAACTTAGAACAAAAATGTTGTCCTAGATGGTGCCTTAAATCATCACTAATTTATGGCTTTGGGATTGTTGGTCTTTTCATAGCCATGTTCTCTACCACTCTCCATCAGATAATTGATGGTTAGATTTCTCTTCCATATCCATATTTTCCTACATGGAACCCTAGTATGTGTTATTTTCGGTAATCTTCATACATTCCACTCTTTATTTTAAATAGAGGCCTCATTAATTCATTTTTTGATGTGGGAATTCAACTAAGATATTTTGAAACGTCAAAAATGTGTTAACCTAATACCTTATGTTTTGTTGAATCGATGGTATTTTAAATCATCATAGATTGATGAATTTAAGGACCTCAATTTTAAACTTGTTTGTGATTGATGACCTCAATCACTACCTATAAATATTTACATTTTCCTCTAATTATATGTCTCTAATTTCCACCAATGTTCTCCTAATCGAGATCATAATTTGGTGGTGACCCTTTCATTTCTCTTTTCCTCATTTTAAAGATAAATTTTAGTAACCCAATTTCTGATGTGGGTTTTCCCCCAAAGATATTTTTAATTTTCAACCTTTTATTTCTGAAGAACAATTTCAAATTGTGAGGACGCAATTTATTGAAGGAGGGGAGAATGTAACACCCCAAGATTTCATACTATGTTATTTCTTCAAAATAATTCAATAACTTGCACTACACGCAACACCGAGTTCAAGAGCACAATGACTTACCAAACATGCCGTTCAAAAGAGGTTATGAATAGTATTAACTAAATTTTAAACTTTATATAATCCTTATAATTTTAGAATCCATATTATGAGTTTCCTAGACATAATGTAAGAACAAATTCATTTTCAGTATTGCACTTTTACCAACTTTTAACACTGAACCCTTTTTAAATACAATATTTTAAACTTTTTGACTAAATGGGGACATCAAAAATTTAAAATGAAACATCCCAAACTTCCACGGTACACTTTCCTTTGAATGATACAGTAGCGTGTGTTGTATGCAACTTCGAGTACTAACACACACCACAACCAATCAAACTAGCCGTTATGAATAGTAATACCTACTTTTTGAAATTATATATATTTTATATTTCAAAATGGACTTCATTTTTGGATTCGGAGTATCAAATTTATCCTAAGGTGAAATTTTGGTACTTTTCAGATAACATTCATATTTTGATGAATAGTGAAAATTACTAAATTTTAATTAAAAACAACTTTTTTAATCAAAATAATTAATAGTGATAAATTATTAATTTGAGTGTTTTTAAAGTATAATTAAAATATATTTTACCATTTTATCCAATGGTGTTCATTAGAATTAATTTCACTTTGAAATTGGACCTAAACAATTGTCAATCTTTTGATATATATTGTTTCTTAAAAACATGCTATTTGTTGTGACAACTGGAATTAATTATAAAATTAATTAATGAAACTTATATGTTTGTAATTTTTTAAAATAGAAATCATTTTTGAATTCGGAATATCAATTATAGCTTAGGGTGAAATTTTGGCATTGTTCCGAAAAACTTCAATTTTTGATGAATAGTGAAACTACTAAGCGGTAGTTAAAAACTGAATTTTTCATAAAACTTAATTTTACCGCTTCTATGATTGAAATTTCGAAAATCCGAGAGACACGGTTAATATCAAGAAGTAAAATGTGGTTCAATGAAATGAAAATAATTTTTGGTGAATAGTAACTTTTTACTTTTATTTACCATGGTTAAAAGTAAATAGGGTAATTAAGGGTAACAATTATATTAATATTACCCTAACACATGTCCTAATTCTATTGGGAAAGTTTATCTCGACCAAAAACAACCTTAGGAATAAAATATTATCATTTAGGTCCACTTGGATTAGATTAGGACATTTATTATTATTTAATTCAAAGAAGAGTTAAAAAAGTTAAAATAAAAGTTTATTTACTAACACATTTTTAATATAGGGTTATACATAAGATAAATTCGATTTTAAATATTAATTAGAAAGATAATAATATTTCCTACATAATGAAATTTTATTTATAATTTTTAGACATTAAATAATTTAATTTATTTATGACACAATGATGATGCAGTAATTACCATAATATTGAAAATTTAAAATAATTGATATTTTAAATTCCCAAATAAATATAATTTGAGACTTTTAATGAATTGAACTAATTTTATAGGATAATATGGCATATTAGGATGGAGTTAATTGACTTTTTTCGAAGTAATCATTCTTTTATGAGTTTCACAAAAATAAACATTTGAATAGTGTCAAAATTGACATAAAAGAGTTTTTAAAACAAATATTATATTATTAATAGATCTTAAATTCCTAAAAATCTAATGTTCGGCCAAGAGACATATATCATGATAGGTGTATCATTAATGGACTACATGGGGGACTCTTGGATGTATATATTATGTTTATTAACTATATAATATAAAAATACAAAGTGACATGGTAATGTCAAACTAATTAACTATGAGTTAAAACTAAAGATAAGGTTAATATAGTAACACAAACCTGTCTAAATTCTATTGGTTGAATGGTTCTCGACCTATTACCACCTTTAACATTTAACAATCAACTTTGGAGCCATTAGAAACCGAATATGAATTTATTATAAATTAATATTTATAGCTTTTCAAAAGGTACCCCTCGCCCCTCTTATAAAAGGGCACTCATCCTTCTCATTTTAGCACACCTTCAAAGCCTTTTGGTTTAGCCAAACTCTGACCAAATACTCTCCCAACATCCCTCACTACATCCTAAATGCCTTATTTTGATCATAAAGCCAACCTATGGAGCCCTTTTGATCAAATCAAAAGGAAGAACCCGAAGAAGAGGTAATGATTTCACAACCCTTTTCCAAGTTCCTTTCTTCTTCCACTTCTTATTCCTTTGTTGTTACCATTCTAAAATAATAACTCCAGTATCATATATATACTGTGATATTATTATAAATATGTTACAACCATATTCAGTATTCTATCCACCCTTTGAATAACATGTCACCATACGTTCGTACGTACGGCTTACCGTCTCCACGTCGTGGTGTAATTGTTATTCAATATATTATTATTTGGATGGGTATAATAATGATATTTAACTCATGTAAATAATAAATATAACATGTTAATGATTCTGTATATATGATATAACAACCATTTATATATTATTTTAATATCAAAAGAATGATATTTTCGCTCGTGCGTACGTACGGACTACCGTCTCCACGAACGCGATGAGATTCATTCTCCATCGTATCCATTCAAGTATAAATCTCATTTTATGATTAATAATAGTATCTAAGGACTAGATATCATTCTGGATATGAATAATATACAACCTATCCATTACAAACATGGATTACGTAACAAAACATATAAAATAAAATGAGTAAGTTAACACCCGAAACAACGATAATACTAAGATATTATTAACAAATCAATGTTAAAAGATCATATATGATATCATATTAATGTATATCATTCTTTTATAATTTAATAAAAATTATTTCACCATTATACATAAGGTTAACCTACCCCAACCAAGGAAAAGTACAAGGCAAGGGTTTATTTCACAATCTCTTCATTATCCGAGGTTGTTTATACGTAATAATCTACTGGGATCATGTTATCATCCACAACCATGTTTCTTAAAAATAAATTTAAAAACATTTTTACTATTTACTATAATATGGGTTAAAGTCATTTATACCCTTGTTTTACTTTTTATAAGAGGTTTATAAAGGAATCTTTCCGTCGTTTTCAAAACAAGGTGCTTTTTAACCTTTTCGACAGAATTATGGTAAGAATGTTTTTTAAATTATACGGCGGGTGCGGCTATTTTCCGCCCTTATAAAATATTGGAAGATTCCCACACAATATTATAAAGATATTTTCAAAATAATGTTTTTCTTTATAATTATGTGATTTTTAAATGATTTCAAAAAAGGGATATTTCTCTCAAATATATGAAAATCCAGTGAAAATGTATACGTATTTAACGCATGCTTAAAAATGTTTTCATAAAACCTGCCTCTCGAGTTTGGTAGATAGGAAGGGATTGGGAGTGGACCCATCATTGCCTGCAATTAGTCGAGCAGTCTAAAAATTAGTTATTTTGTTTTCAGAAGCTTGCATAATGTTTTCAGAAAAACACTGGAGTGTATTTTAGCAATTTTAAACTTAAGTATCTTCTAAAAAAAATTGCATCGGTAGGTCTCATGAGACAAACTAGTGTCTTGGCACAAGGCCTTGGAAAAATCTTATTTGTAGTCATGGAATGAGGCCTTGGAAATGTGGTTATGATAGTCTTATATTATACATTCCATCATTATGAAAGTGGTTATTGATATTGCATGGGATTATTCGTTTAGTAGAATATCCATGTGAATACGTAAATGGAATTATTTCATTTTATTTTTTCCATACTATGTTGAAGTTCAAGTTTAAAAGGCTTTTTTAGTTATACATTTCCTTAAATGTTTATTCTTATTTATAAATGTTTCTGCTATATTTATTACCCTTACGGAGCGTTTGAGCTCACCCCTTTCAATGTTTTATTTTTCCCAGGATTCCAAGAAGTATATTGTGATTGATAAGAAGGGTTAAGACAAGGGAATAATGGAATTCATAAAGGATTATTTATTTATTTTTGTATGTTATGAATTGTAATGTAACATTCATGTATGTAATATATTTTCCAAGACTGCTAAACTAATCGGTCTTTCGAGACTTGATTCCTTGTAATCATGCCAATGTATTAAAATAATGCACCGACTCTGGGTTACTAGGGTCGGGGCGTTACATGGATGGGTATAATAATGATTTTTAATTAATGTGAATAATAAATATAACATGATAATGATTCTGTATATATGATATACCATCCAATTATATATTATTTTAATATCAAAAGAATGATATTGTCGCTCGTGCGTACGTACGGACTACCGTCTCCACGAACGCGATGAGATTCATTCCCCATCGTATCCATTCAAGTATAATTATCATTTGATGATTAATAATAGTATTTAAGGACATGATATCATGCTGGATATGAATAATATACAACCTACCCATAAAAAACACAACTTATATAACAAAACATATAAAAGTAAACGAGTAAGTAAACACCCGAAACGACGATAATTCTATGAAATTCTTAACAAAGAAATGATAAAAGATCATATATGATATCATATTAATGTATATGATTCTTGAATAATTTAATAACAATTATTTCACCATTATACAGGAGATTAACCTACCCCCAACCAAGTAAAAATACAAGGTAAGGGTTTATTTCACAATCTCTTCATTATCTAAGGTTGTTTATACGTAATAATCTACTGGGACTTCATTATCATCCACATCCATGTTTCCTAAAAATGTACTTCAAAACATTTTTACTATTTACTAGAATATGGGTTAAAGTCATTTATACCCTTGTTTTACTTTTTATAAGTGGTTTATAATGGAATCTTTCCGTCGTTTTCCAAACTAGGTGCTTTTTAACCTTTTCGAAAAAATTAAGGTAAGAATGTTTTTTAACTTATATGCCGGGTGCGGCTATTTTCCACCGTTATAAAATCTTTGAAGCTTCCCTTACAATATTATAAGAAAATTTTAAATGTAAATGTTTTATTTTATAATTATGTGACTTTTAAATGAATTAAAAAAAATGGGATATTTCTCTCAAATAGTTTTTATTTCATCTACGTCAACATCCATTGATGGATTTTAAGCTTATTTGAAGTTGATTTATTATGATACAAAACATACATATTGTATTGAAGGTTTTGTGATATTTTTGACTGTGGATGGGCTATTTTTATACCATTCATGGTTTATGGAGAAAGTATTGACATTTCATATGCTAGTTTTAATACAAATTTTTATGTCATGTTTAAACCTGTTCATGTGGGGAATGCATCGGACATAATAAGTGATGGGTGGAGACCGCTATAGCTCCTCGATGCATCGGTAGGTCTCATTAGACAAACTAGTGTCTTGGCACAAGGCCTTGGCAAAATCATATTTGTAGTCTTGGCACGAGGCCTTGGCTATGTGGTTATCATAGTCTGGCATTATGCATTCCATCATTATGAAAGTGGTTATTGATATTGCATCTGATTATTAGATTAGAAGAATATCTATGTGAAGAAGTAAATGACATTATTTAATTTTGTTTTTTCCATACTATGTTTAAGTTCAATTTTAAAAGGATTTTGTTTTATTTATACACTGTCTTAAATGTTTAACTTATTTATGAAAGTTTCTGCTATATTGTTATCCTTACTGGGCATTTGAGATCACCCCATTCAATGTTTAATTTTTCCGAGGATGTGAAGAAGTAATTTATGAATGGCCTATAGGGAAAGTATTTGGGGATATGAGTGAGGACTATGAAGAAAATTTGTTGTTGTAGTTTTCATTTTTATGAAGTAATGTAATACTTATGAATATATCCAGTGTTTCCAAGGCTACTAATCTAATCGGTCTTTCGAGACTTGATATTTTGTGTTCATGCCAATGTTTTTTAATTATGCACCGGCTCTGGGTAACTGAGGTCGGGGTGTTAAAGTGTGTATCATAGGATGTTTAGTACAAACCTTGGAAGCTAGATTTAGATAAACTCTGATTATAGCACATAGACCTAAGATGGACTTTGAGAATTAGTATAGAAGAACTTCCTAGAATTTTGGTATTGTAGAGATTTTGTGTGTTTTCCGAGCAATACATACCTTTCTAGATATGATCTGGTATAGGCGGCTCTGGCATAGATGTACCTAAGGGTAAAACCCGAAAACACCACTTTGAGCTAGACTTGAACGGGAATTGGTGCACGACAATGGGCCTTGCTGCACTCTTGGTTACGACACTCTCGTGGGATATGCTTAGGATAAATCTCATTTTCATTACAAATCATTATGAGGGGTTTATGAGTATATACTTCCTCAAAGAAAACATTTTTATGATTATGGATTATATCCATAAATAGTTCTATTTATGTTAAGTGTTTTATAAGTATGGGATTATGTATTTTGATTCATAAACTGATCTAGTTTAAGCCATTGTTTAGAAATGGCGCCTAGTGGAAGAAATGGAAACTGTATCAATGAACGCACTCCATGTAGGTATTTCCCTCCTGCTCAAGATAATTACAGTGGAGATGGTGATGCAACTGGTGCCGATCTTCTAATCACAATACTGGGACAACTCACTCAGGTTATGAATAATAACCTTACCCGTATGAAGCACCCTTATCCGCAGTATGGAGGATCAATGTTAGATCGATTCATGAGGCAAAACACACCAACGTTCAATGGGAGTACAAATCCCTTAGTAGCTGAGCAATTGATAAATTCCCTAGCGAAAATATTTTAGTCTTTGGGGAGTAGTGAAGGGGAAAAGTTATCATGGCAGTTTACCGCCTCATTGAAGATGCTGATCAGTGGTGGTAATTGATTCAAAACATGAAGGAAGATGATGAAGTATCAAATATGGAATCGAGGGAGTTAAAAGATCTGTTTTTAGAAAAATACTTTCCTCGTGACCATCGAGCAGATATGGAAGGGTAATTTCTGTATCTTAGACAAAAGGAAGATGAGAATGTCGCAATGTATGAGGCTAACATTACAAGGTTAGCAAGGTATGCTGGAGATTATATACGTAACCCCAGAAGTAAGATTGTTCGTTTCCTTGATGGGTTAAAACCATTTCTCTGAAGAGCTTTAGTCTCACAATCCTTTTCATCGTATGAAGAAATTATCTCATGTTCTCTCAAGACTAAAAAGGAATTATCTATGTCTTATTACTTTAAAGCAAAGAAAGAGAAGAATAGATCTTCTGATTAATCTAGGAATGGAAATAAGGGGAAGAAGGGAAAGGTTGAACAACCATCCTGTGGTAAATGTGGAAAGAAACTCCCCGGTACTTGCTTAAAGGGAATGGGTGTCTGTTACAAGTGTGGTGAAAAAGGCCACCAAGCTCGTGATTGCAAAGGGAAGAAGGAAGCTACCAATGTTCAGTGCTAAAATTGTAGGGAGATGGGACATTATGCAAATGAATGTCCTAAGTGTCAAGGGAAATTACCTCAGAAAAGGCTAGGGGATCAAGTCCAAGCTTATGCTATCACTACTCCTGAGGTAGAAGCTCTGAAAGACGTGGTGGCAGGTAATTTAATGGTTTCCTCAAGTTCAAAAAATGAATTATTTGATTCTGGATCATCACATTGTTTCATATCTTCCCAGTTTTCTAAGAAAATTAGATATTTAAAATTTGATTTAACAAGGGAGTTGTTAGTTAAAACTCCTTTGGGAAGTATCATTGCAACAATGTTTTGTGAATCAGTCCCCATTAGAGAACAGAAATTTTCTTTATGTACTGATCTCATCGTCATACCTATGATTGAGTTTGATATAATCCTCGGTATGGACTAGATTTCGGACTATGATGTGAAGATTTATTTTAAGAAGAAAGCGGTTGTGATTCTTGATGATGATGATAAGGAACACCATATCTTTATAGCAAAATCATCACCACCTAATTCTTATCTAGATCCACCCCCAGTAGCTCAACTAAATTCAATTATTGGGGTGGAAGAGAATGAAATGACTGTGGGTGTGGAAAGGAATGTTCAAATAGAGGATTTACTTGTTGTGAAAGAATATGTAGATGTATTTCCAGAAGATTTACCTGGACATCCTCCAGAATGAGAAGTTGAGTTTTCTGTTGATTTAATTCCTGGATCAAGGACTATATCGACGACCCATTATAGAATGGCCACTGTGGAATTAGTCGAACTAAAGAAACAACTAGAGAAATTGAGTAATAAGGTATTTATTCGCCCTATTGTTTCACCATGGGGATCCCCTGTTCTTTTTGTTAAAAAGATAGATGGATCTATGACGGTATGTATCGACTACAGGGAGATCAATGCTATAACAATAAAGAACAAGTATCCCCTACCTCGCATTGATGATTTATTTGACCAACTACATGGAGCTCAATACTTTTCAAATATTGACCTTGAATCTAGATACCATAAGTTGTGTGTGAAGAAGGAAGACATTCCAAAGGCAGCATTTCGAACCAGGTACGGGCATTACAAGTTTACAGTAATGCCTTTTGGATTGACTAATGCACCCTCTGTATTCATGGATCTGATTAATAGAGTTTTCAAGGAATATCTCGATGAATTTGTGGTTGTATTTATTGATGATATCTTGGTATACTCCAAAAACTATTAAGATCATGTAAATCACTTGCGCATTATCCTGAAGACTCTGAGAAGACATGAATTATATGGGAAGTTTAACAAGTGTGAATTCTGGCTTCAGGAGATTTCATTTTTTGGCCATATTGTCTCTAAAGATGGAATCTCTGTTGATCCTTCTAAGACCAAGGAAATCCAGGAATGGCCAGCACCTATGAGTATAACTGAGGTACGTAGTTTTATTTGTTTAGCAGGTTATTATCGACATTTCATCCAGAATTTTGCCTGATTGGCTAACCCATTAATGAAGCTCACACGTAAAGGGGTTAAATTTTTTTGGAAAAAAGAGTGTGAAGAATGTTTCGAATAACTGAAGAGAAGATTAGTCAATGCTCTTATATTGAATCTACCATTGGGGAATGATGGGTTTGTTATTTATAGTGATGTATCGAAGAAAGAACTTGGTTGTATCCTTCTGCAGAATGATAGGGTTATTGCCTATGCATCACGACATTTGAATATTCATGAACAAAACTATCCTACTCATGATCTTGAGTTAGAAGCTATGATCTTTGCTTTGAAGAAATGGAGGCATTTCCTCTATGGTTAAAAATGTGAGATTTATACTGATCACAAGAGTTTTAAGTATATTTTCTCACAAAAAGTACTCAACATGCGGAAACGGAGATGGCTTGAATTACTCAAGGATTATGATTGTACGATACAATACCACCCGGGGAAAGCAAACAAGGTGGCAGATGCTTTGAGCAGAAAATACCATGGAGTTTTGAATGTGATGAGAATTTAAAGGGATACAATTTTCATGGATCTAGTGACGATGGACATGGGAATAACCAGGGAAGGTGAAACATCAATTATTTTTCCAATGGTTGCCAAACCATCTTTACTTGAAAGGATTAAGAGTTCTCAGACCGATGATGAAGAATTTCAAAAGAAGATTAAAGTTGTGAATGATGGGAGATTGAGAGACTTTGTGTATGAAGATAGAATTTTGAAATTCGGGAAAAGACTTTGTGTTCCCGATATACCTGATCTAAAAAGAGAATTTTTGGATGATGCTCATAGTTCCACTTTCTCTATACACCCTGGGAGCACCAAAATGTATAGATATTTGAGGGAACATTTTTTTTGGGACATCATGAAGAGAGAGATTGCTGATTTTGTGTCAAGATGTATGGTTTGTCAACAAGTTAAAGCTGTATGGCAATAGCCTGGAGGAGTCATGCAACCTCTTCCCATACCAGAGTGTAAATGGGACAATATTACGATGGAATTTGTCATGGGGCTACCAAAGACTCCTAGAAGGAACGATGCAATAAGGGTCATTGTTGATCATCTTACCAATTCAGCACATTTTCTTTCTATAAGAGAAGATCTACCACTGGAACGTCTAGAAACACTGTATATTTATGAAGTTGTGAGACTTCATGGAGTACCCCTATCGATTTTTTCTGATCGTGATCCCCGTTTTACTTCAAGATTCTGGATAAGTCTTCAGAAATCCCTTGATATTGAACTTCATTTGAGCACTGCCTACCACCCTCAGACAGACCGACAATCAGAACGGACTATTCAAACCTTAGAAGACATGTTGAGATCTTTCTCACTTGACATTCAGGGTATGTGTGATCAATATTTACCTATGGTAGAATTTTACTATAATAATAGCTTCCATTCAAGTATTCAGATGGCACCATATGAAGCGTTATAGGGAAATAGATGTTTCACACCAACCTGTTGGGATGACGTTGGAGAAAGAAAACTTGTAGGTCCAGAACTTGTGGTGCAAACAATGGAAAAGGTGAAGGTAATCCAAAATCACATCAAAGCAGCTCAAAGTAGGCAGAAGATCTATGCCGATAATCGAAGGAAGGATTTGGAATTTCAATTCGGTGATCATGTTTTCCTAAAGGTATCTCCATGGAATGGAGTCATACATTTTGGTAAGAAAGGTAAATTGAGTCCTAGGTACATCGGACCTTTCTAAATTCTAGAACGAATTGGGGTTGTAGCTTACCTATTAGAAATGCCCCCCAAGTCTCTCCAAAGTTCACGATGTGTTCCACATATATCTATTGAGGAAATACATGCCTGACCCAACGCATGTACTCACCTATAAGGAATTAGAACTGGAACCTGATCTGTCTTATTGTGAAGAGCCCGTCAAGATTCTTGATACGAGGGAACAAGTGCTGAGAAATCAGACGACATGTCTGGTGAAAGTTTTTTGGAGAAACCATAAGACGGAAGAGGCAACGTGGGAACCCGAGGAACTTATGATGAAGAACCACCAGAGTCATTTCATGTAGTACTATTCTAGAAATTTTGAGGATGAAATTATTTGAAGGAAGGTAGAAGTTAACAACCCAAGCATCTAAGGTACGCTTCTCTTTCAATAATGTGATAGTGTGTGTTGTACGCAACATCGAGTTCTAACACACCACAACCAATCAAACTAGACGTTATGAATATTCATACCTACTTTTTGAAATTATTTATATTTTATATTTCAAAATGGACTTCATTTTTGGATTCAGAATATCAAAATTATCCTAAGTTGAATTTTTGGTATTTTTCTGAGAACTTCCAATTTTTATGAATAGTGAAAAAAACATAAAAACAACTTTTTTAATCAAAATAATTTATAGTGATAAATTATATTATTTAGTTGTTTTAAGGTAGATTTAGAATATATCTTTACCATTTTATCCAATGGCATTCATTAGAATTAATTTCACTTTGAAATTGGACATAAACAATTGTCAATCTTTTGATATATATTGTTCCTTAAAAACACGCTATTTGTAGTGACAAAGGGAATTAATTATAAAATTAATTAATGCAACTTATATGTTTGTAATTTTGTAAAATAGACATCATTTTTGAATTCATAATATCTTTTATGGCTTAGGGTGAAATTTTGGCATTGTTCTGAAAAACATCAATTTTGATGAATAGTGAAACTACTAAGTGGTAGTTAAAAAAAACTGAATTTTTCATAAAACTTAATTTTAACGCTTCTGTGATTGGAATTTAGAAAATCTGAGACACACGGTTTATATAAAGTAGTAAAATTTTGTTCAATGAGATGAAAATAATTTTTGTTGAATAGTAACTTTTTACATTTATTTACCACGGTTAAAAGTAAATAGGGTAATTAAGGGTAAAAATGATATTAATATTACCCTAACACATGTCCTAATTCTATTGGACATGTATATATAGACCAAAAACAACCTTAGGAATAAAATATTATCATTTAGGTCAACTTGGATTAGATTAGGACATTTATTATTATTTAATTCAATGAAGAGTTAGAAGAGTTAAAATCAATGTTTATATAATAAAAAATATTTAATATAGGGTTATACATAAGATAAATTCGATTGTAAATATTAATTAGAAAGCTAAAACGATTTCCTACATAATGATAGTTTATTTATAATTTTTAGACATTAAATAATTTAATTTATTTATGACACAATGATGATGCAGTAATTACCATAATAGTGAAAAATTAAAATAATTGATATTATAAATACCCAAATAAATATAATTTGAGACTTTTTATGAATTAAAATAATTATCTAGGTTAATATGAAATGTTATTATTTACTTAAGTAACTGTTTTAGAAGTAATCATTCTGTTATTAGTTTCAAAAAAATCAATTATTGAATAGTGTCAAAATTGACATAAAATAGTTTTTAAAACAAATATTATATTATTAATTGATATTAGATTCCTAAAAATCTAAGGCTAGTCCAAGAGACTTATATCATGATAGGTGTGTCATTAATGGACTAATTGGGTGTGTCTTGGATGTATATAGTAATTTTATTAACCATATAATAGAAAAATACAAAGAGACATTGTAAAATTGAAACTAATTAACTAAGAGTTAATAGTTAATGATAAGGTTGATATAGAAACCCAAACCTATCTAAATTCTATTGTCTGAGTGGTTTTCGACCCATCCCCACAATTAACTTTAAATAACCCACATTGGAGTCACTAGAAACCGAATATGAATTTATTATAAAATAATATTTCTAGCTTTTCCAAAGGTGTCCCTCACCCCTCTTATAAAAGGGCACTCCCCCTTCTCACTAATTCACTCATTCAAAGCCATTTGGTTCGTCCAAACCCTACCCAAATACTCTCTAAACTCCCCTCAGTACATCCTAGAGGCCTTAGTTAGATAATAAATCCAACCAAAGGATCCATTTTGATCAAATCAATAGAAAGAACCCGAATAAGAGGTAATGTTTTCACCACCCTTTTTCAAATTCATTTCTTCTTCAACTTCTTCTTTCTTTATTATTCCCCTTATAAAATAATGAATCCAGTATATCCTATATACTGAAATATTATTATAAATATGGTACAACCATATTCAGTATTATATCCATCCTTTGAATGACATGTCATCATACATGTGTACGTACGGCTTACCGTCTCCATGTCGTGGTGTAATTGTTATTCAATATATTATTATTTGGATGGGTATAATAATGATTTTTAATTCATGTGAATAATAAAAATAACATGATAATGATTCTGTATATATGATATATCATCCAATTATATATTATTTTAATATCAAAAGAATGATATTGTCGCCCGTGCGTACGTACGGACTACCGTCTCCACGAATGCAATGAGATTTATTCTCCATCGTATCCATTCGAGTATAATTATCATTTGATGATTAATAATAGTATTTAAGGAAATGATATCATGCTGGATATGAATAAGATAAAGCCTATCCATAACAAACACGTCTTATGTAACAAAACATATAAAAGTAAACGAGTAAGTTAACGCCCGAAACGATGATAATTCTAAGAAATTATTAGCAATGCAATGTTAAAAGATCATATATGAAATCATATTAATGTATATAATTGTTGAATAATTTAATAACAATTATTTCACCATTATAAGGGAGGTTAACCTACCCCCAACCAAGGAAAAGTACAAGGTAAAAGTTTATTTCGCAATCTCTTCATTATCCGAGGTTGTTTATACGTAATAATCTACTGGGACTTCTTTATCATCCACATCCATGTTTCCTAATAATTTATTTCAAAACATTTTTACTATTTACTAAAATATGGGTTAAAGTCATTTATACCCTTGTTTGACTTTTTATAAGAGGTTTATAAAGGAAACATTCCGTCTTTTTCCAAACAAGGTGCTTTTTAACCTTTTCGACAACATTAAGGTAAGAATGTTTTTTAACTTATACGGCGGGTGCACCAATTTTCCGCCGTTATAAATTCTTAGAAGCTTACCTTAAAATCTTATAAGAAAATTTTCAAAGTAAATGTTTTATTTTATAATTATGTGACTTTTAAATGAATTCAAAAAAAAAGGGATATTTCTCTCAAATAGTTTTTATTTCATCTATGTCAACATCCTTTGATGGATTTTAAGCTTATTTGAAGTTGATTTATTATGATACAAAACATCCATATTGTATTTAAGGTTTTGTGATATGTTTGACTATGGATTTTCTTTTTTATACCATTCATGGTTTACAGAAAAAGTGTTGACCTTTCGTATGCTAGTATTAATACAAATGTTTATGTTATGTTTAAACCTGTTCATATGAGGAATGAATTGGACTTAATAAGTGATCGGTGGAGCTCTCTATATCTCCTCAATGCATCGGTAGGTCTCATGAGACAAACTAGTGACTTGTCACAAGGCCTTGGTCAAATCTTATTTGTAGTCTTGGCACGAGGCCTTGGCTATATGGTTATGATAGTCTGGCATTATGCATTCCAACGTTATGAAAGTGGTTATTAATATTTCATGTGATTATTCTATTAGTAGAATATCCATGAGAATAAGTAAATGGAATTATTTCATTTTATTTTTTCCATACTATGTTGAAGTTCAAGTTTAAAAGGATTTTGTTTTAGTTATATATTGCCTTAAATGTTTATTCTTATTTATGAATTTTTCTACTATATTGTTATCTTTACTGGGCATTTGAGCTCACCCCATTCAATGTTTTATTTTTCCCAGTATGTGAAGAAGTAATTTATGAATGACGTGCAGGGATAGTATGTAGGGAGATGAGTGAGGACTATGCAGAAAAGTTTTTGTGGTAGTTTTCATTTTTATGATGTAATGTAAGACTACTTAATATATCTAGTGTTTCAAAGGCTACTAAACTAATCAGCCTTTTGAGACATGATCTTTTGTGATCATGCCAATGTTATGTAATAATGCACCGGCTCTGGGTAACTGGGATCGGGGTGTTACAAGAAAAGAATCAATTTCATTTTAGTTATGAGGACCCTTTGAAAATCAATTAAGTGCACAATGTATCACCCATAGATGTAGGATCGAAATATAATATGAGATGCTCAATATACAAGAGGGGGGGTGAATTGTATACTTTAAAAATTCCTTTGGAACCTTTAAAGTTAGTTATGAATAACTAAAGTTTCCTTAAGAAAAGGAAAGGGCTAAGTTTAACTAAATTAAACTAAGTAAATTCACAACACCTCTAACACCGAACTGAACTTGGAAAGTGATTCCAAAAATAGGTTCCGGAAATATGGTTCCGGAATTTGAAACTTAACAAAAATTACAATATGAGATTCTACCTTAAAGTGTATAGAATCTAAATGAATCAGAGTATGTAAGGAAGTATAAGAAAGTTATACCTTCCTTAAGATACAAATTACAGCGGAATAAAAACAAGTAGTAAAACTACTAGTAACAAGATAATAGTCTTTTAACCCAAAGAGAAGGGTATCATACAACCTTGGATAAAGGTCCCTTGATTTATACTTTCAAGCAAGTCTGTCTTACCCACACTAGGGTAAGCCCTCGATACGAAGATCGGAGTCTCTGTCTTGCTATCCCCTCAAACCCTCAACTTCAAGGTAGTTGGCATCCTCTGTCCTCCTCAGCAAGGAAGCCCTCGAACTTTAAGGTAGTCGGCACCTCTGTCTTCCTATCCCCGGAAGCCCTCGAATGTAATCACCAACATTCGGAGTCGCACGAAGCTTTGAGAGTTAATAAGAGTCTCTCTCTCTTGAAATCACTTCAACAGCATGTATGCACAAAGTCCAAATTGTTCATCCATCAGTTGCGAGCTTTTTCAAATGAGCTCCTATTTATAGGTAAGGTCGGCTCCTTCTCCAACGGTCATATTTTCCTTAAAGATCGGAGGGACCTGTACACGTGTCACTTAGACAACGATTAGTTTATAACAAAACAGACGACATCGTTTTATAACAAAACAAGTGTAACAGAATGTACGACATCGTTTTAAACTCTAACATAAAAGTTCGGAATGAAAACTTCGGAGTGAAAGTTCGGAGTGAATAAATTCAGAGTGTATAAAACAATGATAATCCGATTCTGTTTAATAGGTGAATTCGGAATGAGAATTCGGAATAGGAATTCGTCATCAGAAATCGGAATGAGAATTCATCATCAGAATTCGTAATGAGAATTCGTCATCAGAATTCGTAATGAGAATTCGTCATCATAATTTCGTAATGGGAATTCGGAATGAGATTTCTTCATTAGAATTCGTAATGGAAATTCTTCATTGGAATTCGTAATGATAATTCTTCTTCAGAATTCGTAATGAGAATTCGGAATGGGATTTCCTTATTAGAATTCGTAATGGGAATTCTTCATTGGAATTCGTAATGAGAATTCTTCTTTAGAATTCGTATCCTGAATCTGGAATAGAACTTAGTCAGAGTTCATATCCGGAATTCGGAATGAAACTTCCTTATAGTTCTTGTTCAGAATCCGAACCCTAAAACAGAATGCTTTATATCAAAGTTTCAATGATTCCGAGAAATTGAATCCGAAACTTATACTTAAGAAAAATATGGAAGAATATATGTAAGGATAATTTTTCTTATAAAAGCGATTTTCCTTAAGAAATCATTTTTCCTTATAAAAGCAATTTTCCTTATAAAAGAAATTTTCCTTAAGATAAGGTGTTTGTGATTTTCAAAACAAGAAGGAATGGAAAAGTCATAAGGAAAACCTTATTGACTCAACAATAGATTATAGTGGTATAAATGTGGACTAAACCAGACATAGTGAGAACCCCTATATTATTAGAATATATTATATATTTAATTTCTCTACTAAAAATTAAATCTTTTAATAACCTTTGATAATTATTTTATATCATTAAATATTTATTCTGGTCGATTCATTCCCCTATACATATACTAATAACCCTTTAGTCCCAACTATTGGCATCAATGGTTCTACCTTCTCGTTGATAGTTTATCACCTCTATGTTGTTATAAAGAATTCCTTTTGGAATTTATAAATCCTTCAATAGCCTTGTACAACTCCCATTTTTAAACTTTAATATTTTATTCAGGTAACCTATTCTGATTATAAATAATATGAGGATAAAAATTCATTGACATTGTTGGATCAAATCCCAAATATGGGTTGGTTCCACATTAACCTCCTCAATTTCATGGAAATCATTACGATTATGATGAAACCATAATGGAAGGTCGTCTAATGAAATTGAGCACTAACCACTAGAAAAAAATTGTAAACTCCCACATATTTTAGGAATCTAATCCTGATACAGTTGCTGGAAATGACATAGAAAAATATTTTTTGAATTATAACAGAATGAATATTTTTTTAGTTATAATAGAACTGTTTTATTCTAGTAACTTTGTTTATTATAGATCCTGATATTCGATGTATTTTAGAAGTAAAAAAATCATGGATCTATGAAAGGTAATTAAAACCAAAATCATAACACATCAATCCGAGTACTGTGATTTTGATGTGGGTAATGATGAAATAGACAATTAGATATTCCAATAGTTCACTAGCATAGTTAGTGAAACCAATTCACATGGATTAAGTATAGATAATCATGTACATATCAAAAAAATTCTAGGATATATACCAAATACGTGGAAAATAAATAATATTGTTATCAATGAGAGTATGACTTTTAAACAGTAAGATATCTGTGAAATCACTAAATCATTATTACAATAAGAACATGAGTTAATGGATATTTCATATTAAAATAATTTGATGAAGAAAAAAAATTATTTTAAACCTCATATAAATTTTTCTCCACACTCTTCTTAATCTGAGGCATGGGAATGTGACGACGAATAAATAAAAAATTTAAAAAAATTACATCTAACATTATTAATGAAACTAAGATGTAAAATAAGTGACCGTATAAATATAATAATATTGTTCAAAAAATAATAATTCCATAACATAAAAATTAGATGTAACTTTAATGAATGTTGATAGAATTATTCAGTAAGGAGTGTGATACTCATGGGAAAGAAAATATAATTTATTATTTATTTTTAGAAGGTAATATTTAGGTTGATTTTGAGCCCATAAAAAATGCTAATTATGATATTATAAAGGTTATTAATATCTTAAAAGAAACATTATTCTGTTTTTCTTTATGGAATGTAAAACATTTGTAGGAATGGTTTCTTTGAAGAAACCTAACAATTATAAAACCAGGTTTTGGTTATATCCTTAGATTCCAAAATTATATGAGGATACATTGGTTAATATTCATTCTCAGAAATATTATTCTATTAATTTACTTAATTTTCTATTGCATATAAATTATGGACATGATGGAAGATAAAATGGTATATCCCTAATTATCTCTAAATCCTTAATAAAAATTAGTCTTAAGGGATTTACAATAAACATTTATTAATAGATAGAATATCCCCCACTAAAATTTGGGATTTTATTTCCCATAATATTCTGACTAGACATTCACTGGAATTATAGTTGGACAATGGGTTCCTATTAGACTCTCAAAACAAATTGATGGGTAATAGGGTTCATAGTACAATTCAACATGGTTTCTGGAGTCCCACCAGGTTCATAGTGTAACTAGTAATAGAAAACTCCAACTTATATTCCCAACAATATTTATGTAGAATCCCAACATCAGATTGGTGGAATATATTATTATCAATATTTCCTTTCTGTATCCAATTTTAATGAAAAATTCACCTGAGACATTTTTAAAAAATTTAAAATGTCCAAAACAATAATCCAAACTATGTAAGAAAAATTAAATAATCCACCTCTAATTTAAAACATATATATATATATTAAGATTTAAAAAATTATTTATCTATAATAAAAATAACAATTTATTAAACTTAAATAAATTATGACAATATATTTCATTACAATAGAAGTAATGTTTGATAATTTTTAATTATGATTATATTATTTAATTTTATAAATTATTTAATTCTTTCCATTATAATGAAAAATTTAATATTTGACAATATAAATTTTTATTATTATTTTAAAAAATCCCATATCACTTCAAAATGTGCAATGAATATTGAGGATCCAATTAATAAATTATGAAAGTAATTATTAGTTATAATACTATGTGGGATAATAATAAGAACAAATATATATTTGGAAGTTCAATTATTAATGATTTGTCAGTCTCAATACAAAAATATATTTTTCATACCATCGATTTACCTTTTAATGATTTTATTAATGGAATTTATCTTCAATTATAAATGTCATTGCGAAGTCATAGATAAATTGGTTACTCTCTGAAAATAACTTTTAAAATTTATTGGTTTTAAAGTATAAAATCCTTTAACTAAATCAGATATCTATGAATCCAATGCAGTTTATCTAAATTTGATCAATAAAGTAAAATTAAATGTTACCCAATATATAGAGTAGAATGAGTATATAATAATATAAGATACATAGATGAAATAACATTTCACTGTTTTATTTATTAATAATTTTTTATTTACTATATATAAAGAAATATAAATCAATATTGATATAATTATAATATAAAAATATCACACACACATGAAAAACTTCAGCATATAACCCTAGTATAGTTAATATAAATATGAAAAAATATTAATTTTTCAAAATAAGGGATTTATCTAATCTCATTATTTAGCATTGGGATATGCAATCAAATTTATGAGTTATATTGATGAGATAATGATGTTTTAAATTAACTACACTGAACTTATATTATTTGTGAAGATGTGGGATCAATCTACGAGTTTAAATTTTATTATGGGAATAATTTAATAGCATGAATATGATCAAAATTTCTTAAAAAAACACTTTTTATTGGGTACCATTATCTAAGTAAAAAAATATTATATTCTTATTTTTTGTATTTTTTCATAATAACATTATATACTATAGTAGTCATCTTGATAATGATTTTTTTAAAACACTATAAATCAATATAGAAATTTATTTATAACATTAAATTACCAAATTTGAAATTAAATATCATCATGATTCTTTACATGGACATAGTTTCATAGATTATGGCATTTTAATTGAAATTTCAATGACTGACATGTTCAAATAATGTCCAAATCCTGTAGATATATGTGAAATAATGTGTTCAATTTGATTAGATAGTTTCTATCAATTCATACATCAAAATGATTACCAAATGGATAATTTACTAATGATGATATAATTTTAAGAGTATTACATCCCTTATTAAAGGTAATATTAATAATGGTCTTATTATTTGATGTAAAGATTTATCAATGCACCTATTTTTATTATGAAAACCTTAAAGGAATGATTTCCATAAACAATAATACAACAAGGGGATTAATATGGTTTATATATATGAAAATATTGATATTTGATGGAATATCAATTATGTGAACTAAAACTTTATGAACTTAATCATTGAACACATGATTTTAGTTGGTGGAAGGAATATTTTCATTATAGATATAGTGGTTCTACCATTATAGTGGCTAGTGATATATACATATATATGTATATATATATATCATAATTACATTAATTATATATCAATATAAAAATAACATAACATATTCAAAATGTGATAACCATAATTAATAAATGAATATTGATATATCATACACTACAATCATAAAAAACTAAATAATATAATTGATTCATTGTGTAATCATAATTATATAACCTTATTAGTGATGATGTTAGATAAAAATAAAATACACCATGATGTAGGGTTATAGTGTTAGGGATTAAAATATAAAAATAATCATCATACCCTTCCTAATAAATCTCAACAATTCTATTACAAGAGAATATTAAAATAGAATAATAAAATAAAAATTATCTATAAAACAATTTTGAAGATATTGAAGACAATAATATTATAGTTTATAATATTTAATATGGACTGTTAGGTAATGGAAAAATACTATATTTTTTATTAATACTATATTTATATAGATATTCATTATGTTTTGTTTGAAATAATGTTTATAAGGATATTATTGAATACAATGTGGGATGTTTTGTTCTAATAAGTAAAATGTTGTAGAGAAATTTTAAAAGGGTTTTTTACCCTCTCCCATTTAAATTATGTGATTGGAATAATATCTCAATTCATATTTTCAATATTTTTCAACAATTATTCAAGATAAATGATCATAATTATGATGGTGAATGAGTGTTACACATTATAATACTCCATCAAAATGTCTTAGGTTCAAAATAAATCATGTGAGAATTTATGGGGTACAATGGTAGTTACTACAGCAAGAACTGTTGTACTTCAGGTAACAGTAACGATAATTGTTACTATAGCATTGAAATTGTTCACCCCATTTGGGCCTATCATACGTAGATTTTGGTAATAGGGACACCGATCCACCATAGGCCTTTGAGCCTCCTCAGGCCAACGAGACATTGGATTTCAGACCATAGGGCTTGTGGGTCAGGAAGTAGTTAGGTTAGACCACATAAGAACAGATTCAAGAAGAGGAATTAGAAGATTTATTGGCCACTAGAGTAGGTGTAGCCTCATTTGGAATAGTTCTAGTATAGTTCCAGATATGTCTAGGGTGTTAATCACCATCAATGAAGAACATGATTGGGAGGGATAGTACAAGTGTTGTCTTGTCTTTGGGCCATCGGGAAGTATAATGGGCCTTGTTATTATGGTCTTTTAGGTCATGTATTGGTTCCCTCCAAATCTAGTTTAAAATGGTATTATCTGAAATAAATAATTATATTAGTCATTTGAGTCAATCTATCAATCCGTCCAATATTAATATCATAAGATGAGTTATCATAAAAGATCTTACCGTGCCTACTCATTTTATAAAAAAATAAAATTATTGGTGATTTGATCATATCGAATAAACTTTTATTAATTAATTTGTTATAATTGAAAATGGGAAATTTCTAGCGGTCTCTGATATTGATTCTTATCTTATTTGTTAATTTTATAGAAGCATTCAGACACAAAAGTAAAATTTAGAACTTTTTATCAGGAAAATTGAATGGGTGGTGTAAAAAACAATAAAAAAATAGGGAATGTGCCTATATCAATACATTTTTACTTATAAAAAAATTGGGATAAATGTAAACCATTAGCGGAATTAATCTTCAATATTATTGTAATGTTCTACATATAAATTCCACCCGATAATGATTTTTTAGGAACAAATTTTCATATACAAAATTTGTAAGGTAATGTTGATGATATTAAACTATTATTTATAGAACATATGGAATATTGATGTGGTACAGAATAATATATCTTGAAATGTATCATGTTAGCTTAAGGTCAACATAAATAGTGATCCATAATAGAAAAAAAAAATTTCAAAATAAAGGTTATTATATCTTATTTGTATCTATAGGGAGAGGAGCAACATTGTTTGTAAAGAATCTATCGCTAATAAATCTGTATATTAGACCATTCTTTATATTAATGATAATTGAGCTTTTGAATATTGATTATCATTTCCAAAAAAAACTTTAAATTACATTATGTCGATAATTACCCATTCATGAGAAAGTATATAGTAATCCAATCTCATGTACTCAAAACTGATGAAGTAACTTTACTTTCATTATAGGAAAATAATAATTTTTTGTAGTTTTCAAAATCACAACTAATTTTTTATTCTTATTTTTAATTAGAGTTTTAGGAAACTATTTCTAATTAATGTAGTTTTATTATAATGTCGTCACTATTTAACATTTCTCTTTTAGTGGTGGTTAAAACTTTCTTTAATATTATTTTTTATATTTTTAATTTAATTTCTAAAATAGTTTTATATTAATTATATGAAATTATTTATTAATCACCTAATTATTATATTATTAATTATTTATTATTTATTATTTGTTGTTTAGTAATCATGGATCATAGATCTTTATCTTTATCAATTATTTTTCATTTAGTAATTATTAACTATTTTTTATTTCACAATTAATAATTAGTTATTATTAAATAGTACTTATAAACAATTAGTTTTTAAATAATAATTTTCATTTACCATTAAATTATTAGTTATTATTTTTAACTCATTTAAAATTTATTAATTAATATATTTTTTTTATAATTAGAACTTTTTTAATATCTAGTAACTTACTTAATTTTTTATTTCATATTATTTGTTAACAATTAAATGTTAGTAATTATTTAAAAACTAAATTTTTATAAATGGTGAATTTTTTATTCAAAATTAACATTTATTAATAAATTTTAATTATTTATTTGTAATTTAAATTTTTAATTATTAATATTACTATATGTTCACATATAAACAGAGAGAGAGATAGATAAATACATAAAAAATATTCATACATATATGTTGGGCCCATTATTCCATTTTTTGTCAATGGTACGTCAATATTTGTTTAGTGAGATGTGGATAAAGTAGTGATTCCTAGAGGATTTTTATGAATTACACTAATTACATTGGATGTCACACATGGAAAATTATTCATATAGAATCTAACAGTTGTTGAAGTTATCTAAAATGTAAACACAACATATGAAAAGGTGTTTGCACAATATTTACCACTTGTGATCATCATGCCAGAAGAATTTTTATGATGAAGAGTTCCCTTGAATTGTGTTTTCCTTGCATCCAGATGTAAAGACATGAACTAGCATCAATATGAGTTGAAATTTTATTTTTCATTAAGATGTTCTGAGAAGATATGAATAGGTGGTTCGCTATAAGTAATTGATTCTATTGTTAATAAATTTTTTGATTAGATTAATTATAAGTCTGATTATTGAGGTCTTAATTAAAATTATATCCAACAGAATTCCATCCCTAGACTGCTCAATTTCAACCACATCTAAGACCCTAGAGGGTCTCCAATGCCCTAAGAAACCATCTCGGGTCAATCGTAGGGGCATGGGTGGGGGAAATCATTTCACCATATGCGCTTGTGTATAGGGAAGAAAAGTGGTGTCATCACCTAGTGGGCAGCACTAAACCAAGTAGTAACAGTATGGGGTGGTACTGAAATAGGGGGGAGAGATCTCTAACTAGTGATTGTCATGTTGTTTTTTATATACCACTCCTCATTGAATGGATATTTTGATGTCAGATGAAAATTCATATATTAATGATTCTCCATTAGATAAATTTAGGATTGAGTGTTGGCCACTCAATCAAGTGATCTCATCGATCAGATAATTAAGGGATGTAGTCCCCTACCTTCAGCCACACAAGTATCTCCAACACACTAGATCATCAGCTATACCACCATGGATGGTCTTCTGTCCATCATATGAGGATTCTGAAGACAACATGATGATTGTAAGAATGAACTGAAATGATAAATACAATAAAAAATCTAACATGAATTCATATAATTATAAGAATATATCTCAGACATATGAAAACATGATTTGTGGATGAAATTAATGAAATTCATGTGTTTGAGATTCAACATTTGATGTTCATACAATTATGTCTTGCCGATGAGGCTAACACCATAATGGAATAATGAGAAATCAAGAAGGAAAATACCATCGTTCTCAATGCATGTTAAATTATATCTTGAATGGATTAATACCTTTGAAAGAGACACGAATAAAATTAATAATAGATTCTTTGAAAGAGATATGATGCAACTTAATGAAATAATTGAAGGAGGTTAATGGTATTCATCCTTTCATATAATATCAAGGCACTGAGTCCATGATGTGTTTCTAGGTTTAATTTAGATATCTTGTTTGTTTAAAGAAAAATATAGAACCGAAACACTTAGGATCAATATTTATAGTTTTTCATTATTGTAATTTTTCATGAAGGAGAAGAGGGATCTAATGAGTCATCAACTTGTATACAACACCCCAGGTATTCTTCGTGGAGAACCCATCTTGAAAAACATTTGGTCATAGCTTTATTATCTTGCCTCTCTAGCCTTTATGATTGTATGATGGCTAAGAATCCATTATGGTTCATGACACTTTTTTGTGAAATTGATAATGTTTTCACATACAAATTTACTCATGAAGAACAAGAAGTACATGCAAACAATAAACAACATTCACAAAGGAAGGAGGTCAAATAATGTATTACGCTAAGATGATCGTGCATGAATGACATTTTTTAATCCAAATCTAAAACATAAAATAGTTATTGTGAACACAAGGTGTGTGTAAAGATCTCATGTGGGATGTCTGTTTAGATTGTATAATACTTTCACGAAATAAGTATACACATTCATCTGATAAAATTAATGCATAACATGTGAGGTGTGTGAAATTTAGCAAACAAGGAGTATGTGGTTCTGGAATTAAAATATTTATATGTACAATCATTGAGATAAAGAAAAAATGTTTAGATAACATTACACTTCCATGAATGATGATTATTTGATGAGTTCGAATTAATTTGATAATTCTAAAAGAGAAATTTTGGATTGGGTAATTTATCCATATGATCAAAATTGAAAAAATATTTGTGTGAACCCTCACACAAATATATGTTAAACCAGAAATTCATTCTATTGGAAGTATAGCCCAGTCCTTTTTCATATGAGGCATCTAATCAGCTATAGGTTTTCAAAATGATTAACAATGGCCAAAAACCCCTACCATATGAAATTGAATACATTTGGATAGGTAGATGAGCATGTCAAATCCTACAAGCATCTAGAGGGGGATTAGAGAATCATTATGTAGTATATAAAACAGGTAATGGTGAAAGTGAAATCATAACAGCTGGTAAAAGAAAATTAGAGAATCATCATATAGTGAATCAATCCTATAAAAGAAGGTGAAGCCTTCTAGTTAGATCCGGGAGTAGATGAATTCTTTTTGATGGAGCCAAATGTAAATAGAGTCTCTTGTATGGACATAGAGCTATTGTAATAACTTTTTGAGATACTGGATTATATTACAGAATCCATTTTTTGGAATAACCAAAATATAAATGATATGGTCTTTATGGTGAAACTTTTAAATATAATGTGTATATATTTATATTATTATTAATTTACATGAGGTAAGTTTGATATATTATATTGAGTAGATATAATACAATAACATGTTCAACAGTTTTAACTTAATATAATAGTAATTCATAAAACTAAGCACTTAAAATCCCCTCCGTTATTAGTGGTCAATATGGCCTCATACTCTACAAGTGGTATCAGAGAATATGATGCCTAAAAATATCCAAGGGACCATTAATGAAGGGTATATTTAATAAAAATGATTGAGCTACCTCATAAGTATATTTTTCCTGGGACTCGGAATAATAGAAAAAAATGTTGAAAAAGAAGTTGATGAAGAATATTTATATTAATGGGGAGTCACCATCTAATAAAGGTAATTAAAAAGGTAAAACATGTAATAATTATTTCAATTATGAATCATCATTTCAATCATTGTCAAGATGTGATGACGATGGATCACATAGTGATCTTGAGTCTCTACTCACTGAACATCCTAAGAATATCCTCATAGAAGTGGTAAAACGTGTTGTTTTAGGAATCAAGGTAAATAAAAATGAATAATTACAACTAGAATAATAAGATGATGCCATGGAATAGGTGTTACATAATAGAGTTGATATTTCTAACACTCTCACAAAACTTGTGAAATAAAAGGATGAAGCTACTTCTATTCACAGTGAATGATATACTAGAGCTTCTATTGAATTTCTGGGAAGTGTTTGTTATAAATATTTCATTGAGATTGTATTTGTATAATCATCCAATTCATTTGAAAAATTTCACGTAGTTTCTATGGTTCTTGAAGCTACTAAACTTGAGAAAAAATATAATAGATTATATTATCTTCAAAAATATTGGCAAGAATACAGAATTATGCATGAATATAAAATAAATAACATGAAATTTAAATGGGAATCCAATATTATATCAGTTGAAGATGATAATAACTCACTCAAAATGATGTTCTTAGAGGTATAGAAGAAATAAAAGAATTATTAATCACCAAACGAAGGAACATATAATTTTTGTCACATAATAAATGTTTCTACAAAAATTTCCTCATATTATCATGGCTCCAAGAGAAGAATGAGATCATTATCATATAAAAAGGAAATATCCTCTAAAAAGAAGGTATCGTAAAACACAGAATCTATCTTCTGTATTGATGATTATTAAATTATTGATATAGGTTCTAAATCAAGCTCTAGGAAATTATGGATGGTGAAAAGGTATGTAAAACCCACCACATCTCGGATGGATGATAAAATATTTTTGGTGAACCATTCCCGATGATGTGTACCAAAAAGTGATGGTTTCACTCAAAAACCAAAATGATCATATTCTATGAAATATAATAGATTACACCTTTAAAGAAACTAATCAGGTCTCATTGGATATTATTTGTGTTACTATAAATTTAGACATAAGAAATTGAAATGATGGGGCAACATGTAAAATCATGAGTATCAATAAAGGTCTGTATTTAGGTTGGAAGATGAATATAATAGAAAACCTACACCAGAGAAGATAAATTCAAATAATAGAAATAGTGAAAATTAATCCTTATGATGTGAAAAAAACAAGATTATTGTCTAACCAATAGTCCCCATCAATAACAATGATAAATCCTCTCTTATATCAATGAAATATATAAATGTAATTCTATGTAAAAACTCCAAAAAAATTATCAATAATCCCAATAAAATATTCAAATTTATCCAATTTATTTTGAAAAATTTAGATATAATGAAGAAGCCCAAAGAAATATTCTGTTAAATGAGAAATGACGGTTCCACCTGAAGAATATGATTTTCATTAGAGGTTGTTAACAAAAAAACTCATGTATTGAACGTGTTTTGAGTGAGAGAAATACTAGTGTCGGACACAATACAGGAGGATGTGGAACAACGTTTTTAGCGGAAGAAGAATCCTAGGAAGTAATGAATATTACAATAGGAGAGACATATTATTTGTTGGATAAAGAGAGAAAAACTGTCCCAAACAATGATATTGTTGTAATGATGAGATTTTTGGTACATAAGGATTATCATATCTGAAAATCACACGTGGATCCATAAATAATGAAGAGTTTATAGAAAATTGGTTTATAAAAACATGTTGAACTTCTTATTAATAATGATGATTAAGTTGATGTCCCTCCTTATTCCATAATATTTTATGTCTTGATGGACCATGCATGGAACTGAATGATATGTTTGAGGCAGTAACTTCGAGACAACATGGTGGGTTTTACCAACTTGCATGAATTGGATAAAAAGTGTGAATCCCATATAGTGGAGAAACCTTAAGAATAAAATTATAAAATTGGGAAAAAATTCACCATTAAAGGTTAAGGTGAACCAATTACTCTTTCATCCCATGTACATAAGTCTATTAACTAGATAATTAGAGTGAAATTAAATGATGGAGGAGAAAAGGGATCTCGGGAAACCCTTAAATCTACAGAGTATCATGATAATATAAATAATATGGAAAATAAAATATTTTCATTGTTGGTAGATGGTATTTGGAATAACTTTATATTCCATCTCAAGGTATGTAAGCTGATGAAAGAAGGCTATGTCCCTATAGATGTGGTTTTCTTGAAGAATTTTTTTAGAGGTACTCAAATCTTCTTCCAACCATACTTTCTTATACATTGACTTACCTCCTCTGAGATGGGATATTAGAAAGGGAAAATTATCAAATAACTCATAAAATAAAGATGATATTGAAGAATTAGTTATCCTTTATAGATGCTCCATTATCACAATGGTCATGGTTGAAAAAGTGGAAATGGTTTAAAAATTAAATGACTATGCTCAAAGGGTTACTGAGATTTGGGGTTTTAGTGATTGGAAGATGATAACAATGGGCCATGATTACTACCATGAGTTTTTCACCTTCGATGAATTAAAGGGTATATTTTGGATCTTTAGATCGGTTTCAATAAATCATGGTTTCCTACGAATCCTGGAGTGATATAGAAACCTTGATCTAGATAAAATACGAGCACACACACACATATTTAGATTCATATTTGAAATTTTAATTGGCTTGATTGGAATCCTCACATTCTTTGGGACATCACCTCTGTTGTGGTAAATCATACTCGGATGGACAAGCAAACTGAAAATCTTTAGTATGGTCTTTATTCTAGGATATTTGTTGATAATCACATACCTTATACTATGGAGGAGGATGTTGTGAGACTATAAGTGATTATAGAATCATTATTTTTATGAAATATGAATGAAATCACATGTTTTTCATGGATTAAAACGTCATTGGACACCTATTATCCAAATGAAAAAGGGAATAAAAATTCATGATATGTAATATGAAATGTCATAATGCATCTAGGTGTAGATGGAGGAAACGATAGGATGTTATTCCACCTCCTAGAATTAATGGAAACACCTCTTCTAACACTCTTAGTAAAGATAATGATGAGTCAGTGAATAGTGATAAACAATATAGGGTGAACAATGGGCAAATAGGTAGTCTTAAACCTTCTATTGATGCTTCCTCTACTGATAGTAGTGATATTTATGAGGATATGAAAAATGGACAACATGAATCTACACATATCATGCAGCATAATCTAATGAAACCTTAGGTTGATAAACTGAATGTCATTCATGTTTTTGTTCAAAATTACAAATAGATTGATACCTTAGATGAGTATTTACATCCTTCACATGGTATGTTTTTTAGAGGTATTCCCTCTAATAGATCCATGAAGTCTATAAAATAAGTGGCTTCACATGAGAATAATCTTGAAGATAGTGGATTAATTAAAACACAAGTATATTAAAAATATAAATGCCCAATTGGAGCTCCATGAACAGTGTAGGTTGGATACAACATTAATCAACATGCCACAAATGATGGAATGGAATGTCCTAATCCAAATGAAGAGGCTTCAAAGTATGAATATTTAATAGAGGCCTATATACATCATGTATTACTAAAATCACAAAGGAAAAATTAGGTCAATGAGTAAAGCCATAATATTTTTAATTGTGGTACTAGAGAGGATTCTGTGAAAATTGAGGAAACCATTTTTAAGGTTAATACTAATAATTAAAAAAGTAAAAATGTGGAAGAAGAGAGGCCACTCTAAGGTGATATAAGAATAGGGACCTTTCAAAAGGGTAAGATCGCTTCAATAATGAGTTTTCTCTATTGGGATTCCTTAGTGATTGGGAAACCTAGATGGTAAGAGACCATAAGTGTAACGACCCGAAATTTCAAATAAATCTTATTTCCTAATTTTGTGTGTTATTTTAGTTTATACTCAACAAAACTGTTTCATTTGATAACATGAGTGTAATTAAAATGAGAATGTTTGGTTTTGACTGTTATATAACCGTTAGTCAGTATGACCGTTCAAAACTGAATGTTGTGACTTTTGCCTCTAAATACTAGTGAACTTGGTTAATTAATATAGAAAAGAGATTTGATGGCCTCATCCAGTAGTCTCGGTCCAATCAAAGCCCATCTAATGTATCTTGGGAAGGAGTTAGCACCACTGGGCTTTTCACTAGACCAAACCCAAGCTGAACATCCCTGTGTGAAGCTAGAACGGAATCGCCTTCACGAGAAGTTCAAACTGATAGAAATTAATACTCATGAGATGTTGGCTGAGCCTCCCTCAGATTCTCTCACCTTAGCACACCTTACACTTAGGTCCTATGCTGGTGTGATAAGGGGGTATGTTAGGAGACCGTAACTTCCTTGTGTAATCCTTTGATTTAAATAAAAAATTTGATTTCTTCTTATGATAAAGTTTTTGAATTTTCAAATGACCGGATAAATATAGTATGCATATTTTTGATGAATTTTAGAAAAAGGATATTTTAAAAATGTTTATGCAAACCATAAATAATTAAAAATGTTTAATGATTTTCAAAAAATGGTCTTCTACAATTATGTTCAGTACGAACTTTAGAGTCTAATAAGATCAACTTGTTTTTTTGATGAATAGTAAATTATGAATAGTGATTTTATGCTTAGGATTAGTAATGTGACAAAATGGAATAGTAATCTCACTTAAAGAAAGTATTAATATAATCTAGGCACCTTGATTGAGTAACGAGATTCAATAAAATGGTTAAATAACGATTTCATAAATTATTAGTCATGTATTAGTTTTTTCGACTGAATAGTTTTTTAATTAAAAATTTAATTCAAAATATTTAGAAAATTATTTTTATAAAATGGATTTCATTTTTGAACTCAGAGCATCGATATTATGTTAAGGTAATTTTTGGGGATTTTTCTGAAAAAAAATGAATTTTCGGTGAATAGTGTATTTATTTAAAAATTTAATTAAAAATATTTAGAAAATTATTTTTATAAAATGGAGTTCATTTTTGGAATCAGAGCATCTATATTTGGTTAAGGTGAAATTTTGTTATTTTTCTGAGAAAGTTGAATTTTCGATGAATAGTGAAAATACTGTTTTTAAGTTACGGATGTTTAATGACATCATTAAATGATTTATTAAGTATGTAATAAATAAGGTCGACTAATGAATAGTAAGATAAGGTATGAGGTTTCCAAAGTGGCCAATACCATGGGAAAATACCATGGGCAAACCGATGGTTTTGCCAAAACCACCAATGAGGTGTCCCTTCGCCATTAATGCCTTGTCCCCTCACTTTCCCTATAAATACCAAGACATACTCTCATACATTCGACTCCCAACTCTCACCCAAGGATTCTTTGGTATAATTACCTCCCAAGGAGTCCTCCCACGGTTCCCCCAAGCCCTCAAGGTCCCATCGTTTGAGTTTAAAGAGTTACGTTTTAAGGTAACAGATCCGACCTCTCTCTTTCTTTTCAAGTAATCTCTTTTATGGTCCATTCTCTTATGTTAAAGGATGTTTTTATTATATTTATCTTACTTCCCATTTCATTTTAATATGATAACAGACCCACTCTTTCTCTCATCATTTCATTTTAAGAATGTTAAAGTGGTGCCGTTAGGCTGCCGAATTTTAAAGGGATTCTTTCACCCTTCTCGTTTTGAAGATCTATTTTCATGTCATGTCTTTCAAGATATTTTTATTATGTTTGGGTATGATCTCTAAACATATCATACTTATATTTTATTTTAATATGATGATATACCCTATTTTATCTCTTCAATTCATTTTGGTTGAAGTTTAAGTGGTGCCGTTAGGCTGCCGAATTTTTAAGGGATTCTTTCACGTTTCTCATTTTTCAAATTTCTACTTTCATGTCCATTCCTTCAAGTTCTTTTTATTATGTCGGGGTATGATAACTAAATCTATCATACTGATCTTTTATGTTCATATGATGAGAGACCCTATTTGATCTGGTCAATTCATTTTTTTTGAAGTTTTAGTGGCGCCATTAGGCTGCTGAATTTTTCAGGGACTCTTTCACCCTTCTCGTTTTCAAGATCTATTTTTATGTCAAGTCTTTCATGTTATTTTTTTTATGTTGGGGTATGATATTTAAATATACCATTCTTAACTTTTATGTTCATATTATTAGAGACCCTATTTTATCTCTTCAATCCATTTTTTGTTGAAGTTTATGTGGCGCCGTCAAGTTGCCGAATTTTTAAGGGATTCTTTCACCCTTCTCGTTTTCAAGATCTATTTTCATGTCAAGTCTTTCATGTTCTATTTTATTATGTTGGGGTGTGATCTCTAAATATATCATACTGATATTTTATGTTCATATGATGAGAGACCCTATTTGATCTCATCAATTCATTTTTGTTGAAGTTTAAGTGACGTCGTTAGGCTACCGAATTTTCATAAGAGAAAGAATATTTTTTCCCTCTTTTCATGTTCTTCATTTCATATAGTATGTATTTCAAGTTTCATTACCATGTTCTTAAATCCTTTATATTATGTTCTCCTACTATTTTATAGATCATTTATTAGTGGGTGACCCGCGTCCCCTCTCTTTTCAATGTTTTCTAAAACCTCATAACATAGCCCTTATGATGCAGAACTTCCGTCTCAAAATGTATCTCTCTTTTTCTAAAAGTCATTTATTTTATTAAGTGAATAATCAAATCTCTATCTTCTATAGGGATATTTAAATATATACCAAGTTTTTCTATTTTAAATTCTGGGATTTACATACATGAGACACACCTTCCTTTTCTGTGGTTTTTAAAGTGACACAAAGATCATGTCTTTAAAGTAGTTTTTAAAACGTTATGATTATGAAATGAAACCGATTTCTTTTATGCTATATAGGTTTTTTATGAAATGATTGATGATGATATAGGTGTCTCACATAATGATAAATAAAAATTGAAGGGTGCGCCCTGATACCGCTTTAATGCATTGGGTAAAGACTTAATCTCTAGAGACGACCTTTTAGACTGATTCCTTGGTGAATAACCTTGGTAATTTTTAATGACACCTTGGGGATGCACCTTGGTGAAATGGAATGATTGTAAATATTATATTTTGAAGCCACATATTCAAGTTATGAAATATATTATTTTTATTATGATATGCCTCATGATTTATTCTCATTCCTTAAAGTTCTTTTCAGGACTTTATTGATGTATCTCAAGTTCACATGTTAAATGTTTCCCTTGTTTCCCTTACTAGACCTTCTGCTCACCCTTTCTTTTGATGTATGTACCTAGGTTATGAGATGAAGTAATGAACCTAGGATGAACATGAGGATAATCCATTCAAGTGTTTAAGAAACATGTTTTATGTTTTCATGTTTTAAGTTCCTGGTTTCCAAGACACTAAACCTTAAAGATCCTCGGTTTTGTAAAATTTAATGAAAGTTTATGTGATAAAAAGGAAGGATGCTATAGTTGTTATCAAAGGATGGTTTAGTTATTTGTGGAAATTTGGAAATGAAAACTTTAGGAAGAACCCTATAGAAATGGTTAAATAGATGAAATCTTCCTGGTATCTTGGTGAGTATTGAGTAAGGGGTTACCAAGAAAATACATCCCTATCCGGAGACGAGCAGGTAGAGGTGTCCCTGTCACAGATTTACATAGGGGTAAAACCCAAAAACACTTATTTGAGCTAGACTTGAACGGAAACTGGTACACAACAACGGGCCTTGCTGCACTCTTGGTTACGACACTCCCGGGGGACATGCTTTGGTAAACTCATAAGCTTAGTATGAACCATTGTTAAAGGAACAAACATAAAATAAAATAAAGATTCACATAAGAATATATGATCATGGATAACCTAGTTTGAAACCTAGGGGATCACAAGATAGGGTATACTTATATTCTACAAGTTATCCTTATATGCATTATGTTCCTTTTCATGATTATTGGCTAAGTATTTAAGCCCCTAATTATACAATTTTTTCTTAGTTAATGGTGGGAAATGGAAGAACATGTCCCAACAACCAATGTGATAGGAAATGCGATGATTGTCGTATTAATATGAAAGATATTATTATGGGATTAAAAGATGATTATTATTTTGGAAGACGTTCACTGTTTTGGGGACCCTATATGATCTAGGTAAATAGATTACTACGGTATTTTCATTGAGGAGTAAGGTTGACTTATATTATGAAGAATCGATGAATTTAAGGTGGACTTATTGTAATTTAGGTTACTTATGGAAATTATTAACCTATCTTGGGTAAAATATGTTTAGGTTAGCTTCTTTTGTTAGAAGATGTTAGGAGTGATTGATGTTTTTCGGAGATGAACGATGATGTTTATTTTGGAAGACTATGTTATCAAATCCTTCTTGTATTTGGGTTTCAATCTAACTTTGGTTTATTTTGAGGAATTTTAAGGATAGTTATTCATGGAATGGTCTATGATGAACTTTGGGTAGTACCATGGAACTTTGAAGGTTTAAAATAATTTTCCCTTCCTATGGGATTCTTTCTTTTTGAGGAGTTGTTTTATCTTACCATTTTTATTTTTGGGATAATAGAAGATATAGATAGTTAATCTTTTTTGGATTATGAGATTCTCTAGAAGATGATACTTATGCTTTTGATGAAGACCAAGTGTTTTTTGAGTTATCGTTGACTGTAGAAATGATTAGTTTTGGTAGAGAGTTATTAAAGGATGAAACTCTACTTGAAGGAAGTTATATTTCCTTCTGTTTTTGTTCTATGTAGTAAATGAATTCCTCAAAATTATGAAAAGGAACGTAAAAAAAATGTTGTTGGTTTACGTTTCCTACTAAGTAATCAAAGACCGTTTACACACATCATAAGTTTGTGATTTTCTTGTGGTTAACTTTCTCCTAATCATGTTTTTTATCACTCTCTCTCAGAACTTGACCCTTTTCTTTTTCATCCATATCCATGTTTTCCTACATGGAATCCTAATATAGGTTAACTCGGGTGACCTTTGTACTTCCATTTCGTTCTTTTAAAGTAATAGTTTTACTAACTCCTTTTCTGATAAGGGACTTTCAATGAAATTTCCAAACCCAATTTTAAAAATTACGGGGATGCAATTTCTTAAGGGGGGAAGAATGTAAGGAACCAAAATTTCGAATAAATCTTTTTTCCTAATTTTGTGTGTTATTTTATTTTATACTGAAAAAAACTGTTTCATTTGATAACATGAGTATAATTAAAATGAGACTATTGGGTTTTGACTATTATATGACAGTTCGTCAGTATGACCGTTGAAAACTGAATGTTGTGACTTTTGCCTCTAAATACAAGTGACCTTGGTTAATTAGTATAGAAAGGAAATTTGATGGCCTCATCCAGTAGTCTCGGGCCAATCAATACCCATCTAACAGAACATGGGAAGGAGGTAGCACCACTAGGCTTTTCTCTAGACCAAACCCAAGACGAACATCCTCATGTGAAGCTAGAACGGAATTTCCTTCGCGAGAAGTTCAAACTGATAGAAATTAATACTTGTGTGATGTTGGCTGATCCTCCCCCAGATTCTCTCACCTTAGCACACTATACACTTAGGTCCTATGCTGGTGTGATAAGGGGGTATGTTGGGAGACTGTAACTGCCTTGTGTAATCCTTTGATTTAAATAAAAAAATTTATTTCTTCTTATGATGAAGTTTATGAATTTTCGAATGACCGAATAACTGTAGTATGCATATTTTTGATGAATTTTAGAAAAAGGATATTTTCAAAATGTTTATGCAAACCTTAAATAATTAAAAATATGTAATGATTTTCAAAAAATAGTCTTCTACAATTACGTTCAGTACAAACATTAGAGTCTAATAAGATCAACTTTTTTTTGATGAATAGTAAATTATAAATAGTGATTTTATGTTTAGGATTAGTAATGTGACAAAATGGATTAGTAATCTCACCTAAAGAAAGTATTAATATAATCTAGGCACCTTGATTGAGTAACGAGATTCAATAAAATGGTTAAATAACAGTTTTATAAATTATTAGTCATGTATTAGTTTTTTCGACTGAATAGTTTTTTTAATTAAAAATTAAATTAAAAATATTTTGAAAATATTTTTATAAAATGGATTTCATTTTTGAACTCAGAGCATCGATATTATGTTAAGGTAATTTTTGAGGATTTTTCTGAAAAAAATGAATTTTCGGTGAAAAGTGTATTTATTTAAAAATTTAATTAAAAATATTTAGAAAATTATTTTTATAAAATGGAGTTCATTTTTGGAATCAGAGCATCTATATTTGGTTAAGGGTAAATTTCGGTATTTTTCTGAGAAAGTTGAATTTTTGATGAATAGTGAAAATACTGTTTTTAAGTTACGGGTGTTTAGTGACATCATTAAATGATTTATTATGTATGTAATAAATAAGGTCTAATTATGAATAGTAAGATAAGGTATGATGTTTCCCAAGTGTCCAATACCATGGGAAAATACCATGGGCAAGCCGATGGTTTTGCCAAAACCACCAATGAGGTGTCCCTTGGCCATTAATGCCTTGTCCCCTCACTTTCCCTATAAATACCAAGACACCCTCTCATAAATTCGACTCCCAACTCTCCCCCAAGGATTATTTGGTCTCATTACCTACCAAGGAGTCCTCCCAAGGTTCCCCCAAGCCCTAAAGGTCCCAACCATTGAGTTTTAAGAGTTACGTTTTAAGGTAATGGATCTGACCTCTCTCTTTCTTTTCAATTAATCTATTTTATGTCATTTATTTTATGCTCCATTCTCTTGTGTTGAAGGATGTTTTTTTATATTCATCTTAATCACCTTTTCTTGTTCATATTATGAGATACCCCCTCTTTCTCTCATCATTTCATTTTAAGAATGTTAAAGTGGCGTCAAAAGGCTGCCGAATTTTAAAGAGATTCTTTCACCCTTCTCGTTTTCAAGATCTATTTTCATGTCAAGTCTTTCAAGTTATTATAATTATGTTGGGGTATGATCTCTAAATATATCATAATGATATTTTATGTTAATGTTATTATATATCCTATTTTATCTCTTCAATTCATTTTGGATGAAGTTTAAGTGGCGTCGTTAGGCTGCCGAATTTTTAAGGTATTATTTCACCTTTCTCATTTTTAAATTTTCTACTTTCATGTCCAGTCCTTAAAGTTCGTTTTATTATGTTGTGGTATTATATCTAAATCTATCATACTTATCTTTTATTTGCATATGATTAGAGACCCTATTTGATCTCTTCAATTCATTTTTGTTGAAGTTTAAGTGGTGACGTTAGGCTGCTGAATTTTTAAGGGACTCTTTCACCCTTCTCGTTTTCAAGATCTATTTTCAAGTCAAGTCGTTCATGTTCCTTTTTATTATGTTGGGGTATGTTATCTAAATCTATCATTCTGAAATTTTATGTTCATATGATGAGAGACCCTATTTGATCTCTTCAATCAATTTTTGTTGAAGTTTAAGTGGCGCCATCAAGTTGACGAATTTTTAAGGGATTCTTTCACCCTTCTCATTTTCAAGATCTATTTTCATGTCAAGTCTTTCATGTTACATTTTATTATGTTGCGGTATGATATACAAATCCATCATACTGATATTTTATGATCATATTATGAGAGACCCTATTTGATCTCATCAATTCATTTTTTTTGAAGTTTAAGTGACGCCGTTAGGCTGCCGAATTTTCATAAGAGAAATCTTATTTTTGTCTTTCTTTCATGTTCTTCATTTCATATGGTATGTCTTTCAAGTTTCATTACCATGTCCTTAAATCCTTTATAATATGTTCGCCTACTGTTTTATAGATCATTTATGAGTGGGTGACCCATGTCCCCTGTCTTTTCAATGTTTTCTAAAACCTCGTAACATAGCCTTTATGATGCAGAATTTCCGTCTCAAAATCTCTCTCTCTCTTTCTAAAGGTCATTTATTTTATTAAGTGAATAATCAAAGATCTATCTTCTATATGTGTATTAACATATATACCAAGTTGTTCTATTTTAAATTTTGGGATTTACATACATGAGACCCACCTTCCTTTTCTGTGGGTTTTAAAGTGACACAATGATCATGTCTTTAAAGCAGTTTTTAAAACGTTATGATTATGAAATGAAACCCATTTCTTTTATGCTATATGGGTTGTTTATGAAATTATTGATGATGATATATGTGGATCACATTATGATAAAGACAAATTTAAGGGTGTTCCCTGATAGCGCTATAATGCATTGGGTAAAGACTTAATCTCTAGAGACGACATTTTAGACTGATACCTTGGTGAATAACATTGGTAATTTTTAATGACACCTTGGGGATGGAACATGGTGAAATGGAATGATTTTAAATATTAAATGATGAAGCCACATATTCAGGATATGAAATAATATATTTTTATTATGATATGCCTCATGATTTCATTCTCATTCCTTAAAGTTATTTTCCTAACTTTATTGATGTATCTCAAGTTCACATGTTAAATGTTTCCCTTGGTTCCCTTACTGGACCTTCTGCTCAGCCTTTCTTTTGATGTATGTACCCTGGTTATGAGATTAAGTAATGAACCTAGTATGAACATGAGGATAATCCTTTCAAGTTTTTAAGAAGAATGTTTTATGTTTTCATGTTTTAATTCCTGGTTTCCCAGACACTAAACCTTAAAGATCCTCGGTTTTGTAAAATTTAATGAAAGTTTAGGTGATAAAAAGGAAGGATACTATAGTTGGTATCAAAGTATGGTTTATTTATTTGTGGAAATTAGGAAATGAAAACTTTAGGATGAACCCTAATGAAATGTTTAAATAAATGAAATCTTCCTGGTATTTTGGTGAGTATTGAGTAAGGGGTTGCCAAGAAAATACATCCCTATCTGGAGAAGAGCAGCTAGAGATGGCCCTGTCACAGATTTACATAGGGGTAAAACCCAGAAATACCACTTTGAGCTAGACTCAAACGGGAACTGGTAAACAACAACGGGACTTGCTGCACTCTTGGTTACGAAACTCCCAAGGGACATGATTTGGTAAATTCATAAGCTTAGTATGAACCATTGTTAAAGGAACAAACATAAAATAAAATAAAGATTTACATAAGAATATATGATCATGGATAACCTAGTTTTATACCTAGGGGATCACAAGTTAGGGTATACTTTTATTCTACAAGTCATCCTTATATGAATTAAGTTCCTTTTCAAGATTATTGGCTATTTATTTAAGCCCCTAATTATACCTTCTTTTCATAGTTAATGGTGGGAAATGGAAGAACATGTCCCAACAACCAATGTGATAGGAAATTCTATGATTGTTGTATTAATATGAAAGAGATGATTATGGTATTAAAAGATTATTATTATTTTGGAAGACGTTCACTATTTTGGGGACCCTATATGATCGAGGTTAATATATTACTACCGTATTTTCATTAAGGAGTAAGGTTGACTTATATTATGAAGAATGAATGAATTTAAGGTGGACTTATAGTAATTTAGGTTACTTATGGAAATTATTAACCTATCTTGGGTAAAATATGTTTAGGTTAGATACTTTTTTTAGAAGATTTTAGGAGTGATTGATGGTGTTTGGAGATGAACGATGATGTTTATTTTGGAAGACTATGTTATCAAATCCTTCTTGTATTTGGGTTTCAATCTTACATTGGTTTATTTTGAGTAATTTTAAGGACAATTATTTATGTAATGGTCTATGATGAACTTTGGATAGTACCATGGAACATTGAATGTTTAAAATAAGTTTCCCTTCCTATGAGATTCTTTCTTTTTGAAGAGTTGATTTATCTTACCCTTTCTATTTTTGGGATAATAGATGAAATAGATAGTTACTCATTTTTTGGATTTTGTGATTCTCTAGAAGATGATTCTTGTGCTTTTGAGGAAGACCAAGTGTTTTTTGAGTTATCATTTTCTGGAGAAAAGATTATTTTTGGTAGAAAGTTATTAAAGGATGAAACTATACTTGAAGGTAGTTATATTTTATTTTTTTGTCTATGTAGTAAATGAATTCCTCAAAGTTATAAAAAGGAACGTAAAACAAAAACATTGTTGGTTTTCGTTTCCTGCTAAGTAATCAAATACTGTTTACACACATCATAAGTTTGTGATTTGCTTGTGGTTAACTTTCTCCTAATCATGTTTTCTAACACTCTCCCTCATGACTTGACCCTTTGTTTTTTCATCCATATCCATGTTTTCCTACATGGAATCCTAATATGGGTTAACTCAGGTGACCTTTGTACTTCCCTTTATTTCTTTTTAAGTAATAGTTTTACTAACTCCTTTTCCGATAAGGGACTTTCAATGAAATTTCCAAATCCAATTTTAAAAATTATGAGGATGCAATTTCTTAAGGGGGGAAGAATGTAACGACCCAAAATTTTGAATAAATCCTGTTTCCTAATTTTGTGTGTTATTTTATTTTAGACTCAAAAAAACTGTTTCATTTGATAACATGAGTATAATTAAAATGAGACTATTGTGTTTTGACTATTATATGACCGTTAGTTAGTTTGACCATTGAAAACTGAATGTTGCGACTTTTGTCTCTAATTACAAGTGACCTTGGTTAATTAATATAGAAATGAGATTCAATGGCCTCATCCAGTAGTCTCAGGCCAATCGAATCTTATCTAACAGAACTTGGGAAGGAGGTAGTACCACTAGGCTTTTCTCTGGACCAAACCCAAGCCAAACTTCTTCGTGTGAACCTAGAACGGAATCACCTTCACGAGAAGTTCAAACGGATAGAAATTACTACTCGTGCGATGTTGGCCGAGCCTCCCTCAGATTCTCTCACCTTAGCACACCTTACACATAGGTCCTATGCTGGTGTGATAAGGGGATATGTAAGGAGACTATAACTACCTTGTGCAATCTTTATATCTAAATAAAAACATTGATTTCTTCTTATGATAAAGTTTATGAATTTTCAAATGACCGGATAAATATAGTATTCATATTTTTTATGAATTTTAGAAAAAGGATATTTTAAAAATGTTTATGTAAACCATAAATAATTAAAAATGTATAATGATTTTCAAAAAATGGTCTTCTACAATTATGTTCAGTACAAAATTTAGAGTCTAATAAGATCAACTTGATTTTTGATTAATAGTAAATTATGAATAGTGATTTTATGCTTAGGATTAGTAATGTGACCAAATGGATTATTAATCTCACTTAAAGAAAGTATTAATATAATCTAGGCACCTTGATGAAGTAATGAGATTCAATAAAATTGTTAAATAACGGTTTCATAAATTATTAGTCATGTATTAGCTTTTTCGAGTGAATAGTTTTTTTTAATTAAAAATTAAATTAAAAATATTTAGAAAATAATATTTATAAAATGGATTTCATTTTTGAACTCAGAGCATCGATATTATGTTAAGATAATTTTTGGGGATTTTTCTGAAAAAATTGAATTTTTAGTGAATAGTGTATTTATTTAAAAATTTAATTAAAAATATTTAGAAAATTATTTTTATAAAATGGAGTTAATTTTTGATATCATAGCATCTATATTTGGTTAAGGTGAAATTTTGGTATTTTTCTGAGAAATTTGAATTTTCGATGAATAATGAAAATATTGTTTTTAAGTTACAAGTGTTTAATGACATAATTAAATGATTTATTAATTATTTAATCAATATGGTCGACTTATGAATAGTAAGATAAGGTAAGAGGTGTCCCAAGTGTCCAATACCATGGGAACATTCCATGGGAAAGCCCATTGTTTTTCCAAAACCACCAATGAGGTGTCCTTTGGCATTAATGTCATGTCCCCTCACTTTCCCTATAAATACCAAGCCATCCTCTCTTCCATTAGACTCCCAAATCTCCCACAAAGATGCTTTGGTCTCATTACCTCCCAAGTAGACCTCCCAAGGTTCCCAAAATCCCTCAAGGTCCCAACCTTTGAGTTTTAAGAGTTACGTTTTAAGGTAAGGGATGTGACCTCTCTCTTCCTTTTCAAGTAATCTCTTTTATGTCATTTATTTTATGCTCCATGCTCTTATGTTGAAGGATGTTTTTTTATATTAATATTACTGTCCTTTTCATGTTAATATTATGAGATAGCCCTATTTCTCTCATCATTTCATTTTAATAATGTTAATGTGGCGCCGTTAGGCTGTCGAATTTTAAAGGGATTCTTTCACCCTTCTCATTTTCAAGATCTATTTTCAGGTCAAGTCTTTCAAGTTCTATTTATTATGTAGGGTTATGATATCCAAATAAATAATAATTATCTTTTATGTTCATATGATGAGAGACCCTATTTTATCTCGTCAATTCATTTTTTTTTATGTTTAAGTGCTGTCGTTAGTCTCCTGAATGTTTAAGGGATTCTTTCACCTTTCTCATTTTTCAAAGTTCTACTTTCATGTCAAGTCCTTCAAGTTATTTTTATTATGTTGGGGTATGATCTCTAAATATATCATTCGGATCTTTTATGTTCATATGATGAGAGACCCTATTTGTTCTCATCAATTAATTTTTGTTGAAGTTTAAGTGGCGTCGTTAGGCTTCTGAATTTTTAAAGGATTATTTCACCCTTTTCGTTTTCAAGATCTATTTTCATGTCAAGCCATTCATGTTTATTTTTATTATGTTGATGTATGATATCTAAATCTATCAGGCTGAAATTTTATGTTCCTATGATGAGAGACAGTATTTGATCTCGTCAATCCAGTTTTTTTTTTGAAGTTTAAGTGGCGCTGTTAGGGTGCCAAATTTTTAAGGGATTATTTCACGCTTCTCGTATTCAAGATCTATTTTCATGGCAGGTCTTTCATGTTCCATTTTATTATGTTGGGTTATGATCTATAAATCTATCATACTTGTCTTTTATGTTCATATGATTAGAGACCCTATTTGATCTCTTCAATTTATTTTTGTTGAAGTTTAAGTGACGCCGTTAGGCTGCCGAATGTTCATAAGAGAAATCTTATTTTTGTCTTCCATTCATGTTCTTAATTTCATATAGTATGTCTTTGAAATTTCATTACCATGTTCTTAAATCCTTTATATTATGTTCCCCTACTGTTTTATAGATCTTTTATGAGTGGTTGACCCATGTCCTCTCTCTTTTCACTGTTTTCTAAAACATCGTAACATAGCCTTTATGCTGCAGAATTTCCGTCTAAAAATGTCTCTCTCTTTTTCTAATGTTCATTAATTTTATTAAGTGAATACTCAAAGATATATATTATATAGGGGTATTCACATATATACCAAGTTTTTCTATTTTAAATTCTGGGATTTACATACATGAGACCCACCTTCCTCTTCTGTGGGTTTTAAAGCGACATAAAGATCATGTCTTTAAAGCAGTTTTTAAAACGTTATGATTATGAAATGAAACCCATTTATTTTATGCTATATGAGTTGTTTATGAAATGATTGATGATGATATATGTGTATGACATTATGATAAATAAAAAGTTAAGGGTGTGCCTTGATAGCGCTCAAATGCATTGGGTAAAGACTTAATCTCTAGAGATGACCTTTTAGACTGATACCTTGGTGAATAACCTTGGTAATTTTTAATGACACCATGGGGATGGACCTTGGTGAAATGGAATGATTGTAAATATTCAATGTTGTATCCACATATTCAAGTTATGAAATACTTTATTTTTATTATGATATTCCTCATTATTTCATTCTCATTCCTTAATGTTCTTTTCATGACTTTATTGATGTATCTCAAGTTCACATGTTAAATGTTTCCCTTGTTTCCCTTATTGGGCCTTCTGCTCACCCTTTCATTTGATGTATGTCCCCAGGTTATGAGATGCAGTACTGAACCTAGGATGAACATTAGGAGAATCCTTTCATGTGTTTAAGAATAATGTTTTATGTTTTCATGTTTTAAGTTCCTGGTTTCCAAGACACTAAACCTTTGAATATCCTCGGTTTTATAAAATGTAATGAAAGTTTCTGTGATAAAAAGGCAGGATTCTATATTTGGTATCAAAGGATGGTTTAGTAATTTGTTGAAATTAGGATATGAAATATTTATGAAGAACCCTATAGAAAAGTTTAAATAAATGAAATCTTCTTTTTATTTTGGTGAGTATTGAGTAAGGGGTTGCCGAGAAAATACATCCCTATCTGGAGACGAGAAGGTAGAGGTGGCTCTGGAACAGATGTACATAGGGGTAAAACACCAAAACATCACTTTGAGCTAGACTCGAACGGGAACTGGTACACAACAACGGGCCTTGCTGCACTCTTGGTTATGACACTCCCAGGGGATATGCTTTGGTAAATTCATAATCTTAGTATGAACCATAGTTAAAGGAACAAACATAAAATAAAATAAATATTCATATAAGAATATATGATCATGGATAACCTAGTTTTAAACCTAGGGGATCACAAGTTTGGGTATACTTTTCTTCTACAAGTTATCCTTATATGCATTAAGTTTCTTTTCTTGATTATTGGCTAAGTATATGAGCCCCTAATTATACTTTCATTTCTTAGTTAATGGTGGGAAATGGAAGAACATGTCCCAACAACCAATGTGATAGTAAATGCGATGATTGTCAAATTAATATGACAGAGATGATTAGGGGATTAAAAGATGATTATTATTTTGGAAGACGTTCGCTATTTTGGGGACCCTATATGATCGACGTAAATAGATTACTATGGTATATTAATTTAGGAGTAAGGTTGAATTATATTTTGAAGAATCGAGGAATTTAAGGTGAATTATAGTAATTTAGGTTAATTATGGAAATGATTAACCTATCTTGGGTAAAATATGTTTAGGTTAGCTACTTTTTTTATATGATGTTAGGAGTGGTTGATGTTGTTTGGAGATGAATGATGAAATTTATTTTGGAAGACTATGTTATCAAATCCTTCTTGTATTTGGGTTTAAATCTTACTTTGTTTTATTTTAAGTAATTTTAAGGACACTTATTTATTGAATGCTCTATGATGAACTTTGGGTAGTACCATGGAACTTTGAAGATTTAAAAGAAGTTTCCCTTCCTATGGGATTTTTTCTTTTTGAAGAGTTGTTTTATCATACCCTTTATATTTTGGGGATAATAGAAGAAATAGATAGTAAATCTTTTGTGGATTATGTGATTCTCAAGAAGATGATTCTTGTGCTTTTAATGAAGAAAAAGTGTTTTTTAATTCTCATCATCTAGAGAAATGATTAGTTTTGGTAGACAGTTATTAAAGGAGGAAACTATACTTGAAGATAGGTATATTTCCTTATGTTTTTGTTCTATGTAGTAAATGAATTCCTCAAAATTATGAATAGGAATGTCAAACAAAAACGTTGTTGGTTTACATTTCCTACTATATAATCAAAGACTGTTTACAAACATCATAAGTTTGTGATTTTATTGTGGTTAAATTTCTCCTAATCATTTTTTCTATCACTCCCCCTCAGAACATGACCCTTTGTTTTTTATCCATATCCATGTTTTCCTACATGGAATCCTAATATGGGTTAACTCGGGTGACCTTTGTACTTCCCTTTCTATCTTTTAAAGTAATAGTTTTATTGAGAAATTTTCCAATGTGGGACTTTCAATGAAATTTCCAAACCCAATTTTAAAAATTGTGAGGACGCAATTTCTTAAGGGGGGAAGAATGTAACGACCCGAAATTTCAAATAAATCTTGTTTCCTAATTTTGTGTGTTATTTTATTTTATACTCAACAAAACTATTTCATTTGATAACATGAGTATAATTAAAATGAGACTATTTGGTTTTGACTATTATATGACTGTTAGTCATTATGACCGTTGAAAACTGAATGATGCGAATTTTGTCTCTAAATACAAGTGACCTTGGTTAATTAATATATAAAGGAGATTTGATGGCCTCATCCAGTAGTCTCGGGCCAATCGAAGCCCATATAATGGAACTTGGGAAGGAGGTAGCACCACTGGGCATTGCTCTGGACCAAACCCAAGCCGAACATCATCATGTGAAGCAAGAATGGAATCGACTTCACAATATGTTCAAACTGAGAGAAATTACTACTCGTGCGATGTTGGCCGAGACTCCCTCAGATTCACTTGCCTTAGAACACCTTAAACTTAGGTCCTATTCTGGTGTGATAAGGGGCTATCTAAGGAGACCGTAACTGACATGTGTAATCCTTTGTTTTAATAAAAAAATTTGATTTCTTCTTATGATGAAGTTTATAAATTTTCAAATGACCAGATAAATATAGTATGCATATTTTTGATGAATTTTAGAAAAATTATATTTTAAAAATGTTTATGAAAACCTTAAATAATTAAAAATGTGTAATGATTTTCGAAAAACGGTCTTCTGCAATTAGGTTTAGTAAGAAATTTAGAGTCCAATAAGATAAACTTGATTTTTGATGAATAGTAAATTATGAATAGTGATTTTATGTTTAGGATTAGTAATGTGACAAAATGGATTAGTTATCTCACCTAAAAAAGGTATTAATAAAATCTAGGAACCTTGATTAAGTAATGAGATTCAATAAAATGGTTAAATAACGGTTTCATAAATTATTAGTCAAGTATTATTTTTTTTCTAGTGAATAGTTTTTTTTAATTAAAAATTAGATTAAAAATATTTAGAAAATTATTTTTATAAAATGGATTTCATTTTTAAACTCAGAGCATCGATATTATGTTAATGTAATTTTTTGGGATTTTTATGAAAAAAATGAATTTTCGGTGAATAGTTTATTTATTTAAACATTTAATTAAAAATATTTAGAATTTTTTTTTTATAAAATGGAGTTCATTTTTGAAATCAGATGATCTATATTTGGTTAAGGTGAAATTTTGGTATTTTTCTGAGAAAGTTGAATTTTTGATGAATAGTGAAAATATTGTTTTTAAGTTATGGGTGTTTAATGACATAATTAAATGAGGTGTTAATTATGTAATAAATATGGTCGACTTATGAATAGTAAGATAAGGTATGAGGTGTCCCAAGTGGCCACTAATATGGGAAAATACCATGGTCAAGCCCATGGTTTTTTCAAAACCACCAATGAGGAGTCCCTTGGCCATTAATGCCTTGTCCTCTCACTTTCCCAATAAATAACAAGCCATCCTCTCTTCCATTCGACTCCCAACTCTCCCCCAACAAAAATCTGGTATCATTACCTCCCAAAGAGTCCTCCCAAGGTGGCCCAAGCCCTCAAGGTACCAACCTTTGAGTTTTAAGAGTTACATTTTAAGGTAAGAGATCTGACCTCTCTCTTTCTTTTCAAGTAATCTCTTTAATGTCAATTATTTTATGCTCCATGCTCTTATGTTGACGGATGCTTTTATTATATTAATATTACATCCCATTTCATTTTCATATGATGTGATACCCCCTCTTTCTCTCATCATTTAATTTTAATAATGTTAATGTGGCGCCGTTAGGATGCCGAATTTTAAAGGGATTCTTTCACCCTTCTCGTTTTCAAGATCTATTTTCATGTCAAGTCTTTAAATATATATTTATTATGTTGGGGTATTATCTATAAATCTATCATAGTGATTTTTTTATGTTCATATGATTAGATTCCCTATTTTATCTCTTCAATTCAATTTTTTTGATGTTTAAGTGCCGTCGTTAGGCTGCCGAATTTTTAAGGGATTCTTTCTCCTTTCTCATTTTTCAAAGTTCTACTTTCATGTCAAGTCCATCAAGTTCTTTTTATTATGTTGGGGGTATGATCTCTAAATCTATCATACTGATATATTATTTTAAAATTATGAGAGACCCTATTTGATCTCTTCAATTCATTTTTGTTGAAGTATAAGTGGCGACGTTAAGCTGCCAAATTTTTAAGGGATTCTTTCACCCTTCTCGTTTTCAATATCTATTTTCATGTCAAGTCTTTCATGTTCCTTTTTATTATTTTCGGGTATGATCTCTAAATATATCATGCTTAAATTTTATGTTCATAATATGAGAGACCCTATTTGATCTCATCAATCTATTTTTGTTGAAATTTAAGTGGCATCTTTAGGCTGCCGAATTTTTAAGGGATTCTTTCACCCTTCTCGTTTTCAAGATCTATTTTCATGTCACGTATTTAATATTCTATTTTACTATGTTGGGGTATGATCTCTAAATCTATCATACTTATCTTTTATTTTAATATGTTGAGAGACCCTATTTGATCTCATCAATTCATTTTTTTGAAGTTTAAGTGATGCCGTTAGGCTGCTGAATTTTCATAAGAGAAATCTTATTTTTTTCTTCCTTTCATGTTCTTCATTTCATATGGTATGTCTTTAAAATTTCATTAAAATTTTCTTAAATCCATTATATTATGTTTCCCTACTGTTTTATACATAATATATGAGTGGGTGACCCATTTCCCCTCCCTTTTCAATGTTTTCTAAAACCTCGTAACATAGCCTTTATGCTACAGAATTTCCGTCTCAAAATGTCTCTCTCTTTTTCTAAAGTTCATTTATTATATTAAGCGAATAATCAAATATCTATATTCTACAGGGGTATTAAAATATATACCAAGTTGTTCTATTTTTAATTCTTTTATTTACATACATGAGACCCACCTTCCTTTTCTGTGGGTTTTTAAGTGACACAAAGATCATGTCGCTAAAGCAGTTTTTAAAACGTTATGATTATGAAATGAAAACCATTTATTTTATGCTATATGGTTTGTTTATAAAGTTATTGATGATGATATATGTGGATCACATGATTATAAGTAAAATTTAAGGGTGCGCCCTGATAGCGCTCCAATGCATTGGGTAAAGACTTAATCTCTAGAGACGACCTTTTAGACTGATACCTTGGTGAATAACCTTGGTAATTTTTAATGACACCTTGGGGATGGACCTTGGTGAAATGGAATGATTTTCAATATTAAATGTTTTAGCCACATATTCAAGTTATGAAATACGTTATTTTCATTATGATATGCCTCATTATTTCATTCTCATGACTTAAAGTTCTTTTTATGACTTTATTGATGTATCTCAAGTTCAAATGTTTAATGTTTCTCTTGTTTCCCTTACTGGGATTTCTACTCACCATTTCTTTTCATGTATGTAACCATGTTATTAGATGCAGTAATGAACCTAGTATAAACATGAGGAGAATCCTTTTAGGTGTTTAAGAATAATGTTTTATGTTTTCATGTTTTAATTTCCTGGTTTCCAAGACACTAAACCTTAAAGATCCTCGGTTTTGTAAAATGTAATGAAAGTTTATGTGATAAAAATGAGGGATTCTATAATAAGAATTTTATCAAGGAAAACAATCTGATGCACGTTGTCATTTCATAACTGAAGATGTTATTTGAAAAGTGGAATGCCTTTAAATGGATTTCCATTGTTTACACCATTATTGATCAAAACTTTTATCATATCATCATGGATCACATGAGTATTATTAAACGTGAAAGCATGAAGATTACTACAAGCACATAGTATGCTCAATGTATTAATATCCCTTTCTGCATCTCATCTTACATTAATCATGTCACATTTTTCTATTCTTATACATCTTATATTAGGAAAAGATAATTATGGATGGAGATTGTGTCATCCGTTGAGAATGTGGATCACAAATGGGTGGTTATGGGGAATTTCAACTCTCACTTAACACTAGAATAATAAATTAGTTCTAGCTTCAGTAGGAAAACAACTCTTTAATTCACTATTTTCATTGATCAATGCCACCCTGTCGATGTTCAAATTTTCAAAGATGATTTCATTTGTACTAGGTTCAATTTAAGGGGGGAATTGCCAAGAAACATTGATAGATTATTTTTACAAATGGATTAGAGTGGTGTGGAATGTGGAGTCTCATTTCACACACTTCAGAAGTACCAGTCTGATCACATCTAAAAATTGTGGATCTCTCTAACAAAATAAGGTCTCACTTTCTCCCTTTTTGCTTCAATAATGGATTGCTTGTCATTATATGATGTTGTGAGATTATTTTAGTGGATTGGAAGTTATATTTAGTCATAATTTATTTAGATATACTTGATAAAAATAAAATTAAACTAAAGGGTCACTGAGATAATGTTGTATGAAATAATTTTCAGAGGATGACCTCAACATTAAGTTCGCTGAACATCAAGAACAAACATTCAAATCATAAACCTGAATCAGACACCCCCTCTAGTGATTAATTATAATACATCTATATCGGAAGGAACAAAAAATGAAGTGGCTGAACAGATAGTGAAAAGTTATAGATTTTTCAACTGAATACACATGGAGAAGAGGGTAAAGTTGATAATTAATCCTGTAAGAATTAATGGGCATTTACCAACATCTGAAAATGATATCTCTAAAGTAGTGGATGATTTTTTTAGTGGGTTTTATGGGGATGAGGGGTAGGAAAACAGTCCGAAAATGATTGATAATCATCATCCATTCATAGAAGAGAATCATTATAAAGATATTCCCAAGACACTTGACAATGATGTAGTCATAAAGGCACTATTTTATCTTATTATGGAGAGTGTCGATGGAGAGTAAGGTTTCACAAATAATTTTCTCATTTTCTATTATGAAATCGAATATGATTATTTGGTTAGTGGTGCTAAGGAATTATCTAAAAACATATCTATTACATATGAAATTAATTCCAATTTCTTTGTCTTGATCCACAAAAAGATCTAATTGATATTAACGATTTTAATCTTTTTTCTATTGTGAATAAAATTCCCAAATTCATTAGTAAAGTCATGATGACCCACCTTGGGGAAATTTTTGAGGATCACATAACATCAAATAAGTTTGGATTTTTTATGAGTATATACATTCATAACTATTTATTAATATTCTGAGAAAGTGTTAATATAATAAAGATAATGTCAAAAGGAGGGAACTTTTATCATAAAATCGATATATCTAAATATTTTCATAGACTAAATTATAATTTTATGTTCTATATATGGGTAGATGTTATTTCTCCAGCAATATAATTAGATCAATTTATAGCATTCTATAATTAGTATAGTTTTTTATACTCATTAATGGGTCTGTTGGAGGCTTAATTCATTGAACAATCTATGTTAGGAAATGAGATAAAATTTTTGGGATCCTCTTTGCACTTGGTGAATACTAACATAAAAGATTCAATAAGGATCTAGCTCAAGTTGGTTTATACAAATGAATTAAATCATGGAGGGGGTTTATTACTATGTCACACTTGTTGTATGATAGTGACATTATTTATTTCACTAAATCCAATAATAAAACCATGCTCTCTATAAAGGCTTCATTTGGACATTATAAAGAGGAGGCTATAAATTCCTTTATCTAGGATAACTATTTTTTTTATTTTTGGTGTTTTAATTCCAATAAAACAAACATGACAACATAGAGTCTTGGAGTAAAAAGGTGATCCCTTATGGTCAACTAACTTGGTGTTCCCCTATTATAGGGTAGTGTGAATTACCACCTTCTTAGAGGAATACGTTCTAGAATTATAAAACAAAGGGCTCAGTTGAAAGTTAAATTCATTTCTCAATGTGTGAGTGTGTGACTTGTTAAATTTGTGATCATAAAAAAGTTTCTACTCTTTCTTTCTTTATATGTGGCCAATATTACTCATCAAGGAGCTTCCATGTGTGATCTGAAATATTATTTGGACTGCATCAGTACATGAAATTAAAATTACCATTAAATCATGTAATGAAGGTATAAATACAATTGAAATAGGGGAAAATAGAGTGAAATATCACAAATTATTCAATGATGGGATTGTAGGTAAGATCACATGGATCTTATTAACTAATAATGATTGTTCTTCTTATTTTTTTTCAAGCATGTTCAGTGGAAGGCTTCCCAGTGGGTATTAATGTTATCTTGAAATATCTATATAGACCATGATAAAAAAATCCAGTAATTCCATCCTGTAGAATACAACTTGCCCAGTTTGCAGTCAATCTACCCTCAACTGATAGGAAAGGGTATGTCTTGATAGTTTTCTAAAATAAAACATAAACATCCCCAAGATATAATTAAGATGAAACTTGATGATATCATGACCCAACATACTAGATATGATATTATTCATCCATAGGTTGTGTTAAATATATAACCATATCCTTTTATGGATATTGAAACCTTCTTTTGGATGCTTATAAGTAATTTTCACTTTTCTTTAAAAGACTTTTATATGAGGCAATGTAAGACCTCCACTAGGATTCCAGTTTGGATGTCTAAACTCAATATACAATTCATTCAACCCTCTTTATTTATCCAACATTGGATAGTCTGGATGAATAGGCTTCCCACCCATGACTAACTCATGAGGGTTTCGAAATATATTGTCTCCCACTTCTTATTATTCTTCAACGGTGAAGAAGATGTTTAAAACCTGTTTATTTGTTGTGAGTAATCAAAGGTACTTTTGGCATATTTTGGACAATATTTTTCATTAATGTATGATGATATAAGTACACATTAAAAGATCATGATCTCCACTTATAGTGCTGAACATTTTTTAGACCAAGTGCAATACATCCTCGTGGCAGTGGTTGTATACTTTTTTTTCCTTAATATGGAAATCAGGTGATAATAAGATCTTCCAAAATAAATCACCATCAATTTATGTGGGAATTATTTATTTAACATGGATTTTTATAATACTTTCTAGGTTTAGTTAGTCTTAATTAAGAATATTATCATTGATCAAAAAATCATTCAAAGGCTGGTAGTTGTGGGTAGACCCAAGGAACCTCTTTTCTAGAAATCCACAAGATGGTTCCCTCTAATAAAATCATGGATCATGGTAAATTTTGATGGTTCAGATATTGGAATATAATGTCCCCCTATTTTGGAGGTATTTTCCATACTCACCATGGGTTTTTCAATGGCTTATTTTATCATTATGTTGGAATTTGAATTTCCTATGAACCCAAATTATAGGCATTGATTTTTTCTATCAAGCATGTTGTTAATCAATATTGGAATACCTTATGGATTGAATACAATTCAAAAGTTTTTGATTATTATTTAATTGGGATAACTATGAAGGTCCCATGGAAGCATCTCCCTTGTTATATTAGAATTCATGATCATTTTGACCAATTAAATAAGTTTTTTTTCAGATTCTTATAAGGAACCAACCCAAGTGGTTGATGAATTATCAAAGAGGCTGATCATGGTAATGAGTATGAAATGGTCATATAGATATCCTAATCATTGTACGTTATTTATAGATGATTATATGTGAGATATATTCATCTTACAACTTTTTAAAATAAATTGTAACATATGAATATGGATTATTTTTATTAATATATTATAAGAGTATCTTTTCCCATATCCAAGACGTTTCTCATAATTATATTAATCATATTAATTAAGGGGGAAATAATTATTGATGAAACAATGACAAAAATGGGGTCTTTATCTTTTCACTAGAACTTGTAGATGTGTTTGTCAAAGTATGTTCGGTATTTTTCATGACATTGTTAAATATGATTATTTTCTAACAGCTTGAGTGAGAATTGAGGCATTCTGAGAATGAATATACATGATAGTTGTTTATATATATGATTGACAACTATGTTCATAGATATCTTGTTTTCTACATCTAGTAAACCCATGTATACTTATCTTTGATTCACAAAAGGATATCTTATAAAAATCCCCTATGTGATATCATCCCTCTCTCTCATATGAATTTAAAAAATATTCTTCAAAGGTAGGATAACAAGTTTTTAATAAAAATTCCCACTTATCCTTTACATATACATTCAAACACAAGGGATCATATTTATCAAACTTATTAAATATATTAACGTGTCATACATAGGTATTTTAAAAAAAATAGGGGATATTGGTGGTGATAACGTTAAATTTTTTGTTAATGATATTTCAATATGTGTTTACTAAGATGTTCATAAAGTGGTGAAACATGGATAATTATTATGGATTCATTTTCAGTAATATGATTTCATTTATGGAAAATTCATCATATCAAAATAATATGATTGCTGAGATAGACAAAAATTAATGAAAACATGCACAATGGAGTGTTCACAATATTTACCACAATTGTTGACCATGAAAGGAGTAATTTCATGATGTAAATTTCCCATACATTATATTTTCTTTCATGATGATTTTAGGACATTTACGAACCAAAATATGAGTTCATATAATAATTTTCATGAATATTTATTTATAATATATGAATAAATGTTTTGTTCATATTTTTGGATACCTTCATTCATTCATTTAGTATATAGATACATTATAAGTCATTTTATTTAATGATTAATTAAAACTATATTTAACTGAAGCCTATACCTATCTGATTCACCCTCAACCACATGTGGGAAACTAAATGTTTGACCATGGTTGATGGAACCATCTCAGGAAAATCACAGGGGAATGGGTGGGTGAAAAAAACTCACATATGCACCCTTCTATTTACTGTAATAAGGGCGGTGCCACCATGATGGGGGACTTTGAGGTGAAGAGAACCGGTACATGGTAGTACTAGGAGAGGGGGAATAGAGTTTTGGATAGCCATTATCACAACTTGTTTGATATACCACACCTCAGCACCAATCTCTTTCGATGTTGGACATAAATGCATGGGTTACTCTAAAAATATTGGTTTAAATGTTAGATAAAATTGTTTCTACTCGATCAACTGATCTCAGCCATCTGATTTGGTTGGGATGTCATCCTCCACCTTTGGATAACCAAGGAGCTCTATCACACTGGATCATCGTCCTATCCACCATGGCTGATCATTTGACAATCTTAAAATGATTCAGCTGATAACATGAGGATCAAAAGAACTAACTAAGATAATTCAAGTGATCTAACATATTACATGTAGGAATAGAAATCAAAGAACATATCATAGTCAGATGAAACCATTATTTATAGAAATAATTCATAACAAGGATTAATTTGAGATTTATTAGATGAGAATCATGAAGTAATGGAAAAAATATGGTTATGACACCTCCATGAAAAAAAAGAGAACTCGGAATGGAAAATACCAAATTTCATGGAATATGTTATAATATATCCCAAATGACACAAGATCATTGAAAGAGTCATGGCATGATATTAATATATAGTCATTGATGGAGTTATGAGGTAGATTAAAAAGAATAATGATGGATTTTTAATGTATTCAACCATGCCTACAAATTTCAATTCCCTAAGGTTTTGAATTGTTGTTATGTTTAATTAAGGGATCTCATAATTATGGTGAAAAACATAGCAACCAAAACATTCCGGTTAAGTAAATTGGTTACCTTCTCACTACATTCATTGATGAGGGAGAAGAGGTATCTCGTGAGTGATCATGTAGTGCACATAAATCTCCTAATGCTTCCTGAAGAACCCATTCTGTGAATCATAAAAGGTATAGTTTTATTATTATGTCTCCATGGATTTCATGAAGGTATAATGACTGTGAAACCCTCTTCGTTTGAGAGGATTTTTTGAGAAAATAAGAAATTGTTCACATACACATTTCATTAGTATTAATAATGAGAAATTCTGAAAAAGAAACATTGTAAATAGTGGAAGGAGGTTATGTGTACCGTTACTCTATGAAGGCAGTGCATGACTCACACATTTATATCATAAAATAAAACATAAAATAGTGCGTGTTCACACAATCTGTCCCTAAAGAACATAAGTGGATAGTGTGTCTGGATTTCATGGGACATTCATTAATTAAAGGGACACATACAAGTGATTAATTGTATGAATAAGAAGTGATGTTTGTGAAATATTCATGAAGAAATAAAATGTTGTGGATGCATTATTATATGCACTAATATAGACAATTATATAACCAAAAAAGAAAAAATTCCATTATAGTTCCATGCTTGAAGTGAATTTGATGATGTATAATTAAGTTGATAATTCCCAAATATGTAACATGAAATTTTGTATGTTTATCAATGCATAAAATTTAGAAGAGGCATTGTGTTCACTGACCCACACATCTAATTATGGACTAGACATTATTTTGAAGGAAGTAGAGCTTGATAATTGTAGCAATGATGCAACAAATCAACTATAGTTGATCATAATTATTGATAAAAGACAAAAGTCCTTAGAAATTTATTTAAGTATAATTAATAGGTATATGAAAAAATAAAATTCTATAAGCTCATAGAGGAATATTAAAGAATCATCCTTGAGTGGATAAATCCTTTGAATGGAGGTGAAGCATTCTAGTTGGAGTCCAGAGAAGTTGAAATATTTTGGATGTATCCAAAAGTAGAATGAGCCTCTTGGATGGACATGGAGTAAGGAGTATTTTTGTTGGATCCAAAATTAGATAGAACCTCTCCATTAGAGCCTTATACATTATAATCGATTATGGATATAGTTAATTATATTTAAGAATCCATGTCAGGAAATAAAAATCATGGTAAGAAGTATGTATTTATACCAAACATTGTATATATTTTGTGCTGATCTTTCTATTATTATTATTACATCATAGAAGGTGAATTTTATAGATGATATTAATTGGATCAAAATACATAACATGTTGAATAGGATTTGTTGAAAAGAAAAGGAAGTCATAAATATAAACCCTGATTTACCCATCCCCACACAATGGTCAATCTGGCAGGGGGATCTATAATATATATATGTATATGTATATTTATGTGTATTAAAATTTTGGTTAAAACCTACAAACCTAACTAATGTTATAAGATAATTTTACAATAATTATTCCACTTTAAATTATAATAACTTTTGATCTAGATTTTTGTTAACGCTCAAAGACTTGTATAATAATACCTTCTGAATGAAATATGAACATATTGGATGGAAATTAGGTAATATTTGATAATTAATAAATTAAATGTTTTCATAGAAGTTGAAATTCATAATTCACATTATATGACCCAAACATTTGATCTTATTATTTATTTGGACTTTTCATAATCTTAAATAAATGTTTTTGAGGATTTCTACACAATAAAGTATAGGGGGTCTTGTATATTAATTTTTCCTCATCTAATTAGTCCTAAAGCGAATTTAAGACTGTTTTATATTAATGTACCATAATTTTTTATCTTTCAATTTTATCACTCATTCATTTAATTGGGTTATCATATACTTTATAAGGGGTTTTAATTTTAATCATGGGGCTCATATTTCTATTGATATGATGGTAAAGAAATTTTTTTGGTCTTCCCTCTTTGTTGATTTATTTTTTTGGTGTTTAATAGGTGCAAATGATTATGTTAGATCGATTAATCTTGCACACATTTCTTGAAAGAATTTAATATTATGTAATTATAAGGAATAAATTGTTAAAAAAAAGTGGTCATGGGCATACCATATGGTGGAATTTAATGGTTAACAATTATACATGTGTGTAACTTTATAGATATTTATGCGTATCTATGTTTATAAATTTATGTATATTTATTTTTATTTATGAAGATTAAAATGTACATATATATATATATAACCATGTTGATTTAGATATATGTTTTCATTTATAAATATTTTTTGTAATTTTTATATTAATATATATTTTTATTTCTTTCTGTATTTTATTTATATTTTAATATATATTTATGCATTTATATATTTATATATTTATATATTTATTTTTATTTACTTATTTATTTATATTATATTCATATATATATATATATATATTAATGTGTGTGTGTTTATATGTGGTTATATATATGTATCAATATATTTTTATTTATATATAATTATCATTACATATGTGTTTGTGTTTATTTATAGAGATTTATTTATATTGAATATAATTATAGATATTTATATGTATTTGTTTATATATATTCATAATTAATTATTTTTATATATGTTTTTAATAATTATGTGGATATTTATATATATATGTAGATGTATATTTATAGGATCTTATATATATTTACATTTATATTTAAGAATATGTATATATTAAAGTATTTATATATATATATTATAGTTTTTTATATTTATGTATATTTTATTATATTTAAATGTTTCAATTTATAAATAAATTTTAATATTATGTGTGTATAGGAATATGTCTGTCTGCGGATTTGTGTCTATCTCTGTGTATATGTGTTTTTGTTTATATTTATTTTTATATGAATTCATATTAATATATAAATATAATTATATTTATTTATTTATTTATATTAATATAAATGTAATTAGAATTATATTTATTTATATTTAATTTTATATGTTTCTATATTGTTTTACGTATTTTTTTATAATTACATTGATTTATATGATTATATATATATGGATCTATTTATATATATATATATATATTAATAATTATACATAATTATGTAGATTTATTTACATCAATAGATATTTATTGAAATTTATATTTATTTTCATATATTTATATATATTTATATTAATCAATATCTTTAAGTGTTCTTATATATCCTTATAAATATATCTATAGTATTTAATATTTATATATTATTATATTAAAATATGTAAATATTATTCTATATTTATATAAATATATATTTGTATATATTTATAAATATTTTTATATATTATAAGGATATATATCTATTTATTTACGTCTGTTTATATGGTTTTATATGCATGTATTTTATAAATTATGAATTATTATATATGCACATTTATACGCATTGATATATATTTATTTGTGTATATGTATATATATATATATGTGTGTGTGTGTGTGTGTGTTTTTATGTATGTTAGTGTCTTTTAATTTACCACATGATCAGCTTAGTGGATTGGTAATGTCTTTGAAAAATAACAAAGTGCTTAGGTGATCAAATCTCACCCCCCACATATATATACATAATTTTTCAAGGAGGGGAAAGGTGTGATGGGTCCTGGATTCGGTAAGGTTAGGTTGGGCTCATGTTAGGTGGGCCCAAGTTGGGCCTAGTGTGCCTAAGATGGGCCTTTTGGGCCTAATGTTTAACTACGAAACCCCAAGGTAATAAAATAACAATATATTAACTACAAGTATAATATTCAAATTCAAAATTTAAAAATCATAAATAACAAAATAAAACAAATTTTATAATTGAAAATGAATATAATTATTTTCATGAAAAATACTATTATGAAATCTTTAACGACACTGATATTTTTAAATCTTTATAGAAAGGGTCCTTGATCATTTACTCACAATCCAAACCATCACTAAATCATAAAAACTGCTACTAAATCCCCTAATTCTTATAGTGAACAAGAAATATGATATGTAGAAGTTTATTCCAAATCCATCACAAGATATAAAAATATTCATATGTCAAGATGACTCAACTTGAAATGGTATTATAGAAAACTTACAAAATGGAGTATGCGGTAGGGGGTCCATGGATAAAAATATTAACCTTTATCGTTATTTTTTATATATCAATGATCTATATAAATTATCAGGATAAAATTATTTAACATTTTGGATTATAAGACCTAAGACATCTAGAATGATTTAAATTCAAATTATATACTTATGAAATGATAAAAAAATATAAAATTAGATACCTTTAATAAACTATAGTACTATAAAATAATTAAAAGAGGTTTTTTTAATATAATTTCTCAAACTAATAGTAAAATATAAATTTAATTGAACAATACCACCATGTCAATAATTTCTATAAATTTTATTCTTTAAAAAATATCAACATTATAATTTCTATGTATATTTAAAAAAATTAAAAAAACATTTCGTAAAAATATTTGGAACATATATAAAAATAATTAGATATTTTGAGTTTAGAATAAAGTAAAATTATTTGAAATTATAGAGTGAAATATAGTCATTTGAGTCTTCCCATAGAATATAATCATTACCTTTTCATTATTTAACCATTTTAAATAAACAGTTTGTAACTATTAAAAATAAATTGTAAAAATTACTAATAAAATATATAAATATATATGTGTGTATATGTGTAAATTAAAAAATCATCTTCTATTAAGTTAATAATAAGTTTATTCCAAATAAAATTAAAAACATTAATAACCCAAAATATGAATTTTTATGTAATCGAATGTTTTATATAAGAAAACTAAAATTATACAAACTATAGAGTTATTTTCAACAAATCTAAATCTAATTTTCAATAAATATGTTGAAATTACATATTATGATATCCTTTATAATATTTTTCAAAATTTTATCCTTCGAGTTATTAGTAAATTACATAATACTTATATAAACTATTTTATGTCATTATTTTGATATCATAATGAATTAATAACATTTATATTGGTTTAAAAAACAATAAAAAATGTACTGATAATTAAATAATGTCTTTAAATGTAAATAATTATTATTTTAATCATAAAATGTAATTATAAAATTATAAAATATATATCAATACATTAAAAACGATTTCTTTATATTCAAATTGTATTTTCTAGGTAAAATTAAATCTGAATAATAATTTTAGATCTTTAATATTGAAAACTCATAATCCACTATTTAGTTTTAAAATTCCCTAAGATGAAATTGTGTGTACGTTCCCTTAACTTAATCATTCATAATATAGTTTTCCAAGGCATATGTGAACATATTACCAATGAAACACCAATACCTTTATATAAAGTGTGACCTATAAAGAACATTATCTACAAATTAATTTATCTCCAACCATTATTTCTCTTTATAATACACTATTATATATTTCTCTCTTTTATTTGGTGAAATTTTGAGCCCCTGAAGGGCTTGGTTATAAATATAGAAAAAATTAAGGAATATTAAGGTTCATTTAATATCCATATATTTCCTATTTAAAGTTATTCTTTATAATGCAATTTAATATTTAACATTCCATAGGGGATTGATAATTCCACATATTATAAAATGATTAAAATTTATATTTCCCAGAAACTTTCACTAAACCTATGTGAGTAGTGTAGTTGTATTAAGAGGTAATTCCCTAAGAGAACAAGAAATATTGTGACAATTATAAGTATAGTTATTATGTGTTCATAATTTTATCACATATTTATAAAAATGGTTATATAAATAAATTACCTCTAAATAATTAAACATAAACTAGGTCAAAGATGATGCATAATGAGGAACTAATCTAAAATGATAGTTTTTCTTTAGTGAAAATATTCAATGCTACACATAAATTTAGTCAAACCAGCTGTTAGTAGACTTATCGGGATGAATGGTTCCTCCCCATGGAACTAACTCAGACTACAAATGTCTTGTAATCTCTTTATTATAGGTAATATTACAAATTTATATTATGTAAGTTTGACCTCAATTTCATGAAGAGGAGTTATGTCACCGCTAATTATCCACTCCCCTCTATTATTCTTGGTTATGTCCCCTATCCATCTATTCTCATGGTAAGAAATTATAAAATGTGATTTATAATTAACAAAATTTTATATAATGAATTATAAGAACTCCGAGTAAATGAAAAATTGATATCATGATGTACATATTTATTTTTATCATAGCAAACCTCATCTATGATTTTAACTAGCCATGAAATTATTTTTCTTTAATAATGAACAAACATGAAGTCATATAAGAGGAAATAATAAAATATTAAAATTAAAAAATATATTTTTAATATGTAAGGTTTCTATAAATGAATTGAAATAACTATAATATTAATCATTGATTATAAAATGAAAAGAATAATGAAAACAAATAAAACCAATCCACATAGCTCTCTAATGGATAAAAACACTCCTTCTCTATATCCTCTAATTTTTTTTATCATACTAATTGATGGTTCTTCAACCTTTTATCCATATCCCTTTTATTGAGAGAGGTAAAATATTACCTAAACAACACTAAAAAGATATTTCATTCATATATATAATATATCCGTCTAGATTAAAAAAATATAAGAGTTAGTATTTTAATATCTCAAGACATGAATACTTCATCGTGTAGCCAAGGAAATTATTTTTTAAGCTCCATTATAAAAAAGTGAACAGAACATCATGCTCATTTCCTCCTATGAAACACAATTATGCTACAAAATAATTGTGGTAAAACCTTTAGTCTACAATAGAAAACAATTTTGAATAGAATCCTTGTTTTTATAACCCCTTAAATCAATTTCTAGGTATCTCATTCTTCTAGTAGGACACGGATGAGATTTAACTCTTCTTAACTTAATAAAACAATGAAATATTGTGTCATAAAACTTTTGATTCTATCTCATGTACTAGGGAAATTATTATTTTTCTTAATTCCCACCTATGCTTCAATTGAATATCTCAGGGTACAAAAACCACGATCTAATTTAGTTGATATTCATCCCATTATGGGTGCCTAGTGTTCAATGAGAACATCATTTCATAGTGCTATATCCTCCATGTATATCAAAATTTTCTTCTTCTCACTCTACATAGTTGTTGTTCCATCATACTAATCCACGTCACAGCCTTCTCCTTACAATATATGAGAGGATACATAAGGAAATAATCCAATCATAAGAACTACACAATGCTAGAGTAACCTTTATATAGCTCAAGAACCATCCTTATGTGAAGACACTCAATAATTTGTATCGGGGTGACCATAACATAGTTTATTCAACTACATTTGTGTAACTCCTCCATCTTATAATACCTTTATATACCCCTATCTATGGCATGGGTATCTCTACGCATGTCTCATATCAAGGAGGCAACCAATGAGAAAGATCTTAAACCACTTCCTGGTCATTAGAAAAATATTATTCAATGAATTAAATTTTCTATGGTCCTATGAAAAATTGTGTGTGGTCATGGTTCAGTATCCTCCTCATTTGTATCTCATCTCGGGCTTATTCAACATCAGTTATGAATATTGTGTTGTGGAACATAGTTGGGCACAATGTACCAGTGAAAAAACTCAAGTGAATTGTGTGGAAAACTAATAGTACTAATGAAGTGTATTTTAATGATGAGTCATATACACATTTACTTCCATTAATAGTGCTTTGAAGGGATGTCTAGCATCCATTTTTTATGGGGATCCCCCAAGTTCATTATCATGGATGCAAAGAGATATTTCTAGATGATCATTACCAAATATTCCCTTTACTGGTAATTTTTTCTACCAATTGCCTACACTAGGAATTCCTCTTAGATCACACATATTACCTAGATACAACCAACGTAAGGTATTCACACCTCCTCCCACTACACATGATTGTGCCAATGGTGATGATTGTTTACATGTCTAATTAGGAATGTATTCCATAGGTTCTATGCGAAGGTTAATAAACCAAATAAACACATTATCATGGGTAAGAAAATAATTCCACTATACATAAGGTATAGTCACCTTGACACCAAAAGATGGAAAACAATTCCAAGGTATTTATAGAAACATAGGGTGGAATATTTTCCCTTACATAAAAAGCTATAACAGATTAACAATGATGGTGTTAATTAAACACAATGAATGATATAAACCCCAATAATAATCCAATGACATACTAACAAAAAAATTAATTGTGTTTATACTTTTAAAAAGGACACTAATGAGTCTGCATCAACAATAACACAAAGGTACAATGAGGGACTAAATAATAATGTGGCATCATCAACAACTCCACTGTAAAAAATATTTTAGATCTAACCGCAATCCAACATGATGGTAGTTTCATGGTGATCCTCTTTTAAGTTATGATATTTATCCCTTATATGTATCATAGTGAATATTTTATACATATTCACTAATGTTCAAATGTAAGGGGTTAGTCCATTGACTCATTAGGGAATCCACTATATTCCTTACACATGTGCCACCAGGGCAATAGAAAATTATATGGGATTTAACAGATAGTAGGAGGATGAATTATAAAATAATTTTTCTAGATGAATTCCAACATATGTACTGCTAAAAATCAAACTATTAATATTTCTCATGTTAGGAACACATAACCATGAAAACTCATGAACCCAATGCACATATATCATAGGAGGACCACCAAAAAATACATTCTCAAGAGGGGTACCCATTCCTCAAGACCCAATACATCACATGAAGTTAATTTCACTTAACTCTATATTGACCCGTACTAAACTCCAAACCATAAAGTCCCTTTCCATGTGCATAATTAATATATATTTTTCCATGAAAATTTTCTCACAACCACATCAATTTTATAATCAGTCTATCCCTTTGGTAATTTATCAACCATTTAATTAGAGCATCAAAGAAACATTATTTTCTAAATCCATAAGATACTTTTTCAAAAATATATTTTCACAGAAATCCATTTTTCATAAATATTCTTGATTGGTGAAATCAAATCCACTTTGATTTAGGACGATATGAGAGGAAGATAATCCCCCAACCTCATATATAATGACAAAACATTAGCTAACAACAAGAAATAAAAATTCACAAGGAAATGTTATTAAATTTCTTCAATGTGTTATTGATTCTATATATAAATCAATGAGAAGGGTATTATTGTTATTTTAGGGTGAAATAGTCAAAAATCACTTTTAAAATACTCTAAAAACTCCACCTTGATTTCCATATTCAATGTGGTTTCATCCATCATAAATTAATAGCCAAATTTATCTTTAAAAACAATGAATATTTTCACCATGCCCTAGAAAATGTCATATAGCACTCACCCGTTCTGTTTTGGACCACCTGTGTAAGAAAACACCATGCCCTGGACAATGGGGCGGTGAATTTTACACAGATTTTTTGTGCGACTATAACCACTACTTTATTGTTTTGGTCGGGTTGTTTCTTACAAGTGTGCCTCCCATCCACCATGCCCACCATAAAAAAAGGTACACTAGAGTTCGGATGTCCTTACGGCCTGGAGACTCCCACACCCGGAGCTCCAAAATACTATGGATTGTGGACTTTAACACGACAGGTCTTATGGTATGTAGAAGCCTTTGGAGTAGTCTAGAATTCCCAAAACTAACTTCATTCATCTAATTTCTCTCCCGCACATCATGAACCAAAAATGTACAAACATATTAGATATTAAAATATATTTATAACTACGTACCTCAAACTGATGGTCTCACATTTTCCCAACCATTAGGATTTCCATCCATGTAAATATGGAGGTGAGAGTTTTATTAAAAAATTTCAAGAAACTATTCCCATAAAAGGTTCTATCATTCCTGAAACTCTTTTTTAATACATCCATGTTTCCATATCACCGAAAATAATGGAATGAACCTCCCCTACATGACCTTATCTTATATTTATAGGATGTGAATTGGGATGTGTGTAAAAAAAGTACTCGACTCAAGACTCACATGATGTGAACTAATCAAATGATCATGATCACTTTGGTACTTGTATAATTCATATATGTGAAAAGAAATTAGGAACCAAACCGAATCCTTGTGAAAAATCTAGCTGATAATAAAACTCACAAATCTGTTTGAGGATATCAAAAATTTTAACGTACCGAGTAGCTGATGTTCTTTCCAAACCTGAATGGTGATTTACCACTATTGGTGAATCTTGTATGAAAATATTATCATCCAGATTAAAAATAAGGGTTGAATATGAGGATTATATGGGATTTTTGTTGGGTCTACTCCATTTATATCAACCACTTGAACATCTGAATCTTATTAGTGGTTTCAGGAACAAGGCTTTGTCTAATTCATGATGTTTTACTCATCTAGACCCAATAAATAGGTTAATGACATATATAGTTGTATAATGGTTCATACAGGTCCATATGTATCACGTATTGATAACTCTTATTGAATGAAAAATCTAATAAATATGGATGATCAGTCTATGAACCACTTGATTCCATCACACAATCTCTTATCATTTTCTCTATTTTTAAAATCATCCACTCTGCCTGGCCATCCATTTCAGGATAATATATTTTTGTTATTTTCAAACTAGGGAAAAGATTCTATCATAAAGAATTCCAAAATTTATGAGGTATATATAGGTTATTATTAAGAAATAATAAAACTAGTAGGACATGTTGTTTGAGTACTTCCCTTATATAGAGCATTGATAAATCAAATAATATATCTATATCCTGAATTGGGATGAAGTGTGACAATATCACGAGTTAGTTTTGGATCACTCAAATGGGTACATACTTCTAAAGTGTCTATGTCAGACCTGTGACAATGTCTAGAGTAATCTTATCGCATTTCCATATCGATATGGAAAATTATTATAACATTTTAGTGGTTTTTTGATGTTCACTATTCATTTATTGACAAGTGATGAATTTCACAGCATACTAATACGCTTTCCTTTTCATACCACACCACATACAATTTTATATCATTATTTATACATTTTCTAGGTAACCTAGTGGATAGCCCACACAGAATGGTGATAAGTAGAAAGAAGTTGATCTTGGGAATATGGAGGAAATATATTCTAATATGGACATGATCACCTTAAATATTTATTTTTTCCATCCCTCGGTGGTCTACCCCCTATTGAATGTTTATCTCCTTATAATATATTCATTGTATGGGTATTAGTCCCACAAATATAACTAAACTACGTCAAAAATATTTTTAATTTGTAATAAATTGAGAGGATTATCATGCTCTGTACATTACTTGTAAATAATATAATTACATTCATTAGTTTCCTTTTCTCCTTGGCCAATCTAAAAACATGATTAAAAAAGTTTTAACTAATTGAATTGACCAATAAATTTAATTTTCTAGGTTTGTAAACTAATTCAATGTTGATCATTTGAAGTTAAACCATTTATAATTAGTACGTCATATTCATTTCCTATTGTGAGAATATGTTCTCCAATATTTTGTGATCCATGAACACCTTGTATTTTTCACCAAATAAGTAGGCGAACCATGTTTTTAATGCATAAACTATTGTGGTGAGTTCAAGATCTTGGGTTTGATATTTTTTTATTGTATCCTCAATTATTATGATTCATAATATAGAATGTAATATTCCATCATGGGAACACATCCCATTCCATATTTAGAAGAATAATAAATGAAAACATAGCCTTAACTGTTTATGTCAATTCATTGAATGGTGTCCAATTATTTCTAGCCTTGAGTTCCTTTAAGGAATTATATCATTTTCCACTATATATAGATTGAATTCTATTACATTTAAATACAATAATGGGATAATTGAGATGTGAAAAGTCATAAAAAGTAATTAATTATAATAATTTAATATCAGTAAGATGTGTATCATAATGACATTATTTTTTAATACCAATAGATAAAATCTTTATATTTCTAGAAGCAGACGATATGAATTTTTTCTATTCTTGAATGAAAAAGTAACATAACATCATGAATATATAAATCCCATTCATAGAATTTGGAATTAATATTATTGTCCAATAATGTACTTAACATGATTTTAAATTATATTCCATGGTTATATTCTATGCGAGAATGCACCAAGAAGTTATCAAAAAAATACCAAACCATGGAATCCAAGTATTTATGGAACATATGGTTTATCATTAACATGTTGACTGCTGGTGATTTATGAAGACTAAAGGGTAAGCCTATGTACTCATTGTGACTGAAATGGATTCTATAAGCTATATTTGGGATATCCTTATTCCTAAATCAAATTTTCGGGTACCCTAGTCATAGATCAATTTTGGAGAACCATTTGTCTCTCTTAAACTAATCAATGTAGTAATTAATTGAAAGAATAGGTTATCGATTATTTTTTCCACTTTATTTAGATTATAATAAGTATTGAATAATCAAAGAGTATCATCCACCTTTTTAATAAAAATAACTAGAGTGACCCAAGTTTAAATGGATGGACATATAAAGCCCTTACATTCCAAATCCTATATCAATAAATTCCAATATACAAACGATATTTGTTTCCCTCCATATGATATTAGAATAATATGATTCATTATTATGAGTGGGTCCATAGAAAATGCAACATATTTTATATGTGGTGTGACAAAGTAGTCAAATTAGAATAAAATAGGGAATGGGTCTACTATGGAAGGAAAACGTATATGTTTAGTAGAATCTATAGACCCCAAAGTCATTTATTATAATTAATATAAAATTTTCATAAGAACTATTACTAAAGGACATATTCAATTTGAATTCACATTCCACTCTCCTTTAAATAATGGGAAAAATCATTAGGAGAGTGAATGTCACTTTTTGATCACAGAAGTTAATATCAGCCTTGAATTATTCCAACTGATCAATTCCCAAGAGAAGGTCAATGTCTATCATTTACAAAATAATAAGTTTCGACAAAAATGTGGATTGCTTCAATGGTGATGGAACATACGCAACCTTTAATCCCATTATGTTATTATTTCCCAAGGGTTGACATAATGATCATAACATGAGGAATTATTTCCAATAAATATACCAATTATTTCACCACTCCAAAATAAATAAATGAATGGTATGAAATGGAGTCAAAGTAAAAAATAATAAATTTATATTATTTGGGAATAACACCTTGAACCATATATGGGACCACCATCATCAATTGGAATGATATTTTCAATTCTAAAATTTATCTCCCTTCTATCGAAGACATATTTCTATTACCATACTATGTTGGTTCATACTGAGGTGTTTGGGTATTATGGTTATCCCTTCTATTTCTTAAATTCTTTGGGTGAGCACTACTCTGATGAGTTTTTCATCATTGATCATTCAAATATTTTTTCATAGAAAAACCAATAGTACCCATTGAATAGAGTTGATTTTTTTTCATAAAACATGAGATAAAAATTCTAGTCACGGTTATGATATCATCCAATTTTATTATTTTATTCCCGATGTTAAAAAATATATGTTTTCTTACTGGGAAATAGTGGGAATGGAATTTATCTAGTTGACGAGTTATGTAGTTCTCCTCTACCATAGATGTAGATTTACTATAAGTTCTTGTTCCATAATTTTGGGATCCCACATTTTTTGGGAAGGTAGATATTTTTCTCTTACTAATATTTCCAGTGATATTCTTTTATTCCACTAAACAATTGTTCAAAATATTCATGTAGTCCTCAATGTAGAATATAACTACTCAAGAATGAATGCTCAAATGTATTCCAATTCAAAAAATAATAATTTTGAGTGATTCACTATATCCTAATTCTAGTGAATAATGATTAAGGATTGTTAAATTTGATGTATAATCCATAACTAATGGGTTTTGATACATCAGTTGAAGAAAAATTATTGTTCACCACACTAGGATATAAATAAAAATAAATTATGTATTAAAAAACTTCTCAAATATATCCCATGTGAGGAGTTGGTTTATTTTTTCTATAACAGTTAGTCCCCACCATATTTATTAAAAATACTCTATAATATACATGAACACCTTAACCTTGATTTCAGTAGAGGGCCTCATGAAATCAAACACTCTACATATCCACCTAATCTATTATTTTTCCTTCTCAGGTCCTACGTCAACCTGAAATATTATTTAAATATCCCTTTTTAATTCAATTGATAGATCCATATGACATTCTTCCTCTGTTAAATTTACCTTTCCAACATCTTGTAATTATTGTTTGAAACTCTAAACAAGATATTGATTCGTCAACGATACGAGTGGATCCACATTTATAGTGGAATCCTCTTGTTGGATTCTAGGTCACCTACCTGGAGACACATTCCTATAACTATAAAAACTAGTATAAACCTATCACCACATATATATTTCATCATGGGTTATAATGTATGTAATATATCAACAGGAGAAAAAAAAGAAAATCAATTGTAATATAAAAAGTAAATAAATCACAGTAGATGATGAATAATAGTGTAAAGTCTAACATTAATTCGAGATAATACAATCTTATAAAATAAACCCATGTCGATGAGGTGAGGTCATGAATAACCATAGGTGATGTCCCCTGGACAATAATGGTTGGAAATAAATTCCTAGGAAAATACTAAATTATTGGGAATGATTTCCCCTAACATAAACAACATTTAATACCTGAAAATGATATAAAATAAATGTGATGTATGATTTAAACCCCAAAAAAAATCTAATGAAAAATGACATAAGAAACAAAGTATAATTCATAGTAGTAAAACATAGACCAATCAGTCTATATCCACAATTACCCAAATACAACAAGAGGATCTAAATGTTGATGTGGCATCTTAACCAACGCAATTATAAGATATCTTTGAACTCCATCTCTAAGACAACAAGATTGTAGTCACACTATACTCATCTAGTATGTTATGAGACATGTAACATATCTTTATCATGGTTAAGAAGTATTCATATTCAAGAAAAATCATATATAGTGTATGATTATTTCAAATAAATATTCTATCAGCCATAGGATTGAAATATATTCCACTAGAACATGAATAAGTTAATTAACATTTAAAATAATGTAGGATGAATCATTATAAAATAATTTTTATAGATGCACATAAAAAAATTAGTCAAAAACAAAAACTATAAAGGTATAACATATAATTTACACATAACCATGAAACTCACACACCGAATGCACTTCTTATAAAAAACATTCCACTGAATATCCGATACTTGTGATTGGTATCCATACATGTAGCCAAACCATCACATTATGGTAAATTCCCTTTTGAAAAAACTGTCTCGATGATCACTTCTAAACTAAATAGGCCCTTTTAATGTGCATCATGAACTCACACCATTTCATTCAAATATTAACATGCCCATAATAGTTTAAGACATTCAAGTCCATTTTTTGAAAATTTAAACCATGAAGCAGGAAAAACCCAAAACCATATTTTCTGAATTCATAAAACATGTTTTGAAAAATATATTTTCCTACAAATATATTTATCACAACACTTGATTTATAAAATCCAGACCTTCTAGTTCTAGACAATATATATAGGAATATAATCAACTTATATTGAATATGATCTCATAACATGTGATAATAGTAAGAACATTAGATACCCATGTGAATCATTTAAAACCATTTCAAAGACTTCCTGAATCAATTCCCAAATTAAATAGAAGGGTAATGGTAATTATTTTTTCCCCCAAGATTGATGTCCAAATTACCTCTTTAAAAATCTAGACAACCAGCACCATTACTTATTCAATGTAATTGTGTTCCAAATAAATATGTTTTGGGACTCCTGTGAAAGAGAACACCATGACTTACAACATGGTGTCATTAATTTTCCCATGTTTTTTATTCTACGACCACACTAAGATACCACTCCCACTCCTTAGTGTTTTGGTCTCTTACATTCCCATAGATAAGACTCTCAGCCACCTAGACCACGAAAATGGTGGAAGTATATCTATGGTGACATCCTTTTGGCCTAGAAATTCACACACCTATAGTGTCAAAATGATTAATATCATGATCGTCACCATGTATATTGTCACGACCCATCCTCAGGGCCCGTGCCGTGACTACCCCAAGCCCTCCTTCCATAGGCCAGGGGCTGGCGACTAGCACCAAGGCGTAAATCCTAGTAAAAAGGGAAGGCATTGCCTTTGTAAAGTAAACAAGCACCACAGAGTAAGAAAGCGGAAAATTAAACACTAAGTAAAAACAGAGTTCAACAAAATGTGCGGAAAAGTAAATGAGCCAGTATACAAACCCAAAACTGAAAGTAAAGTACAAATCGAAAGGGAAAACAAAAATTGAAAAGTAAAAGCCGCTATACCGAGATGTCCACTAGAAATCCCACCTGGAGGGTGGGTACAGATAGCTCCACTGCTCCACGAGTCCCGCCGTCCGCTCCGAGTACGTCCCGCCCAGTGGTCCACCTCCAGGTACCGTCCTGCTCTGCGAGCCTCAACCACGATCAACGATGTCCGTCGTCTGCATCCAATACAACGTAGTGCGGGCATAGCCCGTGCAGGGGTGAGTATAAGCTACTCAGTAGGGACCCCGAGACCCCTGATGGTCTCCCAAAATCCACAAAGGATAAACCACAAAGGAAAGATACAATCACGAAGTAACAACCGACACTGCTTAGGTATATTCCCATACATCTACCTAAGTCATCATTTCAATACGCTCCAACCTCCGAGCCCAAGTACAACTCAGTCCACACAAGAAATTATACACATTCCACACAGGAAAGAAAAATGTAATCCACACAGGATAGCACAACACAATCCACACAGGAAAGCAAACAGGATTCAGCTCACACAGGTATACTTCTTCGAGGATGATAGAGATGATCATTGATCCATCTAAGTCGTCGGACCCACAAAGGATCGATAGGTACTAACCCCTGCAAAGACCCACACAGGATCGTACCCACACAGGATCTTTAGGCGCTGGTTCACACAGGACTGCTGAGCGCTGAACCACACAGGATCGGACCCACACAGGATCGGTAGCACTGATCCACACAGGATCGCTGAGTGCTGTAGTCGTCGTCGTCGAATCCATTAAGGATCTCTGCATAGTCGTCGTCGCAGTCACAGTAGCAGTCGCAGCCAGCTCTAGGGTTCCCGCACACAGCAAGCTCATTCGGGAGGGTCCGCTCCACGAGCCGAGAGGCTGATACATCAACTATCACAAAGATCAGAATTGATGTATCCAAAAGTTCTGTATCGTCAATAGGAACTCAACGCAGCAGACGGCGCGTCAATCGGACGCCCGGTCTGAGAGTTATTGACTTTTTCGTCCTAGGGGCCCGGTTGGTTTTTAAGGCAAAACCAACACGACCGTACTCCACCTGCGTCCAAACCTCGGGCGGAGTATGCCAAAAGATCCGTCTCACTAAGAGGAACTCAACAAAGCTGACGGCACGTCAATCGGACATCTGTAGCTCAAGATATGAGGGTTTCTACTCTGAGGGCCCGGTTGGTTTCGTGTACGGACCAACCCGGCCCAAATCAAAGTATTCTAAAACCTTGAGTGCGATATACCGAAACGACCGTCTCGATCCAAGGATCACATCGGCGCTGATGACGTGTCGTTTGGAGGTCCGTAGCCTGTGTTATGTGCATTTGAACCCAAACAATTCGGTATCGGGGGTTTCGGGCCCAGCCCGACCCGGCCTGAGACCCCTTGGATGGCCCGAACCGGGTCGACCCGCCCTGGACAGGGTCGGCCCGGCCAGGCCCGACGCCGGTCCGGCTGGACGCAGCGCGCTAGGCGCACGGCCAGCTCGGCCTTCGGCCGAGCTGTTTGAAAAAAACGGGGGGGGGGGGGGGGAGGCGCCTGCCTCCCCTTTGTAACCGCGGCCCCCCCTCAATAATGGGGGGGGGGGCGTTGAGCTGGCCGGGGGAATTTATTTCACCCGGTTTTCTCCATTCCGGCCGGCTCGACCTGGCCGGCCGGCTCCTCCTCAACGGGACCGGCAGTGGCTGGTCCCTTTCCGGCTCCAACACCGGCGGCCCGGCTGGCCGCCGGTCACCAAGCTCCGCCGCGGCCCGGAACCGGCCGCGGCCCTTGTCGTCCGGCGCGGTGCGACGGCATCGCGCTCCTCTGTTGCGGCCCCGCTCTGGCTGCAGCGCCTTCGATTTCCTTTGACGCGGCGCGACAGCGTCACATTCCTGAATTTCCTTCCACGGCGCGGCACGACGGCGCCACGCAAATGTTCCGCATGAAACCGCATGGTGCGAAGGCACAACGCTCCCTCGTACCAACCGCAAAGAAAACATTTATGAAAAAAAGGAGGAGGGTCGGCCGTGTTTTTGCGGACCGGCCCCCTCTCATTATTCGACAACAAATAGTCGAAAACCACTAAATTCGACATGCCAGAATCAAGAACGGAAATAATTAAATAAAATAACAATAAACCCCTACCTCGGTTTCAAGAGCGGAGCACGTCAACAAGCCACGGAAGACAAGCATCTCGGGGGTCGGGCGTTGCGGAAATCGAACGTCGATTCCGTTGACGTCGAGGTGCGTCCGAAGAGGTAACGTCGCTGGAGAAGCTTCGTGTGGTGATGGAGAAAGCCCGAGGAGGAAGCAGTGTCTCCTTTCATTGACACGGGAAGAAGATCGATAGAAGCGGCGTCGTCGATCTTCGGAAACACACCGGCTGCGAAGAAGAGAAGAGACGGTACGTCTTTCTCTTCTTATGATGACAACGTTCTTTGTCGGAGCCTAAGTGTTCTTCAGGTTCTTCCTCGTGGTTGAAGAAGAAGGAGAAAGCTTCCCAAACTTCACAAGGAGGAAAAAGGAACTAACCAAAATAAAATAAGTCTAAGGATTATTTTATTTACACAACTAAACCACTTTGAATTTCAAAGGTTTAAAATTAAGAACTCAACTCAATTAATAACTCAAGTTGTCAAAATTAAAAATAGAGCAGTTATTGGGAGTTTTAAGGGGAGTTGAAGAGTTAGGGCTCGTGTGGGCCCCACCACACTTAATCCTCTCAAGGGAGGTTATGTGGGTTTGGGTCCCACCTCTAACTCCCTTTGGGAGAAAATAACCAACATGGATAAAAATAAATTGTGTTTCCACAATTTATTTAACTTCTTTTAATTTCCCCCAAAACTAACTCTCAACCCGCACAAAAACGCAACCTCGGAAAAGGTCTCCTTAAGTGAATATCGGCGCTGCGAGTTCATCGGTGTAACAGCCCAAGATTTTATAAAAAATATTCTTTTTAATTTTATTAATGTCTTGTGTTGTACGCTACACCAAAAGGAGCTTGCACAACACGCATCCTTGACTTGCCTTGCATTACACGCAATCGCGACCTTCCTCGATAGCGTGTGTAATACGCAATACCAAGTTTCACTAAACAACGATATGCTATTAAAATATTATTAAAACTAGCCAGTATGAATAGTAATAACCACTTTTTAAAATTCTGTAAATCTTATTTTTCAAAATGAACTTCATTTTTGGATTCGGAGTATCGAATTTAGCCTATGGTGAAATTTTGGTACATTTCGGATAACTTTCATATTCTGATGAATAGTGAAAATTACTAAATTATAATTAAAAAACAACTTTTTTAATCGAAATAATTAATAGTGATAAATTATTAATTGGAGTAGTTTTAAAGTATATTTAGAATATATTTTTACAATTTAATACAATGTTGGTCATTGGATGTAATTTCACATTTAAAGTAGTTATAAACAAGTGTCAATCTTTTGATAGTTATTATCTCTTAAAAACACGCTATTTGTTGTAACAGCGGAAATTAATTTAATTAATGCAACTTATCTGTTGTGAATTTTGTAAAATAGAAATCATTTTTGAATTCGGAATATCAATTATAGCTTAGGGTGAAATTTTGGCATTTTTCTGAAAAACTTCAATTTTTGATGAATAGTGAAACCACTAAGTGGTAGGTTAAAAACTGAATTTTGCATAAAACTTAATTTTACCGCTTCTGTGAATGGAATTTCGAAAATCCGACATACACGGTTGATATCAGTAAGTAAAATGTGGTTCAATGAGATAAAAATAATTTTTTTGGTGAATAGTAACTTTTTACTTTTTTTTACCGCAGTTAATAGTAAATAGTGTATCTAAGGGTAAATATGATATTACTATTACCCTAACGCATGTCCTAATTCTATTGGACAAGTGTAATTCGACCAAAAATAAGCTTAGGAATAAAATATGACCATTTAGGCCCACTTGGATTAGATTAGGACATTTATTATTATTTAATTCAAAGAAGAGTTAAAAGAGTTAAAATCAAAGTTTATTTACTAAAACATTTTTAATATAGGGTTATACATAAGATAAATTAGAATGTAAATATTAATTATAAAGCTAAAAAGATTTCCTACATAATGGTATTTTATTTGTAATTTGTAGACATCAAATAATTTAATTTATTTATGACACAAAGATGATGCAGTAATTATCTTATTAATGAAATATTGACATAATTGATGTTATAAACACCAAACTTAATGTAATTTGAGACTTTTTATGAATTCCACTAATTTTATAGGTTACTATGATATATTAGTGTTTATTTAATAAACTTGTTACGAACATATAATTCTGTTATGACTTTCACAAAAATCATATATCAAATAGTGTCAAAATTGACACAAAATAGTATTTAAATCAAATATTATATTATTAATTGTTATTTTATTCCTAAAAATCTAAGGTTCGGCCAAATGACTTATATAAGGATATATATATTAATAATAAACAATTTGGGGTTCGTTTGGCATGTTATAGTAAGTGTATTAACCATATAGTGTAAGAAAACAAAAAGACACGGTAAAAGTTAAATTATTTAACTTAGGGTTAAATCTAATTGATAAGGTTAAAATAATACCCTAAACTTGTCTAAATCCTATTGGATGATAGGAGTTCGACCCATCCCCACTTTAGCTTCGAAATAAGACCCTTTGGAACCATTATAAACCAATTTTGACTTTAATATAAAATAATATTTTGAGATATTCCTAAGGTGCCCCTCTCCTCCCTTATAAAAGGGCACCTCCTCCCCCTCCTCCTCACACCAAATTGAGCACTCAAGCTCGGCCAACCCCTGCCAAAATCTCTTCTCCAATTCCCTAGAAACATCCTAGAGGTTCTGGTATTCCTCAAAGACCAATTTTAGTGCCCTAAGAGGAGGTCTCAAAGAGGCGCTTCAAAGAAGAGGTAATTACCGTTACCAATTCTTTCATCTTTATTTCTTCTTCCACTTCTTCTTCTTAGGTTGTTTCATTATGAAGTAATAACATAAGTATCACTCATATACTGATATGTTATTATAAGTATGAAACAACCCTATTTCACCATCTATCCATCCTACGGAAAAAGAAATCACCGCGCGTGCGTACGTACGGAATATCGTCTCCACGCTGTGGTGTAATGTATTTTCCACCACCACCTTACATGGATGGGTATAATGGTGTAAAGAATAACTATACATAGTTATTACAACATCATATTTATTCTGATATATTGTATAATCCACTCCAATTCAATTCAATATTTATGAAAATGATATCATCGCTCGTGCGTACGTACGGAATACCGTCTCCACGACGCGATGAGATTCATTCTTAATGATTAACCATTCATGAATGATTATAAAGTATATATAATAAGTACTAATGAAATATATGACATAATAATGATACTGGATTTATGTATATATATATATGTATGTCATCTACTTACTTCCATTCAAGACAATAAGGAAAGAAAAACAGCGTTCATGCGTACGTACGGACTACCGTCTCCATGAACGGTGTTTTTCATTTTATTTATCTATCTATTATATATATATATACTGAATATATATGATATATAAATCATATTTTATATTCTTCAAGTAAGTAAATCATGATATAAGTAATAATGATGTCAAGAACAACAAGTCAAAACACCTACGATAAATGAAACGATTTTACCCAAAACGCTTCTTTAACATGGAATTTACAAAATAACGGGTAATATAATGTCATAAGTGAACCATATATGATATCATAACAATGAATATGATTCTGTAATAATTCAATGACATTATTTAAATCATTATACAGGAGGTTCGGACACATACGAAGCAAATCGGACCTAAGGTAAGGGAAAATATCACAATCTCATTTTTATCCGAGATTGTTTATCCGTAAGTATTTACTGGGGTGTATTTTATCATCCACATCCATGTTTCATCAATATGTAATATTATTTCCATCCACCTACAATTGTTTAAATCCAATTTTACCCTTTGGTGAGTTTTTAGTAAAATATATGAAAAAAATCTTTTGTCGTTTTTCGTACGAGGTACTTTTTGACTTTTCCGAAAAAAGTACGAAGAATGTTTTTTTTAACGTATACGACATGAATGGATTTTTAAAACATTATTTCCAAGAATCTTACTTTACAAGTTTTCAAGTTTATTTTTAATCAACTTCTTTTAGTTTAATGTTTTATGACATGTTAAGAAAAGAAAAATGTTTTTAAATAAGAAAGGATATTTTCCTCAAGAATTCATTTCAAGTGTTTTTTAAACTATTTTTCCATCTAAGATGACGTTATTTGATATGTATGTTTCAAGTAAAATGTCTCTATGATTTAAATGGTTTTAGTTTTCTTATGATGAAATGATATCAATTGTTTATGGATTATGATGGCATGATGTTTAAGAATCCCATTTTATTACATGGGTTATGAAATGATGTATGATTTATGATTTTGTGGCACACATAAGAATGGTATCATTATGAGATGGGTGGGACCTATATCTCCCTCCAATGCATTGGGTAATGATTTTATATCTCATGAGATAGACAGGGCTGGAACGGTAGGTTATACCGGTTCAGTGAAAAAGGACTGAAACGAGGGTTACTCGATTCAGAAAGGGACTTTGTCCACTAAGATAGTCTTGGCAATGAGTCGTGACTAACAAGAAATGATTCTCTATGATTATGTGTGAATGCCATAAAGTTTCATGTTTTAAGTTATGATTATTGTGATTACATTTCACTGCCATGATTTATCCCATGTTATAAAATTATGCTCTCTTTTACAGGTTATGATTTCCAAAATGTTATGTTCTTATGAATATGATGTGATTGATATTTCTTTTGTTTACCCTTAATGAGCATTTGAGCTCACCCTTTTATGTTTTCTTTTCCCCAGGATATAAAGAAAGGTTTTAGGTAAAAAAAGGGAAGATCTTTATGGGAGATATTGAAGATCTTTCACCACGATTAGAAGATTACGTTCCGAGTTTCCAAAGACACTAAACTATTACGATCCTTGTGTGTGTGTTTTTTTGTTATGTACTAAGTATTCCGCAAAAGTAATGTAATGTCAATGTACGTCAGGCTACGGGTCTCTACAGTTGGTATCAAGGGAAAGGTTTAGTCAACCTTTGGAAACTAGGATGCGAAAACGTTAGTGAGATCCCTAGAGATATTTCTAAGGTATGTCTAGGGATGTCTCTAAGGTTAAGTATACGTATAGGTTATAGTCCTAGAATTGCTCTAACGATCTTAGAATTTAACCTAAGATGTTAGATATTGAGGGTAATACCCCTTTATTATGTTGTTTTCCCTAGCATGATTTTTGCCTCTCACACTATTCTTTTGTGGTTTTAGACGATGGCTGGAACCCGAAGGAACCGTGTTGATCAATGCAATGGACAATGCAATGATTGTCCCCCTGAGCAAACAAACGATATGGGAGCTGGAATGAAAAATCTTGTAGCCATCCTCACACAACTTTCTAAAGCTATGAATCATGCAGGACTTCCAAACGAGCAAAGGAAGGAGCAACATTCTGTTGAATCCTTCATGAGTCAGCGTCCGCCTTCTTTCAGTGGGTCTACTGATCCATTAGTTGCTGAACAATGGATTAGTACTACTGAAAAGATATTTTCAGTTCTTCAATGTTCTGAACATGATAAAGTCATCTTAGCAGTATATCGTTTGGAAGGAGAAGCTGATCAATGGTGGAATCTTATCAAGAATACGAGGCAAAGAGATGAAATTGATTCCATGGAATGGGATGAGTTCAAGAACTTGTTTTTCAGTAAGTACTTCCCTCGTATTCTTCGAACGAAGATGGAGAAGGAGTTTCTTGAACTAAAGCAAAAGGATGATGAATCTGTTGGTATATACGAAGCGAATTTTACAAGACTTGCAAGGTATGCATCTGGCATTATCATCCAACCTGAAAGTAAAGTTGATCGATTTTTCAGTGGCTTAAAACCAAGTCTTCGAAGGGCATTAGCTATAAGAGACTTCAGTAGCTATGAAGAAATTGTGCGTTGTGCTATCAAGGTAGAAATGAAAGTTGGTGTTACATATCCATCTCATGGTTTTGACAAGAAACGAAAGATGGAGTTCAAGGAGAGATCTCAGAATAATGGTGAAAAGAAGATGAATGTTTCCTTATGCACAAAGTGTGGAAAGAAGCATGGTGGAGATTGTCTTAAAGGGACTAGAAAATGTTTTAAGTGTGGAAAAGAAGGTCATCGAGCAGCTGAGTGTCGAAGTAATGGAAAAAGGGATTCTAAGGAAGTGAATAAAGCAAACACTGCAGAGAACGCACAACCAACACTTCAATGCTTCAAGTGCAAGGAGATGGGACATTATGCCAATAAATGCCCTAATCCAAGGGTTAGTGATGATCGACATGAGCAACCGCTTAAGGCAAAGGACAAAGGGAAGTCACATGCGATCACTATTGGCAATGTTGAATATGACAACGATGTGGTGGAATGATTAAGTTTTTATGTAATGGGATTCCAAAATAATGTTGTATCATGGAATATTGGAATATTTATGTATTGGTCTAATGTGGTATTCAAAGTGATTGAGATATTATGCGCATAATGAAGGGAAAATGAGAAAATGAAATGTTTAACAGTATTCATGAGCTCATGATTGATATAAGGACTAAGTGATATCATGATTTGAGTATATAGAATTTTGAGGATTTTGGTATGTGGAAAGTGTTAACTTTTAACTGAATTCATGTTTTCACTAAGGTATTCAAGAGAATACATGATTAAGGACTTTGAATGTTTGGAATGTGACCAACAAAACATATCTTATGATATATGGGGATCGACGATGGTGTTAAATCTCTGGTAATCGTTGTCACTATATTATGAGAGTGGACTGCAGTATTATGTATAAGCCTAAAGATTAGACTGGATTATGTTGGACATAAGTTAGTATTGTTTAAGGATAGAAGATTTTCGATATTATTGATGGGATGTTATAGTAACGTAGTTTTAGAAAAAGGACAACATGCAGGACGGGCGACAGCCCATCGCTTCTGACAAGGCTGTAGGAATCGAACCCACAACCGAAGTGCGACTGGCCTTTATCGCCAACCACGGACCTACAGGAAGTCCCTGTTTAGTAGAAACTAGTGTTATTATATTAAGCAGTATGATATATGAGGTATAAGCCCATTTTAGGAACCATATATGATTAATCCCACTATAGATCGACTTATGTATATAAATTTTGCTAACCTTTTGAGACAGATGGAATGACCCGTCATTCTATCACATGATCTGCTAACACTTCACGAATAACAAATTCAACTTCATTTATTTAAGAGATGAAGTGGGAATTGTTCAAGGCATGAACAACAGTGAGATTGTACCAAAATAAAGAAAGTATTTATTCTAATTCAAATTTTCAACATTAGGGAAATGATCTTGAAAACCAAAAATGTGGTCCTAGTGATCTTATACCTGATGAATCGAATGGTACCTTAGATCGTCAGAAATTTATGGATTTGTGCTAATTGGCTTTTCCATAGCCATGTTCTCTACCACTCTCCATCAGAACATGATGGTTAGATTTCTCTTCCATATCCATATTTTCACCTATGTGGAAACCCAATGATTAGTTTATTTGGGTAACCGTTACGTTTCATACTTTTGTTTTTAAAGATTGGTTTTGATATTCCTTTTTACGATGTGGGTTTCTATTAAAGAAACTTTCAAATAGTAAACCATTTATAACCCCGACGAATTTCGAGGGTGAAATTCATTTTAAGGGGGGTAGAATGTAACAGCCCAAGATTTTATAAAAAATATTCTTTTTAATTTTATTAATGTCTTGTGTTGTACGCTACACCAAAAGGATCTTGCAAAACACGCATCCTTGACTTGCCTTGCATTACACGCAATCGCGACCTTCCTCGATAGCGTGTGTAATACGCAATACCGAGTTTCACTAAACAACGATATGCTATTAAAATATTATTAAAACTAGCTGGTATGAATAGTAATAACCACTTTTTAAAACTCTGTAAATCTTATTTTTCAAAATGAACTTCATTTTTGGATTCGGAGTATCGAATTTAGCCTAAGGTGAAATTTTGGTACATTTCGGATAACATTCATATTCTGATGAATAGTGAAAATTACAAAATTATATTTAAAAAACAACATTTTTAATCGAAATAATTAATAGTGATAAATTATTAATTGGAGTAGTTTTAAAGTATATTTAGAATATATTTTTACAATTTAATACAATGTTGGTCATTCGATGTAATTTCACATTTAAAGCAGTTATAAACAAGTGTCAATCTTTTGATAGTTATTATCTCTTAAAAACACGCTATTTGTTGTAACAGCGGAAATTAATTTAATTAATGCAACTTATGTGTTGTGAATTTTGTAAAATAGAAATCATTTTTGAATTCGGAATATCAATTATAGCTTAGGGTGAAATTTTGGCATTTTTCTGAAAAACATCAATTTTTGATGAATAGTGAAACCACTAAGTGGTAGGTTAAAAACTGAATTTTGCATAAAACATAATTTTACCGCTTTTGTGAATGGAATTTGGAAAATCCGACAGACACGGTTGATATCAGTAAGTAAAATGTGGTTCAATGAGATAAAAATAATTTTTTGGTGAATAGTAACTTTTTACTTTTTTTTACCGCAGTTAATAGTAAATAGGGTAACTAAGGGTAAATATGATATTACTATTACCCTAAAACATGTCCTAATTCTATTGGACAAGTGTAATTCGACCAAAAACAAGCTTAGGAATAAAATATGACCATTTAGGCCCACTTGGATTAGATTAGGACATTTATTATTATTTAATTCAAAGAAGAGTTAAAAGAGTTAAAATCAAAGTTTATTTACTAAAACATTTTTAATATAGGGTTATACATAAGATAAATTAGATTGTAAATATTCATTATAACGCTAAAACGATTTCCTACATAATGGTATTTTATTTGTAATTTTTAGACATAAAATAATTTACTTTATTTATGACACAAAGATGATGCAGTAATTATCTTATTAATGCAATATTGACATAATTGATGTTATAAACACCAAACTGAATGTAATTTGAGACTTTTTATGAATTCCACTAATTTTATAGGTTACTATGATATATTAGTGTTGATTTAATAAACTTGGTTCGAACATATAATTCTGTTATGACTTTCACAAAAATCATATATCAAATAGTGTCAAAATTGACACAAAATAGTTTTTAAATCAAATATTATATTATTAATTTTTATTTTATTCCTAAAAATCTAAGGTTCGGCCAAATGACTTAGATAAGGATATATATATTAATAATAAACAATTTGGGGTTCTTTTGGCATGTTATAGTAAGTGTATTAACCATATAGTGTAAGAAAACAAAAAGACACGGTAAAAGTTAAATTATTTAACATAGGATTAAATCTAATTGATAAGGTTAAAATAATACCCTAAACTTGTCTAAATCCTATTGGAGGATAGGATTTCGACCCATCCCCACTTTAGCTTCGAAATAAGACCCTTTGGAACCATTATAAACCAATTTTGACTTTAATATAAAATAATATTTTGAGATATTCCTAAGGTGTCCCTCTCCTCCCTTATAAAAGGGCATCTCCTCCCCCTCCTCCTCACACCAAATTGAGCACTCAAGCTCGGCCAACCCCTGCCAAAATCTCTTCTCCACTTCCCTAGAAACATCCTAGAGGTTCTGGTCTTCCTCAAAGACAAATTTTAGTGCCCTAAGAGGAGGTCTCAAAGAGGCGCTTCAAAGAAGAGGTAATTACTGTTACCAATTCTTTCATCTTTATTTCTTCTTCCACTTCTTCTTCTTAGGTTGTTTCATTATGAAGTAATAACATCAGTATCACTCATATACTGATATGTTATTATAAGTATGAAACAACCCTATTTCACAATCTATCCATCCTACGGAAAAAGAAATCACCGCGCGTGCGTACGTACGGAATACCGTCTCCACGCCGTGGTGTAATCTATTTTCCACCACCACCTTACATGGATGGGTATAATGGTGTAAAGAATAACTATACATAGTTATTACAACATCATATTTATTCTGATATATTGTATAATCCACTCCAATTCAATTCAATATTTATGGAAATGATATCATCGCTCGTGCATACGTACGGAATACCGTCTCCACGACGCGATGAGATTCATTCTTAATGATTAACCATTCATGAATGATTATAAAGTATATATAATAAGTACTAATGAAATATATGACATAATAATGATACTGGATTTATGTATATATATATATTTATGTCATCTACTTACTTCCATTCAAGACAATAAGGAAAGAAAAACAGCGTTCATGCGTACGTACGGACTACCGTCTCCATGAACGGTGTTTTTCATTTTATTTATCTATCTATTATATATATATATACTGAATATATATGATATATAAATCATATTTTATATTATTTAAGTAATTAAATCATGATATAAGTAATAATTATGTCAAGAACAACAAGTCAAAAGACCTATGATAAATGAAACGATTTTACCCAAAACGCTTCTTTAACATGGAATTTACAAAAGAACGGATAATATAATGTCATAAGTGAACCATATATGATATCATAACAATGAATATGATTCTGTAATAAGTGAATGACATTATTTAAATCATTATACAGGAGGTTCGGACACATACGAAGCAAATCGGACCTAAGGTAAGGGAAAATATCACAATCTCATTTTTATCCGAGATTGTTTATTCGTAAGTATTTACTGGGGTGTATTTTATCATCCACATCCATGTTTCATCAATATGTAATATTATTTCCATCCACCTACAATTTTTTAAATCCAATTTTACCCTTTGGTGAGTTTTTAGTAAAAGATATGAAAGGAATCTTTTGTCGTTTTTCGTACGAGGTACTTTTTGACTTTTCCGACAAAAGTACGAAGAATGTTTTTTTAACGTATACGGCATGAATGGATTTTTAAAACATTATTTCCAAGAATCTTACTTTACAAGTTTTCAAGTTTATTTTTAATCAACTTCTTTTAGTTTAATGTTTTATGACATGTTAAGAAAGGAAAAATGTTTTTAAAGAAGAAAGGATATTTTCCTCAAGAATTCATTTCAAGTGTTTTTTTTAACTATTTTTCCATCTAAGATGACATTATTTGATATGTATGTTTCAAGTAAAATGTCTCTATGATTTAAATGGTTTCAGTTTTCTTATGATGAAATGATATCAATTGTTTATGGATTATGATGGCATGATGTTTAAGAATCCCATTTTATTACATGGGTTATGAAATGATGTATGATTTATGATTTTGTGGCACACATAAGAATGGTATCATTATGAGATGGGTGGGACCTATATCTCCCTCCAATGCATTGGGTAATGATTTTATATCTCATGAGATAGACAGGGATGGAACGGGAGGTTATACCGGTTCAGTGAAAAAGGACTGAAACGAGGGTTACTCGATTCAGAAAGGGACTTTGTCCACTAAGATAGTCTTGGCAATGAGTCATGACTAACAAGAAATGATTCTCTATGATTATGTGTGAATGCCACAAAGTTTCATGTATTAAGTTATGATTATTGTGATTACATTTCATTGCCATGATTTATCCCATGTTATAAAATTATGCTCTCTTTTACAGGTTATGATTTCCAAAATGTTATGTTCTTATGAATATGATGTGATTGATATTTCTTTTGTTTACCCTTACTGAGCATTTGAGCTCACCCTTTTATGTTTTCTTTTCCCCAGGATATAAATAATGGTTTTAGGTAAAAAAAAAGGGAAGATCTTTATGGGAGATATTGAAGATCTTTCACCACGATTAGAAGATTACGTTCCGAGTTTCCAAAGACACTAAACTATTACGATCCTTGTGTGTGTGTTTTTTTGTTATGTACAAAGTATTCCGCAAAAGTAATGTAAAGTCAATGTACGTCAGGCTACGGGTCTCTACAATCGGTGCCCTCAGAATTCGATTCCGGGCACCGGTTCAAAAGTTAGAGAAACCCGCTCGTTCGTTCACTGAACGTACCCGAGCCAAACTTCGGAAATTGATTCCGGGCAAACCGGGCATCGGAATCAGGTGCCATCAGAAACCGCGCTCTTGTAAAATTCCAAAAAATATTAAGAAAAATTTTCCCTTGAATTTTACGGGTCTTTATATTACTCCCACCACAGGGATTTACGTCCCCGTAAAGATACATCAAAACTAGGGAAACAAATGAGGGTACTGAGCACGCATCTGAGCCTCCCGCTCCCAAGTGCTCTCCTGGAGGTTCTCGTGCTGCCATCTGATGCACACTAGAGGAATCGACCGTCCACGTAGGACCCGCTCCTATCGATCCTCAATCTCCATTGGGACCTCCGTAAAAGTCTCCCCATCGTCAACGTCAAGCTCGCCATGGTCAATGATGTGCGTCGGGTCGTGCACGTATCTCCTCAGCTGAGATACGTGGAAGACGTCGTGCACCCGGTGCAACTGAGGTGGTAGAGCTAGACGATAAGCCACCTCGCCTATCCTGCTGAGGACCTGGAATGGTCCGATGAAGCATGGAGACAACTTGCTGCCTCTGCCAAATCTCTGTATACCACGTCGAGGTGAGACCCGCAAGAAGACGTGGTCGCCATCCTCGAACTCTAGTGGCCTCCGCCTCTTGTCAGCGTATGACTTCTGCTGACTCTGAGCTGTCCTCATCCGCTCCTGGATGACCTGGACCTTCTCTTTCATGGCCTGGACCATCTCTAGTCCCACAAGTGCTGACTCCCCAGGGTCTTTCCAGCAAAAAGGAGATCTGTAAGGTCGGCCATACAATTCCTCATATGGTGCCATCCCAATGGTGGAGTGGTAGCTGTTGTTGTACACGAACTCCACCAAGGGTAGGTGGTCCTCCCAGCTATGACCAAAGTCGAGGACACATGCGCGGAGCATGTCCTCGAGAGTCTGAATGGTCTTCTCCGTCTGACCATCCGTCTGAGGGTGAAAGGCTGTGCTCAAACGTAGCTGTTTCCCAAACGCCTCCTTCAACCCCTTCCAAATCCGGGAAGTAAAGCAAGCATCTCGATCGGAGACGATAGATGATGGCACACCGTGAAGCCGAACAATCTCCGGAACGTAAAGTTGTCCCAAGCTCTCCACTGAGCCCTGCTCTTTGATGGGTAAGAAGTGAGCTGACTTGGTTAGTTGGTCGACAATCACCCAGATGGAGTCATGGCCTCTGGAAGTGCGTGGAAGTCCAGTCACGAAGTCCATAGATATCCCGTCCCACTTCCACTCCGGGACCTCCATGGGTTGTACCAAGCCTGCTGGTACCTGGTGCTCAGCCTTCACCTGCTGGCAGGTGAGGCATCGAGAAACGAACTCGGCCACAACCTTCTTCATTCCTGGCCACCAGTGCTATCGTCTGAGATCCTGGTACATCTTCGCCACTCCAGGATGTACCGCCAAAGGAGAAGTGTGAAACTCTCTCAGCACCTCCTCTCGTAAAGTGATTGGTACCATAGTATGTCCTCTGAAAAGGATGTCGTGCTCTACTCCAAAGGAGAAACCATCAGGTGCATGTCCTGAGGATATCTGTGCACGCCGCGTCTCACAGTCTGCGTCCCCACGCTGTGCCACTCTGACTCGCTGCAGTAGTGGAGGAGTGACTGTGAGAGACTGAAGGAAGGCTGCTCCATCTCTATCCACTAAGGATATCTGCAAAGAGGATAACTACTTTGTCGCCTCCTCAAGTAGCTGAATGCTCTTCCTCCTGCTGAGGGCATCAGCTACCACGTTCCCCTTCCCAAGAGTATAGACTATCTCAAAGTCATAGTCCTGGAGGAACTCGAGCCATCGCCGCTGTCTCAGGTTCAGGTTCTTATGAGAGAAGATGTACCTGAGACTATGATGATCAGAAAATACTGTAAAGTGCTCGCCAATCAGATAGTGGCGCCATGTCTTCAGAGCGAATACCACTGCTGCTAACTCCAGGTCATGGGTAGCATAGTTCTGCTCATGCAGCCTCAACTTTCGTGATCCATAGGTGATCACTTCCCGCTCCTACATCAGGACACATCCGAGTCCGGTCCCTGATGCATCACAGTAAACTACGTATCCAACTCCCTCCTCAGGAAACCTCAAGATAGGTGTGCTGGTCAATCTCTGTCTCAGCTCCTGGAAGCTCTGCTGACATATGTCTGACCACACAATGGGTTTCCCCTTCTTCTTCAAAGCTGAGAGTGGTGCCCCAACTCTAGATAAGTCTGGCACGAATCTTCGATAGTGTCCATCTAGTCCCAAGAACCTCTTCACCTCCGTCATGCTCCTGGGTGGCTCCCAAGCTAGTACTGCCTCGATCTTTGCAGGATCCACTGCAACTCTCGCCTCAGAGATGACATGTCCCAAGAAATGGACCTCACGTATCCAGAACTGGAACTTCGAGAGCTTACCATAAAGCTAGTTCTCTCGGAGTGTGTCTAGTACAACCCGCAAGTGGTAGGCGTGCTCCTCCTCAGTCGTCGAGTATATCAAAATGTCATCGATGAAGACCACGACAAATCGATCGAGGTAAGGCTGAAAGAACATGTTCATGAGGGCCATGAACACTACTGGAGAATTTGTTACACCAAAAGGCATAACCAAGAACTCATAGTGTCCATGCCGACATCTGAAGGCCGTTTTCTGCACGTCCTCGTCTCTAACTCTGAGCTGAAGATAGCATGACCTGAGGTCTATCATCAAGAACCATCGTGCTCCCTTGAGATGATCAAAGATGTCATCAATCCTTGGTAGCGGATACTTGTTCCTCAGTGTCACCTAGTTCAGGCGACGACAGTCAACACAATGTCGCAAGCCCCCATCCGCCTTCATGGCGAACAATATCGGGGAAGCCCAGGGTGAAACACTGGGTTGGATGAACCCCTTGCCCTGCAAGTCCTCCAACTGTACCCGTAGCTCTCGAAGCTCGGCGGGGGCCATCCGATATGCTGGAGTTGATATCGGGGTTGTCCCGCGGTACAGGTCAATATAAAAGTCTACCTCTCTGCGAGGAGGTAACCCTGGAACGTCGTCGGGAAAAACGTCCGCAAACTGATCCACCACTGCAGGAAAACCAGGACTTCACACATCAACTACTCCTAGGATGAGGCTAGCCAACTGATGAGTGATGGGATGTCCTCTCCTCTGCGGATGTCCATCCTATTCTGCAAAGGCTCCCTTCTCACCGGTGAAGGTGAACCTTCTCCCGTTAGTGCGTACACATCACACCTTGCGCCTAAAACAGTCAATCTGTGCATGGACCGTAGATAACCAATCCATGCCCAAGATGACGTCTTAAGGCCTCGACGCTGCTACAAAAAGATCCCAGCTGAAACACTCACCTCCTAGAGTAAGCTCACACTGCCGGCACCAGTGCGTAATCGTCGAGTCTGCTCCCGTAGGAGTCTCTAGCTGTAAGGATCGAGCCAACGGCTCTGTCGGAATCTCCGAGCTCCGAACAAGGGCAGCGGCTATGAAAGAGTGACCGGCTCCTGTGTCTATAAGTACTGCAAAAAGGGTGGAATAGACACAGATAGTACCTCGAATCATCTCTGGCGCGCCGTTGTCATAGGCCTCCGCTGCCTGGAGATGTGCCTGTCTATACCCGCCAATTCCCCGTGGTCGGGGTGGACCTCCTGGTGGTGGTGGTGGTAGAGCCTCAAAGCGTCGCCCACCACCTGATGCTCGGCCAGCTCCTCTGCCTCGTCCACCTCCTCCCTTCGGACCGCCACGATCGACCCTCTGCCTCTTCCTCAGTGGTCCCTCAATCGTCTGCTCCTCCTCGGTACGGCGGGTCGGGCAGTCACGAGCCATGTGGCCCTGCCCACCGCACGAGTAGCACTGTCTGCCTCTCGAAATACTGGCCCCACGTTGTGTGCCCCGCACTGCTGAGCCAGTGTCCTAAGGTCATCTTCCTGAAGGCCTGCTCTTCCTGGACCCCTGAGTCATCCGTCGACTGCCTGCTGCAGAAGACTCTGCTACGTGCTGCCCTGCGGTGGGTCTTGGTGCTGGTGTAGACTCATCAAAAAAGATCTCGATCAAAAGGGCCCGCTCCAGCACTCCTGTCTGAGTCGGAATGCTGAGGGAGATCAGCGATGCCCTGATCTCGTGTCTCAAACCCTGCTCAAAGTTCCGAGCCCGGAAGAATGGGTCTCGTACCATATAGGTCGAGTAGCGCGAGAGATCGGTAAATCACGCCGAGTACTGAGCGACCGTCATGCTGCCCTGCCGCAGCTGAAGAAGCTCCTGAATGCGCACCGCACGGAGGGTGGCTAGGACGAACTCCGAGCGGAAGAGGCTCTCAAAGTCCGTCCAAAGTAGAGATGCCTCATCGTGCACCAGGAGCATCAAGCTCCACCATCGGCCTGCTGCTGCGTGCAGTAGGCTCGCAGCGAGGATCACCATGAGGTCTGCTGGTGTCCTCACTATCCTGAAAACTCGTACGACTGCCTCCAGCCAGTCCTCGGCTACCTGGGGGTCCGTCTCCCCACGAAGCCTGGGTGGTCGCTGGCGCTGAAACTCATGCAGTGCGCTAAGGCGACGTGCATCGTCAGTGGCTGGTGCTAGAAGCATCGGTGGCTCGATGGTTATTGCTACCGCCGATGCCACTGCTGACAAATGGCCATGCACCGAGGCCTCATCGCTCGGTGGGCTGTCATCACGCTCGACTCTCGGAACCCTAGGTAGCTTCCGTCGTGGGGCCATCCAGAAAAGGAAACAGGTGCGCCACGGTCAGAACAGTATACCTGGTGAGCTGATACAAAGTAACCAGAAAGAAAACTTGAAACACACACGCAATCAATGTTTTCGTGCATTAAGTCGGAAATCAGAAGTCAGGGTCCTGGTGTACGGATACGTTGGCCTCCACACCAACACTAGACTCCCTGGACTGATAACCACACTCAATACGCTAAACATTATTTCTTCACATAGAAAAGATCAGAGTTCGCGGTAGAACCGAACTCCTCTGATACCAATTTGTCACGACCCGTCCTCGGGGCCCGTGCCGTGACTACCCCAAGCCCGCCTTCCATAGGCCAGGGGCTGGCGACTAGAACCAAGGCGTAAATCCTGGTAAAAAGGTAAGGCATTGCCTTTGCAAAGTAAACAAGCACCACAGAGTAAGCAAGCAGAAAAGTAAACACTAAGTAAAAACAGAGTACAACTGAATGTGAGGAAAAGTAAATGGGCCAGTATACAAACCCAAAACTGAATGTAAAGTACAACTCGAAAGGGAAAACATCAACTGCAATGTAAAAGCCGCTACACCGACCTGTCCACTGGAAATACCACCTGAAGGGTGGGTACAGATAGCTCCACTACTCTATGGGTCCTGTCGTCCGTTCCGAGTACGTCCCGCCCAGTGGTCCACCTCCAGGTACTGTCCTGCTCTGCGAGCCTCAACCACGATCAACGATGTCCGTCGTCTGCAACCAACACAACGTAGTGCGGTCATAGCCCGTGCAGGGGTGAGTATAAGCTACTCAGTAGGGACCCCGAGACCCCTGAAGGTCTCTCAAAATCCACAAAGGATAAACCACAAATGAAAAATACAATCACAAAGTAACAAACGACACGGCTTAGGTATATGCCCATACATATACCTAAGTCATCATTTCAATACGTTCCAACCCCCGAGCCCAAGTACAACTCATTCCACACAGGAAAGTATACGTATTCCACACAGGAATGAAAAACGTAATCCACACAGGATAGTACAACACAATCCACATAGGAAAGAAAACAAGATTCAGCTCACACAGGTATACTTCTTCGAGGACGATAGAGATGATCACTGATCCATCTAAGTCGTCGGACCCACAAAGGATCGATAGTTACTAACCCCCGCAAAGACCCACACAGGATCGGACCCACACAGGATCTGTAGGCGCTGGTTCACACAGGACCACTGATCGTTGACCCACACAGGATCGCTGAGTACTATAGTCGTCGTTGTCGAATCCACTAAGGATCTCTGCACAGTCATCATCGCAGTCATAGTAGCAGTCGCAGCCAGCTCTAGGGTTCCCGCACACAACAAACTCGTTCGGGAGGGTCCGCTCCACAAGCCGAGAGGCTGATACATCAACAATCACAAAGTTCAGAGTTGATGTATCCAAAAGTTCCTTATCGTCAATAGGAACTCAACGCAACAGACGACGCGTCAATCGGACGCCCGGTCTGAGAGTTATTGGCTTTTTCGTCCCAGGGGCCCGGTTGGTTTTTAAGGCAAAACCAACACGACCGCACTCCACCTGCATCCAAACCTCGGGCGGAGTATGCCAAAAGAACTGTCTCACTATGAGGAACTTAACAAAGTTGACGGCACGTCAATCGAACTTCCATAGCTCAATATATGAGCGTTTCCGCTCCGAGGGCCCGGTTGGTTTCGTGTACGAACCAACTCGGCCGAACACAAAGTATTCCGAAACCTTGAGTGCGATATTCCAAAACGACCGTCTCGATCCAAGGATCGCATCGCCATTGACGGTGCGTCATTTGGAGGTCCGTAGCCCGAGTTATGGGCATATGAACCCAAACAGTTCGGTATCGGGGGTTTCGGGCCCGGGCCGACCCGGCCCGAGACCCCCTGGATGGCCCGAACCGGGTCGACCCCCCCCCCCCTGTAACCGCGGCCCCCCCTCAATAATGGGGGGCATTGAGCTTTCCGGGGGAATTTATTTGCCCCAGTTTTCTCCCTTCCGGCCGGCCCGACCTGGCCGGCCGGCTCCTCCTCAACGGGACGGGCAGGGGCCTGTCCCTTTCCGGCTCCAACACAGGCGGCCCGGCTGGCCACCGGTCACCAAGCTCCGTCGCGGCCTGAAACTAGCCGCAGCCCATGTCGTTCGGCGCGGTGCGACGGCATCGCGCCCCTCCGCCGCGGCCCCTCTCCGGCCGCGACGCCTTCGATTTCCTTTGACGCGGAGCGACGGCGTCACGTTCTTGAATTTCCTTCCACGGCGCGGCGCGACGGCGTCGCGCAAATGTTCCGCATGAAACCGCATGGTGCGAAGGCACCACGCTCCCTCGTACCAACCGCAAAGAAATCATTTATTAAAAAAAGGAGTAGGGTCGGCCATGTTTGTGCGGACCGGCCCCCTCGCATTATTCGATAACAAATAGTTGAAAACCACTAAATTCGATATGCCAGAATCAAGAACGGAAATAATTAAATAAAATAACAATAAACCCCTACCTCAGTTTCAAGAGTGGAGCACGTCAACAAGTTGTGGATGACAAGCGTCGCAGGGGTCGGGCGTCTCGGAAATCGAACGTCGATTCCGTTGACGTCGAGGTCCGTCCGAATAGGTAACGTCGCTGGAGAATCTTCGTAAGGTGATGGAGAAAGCCAGAGGAGGAAGCGGCGTCCCCTTTAGTTGAAACAGGAAGAAGATCGATAGAAGCAGCGTCGTCGATCTTCGGAAACACACCGGCTGCGAAGAAGAGAAGAGACGGTACGTCTTTCGCTTCTTATGATGACGACGTTCTTCGTCGGAGCCTAAGTGTTCTTCGAGTTCTTCCTCGTGGTTTAAGAAGAAGGAGAAAGATTCCCAAACATCACAAGGTGGCAATAGAAACTAACCAAAATAAAATAAGTCTAAGGCTTATTTTATTTACACAACTAAACCACTTTGAATTTCAAAAGTTTGAAATTAAGAACTCAACTCAATTAATGTCACAAGTTGTCAAAATTAAAATGAGAGGAGTTATTGGGAGTTTTAAGGGGAGTTGAAGAGTTAGGGCTCGTGTGGGCCCCACCACACTTAATACTCTCAAGGGAGGTTATGTGGTTGTGGGTCCCACTTCTAACTCCCTTTGGGAGAAAATAACCAACATGGATAAAAATAAATTGTGTTTCCACGATTTATTTAACTTCTTTTAATTTCACCCAAAACTAACTCTCAACCCACATAAAAACGCAACCTTGGAAAAGGTCTCCTTAAGTGAACATCGGCGCTGCGAGTTCATTGGTGCCCTTGGAATTTTATTCCGGGCACCGGTTCAAAAGTTAGAAAAACTCGCTCGTTCGTTCACTGAACTTACCCGAGCCAAACATCGGAAATTGATTCCGGGCACACCGGGCCTCGGAATCAGGTGCCGTCAGAAACCGCTCTCTTGTAAAATTCCAAAGAATATTAAGAAAAATTTTCCCTTTAATTTTACGGGTCTTACATTATAGTCACACCTTATAGTGAAGCCCCTAATTCATAAACACCACTTCCTTTTTCCAACATCACAAAAATTCACCGTTAAAGAAAAATGGGCCAAAATATTATGTAAAAACAGATAATAACAATAATAATAATGTACTTCCAAGTGGGTGTGTCATGTGATGGCCAAAATATTTTTTGTAAATCCATTTATATTTTTTAATTTCAACTTTTATAAATTTTCAGTGTTTTTTATCAACTCATTTCCTATCTTATTCAAAAAATAATTTAAAACAGTAAATTTTTTCACATATGCAATTTAAATTAATAGAATTTATATTGAATATATATATATATATATTATTCATTAAACATCACCACACTTAAATATTTTCTCACACTCAAGGAAAACCACAACAACTAATATAGAATGTTTCCAAAATGCAGAAAAGAAAATTTTAAATTATCATGATCATAAAAAAATTTAAATCAACATTTTAAAGTCACAAAACACACCCCAGATTATGTTCTATATAATTTTTATTGAAAATATAATATTCAAGAACATTAACCATTTCATACCACATTTTTCAATAATTTATTACTATCCATTACAATTATGACTTTCATTAGTGAAATATAAGTTCACTCCGCAATCAATATTGTTTGATATGGAATTATACTCAATATAATGTATGATGACTCTATCAATATGCTTTAAATATATATACCAATTAATTAAAATATTTGATTGAAAAATAATTAGGCCATTTTCATTGATAATTAAATTCATATATAGCTCAATGTGTTTGGATGATGATGTAAAAAAAATTAAATTGATATTTTGGAAAAGAGTCAAAGATTCATTATGTAAAATACATGCTATTGATGGGATTTTTATTGAAATGTTATCCTTCTTAAAATACCCTTCTACATAAAACATTCCTACTTAATTCATTCATTATCAAGTATGGTGTATGTTTAGAAAAGAATAATAATGAAAAAATTGATTTTTTCTGTAATAAAATTTTCACTATTTTTTAGTGGCATATTTATATAGAAAATTATCAAACCCATATATGTAAATAAAACTATATTTTCAATCTCCACTATAAATATATTACAAAAAATAATTGGAAGAGCTAGTAAAATAAGGTGAATTTGATTCTAGGTATTATTATTTCCTAGTTCTCCCACATGCTCCCCATTTCCAAATTTTATTTCTTTTTATCCAATTAATTAAATTAACAAAAATGAATAGTAATAAATTTAATATTAAAGAGGAATAATTATGAACTTTTAATCCCATATAATTTTATAAAAACCCCCTTAATTTCTTTTCAGCATAATAATTCTCGCATCTTTATGAAAATTATCAACTCTAACTTTTATGATCAAATGAGTCATCATGTAATTTTTTTCCCAATGTAATATGATAAGAATTAAATATTCACATTTAATGGGTATTTATATCCAGGAATTACATTGTTTTTATGGAATTCACTAAGATGAGATATTTGGTGATTACTATGTTCTAATGAGAGAATAAATGATAAATAAATCTACTTAATTATTTTAATGAAATTAAAAATAATGATGTATTGATAAGAATAAAAAAATGTTTCTAGTGGTGTCATCAATAAGAAGTTATCATAAAAAATAGTGTAAAATAATGAATATTGTATAGAAGCATAAAACCGTATCTGGAATTGAAATTTAAAACATTTTAGATATTCATGTCATGACCTAAAAATTATCAATTTGTATACTAAATAAAATATTTTAAAAATAAAATCTATGATTAAAAAATATCATTAATAAATGTTATATAATATAAAATTGGGATAAGAATGTAACATTCAAAAAATCACATTGATAATAATTTCAAATACAGGGCTGATAAATTAAAAAATTTCCAAAAATAAAAAATATTTACTCTCTTTTTTTATGATATCTTTGATGATATCTTAAAAGAGAAATATTCATCTTGTTTATATTAAAGGATTAATCAAAAAAAATTATACATGATCCTCATGTTAAACCAAGGTGAGGTTGGTTCATTTAAATTTTTTGTTATGTTTAGTGCAATAAATGATCGAAATAATGATAGAAATAGGATATTTTCATGATTAAATAAGATAAAGTTTCATAATCCTTAGATGAGTTTATTGAAATTTAAGTTCTTCATATTTTGGTTTTTCCCATTTCTTTTAGTGGTATCCATATCTCTCACTTCAATAATGTTTCATCTTCTTGCTATAATGAATAAAAAACAATAATAATTTATAAGGATTTCCCATTAATATTAGAAAATTTATATAATTTTCATCAACCACAATGAATAATCTTAAGACAAATTCAAATTAATTAAAAAAATAGTAAAATTTCATGTTTCCTCCAAAAATATCTTGGATTTAGTTTTTTCTGATATAAAAGTAACATGGGTGTCAAGTAATTTCATAATAAAACAATCTCACCCTTTCTAGTTTTAAAATTGATTCAAAAAGTAACTCATCTTGGATATATTCACTTTTCATATTCTACTAAAGGTTCTTAACCCATGTTTTTGGTGGGGGCCCATTTTTAGACATCTTTAAGGACTCAAAATATAAATCAAAATCATTCAAAATTTTAGATTAGTATTCAAAAATTATATCTTACATTTTTTCTTAATTTTATTATTATTCATATAATCTCAACAAAACAATCCACCACTTCATGTACTAGAGTTGATTCTCAATAGGTTTATTGAATTTTTACTCCTTTATGGGTGTCTTAGATTGTTTTTAAAAACATAGTTAGTATGATACACATATTTATACTCTACAACATTATTTTTCTACTTATTTTATTTTAATTCATATAAAAATATGTGAATTAAAAAACAACTCTTAACTATTTATTTTGTTGAAGGATGGCCTTCAATGAGAATTCTATCATGCTAACAAAACTCTTCTTAAAAACTTCATCAATCTATATTTCAACATGTTTTGTCTGTGGACTATCAATTTCCTAAACCAGAATATTTTTTAGGTGCTGTAGTGAATTTATCTTCAATTCATTAATTATTTTTCGTTTTAGTAAATATTCTTTTCCAGTAATACTCTTTGAACTTCATTAAAGATGGTTTTACTTTTTTCATAGGAGTACATCTTCCACTTCACCCATTTTCCATTATATAGTTTCATCACAACCTTCTCCTATTTTTATTATAATTTCTTAAGAGAGTCTCATTAGTCTTAAAATTGTATAATTATAGTGAGTTTAATAAATATTTACGCATTTTCATCCTCCCTTTTTTTAATTTCATAATGGTTATTGTTACTTTAGTTGGTGTTCCCACTTATTACACTTCAAGTATTGTAGTTTTTTATTACTCGTAATTATTTTAATCATGCTATATCAACACATCATATTTCACCAATTCATGTTCCATGATCTATATTAAAATATTTACAACATCAAAAACATATTATTCATGATTTCGGGGATAATTATCCTGAAAAAAATGCATCAATACCCATATACACTTCCTTTAGATCTTTATCTCATGTTTGGTTTTAAGTAGAAAACTTCTTTTCTCTTTCTTTAACCATATCTTTAATAAGATCCATCATGTTATGTGACTCTTATAACGTTATAACTAAATTATGATATAAACTAAATTGTCCAACTAAAGAAATATAATGTAAAAATGAATAAACATATAATATTTATAAGTATATTTAGATATAGGAAATGATTTTTATATGTGGTTTTTATTTAGTAAAAATATTTATCTCCCACCTGATTTTAACTAGTAAAATAATCATGATCCTTCTTGGGATAACTAATTCCATATATTAATAAAAACAATGACTACATAGGCCCTTTGATTCACTTGGTAATTATGATTTAAAAGTTATAGAAATTATATTCTAAATATCTAAATTCATTGGAGTTTATAAGAAGTAATTCTCTTCTCATTCCGTTTTACTATACTAGGTTTTATCCCATAATCATAATCACTCCCACAATAAATAATTGTTCACCGTTTATGAAGAAATAATAAATCCTAAGATATGAAATAGAATACTAATATAAAATATTTTTTTAAATTAAGGAATCAAACATATATTACATTGAAACAAGTTTAATATGAATCCATAATTAATTAATTTAAATAAAAAATTAAATAAATAAAACCTACCTACACATCTTTTCTAGTGGATGAAGTCACTCTCACATTAGAATCCATGTTGCCAACACCTATAATGGATGTTTCTTAATCATTTACATTATTCCCATTTTATTCATAGGGTTAAATGATCCATGAATACATTACAAACCCAAATCCATTTATATATATAATTTATCCCACTAAACTCATAAAATACAAGATATTTTATAAAATTCCAAGACATGACATTTTTATAGCATGTATAATAGAATTTTGGTGTGAGTCCCTTCTTTAAAAAGAAAACCAATCTCTAAGATCCATCCCTTGGGAGTACCACTATGAAACAAAAATTAATAAATTTAGTTTAAATTTTTATCCATAATATATTTGAATAATGTATAAATTCAACATTTTTAAAACCCATGAAATTATGTAGTCAGTACCCCATTATTTACAAAGGAATTCATTGAGCATGAATTCATATTATAATCATAAAACCAAGTTAGGAAGTATTTTACACATAATCAGTTCGACCAAATGTACCATTACAATTGTCATTGAATTCAATTTCTAACTAGGTCATAGCTAAATATATTATATAAAACCCATCAGGATCCATCCAAAAAAATCATCTGCATATTTCAGGTGCTCCACAAGGAAATTAACACATTCCGTAACATCCAACGCTTCTATAAGAACATAATAATCCTTCTTTTCTTATTATACATTGATATGAAGAAATAACACACATCAACACCATATCATTCTCCATTAAATCTATGTGATAAACCATGTGAAAATGATCCCAATATGTCCATTATGAAGATCTTGTGTATCCTTTGCATATATCATAAACCCACCTTATGTGAAGACCCTATCCCATCATTGTAGGGGTGAACATGATGTAAAATTGTTTTACCCTTACAAAACTCAATTTCTATCATGACTAGATTTATGTAAGCCTCATAGAGATGAAATTTCATTTATTCAACGTATTAAACAACTTCATTAACATTATGAAATATCCTTCCATAAATTGTATCTTTTCAAGCCCATATTATGATTATTGTGTGGCCACAATGAATCCTCGACATCATTAGTAGGTGAAATTATTATCTACTTCAATATTAGTTGTGGATATTCTATGACACAACATGGTTGGACATAGTGAAATGGTGAGAAAACAATTACTGAATGGTATCACAATGGATGGATCTAAAGTGGTGATGTTTCATGTGGATGTGAATGTCTCTCTCTATCCATGAATAGTTCTTAAAGGATGTTTCACCCCTAATATTTATAATGGGGTGACACCACATTCATTTCATGGGTCATGAGTTGTGGTTTCTCGATGAGCTGCGTCATCCACTCCCAATCTCAGTTCTCCTTCCTCGTGTCGACAAGCACATGGCCTTTCTATCTGATCACACATACTTAATAGTTCCAAACAATTCATGGGGATCACATTGCCTCATACTTTTCTTATTTTCACCTATAATGATTATTGGGTATCGTTATTGATATAGTACAAAGTATATTTCATAATTCATACCTTAATTTTTCTTTATTTTTGTTAGACTAACTTCCCCCTAGGAGAGAATCTATTACATTTGACATTGTTTATAGCCTCTAGATTACTATCTGGCCCCCATCTAGATCCACTTCTGAAGTTTTTATACACCAAATTAATAGGTACTGGAATTTTAAAATTACCACCAGTTTGATTCAGCAATCTAATTGAAAACAATGATTTTGTTGCCCCCTTATGACTAATATACAACAGGGTTGGTCACAAAGACTTGTTTTCTAGCCCCCATCTCTATCATTATTGTTCCATTTAAAATATTCCTTATACATATGGTGGGAATCCAAAAACCAGAACTTGTAAATTCCAGAATCTTTTCATGATTCATTATCTGTAGAGTCACTACACCACTGAATCAACCACTATTGTTTGGTTACATGAGTATGTCCTTCCAAAACAGCCACATGATAGAGTTCTTCAACTACAAAATAAACTGGTAGGGCTTCCTCATCAATAAAATTTCCAACTATATCCTTATACTGTGTAACATGTAACACAGAATAAACATTTCATTATGCATGAAATTAGAATAGATAGCTTACGTTTCTAATCCGACTAATTATTTTGAATGAACCATAATATATTAAATAATTTTTTTGATTATTTCTAGATCAAATTCTTGGAGGAATTGGTCTCAGTTTCACCCACACATATTCCATATCTAAATAGGTCACTTTACAGAGGTTGTAACTTATTGTTTGATCAATATTCTATATAGCCTTCTGTAAATTATCTTGGAGTTTTTTTAAAGCTTCATCACGGTCTACCATAGCCCTTCCACTGCCTACACCATCCCATCCCCTATAATATACGATCAATATATAGGGTATTAATATATAATCAATTTAAAATTTTGTTATTATAGTAGATTTATTATAAGTTTTATAACTATATGATTCCCATTCCATACATGTAACCAATTTTTGGGTTGACATTCTAAAAAAACATAAATTGGATTCCAGAAAACAATGATCAAAATACAACTTCCCAACAGTTTGGGGATTTTAAGAAGATATAGTTTTATTTCCCTTGAAATTTAATGATCTATTTCCAAAATAAGCTTCTAAATGTTGGGTCTCAATTGATAAAAACTTCACTTGGTAAACTGTGTTACAGAATGACCACCTTCCAAAAAACAACTGATACTGACATAGTTGTAAAAGGGAGTTTTAAAGGGGTAAAATGTACATAAAGACTCAATGTATCTACTAAAACAAAAAAAACTTCATAGCCATGTGATTTTGACTAGCCGAACACAAAATCCATGTTCACTTCCATTCATACCAAAGATGGAATTAAATTTTTTTAGAGTAACCCAAGCAGCCTTTAGTTTCATACTAATTTTGATAATACATAGAACACTAAATTATGAATTTAAACACACATTTTGTCATACCCAACAAAAATATTCCATTTTAAAGCCTCTTATATGTTTTCATATATCCCAAATGTCCCTTGGATGGTGAACAGTGGTATTACTATAGCAATTTCATGATAAAAATAGAATTCCATTATAAAAGTAATCTACTTTGGTTAAAACATATGATACTCAGATAGGAATATCTAGGATAATCCGAGACACATTGAGGTACCAAATCTGATACTACTTGTAAGTGATAATCTTTTTGAATTTCCTATAAAATAAACTGGAATTCATTCCATATAGGTTAGGAAACTACTAAAACCATATAATTTGAATACCCAACTATGTTGGGAAAGTCATAGACAATATAGTTTTGGAGATATGGCAGTAAAACGCATCCAAATTGTATCCCAATAGTTTTACATGCCATAATTTTTGGTCTATTGAATCAATTCTATTACTAAGAAGATGTTTTATGATCTAATTATCTATATTTGCGTCAATGTGTAATCCCATCAGATATTGTTTCCATTATTGAATGGAAAACACTAAATCCATGATCACTTTTTCATAAGTTGACTTTAAAAGAGAGGTGTTAGAAAATTCCTTGATAAAATTAGTTAATGGTTAACCCTCCCCCAACAGTATAGTTTCTATTCTATACAATGATGCGTCAAATTCTATATTATTATTTTCAAAAAAAATCAAGAACTACTTAAATCTGGACTATTTTAATTTTGTAATTTAATTCCTCAAATTTCTTTTGATCGTTTTCTAAACATTTAATGTTATTTTCATTTATAACTCATTCAATGGTCATGATATCTTCCCATAATGCTTAATAAATTTTATATAATAACCTTTTCGACTTAAACACTGTTACTTCTCTAAAATTCCAAAGTATATCCCACTTTTTACCACATATAACTATATATAATCCATTATTACCCCTTAAATAGAAATAATATTACATATATATTAAATAATAATTCTACCAAAGGATCCTTTTTTGTATTAGAGAATAAAATAGTTTTTATCATTAATAATATCACATTATGAAGTATTTTTAATTTATCATACCACTTGTACCTATAAATAAAATTATCATCAAAAAAACTAATAATACATTAATAATAGATTTAATAACACATTCATTGTTGATTGAATATTTTCCAGATCATTCATCAATCAGAATGACATTACCAAGTATTTGGAATTTCCTTTATGATTATTAAAAACATTTTATCCAGATCAACCCTTACCATAAAAAATTGATGAAATATAGAATTAAAATCTATTTTAGAAAAATAATATTCCCCATGAAACTCATCCATTTATTCTTTAATAATAGGTATTTTATACCGATAAATTGATTTCAATTTGATCAAAGATCGATATTCTGTACACATCCTCTATCTCCCATATTTTTTCCTCACTATTATTATAGTACTTGAATAATTTTTTTTACTATATCTAATATATCATTATTCTAATAGATCTTAAATATGTTTTTTTGATTCTAATTTCTTATGGAATTCTAATTTGTAAGTATGAATATTTACATGATCCACCCCTTCCTTGAGAATGATCGAATAATGTATTCTCTAACGTGGATGTAGTTTGTTTGGCCCCTTAAACCATCCTTGTGTTGTGGTATCATTTCATTTGTTTGGACCATTTATTTTGGATTCAAAATAGTTAATTTGGATCATGTATTTTCCTCTACTACCCACTTAATTTCCCATACAAGATAATTTCATTCCCTAAATACTATTTCAAAGCATTAGGAATTTTAATCCATTTTTATACCCCTTCTAATACTACTTCATAACCTTTCAAAATAAATTTTGTTATCATTTCATCCAGTGTGTACTAATGTATACCAATGTTTCATGACAATATATTCCTAAACAAGGATCTAGACCTATTATATCAAATACATAATCTTTAATTTCTAAATCATTGATTCCCAAGCTCAAGTGTAACGTATAACATTTTCTAGTGGACTCAACCTGGTGTCCATCTCTCATTCTAATAGAGTAAGGTTTGGTTCTGCAGACTAGAATTATAATTGACATCCGTAACAATTTAAAAATAAATTTGTGACATGCACCACTATCCACCATTAATAGTACTAGATCTCCTTCCAAAATTCTATCCATAGTCATTGTATATTTATATCCACCCTTGGTTATTACATGATCACTTACTATTGTTCCCAACATTTCTAACTCCATAAATTCCCCTTCTGTTTCCCATTTACTAGATCTATCTACTTCTTCCATTTAATTGGCTTCCTACGACTCTATAAATTCCAATACCATGAGTTTTAATACATTTTTTGGTCATCTATAACCTGTCATAAATCTTTACCCATAGGATAAATAGAACACATTCACTCTTCTCTCCTTATATTCCTATCTGAAAATGTTTTGCATGCATTTACATCATGTAGCTATTCCCCCTCTTGTTCTCGATCAACTCAAGATCATGTTGGAAGAATATGGACTAAACATGTATTCTACCCGTTCCCATTCAATTTGTTACTCCCTAAAGTGTTTGTATACATGGATGGTTGATGATTAATTTTACATGTAGGTCCCCTTATAATCGGTGTGATAAAGTAATTAATCATTAATTAGAAGATAGTTAATGTTTTTAATAGTGCATCCTATTTGAGGCCTTAATCCCATGATAAAAAGGCTCATATAACTTCTTTTATTCATTTAGGTATTATTTATTGCTATAATAATGTAATTTCGGTTCTAAAGAACTTCAAAAAAGTCACCAAATATTGAACCAAACCATCCATACATAACTTTTTTCAGAAGAACTATATATTCTTCATGAGTGGAATGAAATAAAATATATATCGCTTCTCATAAAATAATATACACTTGATATTCTCTATTAAATATTGAAATTTTTATCTATCTAGATAAACTGAGTAACATCTACATCTATTCACTATCTTTTTCAGCATCCCTGCTTCGCTCATATTATACTCCATCCTTTTACAAACATCGTCTACTTTCCTCTTCCAAAATAATCATTCTGTTATTTTTCCTTCCCCTTGATTTCTTAAATTTATTCACAACACTCTGATTAAGCTTACTCATACCCTTATTCAATCTGCGCATCTATTTCTGGAGATCTATTCTCATTTTCGGAATACTCTTCGAAAAAGTTTCTTGGTGATGAACTCCACTGTTTAGATTATTTATATTCAATTCTATCTATCATAATCAAATATCCATAATTGTTCTCAAACACCACATTAATCACAAATTATACATTATAAATTCACTTCTACCAATCAATGAAAGAAAAAAGTTGAAAGAATACAGTTTATATTTAGTAATTCTTACCACAATTATTATTTATTATTATTTAACTGATTACTCTCTATGAGATCTTATCTCACAAGAAACAATATTTACAACCTCCAAACTAATATGTGAACCCCAACTACAAACACTTCCTATTTACATACTCGCTAATTAATAGAGGCAACAATTACATAACTGCCCCCATTTAGTTACACCAAAATAACTAAAAAATAAACATATAGCTACCGCTCACCCTTCAATGATGTGTATACAGTAGGGGTTGTTCCTCAGTATAGTTATCTTCTCCCCTAATCTGTTATATTTGGTTATCGTAGTTTCATATGTTTTTAGGTGATGGTAGGTACATTTTTTATAATCCTTATTTATAGTCTCATTCCAACTTCACATAATTGTTTGTGTTTTTTCAAGATTCAACTTATTTTCTACTAAAAATCTCCAAACCACCATAAAACATCATTCAACAAATACTAATTACAAAAAATATTTGAATTTTTAAAATTAGATAGAAATGACATTTCAATTTATAGAATTATTTTTATTATATATATATATATATATTTATTTATATTAGACTCATTGAAATTTAATTTCATATTCATGTACTATTTTATTAACATTATATTACTTTATATTTCATGAAATATACATAAGAAAATCAACTTCCCTTTTATATACTCACACTACTAAAATAATGGCCTATAACCATAGTTTTTTAAATCAATTTTAAAAAATAATGAGTGCATGTAATACATAGGCATGGTTTGTAAACCTACAGGGGTAAGTGAACCCTAGATCATCTGTTTAACTAAACAATTTGTATAAGTTGGATAGATAAATTATGTGACCATTCATTGTAAATATATTATCACTATGACCAAAAATTGGAAACATTATTGTTATATGTTAGTAATAGCCTTGTAATGGACAAAATGTTTATTTAGGTAATCCCTACAACCACATGTAACCACAGATTAGAAAAACCATCGATATAACTAACTTATGGAAACAATTTTAATAAATAATGACTATAGAGTGGCTACAAAAAACATATGAGAGGTTTAATCAAGTGACATCAAAAATCATAAAAATATAATTGATCTACTAGGTTAAAGGGGAAAATATATATATAACATTAACATGAAATTTTTTTTTATAAAATTTTATTTATTATATATATATGTCTCTCTTCATGTGTGTGTGTGTTTATTTAAACATTGATATGAACATAATATTTAAATATGTATATATAAATATAATGATATTATATAGTATACATGAATTTTTCAATCTATACAAATGAATATATATTTATATATATAAATTCATAAAAACCTATATACATGTAAAAAATATATATATATATATATATGTGACTGCGTATGTGTGGGTATTTATTTATCTATTTAAACCATCGCACACACATGTATATAGTTTTTAAATTTACATAAATACTAGTATACTAATATTATATAATATTAATATGTATATAAAATCATTTATATACATATAAATACACTACCTAATTTATATTTAATCTTCTAAATTATTTTTATTATAAATATAATATTTTGATTTTTATATTTTTTAAATATCAATATAATATATGTTTATTTTCAATTATTTTTTTACATTTAATTGAAATTCAATTTATAAATATATATTTGTAAATATAATGTACCTTATCATGGGTTTTAATGTGTCTAAATGATATGTTTTTTTGGGTGGGGGTTCTAAACTCATTGATGGTTGTTTTAGTATTATATTATACTTAAAAACATTGTTTTGAAATCATGACAATATGTATAACTCTTACAATAGTTTGACTGATCCATTATTTTAAGATACTGAAAACAAATATGGGGTAATAGCCATACCTTTGGGCATGGTTTTTTAACCACGAGTAAAAGATAATGTAAACCCAAAATTTTAAAATAATACCAATAGATTCTATATTTTTAGTAATATTTAAAAAAAAATATTTAAATGTACCTCATATCATGGACCTCTAAACTGTTATTATAGCCTGGTTTTGATCTATAGTGATAGTTTTAATATATAGTCTCAAATTTAAGACATAAAAAAACCAACATATTTTATTATAGTTCATTAACAAGAATAATCATTTTACATCATATTATGAGAATCAAACTTTGGATGGAAATTAAGGATTCATTAAATAATGTAATTTTCATATATATGTGGGTCATTCTATAAAATCCATTAATTTTCAATATATATTTTTAGATAATCTCCCATTAACTCTAAATGGGTATAAATTAAAATTAATACTATGATATAATATGTTTTGATTGTATATGTATAGATCACTAAACTTTTTTTATTCCATGGTTAATAGAATGTATTACGTAACAAAGTAGAGTATAATTTTGTGTGAAAATTAATAGACATGAACCACAACACCCAATGAGCATCATGTTATTTTTTCAATTGAGGTCACTAAATTAAATGAAAAATATAAATTCTAATAAAATAAAATCAGTAAAATAGGAGGTTAAGAATTTAAAAAAAATAATGGAATTTGAAAAATATTAAGGTTATGTTGACCTAAAAATATCACAATCAGAAACAAAAATATCAAAAGAAACAAAAACATCATAGGTATAACTAGTATCTTAAAATTTATTTAGATAACATAGGAAAAAACAATTTAAATGAAGAATTCATTAAATTAGAGGTTTTTATTTTAAAATTATTTGAAATATGGTTGTTGGAATAGTAACATTACTACTACGAATATGGCTTTTGTTAGCGCCAGAGAAGGGAATTAACAGCGCTATAAAAGCACTCTTAATTGAGGTGAAGATAAAGGGGGGTCCCTATTATCTGCGCTCAAAAAAGCACTGATAAAGGGGTCTTTTATTAGCACTAAAAAATCACTGATAAAGAACCCCTTTAATCAGCGCTATAAAAAGCGTTGATAAAAGTAAAAAAAATAAAAATAAAATAAAAAAGAATATATAATTCGGGGGGGAGATTTTAAAATCACATTACCCCCTTTATCACTACTAGGTGGACCACTCTTGTACACTGCCCTTGCCCATGCATCCATCACATGCCCCCCGCGTGCACCTCCTTGCTTCCACCAGAACTCGAACCTGCGCCCTCCCCCTTGTGCACTTGCACCTTTACCACAAAGCCATTTCGTTTTTTACTATTTAATGAAAATTCTATTTATTTATATATATAGTTATATTTATTCATATATTAATATATATTCATTTTAATATAAATATATTTAGTTATACTAATACATATATATTTATTCATATATAAATATTAATAAATATTTATATATTTATATTTATATATATATATCTATATGTATTCGTATAATAATATAGATTCATATTAATATAAATATATTTAGTTATATTATTACATATATATTTATTCATATACTGGTATATATATTTATTAGTATATTAATTAATATTTATATTAATTTATTTATATATATATATTTAGATATAATTTTTATCCGTATATTTATTTGTATAATAATATATATTTATAAGATTAATTTTAAATACATTTATAAAATATGTTTTTTATGTCTGTTTATAAATAAATACATACATACATACATACATATATAAAACACACACAACTACACAAACACACACACGCAGAGATATATATATATTTACGAATAAATAAATCTATATATGTGTATTTGAAAATCCATAAAATGTTAAAACGATCACAACATCTACTCGAGACTCCTATTTAAACTCCACAACCATTAAAATCAATTAAAATGAAACAATCATCGATATTATATGTGGTACAGGCCTAACGAACATCCAGATCAGAAGTTATACTTGTATGAATGTTAACAAATCAGGGTATCCCGACTAAAAACTCAGTTTTGGAGGCATTTTGTGCTTTTTTTGGGCTTGAAAAATGTGACATAATCTTTTATTGGGTCACAGACGCATAGATCTCATCACAATATTCGAATTGATAAGTTGTAGAGCGCAAACGGATGCCTGGATCAAATGTTATGTCTATTTGAAGTTCGAGTTACATTTTAAACTTATTTTAGATATTTTATTGATTTTATTGATTTTTTGTTTCTTCAAAATGTTATTAAATGATTTTTAATACATGATAATTAGAAAATTAATAATTAATTATATTTTTTAAAATATTTTAAATCTATTTTCACTAAATTTCTTATATGTAAAAATGTAATAGTCTATATATACATATCTAAAACAAATTTAAAAAATATATATTATATTTATATATATATAAATATGCTTATATAAAAATACATTCTTTTTCATGATTTTTTTTTGAAACATAAAATTTATCAGTGCTGATAATACCCCTCTTTGTCAGCGCTACTAAAAAAGCACTCATAAAGGGGTCCCCTTTATCAGCGCTAAAAAAAGCACTGATAAAGGGTCTCTTTTAACAACACTTTTTTTAGCGCTGTTAAAGGCCCCCCTTTATCAACGGTTTTTTAGCATTGATAAATGCCCCCTTTATCAGTGCCTTTTTAGGGCTGATAAAAGGGTAGCGCTTCCATTTCCCATTTTTGTAGTAATTTATAACTATTAGAATAGTACGATGATCATTAGATTAATAAAACACGAATTTGAATAGTAATTTGACCATTGGAATAGTGAAACTATTATAATAAATATTATACATGAACAAAATAAAAAATATATGAAGATTATATATTTATTAATTATGTAAATTTTTGGAAACACAAGGATAGTATAAGTATAAATTTTAAATAAGTTATTAACTAAATTTTTTTTCCATAACTATCATTATTTTCAATATTTAAATTATAAAAATTGTTAATTTAGAATGTGATTAAATAAATTTTTTCATTGATTTAGAAGATCAACAGTAAAAAATAAACATTTTCAAATATTTTATTATCTAACATAATATTGAGATAATGATGACCTAATATATTAAATATTAGTTTTTTTCACAAAAACATTGTTTGATAAGATAAAAAATATGTTCAAAAACAATAAATTCAATCTATAATTCTAGAATGTAACATCAAATTTCATAAAGGAGGATTTATTCCATTGAAAACTATATTTCAATTTTTTTTTATTTATTTTTCATAAAATAGATTTTTTGTGGGATATAAGGGTTTAATTTTCCTAAAAACATTTATCTCTAATTAAATAATATCAATTTTCCCAATTAAGACCACTATTTAAAATGTTGTTCTACCAAAAAAACACATTTAATTTTAAATACCCTCCCTAACCATGAAAGAAAATCATTCTCAAAATACATCAACATTTTCATGCTTCTACAATATCACTTCTATTATCCATCTAGGGTTCCTTAGAGACATTCACATATCAAACCATTCGAATTCAGCAATTTATTAATCTCTTAAAAAATGAACAATATTAAAAGAAGAGGTAACTCCAATATTATCTTCATTTCATTTAATCCTTTACATTCTATTTCTCAATTAAATTTAGAAATTACCAAATTAATACAATAATAATTACACATTGTAAATATTTTGATTTTTAATATATTGATTTTTATTAACTATTAATATCAATTTAATTTCATCACTCCCGCTTTTTATTTTTCACACTAATTGTGGTTTTTATAGCTTGTGAAGACAATTTCTATTGTTTTTGTATAACTTATTTAATGGATGGTTAAGGTAGCTTATATATTCCACCCTTATAATTTTTAAATAAAATATACTAATGGAATTGGAGGTAATGAAACTAATATATAATTAATAATAATAAACATTTAAATATTTAAACGAATATGGATTAATTCAAAGAAATTCTAGGCATCCCTTTTTAACATTCAATAATAGTCAATAAGTATTTTATAATGGTAAACAATAATAATAACAAATAATTTTTTTTATGTTTCTTTAGACTAATCTATTAATTAATATCAAGAGGACATATAGATGTGTAGTAACCATTATGAAGTAATTTGGGACTTAAGGTAAGGGGATCTCTATTAACCCTTCTTATTATTATGTAATTTATCTATTATCTATTTCTTTTCTAAAGTACAAAATCAATTTTAAAATAAAATTTTCATATTCATTTTCATATTTATCTTATTTAAATATAAGATCATTCATACATTACAATATTCCCTCAAGGTTTTCCCATTAGAATTTTCTCTCTATTGGGGTTTTATTGTAACATAATCCTTATCTCAATTTTAAGGCCAATATTTTATCCTATAAAATATTATTCCATTATTTTTATTACTTTGGGAAATTATTTCATTCAAAGGAAAAACCTTTTATGAATTATGATATTGAATAAAATATTTTTCTAAATTTTCTATGAAATTCTTAATTGTTTCTAAAATTAATTTGGAGGCATTATATGTATTCTTACATTATCTTTTTATAAACTATATATTATGGTTGAATATATTTTTTTGTAGAGAACCAAATAAGTTAAACATTACACATCACTCAATATAGCCTTCCATATGTTTTAGATAAAAAAATAACCATAAAAGTTTCATTTATAACCCAATGAAAACTAATCAATATAGAAAAATAAAGAAGAACAGTGTATACCCATGAGACAAAGGACATCATTCCAAAACGTTAACCCTAAAAATAAAACATGAAAAAATAATCACCATGTCTCCAGGTGAACAACAGTATCCACTAATTCATATCTTAAATAATGTGATTAAAACTATTAGAAATATTTAAAATACACAATTCCATTCACTTTACATGATCCCATAAAGACCAGATCAATAAATTCACAAAGGAAAACATAAAGTGTGATCTTAAAGAGCATCAAAAAAATAAAAAAAATTCTATACAGTGTCTTACATTAGGGAAACTATTAGATATAGATTTAAGATACAACTTGGTTATAAATAAATTTCAAAAGAAAACAATTTTGGAAAATATCATTTGGTTTCTTCTAAAATAATTTCTTATACACAAACACCATAAATATAATGAGTACATTATTGCTAATAATACGAATAAATATCATCATCCAATGGAATATCATCATGTAAACCTATGATAACTAAACTGGTAAAAACACCATCTTGTATAAATCTATGCACAAATTAGGCTTTAGCTTATGGGAATAAGAACTCAAACACAAGAAGGTACACTAACTCATCAAACAGTTCTAGTGTAGGAGATAAGGTTATCAATATCATGAATTTCAATGAGACATAAAGAAATTATCAAACATGGTGTACGAAAAGAGGGAACCAACTGTTGTTCAATGATTCAACTATGGAGAGAGAGGAAAATATCTAATCCTGTTCACTTAACTTCGATTCGTTATGGGTAATCAATGAAAGTATCCCCCAAATCCAATGGACCATGGGAAAGCTTATGGGATCTCTACTACTGATTTGGATCAATAAAATGTAGTCATACATGTTACACTTATTTTTCATTAAATAATGGAAAATGTCTTATTTGATTATGGTTATATTAATTCCCTTAGATCATGAATTTTTTCTTCAAATATTGAATCAAATCACCAATATCTCGAAGTAGAGATATCCATAAAACCCTTACTGGTGAAATTATTTAATCCCATGTGTTGGACTCTTATCGTTTTGTCATATTTGGGAATATTCTTCAAGTGAGTCAGGTAATACTTCCCTCGGTGTAATTTGACACCATATTGTGCGTGTATTAGCTCTCATTATATAGAAAAAATATCATATTTTAATAAATAACCTATTTTTTATATTCCAAAACATCCACTGAACCTCTAAAAATGTGAGGATGATCATGAATATCCTCTAGAGAATCCTTCAATGGTACCGGTGTTACTACACAATGTCGAAGAATACCATTCCATAGTGGATGAGTCAAAGGAAGGAATAAACTAGATGAAATGATAGTTGTTTAGAAATACACTGATGTATTTCACAAAGATATACCTTGACATCCTATATATTATGAGCTGGAGTTCTAAATAGAGCCCATAACCAAATCCAATTCTATCTCAAAATTACCCTACAGGGTGGCCTTTGTCAAACTGAAGGAATTATAGAAACAATGTTTGAACATTTTAATAAATGTTTCATACACCCTAGTACATCAAATTGTGGTGATCACATGCTTTTCATAATGAAAAATGATGGATCGATATGGCTATGTATTGATTATTTTGAACTCAATTGGATAACCATATAGAAAAAGTACCCTCTTATAAAGACTAATGACTTATTAGATCAACTATGATGAGACTAGTACATCTCAAGGGTGGATCTTCATTATCATTATTACCTTAAGGTGAAGAAATAATGTATTTAGATGACTATTTTCCTTATAAGTTATAGGAATTATGAGTTCATAGTGATTCCCTACAAACTTACTAATACACATGTATTCTTTAGGAATTTCATGAATTGCTTATTTATAGACTACCTAGAAAATTTTCTGGTATTTTTTATAAAACAAATTCTCATTTACTACAAGATAAATAATGAACATTAAGAATATCCAAATATTGTGAAGGTGACATTAAGGAATGAGAAATTGTGTTCCATGTTTAGAAACTATGAGTTTTTATTGAAAAATGTATCATTCTTGGCCCATGTTATCACATATGAGGGAATTTCTGTGGACCCTAAAAAAATGGTAATTGAGGAATGGACCAAACCAAATATTTTCACAAAAATCTATAGATTTATTGAATTAACAGGGTACTACCGATAATTTGTGAGAAATTTCACATGATTGTCTAGTCACCTATCAAAGTAAACAAGGAAATAGGAAAAACATGTATGGATGGAAGAATGTGAAAAAATCATTATGTATATCTAAAATAGGCTAATCACATCACCTGTAATCAAACTACCAAAAATTGCGGAATGTTTTGTAATATATTGGGATTCTTCAAGTAAATAAATGCATTTTGTACTCATTCAAATAGATAATGTGATATCCTAAATGTCTTAGAAGTAGAATATCCATGAGTAGAACTACTTAAAACATGACTGGGACATATAATTTATGATTTTATCCTTGAAAATATGGTGGCACAACCTCTGTAGTGATTAGTGTTACATGTATACTAATCACTAGAGCCTAAAGTTTATATTCATTTAAAATGATCTAAACATGCATCAAATAAGAGGATTAGAGATAATCAAGGACATTATTTCTCTATTAACTATCATCTTTGTAAGGGAAATAAGGTCATTGATTCACTTAGAAAAAAAGGACTTTTTAATCTATCCCTGATGCGGATTGAGAAAGATGATATCTTAATGGAAATGTAAAGGATGGATCTGGATAACATAATAGAATGGAATGATTTCTAACTTTACCAAATTATTTCCCAAACATATATCCAATATAAGATCAAGGAGGCATAAATTAATGATCTAGAGATACTAAATATGGTTAAAGTGGTAAAGGAAGGGATGCTACAATATTTCCACATCACTTATTATATTATGATTCTTTATTTTTATGCCTTATTCACTTATGATAAACAAGGATCTACTAGATAATGAACATTACTCTTCATTCCCAATCCATTCTGTAAGCACCAATATGTTCCATTATTTTAGAACTACACTACTAGAATAGTATTAATAATGTTACTGTGGATTATATATCAAGGTTTTCGGTATGTCATAATTTTATTGTAGAGCCATAGAAGACCAATGGGATGATGAAACCATTTTCTATACCCACATGGAAATTAGAAAATAACATTTTTACTTTTTTACTAGTCTCCCAAAAACATCCAAAAGATACAATGTGATATGGGCTGTAGTTGATAAATTCATCATGAATTCCCACGTCATTTCCAATCAGGGATATTTATCACTTAAAAAACCATACAAGATATATGTGAAGGAAAAGGTGAGGTTCTATGGGTGTCTACATTAGATCATATCTAGTCCGGATCTAGGTTTCACATATATATTCTAGAGAAGTATTCAACATTCTATGAGTACTGAATACAATTTCATCATGCCCTATCACTCCTAAACATATGGATAATCAAGAATGTCTATTCAAACACTCGAGTAAATGTTGATATCGTACTCAATGGAATTCAATGGGTGATGGGATTTGAAACTCTCTTTGGTTGAGTTCTCATTTGATGAGATTTTTCACTAGAGTATTTTGGTTTCACTATATAAATATCTATATCGAAACAATATATAATACCAACATATTGGGATGAAGTTGGAAAAAAATATACATGGACCTAATATTATGTTAGATATGAATGAGAAGGTTCAATCCATGCAACAATATACTGATAATGCTCAGATTCCAAAGATTATATATGTCAATAACTATCAAAGGGACATGTAGTTTTATGTTTGAGACCTTGTCTTCCTTCTAATATCACCATGGTTGAGAGTGATGATGTTTGGAAATAAATGGAAGCTTATCCCATGGTACATATTGCCCTTTGAGATCATTGATTTAATAAGATTAGTGGCCTATCATCTAGAACATCTACCAAATATGGCTCAAGATCATGATTTTTTTCATATATCACTCCTGAGGAAGTAAATACATGACCCCTCACATGTACTGAATCTAGAGTTGGTAGACACGGATAACGACCTCTTGTATGAAGAGAATGTTGTGGTGATCTTGTATTATATAGATAAATTCCCCTGTAAAAAGATAACTCCCTTTTTCAAGGGGTTGAGGAGGAACCATAATTTTGAAGATGAAACATGGGAACTGGAATACATAATGAATGATAAATACCTTCAATTTTTACAACCTTATTATGTAGAATGAAATATTTAGGATTAAAATTCAAAAGCGGGGATAAATATAAAGACCCAATATATTATCAATAGAATTTTCATTCTTATATTTATCTTATATATAATAAAATGCATACATCACATAGAAAATCATATAAAAACATTATTCTCATAAATCAATAATTTTAAAATTGGTATTTATAGAAATTAAGGTACCTATAACAATTAAATGTTAACCTTTCCATTGGAAATGTAATATGACCACTATGAATAATAAATTTAAAATATAATTGTAACCTCACATTTGAATGTATAAATAAAATTTAGGTATCTTATAAATTAAAATATGATATGATTATATCATAGTGTAAGTAAAAAAATTTCTACAAAAAATTTAGTGTTAGTATTTTATAAAATGTAAATTATTATTTAAAATTTTAAAAATAATATAATTATTTGAATGAAAATTTATTTTTATAGAATATATTCACAAATTAATTTTTTGTATCTTAATTTTATGATAATTTTATAAGACCATAATTAATTTTCTAATGGGTAAAAAATTAAAATATAATCTTAAAAGTCATCTATTTCAAATAAATTGTGATTTTATTGGTAAAATAATGTATTTATATTTATACATTGATTTTTATAAAATGGAATAAATTTTTTAAATATTCACAATTAAAAATGGTTAGGGTTAATTTTTGTGTTTTTTCTATAATAGTTGAATTTTTTGAACTATGAAATACGATAATTTATTATATAAGATAAATACAAGATTTTTTTTGTCATGAATTATGTATGAAAAATTATCTCAAAATCAACATCACTGATTACTTTATTTATTCAATGTAATCAACACTCTTTATAGTCCTGATCTAAAATAATAATAAAATGAATAAAATAATCAAAAAACACCCCTCTCCTCCCCTACAAATACCACCCCATACCACCTCCTCTCTTCCTATCATTTAAGAATCATAGATAGTATAAATTATTTCTATTTTGATTCCCTATAATCATACCCACATAAAATATTATTCTATATCAATAAAATTCAAAACCAAAGTTTCTTAATAAAGTTCTCAAGAGATGACATTCAAGAGGTAAAATCGACAACCGTTTTCATTTTATTTTATTTCATTCATTATACTCTCCTCATACCCTCTATCAATTTTGGTATTATAAGTCAAATATAATATATATACTGTAATTTTAATTTCTTATTGGTATATCAATAATAATATCTCTTCTATTCACTTTTTATTCTAAAAATAAAAACATCATTTTTGATGTGTCGATTCCCCGCCTTCATAAACGATGAGTTTTTTCCATTACTACCTTCAATGCAGGTCATAAATATATAATTGTGGCTAAAAGTATTTTATTATGTATATCAAAACTTTTTTAATGTTCTAAAACAAATTTATAGATATATTATTAAATAAAACAAACAAGTATGTGGTGGTCAAGAGAACCCCAAAAATGAACTAAACATTTACCATTAATAGTTTATCAACTGAATCAACCTCATATCAGAATACCAATGATATATGGGACCAATTATACTTCTATAATTAAATTAAAATCACATAATTTCACTTATTAATAATTATTTCTATTTAACAAGGACATCCATAATTATATACTTGTAAACATACCTTGAAACCATGAACACATACGCTTCTGGAATGATGAGATAAAACTCTCTAACTCATAAATATGTATATTAATGTAATTAGTAAAATTATAAAAAATTCAACTAAATGTATAAGTGGTTATTCAGAATATAATTATTTAATTTAATTTTATTAATCATTATATTATGTGCAAGTGAATATGGAATTCAAACATAAGGTAATGGGATTCTTGTATCGAACTCTGTTTATTTGGGTTATTCCTCTTTTCTGACAAATTTCAGTTTAGTTATTCTTTTATTATTCCTAAAATATAATTTCATTGTTATTCCCCTTTCATTTTGGTGACATACATATTTCCAATATTATTTTATGATAAATTAAATGAAATTCTAAAATAAGACTTCTCTCCAAAATAACATCATGAAACCTCTTGAGTTCGTTCATCTTTTATAATAAATTATGATTCTTATAAAAAATATTTCCCTTTACATTTTCTATTTGGGAACACCATATTTATTCATCAAATCATCATTTATGAAATACTGATGAAACTAACTCCAATACACGGGTTAGTTCCCAACATTATTTGATATACATTCTATGTGACATGCATGATTATGTAAATTTTAAGATGTGACAGGTGGGTCCATAATTATATACCATCCATTGAATCGGGTAATGTTATATATCTCATGTGATAATCTGTACTGTGATTGAACATGATGATTGTTTTTATACCACTAATGATGTAATGATTATTCACATCTTTTATTCAAGAACTTGATACCATGTTTTTTCAAAACTATGTGTTGAATTTGACCACTATGACATGATGTTTAATTTTTATGAGTTGACAAATTCAATGACATTATCCAATGATTGCCTCATTATGTAGATTATAATACTATAATTTGGTTATGATAATTGTTATGATTATCAAACCACATTTTTTAATGATTCATGACACTTATTGATCCCCTTAATGAGGTTTTATCACTCCCTTTAACTTTAAAGTATATCCTCAGGTCACTACTTGTACTAAGTAGAATATGAGGATATACATCAAAGGGAATGAGTGATCTAAAAGACCAGTAAGTAGATGAAAATAGGGTTAGTAAAAATCTGAGTAATATAATAAATAAGGGTCATGAATCAATAAAACCTTAGTGAGAATAGTCATAATCTTCAAATCATAATCATTGGATCAATATAAACATCATGAGAGATAAATTTGATAAAGTCAGGTAATATAAAAATGCATAAAAATTAAACATAATATCTTAGTTGTCAAATATCACACAATCTTGCTAACAAAGGTAGCATCGTCTTCATCCATAATAGATGTGAATAATCATGAAAATATTATTGTGAAAAAATAAATCATCATGTTCATAACAATTAAACATTATATAATGAGATACACCACATTATCCAACTAATTATAGAGTTATATAATTTTGGTCCAACTCGTCACATCATTACATTTACATAATCATTCATGCCACATAAAAAATATATCAAGAAAATTCATTAGGTAACCCTTTGTTAAGGAATGGGTTTCATAAAGATTTAATCCACCATGATTTCAATAATAAACATGGTTTTCCAAAATGTTAAATGGAAAAAGTAATATTTAGTTTAACAATCATCATGTTTTAGTGAAGAAGAAATAACTTAATGGGGGTCCGTATCTGTTCTTGAAAGAAGGGATCATGGTAAAATCTTCGTATTTTTCATAAAATCATACTGGTAAAATATATATCCATGAAAATGAAATAGATTAATAATTATAGTATATTTTATGAATATTAAAATAAAATCCCAGCTGAAATTTGTCTTGAAAGTGGAGTAACTCAAGGAAATTTAATTGGGTTTGAGAATCGTCATACCTTATGTTTGAATGCCTTCCTCACTAACACATAAAATCATTTATAATAAAATTAGATTTATTAATTAATTCATAACCTCTGATATTATTCATAAATTTAATTATATTCATTTTTATCCATTTTTATTTTTTATAGAGTTTAATATCGTCATTCTGGGAGCATAAATTTTCATGGTTTTGTGATCTGTTTTTTGTGTATAATTCTTGATGTTATATAAAAATTGGAATAATTCATCAGAAGTGATATTATATTATATAAATTCAATTATATATGTTTAATTGGTCTCATTTATAATATTTCTTTTGGGAAATAGGTTGATTCATTTGATAAAACATTAATTTTAAATGATTAGTTTATTTTGGCGGGATTTCTAACCAACATGAACTAGTTTTATTATTTAATATTATCTATATAAATTAGCCCAAAAGTATAAAATATTTTATAATATAAAAATTAAAATCAGTATTTACCATAGTAGTTGTTTTATGACAAACCATGAATGCGATAATGGAAAATGGAAACACACCATCCATGAAGGCGGTCAATCGACACATCACAGATGACGTTTTAATCATTAGAAATAAAAAGATAAGAGAAGAGATTTGATGATGGAATATTCATTAACACAATAATATTCAATTATATTTATATATATGTGATACTTTAGTTATCATGCCTCTTTGGATAGGGGAGGTAAAGAGGGGATTGGAAAAAAATATTAATTAAAAGAGAAGGATTGAGGGGTTTACTACTTGAATGTTGTCTCCATGAGGACCCCCTTAAGCACTTAGGTTTGGTATTTTGTTTAGGATATAAAATATTGGATATGGGAAAGTGTCTTGGGAAGAAAATTTTGTAGATTTTATACAACCTACAAGGGTTAAATGTTTTCAGGAGTAGAGGTACTAAGGGATGGTATTTATATGGGGAAGAGGTGTTTTTTTATTTCCATATTTATTAGATTATTATATTTCATCAAGAACATAAATGGTTTTAATTCCTATTAATAAATATAGTATACAATGAAGGAGTGTTCATGATAATTGTTTTTATTCAACCATCCATCATCCATGACTATAAATTTATTGTATTTAGATTATATCATAAATAATTGTTCTTCACTTTTCACAAATAAATTCATCTATTCTATAAAAATCCAAAAAAAAACCCTAGACATTTTATAATGTGTATCTTTCATACATAAAATCTATTTTATGAACGTAATTTTCTAATTAAGGGAATTTTTTTAAATAAAATCACCATTTAATAACAATTATTGATCTAAGGTCAATAGTTTTTTTTACCCTTTGAAAATTAAATTAAGGTCTCTTAAAAATATAATATAGTTCTATTACATCATGATATTAATTTATAAATCTATTTTAATAAACTATATTTCATTTTAAATAAATATATAAATTTATAAAATTTTAAATAAAAATTTATGTTTTTAAAAATTAATAACACACAATTTATCGTTTTTAAAACATTTATTCACTTATTCCATGATATGATTATATCATATTTTCATTTATAAGATACTTAAATTATATTATTTATTTCATAGGTGGGGCTAATATTCTATTGGATATATTAGTATTTATAATGGACATAATAATTTTCTATCAGTCGTGTTAGTATTCCATCAGTATTGGTTCCTTATTTTCTATAAACATCACTAATTTAATATATAATTTATGAGAATAACCATCAGTTTTTACACCCTCCCTAATTTTTTCAAATGAACATTCCTGACTCCCCAATATCCCCAAATTTCTATGAATGAAAAAAAATATTCCATGAATTCCATGATAACATTTATAAAAAATTTCCAGTTGGAAGCATCATCAATTTCATTCTTCAAAATCCACTTTAATGTTTAATCCATCATTGAAACATTTCATCAAATATATGAAATGAAAATAAGTGTTTTTTAAAAAAATCTAAAAAAAACTCATTTTATAATAATAGAACAAAAATAAAATATTTTCTTAGACCAATCCATTGTTTTTGAAAAGAACATTAAGTATTTTAATAGTTAACACTGATGCATAGAGACTCCTTCATTAAAAAATAAATGATTTCATGTATCGAAATATACCAGAAAAGAGGTGCAACATAAATGAACAATAAGGTAAAACACATTACAAACTTTCAGATGAACTCCAAGAGAGAAATAAAAAAATTATCCAATGGATCCAAATTTATTCTATAGAAGTTGAATGAACAAAACAACCCCTTGGTGGTTATAAAAAAATTCTAACTAGTAAAGAATTGGGACAATTTATAAACACAAATGAGTAATATATCAAAAAATTAAAATACCTTGTTTAAAATAACCATTTAATTTGTATCATTAATTTAATGTTAAATAAATATGTTTTAAATTATTTTAAAATAGGATTCACAACCTTTAATAGAATATTTTAATTAAATACTTAAAATTTTAGGCTTTTGAAACATTAAAATTTATTATAGAGGAATTCTAAAAAAGCTGAAATGAAACGATTCATTTTTTCTAAAATGGGTTTTGTGTATGGATATTGTGGTTTTACACATATTTATCTCATACCCATTTCATGAGGGTAGGTATTTACCTTTACCGAACATTTGAAATGTAAAGGATTCTTTTACACCGAGTTTTGATTACCAGTACACATCGTTCAAACACATAGGGTAACCATTATGCAATATCTAAGATACACTTACACAGCCATTAATAACACTAGATTACCCTTATATAAACATTTAAAACTTTAGGTTTCTTATGCATGGTTATGGATTACTATTAAATAGAGAAAAAGTTTCCTTTACGTGTCATTTTTAATGAAGGTATTTTCCTTACATGTAGATGGGATGAACCTTACGGTGTTCATGAAACATAGAAATTACCTTTACATAGCTCAGTGAAAACTCCTCCAACCTTTATGTATACATTGAGAGAAATTTAATAGACCTAAATAAAGTATAGGTGATGTATAAGTGTATGGATTTCATTGAGATTTATTTAAATTCAAAATAAAAATATTATAACTTGAAACCAACTAGTTTTCTCTATAACATTTTAAATTAAAAAATTTACAAAGCACCCCAAAAATTTCTAAAACAAATATAATCAATAAAACCCAAACAAAGAAACTGAATGAAATTTTTTTGTACATTAAAATTATATGAAAAATACTAATTTTTCCCAAGAAATATCTTTTGAATTCTAGACATGGAAAAATATAAATTCTTCATTACCCCAACATTTATTTTTCCTCACTCTTTTCATGGATATCCTATCGTCACTAACATAGTACATTGACCAAAGTAATTTTTTCCATGAATTAACATATCATGGTGATCTATATTAAGAACTAAATTTTCATGCATAATGGTGTTAGGATTAATACTATTTTCTATCATTTAATCACACAGGAAGTGTCAGATTGATACCTCTTTGGTAGGAAAAAATGAAATACATAATAAATCAATGTCAATAGTGACAAAAAGTCCAACCAATAATCAACATTTATAAGATGTTAAAAAGCCTAAAAAGGGAAACACCATAGTTCCAACATCCCATTCTTAACCATACAATGATATTTCATGAATGGAGAGATAATGGGAAAGACCCAATCACTGAACTCGAACTCTAGTTTCTAAATATGACAATACTCAAAGGATTTATAATTAATTTGAGAAATCACTAAACTCGTATAGATCAAAAGCTCTTTCTATATCATATCTCAAATAATGCCCAGTCCAACTATGGACCGATCTCTCAACTCTTCCTACTATAAGGGATATTGACAAGGGATCCCATTCAACTCTTCAGAGGGTCCTATTTTAATTGAATCATGATAAATACTATTATAGAAAAATTTAACTAATGAATGATGTTATTCACATGAACAACCAAAATCAAGAATACATCCCTGAATCATATCCAAAATAATTCAAATAGCTCAATCAAATTTCCCTTCTGTCTAAGTATGGTTGATAACACTTAACTTTATTTGGGTAAAAATCTCCTCATAAAAATGTTTCTAAAAATTGGTTTAATTTGTGGGTCCCTCTTATGGAGTAGTCGATATTTCTCAATTATCTCTTGATAAGGCTTAATCTAACTGAAAACCTCTCTCCAAACTAAGCCCAATATAAGGATGATTAATAAGGCCACCAAAACAATGCTTCAAAATGTTCCATTCTAAACGTATTTTGCGAACTATTTTTATAAGAAAATTTTACCAAAGGTATATTATTTTCAAATAAACCACCAAAATCAACCTCACACACCTAAAGCATATCCTGAAGAGTAATAATAGATTTCGTATTTTTCCCTTTTATATATGGTTGGTATGTTAAGAATAACCTCTATAGAATAACCATCACATTTTAAAAGTCATTCTAAAACTACATTTAATTAGGGTTTTTGTGTCCCAATAATTTTTAAAGGGAAACCAATGAAGCTTCACAACCTCTTAGATGTAATATTGGGTGAGATAATCCACCTTATTCATCTCCTAAATAGGGATAGAATGATAAGATTTAATAATTCAATGAAAAATCACAAAAACTATATTATTCCCTCTAAAATAATGAGTATAAATAATGAAAAGGTCCAAATATATCTTATTATACTTCCTTACATGGATGAATAATGGTTACGAAAAACCTGTAGGTTTCATGATCTCCAACTACATTCTCTGATAAGTAAGGCATCATTATACATAATGTACAACCGATTGACTCATCCTAAGACACCAATATAAATATCTCATATCATGATATATCTTGATCATGCTAGACTCTATAGACTAACTAAACCCATGTCCAGTGTTCATTGACTCTTACCCTAGAGATATGGGAATAATTAACCTTCTTTTGAAATAAAAAAACACCAATGGGAGACCAATGAAATTTTGTTTAGGTCTCTCCACCATTATAGATTATACGAAATCTCTATAAATTGGAGTTCATTATGAGTTCGATCTGAATACGGTTGTTAAATGATGATTTGTATATTATGGAATCTAAGAACACCTTCTCACTATCTACATCCTTTCCCAAGCTCATATTAATAAATATTCTCTTTAGATATCATTATTCCAGTAATTATTTCATGTTCTAGTTTTGTAACTTCCATCAAAAATCATCAATGGCCACATTCCCTTTTCGAATAGTATAAGAAATATAAAAATTCAAATTCTTATGGTACTCAACCTAGAGTATCTATCATATTTTAAGATTTATATAACTAAAACTATTTTCGATGAATTTAGGATAAGATCATACCATATTATGTCAACCAAAGAGATAGTGTCACCGTGTTTCGAGAGATTACATCATATCTTTTAAGACAAGGTCATTGGTAGGATAGTTATTCTTATAGGAAATTAATTTTCAAGAGCTATAGTCCACCACCTTTTCAACCTACATCAAGAAACAATACAGTACCATATCTAAGGCATCATAGAAAACAAAAAAACCTAAATAAGGTTAAACAATAATTAGAATTAGATTTGATGTCCACCGCTTATTTTGTTCCTCAAAATATATCTAACATTTTTCATTACACTAAAACATAACATGATTATAGGTTTGAGTTATCATCTTAAATGTAATCATGGAAATGTCTTGTACATACTACATATAATAACTAGATATATCCCAAAATCTCTTAATCTTAAACACATTTGTAGGTTTCCACTGAGGAATAACTTCTAGAATATTTTTTGGATCCACTGAGATTCCCCTCTTGATAAAACATGGCCTAGAAACATCACATACATGATAAAAAATCACTATTATAAAATACTTACATACAGACAATGTTCCTTCAATATTATAAGGATGATATTAAAGTGGTCATTAAATTTCTCCTTTGACATGGACTATACAAAAACATCAGCCACAAGAACAATAATGACAATGTACAAGAATTTATGAATTATTTTCCTCAGTAATTCCACCAATATCATAAGAGTGTTAGTGTTGATGAAAGGCATAACATGAAACAAAAAAACCCCATATGCATTCCTAAAATTTTAATTATTTATATCATGTTCTTGTAATCTAATCTAGTGGTACCATAATCATATGTATTTCTATGAAATGAATCAACATCCTCTATATTGATCAATAATGTATTCATTCCAAGGATAGGGTAATATATTATTAATAATCACCTAAATATGATTTACGTAATCAAAAAAATCATCAGGATTCGAACTACCTTAATTGTAAGGATTCCATAAAAATACCATGGTGATACACTAGGGTGAATAAATATTTTTCCCAATAGATCCACAAGATAAACATTTAAATCCTTTAGCTCAATGGGTTCAATGCACTATGATGTCACAGAGATGATGGGACTCAAAATGGGTCAACTATAGGATTCTCATGAGGAATGAGTCTTGAATATTAATATCATGGATGTGAAAGAACTATTTTTTGACGAATTTCCTCTTAAATTAAAAAATAATACATCCAATTATACTAAGAGAAAATTTCTAGAATCAATGGATGAACTCCACAAATCATCATTAAAAACATTTAAGTGACACAAATTTAAAGCTATCATGGAATCCATAAAATCAAAGAAATTCATTAATAAAAAAATATGTTATCTAAATAAAGTCCAAGATAAGTTCATCAAATAAAGACAAAAAATAACCTCAAACATGATAAAAACCCTAACCACTAAGGGAAACATAAGTTCAAACATAAAAATGAGGTGTCCATACACCCTTTCACTCTTACTATCTAAATTATAATGAACCTTCCACCAGACTTATATATACCCTAAACCGAACACATGAAGTTTCATCACATTTTAGGATAGATATTGTTTATAATGCCATTTTGTAATTAACCATCCCAGTTTAACATGACACATCACCCTTGATTAACCACCCCAAGGTAAAGATCAACAAAATAACCCAAACAATGTGCATGAATAACCAAAATAAAAATAAATAATAGGTTATAATGATAAATAAGAGCACACATACACGATACATACAACATAAATCCAAAATTATATAATGAAAATAATACCCAACAAGATAAAAACCACGTCTCCATGTGACAAACCATCACCAACATTCTATCTTTCAAAAAAATACAATGATAACCAAGAGAAGTTAGGGAAAACATAATTGAATTCTATATACCATATTCTAGTAAAACAAGAACAAAAAATGCACAATTGAAAAATTTGGGTGTAAGGAAACATCATGATATATATCCACCAAAGAAAATATATAATTTATAATACCATTACCATTATTAGATATATAATTAAATAAAGACTCATTTATAAATCAAAATCAAATGGATACCATTTTATAAAAAATCTTTTGGTTTCTTCTTAAGGAATTTATTATTAAATAAATAGAAATATGATGAGGAAATTATTAATAATAAGAAGTGGAAATTAGTATTAATAAAAGGAGTACCAAAAATTAAATATGTGAGCAATAAACATATATCCATAAAATCATTTATAATACCAAACACAAATTTCTCTATAGCCTGGAAGAATATTTACTCAATCAAGTGAGGGATCATTAAGTCACCATAATTTAGTTACTACTAATATTGAGTTATTCCACAGTCTATCAATATCACAAGACAAACCCCTTGTGGTTCCACACCTATTAATTGTTTCATACATCTATACTTGAAAAACCCATAGTTCCCAAAGTGCTATGTTCTCCAAATAAATTAAATAAAACCATGATCACATTAATATAAAATTTATAAAATAAAGAACCATCTCTTTTATGATTGAAAATAAATTTTAGTGGTTAATCCATTATTGAAACAATCCATCAAAAATATAAAATGTTAAATCACATTTTAATGAAATAATCAATTTAGAAACACATTTTATAATATGTTGAAATCCAAAACTTATTTTTCTAAACAAAACCAAAAGATTTAACTAGATAATTGAGTATTTCATGAGTTAGAAGATATGTAAAAATAATGCTACCTAATACTAAACCAACTACCACTAGTCTCAAAATCCACTAAAAGAGTGGGGATGATTAGAACTCTAAATAAGAAACCATTATGTTGATCTCCAGATATAGAAGAATGAAAAAATTATCCAACGGGACCAGATATCACTCTACTATTGCTAAATGCTAAAAAATACACCATGTGGATATCAGAAATAATAGGTAGCAAAGAATTTGGAATATTTAAAAATACAAAATGATTACTAGTTCACACAATTATTACCCCCAATTTAAAATAACAAAATAGTTTTTATAATTAATCAATTATTTAATGTGAATAGTCATAAAACATTTAAAATTAGAGTTACAACTGTTAATGAAGCATAAAAATTATATTTACAAGATTTTTTTCTTTTTATGGAAAAAATCTAATAATTTCTTGATAAGGAAGATGAAATGAAAAAATTAAAAAATAGAACTACATAAGGATGTGATGTCTTACCATTATGATACTCCTTGTCGTCATGTGTTGTTATGTTTTTTACCATTGCATGATATTTGAAAAGTAATAGTTATCTTTACATAGCATTTGGATCACCAAAACACATCCTTTAGAAACATGGAGTTACCCTTATGCAATGTCTGAGGCACCATTCTATATCCTTTGAAAATAATAGCTTACCAATACTCAACCTTTGAAAACTAATTTTGTAATTTATGAATATAAGGAATTAATTTTTTTGAGAGGGATTTTCCCTTGAAAAACCTATGTTAATAAGGATTTAACCTTATATAAACATTGGAATACCCTTACACATTCCATTAAATAGAACATATAACTTTTCATTACAATGGGAACATTCCACTTTCCTATACGCAACCTTTTAAAAATATGATTTTCCTTTTTGAAAATCATAAGACCTAAAAATGCGTAAGGATTATATTGGAAATTATATAATTAACACTAAAATAATGATAAATATGACCCAAAATAATTTTCCCATGATCATTTAAAACTAATAAAGTTTCCTAGTAGCCCCAACACATCGAAAACCAAGATAAAACATCATAAAACCAAGTACATAACAGATTCTAATGGCATGGATGTTACATTTTTTACATTTTTTTATTTTTATAGTGACCTCCTATGAAAAACATCAAGATAATAATTTGATAAATCATTCCAAGTTCACCTCTATACTATGTCTATATAATATGTCAAATTTTATTTTATTATTTTTTTTAAAAAACCCATAGCTATATTCCTGAAATTATATAAGGAGTTAATTATAATTAAAATATCTATTTAAAGTTTGATTTTATGATATGATGTTGGATGTTTTTGTGTAACCTGATTATGTTAATCATTTCTTATAAATTCTATTCTTTCTTATTTATATATAATGATTGTATTATTTTTTTAATATATGTTTAAAACATAATTTTGGGCTTATTATTATATTATAAGTGGGTCTTAAATTATATCTCTAATGATGTATTGTGTAATTTTGAATATTTCTAAAATATTAATGTTTATAAATGAAATAGTTATAATTTTATACATTATTATAAATTAAAATGACATATTTTAATTTTTTCATTATTTTATCACGAATAAAAATTATTCCTTCACCCATTTTAATTATGCTTGATTAGTTTTCCAATTCCATATCCTTATAATTTATACCATTATCATTCCATATTCTATCTTTATCACTAATTAACCAATTATGATACTATGTTTTACTTATCAATCTCATGGTATAATACCTTTTTATGCCATATTCTAATATCACTCATTATATTTATCCCATATTGGGATCCCTATTCATATTCTATTAGTATATCTAATTTATAATGTTTCCAATGTATTTATTTAATTCTTATGAAAATGAATCCATCTCAATTTTTTTCATGTATTCCCTTAAGAGATCACATTAATTTAAAAGGTTTATGTCATATTTTTTAAGGTCAAAGATAACGAATATGATTATTTTTTATGGTACTATATATTTGATGATTTAATATGTACATTTTATCAAAGAAACTAGAAATCTAATTCTTGGAATATTTTATCCAATAATTATTTATTTAATATATGAAAATTATGTAATCATTATAAAGAATTTTTATGTATGAGTCTAACCATGTCCAAAACACATCCATTATGGATGGAAAAGGGAATGCTAAATGTCTAATATATTCTCTAGAAGGTAAAATTATGGATTTATGACCTTCTTTTCTCCCTCCAATGTGATATAATATTTTTAATTTTATGAAGATATTTAAATCAATCCATTTCATAAAAACATTATTATATTGTTTCAAATATCATATACATTAATATATAAATAATCTGAAATTCCCCATTCGTATATATGGTAATTCATACGTTTAATAATTTCATTAAATTTAGTAGGTATATTATTGACCATTTCTATGTACATTTCATTAATAAAGACTATCCTTGATGAAAACTCATAGTTCTTCACCATTATCCAAAATTTTGGTCCTGAAATTTATGTTAAATTTTATGTTGCAATTATAGTGGAAATGCTTTTCCAAAAATTAATGGTAAATTTCTTATATTATTCTTGTAAATATTTCTAATATAATTTTACCATTTAGATAGATTGGTTTTATAAATGAAATGATAATATAGGGATATGAATCTCTATCACAAGATTGTATCAACTTGTTATAGAATAAAATCTAAAAATGTTAACATTTCCATAAAATTGTATATTTCATTATCCCATGATAACCATAGATAAAGGTTCCTTCTAAATATCCAGCACATGAATAGATATTATTGTAAGTTTTTTAGGATTTTAAAATCACTTCTTATCACATCATGGTTATTATTTTTAAATTTCCCCTAAATACTTCCATACTTTTACTATAATAGTGAGGTAGTGTGATCCAGTATTTGAACCCCTCATCGAATGGTTGAGGAATAACTTAGAAAATTAATTCTAGGTCATGTAGACCATGGTTTGGTCATCCCCATGAAAGACTCAAGAAACATCAAGTATCCTGATTTTTAAATTTATATTAATAACTTATCTTTTTTCCACAAAGATGATGAAAAAACCACAACCTCAATCAGAAATACAATCAATAACATTTATAATGTCTTATGGTAGGTTACAATATATTATTAATCATTGGTTATTTTATTAAAATGTGTTTTGTTATCGTATAAAATGTTCAATCACGAACTATTTTAATTTAAATAAATGGACTTCAACTATTTCATTATTTATATTTACCTCACTTTAATGGGATAGTTAAACGATCATTCATGGAAGTATTTGTTTAAAATATTTCCTCACACAAGAGAAATAGGAAAAGATGAAACCTTTCATGGGTGAAATGAATCTGAGTAGTAAATTTATTTATTTTTTCTATGTTTCTCTATTCCATCCACATTAATCATTAGAAAATTGAATTACCCACGTTTCTAAACACAATAATTATGAATGATGTCTACTATGATGGTGTGAATGAGTGAATATTTATCACATTTTCTTGGAAGAAATATATTATTACCATTTAAATGGTTGGGATAATCAATAAGAACATAATTATTTTTAATAACTGTCCCATTAGAATATAAACATGGGATCTTCTCATATCAAACTGTGAGTCTAGAATTTTCTTAAGTTAAGGGTTGATTGAGAAACTACTTATTAGAAATCAATTATACATGTTCAAAAAAATTTCTATTTATGATAAGGAATCCTATAATGATACTCTATACAAAACATTTTAGATTTCATGAAGATATTAAACACTAAATTTATCGGGATCCAGGTAGCTAAATCACTATGTCTCAGATGTCAATGATTTACTAAAAATTATCAAACACATATATATTAAAAATATGATATAATATAAAAAAAATTCATGTTTTCATAATAAAAAGCTTCATCCAATAAATCTAGGATTTTTATTTCATAACTACAGACAATATTATTTGGGGTTCATTTCTATTGGGAATTCTAAATTCTGGGTTTCAAAACATATTCTACATGGTGAACTATTGCATCATACCTAAAATAGATATATTTTTTGTAAAAATTACATTCCAATTTCTAACTAGCTATATATCTATAAGCCCTTGTACATTGGCCTACCAACTAATTATAGATTAAAATAGGCTTCTCTTATGGTCATATTATTTTGGGGTTTTTATTACAAAAGTTATTTTTCTATCAACTTTTATTCTTGAAATGTGTATTTTCATATTAAAATTGGGACACCTGTCTTCAATCTTCCATAGAAATATTATTTCTTATTATGGTTTTACCTCCTTCAAGGATATAATTATTTTTCTTTAGGAGATTAAAAAATTGATAAACTTCTTATTAAATCCTTTTCATCATGAATCTAAAATATCTAGATGGATAAAATTCTTTTCAGTTTAAATTTTATTGCATGAACAGAAATATAATCATAAAATGTATTTTTAGGGATGTTAATATAGATCCAAAAAATATAATATGTAGTATGAATAACCATATCAAGGTCTCCATCACTACTAATCTTCTTGTAATTAATTACATACTAAGGAATACAATTAGTCCAATGCTTTAATACGAACACCACATTTGACATTGAGGATCAATGATAACATTAATGGTGCATTATTGGGTTCTCTAATACAAGAAAGGTGGCGGTGTATTCAAAACATAAAGGGTGTCATTAAGGGTATATTTAATCTATTTATTTGAAACTAAATATATATTTAATGCAAACATTAGGATATTATTAATTATTTAATGTGTATAAATAACATATTCTGGGTAAAATTCATATCAAAGGTGATTCTCAATATGTTGTCAATATCATTACAAGTTAATCAATTTCTCAACAATAGAGTATTTATAGTTATAGGGTGAGGTGTCTCAAATACCTGAAAATAATATAGGTATTGTTTTAACACACATAAAATAATGAAAACATTATTTTTTATTCTAATTTTAAGAATGTTATGGGGGGATGAGGATATTTTTGGACTTTCTATATTGGTGATAAATTAATTCATTTTTGTGAATTTAATATATGGACTAATTCATACATTATACAATAAAACCAATTATTATTATCCCTTGAATATTTATCAATAAATATTTTGGTATAGGCCCCACCCATTCATCAACCTCATGATATTTGATTATAGTTGATTCTTAATAGAAAACAAGAAATATATGTTTCAAGCTATGTTTTCATTTTATGGTACAATATTTATTTAATAGTTAATGGGAGGTCCATAGTTTTATAAATTGCCATAATGAATTTAATGACTGAGATAACTATGGTATAGAACTATGAGGATCCTTTCCCATTATATATTATTCCATAGTGACTCTCCCCCTATCAAGTACTTATAGATCATCCAAAAAAACAAAAAAATTTACATAACATGAAATTAATACTGACTCATCTAATATAAATTTCATTTACATTTCTTTCTAGGTACCTATATATTTTAAATCAATATATATAGTTCATTACTTTTTAAGAAATCATACCAAAATTTAATTCTACAATCAGTAATCGTACATAGATATTCATTGAGAAATTGGGAAATATAAGAAATATGTGTGACCAAATTTCTAGTAAGGGTTAAAACCTTATCAATTAGACTTAGATGGGTTATCAATATATCCAAAAAAGTGAGAGGCATGATAATTGAAAAATTAAATGAATAAAATAATATATTAATAAAATAATAAGACTTGATCATGTCACATCATTTCATAGACAAATGTCGTGAAATAATTTTGAAAACAATGATATTTAAATAATAACACACCCAATGGTGCATGTTCGTTACTTTATAAGAAAATAATCATAAACCACGGTGACATAAAATCCAAATGTGTCATAATAAAGGAATGTGGAAGATACATGATCCTAGAATATCATAACATGTGATAGGGTTCCCTATCATGTTGCTTATAATATTGTGGGTGGGATTTACTCCAAATCCACATTAAAATATTTGATTTTATTAATATTGAGAACTATAACTAAATTAATCTCATTATAGTTTAATATATTGTCCCTGTGAAATGTGAAAACATAACTAAGAGGGGTGTAAATTGAGTGTCACAACTTTTTCAAAACTCTACTTCTATATTTAGACCCTTTAAACAACTATGGACTTGGACATCTAATGATAGTTAAAGATGGTTAATCTTTTTTTAACACTGTAAATACCTAATATAATGTCAATTCCAAATTTAAAATCACATAAATATTTTGAAAAGTCTCTAAGTCTCAAAATAATCCTTATGTCTTCCTTGTTTGGGATGTCCAGGACATATATTCTTCACTGAAATCAAAATAACCAATATACAACTACATTTAGCTTAAAATCATCTTAACATGATGTGATCCATATTTCCCAACTTTGGTTACTGTATTACAATGTTTATAATTCCTTATATTTCACAATAAAACAGGTATACCTCCATAATATTATTCATAATTTCATCTCAGGATTTGCATTTCAACTTCTGCCTTTGAAAATAGATAATCTATATGCACTGGGTGGATATGCACCAATAATATAAAATCTTTTTCATAACCCAGAAAAATTCTAAATCTTCCTAAAATTACTTCTAAAAAATACACGATACGTGATATTTGGATCACTATATATTCTATTTTCATATTGAATATAGTGATTCCTACTCACCTTAATTCTCAAAAACTATGAGGTAAGACACCAAATATCATGACATGCACTATTGGCCAGTCTCCAATATTTTATTATTTCATTTTCATAAAAACCCAATTACATGCATAGGTTTGAATCACTATTCATTTTCTTATTATCTAAAATATGCAACATCTTCCCCCACATTCTTATTATTCCTCAAGATCTCTATTTATTATTAGTTCTCTCTAATTTTTTTTATTTTAAGTAAAGACTCCATGTTGTTTGGTTGTATAGATTCATACAATATTTATCTTAAATCTCCTCAAGATAAAAACTACTAACATTCAAGGGTAGATCATGAAATTTTTCATTAATTTCAAATTAATAAAATGGTTGAATGGATACATTTGATTCTAGTGCATAAGTACAATTATAGGATACCATTTACAGTTCCTATGTATTCCAATGAAAACTCAATGATTATTTTTAGAATATCATCATTGAATTCATATTTGTTTAAAACATGGATGAAAAAAACTATTTCTATATTCTTCTCCTGGATTATCTAATTCATCATCATAAGTTACCTCCACTTAAATACATGTGTATTTTTATTTATCAGTATCAAATTTGAATACACAAAATCAATTGAATAAAACTCTGTTATCATCGTGGGATATATGAACATGAAACAGGCACATAACATGGCTTAAGATTGAAAAAAATGTATCAACTAATTACTTTTTGTCATTTATTCATATCAATCATCTTAAATAATAAATTACATATTTCAATAATGAATATAAAAGATTAATCTGAAAAAATTCTGCATATTTCTTTTAAACTGGATAATTTTTTTAATCATTTATGATTCGTAGGTTTACTCAACTGTGATCTCATCATTAATTACTCATCTGATGCTTACATTATCAGTTAGAAAATATTCATGAAATTTTAATCAGATGATAATGGATTAAGCATCATTATATAGATCATTATTCTAAATCATTAACTGATATAATCTTTTATTTTTTAGTATATTGAAATATCTAATTTTAAAAGTGTATCTTATCTTGTGGTAACACCATTTAACTTAAATGAAACAAAAATAAATAATATGATTCACCAAACACATTTCCATGATTAAATTATCTCACATAGGTCTCAATCTCAATAAGTGGAAATAAATTCCTTTTACTTTTTTTATAAATGCATAAATTATATTACTTATAATTTATAATTCATTAATAAATTATTTTATTTGTAGATAAAATAACATGGACTTTTTTCTACACAAGTGTGTCTTAATTTTCTATATGTTTTCCAACCATTCTATGTGGAACTCGATTTAATTGCGTAGTTGATTTATAAAATAGATAATATAGATAATTTTCATTAACATAGAATAATTAACTTATTGTCATCCCACATAGTATAAATTCTTTTTTAATTTATTAAAATTTCATCTTGAGTATAGAGATTCTATAATTTCATCAAATAAACTCTATATATTCCTTAAATCAGAAATGTACATTCTCCAATCATCTCAAATCTTCTCAGAACATCTCCAAATAATTATGGGGGATATTCAGAAAAATATAAACTTATTCAGGCATATCTTCAATGTATTATTTCATATAAGATACACATATTACAGTATTCCAACAAACTCCTCTATTGATTCACATATATATCATCTAAATTAATCATGATCCATTTCTATTCAAATCATCTCCACTTCAACCTTTATAAACTACAATCATGATAAAAGTTTTATTAAATTTAGCTTGGTGAAGCTTTCTAGTCTATGTACAGTAGTTGGATCCTTTATAGATCGTCTCTATTTTCAACTTCAAAAGTGACTATGTCATAAAGTTATCCTCTAGGATTTGGAACTTAACATTGACCGTATTATTATATAAAAATTTTCTAATTTAATGGCTCTAAAAATTCTTTTGATCTTTCTTTTCCAAGTACTATGGTCTTATTTATTCCAATGTAAACCCAATTGAAATAAGTACAAGTTTATTATATGATGGTGTAAACTTCTTCACCGAATACCTTATAATTGTATTCAACTTTAATCATCAACTTAGTCATTTATTAGATCCTTACATGATTATTAATAACAAATGAATCACACAAAAACCATGGAACATAGTTGTAAATAAATAAAAATCTTAAATTAAATCTATAAAAATATGCACCCATTCTTTCATGACAACATATACACATATATTTTTAAAAAATTAATATTATATAAATATTAAATCCAAAAATATCATATAATGATAAACCAAAAAAAAAAATAACCTAATGAAATAATGAATCTCTCTTGATAAAAACCATGAAATCATTATTTTATTGTATATGGAATTCAAACAGTATAGAATAAAATTTATTTATCCAAGTAAAAAATTTCTATAGTCAATGAAATGTAAATATAGAAATATTAATACACATTAATTAAAATAATTAAGAAAAAATGTTCACAATGGAAATGATTTTTTAGATTTCTTTTTTTTAAATAGTATATTAGAATGGAAGAAATAGTAGCGATGGATCAATCCATTCATATGTATTTAATTCCTACAATACCATGGATAAATATACATTTTTATAATGAATAATGGTGATATTCCTCCACAAAAATGGATTTTAATGGTTATAATGTGAGATAATATAACAAAAGTGTCATTAAATAGTAGAATTCAAAAGTGTATTGAAATGAATAAAAAATATTTTTGAATAAAATTATAAGCAATCAACAATTATAGAATACTATTTCTTAGTTTTATTCTCAATATAAAAATAAGTAAAATTTCTTTTTTTTATGGAACATAATCATGTTATTTAATTAATGAAATGATATTTGAAAATAGAAACCATAGAAAATATGTTATAAAGTCATTAAAATAATCTTCTTTAGTTTAGAAAGTAAAATTAAATATTTTAAATTGAAATTGTTTCCCCAATATTTTTTTATGTTTCTGTAAAATAAGTGAAATAAGTCTCTTTAAAAATATTTTCAATAGAGGGAGAGAAAGGATTTAAAAATGATAATTTAAAGAAAAAAAATCCTAATAATGGAATATTGAAGTGAAATAGTTCTACATTAGTAGAAACACAGAGGGATAGTTAGTAATTAGAAAATATTCCCCAATAAACATCATAGTCATTATCCTAAAGGGATAATAGGAAGGGAATAATGAGGATTTTAGTATCCCATGAAATTAAAGAATAATGAAGATAAAATAATTTAAAGGTATAATATGAAAAAAAGAGGATGTTGGAGAGATATATATTGATTGAGATCATAAACATAAGATGCAAAATGTGATTGATAACATTACTACCGAACAAGGTTGGAAAATATTTTTGAAAATTTAAAAGTGGTAATGAGGAAAATAATATATATGTCCTCATATCCATATATTCTAACCATTTTCATGTTTATTAAGCCGATGATTCTTATAGGTCTCTTGGATTATGTTTTGATGTGATTGGATGCTACAAGGTGGAATCAATAAGAGTGTCATGTCATGAATATAGGGTTCAATGATTGGGTGAGATAATGACTCAAATCTAGTCGAATTGTATATGTGTATACATCAGCTACATGGAATGATCCGTTATGTCGATGAATTAGTATCATGATAAAAACATCTACGTTTATCATCAATAAGAGTAAAATAGATTTTTTGATCCATAATGTATTTCATATACATGTATACATCAGCTATGTGGAATAATTATTTAAGTGATCATCTATGTGGGAAATTTGGCCACGTGGAGAATTAATTTTAATAGGGAATTTGGAAATATGGTCTAAATAGATTCTTGGGTGATCAAGCTGACTAGGAATTAGAACTATATGGGAAGACGAATATGTGAGGCTTTTTTCTTCATGGTGCTTCCAACTACTTGAAATCACGTACATGGAGATTTTTGCAATATCCAGTAAACAAACCAGAAGAAATACTATTGGAAAACATTAAGGAACTTAAATGGATGATTTTTTAAGGGTAATTATAAACATGAATTTATAATCTAGTAATGGAAGTAAATGCACACTTTTACATTGAGTTTAATGAGATCTGAACATGTTGGGATTAAATTATTTCTATTATGGAAATTACATTCGTCATATATATGTTAACTCTAAATCAATAATCCTTTATTTTCCTCCTTGTTTCTTACCTTCTCTCAAAACCAGACTTCTATAACCCTTTCCTTGGAGATTAGGGTCCCTTCATCCTGTAAAATGTGTTCTATAGTGGTGATCCCAACTTGTGTGTGCCCCATGTTTTACTATAGTATGTCACGTAAAGCATATTTCATCCTGTTCGGGGATTTATATCCTATATTTTATTATTTACATAAATTCACAATATTATTATGGTTTATCTCATTAGATGAAAATATAACAAACCAAACAATTTTTGAACATGGATAATAATGAATGGGTTTTTTTATTTCTTCCATGATAATGATTTCCCTCTTCATTCACTAGAAAGTGTGTTATATATAATATTCTAGTTAATATTTGTTTATAATTTGGATTTTCATTTTATCATGGTTAGAATTGGTAAATAATGTATAGATGAAATTAATTAATAGTTACTTTTATAAAATATAATAAATGAATAATCCAGTTTGAATCAGTTTATTCTTGTAATTTTATGACAATAAAATTGATGCAATGTGTATTTTTAATTAATTTGATCATCTATGTGTTAATGGAATTAATAATTATTGTGAATCATGATAAATAATTTTGACTATAATAATAAATGGAAAGAAAATAAAAATGTTTTTAATTCTAAGAATGTGTTGGTATTTTAATGGTATGTTTTATTTATATTCATTGGTTATAAGTATTTTGAACCTATGAATAATGAATGAGTTAGTTAAAGATGCAACAAAACTAGTTTTTTGATAAATATAATTTCTAGAAGCTGAGTTTCTCATCCTCTGGAGGTGTTTGAGGGCCTTGAGATTGTTTTCATAAGAGCTTGTTTCTGTATGATGAATGGATTCATAGTTTTTCTGGAATAGGTTTTCCTTTTGGATATTCTTGTTTTTTATTTCTTAATTTGTAATTTTCTTTATATATGATCATCGTCATGTGATGTGATGAGGTGGGGATGCACATAAGTATTATAAACCTGGAATGGATAAAACTAGAATGGCTGATGTGATGTGTGGTTGGGAGGCCCTAATGATGTTGTGGTATTTGAATCCAATGATGTCGAGATGCATCAGGGTGTGAATGTGTCTATTGTGGATAACTCTAGAGATGGTGGAATGGGATGGAGTTGGGATAACCTTAGGATGTGATGTTTAGAGATACAATTATCACTTATTTATCTTTTTAATGGTTAATGGGAAGGTTCCTTATATTATATACATTCTAATCCCCACTGCTTGAGGTATCTAGATATGCTTAGTTGTTTGTTTCCTTATGGTGGAAACTTATGATGGTTTTCCTAGTGTTCCAGGATTATGAAATAATACTAAAAATTAATAAATAATTATTAACCATAAGGGTTGGTTTTGATGGAATGAAAATAATAAAAATATGATTGTCTTTAGAAACTGGGGACTCAGTTTGGATTATACTTGTCAGGAAGGGAATTTACTCTGATTATTAATGTAATATAATATGGATTAATGTTAATGGTTATTTTTATTAACATAAAATTAATTAATTAAATTAAATGATTAAAATGGTAGAATTAATTAATGTAGATCTTTAAAATTCTTGTGTTTTTATAGGATATCCTTTCATAATAGTGGAAATCGGATTTCTAAGGGATGATAGCTAAAGTTGAATATAATAATAGGTCAGGCATATAGTGTGAATGTGAGATATATTATATATTTTCTGTTTTATGATTTCATATTATTCCCACCCAAGTCGGTTAGGAGACTAAATCTCATGGGACCATAGGTGGGTGTTTCCCCAAACATTCTGATGGGAGGATGGATGGATAATTACCCTGCTAGACTTAATCTCTTTTATTGGTTGTTACTCATGATGGTATATACAGTGGCCATTTTCCCCATATATGTGTATAGGGAGTTGTGATGTCTTTTAATTATTAACACCCATATATCCCCATATATAGTATCCAACGGATTATTTTATATATGATGTGTATATGGTGTTATGGCATGAGGTACTTATATGTCTTATGGGTTGCGCTGGCTAGAGGTATAATACATGATGTATGATACACATCATACAGGAAGTGGTGTATCCTATAAAATACATTGTTACTATATATAGTTATTTCATATTAGATGTTTTGATGATTTGACGCATGAGGTGCATGTTGTGATGCCTTTCCTAAGTGTCTTTGAGATAGATAATTATTTTAGAGATAGGTGGAAGAAGACCTATGACATTATGGAAGACCTGAAAAACTATGAGAATGCGAGTGTGGGGAACCCTTGATGTTTAATTATTATATTATATTCTTTATTGTGTTTAATATTTTGTGATTGGTATCCATGGTGCGGCATGGAACCTAGATACCCTGATTTGGTGATGAGTTAGTTTCACTATAGTTCACTTTGATTTACCATTATTTCTTTATCTTCTATATGATAGGTTTTGGGTATTATCATACTATGTATATAATTATTAAAACCCACATATATATAAAATATTTTCTTGGATATCTATATTAGTTTGGACGTCAGGTTTGATATTACTAGCTCTTGGTTTTTCATCAGGAATTTGGGAATTGGGGTCACTGTCCTCATTACTTTTTTAGTAAATATAGTTTTATTTTCAGTTCTTATAGTACTATATATAATTCAACGTTTTTTCTTGGTTTTTTGTATATATATATCCAAGTAGTTATTGATTGTTTATCCTTATTATATCTCTTCTCTTCATGTTCTCTTAATGTGTAACGCCTCCCATATGCATGTTTAATATACCTTTTGTGCTAGTCTCCCACATGTGGCCTACTGGAGGTGGGACATGAGAATTCACTATCTACCTTATCGAATTTCTATCCAATGAGGGTTAAACCTTGTGGTGATGGGTTCATGAGATTTTGTTATTGGTTGTTTTGGTTGAGGGGTTGGAAAGAGTTTGGATTTTGGAACAAGTTTGAATTCCTGGTTTATTATAGAAATAATGTCAGCTAAGGGTAGTAAGTAATGTGAACATTAGAGACTGGTTATGACATGGCATTTAGGCCCCTATATAATATGATGAAAAAATTATTATATTCATTGAGCATACTAAATTAATTGATATGTGTTCTAGGTTAAAGACCTAGGAATGGATCATGCGTCGTTCTTCTATATTCAAATATTTTAAATGGGTGGACCATGGGATTGGTTAAAAAATATCATGATAACAACTGATTTATTAACTAATCTTAAATATTCCATATTATTGATTTAAAAACATTATAATTTTTAACTTTTGTGTTAATTGCTTCATGTCATGGCCCTTGTCAATTTCATACTGAAGATGTTCAAAATGATGTGCCACCATATCATCATAGTGTGGCGGTCAATGATAATGACACATAGAAAATGAAAGAATATATTTTATTAGTATATTTTTTATAAATTTGATGGAATCCATTTCATATTTAATCATAGAGAGTATTTTGGAGGATTTTGAGATAGCATTATGGTGAACCCATTCTTAGAAGGGGAACTGGGTTTTGTTTTCTATGATTATGAAACATGGAGTAGTGTGGAAGTGTTGGTTCTTATACCTCATTGATTTGAAGGATTCGATAGTCTTATAGGAGATGTTTTGAGACATTTTTTTGTATAGTTTCTTTATAAAAACATGAAAGAGTCTGGTTTCTGGGTTCTTCTTACACTTTTATATAGGATTTCTAGTGTGTGAGAGTTTGGGATCTGTTTTAGGACCTTTCTATGAAATTCATTAGAACTATATACAAATGAGGAAGTTTGGGTGAGGAATTTTGGGGAGAATTTTAATCTAACGATCTATAACTAGGTCACCCTATTTATACTAAAGATATATTTGTAGGTTATGATAAGAGAAGATTTTATCAAGAGGACACTGGCCCAAATTAGATCTCTTTGAGAGGGGACTGGCAAAGACTCCTCGTGATGTTGATATATGGTCTCGGGTTCCCCTTTTCCTAGATATAAGATATTTCGGTCATACCATGGTAATTCCAATCCCTCGTCATCTTGGTTGTCTATGGGTGGAGGATCTCATACTTATTCTAAGGAACCATATGCATTTTTTATGTATAGAGGCTCAGGTCATCAGTGTAACATCATGAGTTTTTATGAATTTACATTTTCAATTAAATTAAATTTATTTTATGAAATTTTTTACCCACAAAATCATGTTAATTTTTTTATACCCATAACAAAATTTCAAACTTGGTCTACATGCAACACTAACTTAGCTCGCATTTCATGCAACACTGAGTTTTAACAAAACAATGATAAATTATAGATATAGTTATTTAAACACAATAGTTATAAAATATTCATTAAACATAGTGATATGGAAAGTAATAAGTAATTATTAAATATTAATTATAATTTTTTTATATAAATAATAGTTTTTTATAGTAAAATACATGATTTTTGTTAAAGTCTTTTTATGTTTTGCAAATATTATTTTTCCAAATAACTATTTTGTATTTATTTTTTGAATAATAATAAAATTAATTTCTAACAATTTTATAAACATTATTTGATATAATAAAAATCTTTTTTTAATTCATGATTTTAAATTTATCTTAGGTTGAATTTTTGGTCTTCTTCTAAAATGTTTAATTGTTTAATGAATAGTGAAAAAATACGAATTTTATTTGTAAACTGCCTATTCATTTCATTTATTTATAAAGATACATCTTAATTTATATTTTTTTAAGGTATAATTAGGTCAATATTATACAAATTATCCAATTTATTTCATTGTAATCAATTTTATAATCAATTTTAATTCAAAATGTTTCATATTTTTCAAATTTTCCTCATTAAAATCATATTTTCTCGTTGCATATGTGGGGTTAATTTTAAATTAATATTTCCAAATTTTTTCAGTGTAACCTGTTAAAATATATTCAATAATTATAATATTAATTATTTACAATGTAAAATATGGGTAATACAATTTTCTACCAGACAAAATAGTGAATGTAATAAAAAATCAATTGACACGATCAAGGTAGAAATGGAATTACTATGGATTTATAATAAAATTATATGGGTAAAAAATGACATATAAATATTTATAAACACTATTTTCCTTATTTATTTAAACTCTAACATCTCAAATGTTCGATAATTTCCAAATTTTTACCCATGTGACATATGTAAAACATGGGACCACTCAATTCTTTTCAAAAATAACAAGTGTGTCATCTCCCCCAATTAAAAATGTCCAACCCTATAACCCATTATTCACACCTTTACCACACTTTGTTTTTTCCACTCCCAACCTAAATAACATAAAAAAACTTACCCACACACAATAAGACTTAATTTTTGTGGAAAACCATCCTCGGATGGCTGTAGTGAAATCCTTTTGAGAATACATGAAAAATAGTAGATTTTATTAAAGAGGCATCTTTATTTTATTTCCTCTTACAACATCTTAAATAATTATTATAAAATAATAATATAATAACATATGTATCTTACATATATAGTTATGTTTTTATGTTATGGTCTTGACCTAAAACCAACTACACTTCCATCAAATGGGTCATGAAATCATCACTCATGTGTATGGAAAACTACTACCTCATGAACCTATGTTATTCATTTTACCATTACCACCTCTCTAGGATAGTCTTAAAATTTTATTTAACAATTAAATATGTTATATATTATACTTATTATTTTATTATGGCTGGGTAAATTTTTTATCACAAATTCCATCATGCTTTCTAATTTTTTGAAAAATTATAAAATCGCACATGTGTATGGAAACTACCTCCTCACAAAACAATTTGATTCATTCACCTTTTACATGGAATGTGTTAAATTTAATTTTAATAAATATTTTTATTATATATTTCATAAAATTATATAGAATTTATAATATATATCATTTTTGTTACGTTATTTCAACCCAATATGAAAATGAATAAAAACATTGTTCATGCTTACGTATAGCCTTTCATCACAATGAACAGTGTATTTCATTTCATAAAATTTAATTTTATGGATAACTCTAAATACATATATACTTAAAATAATGGATATTTTTATCATTTTATAATTCTATAGATGAGGAAACTGTGATCAAATAAAGAGTACAAAAAAATAAAACAAATTAAAACAGATACAAAAAACAAAGTTGTTATTACTAGAAATGAAAATTTAATAACAAATTGTTAATAAAATGGAACTAAAAGGTCATAAAAATAATATATTGTATGATATATATGAATATATTTCTTTAATTTATGTATAAAATTTTTTATTTATTAAATAGGATCTTTGAACAAGTACAATGTAAGTCAAGACATAAGGTAACATATTTTTGTCTCACATTTATTTTCAATGAGACACAAGCCATATTCAACACATGTTTATTTTTTTGGCATGTATATACTGCATATGAATTTATATTATTCTTATGATACTTTAAATTATAATTATTAACATATACATTTTAGGATCACTCTTACACGATGTTTACGATTCAAAAGTTAGAAAATCGGCAAGGAACTTCTGTCACGATTTTCCCTCATTGAGACGTACATAACTTTATGAACATATATTTTTCATGACTGTATATACAGAACTATTGAAATGTACTATAAGTAATCTACAAATACTTTTTATATTTTATGTTTCCATTTTTTTATTCCTTCTTGGGGCTTCTGATTCAATGTTACCAATATGGTAATGGTGTCATGTTACAATAACATCATTTAAATAGATTGTTTATGATTAAGTCTACATCATTGAAACCATGTGGTCTACCTCTCAATAATTATCACTAATTTTTTTATGCTTTGTTTATTCATGGAATATCAATGTAATTGTTCCATTCTTCAAATATTTTATACTTAAAATAACAAATAAAGTTTTTTTTTAAATCCCACTTTATTGATTTCTTTGGTTAGAAATCTTTTTCATCTAAAACATTATTTTCTAAAATTGTTTTCAAAATATTTTAATAAAATATTATGATATTTAAACTAAATTTTTACGGGTTTCTTAATTTTCATAAGAAAAATTAAATATAATATTCATTTATTTTAAAAATAATATCTTTTTAGATTTAATGAAATGGTTAAAATAATATATTTTTAACATTCACAATAGGAATAGTATTTTTCAATTTCATTCCAACTCAATGATTTCACATTCCATTACAATTTTTCCATCTTATTTGTAAAGAAAATTCGTTACTTAATAATTTTTAAAAAGAAGATTTTAAATAAATCAATTAAAATTTAAAATTATTTTGAATGTGTTTTATGTTTTAAATTTAATTTTCAAAGGAGTAAATATAATTTCCTAAATAAATGTTTCAACTGATTTTACTATTTATGTGTTATTAGTTTTAAAAGATATTTTAAAATAAAATTATTTTCATAATTTTTTATGATTTTACTAATAATTTCCAATGACAATATATTTTCCTCTTAGAAATCGAATAAGTATTCTTTTAAAATTATTTTCTATCTAAGATGAGATTCATTGAATTTATTTTTGTTTTTTTGGGGTAATGATAAAATGATACCATTATTATTCATTCTCTAAATGGTTTGTTATTATGATGGAATGATTTTTATGAAACATGTTCCTCTCCATGGGTTATACCATGACAAAAAAATTATAAAAACATTTATTTTTCAACTAGTTATTTATTGATGAAATGATGAAATGATTCTGAAACCTATTTTTTCACATGTTATGTTATGATGAAATATTTATGAAACCCATTTCATTTAATGGGTTCTAGTATGTTTAGTGTTTTATATTTTGGTGCCACACATAACTGTTATTATAACTACGTGATGAAGGTTACATTATAGCCAATTACAATGGTAACATTATAACCAAATATTGGGGGAACTATATGTCCATCTGATGCGTTGGGTAAACATTTATCCCTCATGAGATAGACAAGACTAGAATAGAGAGTGAACCTAGTTTATTAGTGACTTTTTTCCACTATAATGTTCTTTGTAATGAACCATAACTTCTATGGTGTCATTTATGGTCATTTATTTCATGTCTAAAATGTTATTTTTATTCATAATTACATGTTAAAAATGTTATGCATGAACCATCAAACATATTCACAATGTAATGCAAGTACCTATATTTACTATCTATAATGTTATGTATGGACCTGGTTGATGTCCATAAATTTTTGTAGGGGGCTAGTTTCATGTCCTTAATATAACAAATTAATGTATCTAATTAATACGTGTTCACAATGATATAATTTGTTTTGTATTCTAAAAATATATGTCGTATGCTATGGTTTTTCTCTCATGAATCATGTTCTGTTATTCCCTTATCTTCTATTTCTTATAAACTCATAATCTTTATTCCATGACTCATGTTTACGTTTTATGAAAGGATACATATGAACTTGAAATACTATGTTCATTATCATATAACCTTAGGCTTATCATATGAATTAATATGATCATAGATTTATATCTCTTATGTTTACCCATACTACAAATATGATCTCACCATTTCTTATGTTTCCTTTCATCAAGTTATAAATAAATGTTTTATATAGGGTATTTCAATTAATAATACTAAATTGGAAGACCTTTGTGGGAAATATTGAAGACTTTACCCTAGATTAGAAGGTTGTTTTCCTTGTTTCCAATAGAACAAAACTATTATGGTCCACAGGTGCATGTTTGTCTAATGTAATGAATATTCAGGTAATTAGATATATTTTCGATGTATAGGAAGCCTAAGTCTCTATAATTGGTATCAAAGAAATCATTTAGCTAACCTTTGGAGACTAGTTTGATAAAGCATTATAGATATCCCTTGGTATATTTGTACAGAGTTGTCTACAGAGGTTTCTAAGGACAAGTATATGTATAAGTAGATGTATAAGAAAATTTCCTTTAATATTGGTAAAGTATCGAGAAAGTGGTTCCATGAAATTTCATCTATTTTTAGATACTACAAGTAGATGTTTTTATTAATCATATTTAACTTGGTATAAAGGCCATGAAATACAATATATAGAGCTATAATTGTTTGAGAAATGGTGGATAACAATTAGATTTATGTTACAACTAGTTTGAAACTCCCTAGGGATATGCTTTGGAAATTCACATAATTTACAAACAGTCTGGATGAATTATAATTTATAATTACTTTTAATGACATATATTAGGCCTATGGGGTCATATATTGAAAAGAATGAGTCGTGATTTAAACACCCCATAAGTTATATTTCATTATTATATGGTTCCCAGCTATGATTATTGATGTTCACAATATTATTTTGGTTTTAGTAGATGGAGGGAACCAGAATCAATCATGTTAACAATAAATCAGATATATAATTTAGTTACTTTGATAATCCAAATTGGATGATGACTGGAGAGATATGTATCATTATTATGTATAATCATCTATCATGATATATCATTGACTATGTCAACCTTTTTGAGATTCCTACAGAATCAATTAAGTCAAAGATGGGATTTTAGGAATGTTATCAAGGTAATTAACGTATTGGAATGATCATTAGGATTCTTATTTTTCAACAATATGGGAATAAGAACCTATAATGTTATCACAAATGGAAGGCAATATGTTTTATATAAGGAAAATAAGTGCACATAGTGATGAAGTTTCAATTAGTTCAATGTATTACGTTTATGGAACATGGGAATTATTAAAATCAATTCCCTAACCCAATAATTAACTTCTAGAGTATGGATGTACATATTCCATTTCATTCAATGAATTATAATGATTGAGTTACTTATGTATTGGGAATCAATGATTATGTGGAAGAATTATTTTCCTAATAGTATTTGGGTTGTAAGAGTCATTAAACATGTAATAAATATGTTATTTTTGGAAGAATATATATCTCTATTAAAAATAATGAATCCATCGTGGGATAATATTTTTGAGGTTGATCATATGTTCATATTCATAGACACCACTCATGAGGTTTTACATGATGTGATTTCATCAAGATTAAGAATATTTTGGGAAACATTTTATGAAAATACAAACATTTAGTTTTGAGGATGAATGAATATTATTTGAAATATGATTTTAGGTATTACTAAGATATATGTTATAACTTTTATTTGATGAAAAAGGACATCCCACATGTCAGGCAACAAACTACAAAATCTAGCAAGGCCACAGGGCATAAACCCACAACCAAAGGGTAGAAAGGATATAACCCCTACCATTGGCCTATATTGAATATTAATTTCGGTGTGTCAATATAAAGATATATACTATTAAGTATGTATCCTAGTTCTTAGTAAGTAATAAATTTAAGGATAAAAGAAAACGGAATAAAATGATGTTACAACCTGTATCCATACTATAAAGGAAATGTTAAAAAATGACAATTGATTTTTTTCATTAGAATCCCCAAAATTTCTCAATGGAATAATTATATATTGTTGGTAGTTGATCTTCATACTAATTCATCACACCTCATCCCTATAATAGAAGGCTTCTTCATGGATCATCTATCCATTATTTACATTAAGGATGTGTTAATGTTTCATGGAGCACCATATTCAATTGTATTTTGTCAGTATTTGAGGATTACGTCAAGGTTATAGAAATTTATTCAATAATATCTCGATACAGATTTTTGTTTCATCACTGTGAATCATCCCCAAACTGAAGGTTAGTATAAAAGAAAATTTCAATCCATAGAGGATATGTTGAGATCTTTTTATTTTTATATTAAAGGGGGTTTAGATCAACCCCTTCTTCATGTTGCGTTTTCATACCAAAATATCTTTAACTCAATAATTCATAAATATGCTTATGAAAACCTATACTGATATAGATGTATAGATGAAAATTTTTGAAATGTTTTTGTAGAGATAAAACTATTGGGACATGGGATAGCTGAATAAATGGAAGGGAAGGTCATATGTATTTAGAATCATATCAAGGCAGTTTTGATTTGGAAAAAAATATATGATGATAATCAAAACACTAATGTAGATTTTTTTATTAGTGACATGTTGTTTCTAGAAATTTCTTTAGGTAATAACGTTATTATATTTGGGAATAGAGGGAAACCAAGACCCAGGAATATTTGTCTCTTTGATATTCTTGATTATATCGTGAAGATAGTCGAACACTTGGCGCTTCCAAGGAACATCTCTAAATTCCACTATGAGTTCGATGTATCTATCCTGAGGAAGTATATACCTAATTATTCACATATACTAAACTTAGAGGTAATACTATTAGATTAAGAACTTCATTATAGGGAACAACATGTGGAGATTAGGTATCCTAGAAATGAATTTTTATCAAATAAGACTACTCACATTATCAATGTTTTTTGGAGACACCACTGGTTTGAAGAGTTTGTGTGGTAACTTTAGGATATTATTAGGTTGAAGTATCTTTATTTCGTTTTATCATACTGATGAATTTGTAGGGAGTAGTTCATTTTATGATGGGTAAAATGTAACACTATGAGTTTTTATGATTTTTAAATAAAATTTTATTGATGACTAGTATTAATAAAAACACAATATTAATATTTCATTATATATAAAACCAATTTAATCTTTCACTAAAAACAACACTGACTTATATTTCATTACATGCAACATTGAGTATTAACAAAGAAATGGTATATTATTAATATATATTGTTACTCTTTATTATTATAACTTATCCTTTAAACATAGAGATATGAATAATAATAAATATGGTTAAAATATTAAGTATAATTGTTATATATAAATAAACCATATTGATAATAAAATATATAATTTTTGAAAAGTCTATATATTTTATAAGATACTATTTTCTCAAAAAAACTTCTTTTTATGTATTCTGTGAACAATAATAAATTAAATTTTTGACACTTTTGAAAAATTATTATGATAAAATAATATTATTTTTGAATTCATAATGTCAAAATTATCTTATCCATGATTTCTTATATTTTTCATAAAAGATTCATTTTTTTAATGAATAGTGAAAATACTAGAATTTTAATTAAAACTAGCTTTTCCATATAAAATACATATAATATTAAATCATATTTTTCATTCGATACCAACTAAAATTAATTAAATTTTATATAAATTAATTCATATTAGCTCATTATAACTAATATCATACATAATTTTTATATAGTAATATTTCATATTTATGATCTTTTTATATTTAAAGGCATGTGTTTTCATGGAACCTGCATGATTAATAATAAATTAAAAATTTCCACTTCTGTGAATTAACTTTTGAAAAAATGATTCCATAATTGGGATAGTCAAAAAACAATTTCTAATTTTTTTACATTAATATTTAACCAAATTTTATTGTGAATTTAATTAAAAATTAATTACCATGATTAAAGTATAAATGGGATTACCGTACGGTTAACCTAAAAATAAAAAGATATAAATAAATTATAAACTAGTCAAAAGAAATTTATGCCCATATTTCAACTCTTCCTTGCCAAAGGTTATATAATGTAAAAAGTTGATACATTTTTACATATGAAATGCATTGTTCCAATCGATTATTTTCAAAAAATACCAAGTGTGTCCTCTCCCACTATTATAAAAGGCCACCCCTCAACAACATTATTAAAAAATTAAAAACTATTTCGTTAGGGAAATAGTAACCCAAATATCATCCCAACTTCACTACCATATTTCTATAATATTTAGTTTTTTATAAACATAACCTAGGAAGGATTTAATGAAAACCAAAGGAGAATAAAAAAAGAAGAGGCAATATTCTTGAATGAGAATTAAAATTTTATTTCATTGTCCACCTTATTCAATAATTATTATACCAAGATTATATAAAAATATCAACATATTCCATAAAATTATATTTTTTATGTTATTTTAATGACTTACATATGTCTCTACTATGATAAAATGGGTTACAAAGTCATCATTGGTGTATATGATGGTATACCACCTCACGAACCGATGTCATTTGTTTTTCCATTACCACCACCCAAGGCAGGACATAATGATATTTTTTTTATTTATATATGTTATTTGTGATACTTATTATGTAATTATGATATTTTACATGTTATATCACACATACCTTCATGCTTTCCATTTTGTGGGAATATGAATATATAGCACATGTGTATGGAAAACTGCAACCTCGCGAGGCGATGCTACTCATTCAAACAGTAAAAAGAATATATTATGGATTGGTTTTTATAAAAAAATTATATATGTTACAAAACCGTGATTCCAAAACGATTTTATATAACATTTAATTTTCTTACATTCACCACGATATGAATATTTAAAAAATAGCACTCATGTGTATGTACTACATATTATCTCCCTGAATGGTGTATTTCATTTCCTATCATTATTTTTTATGAATTAGTATATATAAATATATAATGAATATGTATGATATTTATAGAATTTTTTTCATTCCTTAAATTATAAAACTATGATCATATCATTATTACCAAAAATATTATAAATCAAATCATATATAAAAAACAAGGATTTTTTTACCGAAAAATATACATTAACATGGAATTGTTAATATTTGGGTAGTAAAAGTCACAATAAAATCATATATGTAATGAAATATATGAATATTGTTTTCTAATAATTTTATAATAATCATATATTTATTATAAAATATCTTTTAACTAGTACAATGGATGTCAATATTTATGGTAAGGGATTCCCATCTTATTTTTATTTTCAGTGAGATGAGAGCCACAGTCACCTAAGGTTCCTTTTATGTGGTCTATATACAGAACATGAATATATGTTGTGGTTATTATTCATAAAATTATTGTTATTTACATATCTATTTTATTATATCTATATCTTGTGGTTCACAGTTCAATAGTTAACAAATCAGAAAAGTATTTTGGTTTCAATTTAGATTATATGAGATATATGTTATATTATGCACCTATATTGTTTCACAGTATGTATATATAGACCCTTTTAAATGTAATTTCATGAATTTATTCTTCCTCCTAAAATTTAATTATTCATTTTATCTTATTCCTTCTTTGGTATTGAGATTCGTGTTTCCAAAGTGGTAAAGGTTTCGTGTTAGAGTCTAATCATTTATCAAAATTTATTATGATTAACTATCCAATGTTGAAGACACATAATCTAACACTAAAGAATTGTAATTAATTATACTATCATTTGGTTATTCATGATATAATATTGAAATGGTGCCATTTTATCCCTATTTTTACTTAACATTACTAATAAAAACTTTTTTATAAAATATGAAATTATTGGTTTTTTTAGTTAGAAATCTATTTATTTAAAAACCATGTTTTATAAAAATGTTTTATTACTATATTATGATATATAAAATAATGTTTTACCCATTTTCATATTTTTCAATAAGTTTTTAATGTAATATTTATATATTTTTCCAAACTATTCTTGTTTTTATTTTACCAAAAATGTGAAGATAATATTTGCTTCTAATATGCAAGACATGAATAGTATTTCCCACTATAATGAACACTCCATGATTTAAAACATCATTTATATTTTTTAAAATTTATTTTAAATGAAAATTATTTCATTAATTTTTAGGACAATTGATATTTAAAATAAATTATTTGAAATTTAATGTAATTTTCATGGTGTTTTGTGTTTTCAATAGTGTTTTTCAAAGAAAGAAGATATATTTTACTAAAAAATGTTTAAATTAATTTTAAAATAATTATTTATAATTATTCATGTTTAATTTCAATGAAAATGATTTTAAAAATGTTTTATCTATTAAATATTTTTTTCTAACAAAATATATTTTCCTCTAAGAAATTTCCCATGTAGTATTTCAAAATTATTTTCCATTCAAACTGAAATTCATTATGGTTACTTATAATATACTTGGAATGTTATATAACAATACCATTCTTTTTCACTCTCAAAATGATTTACATTTGTGATGATAGAATTTTCATAAAACACCTTTATCTTCCATGGGATATTCCTTGATATATTGATTATTAAACACACCTTTTTACAGGGGTTATGCTTTGAGGAAATGATAAAATTATTATGAAAACTATTTATTTTCCATTGGTCAGGTAATGATAAGATGTTTAATAAATCTATTTAATTTCATGGGTTATGAAATACTAAATTTTTTATGTTCTTGTGGAAAACATATATATGATTTTCGTTATATGGTGGTGGTTACATTATAACAAAATATGGTTGTTATGTTATAACCAATGATGGGTGGATCATATATCTCCTTCCAAATAATTTGGTAAATATTTATATGTAATGAGATATACGAGAATATAATTGAGAGTATACCAAGTTCAAAAATTTAATTCATCCCCTATGATGTTCTAGGTATTGAACCATAACTACTATGATTTTATTCATGGACCAATATTTATAGTCCATAATGCTTTATGTGAGCCTGATTACATGTTCACAACGTTATGAATGAAATTGATTATAAATTAACAGTGTAATGTGTACAGATAAATTTCATGTCTATAATGTTATATATGGACCTGGTTTCAGGTCTATATGTTTATGGGATTGCTTAATTTTATGGCCTTAACTTAATGAGCCAACCTATTTCAATTTATAAAATTTCACAATGTTGTAATCGAATGATTATTTTAAAAAACAATGGTTTATTCCTATGATATGACAACATGGATCATGTTATCGTTTTCCTTATGATTTACATCTTATAAACTATTAATCTTGATTCCACAAATCATCTCTTTGATCTATGAATGGATGGGTTTAAAATTCACATGTTACGTTCGTTATCACATGCCCATATTCTAATAAAATGATTTTATAAGATCATAGATTTATATCTCTTATGTATACCATTACCAATATTGAGAGATAAATCATTATTATGTTTCATTTCCATGGGTTCTAAAGAATATATTTTTGTAGGGTATGCCTATGAGTAATACAAAATGGAAACATATTTGTTGTAAATCATGAAGATGTTTCACCATTTTAGATGATTATGTTCCATGATTCCAATAAAATAAACTATAATGGTCCTCAACAACATTTCATGAAATGTAATAAATATTCATCTAAAATGATGAAATATCCATGTATGAGAATCCTAGGTCACTATAATTATTATTGAGAATTCACAACCATTTCAAGTTGGGAGCGTGTGACAGGTGTTCGTCTTCAGGTTCCTCAGTTGTGGTAGTTTCAACCGAGGAAACAACAACATTGTGTTATATTATTAGATATGCATAAAAGAGATATAGATATTATAGTAAATACACTATATGGCCTTCATCCACAGAGATAAGATCACCACCATGGAGGTGGTCATTTTTGGGTTTGTGAGGTTCTGAGGTAGGTTATGGTTAGCTTTATTCATTATCGTTTACTCTTCCATGTTATTCATATAATCCATTTTAATATTTTCTAAAAGGGTTTAGGATTTGATAGATTTGGGAGAGACACACTAATTTATATCATGTACCCACATCCATGTATTAGTGCTTGAGGTGTGGAGGCTTCTAGTTCCCTTAGAATTGACTATGCTAGTTGGAGATTGAGCTAACTTATATGATGTATGTAGAGGCTATGAGATGTTGTTGTGGAAGAACTGATCTTGGGGATATTTCTTCTAATTATTGATATATTTAAATGTTATCATGATTTCCATGTATTAGTTATTTATGGTGAAATATATCATGGATTTCCTTTGGAGGCATGTTGTGTTTAATGATACGGATGGAGATCCAAAAAATTTCATAAGTGAGAGACTCCCTTAAATGGGTAAGATCTGTGTTATATACTTATCATATTTGATGGCTGAGTAAATGTTGATCTCATCATAGGTTCATTAGTTAGTGTCTCATGTGGTTGTAGATGAGTACCCTGATGTATTTCTAGAGGAGGTTTTAGAATTACCCTCTCAATTGTAGATTAATTTTGGGATCAACATAAAACAAGGAGTGTATCCTATCTTGATATCTCATTATATGATGGTGCCTTTTAAGTTGTGATATCTGTGGGTGCATGAGTTTTTTTCTTGTAAAAGGCTACTCACATTTTATTGTCTCTTATAATCTCTTGAATGAAGTAAAATTGAACAATCATTGTCATCATCTGTGATATAAAGAATATTTTTATCATTTGAAAGTATAAATTTGGTTCTCTAAAATCAATTTATGGTGAGGATATCATCATATGTATGTGCAGTATCGGGATATTTTGAAGAATTATTTCCATTGTCATTATGGTATTTATGAGTTATTTTTTATGTCATTCAATGTGAAAAATTTTCCATCCAGTTTAAAGGTGATAATGAATTTAGTGTTAACAGGGATCTGAAAAAATTTCATTGTGATTTTATTCAAAAAAATCCTTCTATACTATTCATCTGAGGAGGATCATGCAGACATCTACATGTCATTTTGGAAGTTCTTCTTCATTATCATATATTCAAGATGTTCTCCAAATGTGATTTATAGGATCATAAATTTTTTTTCCTATAAAATGTTGCATCCCATTATAGAGTAGCATCTGGTCCTTCAAAGATAGAGGTGGTTGTGTCTTGGGTTATCCCCTAGATAGTGACATAGGTGTGGATTTTCTTCGGTCTCACGAGATATTACAGGAGGTTCATAGTCAATTTCTCTTAGGATGAAACTCCTCTAATAGCCTTGACATGTAAGGATCTTGTTTTCTTATGGAATGACAATTTTAGGAAGATTTTTATAAGCTAAAAGAGAAATTGGTTAGTTACCCAGTATTTTGATTACATGAAGGAGTTATATTTGAGTTTTTTCTTTTAAAATTTTCATCATGGATTGGGATGTGTTTGGATCATTCGAGATATATTTTTTCTTATGCATCTTATAAATTACGTCCCCAAGAGCCTAAAAATGCCACTCATGATCATGATTTGGCCTTAGTTGTTTTTTTATTTTTGGTTACATTATTTCATTGGTGAGATTTTTTTTCCAACCATAATAGCATGTGTAATTTCTTATGCCAGCATGACATGAACATGAATCATCATTGATTGATGGAATTATTATTTGATTACATGTTCAATATTTTTTATAATAATGAAAAGTGAAATGATTTATTTGATACATAGAGTAGGAATCCACAAAGTGATACCATGCGTCAATATAGAGATATGTAGAGGGTGATGCAAGAACTATCAATCATGCATCTCGATATGGGTGTTTTTAAGAAGATCTTTTCTTTTCTATATGATAGTGAAGATATCTTTCTTACAGTAGGTGGAGGATTCCCACCTAGGGGATTCTATGGTGGATTTCTATAGGGACTATGTTGTTTTTTGTGATTCCCTCAATGGTTAGTCTATGGATGGACATCACCGAGTGATGTTCCGTTGAAAGATTATTATCCCTTTAGTGATGTGTGAGATGATTCTACCATAGGCCCATTGGCCACCTTTAGTGTTACATACCACTATGAAATTTTTTTAATGATACCTCTGAGGTAAATTATTAGGTCTTGATTTGAATCATGTAACTGTATATTTTGTTTCTCTATGTTTGGTTTGGAAGAAGGTGAATGCCAAGAACCATATTCCAGGTGGTTTTCTCCAACCGTTAGATGTTCCCCAGTAGAAGTGAAAATACATATCAATGTATTTTTACTGGTTTACCACAATCTTATTAATGTTATAATTTTATAAGTTTTATAATGGATCAATTGAATCTATTTTCCCACTGTATAATGACTATAGAGTTGAGGTCATTGGAGGTTTTTTCAAGGTAGTAACTAGAAGAAGTGTTGTAAATCCATAGATTCCTGAGTTATATAATCTATGATTAGGATCCTAATTTTATATACGTTGTGTATAGAATGATCTATCATTCTTTTTGGTCTTAGTTATTACCTGGCACAACATTTCATCTGTTTACGTACAGTCAGATAGATCAGACTATCTTGACACTAGAAGACGTGTTTGTCTCTTGTGTCCTTGATTTAGGAGGTTCCTTGATGTGGTTTCATATCTTGGCTGACTGTTACAAAAATAATAGTTTCCACTCTGCTATTATTATGGTGTTGTTTGAATAATTATGTGGTCGACCTTTTCATTCATCATTGTGTGCGACTGGGTTCTAAGAAGAAAAAAATTTCCAGATGAAAATAATATAAAATTTGATAGAGATGTTTTAGGTAATTTGTGATAGTATTGAGGCAACACACGATCATAAAAATCATATTCCAATAATAGAATGATGCCTACCGAATTCAATTTTAGAGATCATGTGTTTCTAATTGTGACTCCTCATCATGGACGTGAAGGTTTGGTTGTGGGAGTAAGATTTATCCATGGTCTTTTTGTCCTCTCTAGGTGTTGAATCATTTTGGACTCATTGAATAAAGTTTATAAATTGAAAAATAGATTTGAATAATGTGTAATGACTTTCACATTTCACATATCTTTTTTTATCTTCATCATCACACTCAAGTAATCGATTTCGGCCATATCAATGTTGAAAATTATGTGACCTTCGTGGAGCAGCCTTTGGGGATCTAGGACCTCTAGGAGAATGTGTTTTGAGGGAATGTTATTCCAAGGGTTTAATACTTATGGTAGAAGGGTAGTGTAGACGATATTACCTAGGAAAATTTGTCAAATATGCACACTCAGTTCCTTGTGGTGTTTTACATTTATATCATCTCATTTAATGTTTTTTTTTGTGGATGTTGAGATTTTATGTTTATGAGATAACTCCCTATTTTTTGTATTGGTGGACTTGTTTTTTTTAATTTTATCTCCCCGGTGATGGTGTTTAAGTGTTATTTATTTATTTTTTTGAATTTTTCCTATTCCACTGTTTAGGTTATTAATCTCCTATGATAGAGATATCCAAGTGAGGTTTCTCACAAGGTGTATTTTTAGATGACCCCTTTTTATTTTCTCTTTTTTTTTGGATTAGGTTTATTAAGGATGAGAATTTTTTTGGAGGATATGATTTAAAGACCCAAATAGATCTATTAACACCCATTTCTTATTTATAAATCCCTTTGAGATTAGGGAGGTCTCGAACAGGCCTGGAAGTGGTTGGCTAGTAAAATATAGCTGCATGAAGAGTTTTATATTATAATGGTGTAGTCCATGATATGGGTGAGATACTGGATCATGGCTATCCAAATCATCTACATGGATCCATTAGATAACTAGAAGGATTGGATACCTAGATGAATTATATTTTTCAGTTCAAAAACTTTGTTGAATATCTATAAGAGTGAAACAACTCTTTTGATTGGCTCTGTGAATCACCTACGTGGCTGGATCAACTACGTGGATCAACTACATAGGTATTTCAATTATGTTTGGAATTTGTCTATGTGGATAATTATTCTATGTGGTAAGACATTTACAAGGTAAATTTTCCAATATATTACTTCTCGATACATGGGAAGATAAATAGTTTGAGATTTTGGCTATGTGTCACTTCTAGCTACGTGAAATCACATATCTAGATATATCAATTCATTCCCTGAAACCGAACATAGATATCATTATTCATCATGAATCATGGAACATAAGAGGCCTATTTATCAGGTTTCATTATATACATTAATTTATAAGTTTTTGAGGCTACAAATTCATCCATTCCTAATGAGTTTAATGAGATCTGGAGGACTTTAAATTAAATCTTTTGTGATCTTGAAAATATGATTCTCTCGTATCAGTTAAATCAAAAACATAGTTCCTTTACTTTTTCAATTACTTATTTCCTTATATAGTAACATTAAATTTCATAATCCATCCCGTATAGGCTTATAACCCTTGTTTTGGTAGCTTGACTTCTCTAGCGGCAATCACATTTTGTGTGCATCCCCTATTTCGGTGCAGAAAGTATCATAGAGATTCTTTCTTCTGGGAAGGGGATTCGTTTGTTATCTTGTTTTATTAACATAAATTCATAATTTTAAAATTTTGTATCAATTTTTAATACAATGTAACAAACCAAATAATTACACTTCTGGGATAATATATAATTGGTAATATAGATCACATGTCATTTTCATCTACCATGATTATGATATTCCTCATGATTTTCTTGATAGTGTGATATTAATGATATGATTGTCCAAATTTATTTATAATATGTATTATCATGTTGATATTGATTGAAATTTTTAATAATGTACTTATATAATTAATTGATAATTAATTTTCTTAATAGTAATTAAATAAGAAGAATGTTTGTATCTAGTGTTTCCTATAGTTGGATGATACTCAAATTTATGTAAGGTGAATGCTTAATTATTTTGATCGTCCTTGTGTTAGTGAAATTAATAAAGACTGTGAATCATATTATTTCTTATTTATTACAATAAAAAATTAATTACAATGAGAATGGTTTTGTAATGCCCCAAACCAGGAGCCAGTAGCTCGTTCATTATTTTAATACATTATAATGATTATAGGAAATTAAATCCTAAAGGACTGATCAATTTAGAAGTCTTGGAAAATAGATTACATTAATCATACATTAAAATTCAAACCATAAAATACAGTGTAGATAATCCTTTGAGAAAAAAATTATACTCCTACCATAACCTCATATATTTTCCATAATATAGTTCATGAAATCCAAGCAAAATAAAACATAATAAAGGGGTGAGCTCAGATGCTCAATAAGGGTAACAATATGAAAGAATACATTACGTATTAAATAATCGTATACCATAAGAAAATATGAATAACTAAAACACAATCCATTTAAACATAATCATGATCAAAATATCCAATCAATAAATAATAACATATCAAAAAATAATAACCATGGATATGCTACTAGTCAAATAATTAAATGGAATAATCAAAACTAATATCATAATGGGGTAATACATAATTATATACATCTGAAATATCAGGATATATTCTGAATATATCTATTTTCATGATCTATGCTCATGATAGTTTATGTCTCTAGGTAGAAAATTGTTGGATTTGTGTCAAGATATATCCTCATAACAATTGGAAACTAATAGGACAACAAACACGAAGGGTTTTCACCATCTAATTTCATCTCATGAGACCTACATATGCATTAAGAGGCTATAGTGGGCCCCTCATATCAATTACTAAGTCCAATACATTCCTCATATGAAAAGGGTGAAAACATAACATAAAAATTCATATTAAAACTAGAATATGAACTGTTAATAATTTAATCATAAACTATGAATGGTATCTAAATAACACATCTAGAGTTAAACATATCATAAAACCTTCAATAAATCAACCAAACTTAATCATAAAATCCTACAAAGGATGTTGAAATTTATGAAAACAATATCTTAAAATCACTAATTCGTTTTTATAGCAATACCACTTTTTACTTTGAAATCATTTAAAACCCCTAAGATTATAATAGAAAATTTTTCTTTCAAAAATAACCTTGATGTTTGTAAGGGACGATTTAAAATTATAAGGTGAAATATCGATGGAAGAAGTTTCTTGTTCTGTATATGTTAAAAAACATTATTTCCTTAATTTTTCAAAAAGGTCACAAGTACCATGTTTGGAAAATGACAGAAAGATTCCTTGAAAATGTTTAATAAAATGTAAAACATGGGCATAAGATACATAACAAAATTATTGAGAAATACCGAAAATATTTTAAAATTTAATTTTACAAAACATGTAGATGGATGATAAATATACCCCAATAGTTACATCATATAAACAAGCTCATATGAAATTGAGCTTGTGAAATTAACCCTTACCTTCTACTTTGAGATAGATAAGGGTGTGTTAACCTCATGTTTAATGTATAAAGTATTCTATTAAATTATACCCATACCACATACATACTTATGATATTATATATGATCCATTATATCATTTTGTAAATATTTTTTAAATATCACCATTATTTTGGGTGTTAACTACTTCATTTTCCCATTATTGTTTGGCCATATAAGTCATGTTTTTTTAATTAGATGTACTTTACTAATGTCCATAATGACATAAAGCACATAATTATTATTTTTTCTCATCATATAAATTTTATAATCATTCATTAATTATTAACGTGCATAATGAATCTCACTGAGTCAGAAAAATGGTAGGTTGTATTTACGCATGAGCGACGGTATCATTCGATTGATTGTAAAATTTTATAGAAATGGAGGGTATATTAGTTATAAATAATAAATATTATGTTATATTCCATATTTATATTCATTATAATCATAATTATATCCATCCAATTAAAGTATTGTTGAATAAAAAATTACACCAGAGCGTGGAGATGGTATAGCGTACGTACACACTCATGGTGATATTATTATTTGTATGATGGGTAAAATGGGCAATATGTTTGTCACATGATTATAATAACATAAAAATATTTTTATTATACTATAGTTATTACATTTATTTTTAAACAACATATAAAGATGAAGTAAAAGGAGAAATGAACTTTGAAAGAGGTGATAAAACAATTACATCTTTTTTGAGTATCTCATTCTAGTTTGCATAAAAGGACCCCTTATAATGGATTTCATTACAATGGGTGGACTCTAGAATAAATTTTGGGATGTTGAAGGAGGAAACAAGATGGGTTTTTCTGAACCAAAATGCTTTATAAGTGTGAATTAAAGAGAAGGTTATGTACCCTTTTGTAAGAGAGGGGAGGGGCTATAAGGCCCTAGCCTTAAACCTTACTTAATCTTGAGTTATTAAAAGATTACACCTTGAGGATCTTTTCAGGTTTATTGTTTTAGAGAATTAGAACATAAAACTTGCATTATATTCCACATTTAAACAAAGTGGTTACATAAAAGATATTATTCATTTTTCCCATCAATGAAAACATATTTAAAATAAAACATGGATTATTTCTTGACACTTCCTTGACACTATCATCATATCATGTACCTTTCCCTTGACCTGTGAAAAACATTTCAAAAAAACATGGGATGAGCATAAAAAGCTCAGTAAGGGATATAAAAATATGGAAAGGAAACATGAGTTCATATATACATAATAATGAAATCATACTTTACCCATAAAACCTAAGCACTTTAACATACCTCATCAAATCATGAATAAATCATAGAAATCATAAGACATGAAGGTAACTTGAGGCATTCATAACATTCTTACGTAGGTAGTAACCCTCTTGGATACGTTTGGAATACCCATCACAGTATATTCCCTAAATCTCTTCGGAGAAACCTTAACGTTTCACACCTTCGCGTTACCCAATGCATTGGAGAGCTATATCGGGCTCACCCGCCCTTAGTTTATCACGGAACCACCCGTCTTCATAATAATGCCCAAGAACCTCAACATAATCGTATCACATAAAACATGCATAAAGGAAACATAAAATTTCCACCTTTCAATCACAAGATATCAATACAACACATTGATATAAAAACATTATGAAAACCATTTTCAATAACAAAATAAAAGAAAAGTAAAACATTGTATTTATTTTTCTTTTAAAAAAAAGGTATGGCTTGTAGAAGAAGTCGAAACTCAAATAATGGTCACGGCGGTAGAGAAGTCGTTGTCGCCGCATACGTACGACAAAAACATTCCCTTTTGACGTTTTGTTAAACGCTTTGTATAAAAAAAGATTCCTTATTGATAAAAGTAAAAGTAAAAGGGGTTTATACACCGTATAAAAGAAAGTTTTGTATAAAAAAAACTATGCCTCAATGAAAGGAGATTGAGACGAAGTCCCATACCTCGGGTCCGACTTGACTCAGTCATTCTTTAATCTCCTGAATAATAAACATGAGTTAATTTATACTTGTTTAAGAACCTTTTTTAAGTTCATTATTCCTTTTATATCACTTATTGCCATGTCATGAACACTATGTAATTATTTAAGTTAATAACGGTCGTTTTAACGATCAATGGTACTTGAGTAAAAAAAACCCCTTTATAATTACAAGTTGTTCATGTATCCATTATATCCAGAATGGTATTCATGATGTAGATATCATATATATCATATATATCTAGTACATTCATTCATTTATAATATTATATAACATTTAGAGGAAAGAAATGAAATGCACCGTTCATGGAGACGGTAAGCCGTACGTACGCATGAACGCTGCTTCCATTTCTATTTCGTATTTTATGAAATGGAATCATAATGATATAATGGTATATTATAATTCCAGTGTAATATCATATAAAATATCATAACTCCATCCTTTATACGTCCCACATATGGTATTAACGAATCAAATCACTTTGAGGGGCGGTAGTCTGCACTTCCTTAAATGAAGATATCACATTTACCCATAATGGAAACCATAAAGGTATGCCAAAAATGAAAAAGACAGAGGCTTAAGGAAAACATAAACATATTATATATCATATATAAATATAGTGTCATATTAATGGCCACCATTGAAGGTGTTAAAATAATGTTGAACAATCATCGTTTTGGGAGGCATAAATTCATCCTCCACGGAAACAGTATGTTCTTTAACCATTAGATGTATGTGTGTGTAAGTGTATATCGAATACTTATTATAACAACATCCTAGTATATTTAAGATACTGTATTTGTTACAAAATAAATTAATAAAAAGAGTTTTGGGGGTTGGAGAAGCAAAATAATACAAAAGGACTCAAGTGAAGACATTACCTTAAAATCGGGTAACTCCCTTTCGTTTGAGCTCAAAGGCTTCCTTGGAAAGACTTCTGCCCAAAGTGAGGCTTCAAGGAGTAAGATAGGGAAGTGGAGAGACAAAATGGGCAGGGGTTGTCCGATCCAAAGGCTTTGGATGTGTGGGTAAGGAGGTAGAGGTGGGGTCCTTTTATAAGAGGAGAGGAGGGGCACTCTTGGAAAGTAAAGAAATGATACTTTATTTTAAAATGAGTTTCAGATTAAAAAGGTCCCACATTGATATATTTTGATTTTAAGGTGATAAGGGCTTTAAATACACCCATCCAATAGGTTTTGGACATGTGTAGGTCATAGATTTTACATTATCATTTCATTTTATTTAAATCCTTTATTAATGAGGTAATCACTGCATCATCATGATGTCATAAATAATTTAATATATTTAAAGTATAAAAATTATAAAAAAGATACTATGATGTAGGAAATCGTTTTATCTTTCCAATGACTATTTATAATCAAAAATCTTACTTGTATAACCCCATGAAAAAATTGTTTTAGTAAAATAACACATGTTTGTGTCATTTTTACTTTAACATTAAATAAAAAGATATTAATGTCATTTTCCTAACAAAGTGGCTCCATGGGATCCCCAAGTTGACCCATGGATTGTCTTGGTCGTCCATGACACATCCAATAAGGGTAGGACATGTGTATAGGTCATTTCATATTATTAAAACATTATTTTTACCTTAAATTACACTAATTACCTCAAATCGCGATTAAAAACATAAAAGTTACTTTTCACCAAAACATTATTTTAATCTCATTGAACCAAATTTTACTTCTTAATGACAACCATGTATGTCGGATTTTTGAAAATAAAATTACAGAAGTGGAAAAGTTTCATTTAAACGAAAAATCAGTTTCTTTAACTACCATTTAGTGGTTTCACTATTAATCAAAAAATTGAAGTTTTTCAGAAAAATACCAAAACTTCACCCTAAGCTATATTTGATATTCCGAATTCAAAAATGGCGTTTATTTTAAAAAATTCAAAACATATAAGTAAAATTAATTAATTTAATAATTAATTCCCGTTGTCATAAAAAATAGTGTGTTTTTATGAAATAATATGTATCAAAAGATTGACACTAGTGTAAGTCCAATTTAAATGTGAAATTAATTACAGCGACCACTATCGGATTAGATGGTAAAAATATATTCTAATTTCACTTTAAAACCAATTCAAAAGATAATCTAATCATATAAATAAATTAGATTAAAAATCAGTTTCGATGTAAAATGCAGTATTTTTCACTATTCATTAAAAAATGAACATTGTCAGAAAAATACCAAAAATTCACAAAAAGTAAATTTTGATGTCCCAATCATAATGAATAAGTTTATTTTGACAATAATATCTTATAAAATTGTCAAAAGGTAGATTTAAAAATGGTTTTCCATCAAAAGGCAGTAAAAAAATCATTTAAAAATATTAGTGTATTCCATGCTTTAGATTGGATTTATTTTCATTTTAAGCCTCTAAAACACTATCTAATTCATTAATAGACATAGATAAAAATATCTATTATTCATTACTTACTTGGGATGTTACATCCTTCCCCCTTTAGAAAATTGCGTCCCCGCAATTTATTTAGTTATCGAATAAATGGGGATACTTATCCCTCATTTCATTTTCAGATTCCCATGTTGCCTCTTCCCTCATGTGCTTTTTTCACAAAACATTTACCTGATTAATCACCTTATTCCGTAACTCTTGCTCCCTATGGTCAAGAATCTAGACCGGTTGTTCCTCATAAGATAGGTTCTCTTCCAGCTGAACTACCTCTAGACTCAAAACATGAGATGGATCTGGCATGTACTTTCTCAGCATCGAAACATGAAAAACATTGTGTACCTGAGATAAAGTCAGAGGTAAATCCACTCGGTAAGCAACTGATCCAACTCTCTCCAGAATTTCAAATGGTTCAATGAACCTTGGACTCAGCTTTCCTTTCTTACCAAATTGCATCACACTTTTCCATGGTGATACTTTGACAAAAACATGATCACTTACCTCAAAAGAGAGATCCTTCCTCCTGTTGTCCGCATAACTCTTCTGCCTACTCTGAGCTGTTCTCATGTGTTTCTGAATCAGCTGAACTTTTTCTTCCATCTCTTCTACCAATTATGGTCCCATCAACTTCCTTTCACCCACTTCATCCCAGAAATCTGGAGTTCGGCACTGCTTCCCATATAACGCCTCAAATGGTGCCATCTTTATACTGAAATGAAAACTGTTATTATATGAAAATTAAACCAAAGAAAGATGTTATTCCCATCTTCCCTGATAATCCATCGAAAAAGCTAGTAGAATATCCTCCAAGGTCTGAATTGTTCGTTCTGACTGCCCATCTGATTGAGGATGAAAAGTTGTACTAAAATTTAATTCAGTACCCAATGACTTTTGAAGGCCCTTCCAAAAGTTAGAAGTAAACCCAGGATCACGATAGGATACAATGGATAGAGGAACTCCATGAAACCTGACTATCTCTTTAAGGTACAATCGAGAAAGTTGATCTAAAGAGAAAGTATCTCGAATAGGAAGGAAATGAGCAGATTTAGTCAAGCGATCAACAATAACCCAGATTGCATTATTACCTCGAGATGTCTTCGGCAATCCCACAACAAAGTCCATGGATATATTCTCCCATTTCAACTCTGGAACTGGTAGAGGCTGAAGCATCCCTTTCGGTAACTGCCGCTCTACTTTAACCTATTGACATGTCAAACACTTCACAGTAATATAAGAAATATCCATTTTCATTTCATCCCACCAGTAATACTCCCGCAGATCTCTGTACATCTTAGTACTGCCAGGATGAACTGAAAACGGAGAACTATGAGCTTCACATAACAACTCTATTTTCAACTGTGAATCACAAGGCACACACAATCTCTTTTAAAATCTCAAAACTCAATCATTATCAATGTTGAATTTAGGGAACTTACCTTTCTAAACCATCTCTACCTTTTTCTGCAACTCACTATCTTGCTTCTGTGCTTTCTTGATTCTTTCAAATAGAGAAGATTTCACTGATACCTGAAAAAAAATAGAATAACATACTGCACCGACAAATTCTATGCCAAATTTCATCAAATCTGTAACCAAAGGATCACGTTCCAAACACAACATTGCTAATGAAGCATTACTTTTTCGACTCAAAGCATCATCCACTTTATTTGTTTTTCCTGGATGGTAATGAATTCTATAATCATAATCCTTGATTAATTCAAGCCATCTCCTCTATCTCATGTTTAACTCTTTATGAGTGAATATATACTTTAAAATTTTGTGATCAGTATATATTTCACACTTTACTCCATACAAATGATGCCTCCAAATTTTTAAAGCGAAAACAACAGCAGCTAATTCCAAATCATGTGTAGGGTAATTTACCTCATTAGTTTTCAACTGTCGTGAAGCATATGCAATTACCTGATCATTCTGCATTAGGATGCAACAAAGTCCTTTGAATGAAGCATCACTATATATAACAAACTCACCATTCCTGGAAGGAAGTGCCAAAATTGGATCATTCACCAATCTTCTTTTCAACTCCTGAAAACAATCATCACATTCTTTTGTCTAGATAAACTTAACACCCTTCAAAGTTAGCTTAGTCATTGGACTAGATAACCGTGAAAAATTTAAAACAAACATTCGGTAATAGCCTGCCAAACCAAGGAAACTACGAATCTCTTTTACATTTGTGGGTCTTGGCCATTCGTCAATAACCCTTGTTTTTGCAGGATCAATAGTTATCCCATCTTTAGAAACAATGTGACCAAGGAAGGAAATTTGTTGCAACCAAAACTCACACTTTCTGAATTTCCCATACAATTTATTTTCTTTTAAGGTTTGGAAAATAACCCTTAAATGTATTTCATTCTCCTCTTTACTTTTAGAAAACACCGAAATATCATCAATGAAACCCACCACAAACTTATCCAAGAACTCATGGAAAGTTCTATTCATTATGTCCATGAATACAGCAGGTTCATTGGTTAGTCCAAAAGGCATTACTACAAATTCATAATGGCCATATCTTGTACAAAAAGCAGTCTTCGGAACATCTACTTCCTTTACCTTCAGCTGATGGTACACCAATCTCACGTCAATCTTTGAAAAATACTGAGCTCCCTGGAGCTGATCAAACAAATCATCGATATGAGGCAAAGGATATTTGTTCTTAACAGTGATGTTATTCAAGGTTCTATAATCAATGCAAAGTCTCATAGAACCATCTTTATTTTTAACAAATAAAACAAGAGCACCCCATGGTGATGTTCTAGGTCGAATGAAACCTTTCTCTAATAAATCTTGCAATTGCTCCTTCAACTCTAAATGTTCATTTTGAGCGATTCGATAAGGGGGTCATGAAATTGTATTAGCATCAGGAACTAAGTCAATAATAAATTAAACTTCCCGATCTGGTATTATTCTAGGCAAATCATCAGGAAAAACATCAGAATACTCATTTACCACTAGCACATCATTAATCTGAACAGTTCCTTTATTTTCAACAATGTGTGCAGGGTAACATTCATTTCCAGCTTTTACAAGTTTCTCAGCCTCTTGATATGTAATCAACAGTAAGTGTTCATTCTTGTACACAAACTGAAAGTCTTTCTGAAAAGAAACTTCTTTAGCTCTAAAATCAATCTTATCATGGTAAATAGAGAGACAATCCATACCCTGGATAACATCAAACTCTTATAGAGGTAAAACAATAAGGTTTGCATGTAGTTTCTTACCACGGATAAGGATAGGAAGATTCTTATAAATTCTTTTTGCCTCAACATTTCCCCCAAGTTTTTTTACCACAAGTTCAGGAGTCATTTCTTGAGATGGTATTCCCAATTTACTAGAAAAGTTTTCAGAGATGAAAGAATGTGTAGACCCCGAATCAAACAACACACTGGAATAATCTGAAAAAAACAAACAAAGTACCTGATACAACATTATTTGATGGCCCGACATCTACTGAAGTAGTTGCAAAGGATTTCACCAACCCTTTCTGCTTGTAGTCTAACTGCTTCCCATCACTCAAGCTCTTTGACGGACACTCGTTTTCATAGTGACCCATCTCATTGCACTTAAAAAATTTCACTAACTGTAAATAAAATTTGAACTTACCATCACCTTGATCTTTTTCAGTGCAATCCCGAGCCTTATGTCCCATCTTACCACATCGGTAGCACTTTCCAGAATTAAGAAGAAATTCCCCAGCATTCCTTTTAACACATTTATCACAAACTGGAAACTTAGTTTTCTTAACATCAGACTTTTTTGAAGAATTCTTCCCTTTCTCCTGCCACCTCGGTCTCTTCTTCTGCTGGTTGTTATAGAACACTTGATCATCGAAGAACTCCATTTCCACCTTCTTAGCAAATCGAACAAGCTTTTCATAAATTTTAAGCTCACGACAAGCTAATGCCCTTCGATATTTTGGCTTTAATCCTTAGTAAAAAAGATTGATTTTACTATCTAGGTCTTGGATAAAATTTGGAGCATACCTTGCCAATCGAGTGAACCTTTCTTCATAGGTAGCCACTGAGTCTTCCTCTTGCCTAAATTCCAAGAATTTTCTTTCCATCCTAAGTCGAATATCCTTAGGAAAATAATTTTCAAGAAACATACCTTTGAATTCATCCCAGTCAAGAGTATCAATCTCTTCAGCATCCCTGTTATTTTTAACCATCGACCACCACTGATCTGCTTCACCCTCCAAACGGTTAATAGAAAGACTAACATTTTGATTGTCTGAACACCCCATGATATCGAAAATCTTCTCCAGTGCTTTAATCCACCCTTAAGCTAACACAGGGTCAGATGATCCTATGAATTATGGGGGATGTTGCCTCATGAAATGTTCCACCACTGACATGTTCCTCTGCGGTTGATCTGGTTGATCTCGTGCATGGATACCACCACCATTTATCACTTGAGTCAACTGCGCCGTTACTGCAACAAACTGTTCAGTTCCAATTCCGACTATCTGAGGATGCTAAATCAGAAGCTTATTTCCTTTTGTATTCCTTCCTATCACTACTTCCTTGTTTCCTCTGCGGAAAACCATTCTGAACAAACTTGTCTTAGATGAAGCAACATGGTAATCTTCAAATGCTATATCATTTCAAAAAAAAATATTTTTGGATAATCATTTAATTGAATTCTAACTCCTAAAGTTATCTAAACCGACCTTTGATACCAACTATAATGCCCCAGCCTTAAACCTTACTTAATATTGAGTTATTACAAGATTACACCTTGAGGATCTTTTCAGGTTTAGAGTTTTAGAGAATTAGAACATAAAACATGCATTCCATTCCACATTTAAACAAAGTGGTTACATATAAGATATTATTCATTTTTCCCATCAATGAAAACATATTTAAAATAAAACATGGATTCTTTCTTGAAACTTCCTTGACACTATCATCATATCATGTACCTTTCCCTTGACCTATGAAAAACATTTCAAAAAAACATGGGATGAGCATAAAAAGCTTAGTAAGGGATATAAAAATATGGAAAGGAAACATGAATTCATATATACATAAGAATGAAATCATACATTAACCATAAAACATAAGCACTTTAACATACCTCATCAAATCATGAATAAATCATTGAAATCATAAGACATAAAGGTAACTTGAGGCATTTATAACATTCTTACGTAGGGAGTAACCCTCTTGGTTACGTTTGGAATACCCATCACAGTATATTCCCTAAATCTCTTCGGAGAAACCTTAACGTTTCACTCCTTCACGTTACCCAATGCATTGGAGAGCTATATCGGGCTCACCCGCCCTTAGTTTATCACGGAACAACCCGTTATCATAATAATTCCCAAGAACCTCAACATAATCGTATCACATAAAACATGCATAAAGGAAACATAACATTACCACCTTTCAATAACAAGATATAAATACAACACATTGATATAAAAAAATTATGAAAACCATTTTCAAAACCAAAATAAATGAAAAGTTAAACATGGTATTTATTTTTCTTTTAAAAAAAGGTATGGCTTGTAGAGGAAGCCGAAACTCAAATAATGGTCACGGTGGCGGAGAAGTCGTTGTCACCACATACGTACGACAAAAACATTCTCTTTTGTCGTTTTGTTAAACGCTTCGTATAAAAAAAAGATTCCTTTTGGATAAAAGTAAAAGTCAAAGGGGTTTATACACCGTATAAAAGAAAGTTGTGTATAAAACAAACTATGCCTCAATGAAAGGATATTGAGACGAAGTCCCATACTTCAGGTCTGACTTGACTCGATAATTCCTTAATCTCATGAATAATATACTTGAGTTAATTTCTACTTGTTTAAGAAACTTTTTCAAGTTCATTATTCCTTTTATATCACTTATTGACATGTCATGAACACTATGTAATTATTTAAGTTAATAACGGTCGTTTTAACGATCAATGGTACTTGAGTCAAAAATAAACCCTTTATAATTACAAGTTGTTCATGTATCCATTATATCCAGAATGGTATTCATGATTTAGATATCATATATATCATATATATCCAGAAAATTCATGAATTTATAATATTATATAACATTTAGAGGTAAGATATTAAATGCACTGTTCATGGAGACGGTAAGCCGAACGTATGCATGAACGCTGCTTCCATTTCTATTTCGTATTTTATGAAATGGAATCATAATGATATAAAGGTATATTATAATTCCAGTGTAATATCATATATAATATCATAACTCCATCCTTTATACATCCCACATATGGTATTAACGAATCAGATCACTTTGTGGGGGTGGTAGTCCGCACTTCCTTAAATGAAGATATCGCGTTTACCCATAATGGAAACCATAAAGGTATGCCCAAAATGAAAAATACATAAGCTCAAGGAAAACATAAATATATTATATATCATATATAAATATAGTGTCATCTTAATGGCCACCTTTGAAAGTGTTAAAAAAATGTTGAATAATCATCATTTCCGGAGGCATAAATTCATCATCCATGGAAACAGTATGTTCTTTAACAATTAGATGTAGGTGTGTGTAAGTGTAGATCGAATCCTTCTTATACAAATATCCTAGTATATTGAAGATACTGTAGTTTTTACAAAATAAATGAATAAAAAGAGTTTAGGGGGTTGGAGAAGCAAAATAAAACAAAAGGTGTCAAGTGAAGACATTACCATAAAATCGGGTAACTCCCTTTGGTTTGAGCTCAAAGGATTCCTTGGGAAGACTTCTTCCCAAAGTGATGATTCAATGAGTAATAGAGGGAATTGGAAAGACAATATGGGTAGGGGTTGGCCGAGCCAAAGGCTTTGTATGTGTGGGTAAAGAGGTAGAGGTGGGGTCCTTTTATAAGAGGAGAGGAGGGGCACTCTTGGAAAGTAAAGAAATGTTACTTTATTTTAAAATGGGTTTCGGATTCAAAAGGTCCCACATTGATATAATTCGAGGGTAAGGTGATAAGGGTTCTAAATCCACCCATACAATAGGTTTTGGACATGTTTAGGTCATATATTTTACATTATCATTTCATTTTATTTAAATCCTTTTTTAATGAGGTAATCCATGCATCATCATGATGTCATAAATAATTTATTTTATTTAAAGTCTAAAAATTATAAAAAAAAGATACTATGATTTAGTAAATCCTTTTAGCTTTCCAATTACTATTTATACTCAAAAATCTGACTTGTATAACCCCGTGTAAAGATTGTTTTAGTAAAATAACTCATGTTTGTGTCATTTTTACTTTAACATTAAATAAAAAGATATTAATGTCATTTTCCTACAAAAGTGGCTCCATGGGGTCCCAAAGTTGACCCATGGATTTTATTGGTTGGCCATGACACATCCAATAAGGGTACGACATGTGTCTAGGTCATTTCATATTATTAAAACATTATTATTACCTTAAACTACACTAATTACTTTTAATCACGATTAAAAACATAAAAGTTACTCTTCACCAAAATTATTTTAATCTCATTGAACCAAATTTTTCATCTTAATGACAACCATGTATGTCGGATTTTTCAAAATCATATCACAGAAGTGGCAAAGTTTCATTTAAATGAAAAATCAGTTTCTTTAACTACCACTTAGTGGTTTCACTATTCATCAAAGATTGAAGTTTACCAGAAAAATACCAAAACATCACCCTAAGATGTATTTGATATTCAAAATTCAAAAATTATGTCTATTTTAAAAAATTAAAAACATTAAAGTTACATTAATTAATTTAATAATTAATTCCCGCTGTCAGAGCAAATAGTGTGTTTTTATGAAACAATAAGTATCAAAAGATTGACACTAGTTTAAGTCCAATTTCAAAGTGAAATTAATTCCAGCGACCACTATTGGATGATATTGTAAAAATATATTATAATTTCACTTTAAAACCAATTCAAAAGACAAACTAATCATATAAATAAATTAAATTAAAAAGAAGTTTTGATTTAAAAATGCAGTATTTTTCACTATTCATTAAAAATGAACATTGTCAGAAAAATACAAAAAATTCACAAAAAGTAAATATTGATGTCCCAATCATAAATAATAAGTTTATTTTGACAAAAATAGCTTATAAAATTGTCAAAAGATATATTTAAAAATGGTTTTCCATCAAAAGGCAGTAAAACAATCTTTTAAAAATATTAGTGTATTCAATGCTTAAGATTGGATTAATTTTAATTTTAAGCCTCTAAAACACTATCTAATTCATTAATAGACAGAGATAAAAATATCTATTATTCCTTATTTAATTGAAATGTTACAGGGGCACCCTTGGAAGCACTAAAACTATTCAATTCATATAAATTAATTTCCATATCCAAATGGATAAAAAGTGAATTTTTTATAATATAATATCAGGGTGGACATAAATCCTCTCAACCAATAAAATTTAGACATGGTTTTATTTTATTTTAAACCTTATCATTTTTATTTATAAATATATAATGTATTTAATTTTAATTTTGGTAATAATATTCTAAATATTAAATGGTTATAAATATTTACTTATGTGGTGTTAATTTTCCATAATTGGAAACCTTATGAAATTTTAGACCATATAATTTTATCTATATAATTTTTATTTATTTTTATCATATTTAAATAATTCAATAAAATTTTATTTTTATAAAATATCAATACTGACAATTTTGACTGAACTAATTTATTGGAATTTAAATAAAAACCACACAAAATATAAATTTAAACAAAAAAAAATTCATATAATAATAAAAAAATCTTATTAAACTAGAAATTTTTTGGATACCCTTAATTAATTCAAATTATATTTATTTTAACATTTTGAAAACCATTTATTTTATATTTCTATTGATAATTTAATTTCTGTATCAGTGTTGTATCGTAATTAATAGTCACTATTTAATCAATAAAAACTATAAATAAATTTCTATGATTTAGGTAATTCTTATATCTTTATTTATACCACATATAGTTGATTCTATATTCTATTTATTCCCATATTGAAATTAATATACTTATATAAAGTGAGAGAGTGATATTTTGTGACATTCAATGATGTTAATAATATGAATTTCATATTCATCATAATATTGTCATTAAGTGATTACATTTTTCACCATATATTATAATGGTCATAGTTAGTCATCCAATATTATTTTACAATGTGTTAAGATAATTTATAATGTTAATCTCACCATTAATTGCCTGATTTACTCTTTACTGTGGAAAAAAATTAATAAAAATACTTTTAATAATTCCCAAACATAAATGTAACCTCTTAACATAATTTATACCCAATAGTTATATATATGGAATTTATTTTTATAAATAAAAAACATAGAATTTGCTGTAATTATTTAAAATTAATCCCTGTTGTCAAAATGAGAATAATATTTATTCAAATTTAAAACCCATCAAAAGATTGACATGTGTTTATATTTAGTATTAATGTAAAAATAATTAAAATGGCCAAATTTATATTAAATTGTGAAAATATAATCTAATTATACATTAAAACCATTCAAAATTATAATTTAACATCATAAATTATTTTTATTAAAAAGTATCATTCAATTAAAATTTAATATATTTCACTATTTTTTAAAATGTAAATGTTATCGGAAAAACACAAATAATTTATCCAAACTAAACTTTGATGTTCCACTTCGGAATAATAAATTTATTTTGTAAATTGTTATATATATAATTGATAAATATTTTATTTAAAATGGGTGTTCCATCACAAGGTGACAAAATTTTATTTTTTTAATAATACTTTTGTTATCCAAAACAATTGCATTAATTTACATAAGTTTAATGTTAAAATTAAAGGGAATATATGAAATTTAAAACATGGTTAATTATATTAGTAATATATCATTTAATTTCAAGGTTATATATCATATTAAATAAAAATATTCTATCCAAATATTATTGTTTGGTAAAACTGGGCCTTGCGTAAGTCAACTCATTATTGTGTGCAACATAAGCATAAAAATGTGTTGCATAAATTGAAAGAAAAATATAAAATTTATTTTGATATGATAATATCATAAAGACTTACACTCTCCCCTCCTTCAATATATTTCAACCTTGTAATTTAAACTTAGGATTGAAAAATATGGGTTTGTCATTTTTAAATATCAATGTGGATATCCCACATCAAAAATGGATTAATGGGACCTCCATTTTAAAATAATGAAATTTAAGTACAAAGGTAATTAATGATTACTCATACTAGGGTTCCATATAAGAAAACATGGACATGAAATAAAATTTCATGATCAGGTCATGATGTAGAGTGATAGAGAACATTATAATGAGAATGTTAACAACCCGAAAGCTATTAATCTACGATTATCCAAGGGACCATCTGATACACTAGAAAATAAAGTACTAAGAAAAACTTTTTGGTTTTATGATCCTATTTTTAGTGTTGAATAATTAATTTAATTGATATGATATGAATACAGGGAAGAATACTTAATTTAAAATTATTGTTTCATCCTTTAACTAATTTTTACAACAAAATCATCTTTCTATACCAAAGATAAAAAAATTGAAAATATTGTATTAATATTAGTTGTATATCGATATAATCAAAAACGTATACTTTATCTATCAAACTGTTTAAATAAGGAAAACAATGTTTTATTAATCCGGGCATCACACAGGCCAGTGGAAGGTGATGCAACCTTATCACCCTTTGGTTGCGGGTTCAAGTCACGCGGACTCACCGGATTCGACCCGACCTATAGGTTTTCCTTGTTCTAAGAATATATAATTATAAAAAAAATAACCTCAATATATGTTTCACCATTAAAAATACCTTTCAATATAAAACATAATCCTTTCCAACTGAATACTTTTCCAATATTCTTATGTCCAAATAATAGTAAAAAAAGATCTCCAAATTTCAAAAATAAATCATAACATTAGATTCCAAAAATAACAAATGTATCTATTATTTAAAAATCCTTTTATAACCTCAAAATCCTTATTGAAGTAACTCATAATTCCATGTCCTTAAAGAACAAGTACTACAACACAATCTAAATAAATGACATTTTTCGTATAACCATATATCCTTTGAGGTAATAATTCATGAATCCAAATACAAAATAACCTCATTCATTCTACTTTAATCTTAAATCATTTACTATTATTGAAAAACTCATTAATACCTCCTTCATCTCATTTCTCCTTTGAAACTTCTTCATTATCTACAGTATAACTTTTACCTGCATAACCTTACTAATTAAAAATGTTGACCAAAAATAAAAGAAAAATTTGAGAAACACTAACCATAGTGATATATACATGATGAATCATTTAAAGGATCTCAACATGATTCCACATTATTCTCAATTCATAATTCAATAGGATTAGCCATGTTTATCCATAAAAAATCTAAAGGGTGATATCATTAACATAAAAATATCCTCAAAGTATTTTCTGGGTTTATTTTTTCTAATATAGGTTTTCTAAATCTAATTTTCAATGTTATTGATAAACATACTCAGATACCAACTATAATGGCCCGACCCCAAGATCCTAAAGCCAATTCAGTATTTTAATACATTAGCATGATTAAAATGAATTAAATTCGAAATTACCAATCAGTTTATAAGTCGTGGAAAATATATTAAATTCCTCTTAATTAAAAATTCAAAATATTAAATACAACATAAATAATCTATCAAAAATTCCATTGTTCTATTATATTAACCCTACATACCATTCATAATACACTACGTGGAATCCTAGGAAAATAAAATATAAGAAAGCGGTGAGATAATATCCTTAGAAAGGTGAGGAATACAATGAAATCCATTATGAATTAAATATTTATAAAAATTAATCCAATATGTGTAATTTAAAGAGAAGCCTTTTAAACATAATCGTGATCAAAATATGGAAATTATAAATAATACCATATCAAATAAGAATAAAAATTCATATTCAACTAGTCAAATAATCACATGGAATATTCATAACTAATATCATATTAATTTGATGCATACTTCCAGACATCTGCACTATCATGAAATATCCTCAAGATAGAAACATTAATTACCTACCCTCATGATAGTTTAATAATGTGGGTAGAAACCCATCTGATTTGTGTCAAAATCTATCATGCAGGTAAACTGAAAATTCAATGAAATGAATGGATAAGGGGTTTTTACCAACTAATTACATCTTATTAGCCAAATATATGGATTTAATGGATATATCGGGCCCCACCAGTCAATTATTAATTCCAATACATTTCTCATATGAATAGGGTGAAACATAACATAAACTATCATATTAAAACAATATAAGTAATGTTAATAAATTAATCATAATCCATGAATTCCATCAAAATATAACATCCACAGTCAATAATATCATAAAATTTCTAAAAATAAACCTCAATTAATCATAAAATCCAACAAATGATGTTGAAATAAATGAAAATAATCTGAAAAAATGATTAAAACTTTTTGATAGAAATATCACTTTTTAATTTGAAATGTATTAAAAGCCACCAAATTTAAAAAGAATACATTTCATTTGAAAATAAACTAATAAGAATGTAAGGTAACCTTCAAAATGATAAGGTGAAATATCAGCAGAAAATTACTCTTGTACCATATAAGTTGAAAAAAATTATTCCTTAATATTTTGAAAAAGAAAAAAATGTACCTTGTTTGGAAGACGACAGAAATATTCTTTTCAAAAATGTTGATAAAAATTAAAAAAAGTGTATAATGACTTAAAAATGAATAAATACAATAAAAATAATTTTAAAATTTATTTTTCTGATGCATGGACATGGATGATAGATATGCCACAGTATAGAAATTGTATAAACAATCTCAGAAAAAAAAATTATATTTTCAAATTAACCATTACCTTGTAATTTCTGTTAGTAGAGGGTGTGTAAACCTCCTATATAATATTAATAGTATGTTATTAAATTATAAAATAACCATATACATATTTATTATATCATTTTTGATACTATTATATCATTTTGTTAATAGTGTTTTGATATTACAATTATTTTGGGTGTTAAGTACTTCATTTTCCAATTCCTCTTTTGCTGTGTAAGAAAAGATGTCTATTAATATGATTTATTTAATTCATGTATATAATTAAATTAATTCACAAGTACTATTTTTACTCATAATATAATTTTTGTAATAATTCTTGAAATGTTAACATGGTGAATAAATCTCACCGCGTCGTGGAGACTGTAGGTCATACTTATGCACGAGCGACTCTATCATTCGCTTGATGGTTAAATGCTACAGAATTGGAAGGTATAATAGTTATAAAGAACCATTATCATGTTATATAAATTATTTATATACATTATACTCATAATCATATCTATAAAATTAAATTTGTGTTGAATAACAAATTACACCACAGTGTGTATAATGTAAGTTGTACGTACACGCGTATGGTAATATTGTTATTCGTATGACAGCTAAAATGATTGATATGGTTTTACCATTGTTATAATAACATGTAAGTATGTGGGTTATATTGGAGTTATTACTTTGATATGGAAACAGCTTAGAGAGAGGGAGTGGAATAAGAAAAGAACTTTGAAAGAGGTGATAAAACAATTACCCCCTTTTCAGGTATCTCTATTTGGTTTGAACAATATGTCTTTGTAGGATGGATTTCTGACAATTGTGTGGCCTCTACGATGAATTCATAGATTTTGGGAGTGGATATGGAACGGTTTTGGCCGAAAAAAAAAATTTATGTATGGGTTTTAATTAAAGAGAAGCAGAAGTTCCCTTTTACAAGAGAGGGGAGAGGCACCCTTGTAAACACTAAAACTATTAAATTAATACAAATTAATTTCTATATCCAAATGTCTCAAAAGTATATTTTTACTAATATTATATAAGGATTGGCCAAAATTATTTCAACCAATAAAATTTAGGCATGTTTTTATTTTATTTTAAACCTAATCATTTTGATTTGTCCTTTTTAAATCTATTTAATTTTAATTATGGTAATAATATTCAAAATATTACATGGTTATAAATATTTACTTAGGTCATGAAAATTTTCCATATGTTGAAAATTTATTAAATTTAAGACCTTATAGTTTTCACTTTTTCATTATTAATGATTTTTATAATTTTTAATTAATTATTAAAATGTTATTTTTATAAAATATCAATAGTGTTAGTTTTGACACTATTCATTTATTTGACCTTAAATAAAGCCGAAAAAGAAGATAAATTCATAAAAACATTTAATATACTACTGACATGTGATAGTCATAGAGAATATTTTAGGATAAGATTTATTAATATAGAATATATTTTTTAAAATATTTTTAAAACCATTTATTTGATATTTCTATTAATAAAATAATGTCTGTGTTACTATTGGGTCATCATTAACAGTAATTATTTTATATATAAAAATTATAAATAGATTTATATGATTTAGGTAATTCGATTAAATTTTTAAATACTACCTATAGTCAATTTTATATCCTATTTATTCTAATATTAAAATTAATATACCTATATAAAATGAGGGTGTGATGTTTAGTCAGATTCGTTTATTTTAATAAACATAATGTCATATTCATCAGAAAAGTGACCATTAAGTGGTTCCATTTCAAACAATAGATGATAAGGGTATAATTTTGTTATCCAATGTGATTTTTACAGGTGTCAAGTTAGTTTATAATATAAATTTTTCATTTAATTTCTTGATTTACTATTAACAGTGGGAATAAGAATGTTAAGAATGATACTATTCATAATGCCCAAAAATAAAAAATACATGTTAACAGAATTTAGACCCATTGATTCAAATAATGGAATCTATTTTTAAAAAATTAAAAACAGATATTTTTCAGTAATTAATTTAAAATTAATCCCTGTTGTCAAAAAAAAGAAAATAGGTCTTTTAAAATTAAAAACCACCAAAAGATTTACATGTGTTTATATCTAATTTTAATTTAAAAAGACTTTCTTTGACCTAAATTATATTAAACGATAAAAATATAATCTAATTATACATTAAATCATTAAAATTTATAATTTAACACAATAAATTATTTCGATTAAGAAAATTTCAATTAAAATATAATATTTTTTACTATTGATAAAAATATTAAAGTTATCAAAAAGATTCAAAAAATTTATCTGAAATAGATTTGGATGTCCTTATTCCAATTAATAAGTTTACTTTTTAAAATTCAATATTTTAAAGTGTAAAATATTGGATTTAAAATGGGTGTGTTGTCAAAAGGATGAAAACCTGTGTTTTGTTTAAAATAATTATTTTATACAAAACAGTTGAATTTGATCACATATGGTGAATATTAATATTAGAAGGAATATATATAAAATTGAATTATGTTTAATACTACTAATAACCTCTTTTTAAATGGATAGGATATATATCAAATTAAATAATGATATTTTTTTAATATACTATTGTTCTGTAAAATTGGGCCTTACGAAAACCAAATCATTGTTGTGTGTTGCGTAAGCTTAACAGGGTGTTCCGTAAAATGAAAGAAAGTAACAAAATTAAATTTATTTAGATAGAAAAATATTATAAATTATCAGGGTGTAAAAATTTTAATGGTAAATTAATATTTACCTTATTATAGTTTTTATAGCTAGGTTTCATATAGTTGGACCCTTCGAGTAATGAATCAGTTATTTCAAGATGGAATAAAAACTCATTATTTAAAAGGGATTATTGTTTGGCCTAATTTTCCAACATTAGTGATAAGTCTGAGGTATTTGAGGTTTTATTCATGAGAGATCCATTATGTGTCATGAATGGAATCCTTATTTGAGGGCCTAGTTTTCCCTGTTAGTTAAGGTTCTAGGAATAACAGAAGCGCGAGAGGGTTAGTGACCAAAAAAAAATTTATCTATATTCAATGAAAAATTCAGGATCAATATGACAATTAACGATAGTACCAATGGAATTGAATCAAGGATTTAGATAAACAAATGGAAACTCGAAACCAAGATAGAGGATCAACATATTTTATTTATAATTAATTTAATTAAAATAAAAAATTACTTCCAAAGTGATTCTTTATTTGTAGATGCATTATACTATAGATCTACTGTGTTCACTCATTGCATTTTAGTGATAAAGGGTAGATCTCCTCTAGTGTTGATCCACACAGGTTCCATATATCTCTGAACGTTGCTGAATGAGTCTCTGAGTGCTAGCATGGAGGATCCTTGCACTTGTGATGTCCACCTTTGATCACCTTGAGAAAAAATACCAAAGTGTTCCCCTTGATCCGGTAGAGGATGTTATCTCTAGTTATTGAGAGTGTTCTCAAAGAGGAATGAACTCTCTAGGATTGAGAGCCTTTCACTAATTTTTTGTGCAAAATAATAATAATAGTCGCTTTTCTAGCACTTGGTAATTAACAAAATAATATAATTGGGAATTTAATTCACTAGGGTAATAATAAATAATATTCACAAGTGACATAATTATTTTATTAATTCATACAAAACTGCATGTCAAATAAATACATCAACATTATTATTTCCTGACATGCACCTAACATGTGAGTTATAATTAAATATTATTTAATAAAATAATATTAAATATTATTATTTCCCATAGGACACTTGACGCAATCCTATAATACTCCACAATATTTATTAAATATTGAATACTGACTATTTATTTGTAAAATAAATATCACTTCATTATTCTCCGGTAAATATATAAAAATTATATTCACTAAATAAAAAATAAATATTTATTAATTATTACGTCGAAATTATATTCTCTCGAATAACTAGTGTCAAAATTAATGTGATCGGACATCCATAAATAATTATTAAATCACAAATGAGAATAATATTTAATAAACTTTTTAAATGATAAATAATATATTATTAACTATGATACAGTATACACCTAGTGGGTGACTCTCTAGGTGTCTTTCTCAATGGAATAATAAATATGATCCTAAAGTCCAGAGTTAGCATCGAGAAAGATGTCAAGGCACCCATAGAGAAGGAATTTAATTCCACAATGACATGTCACCTCATTAAAATGCATATCATTAATATAATCCCTTTTCCTTGATTTCTCCCATCTAGCGGGTTTAATACAACTACCATCAACCCATGTGCTTGATTTCTCATTCTTTGACGTCCCAGAATTTGAAATTTCCTATAGAACACCATGGACATGGAATTATTTAGGCTATATCATTTCCGAAAAAGTGAATGGGATATCAACTTCTATTATAGAATAGATGGGACAAATCCTTTCTTGCATTATTGATTAATGTAGTATTACTCATGAAGCACCCAAAATTTCCCACAGCACTGAGAACTTATGTCATCATGGTTTTCACCAATACATCTAAGTGTGTAAGTAATCATACAAATTAATAATAATAATAATAATGTCTACAGATCATTACACATGTCTTCAGATAGGAACATCTAATTACACTTATAAATACCGATTTTCAAATGGTGGGTCTCATTCTCATAATATCTTACTGAACATTACTATGGGAAAATTCCATGAGAAGGTTCATCAAAGTCCTATGAGTCTCCACCTGTGATGTCTTGTATCATTGTTTCCCATTAAAATGATATCACTCGACTATAGAATATATTTTGTGGAATAGTTTCATGGCACTTTCAGATTCTTATCATAGTAAGGATCTGTTATATCCTTTTTGTGTAATAGATTCTCTTTGGACATTATCACAAAAAAAATCATTCATAAGAATAATAATTATCTGATAAAGAGTTAATTAATATCAATTAAATTAATAAATATTTATCAAAACGTACAAAGAATTCAGCTCCAGGTCACCAACTTCAACAGACTCCCACCTACATTAGAGATAACTACTAATATAATTCATTTTTCTATCCATCACCTAATACTCAAGCTTCTGATGAGATATGAATTTAGTCTAGGATTCCTATAAATTCTTTTATGTGGATACTCTTCTCACTCAAACTTCACCCTTTTGATATAAATCCCTCAAGAGGTTATACTTGAATAGTATGCTCTTAGTTTGTTGATGTGGCCTTATCTCTTTTGTATGAGCTACCACTGCATTATTATCACAGTAAAATGTGACAGGGTATTTACATAAAAGTACCAAATCATGCTCCTAGACAATTTTTTGAATCCATATGGCTTCCATGGAAACATCATAAGATTCTATAGACTCATACTCTACTATAGAATCAGTGAACACTAGCTTCCTTGAACTCTTCCATCTCACAACTCCTCCATTGAGTCATAAAACTTATCCTGATAGTGACATTAGGTCCTTATGATATTTTAGAAAACCATCATCATAATAATCACTAACAAAAATATCCTCATCTCATCCACATAGAAAGAACATATCCTTAATTATTTTCAGATACTTAATGATATTTTTAACAGTAGTCAATGTTGTTCTGCTATATTTTCATGGTATCTTCCTACCATGCTCAGTGTATAGGCAACATCATGTCTAGTACATAACATGTTATACATTATAGATCCAATAACTAAATATTATAAGATCTTACTCTTTCTATCTTTCAATATTTGTGTATAAGGAAACATTTTCTAGAAAAATGTAATCCATGTGACATTGAAACCAACCCCCCTTGAATTGTTCCATACTAAAAAACTTAAGTATCTATTAAATATAAGTAATTTGATGTAGTCCAAGAATCCACTTAGATCTATCATGACTGATCTTAATACCATGAATGTAAGATGCTTCTCCTATGTCTTTCATAATGAATCAATTGTTTAACCAGTCCATAACAGATTGTAATACTGGTATTCTGTTTCTAATAAGTAATATGTCATCAACATATAAGACTAGGATAATATCTGATTTCCCTATTAATCCTTTTGTAAACACATGTATCACATTAACTCTTAATGAAACCAAATTATCTTTATTGCATCATCGAAACGAATATTCCACGACCAGGATTTTTACTTCAATCCATAAATTAACCTATGTAACTTACAAATCCTTTTCGCATCACCTGGTGTCACAAACCCTTCTAATTGTGTCATAAAAACATCTTCCAAAACATTTCCATTATGGAATGTAGTTTTGGAATCCATATGAAAAATTCTCGTAGTCTTAGTAAGCTTGTATGGAAACTATCATTATTATGGATATAAATAAGGAAATGGTAAAAATATTTTTTTGTAGTTTATTCCTTAATTATATTTAAAACCATTTCTCACTAAACATGATTTATTGATAATTATTATACCTTTCATGTCTAGTTTCTTTTTAAATATCCATTTAAAACTAATAGGCTTTGCATCAACTAGTGTATCGACCAGAACCCAAACTTGGTTTTGATAAATGGATCCCATCTCAAAATTCATAGCTTCAAGCCATCTTGTAGCTTCGAAACTCTCTACAGCCTCCTTATAATAGATAGGTTCATCATTTTCCAAAAATAATGATTCACCATCCATGATTAATAGAAAACCATATCTCTTTGTTTCCCTTACCTCACTTGAGATCCTACATAGTACTTGTGTTTTAGGAACTACTACTTCCACAGGGACATGAGGAACTTTTTCTTGTACCAACTCATGTGTATCATGGGCATCAACTTCATTGAATTTAATCTTTCTCCCAATCTTTTTTTGAGGATGTGCACACTCTTAACAAATATGGATTTTCTAGTGATAGTTATATTCTTGTTTGAGGGGTTGTATAGGTAGTACCCCTTTATTTCATTGGGACACCCTATAAAGGTACACCTCCAGCCCTTGGGTGATAGTTTATTTCCTATTAAATCCTTAACAAATTCCAAACATTCCCCTAAATGTGTACGAAAAAATGGATTTATTTTCACTCTATAACTTGAAAGGAATTGCATTTATCTCTTTCATTGGTACTTTGTTTAATGTGTATGTCACAGTTTGTAATGTAAATACCCATAAGGATAATAGAATATTTGTATGATTCATCATTGAACTTACCATGAAAAATAAGGTACAATTCCTACTTTAATGAACACCATTCCAATGTTGTTCATACGTTGAAGTGAGTTGAGATAGAATACCAAACTCCCACAGAATGTTGATGAAATCTTCATTAAGATATTATCCACCTCTATCTGATCGAATATTCATTATATTCATAAAAATATGATTATATAAATAATTTTTCAATTTTGGAATTTGTCAATGGACTCAGACTTACACTTCATCAGGTAAATATATCTATATCTACTCAAGTCGTCAGTTAATGTTATGAATTCAGATATCCACCCATAACTTCTCCTAAAAATGGTCTCCACGAATATGTGTGTACCAATCATATAAGCTCTATGGCCCTTTAACCCTATCCATCAAATGGTGGTTTGGACATTTTCCATTGTCAACAATCATGACATCTATCAAGTGGTTTTAACTCATAAGAGTATAAATTACCATCTTGTCCTAGATTTTTCAAACACTAATTTTTTACATGACTTAGAGGGTGATGCCATAACTAAATGTTAAATTAGTCATGTGATATTGATTCATTATTAATTTCCAACACTTGTTTTTTATTATTTAATACAAGAATACCATTATTTAAATGTGCCATACCATCGCATACATTGTCCAAGTAAAATAAACAAATTTCATTTCCAAACGTGAAAATAAATGCATTTGTTTCCAAACATGATATAGAAATTATGGTTTTTGTAACACTAGGTACATAATAACATCCTTATAAACCCAAAAGAATTATTTTTGGAAATGTGAGGTGGTAGTCACCAATGGAAAGAGAATCCAACCTCACACTATTGGAAGCTCACAGATCCACCACTCCTCTGGAAATTTTAAAGAATCTACTTAGTTCTGACATTTGAATATAGAAGTGAGCACCACAAGCTATAACTAATACCCAATGTGTAGAAATGGAAAGATAGAACTTGATAACAAACACATTGTTGGCTTCCCCTTACCTCTAGGTGTAGTTTCTCTTCCAATGTACTGACTTGCCACATGAAAATCAAACAACCTCCTTTTCTTTTTCCTACCATTGAATCATCTTATTTTTTGTTAGACATTTCTCAGGGGATTTAAACTATTTATAAGTCTTATTCCCCTTTCTTTTGTCCTTTATCGTCCTATTCACTATATATAATACGGGTTTTTTACGCCCCGTGTCCTTATCCACTTGGTGAATTAACGTAATAAGCTTTAATAGACTCTCCTCATTATTTCTCAAATTATAATTCACAAAAAAAACTAGATAATCTCTTGGGAAGTGATGATAGTATGATATCTCTATGCAACTCTTCCATGAATTTAATTCATAAGATATCCATATTCCTAATTTGTCCTATAAGAACTACTACATATGCCCCAATTCGCATAGACTCTCCAAACATAGTTGTGAAAAAAGAATTGTAGATTTCATACCTCTCCTGTCTCTCCTTCTTCTGATAGAGATCCTGAATGTGAGACATCACGTTATATGCATCCATTTCCTCATGTTTCTTCATGAGGTCATTGGTCATGAATTATATAATGATGGAGTGAACATTTGTAGAATCATTTATATGATTCTAATACAAAGAGATCTCCTCATCACTCCCCTCTTTTCCAGGCACATTTGTTAAAGGTTTTTCTAGCACATCTAGTTGTCTTTTCATGGTGAAGGATGACACGAAGGTTCATTTTCCACTCTTAGAGATTAGTTTTTCTGAAAAGGTCTTCCTTCTCGAGTATAGATCACAATGATATGTTTAACTTCATTTGTAAAATAATTTCTAAAAATAATATGAATATTATTTTAGTACATTATCTAATAAAATAAAAACAAAAAATTAATAAATATTAATTAGTCTCCCCCTATTTTATCGAAACTCGATAGCCCCCTCAATTGGATTTGGATTTTTTGCTGAATATACATTATAGTGGCAAGGATCTATATTTCCCATCGCATTATCCCAACATTGTATTGTCATGAAATTTGAATTGTTTTAGGTAGGCACACTAAATGACAAATACATTAACTCGCAACTCCTTGATCCTTTGAGTGGACTCCCTAATCATGAAATCCTTAATTTTGTATATCCTCAACCATTACCTCACAGTGACATTGAGTCCTTCTTTGGCAGCCAGCCCTAGATGTAAACAATGTCATGTCAACCCAAACCCTGAAATTAGAATTTTAAGATAATTTCAATCACCCAAAATTTCACGAGTCAAGCATTTTCAACTATGGTTTGATTTAAATATAAGTAATAGAAGTCTATATAGAGTTAACATTTTTTTCAGGGATTTTATCCTTTAGGTAAAAATTTCCATTTATTTTATTTTCACATACCTGTTAATTTTATGTGGGAATAGCTTATGTGATTAACCATGTATTAGATAATATTTACACCAAAGAAAATTTATTTTAGTTCCATCATTCATGATTGTTAATTCCTTAATTATGTGATCACGACAAAACATACATGATGAATAACCATTAAACCGAGAGAAATAAAAATAAATCATGTGATCAAGATCTTTTTATAATGGTTAGTTTTTCTAGTGGTTTATATTATAACTACTGTCAAAGGGGAGAGACACCTTGGAAAAACTAGGTTCATGTTTACAGCTTTCCACCTATCCACATTTGTATCTCCCATGATTGGTTTCACCACAACTCTTAACTTGAACTGCCTCAACTAATTTGGTATCTCCATCTATTACATATTATTTTACTCACATAAAGAAGAGGGGTAAAAATGGATTTTACATAAAAGAAACCATGGGAACGTGGGCCCAACATATTAATGAGGAGATAAGGCACACAGGCCAACAATTTAATTTAAAAATAAACTAAATGGGGAACCGATCACATACAAAGGTCTAGTCTAGATCATAATTATCCACATGCAAGAACGGAATTATGAATTTAATAAAACAATCATTCAATTATTTATTCATTTTTATCCATGATAAATATAGCTCAAATTGATAAATTTTTGTCATTAATTAATAACTTATTTTATCTTATTACTTTTGAGAATATCCTTTAGATTCTCATTCATTGTAATTTTAAAAAAATTAATAAATACATTTTAAATTAACTATGTACTTAACATGTACCTTGGAGGTAACCAAGTGAATATCCATCCAAAACTACCCTATAGGTATTATACTTTTATACAGCCTATTCTTTTTTACATTGAGCATGAACATAGAACAATAAATATTTTACAACTCATAGATGATGTGCATATCTTGAATATTGCACAGATGTTAATAAAACATATATATATATATGTATATGTATTTAATCCTATCGAATGGCATGTACCAGCTATACTCCCACATACATTTACATGTCTCAAGTGTTACATAATATTACAAATTGTAAATCTTCATTACTGTTAATAGTAGATGATGTGTAGATCTGATCTTTACATTGTGTACATTCGTCACCATGTATCTGAAGTACATGCATAGGGGCTCGACATGGGAGGCATAATTTGGAATTATTGGAGTACATGGATTGTCCATTGAGACATACACCATGTTGAATATGCATTTCATAGTCAGTAGTCGGCGTATCTGTGTATGGGATATACGGCCTAGCCGTGACACAAAAGGGACTACACACCATCTCTAGTGGGCCACATGGTGTGTATTACATCTAAACATGAGCCAGTATAGCCTCTTCAACACATGTTATAATAATTAACTACAACATTTGTCATAAATGAATGCATCTTGAGTCATTTATGAACTTCTCCTAATGTACTGAACACAACTACACAACATGTAGATCTTACTACAGGGTGTGTACTACTTTGTTACCTAGACAGAACCATTAGAACATTCATATGATTTCCTTTATTTAATTCTAATCATTAAATTTATTGTCCCTATTAGATTAGTGAGAAATGGTAGAGGAAGAATCAGATCTCATCATTCATATTAAATGAAAAATTAAACATGAATTTAAAAATTAAATTATTTAATTATAAATCATCAATGAATTAGTTAAATAATTATAAACAATAATATGCATGCTCTAATATAACTTTTAGGTTCTGGGCATAGTGGAAGGTCGGGAGGCTTGGTGGCCAACATTAATATTTTCCATATTCAATAAACAATCTGGGATCAATACAATAATAAAATCTATGATCCACATAATTGAATAAAGGATTTATACATAAGAATAGAAACCAGAACAAACAAAGGGGTAAAAAATTATTTTTTTTATAATTAATTAAATTTAATTAAATAATTTCCACCATGGTGATTCTTTCTTAGTTCATACATCTGACCATAGATCTACAATGTGCCTTCATTTTGTTATAGAGATCAACAGTAGATCTCCACTAGTGGTGATCCACACGTGTTCCATGTATCTCTAGATTTCACCAAATGTGTCTCCATATGTGATCACAGAATATCCTTGTACTTCTGATGTTCTCCTTAGATCTCCTTGAGAATGAATTCCAAAGTGTTCTCCTTATTCCGGTGGAATAGGATCTCTCTCTTTCTTGAGAGAATTCATGGAGTGGGATGAAATCTCTAGGTTTGATATCTTTTCTCTATTTTTTAGCACAATAATAATAATCATCAATTTAATAGCTCTTGGATTATAGGAAAATAATATAACCAGGAATTTAATTCACTAGGGTATCAATAAATAATTTGACCAAGTGTCTTAATTATTTTATTAATCATATTGAATCCCAATATCAAATAATAAATAAATCATTATTATTACCTAACATGCTCTTAACTAGTGAGTTATAATTAAATATTATTTATTAAAATAATACTCAATATTATTATTTCTCACCATACCCCTAATATGGTCTGCCAATTCTACACCATATTTATTAAACATGGAATAATGAATGATTATTTATTAAAAAAATATCACTAAATTATTCACCAATATGTTTATAAATACTAAATTAACTAAATGGAAAATAAATATTTATTAATTATTATGCCCACATTATATTCTCTTTTAATAACTAGTGTCAAAATAACTATGATCAGAAATCTATGAATAATTATTAAACCACAACTGGAAATAATCTTTATTCAACATGTAAAATGATGAATAATATAATATTTCACTGAGATAGTGGATACACTAATTATGTGACCCTCTAGGCCTCTTTCTTAATGGAATTTATTGGAAGGATAGCATCTAGAAACACACCATGGAGCCCATAGCGAATGAAGTAAATGACACAACAACATTTAACCTCATATGAATGCTTATAGTGTAATATAATCCCCTTGTCTTGATATATCCAATAAAGAGGGTTACATGTAATTTCCATAAACCCATGTGCTCGATTTCTCATTATTTGACTTCCTGGAATTTGAAATTTCTTATAGAAAACCATTGAAATGGATTTAGTCAGGCTATGTCGTTACCACCAAAGGTCCTGAGAAATCAACTTCTATAATGGAATAGAAGGGATAATTCCTTTCTCACAAAATTTATTAATATGGTATTACTCGTGATGTACCCAACATATCATACATCACTAAAAACATGTGTTATCATGGTTTTCAACAATTAATATATGTGTGTGTGTAATAATACCCATTAACAATAATATTAATGTCTATGGAACAATACATAGGTCTGTAGATAGGATCATCCAATGAAATTGATAAATATTAACTTCCTATTAGCGGGTCTCATTCTTATAATATCCTCCAAGAAATTACCAAGGACATACACCATGAGAAGGTGCCTCAATTTCCTATGATTCTACACCCCTGAAAGGATGTATCATTTTTGTTTCTTAAAATTATATCATCTGGATATTGAATATATATCCAAGAATAATGTAAGGGCACTTCCAGGATCTCATCGTAGTAGGAATACTCTAGGACCGTTTTGTGTGACAGCTAATCTTATGGAATTATCACTTAAAATATTATACTGAATATAAATAATTATGTGATGAGGAGTTTATTAATATCTATCCAATGAATACATGTTTATCCTAAAGTACAAAGAATATTGTTCTAGGGAAACAACTCCAATAGTTAGACATGCATGTTTCATTCTTGATGGGTTTGAGATGTGCTGAAGATGTGACCTTATCTATACAATGTGGTGGCTGGGTGGTCCCAAATGTGTTATGATCTCGTGATGTATAATCATGGGATGGATTATGTTTTGTGGGACAGGGTGGCTTAGATGATGTTGCAGTAGTTGATTCATGTGATAGTGAGATGAATCACAATATGAATGTGGGTGTTGGGGATGACAATGAAGATGATAAAATGGAGTAATGTTTGTAATACCCATTGATGTGATGTTGATATCTTGTATTATCACTTTTTTATATGTTTAATGGTCTATGTTTGTGCTTGTTGTTTCATTTTTTAACGATGGTGTACTACTTGAGGCAACTGGATGTTCTTGATTTTATGATTCATTGTGGTGGTAACTTAGGATGGATTTCCAAGAGTACCTAGATTATGAAAAATTCTAATAATTAATAAAAAATTCTTATCTCATTGTGTTGGTGTTAATGGAATGATAATATTGAAAATATTACTCTTGAAAAACAGTAAACATGGTTTAGATTAGGCATGTTGGGTATGGAATTTACTGTGATGATTAATGTAACGTAATGTGGAATAATTTTACTGGTAATTTTAATATATACTAAATAATTTAATGAATTTAATTGAAAAAAGGGAATATCTAATTAATTTATCTCTTTAAAATACTTGTGTTCTTATAGAAAATTAGGTCTTAGCAGTGGTATCCAAAATTCTGAGGTACATTAGTTTCAATTGAGTATAAGACTAAGTTGGGCCCATAGTGCGGTTGTGATATATATTATATCATGTACCATCTATGATTTCATACACAACCCCACACTTTTTTGTTAGGGATACTGACAGCCAATAAACTCTGGGAGGGTTTGTTCCGTGAAATCTGGGGGGTGGATGTATGGCTGACTACCCCAAATGTATATGCTCTCATCTTTAGGTAGTTACTTTTGTTGATATGTACAACAGTTAGTTTCCCCATATATGAGTGTAGAGGTATGTGATGGATTGTGGTTATTCACACATATCTATTCCTAGATATTTCATCTGATGTATTATTATAGTTATGATGTGTATAGTCTGTGAGGGATTTAGGTACTTACTCTGTGTATGGGCTACGATGGTATGAGGTCAAATACATGTTCTATGACACATTTCATGTTGGTTGTATTGGATCCAAACATATTCATGGTTAAAATATATGGTCATGTCATATTGAATTATGTGATCATTTTATGAATTAAGTACTTGTATTTATTATTTTCCTACGTGCCTTAGGATGGATTTTTATTTTGGAGTCAGATTGATCAAGACATGCAATGTTGGTGCTGAGCGGAAAACCAATGGGGAACACAGAGTGGGGTCCCATTGATGGTTCAATTTTATATTATATTATCTCCGTAGTTTAATACTTAGTGAGAGTTAGCCATAATGAGGCTAGGAAATTAGTATACCTAGTTAGAGAAAAAGATAGCTTCACTACTGTTCAATGTGATTCTATATTCTTTCTTTATCATTCCCATGAGAGATTTTAGGGAGGATATTTCTGAGTATACTATTATACCCACCGTACATATATAATAACATTTTCATTTCATCAATAGTACGTTGGAAATTTTGTTGGATATTACTATCTAGTGGTTTTTAGGAGTTTTTTAAGCATCATGGTTCCTCTCATCATTACTGTTTTGGTACATATATTTTTCTTTTTAGTTGTTAAAGTATTTTATGTAATCTCATGGTTACAATTGGGCTTACTTTATATATATGTATGAGTAGGTGTAAATTGGCGTATCCTTATAATCTATTATTTCTGACACTTTTTTCAGGGTACGTGCATCCATCTATAGAGGGAACTTAACTTTTTCCCCACATTCCTACTTTCCAAAGGAGTGCGGAATCTGTCACCAATTTAGGGGCGTTTTCTCCTTGAACTAAATAGAATGATGGGATGTCAGTTCTTCCTTTTGTGGATTCCTCCTTGGAACTCTTCACCTAGTTTGGATCTCCCTTATAGACTAAGTCATTGTTCATGAAACTATTCCCAGTGAAATTTCTTCATTGATGCTGGTTAATTAAACTACTTTTGTTGGGACATTCCTTATTGTCTAACCATGGTTGCAACCTTTGATCAGGGGAGTAGTAAAATTCGACATCACTGGTGTGTCTAGATGCAAGAACACTAGCGTGTCTGAGTCTCTTCCCCTTATTATTGGGCTTCTCAAGGGCACAAATGCCGGAGGAATCACACGTCGAATACGGGGAATTATTTTCCATAAGAATGTATCTAATGTTTTACTCAGATTCCCATGTTTAACACAGGGTATGCCACAAGTTTAACATCTATATGAGCTAGATCGGACTGATAGGAACACTTACTAGAGAGGATCAGATGAGAGAAACCCCTGGAGGTAACACTGATGTTGGAGATAACACATGGTTTACTACATGATTGTAGTTAAAGGGAATGGGGAATGAGCTGTCATGATCCCACTGGGATGTGGAGGCCTGGGTAAGTATCAATATGGATAATGGATGGTTACGTGGAGTGGATGGAGAATGAGATGGAGTCGACTCGAGAAGGATGGTGATGTTGGGATTGAGCCTCGAAGAGACTTCCTACATATCCCTATGGTAGGGAATCAATGTCTATGTAGTTCAATGGGATGATGGGACACCTGAGGTGCCGAACCGTGAGAATGGACACAAGGATGGGATCTGGAGTATATAAAACCACATGGTTGGGTCATGACCTTCCCGAAAAAACATAGGATTGATGGAGAGATTAAGATGTGACATGAGTGTTTGGAATGAACCTCATAGAGGCTTCCTATGTATCCTTGTGGTAGGAAACCAAAGTCCACATAGTTTATCTGAAGACGACTTACCATCTATTGGGGACTTTAATAGTTTATCGTCGATTGAGGGACGTCAATAGCTTACTGCAGAATGGGGATGACAACGACTTACTGCTGAATGGGGTTGACAATGGATTGCCGCGGAATGGGGTTGACAATGGATTACCACTGAATGGGGCTAAACCTCGACAAGGCTTCCAATGTACCATTTTAAGAGACAGGGTTCAAGTCCACATAGTTTATAATGGAGTTACAACCAACGTGATGATGGTCAGCACTAATGAGGGTTGGGATTGAACCTCAGGGAGGCTTCTAATGTGCCTTTCATTATAAAGGATCAAAGTCCACATAGTTCAGGATGGGTGGGAACCAATGTGAAGGGGGGTCGGAACCAATGGTTGTTGTGCTTGAACCTTAGGTAGGCTTCCAAAATACCTTTCCTTGGAAAGGGTCAAAGTCCACATATTTCAGAAAGAGTGGGAACTGATGTGATGGGGGGTCGAAACCAATTATTGTTGGGCCTGAACCTCATGGGATTTTCCTATATACCTTTCCATGGAAAGGATCAAAGACCACATAGTATAGGATGGGTGAGAACCAACATGAAGTGGGGTCGGAACCAATGGTTATTGGGAATCAACCCCAGGGAGGCTTCCTAATAGCATTCCTTGGCAAGGATCAAAGTCGACGTAGTTCAGAAAGAGTGGGATCCGACATCAAGGGGATCAGAACTAATGGTTGGTGGGCTTTAACCTTAGTGAGGCTTCCTACGTACCTTTCCTTGGCATGGATCAATGTCCACATAGTTCAGAAGGAGTGTTTGGGGCTTACATTCTAGGTTGGCTAGAAAGTATGTCATGGTTGATGCCCAATCTAAGGCCACGTGAGTCATGCTCGGTGTGAGGAACAAGAGGGAAAATTCCTGATGATCACGTCCCGAAAAGTGCATCCGTCATAAGTGGAATGGGGGATTACACATGTTAGTGGCCCAAAAAAAGAGACAAGGGCTTACGCGTGGTCCACATCCTAAAGAGAAAACATGGGCCTACACATAGTTAGCTGCCCAGGGACATGGAGATTGGGACTTACTCCAATGTGGATGCCTAGTGGTGATAAAGCAAAAAAAGTTATTTGGCTCCGAGGAATAGAGGAAGAGTAGGGATGCTACCTCCTGCATGAAAATATAGGGATTACACCTAGGTGGTTTCCCATTACCTGTAGACAGACGCCACTCTAATAAAAAGGATCACATTCCATGTGAGGAATGATTTCACTCCCGTGGAGACTAGTGGACATAGATAATGATCGAGATGGGGCACCCCACATATAATGCATGGGGTGAGGCCACAGTTTAATGTCATGTGTTGGGGACGATGGTTCTTGGATGTTTATCATCGAATGACTTGGACGGGGTGGGTTCACTCCATACCCCTTATAACATACATTTCTGATACCTCCCACCCCTTGGGGAAGAGAAGGCATCAGTAATGCCATGGGGAAGGGGTGTTATGGATTGATCTATTGAGGGGTCCACATTAGAGTGGTTATGTGAAGAAGCAATAGTCATTAGCATGCCTATGCGAAGAATCATGAAGCAAAGTAATGCAAGGGGAAGCACCGCCCAAGAGAATTTGATGTTACTTCATGCAAACCTATATGGTCCCACAGGAAAAGGAGTTACATAGTGAAGGGGATCATAGGTATAATCCTCAGGAGGCGCTGGTGCTTCATATAGTGGAGGGGCATCGCGAAGGGGTATTCTTCATGATGTGAAGTGTGAAAGCCTAGTAGTAGGGTATAGGTGCATATGGAATGTGCCTCGTGAAGTAGAAATCAACTCATGGAGTGGTACTTCGTGAAAAAGGGTGCTTGTGAAGCATAACATTGTGAACCAATACGCTTCGCGAAGCCCAGTGACCCTGCCTTAGCATGTGTGTCACGTGTGCATGGAGGGTGCTTTGCGAAGAATAAGTGCTTCGCAAAGACCCGAGTCCCCTGGGGGACCCCTTCCTTCGTAAAGGCCCATGGGGTCCACAGAGGGCATCCCTCCATGAAGAGGGTCCAAATTCATTCAAAGGGGGAGGCACTTCACAAAGAAAAAGTACCTTGAGATTCTCATGGTTTGCCGAGCTAATTTTTTTGTGATTTGAGAGCTAAGAAGGTGAAAAGTCAAATGATCTTTCCTTGGTCTATATGGGAGTGTTAAAACGACCCATACTTTACATAAATTGTTATTACATCAGAATTGAAGCACACTTATTACAACATATAACAAAACCAGGAAAGGACCATATAGGTATAGTGTCTTTAGAAACTGGGAATCATAAACAACTGGTTCATAAAGATTCTACACTGTCTCCCATTTATTTCATCATATCTATAGTCCCTTTTGGAAAATCTTACTTAATAACCTTCTTCCTGACCTGGGGATAGAAAACATACAAAAGGGTGAGCTCAAATGCTCAGTAAGGGTAAACAAAAGAAATATCAATCACATCGTATTCATAAGAACATAACTTTTGGAAATCTTAACCTGCAAAAGAGATCATAATTTCATAACATGGGATAAATCATATTAGTGAAATGTAATCCCAATAATAATAACACAAAACATGAAACATTTTGGCATACACACATAATCATAGAGAATCATTTCTTAGTAGTCAAGACTCGTTTCCAAGACTATCTTAGCGGACAAAGTCCATTTCTGAACGGAGTTCACTCCTCATTCCAGTCCTGTTTCCCTGAACCGGTTTAACCTGCTGTTCCAGCCATGTCTATCTCATGAGATATAAAATTTTTACCAAATGCATTGGAGGGAGATATAGGTCCCACCCATATCATAATGATACCATTCTTATGTGTTTCACAAAATCATAAATCATACATCATTGCATAAACCATGTAATAGAAATGGGATTCTTAAACAACATGACATCATAAAACAATTCATATAAGATAAAGGAATTGATAAAAATAATTCCATCACAACATAATCAAATCAATTTAATAATAGGGATAGAAATAGAACCCTATATTATCTTAGATGGAAAATAATTTTGATAAAACACTTGAACTCCATTCTTGAAGAAAATAACCTTTCTACTTCAAAAACATTTTCCTTTCTTAACATGTCATACAATTTTAAACTAAAAGAATTTGATTAAAAATAAACTTGAAAACTTGTAAAGGAAGCTTCTTGGAAATAATTTTTTAAAAATCCATTCATGTCGTATAAGTTAAGAAAAACATTCTTCTCGTAATTTTGTCGGAAAAGTCAAAAAGTACCTCGTACGAAAAATGACAAAATATTCCATTCATATCTTTTACTAAAAACTCACCGAAGGGTAAAATTGGATTTAAACAATTGTAGGTGGAAGGAAACAATATTACATTTTGAGGAAACATGGATTTGGATGATAAAATACATCCCCAATAAATACCCAAGTATAAACAATCTCGGATAAAATGAGATTGTGATATTTTCCCTTACCTTAGGTCCGATTTGCTTCGTAAGTGTCCGAACCTCCTGTATAATGATTTAAATAATGATATTGACTTATTCCAGAATCATAATTATTTTTATTATATCATATACGGTCATATTCTTATCTTCTTTTTAGTAATATTTCATTACTACTTGTTATTCGGGTGTTTATTACTTTTTGTTCTTATACGTGTTTTGTCGAATAAATTCTTATTTTTCTTTTTAGGTTATAGATACCTCATCTCCAGAATGGTATTAGTGTAATTTATATCATATTAATTCATTCAATTCATTTATATAATCATTATGCAATGAAGATCATGTAGAACGACTCGCATCACATCGTGGAGACGGTATTCCGTACGTACGCACGAGGGATGATATCATTCCCATGATCGTGGAATTGTATTGGAGTGTATGTATAATATTTCAGAGTAAATATCAATTTACAATAATCATATATATTCATTATCTAAACCATTATACCTATCCATGTAAGGTGGTGGTGGAAAATAGATTACACCACGGTGTGGAGACGGTATTCCGTACGTACGCACGCGCGGTGATTTCATTTTCCGTAGGATGGATAGATGGTGAAATAGGGTTGTTTCGTACTTATAATAACATATAATTATATGATTTATACTTATGTTATTACTTCATAATGAAACAACTAAATAAGATGAAGTGGAATAAGAAATAAAGATGAAAGAATTGGTAACAGACATTACCTCTTCTTTGAAGCGCTTCTTTGAGACCTCCTTTTAGGGCACTAAAAATTGGACTTTAAAGAAGACCAGGACCTCTAAGATGTCTCTATGAAAGTGTAGAGAAGAAATTGTTAGGGTTTTTCCGAGCTTGAAGACTCAAAGTGGTGTGAGGAAGTGGGGGAGGAGGTTCCCTTTTATAAGGGAGGAGAGGGGCTCCTTTGGAAAAACTAAAATTATTATTTTATTATAAATCCAAATTCGGTTTTAAATAGTTCCAAATTGATTTATTTCTAAACTAAGGTGAGGATGGGTCGAAATCCTCTCATCCAATAGAATTTAGAAAACTTTAGGTTCCTATTTTAACCTTATCATTTAGATTTAACATTAAGTTAAATAATTTTACTTTTACCGTGTCTTCTTGTGTTCTTACACTATAAGGTTAATAAACTTACTATAACAAGCAAAACGAACCCCAGGTTGTTTATTATTAATATATATAATCTTATCTAAGTCATTTGGCAGAACCTTATATTTTTAGGAATAAAATAACAATTAATAATATAATATTTTTTTTAAAAACTATTTTATGTCAATTTTGACACTATTTAGTAATTAATTTTTTGTGAAAATCATAACAGAATGATTAGTTTGAACAATGTTAATTAAATCAATACTAACAAGTCATATTAACCTATAAAATTATTGTAATTCATAAAAAGTCTCAAATTACATTTATTTGGGTATTTATAATATAAATTAGGTCAATATTTTATTATTAAGATAATTACTACATCATCATTGTGTCATAATTAAATTAAATTATTTAATGTCTAAAAATTACATATAAAATACCATTATGTAGGAAATGTTTTTAGATTTCTAATGAATATTTATAGTCGAATTTATTTTATGTATAACTTCATATTAAAAATGATTTACTTATTAAACTTTGATTTTAACTATTTTAACCATTCTTTAAATAAATTAATAATAAATGTCCTAATCTAATCCAAGTGGGCCTAAATGGTTATATTTTATTCCTAAGGTTGTTTTTGTTCGAATTAAACTTATCCAATAGAATTAGGACATGTGTTAGGCTAATAATAATAACACTTTTACCCTTAATAACCCTATTTAATTTTAACCGTGGTAAAAAAGTAAAAAGTTACTACTCAACAAAAATTATTTTCATCACATTGAACCACATTTCAGTCCCTGATATTAACCGTGTCTCTCGAATTTTTTAAATTCCACTCACAGAAGCGGTAAAATTATGTTTTATGAAAAAATCAGTTTTTTAACTACCACTTAGTGGTTTCACTATTCATCAAAAAAATGAATGTTTCCAGAAAAATACAAAAAATTAGGCCTAAGATATATTTGATATTATGAATTCAAAAATGATTTCTATTTTATCAAATTCAAAACATATCAGTTACATTAACTAATTTAAAAATTAATTCCCGTCGTCAAAACAAATAGCGTGTTTTTAAGAGATAATAACTATCAAAAGATTGACACTTGTTTATGTTTGGTTTAAATATGAAATTACATCCAATGACTAACATTGTATTAAATGGTAAAAATATATTCTAAATATACTTTAAAACCACTAAAATTAATATTTTATCACTATTAAATATTTTGATTAAGAAAGTTGTTTTTAATTAAAATTTAGTAATTTTCACTATTCATCAGAATTTGAATGTTATCCGAAAAGTACCAAAATTTCACCCTAAGCTAATTTCGATATTACGAATCTAAAAATGATGTCTATTTTGAAAGATAAAATTTATAAAATTTCAAAAATTAGTTATTACTATTCATAACATCTAGTTTTAATAATATTTTAATAGCATATCATTGTTTAATGAAACTCGGTATTGCGTACGATGCATGATATTGAAGAAGGACATGATTGCGTGTAAAGAAATCCAAGCTAGTGTTGTGTGTAGTGAAATATTCCTTTGATGATTTAAAAACAAAATATTTCTCATAAAAGTATCGGGTGTTACATTCTACCCCCCTTAAAATGAATTTCGCCCTAAAAATTCGTCACTTTGTAACAAACAGATGAGGATACCTCTCCATCATAATATCCACAAGCTCCCATGTAGCTTCTTCTAATTTTTGGTTCATCCATAAGACTTTTACCAAGCGAGTGGTCTTGTTTCGTAGGACTTTTTCGCTACGATCCAGAATCTCTATCGGTTGTTCTTCATAAGAAAGATCTTGTTCTAGTGGTACAACTTCTGAGCTGAGTACATGTGAAGGATCAGGTATGTACATTCTCAAGAGAAAAACGTGGAACACATCATGAACTTGAGAGATATTCGGTGGAAGTGCCAATCGGTAAGCTACCGTTCCAACACGATCCAGTATTTCGAAAGGACCGATATATCTAGTGCTCAACTTTCCCTTCTTTCCAAATCTCATGACCCTCTTCCAGGGAGATATTCGTAAGAACACTTTATCACCCACTTCAAACTCTAGGTCTTTTCTTCGGTTGTCGGCCTAACTTTTCTGTCGACTCTGAGCTGCTCTTATGTGTTGTTGAATAGATCAGACCTTTTCTGCCATCTCATCAACAAGATCAGATCCTAATAGCTTTCTTTCCCCAACTTCATCCCAGAAAGTTGGAGTCCTGCATTTCTTTCCATAGAGAGCTTCATAAGGATCCATCTGAATACTGGACTGAAAGCTATTATTATAAGAAAATTTCTCCAAAGGTAGGTGTTGATTCCATCCACCTTTGAAATCCATAGAGAAAGCTCTCAACATATCTTCTAGAGATTGAATTGTTCTCTCAGACTGACCGTCTGTCTGAGGATGATAAGCAGTGCTGAAACTCAACTCCGTATCTCGAGTATTCTGAAGACTTCGCCAGAACTTCGAGGTAAACCTAGGATCCCGATCAAATATAATAGAAAGTTGTACTCCATGCAATCTTACCACTTCCTTCACATATATCATGCAAATCTGATTCAGAGAGAAATCCTCTCTAATAGAAATGAAGTGTGCAGACATTGTAAGACGATCAACTATGACCCAGATAGCATTATTGCCTTTGGATGTTTTAGGAAGTCCTATGACAAAGTCCATAGTGATGTTTTCCCATTTCCATTCAGGTATGGGTAATGGTTGTAACATCCCCTTGGACTTCTGTCTCTCAGCTTTAACTTGCTGACAAACCAAGCAACGAGGGACATATTTAGCAACATCTCTTTTCATGCCATCCCACCAGAAGTACTATTTCAGGTCCCTATACATCTTTGTGCTTCCAAGATGAATAAAGAATGAAGAACTATGAGCCTCATCCAGCAGCTCCTTCTTTAATTCGGGGATGGGAGGAACAGAAACCCGATTCCTGAACTTTATTATCCCATCACAATCAAGGTTGAATTCAGGAACATTTCTCACCTTCTTTTGTAACTTGACATCTTCTTTCTGTGCCTCTTTAATCTTCACATGTATAGATGGTTGAACATTTGTTTCCCTCAGAATCCGGGGATGACAACCTTGATGGGAGGTTCAAACATTCCGATCGGTTTCTAACGGGTTTGTTTGTAGAATCGGAAACATCCAATGATTCCACATCCATTCGGACCTACTTTCGAAAGGTAGGTGCTCATTAGTTTGTGAACTAATGAGGCTTAGGAATTTTCATTGGTTGAGAGGATGGGAGGTCGGACTCATCACACCTTTTTAGGGGAATTATTGTCAACTCCGGGACTCTCATTATAGATTTAAGTTATGTTCATGAATCCTTATTGCATTACCAAGTATAAAATGAGCTTTCCTTCAGATCTGAAAATCAATGACTAAATATGTAGGAAATTTAGAGAATCTTTTGTATGTATTCGTGGTTCTTCAACGATAGAGAATCATCTGTATTTATTGGAGATTCTTGGTCAATGGTACCCTTCGACACATTTATATAGAAGTCTCTTGGTCATTATGATGACCTTGCTGGTTTTAAATCCACTCAGTGGGGCACATGAAGTTTATTGTCATTCAGAAGGACATAGATTATTTTAGAGTTGGGATCGAACCCGTAGATGGGCTACCTAAGTACCCTTTGTTTAGAAAACGAATCAGAACCCACGTAGTTCGAGTAAGGGAGTATGATGTTTATGATTGATGGCTCAAGGAAGGATGTCACAACTACTTTTACACTCTAAGCTCACGTGAGTCATGCTCGTTGTGAGAAACAAGAGGTATTGGTAAAAATTAGACAATTGTTCCATGAAAGATGCAATCATAAGAAATAATGATGGGCTTATGTATGTATGACTGCCTAGATAAATGAAGGTTATGATTTACTTTTAGGGAAGAAATCCATGAACATGGTCCATAAAGGTATATGTGCTTCATGGAGATTTTGAATACTCTAACATGGGGATTACTCCTGAAATGGAGGCCCAAATTAGGAGAAGACTTATGATTTGGTTTTACTCCTAAAAAGGAATCCCAGATCAAAGGAAAATTAGGACTGGTTAAGAGAAATTAAGACTGGGGATTACTCTTGAAAAGGAGGCTCAGGTCAAGGATTAAGGTTTGGGGCTTACTCCTGAGGAGGATGCACAAATTAGGGGACTAGGGCTTACTCCTAAGGAGGATTCCTAGATTTTGGGAATTTTAAGAATTGGGGCTTACTCCTAAGGAGGATGCCCGAGTTAAGAATTATGACTGGGGATTACTCCTAAAAAGGATGCCCATATTTGAGACTGGGGCTAACTCTTGAAAAGGAATCCCATGTTAGGGGATCGGGGGCTTACTTCTAAGAGGATTCCCAAATTAGAGGACTTATGACTAGGGATTATTCCTGAAAAGGAGACCTAGGTTATGGATTCCCTCATCTTAAAGGATGAGGTTGACTGAATGAAATCTCAATCTTTAGTGACATATAGATGTATAAATCACTAGGTTTTGATAGATATTCCACATAATTCCTTTCAGATAAGGAAGTCAAATCAAGAAATCATGCCATAAATGGTCTTGAAGAGTGTCTTGAAGACTGAATCATGAATAGGAAAGGTGTAATGGATTAAGAGGGGTGAAATGGGAAAGAAAGGAACCCAAAAAGGCAGGGGAGCGCAAGTCCTGGTAGGCGCGCAGGTACTACGTGGGCGCGCAAGTCCTGGTCTTGCAGGTATGCCTGCGCGACACATGCTATACTTGTGTGATTGTTAGCCAGCAGGTTAATACTCGAGCAACTCTTCATTAAAGCCTTTAGAATCCTCTTTTAGTTCTTCCAGAAGAAGGGCACGCAAGATTTATTGAAGGAGTAATACGACGCGCAAGTGTGTCCCTTTTCCCTTAAAGGCTTGCCACTCAGGCGCGCAAGTGTTGATGAGTTTCAACAATTAGGCCTTCCTCCCCCTCTTCAGATCTTCCGTTCTAGGTATGAAATTACCTTAGATGTGTTCCGGAAATTTTGAGAAGATACTAGGGTTCCAGGAGCTCAAATCTGAGTTTCTCTTAATAATCATCTCGAATGGGGGGGCCCACAGGGTCTATTTTTTGGCAGGAGAAGACCCTAGGTGGTTATCACTTACGCCGCGCAAGTCACTTGTGCGTCAATAATGCATCGTGCAAGTGGACTTGCGCGACTCTGAAGAAACTTACGCGTCTTATGGGCAATATTATCTTTCTTCATACCTTTGCCTATTTTTGATATTTTCTTCAAAGGATGAATCAATTTGAGCTAAGATATTCTCCCTTTACATCCCTTTGGACTCTGTGACAAAAAAGGAGCATAAACAAAAGTACCCCCTAAGAGTTGAATCCGAAAGAAATGAGGATTTGACTCTGAGGAAATCAATGACATCCAAAGGAAAGGTGGCGCGCAAGTCTTGATGGCGCAGAGTGTGGCGCGCAAGTTCGCATCGCGTAGGGGCTGGGTGCACTGGGTACATCACGCAGATAGCCCTCCTGGCCTATAAATATAGGATCCTTGGCCTCGCATAGCATTTGATTCCGAATTCTCGAGCTCTCACCGTGCAAGTTATCTTCGCCTCACAAGTCTCTTCTTTCCGTTGTTTCCTTGTCGCCGCGCTGCTGCCTAAGTATCTATACTTGCGCGGTTTAGACATGCGTGGTAAAAACTAGCGTAGCACAAGAACACTTGCACGACTTAGTGCCTTTGCCATTTATTTGGATTTATTCACAAATTTAATGAAAAATTAATCCATTTAAGAATTTAATTTATTCAACTTTTGTGCAGAATCAATGGCTCTTCGACCTGGAATAGTTGATGAACTGGCTAGCAAGAGGATAGATGATATGAGGGACATCATTGGCCATGATTATTATGCTGTCAAAGATAGCACTCTTCCAAATTTGGCTAACTATCTAAAGAAATATCATCGTGACATCCCACAGAGCAGTTATCTGCCTTTGTATGGCTATGGTCATCTACGAGAATTCACCATTCCAGAATCAAAGAACTATCTTCCATTTTTGTGGTTCCAGAATTATACCAACTTTGCTTCAGCAAATATCTTAGGTGGAGGATTATTTCTAAGTGCTGGAACAGTGGAGAAGGCTTACGTGATGCATCATATCCCTTGCACACCAGATCTGAAAAATCATACACCTGAGATGCAACCACATTGTCATCCTTCAATCTTCCGAAATGCTCAGATGGATCAATCAAAAGGCTGGAAGAAAAGTTGGGACATCTGTCCTAGGGGAGGCGTGAAGCCAACTTTGATGTGGGCATACTGGGTACGACAAACTTGTGCAGAGTTTGTCGAGGATCTGAAGGGAGCTGCAATATACGAAGCTATCTGGGTTGGGCAAACATATATTTACAGACATGATAACTTCGTGCCGGAGATACTCAGCCATTGGAGCCCAGCAACTAATTCTTTCCATATGACTCATGTAGAAGTAGGCATCAGTCTGTGGGATGTACACAAGATCTCAGGGGCTCCAACTTTGGGCGATATGTATGATGAATTCATTCCTCCCAATGTGACTTGGAATGATTCAGAGAAAAAACCGGCTTTAGCTTGGGAATTATTTAAGATTTTCCACAGCCTTAAGAGTTCAGAGACCTCGTTAACTCATTCTAGAAAGGATATTCATCCGGAGGAATGGATGAGTATATTTCTTATTGAGATGAAAGAGAGGGAGCCGAAAGAAAAATTATCCAAGAAAAATAAATCCAAGGATAAAAGGCCCAAACGTCCTACCACCTGCCCAAAACCTGAGAAGAGGGTTGCTCCTGGCACATTCTGGACAACTCTAGAAGCAGGAGAGTTTGAGAAGTGGAGATATGAAGTGAATAAACGAATCCCAAAGAAGACTCATCTGGAGGGCTTCTTGGCAATGTGGATCAGTGTTTATCTCTTGCCAGTTAGGGATTCGAAGGGAGACGTCAGGCCAGGGACCTTTTTCATTGTGTCAAAGATGGATGAGGGATAAATGGTGGGGTTGGATACCCCCATTTTAGCAAAGATTCACAGGAGTTTAATTCACGTCTTCATGGGTAAATATACTTTAGTAATAGTGGGAACATTCCAAGTTTTCTGGGGATGTATCACCACTCACTTCAGGACTTATAATGTACAGAATGGATTACAAATTCCTGGAAGTTCTTTCAGGCCGTCAGTGCAAGCATTATCGGGAGTTGCTCCATTAGATGTTAATGTCGATGACATGAAAGTGAGGCTGAGCATGTTTAATGAATTCAAATTATTTACCTATGGAAGTCCACCAATCGTGCGGTTTGTTGATGATGGAACAACCCATTTAGATTTGAGGGCATACATGCTAGCTTGCAGGGATGGTGTGCTAGTTTCCAGGATTGACGGAGAAATCATATGCGAGGGATATGCTCCATATAGATTTGCACGTCAATTCAAATGTCTGCAACAGATTGTTGTATCTCCTCCAGTACATGTCAGGTTAGAGAAATATCTGATGTTTTCTCGGCAACTATGGATGCTGACGTCAAGGGAGAAGACTGGGGAAGTATTTGACCTACCAGTTGAAAAAGCGACACATAATTTGACTACATATTATGCCGAACATTGGATAGCATCATACCCCAAAAGGATATTGAATCACCCAGTCTATCAGGTGGGGAAAAGGAAGAGGATTGTAGAGAAAGAAACCCATCCTCGTGAAGGTGGTGCTTCCCCACCTGATGTTGATTCGACAGACTCCTCTTCTAGAACTGATTCACCGGATTCCCATGATGGGGATGATGAGGCACAACCAGCGGAAAAGCGGTTTCATGCCCGATATAATCCTTCGGTCAGAATTAAAAGACCCACTCCATCAACTCCTAGTGAGTTACTTAATTGAAGTAATTTAATCACTGCTACTTTATAAATCAATAAGTCTTACATTCTTATTCTTTATCTGTAGTTGCATGAGCTGGGAAGAAATTGAAGTCAAAAATTGTAGGACCTTCCTCACTGCCTTCATATCTAAGACCATAGGTTGTCCAGCTATGGCAGAGTTTATATTGTGGTACTAAGACTGCCTGGATGGATTTGTGTGAGGGCCTACGACTTCCTGGAATAGGGAATCTTATGGCTTCTACAAATCATCAATATGAGGATAACCCCAATGAAGTGCAGGATTACATCAGAGAGCTGGAAATGCTCATTTATGCCACTGATGAGTCTGTTCCTATCACCAAGCGGGTGAGGGAAATGATTGATCATGGCACCACTATGGGGGCAGGTGGTTCTGGAGATGAGGAGTGGCATGAGTATGTGGCTCTGGAAGATGTATGTTTTCATTTCTTATTTGCTTTTCAACTTGATTTCAGTCTATGATTTATTACTTAAGGAAGTTATTTTCTTCATCTTGCAGCTTGCAAAGAATGGAACTGGGGTTCCTTCACCACAGTATAGCCCTGGTGGTACTGCCATCGGGGCTACTGCTAATTCTCCTCTAAAACCAGGTGAGATATCTCCAGGCCAGCAGGCCATGAATGAGGCGCTAGAAATAGCCTTCCATTCGACAATCCAAGTGCCAATAAGGTAGACTATCGATACTCCCAAAAAACCAAAGAAGCAAAGGAAACGAAGGAGGAAGTCCATAGCTAAACATTTCATTAGTAGAGGTAAGTCCTTCAAGTAATCATGTGTTTATACTCATGATCACATGGTTACTCATAATTTTTGGGATTGCGGGGGCTTCTTCAATTTCCCCCAGAGGGAAAGGACTAATCCTCCTTCAAAGACCATAGAGGGTGCTGTGGAACAATCACAAATCCAAGCTGACTTGGCTGCTCCTGGAGAAGAGCTAGTATCTATTCCCAGTATCCCTCCTCCTGTTGTTTCAAGAATAGAAGAACCTGTTTCTGGTAAGTCGACAATGATTCATATAAATGTTGAATGAAACACCGAATGATTTCCATTCTGTGAAACTTCAGGCTGAACTCCTGCATTAGAGCTTATGGAGACTGTTGCAACTGATGCAACTGACACTGTGATTTTACCCGAAGATATTGTCCAGGGTCAGGGGCTGCAGGGTGTAAGTCGTCAAGAAGACACACCAAACAATCCCAATGGTGAGACTAACCAGGATTCTGAAATATCATTGGATGAAATGATGAATCATGGCATGTATGTTGAAGAATTTTATGATCATGCTAAGTTGTCATGTGATTTAGAAGACCTTGGGCGTCAGTGTTATCCTTCGCCCAGTAAATGTTCTTATAATTTACACTTCTAATCATGACTGAAAATGATACACAGTTCCATCCATAGAAACTGCTGAACTACCAACGCCTGAAGAGGGTGTAGACATTGATGTTAACCCTACCATTGCAGAAACATTATCTCAAGTAGATATAAATCCATTAAACACTCATGAGACCCATCTTGAAGATCCTGTTGAGACTATGAAAGATGGGTAGGAGTCTTCTTAGGTTGTTGACCCACCGTCGGGTAAGGGATAACAATATTTGTGATTGTACTTAATTTTCAAGACAACTGATTCTTTTTTTATCCTTTGAAGCTAACCAAATCTTTCAATTAGTTATGCAGGTCTGTCAACTGCAGAGGCTATGTCTAGAGGTGAAGCCTCTGCCTCTACCCCCACTAGAATTGAATGCGAAGAAGCACAAGTTAGGGGGGAAATAACTGAACATGTCACTTCCTTAAGTTCATTAATCTCAGATTACCTGCCCCCTGTGATGATGATGTTGAATCAGTTCCAGAGATTCTTAAAGATTTCAGCTTTTCACGACGCAAGGCATGGAACAACATATGGAAAATCATATCTGAGGTTCCTTTATAAGAGCTATCATCTAAAATTCCTGGATTGTCCTCCCAATTTTTCATACTAGGACTTTGCAGTTTTGGATATGAAAAGATCCATACCACTGTGAAATAGATCATCTTCAGGAGCGAGCATGAGAAAAAGTTCTGCAAAGATCTGACCATGGTGAAATTGTCAGTTAACATCGGAGAATTTGAGGATGCGGTATCCCAAGATGAGGCTGATTATACAACCAAGATGAAGGAGCTGAAGCATTAAATTAAAGAAAAGGTCGTCCAGCAGATGCACCTTCAGCAACAGTTGGATGCTGTTACTGGGGAACTTGACCAACTCAATTATTCACTGGAGGGAGTTCAAACGAATGGTATGAAGACCATTGCGGATGCCAAGAAAGCACTCCATCAGGCTAAAATGAGTGAATTTGGTCGAGTGCATGAGCTTCAAGTGGTTGCTGATGAAGCTCGGGATGCCGTAAATCAAATGAATAGTTATGTTGAAAGCCTCATGTAATTCATGAAAAAGATAAGAGACTCAAGTCTGTGGATGTCCTTCTAACTCTTGTGCATCAATGAAAAACACTTTCACCTTCACTCATTTATACATGCATTCTCTTTTGCTAAATTCTTTAGATTTTGCCTAATCCAATGGGCCTTGTAAGAATAGTTTGATCTTTTTCTAGGATTAATGTAAATAACCCTACAAACATCGAACCTCCTAATTGCTCAATGTTACCTAAATCATACAAAAAAATGTATGTTTAGTGAGCTGGGAATTTGAATTTTATTCAGAGTTCCCCTGTCTTTTGTGCGAAGTTTAAATTCATGCACGTCGGACATACAAAGGATAATGTTTAAGGTCGAAATATCTTTGACCGAAATGGATTAGAATTGACTCAATTCCTTGAAAATTCATCTGAAAAAATATTACCATACTCAAGTATGAGGGAAAAAATTTAAGCTGTGACTTAAGAATATTTGAATCTGAGGAATGATATGAAAAAGAGCTAAAAGGCATTAGAAGAAGTAGTTTCCAATAATGAAGTTACCATTATTTAACAAACCCGTTAGGGGGTTGAATTATGCAGGGCCACCTAAGGGCATTGGCTGCATAGTTAAATAAAATATTATCTTTTGGCTAACAAGTCTATTATGTAGACTATTTATGTAAGGCCTCCTATGGGCACATGCTGCATAGTCAGGAAAAAGAACTCTCAAAAATTTACTTTCCTAGTGCTAAAAGCTAGTGAAAGTTTATGGAGATTCAAATCTTCCAAAGTATAGAGTTTGATGTATGGAAAAAGGTACTTGAATATGGAGAAAATATTTCCAAATAAATAATCGAAGAACTGGATGAATATCACTCCTAAGAAGGTCTGACCCAAACGTATGGAAGAATAATATAAACTATAGACTTGAATACTTTCAGATCAAGAAAAAGGATATGGGACAAATATGTTAAGGATGGTTATTTTTGTGGATCCCTATATACTGTCATTTAAGACAAATAAGGACAAAAGAGGCATTCTTCCCAAGAATGAAGTTACCACTATCTGACAAACCCGCTAGGGGGTTGAATTATGTAGGGCCACCTAAGGTAATTGGCTGTATAGTCAAATAATAGTATCCTTTGGGTAACAAGTCTGTTATGTAGGTTGTTTATGCAAGGCCACCTATTGGCACGTGCTGTATAGTTAGACAAAATAACTCTCAGAAGTTTGATATTTTTATGACTAGAAGTCATGAAAAGGGTTATGAGGATCTAAAAATATTTAAGGTTAGGATTATGACACATAAATATGGGTATTATTTAATGTATATAGAGATACATAGATCAATGCTAACCATAATCATGTTGTGGCTGGGTCCTAAATTGAAATGTTGGACTTCACTACGTATCCCATAAGGATGAGAATCAAGCCATACAGAGTTTTTACACTACATTTTAACGTCATGTGGGAAAAAAGGATTAGAGATCCTAGTTTAGGGTCATAGATCGTGGACCATTGTAAGAAATACACAGTGTGTGTTTTCATGGGGTCCTTTCAGCCAAGGGACTACAAGTGGAATTTGGGGTTAGGCCCAAAGACTTGGGGCTGGATTCGAGGGACACTCGAACGTTCCTACGTATCCCATAAGGATGGGAATCAATCCCACATAGTTCTAGAAATACCCTCTGTACAAATTTGGTTCGTACATGTGAAGGGTAAAAGGGGACTTTAGTGAAATGATGGTTTAACCCATGATAAAAGGTTCGGGCACTGCCATGTATTCACATAGTCTTTGAAATGAAACATTATTGAAAAATAAATGAAAATTATGGTTCCCTCTCAGGTGAGGGAATCAAAGACATTTGTATTTTATTATCATACTGGACAAAAGTGTTGAATAGTTTAACGTCGTATAACAAGGACGAAAGTGAACCAATGTAAAGATATTGATTCTAGGGGCAGTTTCACGAATCAACATCGTATGAGATGGAGGTGAACCGATGTGAGGAGATTGGTTTTGGGCTTGAACCTTGGGAGGTTGCCTACATACCCAGCCTAGAAGGCAAGGATCAAAGTCCGTGTTGTTCAATTAAAGAATGAATTAATGATCAGGTTGTTCTTTGGGACACTGACCTAAAAAATGATGTTGGGACATACACATGGTTAGTAGCCTAGAGAGAGTGTTATGGTTGAGGTTTTCTCTAAGCTCACGTGATTCATACTCGGTGTGAGAAACAAGAGGTAGCAACAACCTTAACAATACATAGTTTAATGTCATGTAGGATGTATGAAGGGACTATGCTGTTTAAAGTCTTGCAGTTAGGACTATTGGTGCTGCACAGTTTAGTGTCATGTAGCAGGGACAAAAGTACAGTTTAATGTCATGTAGGACGTTTCACAGACTTTCTGTACAGTTTAGTGTCATGTAGTTAGGACGATGGGGACAATAGAGTTTAACGTCATGTTGGACGTAAGGGAGACTATGCATTTTAATGTCATGTAGTGAGGAAAAAAGAGTACACCATTTAACGTCATGTTGGACACATTGGGGATTTTTTCCACAATTTAGCATCATGTTGGACGAAAGTGAGAATAGTTTAAGGTCATATGCATGGACCGTGGATGGTGCCGTTTAATGTCATGCTAGACAAAAGTGTAGTTTAAGTTCATACAGGACCTTTGATGATTATATAGTTTAACGTCTTTCTGGACGTAAGGGACTTTTATACAGTTTAGCATCATGTAGTTTGGACATTACATTTTAACGTCTTGCTGAACGTAAGGGACTTTCAAATAGTTTAGGGTCATATGCATGGACCGTTGATGATACAGTTTAAGGTCATACATGACCTAGTTGCAGTTTAAGGTCATACTGGACCATTTAGGGAATTTTTTTTCACATTTTAACGTCATGTGGGACGAAAGCCCAAATAGTTTAAGGTCATATGTATAGACCGTTGCTGTATAGTTTAATGTCGTATAGCAAGGATGAACTGGTGCTGCACAGTTTAGTGTCATGTTTCAGGGACATAAGTACCTTTTTGTTTATACAAAATACTTCTTAAAAAATCTGGCATTGGTTGGAGTAGTGATGATTTCTCCATCCATCGAGATTAATGAATAAGCTCCATTGGAGCAGACCCTATGTATTGAATAAGGTACTTCCCATTTTGGCTCTAGATTGGGAGGTTTCTTTCCTGGTATCATTGGAGTTATAAGAACTAATACTAATTCTCCCTGATTGAATGAACAAAGACGAACATTATTGTTAAAAGCTCGTGCTATTCGATTCTGATAGATTTCCAAGTGGTGCAAAGTGCACAATCTTTTCTCATCTAACCATTCCAATTCATTCAATCGCTTTTGATATTGATCATATGTAGATGACTGATCGCAAATGGCTACTCTGAGCAAGGTTAATTGAACTTCAATGGGAAACACGGCTTCCATTCCATATACCAATGAATATGGAGTTGACCGAGTTGCAGTGCGGGTGGTAGTCCGGTAAGCCCATAAATCATGAAAGAGTTTATCAGGCCATGACCTCTTATCTTTATCCACCATCTTTTGCAGTATATTTGAAAGAGTCTTGTTAAAGGATTCTATCTGGCCGTTGGCCGCTGCATGATACCGAGATGAATGGTTGGATTTGATGTTGTATTCTTGATACAACTTCTTCACCTCGGATGAATTGAATTTGGTGCCATTGTCCGTTAATATGGTATGAGGGACACCAAATTTGGTAATGATGTTAGACTTGATGAAGCTAACAACACATTTAGAACTCACTTCCCTGAGAGGTATTGCCTCTGCCCATTTGGAAAAGAAGTCAGTATCAGTAAGAATATACTTAAACTGCTTGGCCGTAGCCGAAGGGTAAGGTCCCAAAACATCCATTCCCCATGTGGAAAATGGCCATGAGTATTTAGCTATATGAAGGAACTCTGGAGGCTGATGAATGAATTTGGAATGTACTTGACATGAATGACACTTATTTGTGAAATCAAAAAAAATCATATCATTGAAGGCCAAAATTATCCAAGCCTTCAATCCTGATCAGACAGTCTATGTCTAGACTGGTGGGCACCACAAACTCCTACATGCACTTCTTTTATTACAGTCATTGTCTCTTCACCATCAATGCATCTGAGGAGAACCCCATCAAAACCACATTTGTAGAGAATTTTCTCTAGGTGATCTGGGCTATCATAAAGATTAAAATTAACCACACGTCGCTAGATTTGTTCTTTCTCAGCTCTATCAGGTGGAAGTGTTCCATTTTGAAGGTATTCCCTGATAGGTGACATCCATCCTATAGTATGACCATACGGTTCATGAACGGGACTAATTTCATTAATTTCCTTGGTTCTGATTCGAACATAAGGTGAAATTGCACGACGGTGGGCAATACTGATGGTTGTCTCGTCCCGATTTGGATCTGCCAGAGTTGTGGCTATATTAGCCAATGCATCAGCTTGAGTAATTTGTGATCTTGGAACATAAGAAAATGTCGGTTCTGAAGGGAATTCCACCTTTAACTCTCTGACGTAATCATATAAGGGGATCAATTCTTCTTTTCTGATGGAATAATCCCCATTGACTTGTTTGATTACCAGGTCTGAATCACCCTTCACCTTTAAGAGATTCACTTGTGCTTGAAGCTCTAATTCCAAGCCTACGTTAAGAGCTTGGTATTCAGCTTCATTATTGGTACCACCATTGTAATACCCGAGAATTTTATGAGAAATAATTCTTTTTAAATCATCAAAGGAATCTTTCACTACACACAACACTAGATTGGCTTGCTTTACATGCAATCACGGCCTCCCTCGATAGCTTACGTCGTATGAAATACCGAGTTTCACTAAACAATGATATGCTATTAAAATATTATTAAAACTAGCCGTTATGAATAGTAATAACCACTTTTTGAAATATTATAAATTTTATTTTTCAAAATGGACTTCATTTTTGGATTCAGAATATCGAAATTAGCCTATGGTGAAATTTTGGTATTTTTCTAAAAACTTTCAATTTCTGATGAATAGTGAAACCACTAAGTGGTAGTTAAAAAACTGAATTTTTCATAAAACTTAATTTTACCGCTTCTGTGAGTGGAATTTCGAAAATTCTAGAGACACAGTTAATATCAAGGAATAAAATGTGGTTCAATGAGATGAAAATAATTTTTGATGAATAGTAACTTTTTACTTTTTTTAACCACGGTTAAAAGTAAATAGGGTAATTAAGGGTAAAGGTGTTATTATTATTACCCTAACACATGTCCTAATTCTATTGGATAAGTGTAATGAGACCAAAAACAACCTTAGGAATAAAATATGACCATTTAGGTCCACTTGGATTAGATTAGTACATTTATTATTAATTTATTTAAAGAATGGTTAAAATACTTAAAATCACAGTTTAATAAGTAAATCATTTTTAATACGGGGTTATACATTTAGATAAATTCAAATATAAATATTAATTAGAAAGATAATACTATTTCCTACATAATGGTATTTTATTTGTAATTTTTAGTCATTAAATAAGTTAATTTATTTATGACACAATGATGATGCAGTAATTATCTTATTAATGAAATATTGACATAATTGATGTTATAAATACCCAAATAAATGTAATTTAGACTTTTTATGAATTCCACTAATTTTATAGGTTACTATGACATGTTATTATGGATTTAATTAACTTTTTTCTAACTAATCATTCTGTTATGATTTTCACAAAAATCAATTACTAAATAGTGTCAAAATTGACATAAAATAGTTTTTAAAACAAATATTATATTATTAATTGTTATTTTATTCCTAAAAATCTAAGGTTCGGCCAATTGACTTAGGTAAGGTTATATATATTAATAATAAACAACTTGGGGTTCGTTTGCCTTGATATAGTAAGTTTATTAACCTTATAGTGTAAGAAAACAAGAAGACATAGTAAAAGTTAAATTATCTAACTTAAAGTTAAATCTAAATGATAAGGTTAAAATTGATACCTAAAATTGTCTAAATTATATTGTATGAGAGTATTTCGACCCATAACCACCTTATCTTAGAAATATATCAATTTGGAGCTATTAAAAACCTAATTTGACTTTATAATAAAATAATATTTTTAGTTATTCCAAAGGTGCCCCTCTGCTCCCTTATAAAAGGGCACCTCCTCCCTCCCTTCCTCACACCAATTTGAGCCTTCCCGATCGGCCAACCCCTACAAAATTATATTCTCCACTTCCCTAGAAACATACTAGAAGTCCTTGTTATCTTAAAAGACCAATTTTAGTTCCCTAAGAGGAGGACTCAAAGAGGCGCTTCAAAGAAGAGGTAATGTCCGTTACCGATTCTTTCAAATTTATTTCTTCTTCCACTACTTCTTATTAGGTTGTTTCATTATGAAGTAATAACATCAGTATCAATAATATACTGATATGTTATTATAAGTATGAAACAACCCTATTTCGCCATCTATCCATCCTATGGAAAACCAAATCACTGCACGTGCGTACGTACGGAATCCGTCTCCACGCCGTGGTGTAATCTATTTTCCACCACCACCTTACTTGGATGGGTATAATGGTGTACATAATAAAAATATATGATTATTTTAAAGTGATATTGATTCTGAAATAGTATACATACACTCAAATACAATTCCACGATCATGAGAATGATATCATCACTCGTGCATACGTACGGACTACCGTCTCCACGACGCGATGAGATTCATTCTCCACGTTAACCATTCATTAATGATTATAAAGTATATATAATAAGTAATCATGAAAAATATGAAATAATAATACTACTCTATTTATGTATATATATATTTATGTCATCTACTTAATTCCACTCAATTGAATAAAGAAACGAAAACATCGTTCATGCGTACGTACGACCTACCGCCTCCATAAACGGTGTATTTCTTTCCATTTATCGATCCATTATATATATGTGTTTTCTTAATATATATTATATATAAACCATGTTTTACATTCTTGATTTAAGTAATAATGATCTAAGTAATCATATGAATAATTACAAGTTAAAACACGAACGACAAATGAGACGATTTTACCCAAAACGCTACATTAACATGAATTTACAAAAGAACGGGTAATATAAAGTCATAAATGAACCATATATGATATAATAACAATTAATATTATTCTTTATTAAGTCAATGACATTATTTAAATCATTATACAGGAGGTTTGGAAACTTGCGAAGCAAATTGGACTTAAGTAAGGGAAATATCACAATCTCATTTTTATCAGAGATTGTTTATTCTTTGGAATTTTCTGGGGTGCATTTTATCATCCACATACATGTTTCCTCAATATTTAATATTTAAATCCTTCTACAATAGTTTATATCCAATTTTACCCTTAGGTGTGTTTTTAGTAAATGATATGAAAGAAATCTTTTGTGGTTTTTCATACGAGGTACTTTTTGACTTTTCTGAGAAAAGTACGAGCAGAATGTTTTTTTTAACATATATGGAATGAATGGATTTTTAAAACATTATTTCCATGAAGCTTAATTTACATGTTTTCATGTTTATTTTTAATCAAATTCATTTTGTTTAAAATTTTATGACATGTTAAGAAAGGAAAAATGTTTTTGAAGTTGAAAGGATATTTTCCTCAAAAATGGAGTTCAAGTTTTTTATCAAAATTATTTTCCATCTAAGATAATATATGTTTCTGTTTCTATCCCTATTATTAAATTGATTTGATTATGTTGTGATGGAATTATTTAAATGAATTCCTTTATCTTATATGAATTGTTTTATGATGTCATGTTGTTTAAGAATCCCATTTTTATTACATGGGTTATGCAATGGTGTATGATTTTTGATTTTGTGGCACACATAAGAATGGTATAATTATGATATGGGTGGGACCTGTATCTCCCTCAAATGAATTGGGTAAAGATTTTATATCTCATGAGATAGACATGGCTGGAACGGCAGGTTAAATTGGTTCAGTGAAACAGGACTGAAACGAGGAGTGAACTCGGTTTAGAAATGGACTTTGTCCACTAAGATAGTCTTGGCCATGAGTCTTGACTAATTAGAAATGATTCTATATGATTATGTGTGTATGCCAAAAAGTTTCATGTTTTAGGTTATGATTATTGGGATTTAATTTCACTACTATGATTTATCCCATGTTATGAAATTATGCTCCCTTTTGCAGGTTAAGATTTTCAAAATGTTATGTTCTTATAAATATTATGTGATTGATTTTTCTTTTGTTTACCCTTACTGAGCATTTGAGCTCACCCTTTTGTATGTTTTCTTTTCCCCAGGTCAGGAAGAAGGATATTAATTAGGATATTCCAAAAAGGGACTCTAGATATGATGAAATAAATGGGAGACAACGTAGATGTTTTATGAACTAGTTGTTTTTGTTTCCCAATTTCTAAAGACACTATACCTATACGGTCCTTTCCTGGTTTTGTGATATGTTATAATAAGTGTGCTTCAATTCTGATGTAATAACAATGTATGTAAAGTATGGGTCATTATAGTTGGTATCAGAGGAAAGGTATAGTCAACCTTTGGAAACTAGGATGTGAAAGCCATAGTAAGAAACCTAAGGATATGTCTAAGCATAGAACACAATATTCATGTTTTAGAAATGGACATGAACAACCTATGATAATACCTTAAGTGTGAAATTTTATTCTTGATTATGTTGTTTTCCTATTATAATTAATGTTTCTGACACTATTCTACTTGGTTTTAGTCAATGGCTAGAACCCGAAGGAACCGTGTTAATGCGGAATGCGACGGGAAATGCAATGATTGTCCCCCTAAGCAACCAAATGTTATGGGAGCTAGAATTCAAAATCTGGTAGCCATGCTCACACAACTTTTTCAAGCTATGAATCATGCATGACTTCCAAACAAGCAAAAGAAGGAGCAACATTCTGTTGAATCCTTCATAAGGCAGCGTCCACCTTCTTTCAGTGGGTCTACTAAGCCATTAGTTTCTGAACAATGGATTAGTACTACTGAAAAGATATTTTCAATTCTTCAATGTTCTGAACATGATAAAGTCATCTTAGCAGTGTATCGTTTGGAAGGTGATGCTGATCAATGGTGGAATATTATTAAGAATACGAGGTAAAGGGATGAAATTGAGTCCATGGAATGAAATGAGTTCAAGAACTTATTTTTCAATAAGTACGTCCCTCGTATTCTCCTAACAAATATGGAGAAGGAGTTTCTTGAACTGAAGAAAAAGGATGATGAATCTGTTGGTACCTATGAAGCAAATTTTACAAGACTTGCAAGGTATGCTTCTGGTATTATTATCCAACCTGAGAGTAAGATCGATCGATTCTTTAGTTGCTTAAAACCAAGTTTAGAAGGGCCTTAGCCATAAGGGACTTCAATAGCTACGAGGAAATCGTTCGATGTGCTCTCAAATTTGTGATGGATATTGGAGTAACCCATCAATCATTTGGGTTTGATAAGAATAGGAAAATGGAATTCAACGGAAAATATAAAGATCACACTGAAAAGAAGATGAGCTTTCCCTTATGCTCAAAGTGTAGAAAGAAACATGGAGGGAGTTGCCTTAAAGGGACAAGTAAATGATTAAAATGTGAAAAGGAAGGTCATCGGGCATTTTAATGCCGCAATGATGGGAAGAAGATGTCTAATGATGAAAACAAAGGAAGGGACACACAGAATGAACCTACTACACTTCAATGTTTCAAGTGCATTGAGATGGGGAATTATGCCAATCAATGCCCAAATCAAAGGTTTGATGATGATGGTCGACGTCAAAAAAAATCTTAAGGCTAAAGACAAAGGAAAGTCACATGAAACTTCTATCAGCGATGTGGAGTACGATAACGATGTGGTGAAAGGTACACTTACCATCCACTCTAAAGTAGCAAATTTTTTATTTGATTATGGATCCACCCACTCTTTTATTTCTAAAGATTTTTCTAAGGGTATCACAGTATTGCCTCAACAATTAGATGTTGAGTTAGTTGTGACAACAACTAATGGCACAACAGTCGCATCAAAAGTTTATAATTCTTCACCGATTGATGTTTGTGGGAAAGTGCTTCCTGAAAATCTTGTGATCCTTCCTATAGTGTAATTTGATGTGATTCTTGGCATGGATTGGCTTTCTTTATATGGAGCTCATATCAATTTCCAAAGAAGGGAAGTCACATTTCATATTCTAGATCAATCTATGATCGTCTATCGATGCCAGGATGAACATAACCTTCCAGTGGAAATTTCTTCAATCTTATGGGTCTTGATTCCACTAAATAAGGGTTATTTATCTCAAATGGTTGGTGAGAAACTCACGATTAATAATATTCCCATTGAAGGGGATTTTAATGATGTCTTTCAGGAGGAATTGCCAGGTCTTCCACCAAATCGTGAAGTTGAGTTTCCAATAGAACTCGTACCGGGTGCTTTGCCTATTTCAAAGACACCTTATAGAATGGCCCCAATTGAGTTGCAGGAATTGAAGAAGAAACTCCAAGAGAATATTGATAAGGGGTTCATACGCCCTAGTGCGTCACCTTGGGGAGCATCTGTTCTGTTTGTTAAGAAGAAAGATGGATCAATGAGAGTCTGCATTGATTATCGAGAACTTAACAAGATCACTATCAAGAAAAAATATCCTCTCCTACGCATTGATGACTTATTTTACCAACTATGAGGAGCTCAATACTTTTCCATGATTGATCTTCGTTCAGGGTATCATCAATTAAGGGTCAAAAGGGAGGATATACCAAAGACGGCGTTCCGTACAAGGTATGGACACTATGAATTTATAGTGATGTCGTTTGGTCTTACTAATGCCCCATCTATCTTCATGGATCTAATTAATAGAGTCTTTAGAGACTATCTTGATCAGTTTTTGGTAGTCTTTATAGACGATATTCTTGTATATTCAAATAGCAAGGAAGAACATGAAGATCACTTGAGAATTATATTGAATACCATGAGAAAGGAGAAGCTTTATGCCAAATTTACCAAGTGTGAATTTTGGCTTCAAAAAGTTTCATTTTTGGGTCACATAATCTCAAAAGAGGGGATATCTGTGGATCCAGCAAAAACAGAGGTTATCGAAAGATGGTCGAGACCAACAACAGTAACTGAGATCCGAAGTTTTCTTGGTTTAGCTGGAAATTATCGACGTTTTGTGAATGATTTTTCATGATTATCTAATCCACTCACCAAGTTGACTCGGAAATGAGTTAAGTTTGTTTGGACAGAAGAATGTGAAGATAATTTCAAGGAGTTGAAAAGAAGGTTATCCAGTGCACCTGTGCTCACACTGCCTTGTAGTGGAGAAAGGTTTGTGATCTATAGTGATGCATCCAAGAAGGGATTGTGGTGTTTTCTTATGTAAAATGATATGGTGATAGCTTATGTCTCACGACAGTTGAAAATCCATGATCAAAATTACCCAACTCATGATTTGGATTTAGCTGCGGTAATCGTTGCATTAATGATTTGGAGGAATTATCTTTATAGAGAAAGGTGTGACATTTATACTGATCATAAAAGTTTAATGTATATTTTTACACAAAAGGAGCTGAATATGCACCAAAGAAGATGGTTGGAGCTGATTAAGGATTATGATTGCTCAATTCATTACCACCCTGGGAAAGCAAACAAGGTGGAAAATGAATTAAGTTGACAAGACCATGCCAGTTTATCCATGATGAGGATCACAAAAGGTCCAATATTTATGGATTTACAAAGGATGGATGTTGGAATTATAATGGAAGGTGGGAAATCATATCTTTCTCAAATTAATGTTCAACCATCTATTAATGTGAAGATTAAAGAGGCAAGGAAAGAAGATGTAGAGTTACAAAAGAAGGTGAGAAATATTCCTGAATTCAACCTTGATTGTGATGGGATAATAAAGTCCAGGAATCGGGTTTGTGTTCCTCCCATCCCCGAATTAAAGAAGGAGCTGCTAGATGAGGCTCATAGTTCTTAATTCTCTATTCATCATGGAAGCACGAAGATGTATAGGGACCTGAAAGAGTACTTATGGTGGGATGGCATGAAAAGATATGTTTCTGAATATGTCTCTTGATGCTTGGTTTGTCAGCAAGTTAAAGATGAGAGACCAAAGTCTAAGGGGATGTTACAACCATTACCCATACCTGAATGGAGATGGGAAAACATCACTATGGACTTTGTCACATGACTTTCTAAAACATCCAAACGCAATAATGCTATCTGGGTCATAGTTGATCGTCTTACAAAGTCTGCACACTTCATTGCTATTAGAGAGGATTTCTCTCTGGATCATCTTCCTAGGATATATGTAAAGGAACTGGTAAGATTTCATGGAGTATCACATTCTATTATATCTTATCGGGATCCGAGATTTACCTCGATGTTCTGGCTAAGTCTTCAGCATACTCTGGATACAGAGTTTAGTTTCAGCACTGCTTATCATCCTCAGACAGACGGTCAGTCTGAGAGAATAATTCAAACTCTAGAAGATATGTTGAGAGCTTGCTCTATGGATTTCAAAGGTGGTTGGGATCAACTCCTACCATTGGTGGAATTTTCTTATAATAATAGCTTTCACTCCAGTATTCAGATGGATCCTATTGAAGATCTCTATGGAAAGAAATGCAGGACTCCAACTTGCTGGGATGAAGTTGGGGAAAGAAAGCTATTAGGACATGATCTTGTTGATGAGATGGAAGAAAAGGTCAGATCTATTCAACAACACATAAGAGTAGCTCAGAGTCGGCAGAAAAGTTATCCCGACAACTGAGGAAAACACCTAGAGTTTGAAGTGGGTGATAAAGTGTTCTTACAAATATCTCCCTGTAAGAGGGTCATGAGATTTGGAAAGAAGGGGAAGTTGAGCCCTAGATATATTGGTCCTTTCAAAATACTGGATCATGTTGGAATGGTAGCTTACCGGTTGGCGCTTCCACCAAATAACTCTCAAGTTCACGATGTGTTCCATGTATCTCTCCTGAGAAAGTACATACCTGATCATTCACATGTACTCAACTCAGATGTTGTACTGGTGGAGCAAGATCTTTCTTATGAAGAACAACCGACAGAGATTCTGGATCTCAGTGAAAAAGTCCTACAGAATAAGACCACTCGCTTGGTGAACGTTTTATGGAGGAACCACCAGTTATAAGAAGCTACATGGGAGCTTGAGGATATAATGGGGGAAAGGTATCCTCATCTGTTTGTTACAAAGTGACGAATTTCGAGGGTGAAATTAATTTTAAGGGTGGTAGAATGTAACACCCGAGACTTTTATGAGAAATATTTTGTTTTTAAATCATCAAAAGAATCTTTCACTACACACAACACTAGATGGTCTTGCTTTACACGCAATCGCGGACTTCCTCTATAGCTTGCGTTTTACGCAATACCGAGTTTAACTAAACAATGATATGCTATTAAAATATTATTAAAAGTAGCCATTATGAATAGTAATAACCACTTTTTGAAATTTTATAAATTTTATTTTTCAAAATGGACTTCATTTTTGGATTCGGAATAACGAAATTAGCCTAGGGTGAAATTTTGGTATTTTTCTGAAAACTTTCAATTTTTGATCAATAGTGAAACCACTAAGTGGTAGTTAAAAAAACTGAATTTTTCATAAAACATAATTTTACCACTTCTGTGAGTGGAATTTCGAAAATACGAGAGACACAGTTGAAGTCAGTAAGTAAAATGTGGTTCAATGAGATGAAAATAATTTTTGGTGAATAGTAACTTTTTAATTTTTTTTCCACGGTTAAAAGTAAATAGGTTAATTAAGGGTAAAAGTGTTATTATTATTACCCTATCACATGTCCTAATTCTATTGGATAAGTTTAATTCGACCAAAAACAACCTTAGGAATAACATATAACCATTTAGGCCCACTTGGATTAGATTAGGACATTTATTATTAATGTATTTAAAGAAGTGTTAAAATAGTTAAAATCAAATATAATAGGTAAATAATTTTTAATATGGGGTTATACATAAGATAAATTCGACTATAACTATTAATTAGAAAGATAGAAATATTTCCTACATAATGGTATTTTATTTGTAATTTTTAGACATTATATAATTTAATTTATTTATGACACAACGATGATGCAGCAATTATCTTATTAATGAAATAATGTCATAATTGATGTTATAAATACCCAAATAAATGTAATTTGAGACTTTTAATGAATTAAAATTATTTTCTAGGTTAATATGACATGTTAGTATTAATTTAATTAACTTGGTTTGAACTAATCATTCTGTTATGAGTTTCACAAAAATCAATTACTAAATAGTGTCAAAATTGACATAAAATAGTTTTTAAAACAAATATTATATTATTAATTTTTATTTTATTCATAAAAATCTAAGGTTCGGCCAAATGACTTATATACGGTTATATATATTAATAATAAACAACTTGGGGTTAGTTCCTCTTGATATAGTATGATTATTAACCATATAGTGTAAGAAAACAAGAAGACACGGTAAAAGTTAAATTATCTAACTTAAAGTTAAATCTAAATGATAAGGTTAAAATTGATACCTAAACTTGTCTAAATTCTATTGTATGAGAGGCTTTAGACCCATACTCACCTTATATTAGAAATATATCAATTTAGAGCTATTAAAAACCGAATTTGACTTTATAATAAAATAATAGTTTTAGTTCTTCCAAAGGTGCCCCTCTCCTCCCTTATAAAAGGGAACCTCCTCCCTCCCTTCCTCACACCAATTTGAGCCTTCATGCACAGCCAAACCCTGCCAAATTCTCTTCTACACATCCATAGAAACATCCTACAGGTCCTGGTCTTCTTCAAAGACCAATTTTAGTTTCCTAAGAGGAGGACTCAAAGAGGCGCTTCAAAGAAGAGGTAATGTCCGTTACCGATTCTTTCAACTTTATTTCTTCTTCAACTTCTTATTCTTAGGTTGTTTCATTACGAAGTAATAAAATAAGTATCACTCATATACGGATATCTTATTATCAGTATGAAACAACCCTATTTCATCATCTATCCATCCTACGGAAAATGAAATCACCGCGCATGCGTACGTACAGAATACCGTCTCCACGCCGTGGTGTAATCTATTTTACACCACCACCTTACTTCGATGGGTATAATGGTGTAAATAATAACTATATATGATTATAGTAAATTGATATCTATTCTTAAATAGTATACATACACTCCGATACAATTCCACAATCATGAAAACGATATCATCACTCGTGCGTACGTACGGACTACCGTCTCCACGACGCGATGAGATTCATTCTCCATGTTAACCATTCATGAATGATTATAAAGTATATATAAGAAGTAATCATGAAATATATGACTTAATAATACTACTTTATTTATGTATATATATATTTATGTCATCTACTTAATTCCACTAAATTCAATAAAGAAACGAAAACAGCGTTCATGCGTACGTACGGCCTACCGTCTCCATGAACGGTGTATTTATTTCCATTTATCGATCCATTATATATATGTATATTCTGAATATATATTATATATAAATAATGTTTTAAATTCTGGATATAATTAATCATGATCTAAGTAATCATATGAATAATTACAAGTTAAAACACGAACGACAAATGTGACGATTTTACCAAAAACGCTACTTTAACATTAATTTACAAAAGAACGGGTAATATAAAGTCATAATTCAACCATATATGATATAATAAAAATGAATATGATTATGTAACAAGTCAATGACATTATTTAAATCATTATACAGGAGGTTCGGACACTTACGAAGCAAATTGGACCTAAGGTAAGGGAAATATCACAATCTCATTTTTATCTGAGATTGTTTATACTTAGGAATTTACTGGGGTGCATTTTATCATACACATCCATGTTTCCTCAATATGTAATATTTACATCCTTCTACAATATTTTATATCCAATTTTACCCTTAGGTGAGTTTTTAGTAAAAGATATAAAATAAATCTTTTGTCATTTTTCGTACGAGGTACTTTTTGACTTTTCCGACAAAAGTATGAGCAGAATGTTTTTTTAACTTATACGGCATGAATGTATTTTTAAAACATTATTTACAAGAATATTCATTTACAAGTTTTCATGTTTATTTTTAATCAACTTCTTTTTGTTTAAAATTGTATGACATGTTAAGAAAGGAAAAATGTTTTTGAAGTAGAAATGTTATTTTCCTCAAGAATGGAGTTCAAGTGTTTTAGAAAAATTATTTTCCATCTAAGATAATATAGGGTTATGTTTATATCCCTATTATTACATTGATTTGATTATGTTGTGATGGAATTATTTTTATGAATTCCTTTATCTTATATGAAGTGTTTTATGATGTCATGTTGTTTAAGAATCCCATTTTTATTGCATGGGTTATGCAATGGTGTATGATTTATGATTTTGTGGCACACATAAGAATGGTATCATTATGAGATGGGTGGGACCTATATCTCCCTCCAATGCATTGGGTAAATATTTTATATCTCATGATATAGACATGGTTGGAACGGCAGGTTAAACCGGTTCAGTGAAACAGGACTGAAATGAGGAGTGAACTCGGTTCTGAAATGGAATTTTTCCACTAAGATAGTCTTCGCCATGAGTCTTGACTAATAAGAAATGATTCTCTATGATTATGTGTGTATTCCAAAAAGTTTCATGTTTTATGTTATGATTATTGGGGTTTCATTTCACTACTATGATTTATCCCACGTTATGAAATTATGCTCTCTTTTGCAGGTTAAGATTTCCAAAATGTTATGTTCTTATGAATATGATGTGTGTAGAGACCCGAAGCCTGACGTACATTGACATTACATTACTTTTGCGGAATACTTAGTACATAACAAAAACACACACACAAGGATCGTAATAGTTTAGTGTCTTTGGAAACTCGGAACGTAATCTTCTAATCGTGGTGAATGATCTTCAATATCTCCCATAAAGATCTTCCCTTTTTTTTACCTAAAACCTTTCTTTATATCCTGGGGAAAAGAAAACATAAAAGGGTGAGCTCAAATGCTCAGCAAGGGAAAATAAAGGAAATAAAAATCATATCATATCTTTTTGAAAATCAAAACCTGCAAAAGAGATCATAGTATCTTAACATGGAATAAATCATAGAAGTGAAAATGAGATCCCCATAATCATAACATAAAACTAGAAACTTTGTGGCATGCACACATAATCATGTAAAATCATTTCTTGTTAGTCATGACTCATTTCCAAGACTATCTTAGTGGACAAAGTCCCTTTCTGAACCGAGTTCACTCCTCGTTTCAGTCCTGTATCACTGAACCGAAATAACCTTCCGTTCCAGCCATGTCTATCTCATGAGATATAAAATCTTTACCCAATGCATTGGAGGGAGATATAGGTCCCACCCATCTTATAATGAATCCTTTCTTATGTGTGCCACATAATCATAAATCATACATCATCGCATAACACATGTAACAGAAATGGGATTCTTGAAACATCATGACATCATAAATCAATTCATATAAGATAAAGGAATTCATAAAAATAATTCCATCACAACATGATCAACTCAATGTAATAATAGGGATAAAAACAGAACCATTTTATTATCTTAGATGGAAAATAATTTTGATAAAATACTTGAACTTCATTCTTGAGGAAAATATCCTTTCTTCTTCAAAAACATTTTTTCCTTTCATAACATGTCATACAAATTTAAAATAAAAGAAGTTGATTAAAAATTAAACTTGAAAACTTGTAAAGGAAGTTTCTTGGAAATAATGTTTTAAAAATCCATTCATGCCGTATAAGTTAAAAAAAACATTCTTCGTACTTTTGTCGGAAAAGTCAAAAAGTACCTCGTATGACAAAAGATTCCTTTCATAGATATTACTAAAAACTCACCGAAGGGTAAAAATGGATTTAAACAATTGTAGGTGTATGGAAATAATATTACATATTGATGAAACATGGATGTGGATGATAAAATACACCCCAGTAATTACCAAAGTAAAAACAATCTCGGATAAAAGTGAGATTGTGATATTTCCCCTTACCTTAGGTCCGATTTGCTTTGTTCGTGTCTAAAGCTCCTGTATAATGGTTTAAATAATGTTATTGACTTATTCCAGAATCATACATATTGATATGATATCATATATGGTCATATTATTAGCTTCTTGTTAGTAATATTTCATTGTTACTTGTTACTCGGGTCTTTATAACTTTTTGTTCTTATGCGTGTTTTGTCGAATAAATTCTTATTCTTATCTTTAGGTTATAGATAATTCATTTACAGAATGGTATTAGTGTAGTATATACCATATTCATTCATTCAATTAATCATTATGAAATGAAGATCATGTAGAACGAGTCGCATCACATCGTGGAGACGGTATTCCGTACGTACGCACGAGTGATGATATCGTTCCTATGATCGTGGAATTGTATTGGAGTATATATATATATATTATTTTAGTATCAATATTACTTCATAATAATCATATATAGTTACTAATTACACCATTATACCCATCCTTGTAAGGTGATGGTGGAAAATAGATTACACCACGGCATGGAGACGGTACTCCGTACGTACGCACGCGCGGTGATTTCTTTTTCCGTAGGATGGATAGATTGTGAAATAGGGTTGTTTCATACTTATAATAACATATCAGTATATGAGTAATACTGATGTTATTACTTCATAATGAAACAACCTAAGAAGAAGAAGTGGAAGAAGAAATAAAGATGAAAGAATTGGTAACGGTAATTACCTCTTCTTTGAAGCGCCTCTTTGAGACCTCCTCTTAGGGCACTAAAATTGGTCTTTGAGGAATACCAGAACCTCTAGGATGTTTCTAGGGAATTGGAGAAGGGAAAATTGCAGGGGTTGGCCGAGCTTGAGTGCTAAAATTGGTGTGAGGAGGAGGGGGAGGAGGTGCCCTTTTATAAGGGAGGAGAGGGGCACCTTAGGAATATCTCAAAATATTATTTTATATTAAAGTCAAAATCGGTTTATAATGGCTCCAAAGGGTCTTATTTCGAAGATAAGGTGGGGATGGGTCGAAATCCTATCAACCAATAAGATTTAGACAAGTTTAGGGTATTATTTTAACCTTATCAATTAGATTTAACTCTAAGTTAAATAATTTAACTTTTACCATGTCTTTTTGTTTTCTTTCACTATATGGTTAATAAACTTACTATAACATGCCAAAAGAACCCCAAATTGTTTATTATTAATATATATATCCTTATCTAAGTCATTTGGCCGAACCTTAGATTTTTAGGAATAAAATAACAATTAATAATATAATATTTGATTTAAAAACTATTTTGTGTCAATTTTGACACTATTTGATATATGATTTTTGTGAAAGTCATAACAGAATTATATGTTCGAACCATGTTGATTAAATCAACATTAATATATCATAGTAACCTATAAAATTAGTGGAATTCATAAAAAGTCTTAAATTACATTTATTTTGGTATTTATATTATCAATTATGTCAATATTTCATTAATAAGATAATTACTGCATCATCTTTGTGTCATAAATAAATTAAATTATTTAATGTCTAAAAATTACAAATAAAATACCATCATGTAGCAAAGCTTTTAAGATTTATAATGAATATTTACAATCGAATTTATCTTATGTATAACCCCATATTATAAATGATTTACTTATTAAACTTTGATTTTAACTGTTTTAACCCTTCTTTAAATAAATTAATAATAAATGTCCTAATCTAATCCAAGTGGACCTAAATGGTCATATTTTATTCCTAAGTTTGTTTTTGGTCGAATTACACTTGTCCAATAGAATTAGGACACGTGTTAGGGTAATATTAATATCATATTTACCCTTAGTTACCCAATTTACTATTAACTGCGGTAAAAAAAGTAAAAAGTTACTATTCACCAAAAAATTATTTTCATCTCATTGAACCACATTTTAGTCCTTGATATTAACCGTGTCTCTCGGATTTTCGAAATTCCGTTCACAGAAGCGGTAAAATTAAGTTTTATGCAAAATTCAGTTTTTAACCTACCACTTAGTGGTTTCACTATTCATCAAAAATTGAAAGTTTTCAGAAAAATACCAAAATTTCACCCTAGGCTAATTTCGATATTCTGAGTCCAAAAATGAAGTCCATTTTGAAAAATAAAATTTATAAAATTTCAAAAAGTGATTATTACTATTCATAACGGCTAGTTTTAATAGCATATCATTGTTTAGTGAAACTCGGTATTGCGTATTACACACGCTATCGAGGAAGGTCGTGATTGCGTGTAATGCAAGGCAAGTCAAGGATGCGTGTTGTGCAAGCTCCTTTTGGTGTAGCGTACAACACAAGACTTTAATAAAATTATAAAGAATATTTTTTTATAAAATCTTGGGCTGTTACATTCTACCCCCCTTAAAATGAATTTCGCCCTCGAAATTCGTCGGGGTTATAAATGGTTTACTATTTGAAAGTTTATTTAATAGAAACCCACATCGTAAAAAGGAATATCAAAACCAATATTTAAAAACAAAAGTATGAAACGTAATGGTTACCCAAATAAACTAATCATTGGGTTTCCACATAGGTGAAAATATGGATATGGAAGAGAAATCTAACCATCATGTTCTGATGGAGAGTGGTAGAGAACATGGCTATGGAAAATCCAGTAATCACAAATCCATAAATTTGTGACGATCTAAGGTACCATATGATTCATCAGGTATAAGATCACTAGGACAACATTTTTGGTTTTCAAGATAATTTCCCTAAAGTTGAAAATTGAATTAGAATAAATACTTTCTTTATTTTGGTACAATCTCACTGTTGTTCATGCCTTGAACAATTTCCACTTCATCTCTTAAATAAATGAAGTTGAATTTGTTATTCGTGAAGTGTTAGCAGATCATGTGATAGAATGACGGGTCATTCCATCTGTCTCAAACAAATGGTTAGCAAATATTATATACATAAGTCGATCTATAGTGAGATTAATCATATATGGTTTCTAAAATGGACTTATACTTCATATATCATACTGCTTAATATAATAAAACTAGTTTCTACTAAACAGGGACTTCCTGTAGGCCAGTGGTAGGCGATAAAGGCCAATCGAACTTCGGTTGTGGATTCGATTCCCACAGCCTTGTCTGACGCGATGGGCTGTCGCCCGTCCTGCAGGTTGTCCTTTTTCTAAAACTATATTACTATAACATCCCATCAATAATATCGAGAAAACATCTATCCTTAAACAATACTAACTTGTGTCCAACATAATCCATTCCAATCTTTAGGCTTATCCATAATACTGCAGTCCACTCTCATAACATAGTGAAAACGATTTCCAGAGATTTAATACCATCGTTGATCCCCATATATCATAAGATATATCTCTTTGGTCACATTCTAATCATTCAAAGGCCTTAATCATTTATTCCCTTGAATACCCATTGAACCTTATTGAAAACATGAATGTAGTTAAACATTAACACTTTCCACATACCAAAATCCTCAAAATTCTATATACTCAAACCATGATATCACTTAGTCCTTATATCAATCATGAGCTCATGAATATAATCAAACACCCCATTATCTTATTATTCCTTCATTGTGCGCATATCATCTAAATTCTAAAAAATATCTGAATAACCTTTCATGGATAGTGGTACCATTAATCATACACTTTCATAACTCAAGGAAAGACAACAGTGTAACAATCCTTAGACGTCTCTTTATTCCATAGTACCATGAGATTTCTTATACAACATTACACATGATAAACATGTAATCATTCCACTACATTCTTAAACCATTGACCGAGCTTCAAAAATTCTTTCATCTCACATATCATTTGTAGTCTCTTCATCATCATCCACATAAATACTACCCATATGACCATACTGATTCTCTTCATGAGTCTTTCCCTTAGGGCATTTCTTTGCATAATGGCCATACATTCCACATTTAAAACACTTAAACCATTTTTGATGTCATAGCAATACCATTATCCTCATCCATGGTGTTAACCGACCCTTTTCCTTTGCACTTACTTGCTTTGTGTCCTTCTTTTCCACACCCAAAGCATCTTCCAGTTCCCTTGAAACATTCTCCTTGATGCCTCTTCCCACATGATTTTCATAAGGGAAATTGAACTTTCTTTCATCTATGATCATCATGAAACTCCATCTTTCTCTTATTAGTCGAGTCAGGAAACTTACCAAATTTTACTTTATTGATCATATTATGAGATTGCTGATTCGGCATAATAATGATCTTTGGACTTCCAAATCCCATTTCATTTGGTTTCTCATGAAGAATATCATTCCATTGTCCATCATATCCTCTATTATCGTGAATCTTCTTGTTTCCAGCCATTTTCTAAAACCCAAAAAAAAGAATAGTGTGAGAGGCAAAAATCATGCTAGGGAAAACAACATAATAAAGGTGGAGTATCCTTGATATCTAACATCTTAGGTTAAATTCTATGATCGTTACCATAGTTCTAGGATTGTATCCTATACGTATACTTATCCTTAGGGACATCCCTAGACATACCTTATAAATATCTCTAGGGATCTCACTAAAGTTCTCGCATCCTAGTTTCCAAAGGTTGACTAAACCTTTCCTCTCATACCAACTGTAGCGGTCTAGAATTACTTCCAGTGGACTACAACTGATACCTATCAGGGCACTCCATGGGCGGCTACACCCCCTGGGCGGGACACACCACCATCCCCAGTGGCAGCCATTTCCTCATGAAGCCCTTGGGAGGAGAGCCATGCTTCGTCCAACGCTCACATGTGAGAGTTCCCAAGGATCGGATACATTCCTACCTCCATTGCCTCTGATACCAACTGTAGAGACCTGAAGCCTGACGTACATTGACATTACATTACTTTTGCGGAATACTTAGTACATAACAAAAACACACACACAAGGATCGTAATAGTTTAGTGTCCTTGGAAACTCGGAACGTAATCTTCTAATCGTGGTGAATGATCTTCAATATCTCCCATAAAGATCTTCCCTTTTTTTTTACCTAAAACCTTTCTTTATATCCTGGGGAAAAGAAAACATAAAAGGGTGAGCTCAAATGCTCAGCAAGGGAAAATAAAGGAAATAAAAATCATATCATATCTTTATAAAAATCAAAACCTGCAAAAGAGATCATAGTATCTTAACATGGAATAAATCATAGAAGTGAAAATGAGATCCCCATAATCATAACATAAAACTTGAAACTTTGTGGCATGCACACATAATCATGGAAAATCATTTCTTGTTAGTCATGACTCATTTCCAAGACTATCATAGTGGACAAAGTCCATTTCTGAACCGAGTTCACTCCTCGTTTCAGTCCTGTATCACTGAACCGAAATAACCTTCCGTTCCAGCCATGTCTATCTCATGAGATATAAAATCTTTACTCAATGCATTGGAGGGAGATATAGGTCCCACCCATCTTATAATGAATCCTTTCTTATGTGTGCCACATAATCATAAATCATACATCATCGCATAACACATGTAACAGAAATGGGATTCTTGAAACATCATGACATCATAAATCAATTCATATAAGATAAAGGAATTCATAAAAATAATTCCATCACAACATGATCAACTCAATGTAATAATAGGGATAAAAACAGAACCCTTTTATTATCTTAGATGGAAAATAATTTTGATAAAATACTTGAACTTCATTCTTGAGGAAAATATCATTTCTTCTTCAAAAACATTTTTTCCTTTCATAACATGTCATACAACTTTAAAATAAAAGAAGTTGATTAAAAATTAAACTTGAAAACTTGTAAAGGAAGTTTCTTGGAAATAATGTTTTAAAAATCCATTCATGCCGTATAAGTTAAAAAAACATTCTTCGTACTTTTGTCGGAAAAGTCAAAAAGTACCTCGTATGACAAAAGATTCCTTTCATAGATATTACTAAAAACTCACCGAAGGGTAAAAATTGATTTAAACAATTGTAGGTGGATGAATATAATATTACATATTGATGAAACATGGATGTGGATGATAAAATACACCCCAGTAATTACCAATGTAAAAACAATCTCGGATAAAAGTGAGATTGTGATATTTCCCCTTACCTTAGGTCCGATTTGCTTTGTTCGTGTCCAAAGCTCCTGTATAATGGTTTAAATAAAGTTATTGACTTATTCCAGAATCATACATATTGATATGATATCATATATGGTCATATTATTAGCTTCTTGTTAGTAATATTTCATTGTTACTTGTTACTCGGGTCTTTATAACTTTTTGTTCTTATGCGTGTTTTGTCCAATAAATTCTTATTCTTATCTTTAGGTTATAGATAATTCATTTACAGAATGGTATTAGTGTAGTATATACCATATTCATTCATTCAATTAATCATTATGAAATGAAAATCATGTAGAACGAGTCGCATCACATCGTGGAGACGGTATTCCGTACGTACGCACGAGTGATGATATCGTTCCTATGATCGTGGAATTGTATTGGAGTATATATATATATATATATTATTTCAGTATCAATATTACTTCATAATAATCATATATAGTTACTAATTACACCATTATACCCATCCTTGTAAGGTGATGGTGGAAAATAGATTACACCACGGCGTGGAGACGGTACTCCGTACGTACGCACGCGCGGTGATTTCTTTTTCCGTAGGATGGATAGATTGTGAAATAGGGTTGTTTAATACTTATAATAACATATCAGTATATGATTAATACTGATGTTATTACGTCATAATGAAACAACCTAAGAAGAAGAAGTGGAAGAAGAAATAAAGATGAAAGAATTGGTAACGGTAATTACCTCTTCTTTGAAGCGCCTCTTTGAGACCTCCTCTTAGGGCACTAAAATTGGTCTTTGAGGAAGACCAGAACATCTAGGATGTTTCTAGGGAAGTGGAGAAGGGAAAATGGCAGGGTTTGGCCGATCTTGAGTGCTCAAATTGGTGTGAGGAGGAGGGGGAGGAGGTGCCCTTTTATAAGGGAGGAGAGGGGCACCTTAGGAATATTTCAAAATATTATTTTATATTAAAGTCAAAATCGGTTTATAATGGCTCCAAAGGGTCTTATTTAGAAGCTAAGGTGGGTATGGGTCGAAATCCTATCAAAAAATAAGATTTAGACAAGTTTAGGGTATTATTTTAACCTTATCAATTAGATTTAACTCTAAGTTAAATAATTTAACTTTTACCATGTCTTTTTGTTTTCTTTCACTATATGGTTAATAAACTTACTATAACATGCCAAAAGAACCCCAAATTGTTTATTATTAATATATATATCCTTCTCTAAGTCATTTTGCCGAACCTTAGATTTTTAGGAATAAAATAACAATTAATAATATAATATTTGATTTAAAAACTATTTTGTGTCAATTTTGACACTATTTGATATATGATTTTTGTGAAAGTAATAACAGAATTATATGTTCGAACCAAGTTGATTAAATCAACATTAATATACCATAGTAACCTAGAAAATTAGTGGAATTCATAAAAAGTCTTAAATTACATTTATTTTGGTATTTATATTATCAATTATGTCAATATTTCATTAATAAGATAATTACTGCATCATCTTTGTGTCATAAATAAATTAAATTATTTAATGTCTAAAAATTACAAATAAAATACCATCATGTAGAAAATCTTTTTAGCTTTCTAATGAATATTTAAAATCGAATTTATCTTATGTATAACCCCATATTATAAATGATTTACTTATTAAACTTTGATTTTAACTGTTTTAACCCTTCTTTAAATAAATTAATAATAAATGTCCTAATCTAATCCAAGTGGACCTAAATGGTCATATTTTATTCCTAAGTTTGTTTTTGGTCGAATTACACTGGTCCAATAGAATTAGGACATGTGTTAGGGTAATATTAATATCATATTTACCCTTAGTTACCCAATTTACTATTAACTGCGGTAAAAAAAGTAAAAAGTTACTATTCACCAAAAAATTATTTTCATCTCATTGAACCACATTTTAGTCCTTGATATTAACCGTGTCTCTCGGATTTTTGAAATTCCATTCACAGAAGCGGTAAAATTAAGTTTTATGCAAAATTCAGTTTTTAACCTACCACTTAGTGGTTTCACTATTCATCAAAAATTGAAAGTTTTCAGAAAAATACCAAAATTTCACCCTAGGCTAATTTCGATATTCTGAGTCCAAAAATGAAGTCCATTTTGAAAAATAAAATTTATAAAATTTCAAAAAGTGATTATTACTATTCATAACGGCTAGTTTTAATAGCATATCATTGTTTAGTGAAACTCAGTATTGCGTATTACACACGCTATCGAGGAAGGTCGTGATTGCGTGTAATGCAACGCAAGTCAAGGATGCATGTTTTGCAAGCTCCTTTTGGTGTAGCGTACAACACAAGACTTTAATAAAATTAAAAAGAATATTTTTTTATAAAATCTTGGGCTGTTACAATGTGATTGATTTTTCTTTTGTTTACCCTTACTGAGCATTTGACCTCACCCTTTTGTATGTTTTCTTTTCCCTAGGTTAGGAAAAACGATATTAAGTAGGATATGCCAAAAATGGACTCTAGATATGATAAAATAAATGGGAGACAACGTAGATGTTTTATGAACCAGTTGTTTATGTTTCCCAGTTTCTTAAGACACTATACCTATACGGTCCATTCCTGGTTTTGTTATATTTTATAATAAGTGTGCTTCAATTCTGATGTAATAAAAATGTATGTAAATTATGGGTCGTTATAACCTTCCCACAATAATAATTAATAAGGTAACACTGCCTTTTCTGGATAAATGAGCACAATTCCTAAGCCAACTTTGTTGAATTTAGGATTTTCCATTTTCTTCCCTGTTGGACTTCTGGAAGCACCATCAAAATACATTTCCCATGCCTGAGGACATTCTTGAATAGAGAATACTTCCTCATCAGGGAGTTCAATATCTGAAGATGTGTCGTCCACTAAAGGGTGTTCAGCTAGGAAATCAGCTAGAGTTTGGCCCTTTATCGCCTTTTGAGACACATGCTGAATGTCGAATTGCTGCAAAATAACTGCCCACCTTGCAAGACATCCTGTAAGCATTGGACGACTTAGGATAAATTTGAGAGGGTGATTGCGAGATACCAATTGGACCTCGTGATGTTGCAGGTAGTCTCTCAACTTCTGAACTGCAAAGATTAATGCCAGGCAGCACTTCTCAATACTTGAATATCGGGTATCTGCTTCAAGCATGGTTCGACTGAGATAGTAGAGACTGTTTTCATTCTTAGCATCATTCTTTTGAGAAATAAAGTTACCCAATGATCTCTCTAGAGCTGTCACATAGATGATAAGTGGTCTTCCTTCAACCGGTGGCGTGAGTACCGGTGGACTCAAGAGGTATTTCTTGAGAATATCGAATGCTTCTTGACATTCTTCCGTCCACTGGTAAGTGACCCCCATATTTATCAATTTGGTGAAGGGTAAACATTTACCTGCTAAATTGGCGATGAAACGCCGAATATATTCTAAGTGTCCCCGAATTCCTCTTAATTCATTCAAATTTTGAGGAGGTGACATACCAAGGATTGGCTTGGTCTTCTCAGTATCTACTTCAATACAATGATGGTGTATAACAAAGACAATAAATTTTCCTGAGGTTACCCCAAAAGCACATTTTAAGGGAATCGTCTTCAAATTATGTTGTCGAAGCTTGTAGAATATGAATTCTAAATCAGCCAAGTAATTAGAATGTAGTTTGTATTTAACTACCAAATCGTCTACATAGAGTTCAACAAACTTCACTAAGAAGGGTTTGAAGATATGATGCATGGCATGCTGATAAGTTCCACCTGCTTTCTTTAAGCCAAAAGGCATTACCCGGTAGCAAAACACACCATGAAGGGCTCTGAAGGCTGTAGATTTCTCATCTTCTAGGGCCATTCGGAACTGATTATATCCAAAATATCCATCCATGAAGGAAAGTGCTTCATAGATAGTTGTTGCCTCAATTAGAAGTTCTGTAATCGGAACTAGGAAATCATCCTTAGGACAATGCCGATTAAGATCTCTGAAATCGATGAAAACTCTAATTTTTCCATTATTTTTCATTACATGGACAAAATTATCCAACCACTTGGGATACTGAACTTCTCTGACGAAGTTAGCTTTGATAAGCTTATCCACTTCAGCTTCAATTTTAGAAGCATAAGTTGGGTGTGTTCTTCTCGCGGCTTGTTTAAATCCTCGATGTTCTTCTCATAAACCCAAATGATGAGTAGAAACATCAGGAACAAGCCCGGTCATTTCTGTATAGTTCCAGGAAAATATATCATTATTTTTCATTAGAAAATAAATATACATCTCTTGCTCTTCAAGAGTCATGGCCACACTGATTAAAGTGGGGCGTGGATCTCCTTTTGTACCCAGATTTATTTATCTGAGTTCATCCACAGTGGTAGAGACACCCTCTTCAAATGCTGGAGTAGCATCTCTGAGATCTTCTTCTTCTTCTTCTTCATGTGTTATTTCTTCCATTTCTACTTGCATAGTATATGATAAAGTAGAATTCTCATGATATGAAGAGATGTCAAAATTTTCATATTTTGAAGAAGAAGCTTGCATTTCCAACCTGATTTATGATGAAGGGTCTTCATTGGGTAATAAAGAGGAGATGATGGATTGAGAATCAACATCATTGTTCACCTAGAATGTTTCTATAACTTCTTCTGGCCTAATTGGCGAAGCATAGACTTGTTGGATTTCAGCAGATGAAATGAAGACGTCACCATTTGTGCTCTAATCACTGCTTGGTAGATTAAAATTTTCTCCTATGTTGTCTGGATCGATTGCCGAAATTGACATTATGGATCTTTCCATAAGAGTATTTTGATTTGGGTCTATCTTGTCAATTTGATTGATAGACAAAACATAATCTGTACTCACATATGTAAATTGATTTACTGGAATTTTTTCCAAACCATATGGAGCATTAACTTTGGTAATCTCCTTTGTTATGGATTTCTCACATTGCTTCATGTGATAGAATTCCGCCTCAATTTATTAAGACTCACATGTCTTGAATGGGGCCTTATCACCATAAAACGTCCCAACTTGACCATAGAAAAAATATTTGAGACATTGATGGTATGAAGATGGGATAACCGCATGTTGATGTAGCCAGGGTCTTCCAAGCAAAATGTTGAAGGCTGAGTCTTGATCAACAACCATGAAATATGAATTGGATACAAGATCTCCAAACTGAGTTTTGAGTGTAACTTCACCCAGTTGTTATTGTTCATTTTTATTATATCCCTGTAGCATCATGGTGGAGGGAGATAAATCAGATTCTGTGAGGCCCAATCGATGAAGTGTACGAATGGGCATGAGGTTGACTCCTGAATCATTTTCAATGAAAGCTCTTCGAACATCCACGCCATTGACCTTTCCAGACAAGTAAAATGGTCTAATATGTCCATGCACAACATCATCTTCATCTTCATCAGTACAGGATATTATTTCATGGCATTCTTCAGGATTATTCTCTATGTGATAGACTTCAGCTGCAGCAATTTCAGTTTCAAAATCCTGAGGACTTGACAAAGCCTCGATGAGTGCTTCCTGAAGATCATTTGACAGATTCAGAGCATCCAGAATTGATAACATGGCTGGTACTTGGGCCAAGTGTTTCAATATATCATACTTTTGATCCAGAGGTCTGCGTTTCCCAATAGGAATATGTGGTTTAGCAGGTACCTTGGAAGCATATTCTTTGGAAGTTGATGCATCTTGTATTGGGATAAGAGTTGGCAATATTCCTTGTTTAGGAAGATTATACCGATTAGATCCATTTACTTGCTGAGAGGAAGAAGATGGAACTTTCAACCGGTCTTCCAAAATAACTGTGCCAAGACTAAATTTGTTATTGGTAGAATAACTTGCTTGTTCTTACTGAGCTCGCTGAAGGGATCTACAATGAGTTTCTGCTGCGTACAAAGTTCCAGCAGGGGTATAATTTTAATAGTGGCTTCTGAAAGATCCACGTCTTCCCCTGTATCCTGAGCCCCTGGAACTTCCTCTGATTCCTTTGTTTGATACAGGTAATTCAGACTCATTGAAATTGAAACTGCGACTGGCATATGGATCTATTAATTGAATCATATTAACATAGCCAAAGATTAACTCTTCATTTGATGAAGACTCTGCCTGATTAGTCTGTTCAGGCTTTTCCGTTTGGTGGGTCGGTGCCCGTGGCTTTGAAGCAGATGGCATGAAGTCCGCCAAAGTCAAAGAAAACTTAGGCTTTGACACATAATCATCCTCTTCTGATTCTTTTTCATTCTTTGAATCAAGTCATTTCTTTGAGAACTTTCCCTCTGACGAATAGGGTTTTTTCGCAACATTCATGGCAGAAGACACAATTGGTTTCATTAATTGTGTTCGCAAAATAGCAAGAGTTCGATTGATTGTCTTTCTGACCATCCAATCATCATACTTCTGTGCATTTTTGCTTTTGACTTCCTGCCATTCATTTTCCTCCTTTAGAACTGTAGCAGTGACACAAGCTACCTGGGATAAGGAGCCTTTCAATGTGACCTATCCCGAGTCGACCATCTTTTGCAGGAGGTCTTTGAAGACAAAAAACTCCTGGATGGGATTCCCAAACATTTGATGAAAAGGGAAATAATTAGGACGGTCTTCATATCCTTTCTTGTTTGGCCTCTTGGGTATTGGAAATTGAACCAGATTGTTTTCTAGAGCCGAAATGAAATAACCAGGAACTTGTTCAGTTCGGAAAGAGTATGTTTTTCTCTTCAGATCCTCAAATTGTTTTTTTCTTTGATCTCTTTGATCATCTGGACGAAACGACCTTTGTTGTTGGCGCTCAGGAGGTGGAGTTCTTCGAGAAGATGAATTTTTTGAGGTATAAATAGGAACAGGTGCTTGTTTAAGCATAACTATAGCAGTTTCTGCATTACCCATTCTACTTCCTGGAGCTGATGGAATTACATGAGATTTAGCCTTAGCTTGTATAAGGGAATCTTCAATCTACTGAGAAATTGAAGTAAGGTCTCCAAACCCTCCTGTGTATTTCACAGGGATTAATGGCATGCGTAATTCGTCATGCAGATTTTCCACATAGATTGGCAACAATTATTCTTGAGGGAGTGCTAAACTCAAGGAATATGTTAATCCCTTCCAGCGAGCAATGAAATCAGAGACCCTTTCATTATCCCTTTGCTTACAGTTTGTAAGATCGACAACTATTGTCTTTGGATAAGTTGAGTTGAACTGAAGGAGGAACTTTTGGAGAAGATCCTCTCATCCGGTAATTGACCGGGATTGCAAGCTTGTATACCAAACAAAATCTTGTCCTTGCAAGGTTCGCACGAAACATCTGAGTTTCACTGCTTCTTGCTGCTCCGGAGTTCCCATTATAGGATCGCAAGAAGACACGTAATGTGTCAAATGTTGCTCAGGATAGCCTGATCCATTGAAAATAGGGAATACAGGATTCCCAAAACTGGATGTAGGAGAAATTTAATTCCATTCAGGGTAAAATTTCTTTTCTGGATGAACTTGCGCATGCTTCCCTTCTATAGTTTCTAACTGAGCTGTTAATGACTCAATAGTAGTTATTAACTTTTGAGAAGCATCTGGTTGAACATGGACTTGGGTAGGTGCAATGACTGGAGCTTGGACAGATGTGGCGATTGGTGCTGCAACTGATGGTAGTAATTCCAAATGTTGTTGCACTTCATTCATAGGATTAAACCTGTGATAATGTACTGATAGAGGAGGATATTATTGATCCATCTCAGTAGTTGCAACAAATTCTTTTGGCTGACTGACTCCAGCATGCTTAAGAAGAAGACTACTATGAAGAAGTTCTGCATTCAAACTTCTTAATTCCTTCATTTCTTCCTCCTGTTGTGAAAACATATGCCCTAGTGAGAGCGATTGACCTTCTACAGAGGAAGGATATGTAACCTGGTTCTTTCCCTTCCCTTTATTGTATCCTTTGCGGAGAGGGGGAAGTGGGTTACTCGAAGGATTACATAAGTTTTGAGTAATCCTTTGACTTCGTGTATGCACACCTTCTTCATTTGTGTCGGTGCATACATCTTCTTGAGCAGGAACCTCTTTATCTGAGTCCCTTCAGTGAGCCTCATCTGGTGGATCAGCAACAACGGCAATGATGACATTGATTGATGCATAACTCATCGCATCCCTTTTATCATAATTTCTGTGATATTGTCTTCTTCCATGTCTTTGATGAGACATTTCCTTTTGTTGATTCGATCCCTTAGGAACTTCATGATGAACTGTAATTTGGAGGGAATCTCCTGATAATTTGGCTCTTCGTTCCTCTTGAGGTTTCTTCCCCAATCGAGAAAAGACTGAATTTCTCTGAGGAGGGGATTGATGATTTGAAAAAGTCCCAAGTCCAGTGGACTGGGGTTATTCCTGCTATTCCCGCTCAACTTCTCGGAACCTATTTGTTGATTCCGAGGGTTGGTTTAAAAGAGTCCCTATAATGGCGATCTGGGGTGGTTCTTGACATGCTATGTTTGAGACATTCTTGAAATTCCTCCTGATCTTACAAACCTTAGTCCAGAAATTAGCTGGATGCATTAATCTGGATCCTCTTTTATCACCCGGTTTAAAAGACTATTGGATTATTTCCGACACTTCTGTCACTTGGTGACGTGCTTGCTCCAAATGAGAGGCATGTTCAATATTCTCGTTTGCTTGATGCAAGAGTAATTCAACAACTTTTTCTCTGTATTCTTGATTTTGAGAGGAACTAGTTGAAGCCTGTTCTTGGGAAAAATTTTGATTACAAACAAATCCCGTTGACTGTGGCCGGCCATGGGAAATAACATTGCATGAGACCATTTTCCGCGGGCTTTGCTGACTGGATAGCACTATGAAATGCAGTGATCCATGAACACCCCATCCTCTCACACGAATAACAGATGGAGCATTGGAAATTAACTGAAGAAATCTTCTTAGTGCGCCAAAGCATGAACGTTGAAGGGCTCTCTACTTCTTTTCAGCCTTCGGATATCGAGAGACTAATAGAGACGCCAAATCAATCTGACGTTGTAACCCTTCTATTATCTAAAGATGATTTTCATATTCATCATAAGATAATACTTTCTTTTTCAATTGGCAAATAGTTTTCCATATGTTGAGAAGTATATCATGAATTTCATCTTCCGTCAACATTTCTGGAATATTATACTGAGAGTCAGCCAGAGGCCAAAATATGAATGGAAATTCAAATTTCTCCAGTTGTTTTCTCATATTCAGCATTTCCTCTTTATCATTTGATGAAGATTCTTCTACCTGATTTGTCCATAGTTGGTGTTTCCTTGTTCCTTCATTGAATTCAACAGGATTGGTATAGAAATCATTGATCAAACTAGAAGATGCATGACTTAGGGGTGGTTCGGAGAATGACCTACACCCTGGGTTATCTTCTGATTCAGAAATTATTTCACCTGCTAGCGATGAAGCTTCATACATGACTGGTTTCACATTTTCAAGTTCCTCGTGATAAGAGGCCTTTCTCGGCACTACATTGTCCACTGTAGCATTTTCCGGGGAATGTGCATCACTACTACGGAGAGGACTTTCGCAGCGAAATTCATCATCATGGGGAGGACCAACATAATGGGTTACAACAAAAGATGAGATCTCTTGCTCCTTGGTCTTCTGACCACACAGAGGGTTCCTGTGGCACTCATCTGAAGATGAAACTTTGAGATCGACTGAATTGTCATGAAGAAATCCTTCATGAGGAAGTGTATGTTGAAGACCTTCAGAATTAATGTTCCCACTATTGGGAACTGAGGGAGTAGAATCATGAATTCCAACAGATAATTGTCTGAGGGCTTCACGAACTCCAGCATCGAGCAAGGCCTTGTTACAGATTGGCACTTGATCTCCTGACTGTGCGGGGCGGGTCTTTTTCTTAGATGTCTTCTTACTCGCCTTGGAAACCACTTGTTGATGAAAGTTGCTGCTCTGAGCAAGTATATGTGCCTAATCAGGAAATATGGACATGTTAGGCTGATGATCTCCTCTAAAATCATGTGTATGTGCCTGACTTGGTTTTCTGTATGATATGTGGGAGTATTCCCCACAACCCTCCTGGACTGGAACAGATGTGTGTGTCTGTTCCGGAGTGAATTGTTGATATATCACTCCACTGGTAGGGATAGATTTATTTTTATTTCCCTGAGATGCCGCTGAAGTTGTTATAATATCCTGGCCGGCATCCAGAATATGATCAGGGATTTGCTTCTGCTCTTTCACCATTGATAGAATATACTTGGTGACTTCAGCTGCCGGAACAGGAATATACGTCCATTTCGGGCTTGGAGCAGGTGTATTTGCCATCTACTGTCCTTCTTTTTTTGTCAGTGAATCCTGACAGTACTCAAGTGTGGGGGTATAGAGTTGAGTCTGCCTCCTATTTGTTGTCGGGGCTTTCTGACTAACTTCTCCGAATGCAACCAAGAGAGACTGTTGGTAGGCTTGATTAATACTAGCAGGTGTATGTGGCTACTGATTTCATTCTCCAAACGTGGTTGACGAGATTCATCATATGTAGTCAGAAGAGCCTGCTGACTAACTAATGATGTATAAATAGGTGTATGTTCCTGCCTATAGTACTCTGCCGGATTTTCTAGGTGGGATTGGCGTGATGCTGCTAGACGAGTCTGCTGGACAGCGGGTTTATAACGGGCAGGTGTATGTGCATGCTCGTTGCATTCCACCAAGTTAGGTTGGTGGACTTCTCCGGAGATGGCAGAGATGAGAACCTACTCACTGTTGACCGGATTCCACCTCTGGTGGTTCGTCATTCTTGTTTGGTTTGAGGAAACTGAGCCGAACGCCTGGAGTCGGTACCCTCATCAAGTTGAGGGTGCACTGCTGCATGAGCCTGGTGGTGATTGTTGGTGGGAGCCCTCAGGAAGGACTCATTTATGTTTGAATTAAGGCCCTGAGGTACCTTCTCATTCACCTCCCCAGAATAATGGAGCAAATGGTGATTGTGTTCCGGGGATAACGACCCGAAACGGTTGGAGACGGAAGTCAGCACCGCCTTCTTCTTGATCATTGGTCGTCATTGTCCGGACGACCGATATGAGTTGTTTACTTGGAGGGATTGTTGGGAAGCCTCCAGAGTTGGGATGGTACCATGTTGATAGTACTCCTTAACCAGTGCGTTTGATACCCAGTGTTGAAGACGCTGAGTAGATGATATCATTCTAAGAGCGGATGACGATCTAGTACGAGTAGCAGCAGTGGCATTTGCAGCAGTAGTATTCTCAGGTGTGAACTTGAGAGCAGCCATTCAAGAAATGCAAAAGATCTTGGAAAAAGAGTTCCTATTTGATATAACAGACGTAATCAACATAAATTTAGCCACTACATCTTTTGGATGAGCACATATGTCAATGCTTGTTTTTGTTGGCCCTCTCATTGAGTTTTAAATAGGGGCCTAAAAAATAAGTAAAAAACATTTTAACTTGGTTAAGGATTCACGTCGGGTTCACCATTTTTGTTTCCCTCGGAATCCGGGGATGACCTCCTTGATGGGAGGTTAAAACATTCCGATCTGTTTTTAACGGGTTTGTTTGTAGAACAGGAAACATCCAATGATTCCACATCCATTCGAACTGTCTTTCCAAAGGTAGGTTCTCATTAGATTGTAAACTAATGAGGCTTAGGAATTTGCATTGGTCGATAGGATGGGAGGTCAGACTCATCACACCTTTTTTAGGGGAATTAATGTCTACTCTGGGAATCTCTTTATAGATTTAAGTTATGTTCGTGAATCCTTATTACATTACCAAGTATAAAATGAGCTTTCCTTTAGATCTGAAAATCAATGATTAAATATGTAGGAAATTTAGAGAATCTTTTGTATGTATTCGAGGTTCTTCATCAATAGAGAATCATCTGTATTTATTAGAGATTCTTGGTCAATGGTACCCTTTGACACATTTATATAGAAGTCTCTTGGTCATTATGATGACTATGCTGGTTTTAAAGCCACTCAGTGGGGTACTTGAAGATTATTTTCATTCAGAAGGACATAGATTATTTTAGAGTTGGGATCAAACCCGTAGACGGCTACCTATGTATCCTTTGTTTAGAAAAGGAATCAGAACCCATGTAGTTCGAGTAAAGGAGTATGATGTTTATGATTGATGGCTCAAATAAGGATGTCACAATTACTTTTACACTCTAAGCTCACGTGAGTCATGCTCGGTGTGAGAAAGAAGAGGTATTGGTAAAAATTAGACAATTGTTCCATGAAAGATGCAATCAAAATAAATACTGTTGGGCTTATGTATGTATGACTGCCCAAATAAATGAAGGTTAGGATTTACTTTAAGGGAAGAAATCCAGGAACAAGGTCAATAAAGGTATATGTGCTTTATGGAGATTTTGAATACTCTAACTTGGGGATTACTCCTGAAAAGGAGGCCCAAAATTAGGAGAATACTTATCATTGGGTTTTACTCCTAAAAAGGAATCCCAGATCAAAGGAAAATTAGGACTGGTTAAGAGAAATTAAGACTGGGGATTACTGTTGAAAAGGAGGCACAGGTCAAGGATTAAGGTTTGGGGCTTACTTCTGAGGAGGATGCCCAAATTTGGGGACTGGGGCTTAATCCTAAGGAGGATTCCAAGATTTGGGAATTTTAATAATTGGGGCTTACTCCTAAGGAGGATGCCCGAGTTAAAAATTGTGATTGGGGCTTACTACTAAGGAGGATTCCCATATTTGAGACAGGGGCTTACTCTTGAAAAGGATGCCCAGGTTAGGGAATCTAGGGCTTACTCCTAAGAGGATGCCCAAATTAGAGGACTTATGACTGAGGATTATTCTTCAAAAGGAGACCCAGGTTTATGATTCTCTCATCTTAAAGGATGAGGTTGAATGAATGAAATCTCAATCTTTAGTGACATAAAGATGTTTAAATCACTATGTTTTGAGAGATATTCCATAGAATTAATTTCAGATAAGGAAGTCAAATCAAGAAATCATGCCATAAATGGCCTTTAAGAGTGTCTTGAAGACTGAATCTTGAATAGGAAAGGTTTAATGTATTAAGAGGGGTGAAATGGGCAAGAAAGGAACCCAAAAAAGGCAGGGGTGCGCAAGTCCTAGTAGGCGCGCAGGTACTGCGTGGGTGTGCATGTCCTGGTCACGCAGGTATGCCTACGCGACACATGTTGTACTTGCGCGACAGTTAACCAGCAGGGTAATACTTGAGCGACTCTTCATTAAAGCCTTTAGAATCTTCTTGAGGTTCTTCCAGAAGAAGGGCGCGCAAGATCTATTGAAGGAGTAAGACGGTGCACAAGTGTGGCCCTTTTCCCTTAAGGGATGGCCACTCAGGCGCACAAGTGTTGATGAGTTTTAACACATAGGCCTTCCTCCCCCTCTTTAGATCTTCTGTTCTATGTAAGAAATTACCATAGAAGTGTTCCGGAAGATTTGAGAAGAGACTAGGGCGTCGGGTGCTCAAATCTGAGTTTGTGGAAAAAATCCTCCCGAATGGGGGGGGGGCCACAGGGTCTATTTATAGGCAGGAGAAGACCCCGGTCCGTTATCACTTAGGTCGCGCAAGTCACTTGCGCAACCATAATGCGTCGCGCAAGTAGACTTGCGCGACTTTGAAGAAACTTGTGCAACTTATGGGCAATCTTCTCCTTGTTCATCCCTTTATCGATTTTTGATATTTTCATCAAAGGATGAATCAATTTGAGCTAAGATATTCTCCCTTTACATTCCTTTGGACTCTGTGAAGAAAAAGGAGTGTCAACAACATTCATTTGAGAAATATAAGATTTTTCCCTTTCCATTATAATTCCAAGATCCGTCCTTTGTAAATCCAATAATATTGGATCTTTTGTGATCCTCATCATGGATAAACTGGCATGGTCTTGTCAACTTAATGCATCTGCCACCTTGTTTGCTTTCCCAGGGAGGTAATGGATTGAGCAGTCGTAATCCTTAATCATCTCCAACCATCTTATTTGGTGCATATTCAGCTCCTTTTGTGTTAAAATATACTTTAAACTTTTATGATCAGTATAAATATCACACCTTTCACCATAAAGGTAATGCCTCCAAATTATTAATGCAAATATTACCGCAGATAACTCCAAATCATGAGTTGGGTAATTTTGCTCATGGATTTTCAACTGTCATGAGGCATAAGCTATCACCATATCATTTCGCATAAGAAAACACCCTAGCCCCTTCTTGGACGCATCACGGTAGATCATAAACCTTTCTCCACTACAAGGCAGTGTGAGCACAGGTGCACTGGATAACCTTCTTTTAAACTCCTTGAAATTCTCTTCACATTCCTCCGTCCAAAAAAACATAACTCCTTTCCGAGTCAACCTTGTGAGTGGATTAGATAATCATGAAAAATCTTCCACAAAACGTCGATAATATCCAGCCAAACCAAGAGAACATTGGATCTCAGTTACTGTTGTTGGTCATGACCATCTTTCGATAACCTCTATTTTTGCTGGATCCACAGATATCCCCTCTTTTGAGATTATGTGACCAAAAAATGCAACTTTTTTAAACCAAAATTCAAACTTGGAAAATTTGGCATAAAGCTTCTCCTTTCTCAGGGTCTTCAATATAATTCTCCAGTGATCTTCATGTTCTTCCTTGATCTTTGAATAGACAAGAATATTGTCGATAAAGACTACCACAAATTGATCAAGATAGTCTCAAAAGACTATATTCATCATATAAATTAAGATAGCAGGGCCATTAGTAAGACCAAATGGCATCACTATAAATTCATAGTGTCCATACCTTGTACGAAAAGCCATCTTTGGTATATCCTCCCTTTTGACCCTTAATTGATGATACCCTGAACGAAGATCAATCTTGGAAAATTATTGAGCTCTGCGTAGTTGGTCAAATAAGTCATCAATGCATGGGAGAGGATATTTGTTCTTGACAATGATCTTGTTAAGTTATCGATAATCAATGCAGAGTCACATTGATCCATCTTTCTTCTTAACAAACAGAACAGGTGCTCCCCAAGGTGATGCACTAGGGCGTATGAACCCCTTATTAAGATTATCTTGGAGTTGATTCTTCAATTCCTGCAACTCAATTGGGGCCATTCTGTAAGGTGTATTTGAAATAGGTAAAGCACCTGGTACGAATTATATTGAAAACTCAACTTCACGATTTGGTGGAAGACCTGGAAATTCCTCTGGAAATACATCATCAAACTCCCATACAACGGGCATATTCTTAATTGTGAGTTTCTCTCCAGCGATTTGAGATAAATAACCCTCATTTAGTGGAATCAAGACCCATAAGATGGAAGAAATTTCCACTGGAAGTTTATGTTCATCCTTGCATCGATAGACGATCATAGATTGATCTGGAATATGAAATGTGACTTCCCTTTTTTGGAAATTGATAGGATCTCCATATAAAGAAAGCCAATCCATGCCAAGAATAACATCAAATTCCACTATAGGAAGGATCACAAGATTTGCAGGAAGCACTTTCCCACAAACTTCAATCAGGGAAGAATTATAAACTTTTGATGCGACTGTTGTGTCATTAGGTGTTGTCACAGCTAACTCAACATCTATTTGTTAAGGTAATACGATGATACCCTTAGAAATCTCTTCAGAAATAAAAGAGTGGGTGGATCCAGAATCAAATAAAACAATTGCTACTTTAGATCAGATGGTAAGTGTACCTTTCACCTCATCGTTATCGTACTCCACATCGCTGATAGAAATTGCATGTGACTTTCCTTTGTCTTTAGCCTTAAGATTTTGTTGACGTCGACCATCATCATCAACCCTTTGATTGGGGCATTGATTGGCATAATGCCCCATCTCCTTGCACTTGAAACATTGAAGTGTAGTAGGTTCTTTCTGTGTGTCCCTTCCTTTGTTTGCATCATTAGACATCTTCTTCCCATCATTGCGGCATTCAAATACCCGATGACCTTCCTTTCCAAATTTGAAACATTTACTTGTCCCTTTAAGACAACTCCCTCCATGTTTCTTTCCACACTTTGAGCATAAGGGAAAGCTCATCTTCTTTTCAGTGTGCTCTTTATATTTTCCTTTGAATTCCATTTTCCTCTTCTTATCAAACCCATATGACTGATGGGTTACTCCAATCTCCATGTCAACTTTGAGAGCACATCGAAAAATTTCCTCATAGCTATTGAAGTCCCTTAGGGCTATGGCCCTTAGAAGACTTGGTTTTAAGCCACTAAAGAATCGATCGATCTTACTCTCAGGTTGGATAATAATACCAGAAGCTTACCTTTCAAGTCTTGTAAAATTTGCTTCATAGGTACCAACATATTCATCATCCTTTTGATTCAGTTCAAGAAACTCCTTCTCCATATTTGTTTGGAGAATACGAGGGAAGTACTTATTGAAAAATAAGTTCTTGAACTTGTCCCATTCCATGGACTCAGTTTCATCCCTTTGCTTCGTATTCTTAATAAGATTCCACCATTGATCAGCATCACCTTCCAAACGATACACTCCTAAGATGACTTTATCATGTTTAGAACATTGAAGAACTAAAAATATCTTTTCAGTAGTACTAATCCATTGTTCAGAAACTAATGGATCAGTAGACCTGCTGAAAGAAGGTGGATGTTGCCTCATAAAGGATTCAATAGAATGTTTCTCCTTCCATTGCTCGTTTGGAAGACCTGCATGATTCATTGCTTGAGAAAGTTGTGTGATCATGGCTACATGATTTTTCATTCCAACTCCCATAACGTTTGGTTGCTCAGGAGGAAAATCATTTCATTGCCCGTCGCATTCCGCATTAACACGGTTCCTTCGGGTTCCAGCCATTGACTAAAACCAAGAAGAATAGTTTGAGCAACACTAATTATAATAGGAAACCCACATAATCAAGAATAAAATTTCACACTTAAGGTCTTATCCTAGGTTATTCATTAACATATCTAAAACACTAAGATTGTGTTCTATGCTTAGACTTATCCTTAGGGTTCTTACTAAGTCTTTCACATCCTAGTTTCCAAAGGTTGACTATAACATTCCTTTGATACCAAATGTGACAACTGGGTCCCGGTGACAGCACAGACACCCCGCCTTAACAAGGCCCTCAGGTCCTGGCCTACCAGGTATAACCAGTTGCCCCGCAGACACTTGGGGCCCACCCCAGGGTCCACCCACATGCTCGAACAGGTCATCTGACAAATGACAGTCCCCACAGGCCAACACATGTCCTTTCCAGCGTGCTTTTTCCTCACTCACACACACCCTGGGAAACTTTCCAGATGGTCACCCATCCTGATCACTACTCCAGGCCAAGCACGCTTAACTATGGAGTTCTAATTAGACAGGCTCCCAAAAAGGAAGGTTCACCTTGTTGACATGAGTCATATCATTTAGTCATTTAAACTTTTATCATTTGGAGATGTTACAATCACCCCCCCTTTAGAGCACAACGCCCTCGTTGTGGGCCCTACATCTCTACCTAGGCAGTGCACCGCGCACTTAAGGCTGGGTTCCTTCTCTGATACCAACTATAACGACCCATAATTTACATACATTTTTATTACATCAGAATTGAAGCACACTTATTACATCATATAACAAAACCAGGAAAGGACCGTATTGGTATAATGTCTTTAGAAACTGGGAAACATAATCAACTGGTTCATAAAGCATCTACACTGTCTCCCATTTATTTCATCATATTTATAGTCCCATTTTGGCATATCTTACTTAATAACCTTCTTCCTGGCCTGGGGAAAGAAAGAATACAAAATGGTGAGCTCAAATTCTCAGTAAGGGTAAACAAAAGAAATATCAATCACATCATATTCATAAGAACATAACTTTTGGAAATCTTAACCTGCAAAAGAGATCATAATTTCATAACATGGGATAAATCATAGTAGTGAAATGTAATCCCAATAATCATAACTTAAAACATGAAACTTTTTTGCATACACACATAATCATATAGAATCATTTCTTAGTAGTCAAGACTCATTTCCAAGACTATCTTAGCGGACAAAGTCCATTTCTGAACCGAGTTCACTGCTCATTCCAGTCCTGTTTCACTGAACCCTTTTAACCTGCCATTCCAGCCATGTCGATCTCATGAGATATAAAATCATTACCCAATGAATTGGAGGGAGATATAGGTCCCACCCATCTCATAATGATACCATTCTTATGTGTGCCACAAAATCATAAATCATACATCATTTCATAACCCATGTAATAAAAATGGGATTCTTAAACAACATGACATCATAAACCAATTCATATAAGATTAAGGAATTCATAAAAATAATTCCATCACAACATAATCAAATAAATTGTAGGTGGATGGAAACAATATTACATATTAAGGAAGCATGGATGTGGATGATAAAATACACCCCAGTAAATACCAAAGTATAAACAATCTCGGATAAAATGAGATTGTGATATATTCCATTACCTTAGGTCTGATTTGCTTCATAAGTGTCCAAACCTCCTGTATAATGATTTAAATAATGTTATTGACTTATTCCATAATTATAATTATTTTTATGATATCATATATGGTCATATTCTTATCTTTTTATTAGTAATATTTCATTACTACTTGTTATTCGGGTGTTTATTACTTTTTGTTCTTATGCGTGTTTTGTCGAATAAATTCTAATTTTTCTTTTTAGGTTATAGATAACTCATTTTCAGAATGTAATTAGTGTAATATATATCATATTCATTAATTCAATTCATTTACATAATCATTATGCAATGAATATCATGTAGAACGAGTCACATCACATCGTGGAGACGGTATCCCATACGTACGCACGAGCGATGATATCGTTCCCATGATCGTGGAATTGTATTGGAGTGTATGTATACTATTTAAAAATCAATATCAATTTAAAATAATCACATATATTCATTCTTTACACCATTATACCCATCCAAGTAAGGTGGTGGTGGAAAATAGATTACACCACGGCGTGGAGACGGTATTCCGTACGTACGCACGTGCGGTGATTTCATTTTCCGTAGGATGGATAGATGGTGAAATAGGGTTCTTTAATACTTATAATAACATATCAGTATAGGAGTGATACTAATGTTATTACATCATAATGAAACAACTAAATAAGAAGAAGTGGAAGAATAAATAAAGATGAAAGAATCGGTAACAGACATTACCTCTTCTTTGAAGCGCTTCTTTGAGACCTCCTTTTAGGGCACTAAAAATTGGTCTTTGAAGTAGACCAGGACCTCTAGGATGTCTATAGGTAAGTGGAGAGAATAAATTTTCAGGGTTTGGTAGAGTTTGAAGGCTCAAAGTGGTGTGAGGAAGAGGGGGAGGAGGTGCCCTTTTATAAGGGATGAGAGGGGCTCCTTTGGAAAAACTAAAAATATTATTTTATTATAAAGCCATGTTATATTTTAAATAGCTCCAAATTGATTTATTTAGAAGCTAAGGTGGGGAGGGGTCGAAACCCTCTCATCTAATATAATTTAGACAAGTTTAGGTTCCTATTTTAACCTTATCATTTAGATTTAACATTAAGTTAAATAATTTTACTTTTACCGTGTCTTCTTGTGTGCTTACACTATAAGGTTACTAAACATACTATAACAAGACAAACTAACCCAAAGTTGTTTATTAGTAATATATATAACCTTATCTAAGTCATTTGGCCGAACATTAGATTTTTAAGAATAAAATAACAATTAATAATATAATATTTGTTTTAAAAACTATTTTATGTCAATTTTGACACTATTTAGTAATTGAATTTTTTGAAACTCATAACAGAATAATTAGTTATAAAAAAGTTAATTAAATCCATAATAACATGTCATATTATTATATAAAATTATTTTAATTCATAAAAATTCTCAAATTACATTTATTTGGCTATTTATAACATCAATTATGTCAATATTTCATTAATAATACAATTACTGCATCATCGTTGTGTCATAAATAAATTAAATTATTTAATTTATAAAAATTACAAATAAAATACCATTATCTAGGAAATTGTTTTAGTGTTCTAATGAATATTTATAGTCTAATTTATCTTATATATAACCCCATATTAAAAATGCTTTACTTATTAAACTTTGATTTTAACTATTTTAACCCTTCCTTAAATAAATTAATAATAAATGTCCTAATCTAATCCAAGTGGTCCTAAATGGTCATATTTTATTCCTAAGGTTGTTTTTTGGTCGAATTACATTTATCCAATAGAATTACGACATGTTTTAGGGTAATAATAATAAATCTTTTACCCTTAATTACCCTTTTTACTTTTAACCGTGGTAAAAAAAAGTAAAAAGTTACTATTAACCAAAAAATATTTTCATCTCATTGAACCACATTTTAGTCCTTAATATTAACCGTGTCTCTCGTATTTTTGAAATTCCACTCACAGAAGCGGTAAAATTATGTTTTATGAAAAATTCAGTTTTTTAACTACCAATTAGTGGTTTCATTATTCATCAAAAAATGAAAGTTTCCAGAAAAATACAAAAAATTAGGCCTAAGATATATTTGATATTATGAATTCAAAAATGATGTCTATTTTATCAAATTCAAAACATATCAGTTACATTAACTAATTTAAAAAGTAATTCCCATCGTCAAAACAAATAGCGTGTTTTTCAGAGATAATAACTATCAAAAGATTGACACTTGTTTATGTTTGGTTTATATGTGAAATTATATACAATGACCAAAATTGTATTAAATGGTAAAAATTTATTCTAAATATACTTTAAAACCACTAAAATTAATAATTTATCACTATTAATTATTTCGAATAAAAAAGTTGTTTTTCATTAAAATTTAGTAATTTTCACTATTCCTCAGAATTTGAAAGTTGTCCAAAAAGTACCAAAATTTCACCCTATGCTTATTTCGATATTCTGAATCCAAAAATGAAGTCCATTTTGAAAGATAAAATTTATAAAATTTCAAAAAGTGGTTATTACTATTCACAACGGCTAGTTTTAATAATATTTTAATACCATATCGTTGTTTAGTGAAACTCGGTATTGCGTATGACGCAAGCTATTGAGGAAGGCTGTGGTTGTGTGTAAAGCAAGCCAAGCTAGTGTTGTGTGTAGTGAATGATTCCTTTGATGATTTAAAAACAAAATATTTCTCATAAAAGTCTCGGGTGTTTCAAGTGTTCTATTTATAGTCAAGAGGCACTGTGATGTAGATCCCACTCAGCATGAATAGGGAGCTTCCACTGCGGCGGGTTTGCAAATGTCAAATGGGTTCATGGAGAAGCCTGCCTCCTTGCTCTACAGCGGGTTTGTGAATGTCAATTCGGTTCACGGGTCACCCCGCCTCCTCACTCCATAGTGGGTTTGCGAATGTCAATGGGGTTCATAGAGCATCCCACCTCCTCTATCTGCAGCTACTCCGTGAACATCAAATGGGTTCGCAGAGCATCCCGCCTCCTTGATCAGCAGTGGTTTTGTGAAGGAGGAGCTTTGTGCTGGCGCGGGGGCCCAGGGGATTCGTGAATTTTCTTTGCAAGGTAGACCCTAGTGCTTTCTATTTGATCTTGTTTGTTCCAAACATTGATGCCAACAAATTCCCCCCCTCAGACATGGAGTTGAGGAGAAATCGAGGGTCAAAGTTTGAGGGTCAATCACAAAAAATCCTTTGGACAATTGTGAAGCTGAATCACAAAGGAGGCCCGTGATGTGGAGAGGCGATGGGTAGGCCGAGAACACCATGAATCTCACGATTGTTAGACATGCCAGGAAGTACTAGGAGTCCTCTCCTAAAAATAGGGTATCTTACCACCATTTTTCCTTTCTCTTCTCCACATTTTTGGAATTTATCACTCTCAATTAATGAAGCTATATGTCCTCCACAATTTCTCTCCATGAATCGGGTAGACTGCTTTTTGGAACACAATGAGTCTTTGAATCCACAACGGTGCACTGTACATCTTGAATCTGAAGGATGGTTCAAGGCTTCGTGATTCTTTTGATGGGATCAAGCTCCACGAAAGGTCTTTGAGAACTAGACCTAAATGTATCCCAATATTAAAAATTGAATGGCTCCCCAAAAGGCTGCCAGGGGTTCCTTGAAAACACCACCCTAAGGAAGGATATGGTGAGTAGCTTCGTTCTATGGTAGTTGGTGTAGAGACACTCTGATGATGATTTGTTGGTGAAGCTGCTGTCGAAAATCCAAAGTAATTATACAATATCTAAGAGGCTACCTCTGTATGGATTTGGGATGAGGGATGGCGTCTTCATCCTTAAAGTAAGTAGTAATGATTCAGATAGCTGGTTTAGGAGCACGTCGTACGAACTCCAGTGGTTCATGGCAGCTGACGACCATGCTCTAGAGGACTTCACACCTCTCAATGCTGAGTTCCTATAAAATAAGTTGAACAATGTTGACGGGAAGGAATTGCGGCTGGAGACATCCCCCCACTGTACCAGACGATCTTGAAGGCTTCCCTAAGGAACTCGAAGAAGGGATGGTCCGATGAGTGGGATTTACACCAGGGCGGAAACTTCACAGATGACTGGGCCTGGGCCAACTTGGTAGGTGCCTCGTGTGAAGAGTTCAGGGTAGATCTAAGAAGAGTGGTCCAGTATGATATAGCTTGGGCTTCCAAATTCCAGATCTATCAACCGAAGCAGTTGATGCCATAATTGTTGACAAGGTTGTCATCAAGGAACAATACCTTCCACTTACACCACTAGAAGGTTGGCATCAATTTGTGGGATGTGCATCAGATATTGGGGGTCCCGATACTAGGTGTGATATTTGATAAATTCCTCATCTTTATGGGTGTACGGGAGGATACAGAGCAAATGTTTCAAGAGGTGATGGCTTTGATGGAGCTGGGCCGGGAGAGGATAAGGAAGCAATGAGGGATGTTCATTTCATGTGATGTTTCAAGAAGTTCCTGAACTTCCTAGAAGATAGGCAGTTTCTAGTGAGGCTACGAACATTCCCAAAGGGGGATCAACGAGGCAAGTACACTCATAATAGCAGCTCTTTGATGATATCTAGTGGAAGATGCCGGGATTCAACATCAGCACCGAGCAGCAACCAGTAGTAAGGTTGGCCTCATTCGTTGCAGCTCTCATCTGCAGTTGGATCCTACTAGTGAGGGGTACAAACATGGGAGTGTGACCAAACATTTTTATCATGGAATCCATTTTGGTGACAGGAGGGTGGGTCAAATATGAGATCCCCATTCTCACCAAGTTGTAAAAGATGTTGTGCCACCTCAGCAAGTGGAAGAGGCCATAGAGGATACACTATCCATTCCACTAATTTTATGGGCGGATAGCGACACACATCAGGGGGGTTCTATGAATATTCGAACCCCATCACCCCTCTAGAATCAATATACCTCCCATCTATCCTGAATGTCGCAAGGATCTTTCCAACCATGTTGACCGTGTTGCCAGTTCTAAAACTGGTCTGGAAGGGGGAGGAGTTCAAATTTCACCCATTACATTTTCCAATGTCTGTATATATTGATGATGTCTAGGGAACAAAAGATCATTGTTCCCATCTCCTGGCCATTCTATGTGGATTCATGGTGGATTGAGTGGATCGTGAGCCCATTTGTGAGTTGTACGCCCCACACCAATTCGCCAGGAAATTTCTGTGTATGCAGTGACTGAGCCCATAAGTTTATTTAAGGGGTCCCCATGAGGTACATTCATGTGTGATGAGGAATATGTGGCTCATATTCACATGGGGAAATGTGAAGATGCGGAATTATCTACCTCTGCCCACTGCCATCTTCGGGTTGATGAAGGAATATGCCAAAAATCTAGGAGGCGACCTACCCATGGGAGATGCTGAAGCAGCCAACCGTTCGGGCCAGTGATGGTGTGCCTCCCCATATTTGAGGTCACGGCCAAAAGGTGACAAGGACATCACGTGGTGGTAGAGAGGTCGTGGTGGTGAGGCTCACACCAGTTGATGGGGTGGCGGTGGCAGCAGATGCTGCAACGGCACCAGACCCGATAGTCCCAGAAGAACATAGTTATCCAGAGGGGAGGCCACTGAGAGGATTTCATAGAATATCCACTCAGGATCTAGGGAAGTGGATGTGCCACATAGACATTCTAGATAATTCTATCTTCCCAGAGTCCTGGGACATCTGGGAAGTCAACAGTAAATTCCTCGGACCATCTGAGATGTGGCAACACCTGAACCATCTCTTGATGAATTTTCCGGGGATAGGCCCTATCTGGGTCATCTTTGCGATGTTCCAAGCAGGAGTGGATCTATACCTAGCTGAGATGGAGGTATTCATTCACTCTTGGTGTGTTTCACATCCCATGACAGACCAAGTAAAGGTGTTGTTGGACAGAACAACTCACCCATAGTACTCGGCTACTGATTTGAGGGAACAGTTCCCTCTGCCAGAAGAATCAGATGAATCCTCCTAGGTGGTGGATTCATGTAGAGGGATCCCTATAAAATAGGATGACGTCAGTGATCAAGGATCAGATTTTGAAAAATTTTCAATGGCCCTTGGGGTAAAATCATGAGCCCCATCCGTGAGATCTGCTTCGAGGCTATATTAGACCCCTCACCAATGTTTAAACTATGCTGGATAACCTCATTCATAGAACTCATTCCTGTCCCATAGTGGTTGCAGATATTGGGCCTTCTGGATCCATGCCCATGTATATGGAAATTACCGTATCCAAAATGGCCACGATAGCCGAGGTGGCTCCTTCAGAATTTTCAAATCTTTAGACAATATATGGAGGGCAACACATTATGGTCCCCACAACAACAACCCAGGAACGAGACATAGAATTAAATATCTATATGTATTCTTTAAAAAAACTCATGAATACCACCCATTGACTAGAATAACTGAAATCCATGCCTTTATAGTATTTAATGTTATTCAAATGGTGTGGGATGCCATAGTGAGACTTGCTGGTATTCCTGACAGAGATTTTCCCAGGGGAATGTCGGTGGTCGTCGAGGCGAATATCCAGACTGACCAAGGATCGATGCTCTAGATCATTGGTCGAACCTTTGGAAGGATGAAACTATGATTATTGAAGTGGGGTCTGATGATGAAGATTGTTCGGAGAGCCTGGGTACTTCCATACTTATTCAGACTCTAGATGTGGACCCTACTAATGAGTTCTTGGGGGTGTTCCCTACGTATGACTCTACCAACCCCTCAGACTAGGAGTAAATAGACTCTGATTAAGAGGATATCAAGATATTCCATTCTTGATCATGGAATATTATCAAGCTCTTTATCGATGACACCCCTCAAGCACAACAGATAGACCAGATGGAGAGACTTTGTTCGCAACTATGCGAAGTGTGCGTTGGGGGAGTAGATTCCTAACATCCTCAAATGCTCGTCTGAGATTTCATGGAGGAGAAGATTCAAGAGTATGATTGAGGAAATGTTGTGGGTTTGCAGAAGAGAAAAGTGTTGAACATAAAGAGGCTCCATGAGGTGGAAAACAAGATTCAGTGACGGCAGGTCCGGGCAGATGAACACTCTTCTCTCCTCAATGTGTAGTCAGAGATTATTTTGTGGCTGAAGGCCCAGTTGTAAGAGACCAAAGAGAAGAAAAAACAAGACTCAATGGAGATGGATATTTTCTGGATTGATGAGGAGCAGGCTCGAGTTGTGGCTGACAAACTGTGCCCCATTATTGGTGAGGAGTAGCATGAATTGAATAATCAACAACAGATCCTAGATGCCATGAGATAGAGGGTGGTGGAGTTGCAATGTACTTTTGACTAGGTTACCCATCCATGGGAGGGGTCGACCATGGGTATTGTGATGCATGAAACCTTTGAACAAAATTTCTTCATTGAATATTTATGCTAGATGCATGCATGAGTTCTGTTATTCGTTTGGTTTATTGCATTTTTTTATTCATGGAACATCTAGAGATCAGTACCTAAGATCACGAGGGTTGGGCCCGATGCAAGAAACAATGGATGACCCCCATATCATTCCACCCAAATATTAGAGTGAAATCCAAGCTCCGGGAATCTGGGGTTTGAACAGCCAATTTGGATTTCCGAGAATAAAGGGAGATTCCCAACTAGATGATGAAGCTCTTAGAACAGTCGAATCATCTCTTTCCCAGTGTGCGCTAGTGCACGAGCGGGGTAACGCTAGGGGAATTGGAATTAATCCAAACACAGGAGAGTGGAAGGTGTGAATCACGATACTCAATATTCAGAACACTGTCGGGAAGGCATGATAATGAAGAATTACAATTGTCCATGTTCGAAACATAGTATCCTTATTTCTATAGCCAGAAATGAGGTTAACAAATGAGGCCCGACCACTGACCATGTTCGAACTATGGGGCTTGAATAGAAATTTCATCCATTATCCTTCCAAAACATTGGCCCAAGACAATATTATATCCATAGGTTGAGCATATGTACTGTTAGGGGGTTTCTTTAGATGTTAAAGAGGACGAGGTTCCGAATAAAGGGCACACAAAGCGTGGAGTTTGGGGTGATGGGTTGTTCTAATGGAGTCCTACACTCTTGATATTATTCCATTGTGATGAAGGAACACGTATTTTTTGGTCATACAGTGATGACAATGCACATAGTCTAATGTTCATACTTCTTGGACCATGATCGGGGCTGACGGGTTAGTAGGGTTAATAACCCTGGGGCTGGTCCCAAGGAAAACTTCCAGGGCATCACTATGTATCCCCTAAGGGTGAGAATCATTCCAAAGGTAGTTCATGAAGTACGAAATCCTCGGATACCGACGTTGGTAGGGATAATCCTCTCTGGAGAAGACGCCAACACATCCCATGATTAACATAGGTCATCCTAAACTTGTTCAAGGTAGAACCGTACTTTCGTTTCATATGTCAAGGACATGTGGGATCATGCAGTTTAACTTCATACAATAGGATTAAGGGGGAAATGAGATATCTCAGGAAGGGATTATGTGTTGTGTTAGCTATAAACCCAATGTCAATGAGGACATAAGTAATCCCCACCACACCATGTATCCCCGAAGGAAGTTCTTTAGGTCAAGGGACCAAAATTTAATGTATGGATGGGCCTGAAGAAAAGAGATCGAGCGTTCCTACGTATCCCATGAGGATGGGAATGAAGCTGTATGCAGTTATGATTTATAGTTTAATGTCATGCAGGATGATGAAAGGCATGTGTGTCATGGTTGCGCCAGTACACGTCCTACCAGAACTGCAAAGCCCACGTGAGTCGTGATCAATGTGGGAAACAAGAAGTAGTGATGTGAATTTCTTTGAACAGGATGAAACATGTTAGGGGAAATGGGAAACTAGGTAAATGACATCCCAATGATGCTGACCTGCCAATATAACGCACCAAGACGTGTGAAGGAGTAAAGCCGAGTGGAATTCCACTTGAACATAAGGAAGTGGAAATATGTGAATCACGATGCTCGAGATTATGACCAAAATGATGTTGGTGTAATGATAGGGGATAATAGTTGACCATGTTATAAATAAAGTATTTGTTTCACATTATCCTAGAATGGGGATAGACAAATGGGGGTCGACCATTGACCATGTTCGAATAATGGGACCTGTCATAAATGTTGGATGAGGTCCTTAGGGATGTTAGCCCATGACGGTAGGTAATCCAATGTGGCATAATACAAGGTCGTAAAGGGGGTCCCTTCAGACGTGTAAGAGGATGAGGATCCAAATAACGGGCTCAAGAAGTTTGGACATATAATGAGGGAATGTCCCCATGAAAATTCCACACTTCAGGGTCAAACGCATCTGAGTACGACAAAAAGGACGTTTCAGATAAAGGGAGTCAGGTCCCTTTCCAAGGACAAGGGTCCTGGGGTTGCATGCTTCCAACATAATGGTCATAGGATGGTCCATTAAAGGGGATTGATTGAATGGACTATTCACATGATGGTAAAGTGGCCACACACGATGTGCAGTTCCCATAGGTAGATCATAGTTTAGGGTCATAGAACTCAGACCAGGTTGAGAGATGACATGGGTGGAACATGGTATGACTATTGCAAAACCCGAAATGAAGGGGAACCCGTGAGGTACTTACCACACCACATGTTCCAAAAAGGGGTTAGGCCTAGGGGCTGAAAGAGAGAGGACCTGATATTAGACTATTTGGGCTAGACTTGAGGACAATGTGTCTGGGTGTTCCTAAGTATCCAATGAGGATGGGAATCAAGCCATATGTAGTACTAGAAGATGTCGTGTAGTTTAACATCTTGTGGAAAGGAGGCGGTGTGATCTTAGTAAATGGTCATAGAACTCAGACTAGCGATGGTAGGGAACACAGGAGACATATGGTGAGTTAATTATAAAACACGAAATGAATGAGGACATGGAGTCCAGATTACCATATGTTCCTTGGGGAGGTTTTAGGTTGAGGGGCCGAAAATGAATGTTAGGCTAGGCCTGAGGGAAATTGAACGAGCATTCATACTTATCCCTCGAGAATTAGAATCAAGCCACACTTAGTTTTATAGATGGTATGGAAAGGAACCAATTCCAGAGATACTAAGGTCGTGCGGGTATGGCCCTTGCACCAAAAGAAGTGGAATTTTATTGATCTTGTTTATCCTTTAGGATGGATGTATCTTGCTTTTTTTATGCAATGGACCTAGGATAGAAATTCCAGGTGTCACCACAAGAATAATGCTATGTGTAGGCATTGGAAAATGGTATGGTGTGTGACTGATACAAAATATGATGTCCCATCAAGTGAGGACACCATGATGCAATTTTGTTTTTCGTCGTGCGACCAGGAAGATAATTTCATAGTTTAGGGTCATGTGATGGGACCAACCTTTCATTTTAACATCATATAGTATAGAAACCATGGTTTAAAGTCTTATGGGACTAGGTAGCATAGTTTAAAGTCATATGGCTCAGACATATACATTAAAGATGAGGTTCGAAAGGGAATGTGCATGGGGTGATAAAGAATAATCGATGTGAATGTGGACACAATCCAATATCACACTGTGCGCAATTCCAATAAAGAATCCTCGGGCCGAGGGGGCTAGAAAAGGATACCGAATATAGGCTAGGAGATAATAGCTCTCATTTGATCTGGACTGGAAGATGATATATCTTGGCATTCCTACGTATCTCCTGAGGATGCGAATCAAGCCATACATAGTTCTTGAAGGTCCAGTTTAATGTCATGCATGACAAAGGATTGAGGTAAGAGGGACTTGATCCTGGAAGGGGAGTACGTGATGTGGAAATTGTATACCCAGTGTGAATGAAGGCATAATCCCATACAAGCCACATCACGCGGTCCAATAAGAGTTGGGGCCTAAAAGATAGAACATAAGAGATAAATTAGTGGAACTCAAGCTGGACCCAAAGAAAAGATGTCTGGACATTCCTACATATCCCATGGAAAGGGGAATCAAGTTTTATGTAGTTCTAAAAGAGATCATAGTTTATGGTATTTGAACTCGGACCACGGAGAAGTGGAATCCTTCCAAGGAAGCGTGGACCTCAATCCGATCCCTAAGCCCACATGAGTCAAAATTGGTCTGGGAAACAATGGCGGAAGAGGTCTTTGAAATACCTGGAATGCACACTAATGGAAAGTCAGTGCAGAGCCCCGAATGATGCCTTACCACGGATTTGAACTCCTAACAGGAAAATGTGCATAGAGGGATTGTACTGGGAGGGATGAAATTCCTCTTAGTCATAATGGGGTGGGGAATGATTTGAATCGTGTATCCAATATTTATGGATTTAATGGGTCAGAGTGATGATGGAGGATAACTATTGACCATGTTCGAAACATGGTATCCATATCATGTGACCTGAAATGGGAACAACAAATGAGTGTTGACTGCTAAACATATTCTCAATGTGGGACTTGCATCGATTTGTTATCTGAGACCCTTGAGGATGTTGGCATGTAATTGCATGAGAGACCTTAGGCCTAGAATCCATATCATTTGGGGGTCCCTTCAGATGTGAAATATAACGGTATCCCAAATGAAGGGGAACAAGAAGCCTGAAAAATGGGTGAAAGCATGTCCAGGCAGAATCAGACACTCGTGGATCTTCACCAGACTACTCATGGGCCCATTGGTGAATCACCGAAGAGGGATGAGGCACCTGACATAAGGGAAGACAACACAAAGAGATGAGAGCAGGTAAAGGGAAAGAAGGTGAAATCAAGAGAGAGAGGTATGCAGCATGGTTATTATTAACCTGAGGTGAATAAAGACATGAGAGCATACCACACCATATACCCCTATACTGGAAGAACGTAGGCCAATGGGCCAAGATGATAGGGACGTTTCAAAGAGATGGGGATAGACCCAAAGGCTAGACATTTGGGAGGTCCTACATATCCCATAAGGATGGGAATAAAGACACACGTAGTTCTAGGAGATGAGGACATGATGTTTATTGTTAGGAAGCTGGGACGCAAATAAGGGCAAGATACCCCATTAATGGACGTGTACTGCATGATGTGTAACCCGACATGAATGAGGACATAATCCCATACCACACTATACAATCCTAATTGGGAACATCAGACAAGGGCCTGAAAAGGCTGAGGGACCTAAGGTTGGGCCACAGATAGAATATCACAGCTAACTTGCAGTTTAACGTCTTGTAGTGAGGAAAATGGTGATCTTCGTTTATGGTCATAGAGCTCAGATGTTGATGCCTAGTTTATGTTCATGTGTGTGGGATACAGAGGGTGAATCATCGTTCTTATGGAAGACCACAAAGTAGCAATTATGATAGAGGAAAAATATCGACCTGGTTTGCAACACCTTGTGTGACTAGAATTCTGGGAAAACAATTGAGCATCAATCTTTGACCATATTCACAACCTGGGACTTGTATCAATTTTCTTCTCACAATCTGCAAGGACATTAGCCTATAATGTTAAGAGATCCCTTGATTCGAGCATCCACACCATTTGGGGGTAGTTTTGGATATAGAAGGTGATGGAATCCCAAATTATGGGGCTTGCGAAGCATGGTAGAGCCAGTTCTCACAGGTCGGAAGAAAAATGAAGGGAGGGATGTCTGAAGGGGTTATTTCTGGAGTGATGAAATCGCCCGACGTGAATAAGGGTGTGAGTCCATACCACACCGCACAATCCCAAATGAGAACTCAGACTAGGGGGCCGATGGGGTCGAAGGACCTAAGGTTGGGTGCCCCATCCAAATGTAGCCATATGACCACTCATATTGGAATTTCCCCATCATAGCTCTTAATCCAATGTGAGAAATTCTTGGTTTGGGAAACAAGGAGTAGGACTGGGATCTCCCCATCACATAAGGTTGCGAAAGCTCAAATTAAACTCCTTCCTGAGGCAGAATGAGGTTGGGAGGGACAACGGGGTAGAAAAAACGACTACACTTCAAGTTTAGGACATATGGGGCTGGTGACAATAACAAAGGATATCTATTGACTAGGTTTGAAACATAGCATCCACATCGTGTAACATGGTATGGTCATGATGAACTCGATGTGAATGAGGGAAAATACCTGCACCACACCATGTGTTTCATCCCAATGGGAGGTCCTGAAGTTTGGTGTTGGGCCTATGACTGAAATGTCCAGGTAGTCCTACGTATCCCATGGGGATGGAAATCAATACATACATACTTATTAAGATGTAGTTTAATGTCTTGAAGGATGATTACATAGTTTGGGGTCATGCAAGACTGTACAGTTTAAGGTCAGATAGGACCAGACAGTTTAATGTCATGTAGGACCGTATAGTTTATGTTCATGTAGTATCAGAAAGTTTAAGGACATGTAGGACCCTGATGCAGTTCGGGGTAATGCAAGACCATACAGTTTATGGTCATGTAGGACCACACAGTTTAATATCATGTAGGACCTAAGGACTCAAGATATGTAGGGATTTAGGAACTTGGCATTGGTGGGGGAGTTATACGCTCACCATCCATGGTTACAAGTGAGTATGCGCCCATGGAGTAAACCTTATGAATGATGTAAGGTCCTTCCCATTTTGGTTCCACCTTGGGTGGTTTCCTTCTTGGTATCATTAGTTCCCTCAAGGCCAATATGAGGTCTCTTTCCAAGAAATATTGAAGGATAACTTTCTTGTTGAAAGCTATAGGTATCTTTTTTTGATGATTTTATAGATTGTGTAGGGAAAGAAGCCTTTCCTAGTTGAGTGCCTCCAACCCACTCAAACATATTTCAGCTACTTTATATAGTGCTTTCTGGTCAAAAACAGTTGTGCATAGTGAGGTAAATTGAATCTAAATAGGTAGGACAACCTTTGTTTCGTACACAAGGTAATATGGGGTCACCTGGGTGTAATTACGAGTCATCGTCTGATAAGACCAGAGGGCATTGGGGAGCTTGTCCGACCAACTCTTCTTATTCTAACTAACAATTTTAGAAAAAAATTTAGATAAGGTTTTGTTCAATTCCTCGATCATACAATTTTCTTATGCATTATAGTGGGAGTTATTGTTAGAATAGATATTGTACATATCCTACAATTTACTCAACTCTGCTGCTCAAAAGTTCATGTTGTTATTAGTGAGGATAGCATGAGGAACTCCAAATCAGTAGATGATGTTGGAGCTCACAAAGTCAACAATGGAACAAGCCTTGACCTTTTTGAGTGGAACTAACATTTCCCACTTGGAGAACAAATATATAGCAGTAAGGATGAATCTGAACTGGCGAGCTGGAACTAATGGATCTGGTCCCATGACATCGAGTCCCCATACTGCAAATATCCAAGACTACTTAGTGGATTGAAGAGGCTCTAGTGGCTGATGCATGATGTTAGCATGGATCTAGCATGCATAGCACCTTTTGGAGTACTCTATGTAGTTGTGAATCATGGAGGGCAAAAATACCCTAGTCCCTAAATCAGGTGTGATAGCTTCGGTCCAGTATGATGAGCCCCATAGAAATAGGCATGAACATCCTGCATGACTTGGGAAATCTCAACTCCATGAATGCAATAGAAGAGTACCCCATCAAACCCACACTTAAAGAGGATCTTCTCATGACCAATGCCATCTTGGAGGGTGAACTTTGGCGTGAGATGTCGGATTCAATCACACTCGGCCCGATCTGTCGGGAGATTTCTGTTTTGGAGGTACTCAGCAAAGGAGTTTCTCTGGTCCAGAGTCACATCAATCATTACATCTGGGGGACCTGGGGGTCCTGACGTGGAGGCTTCGGTGGTAAGGTGGCTTACCTGCAGGTTCTCATTATCACCAGGAGTAACAGGATCATTGACTCTTCAGTGTTTCAGGTGGAAAATCAGGTCATCATGTTCAAGATATCCAACTTATGTAGCTATGCCAGTCAGGGCATCAGATCGACTGTTCTGATATCGAGGGACATGAGAAACTTCTGGCAGATATGGGAATTGGGCCATTAGCTGGAGAGTGTGTTCCAACAATGGCACCATCTCTAGCTTTCAAATGACATAGTCCCCATTGATCTACTTGATGACTAGTTTAGAGTCCCCTTTCACAAGAAAATGGGGAACATCTATATTGATGGCCAGATTGAGGCCAGAAATGAGAGCCTGATACTCTGCCGCATTGTTGGTGCAGCCTTCTTACAACAAGAATGTGTATGGAAGAACAACTTGTGTCTGGGTAATAAAGATGATACCTAATCCTACCTTGTTGAGCTTAGGGTCACTGAGCATACTTCTGGTGGGGATCTAGGAATCACCATCGAAGTGCATTTTCTAATACTGGATAACTAGGTCTATCGAGATGATTGCCTTATCAAGAAAATAATGGTATAGGGACTGGTCTGCATGATCTGTATGGAAAGTAAGGAAGTCTACCAATGTTTTCCCTTTAATAGCCTTCTTGGGGACAGTGCTGATGTAGAACTATTGGATAATCACTACCCACATATCTAGAAGGACTATCAACATAGGGATGTTTACGATGTACTTCAATGGATCTACTCCAGACAATAGCTGTACCTCGTAGTGATCCAGGTAGTATCGTAACATCTATACTATGAATTCGAGCAAAAGGCATCTCATCTCGATAGGGGAGTATTTTGTCTCCTTATCAAGGAGCATGCAGTTGAGGTAGAAGAGGTCATTAATCATTCCCACATTATTGTTCTGGGTGATAAGGGCACCGAGAGGTCACTCCCGGGTGGTCACATTAAGGACCGGTGGAGTATTAGAGATGGGTGGCTTTAAGACTAGAGGCTGGAGAAGATACTTCTTGATTTCCTTGAAAGCAGTCTGACATAATTCGTCCCACTCATAGATTATTCCTTTCTTCATGAGAAAAGAAACGGTCGTACACATGTTGGACAAAATCGTGATGAGTCGGTGTTTATAGGCTAAGGGGACTAGGAAGTATCAAAGCTCCTGAATGATTCTTAGAGGAGAAATCTGTCTAATGGTCTTGATCTTCTATGGGTCGATCTCAATTCCACTATATCTAACAATGAAGCTGTGAAACATTCCAGAGGTGATCCTGAAATAACACTTCAATAGGTTTATCTTCAAGTGATGGTAATGGAGGAATCTGAACACTTTCTCAAGCACTTTGAGATGGTACACATGCTAGAAATATTTTACCACTAGTTCGTCAATGTATCATTCGGCCAAAGTTTTGAGGATCGTCTTAAATATGCGATGCATAGCCCACTGATATTAAACTGAAGGGCATGACTTGGTAACAAAATGTACCTTGTGGTTCTTTTAAGGCTGTAGAATCCTCATCCTTAGGGGCCATTCGGATCTGGTAATTCATGGAGTACCCATCCATGAAAGAGATGGCTTGTAACCCAGATGAATAGTCGATCAACAATTCCATCACTAGAAGTGGAAATCCATCCTTCATATAGTGACAGTTGAGATCCCATAAGTCGATGCAGACCATGATTTGTCTATTATTCTTCCTTACTTGCACATTGTTGGCTAGAAACATGGGTTACTGAACCTCTGTAATGAAATTTGCTCAGATGAGCTTATCATATTATGCCTCAACCATGGAACTGTGAGAAGGGCGCATCATCCTGGGTGGATTCTTGAACCCGTGATGATTTTCCGGTAGATTGAGGCGATGGATGGATACCTGATGATCTTTTCTTGTAATCTTGTCATAACTCTAGGAAAATATATCACGGTGTTGTTTAGGGAAGTCTATTTACTACTATTACTCCTCAAGGGGCATGGAAGCAGTGATCACTCTGGGTTTCAGGTATGGCTCGCTACCGAAGTTCACCTATACCAAATAGTCAACAGTGGTGAATATGCCCTCTTAAAAGGTGGGTTGATCAACCTATAAATTATATAATTTACTTATGGAGGGAGTATCCTTGGCGGGAGGAGATTCTTCTGAGTTGGAAGCTCCCGATTAGAGGCTGGTACCAGTCGGAGCGGCAGTGGACACTACATCAGGGAACTCTTGTTCTACAACAACAATAGTGATGAAGGTTGTTGATCCAATCCCATCAAGTCTATATCCCAAGGGGCCACGCTTGATGTTATTGAAGCAATAGTGGAATTTCAGCTTGATCTGGTTATTTCTAGCCTAGTGAAATAAGAAATTATGACATATTTCCATTACCATGGGGTGGACATCCTGATACCTTATGAAAGTATGAGGCTCTGGGGTCACATGAGCCTAGTTTGTGTAGTAGCATGAGGTGATATTCCGACATCGCATAGACATGGGAATGTCCTCCCCCCTCATTCCAGAAACAAAAAATCATTTCCCCATGTTCGTAGTTGTATCCTATAATCAATGGACATGAAAGACCTATGCATCATCAAGATCTGCCCACAGGTTGGTCGCATTTGTAGCATTCTCGACCTCGTTAGTCTGAATCTTTTTGTCCTTTCTCATGTAGTTGTTGACATTTAGATAGTGGGATTCACCAGAGGAAAATGGGGATGTGTCACATTAAATCACACCCCCTCAAACATTAAGAGATTACTTAAGGAACTGTTGATAAGTGGAATGAACCTCCACATGCAGGTAGATCCATGACCTACCCATCAACTCATTGTAAGCGGTATCCTGGGAGACAACCATAAACATGACGGTCGAAATTAGACCGCCAAAAAAGGTCTTAAATCTGTTCTTGTCGACTGGTGTCTACTCCATCCAGTTATAACCTTGGATTCTTAGGTCAGAGGGACTCAGATCATCCATGGAAAATCCCAGTTTTCGCAGTGTCTGAGTCGGGATTAGTCTGATTCTTGAGCCCGTACCGATATGACAACAATGAACCGCCATTCCATTGTATGGTTCGGTGATGTAAAATGGTTGAATGTACCACTATATGAGAGATTTTTCATCTTCTTCAGAAAACAAGATGATGTCCTGGCATTCACCAATCACGGCCACATCAGCTTGAAAGGCTTCTACGACTGATACCAACATTTCAAACTGGGGGGGGGGGGGCTTCTTAATGCCTCGTATAGAACCTCACGCATATATGATAACAGGAGAAGGGAGTCCAGGAAATAGAGCTTTGCTGGAATTATGGAAAGATGTTTTAGAAAATCATACTTCTATCTCAGGTGTTAACTTTGGCATATAGGGGGTTGCTCTACGACTGGAGGTATGTTGGGCCCTTCCGACTGAGCCGATGACTGACTAGTGCTCGGAATATCCTGCTGATCACTAGCTGAAGCCTATGAAGTGACTACCAGATGAGGGCCATATGACTAAGACCATCCTATGGAAATGTGTGTCTTGTCACAGAGTGGTCGAGGTGGCTCTGCCTAATCCAAAAACATGAACAAAGGTAATGGAGGGCCTGATGTCACTAGATGATAAGGTTGTGTATACTGAACTCTACGTTGGGCCTAATACCTAGTTTTGGTAACATGCACAGCCTGGAAGGATGTACTGACCCAGGTAATGTGTTGTGCCAGATTTTCATGACTCTATTGATGCTAACAACGGCTGGGGATGTTGGGAGGGTCCTTCTAACGCTCCCCATCATTAGAATTCATGTAGGGATTTACCAGCTCTACGTTATTAACTGAGGCGTACCCTTGACCTTCACTCGAAGATTCATCCATTACAGGAAGGATCCTAGGAGGGATCACCATCTCTGGGGGCATTAATTCACTTGGTACGAGATGGTGATGTCATCGGTTGGGGACTTTTATTTCCATTAAACCATTGGCATTTTCATTTCTGGGAAGAGAATGTTTTAGATAATGATGTCGAAGTAGTTGTTGCAGATTCTGAAGGCTCTGGCCGATTCAAGAATGCACGGATAACACAATGGGCACTGGGGACTATTTTATGAGCCATCCAATCATCATACATTTGGGACTCATAGCTAGAAACCTGATTGCACTCTCCTTCACTGTCACTGCTTCTTTATGGCCCCATAAAGATTCATGTCACCTGTGCCAGAGCTGGGCCAAATCGGACTATGTTGTAAACCACCTTGTCTTGAATCCAGTTACTAAACACATAGAATTATATAAGTGAGATCCCCGGGATCTACTGGTTGGGGAAGTAATTAGAGTAACTAGTGAGGTTCGCCTCTTCTGGCATCCTTAACTCAGTAAAACGTACAATCCAATGATCTTGGGAACCTCAGAAATAACCAAGGACTTATTCCTTATTAAACGAGTAGGTCTGGATCTCTTATCTGAAAATGGTGCCCTTGGACCTTGACCCTAACATGAAGCTAGTAGGGACTACCGAGGAGGTGGAGCTTCTTTATCATTCCTAGGTAGTGGTGGTGCATTGCACGAGGGAACCTGCTGATTATGAGGTGGGCGCTTCTAGCCTGAAGGTTGTGCCTCAGTGGGAGGGGCTATGCGAGACTGTGTAGTAATATCCACTAGTAACAACTCTAGTTTCCTGGGGGCCTATATATGAGACATTGTGGGGGGGGGGGGCTCGTCCCTCATGACCCGTCTTGCGGGGATTGAATGTGGCAACAGACGTGCCTACTTATCCTGTTGTAAGTCTTCCAAAAAGAACTGGACCCTATAAGAGAAGTCACAGGATCCCCTAAGGTAGTTTTGGGTGAACAGAGAGGGGACCAATTCCATTTTGATGTTCCCTACGCACATCATTGGTAATGTCTTCTAAGTCAGCGTCATGTCAAGGACGTATGTGAGTCCTTTCCACTAGGAAACAAAGTCGGAAACATTCTAATTAGGCCTCTGCTTGCACTTGAAGAGGTTTGCGATACTCATCTTCTAAGTGGTGGAATTGAAATGGTAGAGTAATTTCTTATGGATTTCCTCCCAGCTAGCCACTGACCCAGTGGGGAGCTGGTTGTACCAGGTGAATGTCAGCCCTTTCAATGTCTGTACAAAACACTAGAGTTTGGTAGCTTCTTGCTGCATTGTAGTTCCCAAAATGTGGCCACACCTTGAGATAAGTTGGGTCAGGTGCTGTGGAAGGTCCCCTGTCTCGTTTAAGGCGGAAAGGTGGGATTCTAGAAACCTGAGGGTGATGTATTGTCATCCACCCATGCGGGATATGGCTTTCCATTGGCGGGGGTAGCCACTTTTCGAGTCTCTAAGGCATTAAGTCATGTGATGAGTGCCACCATAGGATCATCTGGGTGGGGATTCCTATCTTGATGGGGATCCCATAGCAACAGTGCATTTTTAGGTTCACTAACATGATAAACTGGCCCAGTTTTATGTGTTGTGGCAAGTGGAACAAACTGTAGAGTAGCTGGGGGAATCCCAGCTGGGTCCTGAGGATTGTAATTCTATTTAAGATGGTTTGGGGACACATATTGTGCCCTCTTTCCATTTTTTCTAGCCTCAACTTTGATTGTGTGGGCGGGATGGTTAGGTTCACTTGGCGGTAGTTCACTAAGGGGATTTTGTTCTTACCTCTGCTTCCCTAGAAGAGGATCACCATAGTCTGGTTGTTGTACCGTAGCACATTCAAAAAGGAGTTCATCAACCACCTTCTTCTATTCGGAAATTTTCTAATGCAATGCGGCCTTTTCAAGGTTGTCTTTTGCCTTCTTCACTGATCCTGATGGGTTGGAGGGTTTGATGGCTACGAGGAGTTCCTTACCCTTGTTAGGATTCTAGGTGAGGACTAGTGCCTTAGTGTGCACAAGAATACAAATAATATTTCTCTACTAGCGAGTGACCCTTCACAATGGATCTAGTAGATACATCACTCCCTTCGGGGGTAAGTCCCCATCAATGAGCTCCAGCTCATTATCTCTATTTGATATGTGATCTTTGTTAACTGGAACCCTTCTTATAGGAATATCCTCTATGTCGGCTGGAAAATCTGGTAGGCTTCGGATGGAACTAAAATGGAGGGCAGTGTACATCCCCCATTCATGAATTTGAAAATGGAGAGAAGTCTCCTTAATTATCTTGTAGAGAATTTTAAAGATCTAGACCCATCATTGTTGGATGCTCTTATGGCGGCCTGGTGACTCAGGGCACTGGACCACGGAGAGTATGGCCAAAACGATCAAATGGTATTTCTTTATGTTATCATCGATGTGTTCTTATCACTTAGGGTAGTTATCTCATTGATGTTGAATTAAGAAATGAGTCACCTAGAGGGTCTGGAGAAATCATCCAACCTCCTCCTAGGTGAGCGATTCTGGTGCAAAAAAATTGGCACTACAACTGGCCAGAACATCTCAGGGAAATGGTCTACTACAAGGATATCCCAAAAGCTATTCAGTCCAGATTCAATGTCTATCCCTTGATTTCCCCACTCATCTACTAGAGGTGGATGGGGAATAGGTAGCGGTACTAAAGCAGACCGTTGAGATAGTAGGTCTATCTGTGGATAATATGGATAAAGAGAGGACAAGCCTCCACATCTTGGTATATCCTCCAAAGAGTGTAGTGACTTGGCCACCAAGTCTCTGTAATATGGGCTGACGACCGTAGTTTCCAGCGCAGGTATTACGGCTGCTGGTTATGGGTTAAGCTGATTCACTTCCACCATTGATCCGTAGAATAGATCTATGTTATCTCTAATTGAGGTAGAGAGTGCTTCTGGTGATGATGGTGGTGATTGAATGGCCATGAACTGTGGAGTTTCCAAACCTTCATCTCCCGGATTTACCTATGGAGGGAGGCCATAATTTGATTGACCTCACATTCTAGGAGTATGAGGATGATGAGCCCTGTTCCTGCCCCAGCCCTCAACATGGAGGATCTAGGTGAGGGTTCCATTACTGAATCATATTCTACCTTTGAATTTGATAATCAATTTTGTTTGATCTCAGTAATAATCCTCTAGAAGTTCTTTTTATGGTCGAGAAGACCCGCCCTCCTACCTCAAGATGGTTCTTCAAGACAGGGTATATTTCTAGCATGAGGAGTTCCTTCGGTCGTACTGGTGATGGGGCAGGGTGGAATTCCGCCTGAGTGATCAGGGGTTCGAGGAGAACCAGGACAGATATCGAAGGTAACATGGGGAGGACCTCCATGTCAACCATCTAATGTGTGGAGGGGGCCTCCATCTTAAATGTTGGAGTGGTAGGAAATCCTGTGAAGCTGATATGAGTATGGGTAGGACCTCCATGCTTGCTTCCCCTAGCAGTGTCAGCGCAAGGAGGGTCCTCGTACTAGTCAAGCAAAACACGGGTAGGACCTCCGTGTTGGGCGCTGGTGAAGCGATGCTAACCTTCACTCCTCTGATTTCAAAGGCATGTAGAACCTTTTACAGCTACTAAAAAGTCATAGGAAATCCCCCCATACAAGAGATTTATCGGATACGTAGCATCTCCATATTGGTGGTCCTTGTTAGGAGGAATGACCTCATACCCATTGTAATGTGCGCGGAAGCAGTTTCTATACTGAGTGTCACAACCGTGGGGGAGACCCTCGTACAGATGGAAGTTAGAACGAGGTAGACCACTATACTAAGCTTGGATTAAGGGAGGACTCACGTTTTCCATGGTGGTGGTATGGGGAAGACCTCCGTACTTGGTGTCGCTGCTGCAGGTCAATCCGCGACGGGTGCTCCTTGTGTCGGTGACCGGAAGAGTCGACCCAGCCTACCTGTGGGGTAGTTCGGGACTCGATTCGAGCTGGTTATATATTTTACCCTACTCAGTGTGCATAGGAGGCTGATTACACACATCAGCGGTGGCCCGAGCCAGAGTAGTTACAGACGTTGATGCCCCTTGGCAGGCATCCTCCTCGGTCTGCACCCGATGCTGGCGTCAGGTCAGACAGATTGGGGCCAGTGGTGTGGGTACATAGCTTACCTATTCTTTAGCCTATGGTACTGGGTGGTGGTGATGGCATGGAATAGTGGGTTCCCTCCTTTGGGGAACCTGGAATGGGATCATGGCCAGGCTGGCCCAGACATCCCCTACCTCGTCTGTGTAGGGGAGGGAGTCCTCGAGGTGTTCCCTGGAGAGGCTCCGGAAATGTTTGGACATTTGGGTGGGGAGTTGTGGCTCCCTGTGTGGCCCTTGGGAGTTTCAAGGGCATTGAGGAAAAGACACCTCTAAATCCATTCGGGCCATATCCCGATTCGGGATAATCCCTTCCTCCTTGTGTTGGCCTACGATCCCACTTATCACCATTCTTTGTATGAATTTAGAAGGGGATATGGGGCGTGGGTGACCATAAGTTGTGGGTGTGGAATCTGTCATAGACGGAGTTGAGCCATGCATGGTTGATGCGTTGGCCCTGTCCCTACCCCTACATCTGTGGAAAAATATCCATCGGGTTCCTGGTGCAGTAGCTTGGTTCATGGAAAGAAGAGAGACTAATCCATTAGTGATGAAAAAAATGAAATCGACGTCTACTACCTCAGCACCACTCCATCTCCCATGGCTGGTAAGAAGGTTCCACACTGACAACATTGTAGACCGGGATGTCCAATGTTTCGACTTCCCAACACCTGGTGAGTTTCACACGTGGACCACTATTTGCTTGGCAGGACCCGGTGCCAGATAACTGGATCAGGTGACATGTGAATTCCTTGATGTCTCGAACACAACATATCTCCTCATTGAGGGGAATAACTTCATGTTAGGTTCTCTATTTCTGTTTCCAGCACTTTCAAGGGGGCATGTGAATCCATCCATGGTGGGGGCGCAGCTTCTGCCCAGCATTCCCACTTTCCAAAGGTGGGTGGCATCCGTCACCTATTCAGGGACATTTTTCCCTTGATTGAAACAGTATGATGGGATTCCGGTTCTTCCTTCTGTGAATTCCTCTTCAGAACTTGTCACCTAGTCCATGTCTCTCTTACATATGAAGACATTGTTTTTGTAAATCTTCCTAGTGCCTTTTCTTAATGGACATTAAATAATTAAACTGCTTTTGTTGGGGCATTCCGAGGGGTCCGACCAGGGCAGCAACCTTCGGTCGGGGGAGTAGTCATGTTGGAAATCACTGGACTATCTGGACGCTGGAACACTAGAGCATCTATTTTTCCTCCCCATATTATAGGGATTATTGAGCGTGTGGAATCCTGAGTCATCCCATGTTGAATGAACTGAATTTTATGCCATAGGCATGTATCTGAGGTTTTCCTGAACTTCCCATGTTTAACATAGGGTATGTTGCAAGATTAACGTCTAGTGGATATAGATCAGACAGATCGAAACACAGACTATATTGGATCATATGGGTGAAATCCCTGGAGGGAATACTAATGTAGGGACTAATAAGCGATTAGCTACCCGATTGTTATTAAATGGAATGGGGAATGAGGTGTCATGATCCCACCGGGATGTGGAGGCTCAGGTAAGAATAAATATGGATAATGGATAGTTTTAGTGGAGTGGATGGAGAATGAGATGGAGTCGACTCGAGGATGACAGTGATGTTGGGTTTGAGCCTCAAAGAGACTTCCCACGTATCATCGTGGTAGGGAATCAATGTCTTCATAATTTGATGGGATGATGGGAAACTTGAGGAGGTGACCCATGATAATGGATTCATAGATGTGATCTGGAGGAAATAGAACCTCCAGGTTGGGCCATGACCATCTAGAAACACATAGGATCGAGGAAGAGATCAGGATGAGACATGAGTGATGGGCTTGAACCTCAGGGAGGCTTCCTACATATCTTTTTGGTAGGTAATAAAAGTCTACGTAGTTCATCTAAAGACGGATTACCATGGATTAGGGACTTCAAGGGCTAACTGTCGATTGGGGGACTTCAACGGCTTACCACTGAATGGGGATGAAAATGACATACCACTATATGGGGTTGACAATGGCTTACCACTGAATGGGGTTGACAACAACTTACTACTGAATGGGGCTGAAACTCAGGGAGGCTTCCTACATACCATGTTTAGAAGATAGTAATCAGAGTACATGTAGTTCAGAATGGATTGGGAACTGACTTAAAGATGGTCGGGACCAATGGGTGTTGGTCATGATCCTCAGAGAGGCTTCCAACGTACATTTCCTTTGCAAGGATCAAAGTCTATATAGTTTAGGATGGGTGGGAACCGAAGTTAAGGGGGGTCATAACCCATGGTTTTTGGGCTTGAACCTTAGGGGGCTATCTATGTACATTGCCTTGGAAAGGATCAAATTACATGGAGTTCATAAAGATAGTGAACCAACGTGAATGGTTTTCAGAACCAATGGTTGGTGGGCTTCAACCTCAAGGAGGCTTCCTAAGTACCTTGCCTTGACAAGGATCAAATTCCACGTAGTTTAGGATGGGTGGGAACTGACATGATGGGGAGTCAGAACCAAAGGTTTTTGGGAATGAACCTCAGGGAGGCTTCCTACATAATTTTCCTTGGAATGGATCAAAGTCCATGTAGTTCATAAGGAGTGGTAACTGACTTAAAGGGGGGTCAGAACCAATTTTTGGTGGGCTTGAACCTCAGGGAGGCTTCCTACGTACCTTTTCTTGGAAAGGATAAATGTCCATGTAGTTGAGAAGGTGTGTTTGGGGCTTACACTCTAGGCTTCCCAGAGAGGATGTCGTGGTCGATTATCAATCTAATCCCTTGTGAGTCATGCTCTATGTGAGAAATAAGAGGTAAAAGGCATGATGATCACATCGTGGAAGGTGTGTCTGTGGGAAGTGGAATGGGGGCATACATGTGGTTAGAGACCCAAAAAGGAAACAGGGGCTTACGCATGGTCTATATCCCAAAGAGGAAAAAGGGTCTTACAAATGGTTAAATTCCATGTGAGATAAAGATTGGGACTTACTTTAGAGTGGAGGCCCAGTGGCAACAAAGCCTAAAGGGATTTGGCACTGGGGAAGAGAGGAGGAGGAGGGATGCTATCTCCTACAAGAAAAGCCAGGGGCTTACACAAAGGTGGATTCCCTTTCCCCATAGACAGACATATCTCCAATAAATAGGATCTAAATAAATGCGAGGAATAATCTCAATCTCGTGGAGACCAGTGGGTCTAGAGAATGTTTGAGATGGGGCGCCCCTCGTATAATGCACGGGGTGATGACATAGTTTAATGTCATGTGGTGAAGATGATGGGTCTTGGTAGTGTAACATCCCACAGCTCGGACGAGGTGGGTTCACTCTGCACCCCTTATGACTTATATAACTGATACCTCCAACCCCTAGGGGATGGAAAGGCATCAACAATGCTTTAGTGAAGGGGTGTTATTGAGTGATCCATTAAGGGGTCCACATTAGTGTGGCTATGTGAGGAAGCAATAGTCATTGGCGTGCCTATGCGAAGAAACACGAGGTAAGGAAATACAATAGGAAGCACCACCCATGAGACATTGATGTTACTTCATGCATACCTAGACGGTCTCATGGGAAAAGGAGTTATAGAGAAAACAAGCACATAGGTAGAATCCCCGTGAGGCACTGGTGCTTCATATAGTGGAGGGGATTCCCGAAGGGTTATGCTTCACGAAGTGAAGTTTCCTAGCCTAGGTGTTGGTTATAGGTGCATATGAAATGTGCTTCACGAAGTGGAGAGGCCCTCATGAAGAAAGGGTGCCTTGTGAAGCATATCATTGGGATGCAATGTGCTTCTCGAAGCACAATGACCCTATCTTAGTATGTGGGTCACGTGTGCATGGAGGGTGATTTGGGAAGCATAAGTGCTTCACGAGAACCAGAGTCCCCTTGGGGATCCCCTTCCTTTGTGAAGTCATGTGGGCTCCGTGAAGGGAATCCCTCCTTGAAGAGGGGCCAAATTCATGCAAAGGGGGAGGCACATCACGATAGAAAAGTACCTTTAGAAGCTCATGGTTTTCAGATCTAAAATTTCATCATGATTTGATATCTAATAAGTTGAAAGGTAACATGATCCATCCTTTGGGCTCGAAGGGATCCCAATATTTATATACAAGAGACACCATGAAGTAGAGCACGCTCAGCCTGACGGCAGCTCTATCTTCGCGGAGGGATCGCGAATGTTAAATTGGTTTTCTAAGCATCCCACCTCCTTCCTCCACAGCGGGTTCGCAAACATTAAGTCAGTTCACAGAGCACCCCACCTCCTCACTCTGTGGCGGTTTCACGATTGTCAATGTGGTTCATGAAGAATCTCGCATCCCCGCTCCGTGGCGGTTTCACAAACATCATCAGGGTTTGTGGTGCACCTCGCCACCTTGATCTGCGGCGGTTTTGCAAAGAAAGAGCTTTTCACAGGCAGAGGGCCACAGGGGCTCTGCGAACAGGCTTCTCGAGGCAACCCCAAATTCTTTCGGTTGGCTATTTTTCATCCCATGTTTTGGCACCAACATCAATCTCTTCTTTATGTTCTCTTTGTTTTCAATTCCATTCATATTCATGTTTATTATACCCTTAGTGCTAGTCACTAGCCTGGTGTCTAATAGAATAGGGACTCAGACCTTCATCATCTTCCTTCCCTCATTTTCAAGCCATGAGTGTTCACATTTGGGGGATAAGTTCGTGAAATAATAACTCAAAAATAAAGGGAAAATATTGTGTTACAATTTAGATACTATTTATATAATATATATATATATGATAAGATATAACCTAGAGATAAAATATGTGAAAATAATTTATATTTTGGAAACAAAACAACTACCTTGAGTCCTCACATTATTCTAATGTACTATAACTCTATTAGTGATTAAAATATATTAATTAATTTCTTGTTCCAAAACATTGATAAAATTAATTTCTATTTTATTATTATTTTATTTTATTTATTACAATTCAAAATTTATTTATTCAATATTTTTTTCATACATCATTTCTTTTGAGGTTTTTGGGTTCTAGAATATAAATCCATATCAATATAGTGGTAATGATCAATGGTAAGTCTCGAATGGTTAAATAAGAAACAAATTATCAAGATATATTTTTCATATCCTTCCATATTTAAAATAGTCTTAGATATCATTATATTATATAATATATTTCAATATTAATAATTTCGTATTTGTAGGCTTATTTCAAAAAGAATAAAATGACTGGGGTGCTTATTTTTAATATCATAATTAAAATTACTATTAAATCAGTATAAAATTCATAATTTGAAAATATTTAATTTTAAATGTTTTATAAAATATTTAAATCTATTTTGTGGATTATCTATAAATTGAATAAGAAACAAATCATTACTATAGTTTATTGATGTTCTATAAAACCCCCATTAGTGTATCACATTTTTTAAAATATTTTAATAGATGGGGAAAATAATAAATTTTGAAATAAAAAATATAGTGTATAATTAAACTACTTTTGTTATCACTTTTAATGACTACAAAATTTAATTAATTGTGTATGAGGATAATTGAATTAAAAATACCTAGATTTTGAAACCCATATTTCGAAATAATACCAGCATATGAAATGGGGTATCCTAATAAATAATGAGTAATATCTAAGATATACTTTGTTAAATGGAATTAAATATTAATAAATATATTTTTATGACCCACCCCTATTGGGAACCCCTCTTGGGCCTATATTGAAGAGTATAATGACCTTCGAATCCCAAATCCAGTGGGGCTTGGGGAAGCAATGTTCATTGATGGTATAAAACATACATTTAAGAGGAATTAACCTCATATATCCCATGAACACATAAAGTAAACAACTAATAAAAACCATAATATTAATAAACCATGATCCATAACAATCTGAAAATGATTTAGTGTGTTAGAAAAAAATAGAATTCCCAAAAATAGTGCCAACAGTATCATAGGTAAAAACATTATAGAAACACCCAAGATCAAAGATTGTACTGTATTTCTCAGAAAACAAAATAACTATATAAAATAGAAAAATATTATATATATATATATATAGTGGTGACAATAACATGTACACCCAGTGAGATTATAAATAATAAATCTCATGTAAATGTGGAATAATTAATTTAATGCGACAAAGAAAAGATAGTCAAACCAATAAGTACCCATCATGTTAACAACCATCCAAACATCACCAAGTATGACTCACTAAGTAATACATCCATGTGAATTAATATAATATTAGGAAATGTACTCAATTATTACCAATGAACACATCCCCATAGATTTCCTTCTCTCACACCCCAATATTTAACTTCCTTCACTTAATCGATCTGAAATATAATATGGGTCATGTCGTAAACGTACTGACCCCAACCTCTTGTAGTCTATAACATCCCCTTTTGGAATTATTTATTCCATGAAATAACCACAACTATTCCAAAAGACTCATCCATATCATCCTCAATATCTAATATCCATTGAAACATCTCATTCACACATGTCAAATCTAATAAAGTAGGGTATCATGAACATAAAGTACATCAACATCATTCCCCCTTCCTACCATGCATGACACATAACATATTTCATCTAACCTTCCAAATAAAAAATCAACTATACCACTCTCGGTAGGGAGATTAGGGAATATTGGTTAGAAAACCTTCAATCCTCAGTAACCTAAATGTTTGGAAGAACACCTAAAAAAAATTGTTCGTAAGGATATCCAACTCTGGTGGGGTGTGTAAAGAAATCATATGAAAATAAATAATGTATATATACCCATGCACATGGATTTCCTAAATTTACTATATAAATACAACATCATCGCAATCTACTCACAAATTTGTACTGCCATTACCACAAACTATCACCATTGGTAACTAAGTAATCACAACTAACCTACTTCCCACTCAAGATTACACTATACGCATTTATAACATCCCTAAACAATAATATTATTATTAAATTTATTGATTCATCATTACCAACCACATTATATTCATTATGATTTCTATTCCATAATTAAGGATAAACCACTCCCAACCATTTACCCATCTACCATTCTATTATGTTACTATAAATTATGTTACTATAATATAAGGAAACTAAACATAATTAATAAAATCTAAAAATTAAACCATAAAAAAATGAACATCACATTCCCCCTTTCTAACCAATGAAAGGCCACCAATGTCGTGCTACACAACCAATGCTAACATCCAATATATCCTTACATAATCAACATAATAATTTCCCAAAATACCTCACATGTTGACCACCAGAAAACCTCTTCCAATCACATCTAACCAATGCATCCCTACTACCCAAATAATCTTTCAAAATCATATATACCTAGATGTGGAAAACACTAAATAATAATCCCCAAAAAACCAAAAAAACATAGAAAAAATAACAAAAAACAAAAAAAATCCCATGTTATATAAATTTAGAAATGGTATCACTATTTTCCTGAAGTCCTTGAAAATAATTAAATTCAAATATCATGATTTATGAAACCAGATCATTTACCTTATGTGATTATCCTATTAAGAGATATACAATCAACCAGAAAATGAGGAATCAAAACATAATTCCTAACCAGAATAAATATTTTTATCAATATGAACGAGAAAAAATCAATAACTAGAATAATAACATGGAATGAAGTTTCACAACCCGTCCCAGTGGGGCCCACACCGTGACTCCCCAAACCCGCCTCTAATAGGCCAGGGGCTGGTGACTAGCACCAAGTAGGCATATCACAAACATGGGAGGCATTTCCTTAGTACCTGTACACACACACACATCTCCAAACCCACAAATGATGAAATGGGAAACACTAAGTAACAAAATGCATGCATAAAACTAAACCCAACCATTAGAGTACCACAAAAGGTAGAGTACTATAAAAGTAAACTGGTCCAAAAATTCAAGACCACCAAAAAGAAAACAAACAAGAGTCTGAAACTGCAAAGTCCAACCTTTAAGCTCAAAAGGTATTGGGACTACCGCTCGTGGCCCTAGGAACGCCTCGGCCTATAGGGAACTCAGAAAGATCAGTCATGTCCTGGTCCGCTCTGGACTCTGTCAAAAGGCTGCTCGTCAGCACAAGACACCAGATGTGTGGGCAAAAACCATGTAGGGGTGAGTATAAAAATACTCAGTAGAGGACCCCGAAAACAACACAACAATACAAAGTAAATGTACAGTCATCTATGCACAGTATATGTTTACAGAACCTATAAACAAACCGGATATACTCAAAACCCAGACCCATGGTCTTGAGACAAGTCACACAACAGCATACCCCTGTAAGGTATTCTTTTTGAAGAATCTGTGATGCGCTTGTTTTGGGAGAACACACTCCACGAGTATTATAGCTTTGATTACGCCTGTCAGAGAAGTGCTATTCGTTGCGAACCATCATGAGAGATAACTACACTCATTATGGGAGACACACTCTTGAGTGGGAATGATCTTGATTAAAATATTAGGATCACTACCAGGGCCATGGAGGATACCACGACTCATTCGGAATTCACCCCCTAGGTAGAGGATCAATGCCTGGTAGAGTTGGTCAGGTCGATACTTGACTCTACCTAGGGTCTGGAATGGATAGAGGATCTTGATCTGGGCCTCTCGGATGGATGCCTGACTCTATAACAAAAATTATTGCTAAAGGGATCATTATCCTGCATGAGGGAAAGATGCCTGAACCACAGAGAAACAAGAAGAAGGGGCACTAACACAAACAAAAGATGTTCAAGGCATGGTGAACAAAAGGACCAAGCTATTTTCTAAAAAGTACACCGTGTGTAGAAATGATACATGCTATGCTGTCCAACCCCGGGTACTTCTTGTGTAAAATGGACCATGTTTTGAGACTGGTTGTGTAGAAAATCATAGTACACGACATGTAGTACGGAGTACATGTTGTGTTTGGGTAACTGGGGTTGGCTTCGTGTACTCTGGCCATGTGCCCGTACACAGTCACCAACCTGTGTACTCCGACATGTGTAAACTCCACACGGGTGACCCACGCTGATGGCCTTGTCTGGCCTTGTGATGGAGTACATGGTCGTATACTCCATCCCGTGTCTATGTCTCCCCGGGATACATGCCGAGTTCCGCGTAGCCACCTCTTCCAAGCTATTCACGCCATGCCGCCTGAAGCCGTGTATATCATCTTGTGTCCGTGTACTACCCAAAGTACACGCCGAGCATCGGGGAAGGTCCAACACGCAGTGTGACTGGGGTCACACACCGTTTGATTCTTCTCTAACCCTGAAACCCTATCCGCCACCGCCAGTAATACACGACGTGTTTTTCAGAAGTACACATCGTGTATTTTAGAAATTTCTAGAGACGACGCTCTTCGCTGGCGCGCCTTCCGTGCAGCTCTGATCATCAACCTGGTCATCCAATCGCCAAAAAACTTCCAGGTTCTGGTCACCCTGACACCATGAAGCTGCTTCTGATGTTTTCGAGCGTTCGATCAGCTCTGAAAACGTGTTCTGATCTTCCTGCACGTAGAGCGTTCGAAGAACGCTCCTTCTGATCCAGTCTGATTCGTCTTCTACCATCGTCGTCGCACCTCCACAAGGTCGTTTTGATGTCAAACATTCAATTATGGATTGTTGCGTCCCAGAACAGATGTGCAATGATCTGTTGTTCATTACCCCATGAAGAACGGGAAGAACGCACAGAAAAAAAAGGAGGAAGAAATCCAAATAACAAATTGATGAACGAACCTCCGCTGTCGTTTGTCATGGAGTTGATCCGCTCCCATTAATAGGATTAAACAGAGCACTAATCAACAACAACATAAAGCATGGATCAATTCCCCATAATCTTCCTGAGGAAAATCCCTCCCGTAAAAACGTACGAGTCCGCAGATCATCTTGTTAGTGGTTGATCCGCGTTTGTCGTTAAAACTTAAATACGTGGAAAATAAATCGAAATAACAACCCCTACCTTTTGAAAGGATCGATAGTTGATGAAGGCGTTGTGATGCCGTTGTCGTCGAGATCCTTCAACGTCGGCGCAATGATCCTTGGTTTCGATCTTTTGTCGTTCGTCGTCGAGAATCTTCTCCATTGCGCTGAAGATTCTACAGAGGTTCCTCTTTCTACATTGCCAACGACGTAAAAATTCATAACCCATTAAAAGGGGAAAAATGTTGGCATTTAATTACATGATAGTATTAATGGTGTTAACTTTCCATTTCAAAGTCATTTAAGACGTGCCATTAATTTAGGAAATAGTTCTGTCGTTGTCGCGCTGCATCGGATGTTTCCTTAAATGAAAATAAAATAAACTTGTTAATGTATTTTATTTTTATTTTAGTTAAAACATCAAAAAATTAACTTTTTTCCTCAACACGCACCGGTCGAGGTTGGCCTCATTCTTAGGTAAAGTCTTCATCCTGAACGCAACAGTGCACTCAGATTTTTAATATGGGCATCCGTTTTGGAAACTACCACAGCCGTGCACAAGTGCTGACTCACTTAAAAGAAAGTTCAAACCACCATTCCGAGCTCACTGGACCTCGGAACGATGTTCCGTATTCATGATCAGCCTCGAAATAATTCCATATAATATTTAAAATAATAAACGGAAAAATCGGAGACATTATATTCTCCCCACCTTGGGGCTTTACGTCCCCGAATAGCCAAAACGATGGCTACTCAAAAAGATGAGGGTACTGGGCACAGATCTGAGCCTCCTACTCCCACGTGCTCTCCTTAAAATTCCCGTGCTGCCACCAGATGCACACAAAGGGAATCGATCACCCATGAATGATCCTCTCCTACCGATCCTCAATCTCCACTGGGTACTCAGCAAAGGTCACTCCATCCTCGATGTCGAGCTCGCCCCAGTCGATGACATGTGATGTATCATGTACGTACCTCCTCATCTGTGACACGTGGAAGACATCATCTACCCAATGCAACTGTGGTGGTATAGCTAGGCGGTACGCCTCCTTGCCAACTCTGCATAGAATATATAAATATTCTATGAACCTCGGAGAAAACATGTTGGCTCGGCCAATTCTCTGCAACCCTCGTCGAGGTGAGACCTGAAAAAAGATGTGGTCTCCCTCCTCGTACTCCAGAGGTCTCCGTCGCCTGTCAGCATAAGACTTCTGCCAGCTCTGGTCAGTCTTCATCCGCTCTATGATAACCTGCACCTTCTATGTGGTAGCTCGCACTAACTCTGGACCAATGAGTGCTGACTCTCTGGGGTCGGTCCTGCAAAGCAGTGACCGGCAGGGTCTCCCATACAAGGCCTCAAATGGTTCAATACCGATGGTGGAGTGGTAGATATTGTTGTAAGAAATATCCACCAGTGGTAGGTGGTACTACCAACTATGACCAAAGTCCAAGGTATAATCTCGCAACATATACTCCAAAACCTGAATGGTCCTCCCCATATGACCATCCGTCTGGGGATGAAACGCTGTGCTCAGGCATAGCTGAGTCTGAAAATCCTCCTGTAATCCCTTCCACAACCGAGATGTGAAGAGGGAATCTCCGTCTGATACTATAGTCGAGGGGACACCATGAAGCCGAACTCTCTCATGTATGTAGAGGTGTCCCAAGATCTCTACGGAACTCTGCTTCTTAATAGCTAGAATGTGGGCCGACATGGTGAGTAGGTCAATGATCACCCAGATGCAATCATGCCCCTTGGATGTTCGTGGTAAGCTCGTCATGAAGTACATCAATATTGTATCCCACTTCCACTCTGTAACATCCAGGGTGTGATCTAACCTTGCTGGAACCTGGTGCTCAGCCTTCACCTGCTGGCATGTGAGGCATCGAGAAATGAACTCTGTTACTGCCTTATTCATGCCTGACCACCAGAACTATCATCGGAGATCCTGGTATATCTTTTCCACTCCAGTATTTACCACAAAAAGGGATGTATGAAACTCCCTCAGGACCTCCTCCTGGAATGCCACTGGTACAACAGTGTGTACTCTTAAAAGAAGTACGTGCTCCCCACCTTGCGAATATCCATTAGGAGCATGTCCTATGGATAACTGAGCACATAAAGCCACACAGTCGTCATCCCCAAGCTGTGCCTCCCTAACTCACTGCAAGAGTGGAGGGGTGAAAACCATCGACTATAGGTATGTTGTATCCTCTCCATCCACAAAGGATAACTGTAACCCAGATAACTATTGTGTCGCCTCACTCAAAAGTTGTGAGCTCGACCTTCTACTAAGAGCATCCACCACCTTGTTCCCCTTACCAGTAGTATAGATGATCACGAAATCGTAGTCCTGGAGGAACTCTAGCCAACGTCTCTATCTCGGATTCAGATCCTTCTGTGTGAAGATGTACTTGGGGATCTTGTGGTCAGAGTAGACAATGAACCGCTCAACCATAAGGTAGTGTCGCCACATCTTCAATGCGAAGACTACCACTGCTAACTCGAGATCATGGGTCGCATAGTTCTACTCATGCGTCCTAAGATGGCGTGAACCATAAGCAATCACTACATGCTACTGCATCAAGAGACAGCCGAACCTGGTCCCTGATGTGTCACAGAAAACTATGTCCTTGACACCCTCCTCCGGCAATCTCAAGACTAGGGCGCTCGTCAAACTCTGTCTCCACATCCTGAAAGCATGCTGCAACTTTTCTATCCACACGAAGGGTTTCCCCTTCTTTTCAAAGGCTATCATCGGTGCTGATATCCAAGAGAAGTCATGAATGAATCCCCGGTAATACCCTGCCAACCCAAGAATGCTCCACACCTCCATCACACTCCGAGATTGCTCCCATGCTAACACAACCTCCACCTTGGCTGGGTCCACAGCTACTCCATCTGTTAATATGAAATGAACCAGAAAGTGGACATCCCAAATCTAGAACTGACACTTTGAGAGATTACCATAAAGTAAGTGCTACCGAAGTACGTCCAGAACCATCCACAGGTGTCTCGCATGCTCCTCCTCTGACGCCGAGTACACAAGGATGTCGTCGGTGAAGACCACTACGAACCGGTCCATGTACGGCTAGATGATCTGGTTCATCAGCCTCATGAACACTGTGGGGGCGTTCGTCATGCCAAAAGGCATCACCAAGTACTCATTGTGACCGTAGAGACATCTGAAAGTCAGCATTGGTATATCCTCTTCCCGCACTCATAGCTGGTGATAACCCGATCGATGGTCAGCCTTCGAGAACCACTGTTCCCCTCATAGCTGATCAAAGAGGTCATCAATTCTCGTCAGTGGATACTTGTTCTTAACCGTCACCTGGTTCAGGCGCAGATAATCCATGCATGGCCTCAGACTCCTGTCTGACTTCTAGGAAAACAAGACTGGAGTCACCCATGGGGAGACGCTGGGTCTCACGAAACCCTTGCTCGGAAAATCCTCCAACTGCACCCTCAGCTCGCGAAGCTCTACAGGAGCCATCCGATTTGTCAAAGAGGAAATTGGAGTCATCCCACGGTGTAATTCGATGCAGAAGTCAATTTCCTGATGGGGAGGTAACCCTAGAATAGCTTCTGGAATGACGTCCTCATACTCCGCCACCACTGCTGGGAACTAAGAGCTCACAACATCCACTACTCTGAGGGTAAGGCTAGCCAACTCATGAGTGATCGGCTGCCCCCTCTTATGCATGAGCCCATTTTCTGCTTCCTGGGTTTCCTTTTCTCCAACAAAGGAAACCCGCGTTCCATCACGACGGACACACCGCACCCTTCGCCTAAAAAAGTCAACCTGGGAATGGACCGAAAATACCCAATCCATAACAAGAATGATGTCGTAAGGCATCGACGCTACCACCAAGAGGTTCCAACCGAAACTCTTTCCTCCAAGGGTAAGATCACACTGTCTGCAATGGTGTGTGATCATCGAGTCTCCTCCCATAAGTGTCTCCAACCGTAAGGATCGAGTCAACGGTTCTACCGAAATCTAGAGGTTTTGTACAAGACATGTGGCTATAAGGGAATGATTGGAACCTGTGCTTATGAGTATGGAAGCTAAGGTCGAAAAGACACAGATTGTACCTCGAATCATCCCTGTAGCCCCTGGGTCGTACGCCTCAACCGCATGCAACTGTCCATATCCCCCAACTCCCTGAGCCTAGTGCGGACCTCTTTGGGGTGGTGGTGGAAGTAAGTCGAACTGTCTTCCATCACCTGCAGCTCTCCCTGCTCCTCTACAACATTTTCCGCCTGGCGGATCTTCCTACTCCATTATCTTCCTCTACCTCAGTAGTCCATTCTCCACTTCCCTATCAGCAGCTCAACGGGTCGGTCAATCTCTAGCACGATGTCCCCTGCCGTTGCATGCGTAGCATCGCTTCTCCCTAGGCTGACTGGATCCAGCTTGAGAGCCCTGGACTATAAATCCCCTGTCCCGGGTCCTCCTATGACATATCCCATGTCCAGATCTATGCGTCTGGCGTTGACTCCCTACTGTCGTTGTCTCTGCACCAGTCTGCCTACTGCTAACTGCCGGCGGCTGTCTCTGCTCCGCCAAGAAGCTCTTGATCACCAAGGCCCGCTCGAGCACTCCGACATAAGTCAATATACATAGAGGCACGAAACTAGCTCATATGTCTCACCGTAGACCTCGCTCGAAGGTCTGAGCCCTGAAGTACTGATCCTTGACCATACCTATCGAGTACCTGGAGAGCTTGGTGAACCTCGATGAATAGTCATCCACCGTCATACTTCTCTGCTGGAGCTGAAGAATCTCTTGGATGCGCACAACTCTCAGCATAACCAGAGAGAACTCCTCCCTTAAGAGTCGCTCAAACTCCATCCATGAAAGAGTCTCCTCATCGCGAGTCTCTGTGGTCAGACTCCACCATTGTCCAACCGAACCCTGAAGAAGGCTCACTCCTAGGATCACCATCTGGTCTACTGGTGTCCTCACTAGATGGAAAACACTGGTCACCTCCACAAGCCAGTCCTCAGCCGCCTGAGTGTCGGGCTCGACTCGTAACCTAAGGGGACTTTATCTCTGGAAATCATGGAGTGCGCTAAGCCTACGCTCCTCACCGGTCGGTACTGCATGTACCACTGGCTGCTCCACTGGTGGTGGTATAACATGTGCACCACCTGGTGGAAACACCTGGGGAGTTGGTCCCTGTATTGAAGACTCGTCACTGAGGGGGTCATCCTCATGATCGTGCTTCTGAATCCTAGTGGGTATGCGTCGTGGAGGCATCCTATAAACAAGATGTACCATGGTCATTGAGTATATCTGGATAGCTAAAAAAAGGACATGGAAAGAACAACCCATTCCTATATGATGCATCTACCTTTTATTTCCCCACAACCAGTGTTTTCGTGAATAGGGTCAAAAAGTAGGTTATCAGAGTCCTGTTGTATGGATACGTTGACCGCCACACCAGCACTGGGGTATTTGGCCAGAAAGCCAAACCCGAAACACTTAACACTATTTCCACAAATCAAACTCACACACTCTTGGTCCTAAGGTAGAACCGACCACCTATGATACCACTCTGTGACGACCGGTCCCAGTGGGGCCCATTCCATGACTCCCCATGCTCGACTCCAATAGGCCAGGGGCTGGTGACTAGCAACGAGTAGGCATATCAAAAACATGGGAGGCGTTGCCTAAGTACCTGTACACACGCACACATCTCCAAGCCCACAAATTCTAAAATGTAAAACACTAAGGAACAAAATGCATGCATACAACTAAACCCAACCATCAGAGTACGACGAAAGGTAGAGTACTGTAAAAGTAAACTGGGACAAAAATACAAGCCCACCAAAAAGAAAATAAACAATAGTCTGAAACTGCAAAGTCCAACCTGTAATCTCAAAAGGTACTGGGACTACCGCTCATGGTCGTAGGAACACCTCGGCCTCTAGGGAACTCAAAAAGCTTGGTCTTGTCCTGGCCCACCCTGGACTCTTTCAAAAGGTTGCTCATCTACACAAGACACCAGATGTGCAGGCAAAGCCCATGCAGGGGTGAGTATAACAATACTCAGTAGAGGACCCTGAAAACCACAAAGCAATAAAATGTAAAGGTATAGTCAACTATGCCCAATATATGTTTACAAAAAAATACAAAACAAACCAGATATACTCAAAACCCAGACTCGTGGTCTAGAGAGAAGTCACACAACTGCATACCCCCGTAAGGGATTTTGTTTGAAGATTCCATGATGTGCTTGTTACGTGAGAACACCCTCCACGAGTCTTATAGCTCTGATGACGCCCGACTGAGAAGTGATGTTCGTCGGGAACCGTCCTAAGAGATAGATACACTCATTAAGGGAGACACACTCTTGAGTGGAAAAGATCATGATACACAAATGAGGATCACTTCCAGGGCCATGGCAGATACCAAGACTCATCCGGAATTCACCCGCTAGGTAGAGGATCAATGCCCAGTAGAGTTGTTCACGTTGATACCTGACTCTACCTAGGGTCTGGAATGGACAGAGGAAATCGATCTGGGCCTCTCGGATGGATGCCTGACTCCATCACAGAAAGTCCTGATGAAGGGATCATTATCCTATGTGAGGGAATGATTTCTAACCCTTAGGGAAACAAGAAAATGTGGCACTAACCCAAACGAAAGATGTTCAAGGCACGGTAAACAAAAGGACCAATCCGTTTTCCAAAAAGTACACGGCGTGTAGAAATAATACACGCCATTTTGTACGACCCAGGGTAATACCTTTGTACAATGGCCCGTGTCGTGAGGTAGGTTATGTAGAAAACCATAGAACACAGGGTGTAGTGCGGAGTACATGCCGTGTCTGGGTAACTGGGGTTTGCTTCGTGTACTCTGGCCATGTGCCTGTACACGGTCACCAACCCATGTACTCCGACCTGTGTAAACTGCACATAGGGTGACTTGCACTTTTGGGCTTGTCTGGCCGTGTGATGGAGTACATAGTTGTATACTCCATCTCGTGTCCGTGTCTCCTCGGGATACACACCGAGTTCCACGTAGCTGCCTCTGCCAAGCAGTACCTGTCGTGCCACCTGAAGTAGTGTAGATCATCATGTGTCTGTGTACTACCCAATGTACATGCCGAGATTTGGGGAAGGTCCAACATGCTGTGTGACTAGGGTCACACGCTGTGTGATTCATCTCTGACCCCAAAACCCTAGTCGCCACCTCTATTTCTACACGGTGTGTTTTTCAGATGTACACGCCGTGAATTTTGGAAATTTCCAGAAAGAGAGCTCTTCGCCGGCATGCCTTCTGTGCTGCCCCGATCATCAACCTAGCCATCTGATCGCCTTAAAACCTCTTGGTTCTCGTTGCCCCGATGCCATGAAACCTCTTCTGACATTTTAGGGCCTCCTATCGGCTCCGAAAATGTGTTTCGATCTTCCCGCACAAAGAACATTCAAAGAACGCTCTTTTTGATCTAGTCTGATTCATCGTCCGCCATCATCGTCGCACCTCTATAGGGTCATTGCAATGTCGAACCTTCAATTTTGGATCGTTGCATCGTATAACGGATACACAATGATCCGTTTTTCATCGCCCCACGAAGAATGCGAAGAACGCGCGAAAAAAAAGGAGGATGAAATCCAAATAACAAATTGAGGAAAGAACCTCCGCTGCCATTCTTCACGGATTTGATCCGCTCCAGATAATTGGCTTAAACAGAACAAGAATCAATAACAACATAAATCATGGATCAATTCCCCATAATCTTCCCGAAGAAAATCCCTCCTGCAAAAATGTACGAGTCCGCGGATCAACTAGTTCATGGTTGATCCGTTTTCGTCGTTTAAACTTAAATACAGGGAAAAGAAATCGAAAAAACACCCCCTACCTTTCGAAAGGATCGATTGTTGACGAAGGCTTCGTGCTACCGTTGTTGTCAAGATCCTTCAACGTCGGCACAATGATCCTTGGATTCGATCTGTTGTCGTTCGTCATTGAGAATCTGCTCCATCGCGTCGTGGATTCTGCATAGGTTCCTCTCTCTACATTGCCAACAACGTACAATTGCTTAACCCATTAAAAGAGGAAACATGTTGGAATTTAATTACACGGCAGTATTAATGGCGATGACTTGACATTTCGAAGTCATTTAAGACGCGCCATTAATTTAGGAAACAGCTGCGTCATTTCCGCGCTGTAGCGGATGTTTCCATAAATGAAAATAAAATAAACTTTTTAATTTATTTTATTTTTATTTAAGTTAAAACATCTGAAAATTAACTTTTTCCCTTGACTCGCGCCGGTCAACTATGGCCTCATTCTTAGGTAAAGTCGTCGTTCCAGACATAATAGTGTGCTCATATTTTTAATCGAGGCATCCGTTTTGGAAACTACCACAGCCGCGCACAAGTGCCGACTCACTTAAAAAAATGTTCGAACCACCATTCCGGGCTCATTGGACCTCAGAACGATGTGTCGTCTTCACGCCCGGTCTCGAAATAATTCAATATAATATTTCAAATAATAAACAGAAAAATCCGAGACATTACATGATGTTAAATGATTTTGAATTCCATTTACCATAAAATTGTATTTATTTATTGGGAAGGACTCCAGAACACCATGATAAGGGAGGGTTGAATCAGGGTGTCAACTCTTTATTTTTAAATTTCTGTATCTAGTTCCCAAACTGGTAGGAACTTCAAAAATAAAGAAAACAAATGAATGTTGGGATTTGAAACAACTATTTTACTTGGTTCCCCACAGAGGGCTATGTCCAAGGAGAATAAAATGATATTGTGTTGGTCATACCCAAATCCACCAATATTCACCAGTTGTGGAGTACAAGAGTTTGTTCATAGACACTCTATTCCAAGCATACTACCCATAAAAAATTTCAAGGATGGATCACCACATACCTCAGAACACTTTGGTAAACTTTTCCTAGATCACAATTATGAGAGAGGTCAAACTCAGTTTATCGACTTTAAGGTCACTTCAATAGGTTGGCACTGAATTACTAGTCTCTGTCCGACATGAGACACTACTTGAATCAATGACCTGATTACATGCTCACTAAAATCCCAGACCACTAAGCACTGATACTCAATAAACAACCCTTTTCAAATCCCATTCTCAAATCTCAACCCTTCGCAAAGTTCTCTACCTCATCGATTTCAACCCTTCATGGAGCTCCCTACCTCACAGAGCACAACCTTTCATGAAGCTCACTACCATGAAGAGAAACCTACTAAAAAAATCTCAATAATACAATGTGAAACACCCCATCTCCACAAATCTCTTGTGACTTAGAAGCATTTTAATTGTTCAAGAAATTAAATTTCTCTTCGCAATGCTCTAGATCTTGAAGAACAATCTGCTTTGCAGAGAACCCCACACTTCATGAATTCAAAGTGGTCCAATATTTTCTCTCTTCCAGTCGTGTTGAATAAAGAGGGTGCACTTTTATTTATAGGCCTTGTCAAATGCATATCTCCTCATCTTCAGGAACAAAATCTGAATCGGATGAAATGACTATATGGATCTTCCTCCATCTCGAAAAGCTCTACTAAAACATATAGTTTTCATAGCTTATCGTAATTGTAAATAAACACCATCTCGAATTGAAAATATACATTTCCTCAAAATCCTCATGCTAGTCTTTGCAAAAACCTTGATTTTCTATATAAATGAAATGTTTATTCTTGAATAATTCCTTTCGCAGAGCTCAAATATCAATCTCTAATAATTGCAAAGCACACTGCCCCTTTCAATTTCCCCGATAATTCACGATAGGATTGAAAACAAACCCAAACAATTCTCTTTTTTCAGAAAAGAAAAACCTTGGTTCCAACATGTTATTCATTATCATTATTATGTTATCCTTTATAACTCATCCAATGAAATAAATTATTCTAATATCACAATTTAAGCCTAATAAAATAGAGTTATTGAATCCCATTAAATTGAAAATATCTTCAAAACAGTTTTTAAAAGACAATGTATGAAAAGATTATCCAATGTTCTGGATGATACAATGGAATCTTTTAGCAACCAAAATAAAAAACCCAATATCAGCCACTCACTCCAACCATCATTACCCAACAATTTATCCAATAGACATCCTTCACTGAGAGACGAATGTGTTGAAAACCATGAATGATTGATTGGAAACACATCTTAAATCATAAACACTAAATATTTATATCCATGTATAAAAGTGAAGAAAGTGGGGGATAAAATGACATCTAAGCACAAACCAAGTTTTCTCGAGATTTGAGATAATATTTTGACTACTTATGATGTTTGAAGGGACTTCCATATTTTTACCTAATTAATTTTTAGAATACCACAGAATAGTATGATTAGATATACCTCAATAAATATGGTTTTCACCCAAATCTGTAGTGTAATGTAAGAGGCTACACAAAAATTTCCCATCACCCAACAAACATATAGTATGTATGTAGTTTACCTTTGGTGGAACTAATAAGACCACATAAACATCATTTTCATCCCAGACCACCCCAATGAAAAACCTCAACAGGTACACACACACATGCGCTAAAATCCTTATCCTGATCCTACATGGAATAAGGTCTATGTTGAAACCAAAGACCCATAATTTAAATGACAACACTCCATGATCCAAGGGATACCATATAGAACCCAATATATTGAAATAACTGCCAAACTCCACCCATAGAATACACTACACCATAGCCCATCCTCATTTTGAAATTATTCCAAAATTGTAAGAGACACCAAAACAAGCACATTGGTTATCTAGTCCACAAGGCCACAAAAATGATGTAATCCTATCCACTACATCATATCTTACATATCAGTTACACAAATATCCTCTTATAGATGAAAAATCTAATCAACCCCACCAACCACTCCTTAGTCCTCCTACCAGTTTCTCTAACACCTAAAACTGACAATGTAACTAGACTGGATGGCCAATACTGGTACATTAGATACCTATAAAATGACTATCATCCTTAAAAATAAAATCCAAACGTAAAAGTAAGTAATCTAAACCACAGAACAGGAACTACCTAAGGATATACCTCTCATACGAGAGGATTCTTTAAGCTAATTCATGAAAAATTGAAATGGAAAATGTATTGAAAAAATCAATAGGAAAACACTTCATTCAATCCAACACAATGCTAAACATCGAATCCAAAATAAAAAATATAGAATCAACAAAAAATATAATTATTTTTTGAATATATATGTGACCCATGTTCCTATCTAAAATCCTCAGAACATCCATTGATCCATATAAATCAAATAGAAATGGTGGATCACTCATGTGAAACCTTCTCTAGATGATCCTCGATATCAACTGGCCACTACATGGGAATCATATTACCCTTGATATCCAAATCATTACAATATATGAAAAGGGATTCATCATGAATATATCAATAAATTTCTTACAGATTAATTTTTTGGATGAAATTTATCTATGGCAGAAGAGATAACTGATATTCCACTACACCAATTCAAGGAAACGCCTCAAAGGGATAGATAAAGAAATGGGAGTTCTTAATCCCATATCAAACCTCTACAAACAATTATGAGGGGAAACATTTAAAAACACTTATTCCCTAATCTATAAATCTAATATCTTCCACCTCGAATCATCATACAACTTTTTAGGGTCGTATATATCATATATCTACTCTTGAACCATTAAATTATTCTCTATCATGCATTGTACCACATCTTGACCATGTACCACAGACTCCCCAACCTATATTCAACATAATGGATAATGAAAAGAAAAAAAATACAATGTCTCAAAGAAATCCATATTAATGGATAAGAGAAGGTTTTTGAAATAAGAATACTCAAAAAAGGTAATTTACATCATGTACAACTCAATAAATTCTATTATCAAATCCAATAACATAACCTCCAATGTCTTCTTGGTACTCTCTATCTATAACTAGATTGTGGAAAGGTCATGCTATGTTGAAATTGGGAGTGAAATGAATACTAAAATCCTATTAATAATCATGAATTAAAGAGATTATGTTGATCCGAAATGAGGTTCATCAATTCCCTAGGAAGATAGACAACCTCATCCAATGATTTATTCACCAAAAGCACTATTGAACATAATATTCAATCAATATTATGTGGTTATACTTGATCATGGTATCTATGATCATCCATATAGCATCACATCCCCCTTGAGATCAGGGTATACATGAAATTACTTACATCAATATGTCCTTAAAATTTTGCTCAGGATCATGCCATAACTGAAACATCCTATTTAGAACATGATTCTATTCCTTTATCTTTTTAAAAAATCATTCACCATGATACATACTATTCTACATATATATTTATCATGGGACACCAAACATGATCCCTTATCTCATTATATATCTTTCCCACATAAAGATGCACAACCTCTAATGATCTATGGAACTAACCAAGAACACCCATGCACTCTAATGAACCCCCCAAAACATCACTGATGTCATTCATCCTCCAACCATCCCTCTCTAGAGATCTCCAAATTCTGAAACAACATATCCTCAATACTTCCTACTTAATAAATCCTCAACTACATTCCCCCTACCTATGGTGTCAGATAACTAAAAGATATATTCCTAGAGAAATTATATGCACATATATTATCATATATTTGGATCCCTCTATGATAAAACATACATCCAGATAGTAAGTTTCATAAATACTATAAAACACATACTGGTAAATAAATGTTTTAAATTTCTTAAGAGAGATAGCTGATGTTGCCAACTCATGACCATGGTAGTCATAATTACACACATGAATACATAGCCACATAGATCTACATGATATCACTTCCCTATCATAAATCAATCTATTACCTAGGATTAGATGGGATATTAACAGAACACCTCAAACATAATCCACATACTCTAGTTACCAAAGCGTGGGAGGACTAATCAACCACTACATTATGTTTTCAAATTTCCCTTGAAAATAATTATCCAATAATTATTTTTTGGATCCTATTGTTAGCATTATAAAATGTGTTCGAAACCTGATAAATTTTATACATGACCTTCTAATAAAAGTATACATAAACAAGAAATATATTGACCAGTATAATGTTCTTGGATTATGCCTAAGAAAAAATATCATCAATCTTTTGTGGGTCCATTTTCACCCCATGGTGGGATACCACATGTAAAATAATGTTCACCTTTGATATAAAAATATTTAACTTGGATATCTTAATTTAAGTTTTATGTTGAAAAAGAACCAATATAATGAAAATACAGAGCTCATCCTTCACATACTTTGATCGCAATTATATATATGTATGAGTATTTCATTGACATACGTGACTACAAAATGATCAAGGAAGACATGAAGAAATAGAGTTCATGGGTCTCATGAACACTAACAGTCAATCATGAAACCAAAAGAAATTACCATAAACCAAAATCTACCATATATACCCAGAGAATTGGTCTCAGAAATATTCTAATATGATGATATATAGGTCTTAGATCTATCTATGATAACCATAGTGTACCCTTCAACTCGTGTAATAGATAATACATTCATAGGAGATGATAATTTTTATTTATTATCACCTGATTTAACCACTGAGAACATATACACAACCACAATAAATTGTTCACCATCTTAGTGGATAACATTAGATTTCACCACGATGTCACATTTTTCAGGATGAATCACTTTTTTATTAGGTCAAAAACTTGAACCCAAACTCCCAACGTTATAAAGTATTCATCTAATAGTGATACATTGAAATCATATTATTACATGGCTATAGATAAATACTAAACATGATTTCAGGTTAAGGGGTTAATAGAACATACTTCTGGGGGATGACATTAGATAAATATTCCACTAATCTAGAAAATTCCATCATAGGTACCTCTACTAATCCAAATGGGGATGTTAATAACTAAGACAATTAAAGCTCCAAACACATATGACCCATATAATTAACCAACTCTATAATGAACACATCACATTGGACCTTTTCATCTATGAATAGAACTATCCTCTTGATGAAATTGGCATTCGAGAACACGGAAAATAACTAATTGATTCCAAGAACGACATTAGATAGATAGAGCTGGAGTAGAATGACATCCCCAAATGATTTTTTTCCCATCATCAACTAAAAACCAACACACACATTAACAATACCCTTATAACCTCTAACTCAATTAGTTAACACAATAGGAACTAGAAGCCACTCCAACTTGAGTACCAAGGAATATACCAAGACATATATAACAAAGGAAGTTTTCACTCTAGAATCAAATAAATCATTATCCACAATAGAAGACAAAGAGATGGTACCATATAATATATATGGTTTCTCTAGTGATGGAACATCCATAAAATAATGTTTTCAAACTCCAAATACAAAACATTGATCTGGAAAATGGCCTACATGATTGTTCTTAAAACTCTACCCCTCATGGACAAGGATAAAATGATGATATCCTCTAATAGGTTCAACTACTTTTGATATGACATAAGCCTACAAGGCGAGATGCTGATATGGTCTCTAGAGAAACTGATAGTGATAGGAATAGTAGGGGATAAAACCACTAATACCATATCATGACTAAAAATATTATAGACACTAGGAAATTCAATTTCCATTTCTTTAATATTTAAAATACACTATGAAAATTTCATGGAAAAGGAATGAGAACTATTTTTTTAGAGAAGTAAGTAGAAAAAAATTACAGGGGTCACCTCCGTATAACATTATCATCATTCTAAACCCTATGATATAGGAACCACCACTTATACATCACTACCCACATATAAAGGGAAAATATATAACTCGATACTCATAAATATATTGAATAAAAATGAAGGAAAACTTTAGCTCTTATATCTAGAACATTGTATCTAGGTCAATGATTTTCCATTATACTTAGCCATTCCATGATGCTAATACTCACACATCATTTTCATCCACAGCTTATCCTCCTCGGCAATGTTAACATTCCTATAGTTGACCGGGTCACCCTACTTAATCTCACTAACCAGAACCAAGAAAACAATATGGCCAGATATAATCTCCATAAATAAGAACCAAACTCTTATTCCTGATATCACAGAACTCATTTAACTAAATTAATTTAAATTAAATAAATTTATTTCCCTTGATTCATGAATTTTTTCAAACAATGGCCGAAAATTATGTTCATGCACCTCCAAGTCCCTAACATACAATATTTACTATTTCATTGGGATATTTGGTAAACTATGATTCCTTATGTTGGATCATAGGGGAATTAAAATTATATTTCCTTGTTGGTCTCACAAGTCCAAATCGCATACCAAGATCAACAAATATCTTTTTCTTACTAGCCTATAAATATATTCACTAATAAAAAACACCATTATTTTTTCTATCTCTATAATAAAATCATTCAAAACAATTTTTCATGACCTTCCCCCCACTTGGTACCACTCATGGATATGTAGTGAAGATCAGAGTCTCCCTCAATGACTGCCTCCAAAAGGACCTGAGTTGAAGACTAGATATAGGGTATGAAATATACTTCCGAGAAGAATTATAATAATATATTCTCGGATTGCATAAAAAACTACAAATATATACCATTATTTAAATAAACTCTGTTCCACAATAATCTCATAATTTATGGGTATGTTGTAAAAAATGTAGAGCCCAAATAGTGTACCGTAATAATCTTATGAAATTAATTTATAGATAAAACAAGGCTCTAAGCTAGTACTATGTAGAGATGTCACAAAAATCACCTCAGAAAGAAAAAAAATATTATATATATATATATATGGGTGATTAAAATATTTACACTTTGTAGGATCATAATCAAAACTACTCATGAAAATCTGTAAGAAGCAAACCAATGCATCAGCGAAAAAAATTATTGAACCAACAATAACCTATCAGGTCAACTGTCCCCCCAACCACTCTATATATAACTCAGCACGTAACACGTTAAATTTTATTAACATGATTTTACGAAATATAATCACTGTCACCCCATAAATAATTCCCCACTAATTTTATACTCTCATTCCCCAATGTCTAACGTACCATTCTCAATAACTCCAATATATGATGTGTTAAATCACAACTATTGATACCCCAACCTCTCACATGGTCAAGAATCTCATGTTGGAATCAATCCATCCATTTCATGACCACAACCATTCCAAAAGACTCATCCTTTTCATCCCATATTCATTTCCACATCTCATCCACATATATCAAAACTGTACAGTTGGGTACCATAAACATGATCAACATCAACGTCATGACCTACTCATGTGAAAGATCCGCAAAAAATATAATCTCACTATAACATTATGAGTAAACATTACCAAAACTGATATGGTGGATGGTGACGGGGGGGGGGGGGGGGTGAAATCCATCTATCCTCACTAACCTAATGTTTGTGAAATCACTCGTAACGTAAAAAGTTTTGGTATTGGTAAGGATATTCACTATAGTTGGTATTTTTAAATACATCACATGAACACAACATCGTATATACATATAATTGGTCAAGAAACCACACTAAAGGTCCCTAATAAATAATGAATCATCACTATCCACTAACAAATCCAAACTAGTGTAACCACACTCTACTACTTTTGCCACAAACCTGAAATCTAATTGCAAAACATGAGATAATAATAATTATACTAGAATCCCAAGTAAATCATCTAGAATTACATCATATAGTCCATCAATTCAAAAATAAATCAAGGTTAAGATGAATGATTATCATTTTAGGGTGAAGTGGGATAAGAATAACACATAAAAACATCTAAAATCTAACCATAAATTTAAATTTTGAATTTGGATTTATTCACTCTGGATAAAGAAAAAAATTGACCATTTCAAAAACCATGAAGACTTGCACCACCCCCAAGACCAGAGCATAGTTCACTCACCCAATTCGTTTTGGGCCACCAATTAAAGACAATACTATACCTTGGATAACAACATATTTAATTTTCCAAAGATGTTTTTGGGGACTATTCCCACTACTTTGGTGTTTTGGTTCTGTTATATCCCACAAGTGAGCCTCCAATCCACTATACCCAGCAAATTAAAATTGTTTTTGGCATTATGATACCATTTTAAAATAGTAAATACCACTCTCAAAGCCCCATAATTATAAGTTTCATAGCATTCAAAACATATAGTCTCATTACATGGTGAAGCCCATTAGGTAGTCCAGAATTCCCAAAGACCAATTACTTTATCCACCACCCCTCTAACACCTTCTGAACCCAAACAAGGACAACTTATTACCAAAAAAACATTAATAATGTCATTCCATAAACTGGCAGTGTCCCACTATCCCCACCATCAGGATTTCTATCTATGTAAAGATGGTGGTGGGAGGTTTATTGGAAATTATAGGAATTTGATCCAACATTATATTATATAATTCTCATATCTCTTTTGGGATACATCTATATTATTGAACCACATAAACTAAAGGGATGAAACTATCCTATAACAAGATATCTTATATTTCCCATGTGAATTAGACTATGTAGAAATGAACAACTTGGATCAGGACTCGCATGATATCAACTAATCACACAATCAGTGTCTGGTTGATATAAATTTCAGTGACATATGTGTAAAAAATTATGAGCCAAACATAATCTCATTACTAGAGATAGTTGATACCAATCTCTTTGAGGATTTTAAAATGTATAACGTACTGGGAAAATAACTTTCTTTCCTTACTTAAATTGAAATACCCCAACCATAGTAAAACAATAAAGAGTAAATTATCAACCACATAAAAAGGATTGAATATAATGATCCATATTGTATTTTTTATGGATCTAGCCCATTTCTATTCACTTACTAGCCATATAAATCTTATTAGTATTCTCACACACATGGAAAGGTATAATTATTGTTTTTTCCCTAACTTGAACCGATAAGGTTTAGAATGACATGGATAATCATACACTAATTCATACAAGTCCATTTGTATTATTTCTTAATAACTATTTTTGTAGGAAAACTCTACTAAATGTAGATAACCATTCCAAGAACCACTAAACTCCACAACACAAGCTCTGAGAAAATCCTCTAATTTATTAATCATGCACTCTAATTGGTCATCCCATTTAACCTAATATACTATGATCTTCATAAACTTTGTTACAAGATCCTCTTCCAAAGGATTAAAAAACAACTATTAGGTGAATATAGGGTAATGAAAATAGAAACAAAAACTAGTAGCACATTCCATTTATGCATTCACTATTATATAGTATTTTTAAATTATATATGGTATTCATATCATGAATTGGGATGAAGTGTGAATACATCATGAGTCATACCACAATCACTAAAGTAGAATTAAACTTCTAATGTGTCTATTGTAGACCTATGATAATTTCCTTAGAAATATTATTTTATTTTCATATTGATATGGTAAATTACTATGACATGTTAGTGGGTTTTTATGTTAATATTTCATTTATTAAAAACAAAGGCATATCAAAATATGGTCATTCACATTCCATTTCAAACCCGACCACCATAAATGGTCCTTCTTTTCCTCCAACATTTTATAGGTACCCTAGTAGATATCCCACATAGAATGGTGATAAGGAGAAACTAGTCAATATTATTAATATTGAGGAACTATAATTTGATATTGACATTGAATCATCATATTTTATCCATCCATTTGTGGTCTCCCCACTAAGGAGAGTTGATCTCATTGTAATACAATCATTTTCTATCCATTAATCCCCCATAAATAAATGAACTAAGTTAGATATAATTTTAATCTAGAAGAATACCAACTATTATCATGGCTAATACATTCCTAGTGAATATCATAAATTACTATCATTATTTACATTTTTTCATTGGAGTCTCTAACAACTTGATTAAAAAACCTCTATCTAATTTCATAGACCACAAAATTTCATTTCCCATGTGTGTGAACTAAGTTAAAGTCCAACATATAAATAAATTACATCTAGTTTTAATAACTAAAATTCATGTCCAATTGTATAAATATGATCTCAAAACGATTTTGATCCATGAACATCATGTATTTTCCCTATAGTAATAATGAAAACATGTTTTTAAGGAATGATTATATGTGGTTAGTTCTATACCATAGGTATGATTATTTTTCTCCTCTATACATAGTTATTTTTTGTTGTATGTTTGGATGTAATTTTTGTAAATGAGAACACAATCCAACCCAGATCCAAAAGAATCATAAAAGGTAACATATCTATACCATTTCTCTATCAAGAAAAAATAAAGGTTTCAATGTATACCAACCATTGTGTTCCTTGGAGGAATTATAATATTCACCACTATAACTAAATGTAATACCCATTCTATTTAATTTTGTAATTAAGAATATATATGGGATATTTCATAGGAAAATGATTGATAATAGAAAGCAAATACTAGGAATATGACTACCTTGAAGACAATTATTGGTGGTAGCCAATAGATGACGAGTAAAATCTTCCATGGATTGGCTGATATGATTTTTTCAAACATGGAATGCCAAATAAAAAATCATATTGATTATATATGTCACATTTTTAGAATTTTAAATAATGTAAATTTTCTTGTAAGGTATTCAAAATTATTTACAATTGAATTTAATATTTATATTTTGTTCAACAATACACCAAGATGTCATAAAAAAATTACTCTATAAGGAATATAACAATCAATAGAAGTTATTTTTTATCAATCCCATGGTGATTGGTGCTACATTAGTGAGACCAAATGGTAGGAAAAAGTATTCACAGTGACTGTAATTGAATTTAAGAGATAACATGGGGATATCAACATTTCTAACTCAAAGTTGGTAGTACCCAAATAATACATAAATTTTGAAGAAACATTTGGAACCATTTAATTGGGAAAATAGGTCATCATTTTTTGGAAGAGGATATCATTTATTTATTTTCACTTCTTTTCTATTGCGATAATTAAAGAAAATAATGAACAGTACCATAAAAGTTTTTTAAAAAATGAACTTGAGTGACCTTAGTTGACATTATTTGACTTATAAAATCGTTAAATTCAAAATCCTCCATATATAACTTCAACTCTTGTAACTATGTTCCTTTCATACTGTATGATGTGAAAAAATAGGTGTCCTTCTTGGGAGTAGGTTAAAATAAAAATACACTTCTTTTTTAGGTAGTAAAACAAATAAGTCATCTTGAAAAAACATTAGGGTATCCATTGAATATAAAAGGATAATATCTATATTTAGATTCATCAATAGACACAAAAGTGATTAAAAAAAATTGATATGAAACAGTCCTAAACACAATTACTAAATGAAGAATTCCACAAGAATTCACATCCCACTCCAATTTAAATAACAAGAAAACTCATTAAGGATGGGTTAATGTCATTTTCTGATCATATCCATTGATATGGGCCTCAAATGATACCTACCAATACATTATAAATAATTAATCGATGTATTGATTTTCCAAACTAGAATGTTCTATAAAATGTATGAGTTTTTCAATAGTGATAGATCATACACAATATTTAATCCCTTCATGATCTTATTTCACTAGAGGTGTATTTTTATGATAACATGAGGCATTATTTCCCATGAGAATCTCAATTATTTCACCACTTGAGAAGATATAAATGAATAAAAATTAAAACATGCCTAGAGAATGATAAGTGAGTAGAAAAAGGGAAATTGTCAAAACATGATCTTGATATTAAATATGCTAAAATTCATCATGCAAGAATTGAAAAAAGATACCATGATCAAAACTGACCTCATTATAAATAATTATAGGATCATAAAAAATTGGATGACCTTTTATCTTTGAAGGAAATTTAGACATCAATCATTTAAATGTAAAATAGCAGAAGTAATGGGATAGAAAATTGAAATTGTTTCAAAGGATCCATAGAGAGAAATTGTTTATGGGTGGAAATAATGTCATCAGCATAAATAGCCACATTTAAACCTTTGAAAATGTGTTCTAGAATGTAGTTATTGATTATTTTTTTGATATAATTCAAGATAACAGGCTTGAAAACACCATAATGATTATTGGAAACATATTCCATTGAATTGATGAGAATAAGAACTATAACAAGTCAATTAACTAGGTAAGGATGAAGTCTAGATGATTATATTTTCTCTTAACATTGAATGTGATCCATGACTGAATGGATTCACAAATAACTTCTTTTTTGGTCAATTAGGATATTATACAAGTTGACTTATTAAGTGTTTTAAGGTATTTCATTTCTCATGCATATCCTCCATATGTAATTAATTAAAACTTCATTTCATGTATTCTTGAAAAAAGTAGATGATGTTGATATCAAGGAATTAATAACTCTTGTCATTGGAAATAGTATCCCCTAATTCATTAGCAAAATCATGCTATATTGGATAGGGTAAATTCTCAAGGATCTCATCACTCAAAACCAGTATGCGTTCATTCACATATGATGTATTTAGAAATATATTTTTAGAACCTAAAAAAGTCTTAATATCATAATGATAAATAAAAATTAATGGATTTTGTTTCCCAAAATATTGATATATCTAAGGCATTTGACACCCTCAAGTGTGTTTTTCTTCTCAACGTCCTCAAGAGATATTAATATTTCAGAAATATTTGTTAGATTAATAAGAACTGTTATCTCATCCACAAGGGAAATAATTTTAATTAATATGATTCAAAAAGAATATAGTCAATGAATAATAGGATTTAGGCATGGAGATCCACCATCAGAGAATCTATAATCACTTCTTATAGATTATCTAAGCTGGTGCAATAATGATCTTTCTCGCGTTGGTTTGTACAGTACAATTAATGTATGGATAAATGATCTAATCCAATAACACTTGATATATGAATAAGAAATCCTCTAATTTTTCAAAGAATCAAATAAAACCATATCTTCCAATACTTCCCTCTTTATTCATTATGAGGAAGTGTCTTGGTGATCAATTAGTTAGAGAAATACTTTAATTGTCTTTGGTAATTGATTATATGTCGGTAAGCAGAATATGATTACTAAGAAACTTGGGGTGATAAGGGGGACTCTTACCTTCCATTATCTTGTTGTTCAAATATTTTTGAGAAAGGTGAAAATAAAATTTCACAGGGAAATAAAATCCGGTATAACAAATCAACTTTTCAAATGGAAGGGAAAACCCATGTCCCAATAAAGAAGGGTGTGTCTAGTGAATGCGGTTATCACATTAAAATTTGTTTAATATATATCAATATATAGGTTGACTCGATAACTCATTATAGAGCTGTAATACATGATTAGAAACCTTATCTGGACTATGTCTATACATGAAAGAAATCTTGTAACTATTTCATAAGAGGATTGTATCAAACCTGTAGATATGGGTTTATTGGCATCAATGAACTCAAGATATTCAACAATGGTATTATTGGAATGGTCACATGGATATTAATAACCACTAATAACCCAACTTAATATTGTTTAATTATTAGGTTCCAAAAGATGTTGTTTCATTATTATTCATACTATCTTGACTATCAGTTTGGTTATCAATCAAGTTCTCTATACATGACATTATGCAAAACACCAAGTGGATAGCCCACAAATGATCTAAAATCAATTGTTGGAGAACCTATTTTATTGATAAACATCTTAAGGACATGAGGAATGTTCCCTAGAACATGATAGTAATTCTAATTATTCATATCAACACCTGTCATATTAGAATTGATTTCATCCTAATGCATATTAAAATGGTTATACAAAACTACACATTTAGGGATATTGAAACACTAGTTTGGAGGCCCATTCTCCAAGGGATATTTAATTCCAAGGATTTTTTCATGATGAAATTTGAGGCATCAACTCTAATTCTTGGAAAGAATTACCAATTATAGGATAATTTTGTTTGGAATTGATGGTTTACTCTCTTATGAAGAATTTGGAAAAATAATATCTCGTCGCCTAACCAACTGAAAAAGGCAGGGGAAACATTTTCTTATCCTATAAAATATGTCTCAAATATGAGGAAATAATTGAGAATATGTTCATTAACTATTCATATGTAGAGAAAATTGGGAACTATACAACCCATATTTTTCCCTAATAGCAAGTATACTAAAAATTGGGTGATTATCTAGAGTACATCAGAAAAACTGGAAGTAGTGATTAGGTTCAGAACCTCTTATTGGACATTGTAGATTTAGTCCTTAAATCATAATTATAGGCATTAAATGAATGTATTTTTTAGTTTAGGGTTCCATCTATATATGATATCACTGTTGAACTTGATAAAGAGGTGTATGCAGTAGCCAAAGTCCATCATGGTGTAATGTGGAATAGCATGAAGGTTCTGAATATTATCATAATACTTAGTGTTGTAGGTAGAAAAAATACATATCATTTTTATAAATATGTAATTTAAATCCCACATATTGTAATGAAATTTAATTTCAATGTACACAGTGCGTCCTCCTACATGACATGGCCTTCGGAATATGGATGTATTTTCTGAACACACCGTTGCTTTTTAAAGGAACATTTTATCACGACATTTGAATTGGAAGTACTTATGAAGCTAAAATTTTGTTGATTATACATTCCATTAGACATTTTTTTTAATAACAATAGTCCATGATATAGATAGAATCAGATTTTAAATTTTAGTTAGGGCCCTAAAAGTGAGGACCAAGAATATCCCATTGACGCTTCTACCACGATGGATCGAGTGTCTCTCTCTTGTGGTTCACCTTGATCTATTTTTATCTCATGTATATAGGGAATATAGAATATATTATTTCATAGAAGGATCTCTTAGAATGAAGAACTATGTGGACTTTCATGGATCCTAGTTTATGCACATCATTGATTGATGATGAGATGTGAGGAGTGACTCATTCTCTCCTTTGTAAACTCACATAGAATGCCTAAATTTGTATTTTTTTACTTTTTATTATTAATTTATATTATCAAACTCATTTAGATCCTATATCATCATGGTAATATAAAACATAATTGTAAAAAATCACGTTGAACAAAAAAATCATCATTATGTAGTCATGGATAATAGTACTTCACATAATATAAGGGACCTGCATCCATAGTTGGCGTGATCCTCCCCCCTACGAAAAATTATCTCTCTACTCAAAATGAATAATCCCTAATTTCATGATGAGTTGGTTATTGTTGAGGTGTTTGGGAAATAGGAGAATCATTATGATTTCCTTGATTATGAGGGTGAGCACTGCTCTGATGAGATTTTCAAGGATGGTCAATGAAATCATTTTTCATAGTAGAATTATCACCACCCATTAACTTTTGGTTAATTTTCAGTATAAATTAATATTCCCCTTAAGGTAACAGTAATAATAGCATCAAACTGGTGTATTTAATTCCCTATACATTTTTTCTAATTAACCACATCAAAATAATCAATATGGTCACTGAGATCTAGAGAGAATAAAACTGATCTGGTCGATAGGTTCTATAGTTCTCTACTAACCTAGGAATAGATGTCCCTTCTATTTTTATTCCCTATATAAGATATAAAACTTCTTTTTTCGGATAAATATGTTCCCTATATTAATTTTCACAATGATATTGTTCTCATCCATGAGAGACTTGTTCAAAGTTATCATGTAATCCTGGATGTAGGATATCGCCACTCGATAAAGAAAGTTCGAAGGATTTATTTCATAAAATATATGTTCTTTGACTGATTCACAAGCTACTAATTCTGGTAAAAAAATGATAATGCCACGTAAGATTTTACGCATACTCCGTAACTGACAGGTTTCCTTGATTCAACTTAATGAAACCTATTATTTACCATTCTCTGATAGAATGTAAATATAAATGTCAGTTAAAAAAATTGTGAAATATATCATATGTGAGGATTTGGTTGAATTTTTTTTGAATAGAAAGGTCTTAACATTTAAATTCTAAATCTCTGAGAATATAAATGAAAAGAACTGATTTTATTTCAAATGGGGCATCAAGAAATCAAATATTCTATATATCCTTCCAATCAGTTTGTCTTCTTGCTCAGGTTTTAAGTCACCCAAACTATAAATGGAATATACATTTTAAATTAAAGTGATAGATACACATTATTTGGTTTCATAGATAAATTTTACTTTTTGACAGCATTGAATACTTTTATGATACTCTAAATAAGAAATTAGTTCAGCTTTGGTTCGGGTGGATCTATACTCACAGTCGCACACGCCTGTTGGATTCTAGGTCTCCAAACTGGTGGCACATTACTATAAATATAAATCAAGTACCAAAAAATCACCACATATATCATTCATTATGAGTTAAATTTTATATAATAGACTAATAAGAAAAAAAACATTCTTGGATTAAAACTTATGATATCAATATGGAAGATCAAATCCAATTTTGAGTTTATACATTAATTCACGATATTAGACTCTCAATAGCTAAACCCAATATGATGAGGTGAAGTCATTACTAACCTTAGAAGATGTCTCATGGAGACCAAAGCCTTGTAATAAATTCCAAGGGAATTACTAAATCATGGGGAAAAATTGTCCCTTAAAAAATATCATGTAATAGATAAACTACAATAATTTAAAATAAGCGTGATACATGATTTAAAATCCATTTATAATTAAAAGAAAAAAGAGGTCAGAAAAATAATATGACTCATAGTAGTAAAACAAATACCAATGATTCTGTGTCCATAATGACCCTAATATACTAAGTGGAACTATACATGGATCTGGCATCATGACTATCTCAAATACAATATATATCTGAACTTGAACTCTAATCCAATAATAATGTAGTGTCACTATATTCATCTAGTAAGGTAATTGACTTGTCTTTCACTTGAATCATGGTAAAAAATTATTCATATACACTAAAGTTCCTATATAAGAGTGATTATATTGACTCATAAGGAAAATAGGCAAAGGCTTCCCATACATTCCACTTAGATAAGAATAATTTGGTTAACATATAATATAAATTAGGGAAAAGACCTATAAAATAGTTTTTCAAGACGGAAATATAAAAAAATAAGTGATAAAACTCAAAATATTATTCTATCTTATTTCATGAACCCATACCTAGGAAACGCACACCCGCAATGCACTTCATATCAAAACATTCCTACTAAATGACTTAATTTTTCTGTGGTACCCGTCCCTCCAGACCCAACCTATTGCTTTTTGGTTAATTCTCTTAAGTTCAAATTTACTCATTGAACAAGTATAAACTAAATATTTCATTCCCAAGGGTATCGATAACTCGAACCATTTAATTCTAATTTTAACACACTCATAATAGATTTTAGAATCTATCTATCCTTTTTGAAATTATATAACCATGTTAGGGGGAGGATTTCTATAAGATCTATATTCCAAATCCTAGAAACAAGGTTTATAAAATAGATTTCACCATAAATATATTTATCAAAAAACATGATATATAATATCAAATACATCTATATTTAGGCAGAGTAATGTTGTTATGAATCCCCCAACATCAATTATGATCGCATAACTTTAGAAATTTAAAATAACATTTACTAAAAAATTAAATCATCCAAAATCATGTTAAAGAATTCATTAATCAAGACCCAAATCATGCTGAGCGAGAATTATCATTATTTTGGGAGAAATATTTTTAAATTTACATTTTAAATCCCCAAATAATTTCTCACCTGATTTCTCTATTAATCATGGTTTCCTTCCCAAAAGATCAATTAAAAAATCACACCTTTAAAAAACCTTGACAAAGAGAACCAATCCGTGTATCATTTCATGGTGTGATCTCCCAAAATTATTTTGGTCACCTGGGTATGAAAACACCATGCCTTACACTACGACTTTGAGAATTTCCCCTATTCATTTTTGTGCAACCATGCCTAGATACCACTCCCACTACTTATTATTTTGATCTAGTCATTTCCAATTGGTGATCCACCCAACCACTAATCCCACTGGAACGATAGGCAAATGGAATGATGATATCCCTATGGACTAGCTACTACAACTCCTAAAGTCACAAAAATATTAGGATCAAGACCTTCACTATGTCTAGTTACATAATATAGTGAATTCCAACAATCCTAAACAATTAATATTTTATCCACCCTCACAATAAATCCTCATGAAACCAACAAATGGAAACATATTAAATAAAAACATATTATTATAATCATGTAAATAAAAATGGGGGTGTCATATGAAGGATTTTTTATTTTTAAACCATTTTTTATTTTCTAATTTTTGTCTTTTCTAAATTGGATTGTTTTTTTCTTGAATAATTTCCATTTCCCAAAAACCAGTCAAATCTCCAAAAAACTCCATTAATTTTTTATTATTCAAAAAAAATTAAACCCTAAAATTTGAAAGAAATGAAATTTAAATTAATAGAATAAATATAAAATATATATATTTATCAGACTCATTAAATTCCACCACATATAATTTTTTTTCATCCTCAACACAGACCTAAAATTCAAATTCACAAATGAACCTGTAACGCCCCGACCCCAGCTACCTAGAGTTGGTGCATTATTACATAACATTGGCATGATCACAAGAAAGATCAAATCTCGAAAGACCGATTAGTTTAGTAGCCTTGGAAACACTAGATATAATCATAATGTTTTACATTACATTTCAAAGTGAAAAACTAAAACAACAACAAAGTCTTCATATCCACACTATTAACCCCTCATAATATCCCTGCAAGTCAATCATAATTTACTTCTTCACTACCTGGGAAAATAAAACATAGAAAAGGGGTGAGCTCAAATGCCCAGTAAGGATAACAATATAGCGGAACATTCAAAATAAGCGTAAACATTTAAGGCAATGAATTACTAAAACAAAAGCCTTTTAAACTTGAACTTCAACATAGTATGGAAAAAGTAAAATGAAATAATGCCATTTACTTGTTCACATGGATATTCTACTAATCGAATAATCACATGCAAAATCAATAACCACTTTCATAATGTTGGAATGCATAATGCCAGACTATCATAACCACATAGCCAAGGCCTCGTGCCAAGACTACAAATAAGATTTTGTCAAGGCCTTGTGCCAAGACACTAGTTTGTCTCATGAGACCTACCGATGCATCGAGGAGCTATAGCGGGCTCCACCCGTCACTTATTAAGTCCAATGCATTCCCATATGAAAAGGTTTAAACATAACATAAACATTCGTATTAAAACTAGCATACGAAATGTCAATAATTTCACCATAAAACTATGAATGGTATAAAAATATAACATCCACAGTCAAACATATCACAAAACCTTCAATACAATATAGAAGTTTTGTATCATAATAAATCAACTTCAAATAATCTTAAAATCCACCAAAGGATGTTGACATAGATGAAATCAAAATTATTTTTAAAGAAGTATCTCCTTTTATTTTGAAATCATTTAAGATGCATATAAAATAAAACATTTTCTTTGAAAATATTCTTATAAGCTTCTATGGAAATCTTCGACGACTTTATAACGGCGGAAAATAACCGCACCCGCCGTATAAGTTAAAAAAAACATTCTTACCTCAATTTCGTCGAAAAGGTTAAAAAGGACCTTGTTTTGAAAACGACGGAAAGATTCCTTTATAAACCTCTTATAAAAAGTCAAACAAGGGTATAAATGACTTTAACCCATATTCTTGTAAATAGTAAAAATGTTTTGAAATACATTTCGAAGAAACATGGATGTGGATGATAAAGAGATCCCAGTAGATTATTACGTATAAACAACCTCGAATAACGAAGAGATTGTGAAATAAACCTTACCTTGTACTTTTCCTTGGTTGGGGTAGGTTAACCTCCTGTATAATGGTGAAATAATTGTTATTAAATTATACAAGAATCATATATATTAATATGATATCATATATGATCTTTTAACATTGATTTGTTAATAATATCTTAGTATTATCGTTGTTTCGGGTGTTAACTTACTCGTTTGCTTTTGTATGTTTTGTTACGTAAGACATGTTTGTAAAGGATAGGTTGTATATTATTCAAATCCAGAATGGTATTAAGTCCTTAAACATCATTTTTAAATCATAAAATAATAATTATACTTGAATGGATACGATGGAGAATGAATCTCATCGCGTTTGTGGAGACGGTAGTCCGTACGTACGCACGAGCGACAATATCATTCTTTTGATATTAAAATAATATATAAATGAATGGTATATCATATATACAGAATCATTAACATGTTATATTTATTATTTACATGAGTTACACATCATTATTATACCCATCCAAATAATATTATATTGAATAACAATTACACCACGACGTGGAGACGGTAAGCCGTACGTACGCACGTATGGTGACATGTTATTCAAAGGGTGGATAGAATACTGAATATGGTTGTACCATACTTATAATAACATCACAGTATATGTGAGATACTGGAGTTATTATTTTAGAATGGTAAGAACAAAGGAAGAAGAAGTGGAAGAAGAAATGAACTTAGAAAAGGGTGGTGAAATCATTACCTCTTCTTCGGGTTCTTCCTTTTGATTTGATCAAAAGGGCTCCTTAGTTTGGCTTTCTGATCAAACTAAGTCCTCTAGGTTGTAGTGAGGGATGTTGGTAGAGTATTTGGGCAGAGTTTGGCCGAACCAAAAGGCTTTGAAGGTGTGAAGAAATGAGAAGGAGGAGTGCCCTTTTTATAAGAGGGGTGAGGGGCACCTTTGGAAAAGCTAGAAATATTAATTTATAATAAATTCATATTCGGTTTCTAATGGATCCAAAGCTTATTATTCAAAGGTTAAGGTGGGTATAGGTCGAAAACCACTCAACCAATAGAATTTAGACAGGTTTGGGTACTTATATTAACCTTATCTTTAAGTATTAACTCTAAGTTAATTAGTTTCACTTTTACAATGTCTCTTTGTATTTTTATATAATATGGTTAATAAACTTACTATATACATCCAAGCGACCCCCAAGTGGTCCATTAATGATTAACCTATCATAATATAAGTCTCTTGGCCGAACCTTAGATTTTTAGGAATTTAATATCAATTAATAATATAATATTTGTTTTAAGAACTCTTTTATGTCAATTTTGACACTATTCAATAGTTGATTTTTGTGAAACTCATAACAGATTGATTACTTCGAACAAAGTCCATTAAATCAATCCTAATATATCATATTAGCCTAGAAAATTATTTTAATTCATTAAAAGTTTCATATTATATTTATTTGGGTATTTATAATATCAATTATTTTAATTTTTCACTATTATAGTAATTACTACATCATCATTGTGTCATAAATAAAATAAATTATTTAATGTCTAAAAATTATAAATAAAATATCATTATGTAGGAACTCGTTTTATCTTTCTAATGAATATTTATAATCTAAAATCCAACATATATAACCCTATGTAAAAATTGTTGTTCTAAAAGATATATGCTTGTGTCATTTTTGTATTCATTTTAACTAAATTAAAATAAAGTGTCATTATCACTTACAAGTGGATCCATGGGGTCCCAAAATTGACACAAAGATGTCCATGGTCGACCATCTATCAACCAATAGGGTTAAGATACGTTTTTAGGGTAATTTAGTATTATTATAATATTATTTTTTTTAACCCTTATTTACCGGATTTACCCTTAACCATGGTAAATAAAATATTTACCGCAGTAATTATTCAAAATGTCTAAAAATAAAAGCTACCTATTTACACAATTTGAACATCATGATTCCAAATATGGAATCCATTTTCCTAAATTCAAAACACCGAAGTGGCAGAAATTAATTTAAAATTAATTCCCGCTGTCAAAACAAAAAGCGTGTTTTTAAGAGATAATAACTATCAAAAGATTGACACTTGTTTATGTTCGGTTTAATTGTAAAATTATGTCCAATGACCAACATTATATTAAATGGTAAAAATATATTCTAAATATACTTTAAAACTACTAAAATTCATAATTTATCACATTTAATTATTTTGATTAAAAAAGTTGTTTTTAATTAAAATTTAGTAATTTTCACTATTCATCAAAATATAAAAGTTATCCGAAAAGTACCAAAATTTCACCCTAGGATAATTTCGATATTCCGAATCCAAAAATGAAGTCCATTTTGAAATATAAAATATATATGATTTCAAAAAGTAGGTATAACTATTCACAACGGCTAGTTTAATTAGTTGTGGTGTGTGTTAGAACTCGAGGTTGCGTACAACACACGCTATCGCATTATTCAAAGGAAAACGTACCGTGGAAGCTTGGGGTGTTACATTCTCCCCTCCTTCAAATAATTGCGTCCTCGCAATTTCTAGGGTATTACTGTATAAAAAGACTCGAGTGGTTCTTCATCATAAGTTCCTCGGGTTCCCACGTTGCCTCTTCCATCTTATGATTTCTCCACAAAACTTTTACCAGACGCGTCGTCCGGTTTCTCAGCACTTGTTCTCTCGTATCAAGAATCTTGATGGGCTCTTCGCAATAAGACAGATTGGGTTCCAGTTCTAAATCTTCATAGGTGAGTACATGCGTTGGGTCAGGCATGTATTTCCTCAACAGAGATACGTGGAACACATCGTGAACTTTGGAGAGACTTGGCGGCATTGCCAATCGGTAAGCTACAGCCCCAATTCGTTCTAGAATTTCGAAAGGTCCGATGTACCTGGGACTCAATTTACCTTTCTTACCAAAACGTATGACTCCCTTCCACGGAGATACCTTCAGGAAAACATGATCACCGACTTGAAATTCCAAATCCTTCCTTCGATTATCGGCATAGCTCTTCTGCCTACTTTGAGCTGCTTTAATGTGATTTTGGATTACCTTCACCTTTTCCACCGTTTCCTCCACCAGTTCTGGGCCTACAAGTTTTCTTTCACCAACGTCATCCCAACAGGTTGGTGTACGACATCTCTTTCCGTATAACGCTTCATATGGTGCCATCTGAATACTCGAATGGAAGCTATTGTTATAGGAAAATTCTACTAGTGGTAAATATTGATCCCACATACCCTGAAAATCAAGTGAGCAAGATCTCAACATGTCTTCTAAGGTCTGAATAGTCCGTTCTGATTGTCCGTCTGTCTGAGGGTGGTAAGCAGTGCTCAAATGAAGTTCAGTATCCAGGGATTTCTGAAGACTTTTCCAAAATCTTGAAGTAAAACGGGGATCACGATCAGAAACAATCGATAGGGGTACTCCATGAAGTCTCACAACTTCATTAATGTATAGTCTTGCTAGACGTTCCAGGGGTAGATCTTCTCTTATAGCAAGAAAATGTGCTGACTTGGTAAGACGATCAACAATAACCCATATTGCATCGTTCCTTCTAGGAGTCTTTGGTAGCCCCATGACAAAGTCCATTGTAATATTGTCCCATTTCCACTCCTGTATGGGAAGAGGTTGCATGACTCCTCCAGGCTGTTGCCTTCCATCTTTCACTTGTTGACAAACCATACATCTTGATACAAAATCACCAATCTCCCTCTTCATGTTGTCCCACCAAAAACGTTCCTTCAAATCTCTATACATTTTGGTGCTCCCAGGGTGTATAGAGAAATTGGAACTATGAGCATCATCCAGTAATTCCCTTTTCAGATCAGGTAAATCGGGAACACAAAGTCTCTTTCCAAATTTCAAAGTTCCATCTTCATACACAAAGTCTCTCAATCTCCCATCATTCACAGCTTTAATCTTCTTCTGAAATTCTTCATCATCAGTCTGAGAACTCTTAATCCTTTCTAGTAAAGATGGTTTGGCAACCATTTGAAAAAGCATTGATGTTTCACCTTCCCTGGTTATTCCCATGTCCATCTTCACTAGCTCCATGAAAATTGGATCCCTTTCAATTCTCATATTGTTCAAAACTCCATGGTATTTTCTACTCAAAGCATCTGCCACCTTGTTTTCCTTCCCTGGGTGGTAGTGTATCGTACAATCATAATCCTTGAGTAATTCAAGCCATCTCCTTTGCCTCATGTTGAGTTCTTTTTGTGAGAAAATATACTTCAAACTCTTGTGATCAGTATAAATCTCACATTTTTCACCATAGAGGTAGTGCCTCCATATTTTCAAAGCAAAGATCACTGCTGCTAACTCGAGATCATGAGTAGGATAGTTTTGTTCATGAATTTTCAACTGTCGTGATGCATAGGCAATAACTCTATCATTCTGCATAAGGACACAGCCAAGTCCTTTCTTTGATGCATCACTATAAATAACGAACCCATAATTCCCCGATGGTATAGTCAATATAGGAGCATTGACTAATCTTCTCTTCAGTTCTTCGAAACATTCTTCACACTCTTTTGTCCAAACAAATTTAACCCCTTTACGTGTGAGCTTCGTTAATGGGTTAGCCAATCGGGAAAAATTCTGGACGAAACGTCGATAATAACCTGCCAAACCAATAAAACTACGTACCTCAGTTATACTCGTAGGTGCTGGCCATTCTTGGATTGCCTTGGTCTTAGAAGGATCAACAGAGATTCCATCTTTAGAGACAATATGGCCAAGAAAAGAAATCTCCTGAAGCCAGAATTCACACTTGCTAAACTTTCCATATAATTCATGTCTCCTCAGAGTCTTCAAGATAATGCGCAAGTGATTTTCATGATCTTTGTAGGTTTTGGAGTATACCAAGATATCATCAATAAATACCACCACAAATTCATCGAGATACTCCTTGAAAACTCTATTCATCAGATCCATGAATACAGAGGGTGCATTAGTCAATCCAAACGGCATTACAGTAAACTCGTAATGCCCATACCTGGTTCGAAATGCTGTTTTCGGAATGTCTTCCTTCTTTACACACAACTGATGGTATCCAGATCGAAGGTCAATCTTTGAAAAGTATTGAGCTCCATGCAGTTGGTCAAATAAATCATCAATACGAGGTAGGGGATACTTGTTCTTTATCGTTATAGCATTGATCTCCCTGTAATCGATACATAACCTCATAGATCCATCTTTATTTTTAACAAAAAGAACAGGGGCTCCCCATGGAGAAACACTAGGGCGAATAAATCCCTTATTACTCAATTCCTCTAGTTGTTTCTTTAGTTCGACTAGCTCTACAGTGGCCATTCTATAAGGGGTCTTCGATATAGGCCTTGATCCAGGAATCAAATCAATAGAAAACTCAACTTCTCGTTCTGGAGGATGTCCAGGTAAATCTTCCGGAAATACATCTAAAAATTCTTTCACAATAGGTACATCCTCTATTTGAACATTCCTTTCCTCACCGACAGTTATTTCATTCTCTTCCTCCCCGATAATTGAATTAAGTTGAGCTATTGAGGGTGGATCTAAATAAGAATTAGGTGGTGACGATTCTGCTCTAAAAATAAGGTGTTCCTTATCATTATCATCGTGAATCGTAACCTCTTTCTTCTTACAATAAATATTCGCATCATAGTCCGAAAGCCAGTCCATACCAAGGATTATATCAAACTCAATCATAGGTATGACGATGAAATCAGCAGATACAGAAAATTTATGTGCTCTAATGGGGACTGATTCACAAAACTTTGTTGCAACGATACTTCCCTTAGGAGTTTTAACTGACAACTCCCTTATTAAATCAAATTGGAAATATCTAATTTTCTTAGCAAACTGGGAAGATATGAAACAATGCGATGATCCAGAATCAAATAATGCATTTGCTAAACTTGAGGAAACCATTAAATTACCTGCCACCACGTCTTTCGGAGCTTCTACCTCAGCAGTAGTGATAGCATAAGCCTGGCCTTGATCCCTTGGCCTTTTCTGTGGTAAGTTCTCCTGACGCTTAGGACATGCATTTGCATAATGTCCCATCTCCCTGCAATTGTAGCACTGAACATTGGTAGCTTCCTTCATCCCCTTGCAATCATGAGCTTGGTGGCCTTTTTCACCACACTTGTAACAGACTCCCATTCCCTTCAAGCAAGTACCGGGATGTTTCTTCCCGCATTTACCACAAGATGGATATTCAACCTTTCCCTTCTTCCCCTTATTTCCATTCCCAGATTGATCAGAAGGTCTCTTCTTCTCTTGCTTTGCTTTAAAGTCATAAGACTTAGAGAATTCCTTTTCGGTCTTGATAGCACATGAGACAATGTCTTCGTACGATGAAAAGGATTGTGAGACTAATGCTCGACGGAGAAATGGTTTTAACCCATCAAAGAAACGATCAATCTTACTTCTTGGGTTTCGAATATAATCACCATCGTACCTCGCTAACCTTGTAAAGTTAGCCTCATACTTTGTGACATTCTCATCCTCCTTTTGTCTCAGACTCAGAAATTGTCTTTCCATATCTGCTCGATGGTCGCGAGGAAAGTATTTGTCTAAAAACAGATCTTTGAACTCCCTCCATTCCATGTTTGATACTTCATCATCTTCCTTCATGTTTTGAATCAATGACCACCATTGATCAGCATCTCCAGTGAGGCGGTAAACTGCCATGGTAACTTTTTCCCTTTCACTACTCCCCAAAGCCTGAAATATTTTCTCTAGGGAAAATATCCATTGCTCAGCTACTAAGGGATTTGTACTCCCATTGAACGTTGGTGGTTGTTGTCTCATGAATCGATCTAACATTGATCCTCCACGCTGCGGATCAGGGTGCTCCATACGGGTAAGGTTATTATTCATAACCTGAGTAAGTTGTCCCAGTACGGTGATTAGCTGATCAGCACCAGTTGCATCACCAGCCCCACTATAATTATCTTGAGCAGGAGGGCAATCCCTACATGGAGTGCGTGCATTGATACGGTTTCCATTTCTTCCACTAGGCGCCATTTCTAAAAAATGGCATAAACTAGATCAGTTTATGCATCAAAATACATAATCCCATACTTATAAAACACTAAACATAAATTGAACTATCTATGGATATAATCCATAATCATAAATATGTTTTCTTTGAGGAAGTATATACTCATAAACCCTTCATAATGATTTGTAATGAAAGTGAGAGTTATCCTAAGCATATCCCCTGGGAGTGTCGTAACCAAGAGTGCAGCAAGGCCCGTTGTCGTGCACCAGTTCCCGTTCGAGTCTAGCTCAAAGCGGTGTTTTCGGGTTTTACCCCTAGGTACATCTGTGCCAGAGCCACCTCTACCTGCTCGTATCCAGACAGGGATGTATTGCTCGGAAAACTCACAAAGTCTCTACAATACCAAAATTCTAGGAAGTTCTTCTATACTAATCCTCAAAGTTCATCTTAGGTCTATGTGCTCTAATCAGAGTTTATCTAAATCTAGCTTCCAAGGTTTGTACTAAACTTCCTCTGATACCAACTGTAATGCCCCGACCCCAGCTACCTAGAGTCGGTGCATTATTACATAACATTGGCATGATCACAAGAAAGATCAAATCTCGAAAGACCGATTAGTTTAGTAGCCTTGGAAACACTAGATATAATCATAATGTTTTACATTACATTTAAAAGTGAAAAACTACAACAACAACAAAGTCTTCATATCCACACTATTAACCCCTCATAATATCCCTGCAATTCAATCATAATTTACTTCTTCACTACCTGGGAAAATAAAACATAGAAAAGGGGTGAGCTCAAATGCCCAGTAAGGATAACAATATAGCGGAACATTCAAAATAAGCGTAAACATTTAAGGCAATGAATTACTAAAACAAAAGCCTTTTAAACTTGAACTTCAACATAGTATGGAAAAAGTAAAATGAAATAATGCCATTTACTTGTTCACATGGATATTCTACTAATCGAATAATCACATGCAAAATCAATAACCACTTTCATAATGTTGGAATGCATAATGCCAGAATATCATAACCACATAGCCAAGGCCTCGTGCCAAGACTACAAATAAGATTTTGTCAAGGCCTTGTGCCAAGACAGTAGTTTGTCTCATGAGACCTACCGATGCATCGAGGAGCTATAGCGGGCTCCACCCGTCACTTATTAAGTCCAATGCATTCCCATATGAAAAGGTTTAAACATAACATAAACATTCGTATTAAAACTAGCATACGAAATGTCAATAATTTCACCATAAAACTATGAATGGTATAAAAATAGCACATCCACAGTCAAACATATCACAAAACCTTCAATATAATATATAAGTTTTGTATCATAATAAATCAACTTCAAATAATCTTAAAATCCATCAAAGGATGTTGACATAGATGAAATCAAAATTCTTTTTAATGAAGTATCTCCTTTTATTTTGAAATCATTTAAGATGCATATAAAATAAAACATTTTCTTTGAAAATATTCTTATAAGCTTCTATGGAAAGGTTCGACGACTATATAACGGTGGAAAATAACCGCACCCGCCGTATAAGTTAAAAAAAACATTCTTACCTCAATTCCGTCGAAAAGGTTAAAAAGGACCTTGTTTTGAAAACGACGGAAAGATTCCTTTATAAACCTCTTATAAAAAGTAAAACAAGGGTATAAATGACTTTAACCCATATTCTTGTAAATAGTAAAAATGTTTTGAAATACATTTCGAAGAAACATGGATGTGGATGATAAAGAGATCCCAGTAGATTATTACGTATAAACAACCTCGAATAATGAAGAGATTGTGAAATAACCATTACCTTGTACTTTTCCTTGGTTGGGGTAGGTTAACCTCCTGTATAATGGTGAAATAATTGTTATTAAATTATACAAGAATCATATATATTAATATGATATCATATATGATCTTTTAACATTGATTTGTTAATAATATCTTAGTATTATCGTTGTTTCGGGTGTTAACTTACTCGTTTGCTTTTGTATGTTTTGTTACGTAAGACATGTTTGTAAAGGATAGGTTGTATATTATTCAAATCCAGAATCGTATTAAGTCCTTAAACATCATTTTTAAATCATAAAATGATAATTATACTTGAATGGATACGATGGAGAATGAATCTCATCGCGTTTGTGGAGACGGTAGTCCGTACGTACGCAGGAGCGACAATATCATTCTTTTGATATTAAAATAATATATAAATGAATGGTATATCATATATACAGAATCATTAACATGTTATATTTATTATTTACATGAGTTACACATCATTATTATACCCATCCAAATAATATTATATTGAATAACAATTACACCACGGCGTGGAGACGATAAGCCGTACGTACGCACGTATGGTGACATGTTATTCAAAGGGTGGATAGAATACTTAATATGGTTGTACCATACTTATAATAACATAACAGTATATGTGAGATACTGGAGTTATTATTTTAGAATGGTAAGAACAAAGGAAGGAGAAGTGGAAGAAGAAATGAACTTAGAAAAGGGTGGTGAAATCATTACCTCTTCTTCGGGTTCTTCCTTTTGATTTGATCAAAAGGGCTCCTTAGGTTGGCTTTCTGATCAAACTAAGGCCTCTAGGTTGTAGTGAGGGATGTTGGGAGAGTATTTGGGCAGAGTTTGGCCGAACCAAAAGGCTTTGAAGGTGTGAAGAAATGAGAAGGAGGAGTGCCCTTTTTATAAGAGGGGTGAGGGGCACCTTTGGAAAAGCTAGAAATATTAATTTATAATAAATTCATATTCGGTTTCTAATGGCTCCAAAGCTTATTATTCAAAGGTTAAGGTGGGGATAGGTCGAAAACCACTCAACCAATAGAATTTAGACAGGTTTGGGTACTTATATTAACCTTATCTTTAAGTATTAACTCTAAGTTAATTAGTTTCACTTTTACAATGTCTCTTTGTATTTTTATATAATATGGTTAATAAACTTACTATATACATCCAAGCGACCCCCAAGTGGTCCATTAATGATTAACCTATCATAATATAAGTCTCTTGGCCGAACCTTAGATTTTTAGGAATTTAATATCAATTAATAATATAATATTTGTTTTAAGAACTCTTTTATGTCAATTTTGACACTATTCAATAGTTGATTTTTGTGAAACTCATAACAGATTGATTACTTCGAACAAAGTCCATTAAATCAATCCTAATATATCATATTAGCCTAGAAAATTAGTTTAATTCATTAAAAGTTTCATATTATATTTATTTGGGTATTTATAATATCAATTATTTTAATTTGTCACTATTATAGTAATTACTGCATCATCATTGTGTCATAAATAAAATAAATTATTTAATGTCTAAAAATTATAAATAAAATATCATTATGTAGGAAATCTTTTTAGCTTTCTAATGAATATTTATAATCTAAAATACAACATATATAATCCTATGTAACAATTGTTGTTCTAAAAGATATATGCTTGTGTCATTTTTGTATTCATTTTAACTAAATTAAAATAAAGTGTCATTATCACTTACAAGTGGATCCATGGGGTCCCAAAATTGACTCAAAGATGTCCATGGTCGACCATATATCAACCAATAGGGTTAAGACACGTTTTTAGGGTAATTTAGTATTATTATAATATTATTTTTTTAACCCTTATTTACCGGATTTACCCTTAACCATGGTAAATAAAATATTTACCGCAGTAATTATTCAAAATGTCTAAAAATAAAAGTTACATATTTACACAATTTGAACATCCTGATTCCAAATATGGAATCCATTTTCCTAAATTCAAAACACAGAAGTGGCAGAAATTAATTTAAAATTAATTCCCGCTGTCAAAACAAAAAGCGTGTTTTTAAGAGATAATAACTATCAAAAGATTGACACTTGTTTATGTTCGGTTTAATTGTAAAATTATGTCCAATGACCAACATTATATTAAATGGTAAAAATATATTCTAAATATACTTTAAAACTACTAAAATTCATAATTTATCACTATTAATTATTTTGATTAAAAAAGTTGTTTTTAATTAAAATTTAGTAATTTTCACTATTCATCAAAATATAAAAGTTATCCGAAAAGTACCAAAATTTCACCCTAGGATAATTTCGATATTCCGAATCCAAAAATGAAGTCCATTTTGAAATATAAAATATATATGATTTCAAAAAGTAGGTATAACTATTCACAACGGCTAGTTTAATTAGTTGTGGTGTGTGTTAGAACTCGAGGTTGCGTACAACACACGCTATCGCATTATTCGAAGGAAAACGTACCGTGGAAGCTTGGGGTGTTACAGAACCAAACCCCACAAAAGAAAATTTTAAATGATCATGTTCATAAAATTAAATTTATAACATTATATTTGAAAAGTAAAAAACTCACCCAAAATTACATTCCAAATCATGCTAAATTTAAAATATAAAATTCATGACCATATTCCTCTTCCCCCATACTATTAAAACATTCATTACTGTCTATTCCAATAATGATTTACCTCATTAGAAAATAATTTCACTAATCAAAAAAATATGGATGTTTTCCCAATAGAATGTATTAGAAGTATATCCATAATCAAGAAATTTCTATTCCAATCCAATTATAAATTTTATTAAAAATACATGAGAAATTTTTTTAATGATCATATGACTTTGTTCATCAAGGTGGATGGGTAATGATGTAAAAATATTAATTCAAAATCAAGATAAAAGAGGGAATGATTCTAAAAGTAAAATAAATGGTATTCATGTAATGATTAATGAAATATTATACCATTTCAATTATCATTCATAAAAAACATTCACATATCATTTTTAACTTCTCAAGTAATGTGTATTATTAAAATTAAAAAATAAAGAAAGAAATAATCTTTTCTATTCTTAATTTTCAACTATATTTTAGAGGAATTTTTGAAAGTACATGTATCAAATACTAAGAAATGTTTTTCCATTTCATTATGTTTTTAAATGTAGATGAATCAATGTAATATCAATCATTAATAGTTATTAACCAATCTTTTGACAAAATTTTATGAGAAACATCACTTTGATTTTAGGAAAATAATTTAAGTACCTTCAAATAAATTATCAACTTCCATAATTAAGATCAAATGAATAATCATGCAAAAATATTCCAATAAATAGCCTAAAAATGATATATTGGCATGTAATGTGGATTTATATCATGGAATTAAATGGCTTGTATAGGTTTTACTAAGATTAGACATATGGTGTGTCTTGTTATCAAATGGGATAAAATACAATCAATCAATGGTCTTAATCATTTTAATTAAATTCCAAACGATCATATTTTAATAAGAATAGAATGAAATTTATTTTAGGTGAATTACTCCTATGTTCCCTCAAAAAGTGGGTAAAATATAGTATAATTTAAATAGGCTGAAAACCATCTTGGGAATTGTAATTAAAGGTTTCTTTGACAATAAACTCATGTCTTGTGAATTATAAATTGGTATAAAAAAATTATTTTTCTAATAATCAATGATATGGCATAAAATCATATTAGTAATCAATATCACATAATATAAAATTAGGATAAAATTAAACATTAAAAAATTCCTACCTATTTATTTTTCAATTATAGGACTGATAAATTATAAAATTTCCAAAAAAGAAAAATTTATTTCTATTTTGATGATATCCATAATCTTATATTTAAAGAGAAAAATTAAACATGCATATATCTAAGGATTATTCCACACACTCAAACTAAACATGGTCCCATTGTTAAACTATAGTGAGGTTGGTTCATAGCAATTTTAAATTATGTGTAGGGAAATAAAGACTCAAAAAATATGATATAAATAGAAATTATCCCCTAATAACAAATCTTAATTTCCTTAATCTTCATACAAGTTGAAAGAAATTCATTTTCTTATTATTTTAGTTCTTCGAATTTATTTCTATGGAATCTTTCTATCTCTCTTCTAGGATTTGAAATATTTTTGATATAAATAATAAAAAACTAAAAAATTATAAAGATGAATCCATTACTTTCCAAAAAAATGAGATATTTTTAATCAGCCAACATGAATAATCTTTACACTAAAATTTAAATTAATCCCTAAAAATATAAAAATTTCTTTTCTCCTCTTGAATGTTTATTATTTTAGTTATTTATGAAAGGAAATTACCCTGTCTGTAATTGAATTTGAGTGTGAAAATATTTCACCTGGTCCAGTTTTAAAGTTGATTCAAAATGTTAAAAATCTGGGTTAGATGAACTTCTCTATCTCCATTGATGGTTCTTAACCTTGGTTTTTAGTATTGTCCAGTTTGTGGGTAGCATTAAAGAATGTTCCTAAAAATCACAATCAATCATGATTTTAATTTATTCCTCCCAAACTATATCTTACATTTTGTTACCTAATTATAGGATTAATACATAACTTTCAAGAACATGATCAACCACTTCATGTACTAGAGGTTCATTTTTTCTGTATTATACTGATAGGTGTACAGTAGTATTCCACTTAAATGGGTGTCTAAGATTCCTTTTCACATTCATTTTCAAAATATTAACGATTTTTCTTATCCACCCCATCATTTTTCTATATCAACTCTTTTATATCTTTTAAAAAAACTTGAATTTCAAAATCACCATTCACTATTAATGGTGTTATAGGGTTTCCTTAAATGAACATTCTATCATTCTCCCCATACTATTATTCGAAAACCTAAGATCATTATACTTCTACAAGTTGTGTGATTCGTGAAGAAATTTATAAAACCTTAAAATAATCTTTCAACTATTGGAGGAGTTTCCCCTTCAGACCACTTAGTTTATTTACTATAGTCAATATCATGCTCAAATTCTTATCATGAATCTTATCTAAATATTATTTAACATTTTTGTTAGGATGACATCTTCTTATTCCACATTTTTTAATTAATGAGATCCATCATGGGCATAACCTATGCTTCTATCCAATTCTTGAGAGAGTCTCATTCATCATCCACTTGTTAAATGATAGAGTTTAAATGCATATTTACTCAACCTCCACCAACCATTTTATGAATTCCATAATGGGTATGTGAAATGTTTCTATCATTTATACTAGTTACGTATCATTTATTATAGTTATTTCTTACTATAAATTATATAAATTATCCTTTATCAACACATTATATTATACCAATTAAATTCAGATGATGTGTATTGGTATATTTACAGAACAAAAACCTATTATTTTATATTTGAGGGTTATTTATCCTCTAGAGTTTAGTAATACTGATATACTCTTCGTTCACTTCTTAAACTAAAATTCTATTTTATGTAGTACATTGACATTCTCTGTTGAATGCCATATCTTTAATGAGATACATCATGTTACATGATTCTTCTTCTTACATGTGTAGGATGTATGACTATTCATATTTATATTCTTTTTCTATCTTTACATAAACATCATACACTTCCTAGTGATCCATATTTTCTCCAATGGAATTATCTCCTATATCAGGACATGGAAAGATTTTATTAAAAATTATTATTTTATTTACAAATAATTTTTGGTTTATCTCGACTATATATTTATGTTCCTTGAGTTCATATGCATGTTCTTTAAAAACCACATGATTGATCAAAATGTTCTTCAGATGTTTTTTTCTGACACCCCTTCATGTGAACATTTCACTTAAACCCTTAAAATCAATAGGTTTTCTCTATAAGAAATCAGTTTTCAATCAGATATAGATCCCTTTAATTTTAGTTATAAATATTTTCTTTGGATCTAATATAGATTTATAATGATTTAGTAAAGGTTTAGAGGGTTTTGGGACTTTTTTGGAGCCTGGAACACATGTTTTTTGGGGAAACTGTGTTGGTGCACAATTTAGAGTAAACTATGTTGGGATTCTGCACAGTTGGGAAAAACATGTGGATTGTGTTATTTCGGATAGATCCACCTCTCATGGATGGTTCATGGACGTAAATACTAACCATATGAACACCCTTCTTCACAGGTACTCGTGCATGGATTTCACACGGTTTGATCAAACCATGTGGAGGCTATTTTATTGGGTAGAACCGCCTCACATGGTTTGAAAATCTGTGTGGAAAGCCATGCGTTGGCTAAAATTCTAGGTAATTTGTCCAAAATTACCCAAATAATCTATTGAACAACCCCCTCTTCCTCCCTAATCTGAAAACTAGTTGTATTAATCATTTTTCTATGATTTTGGATCTTTTTGAAGGCCAAATATAGAGACCAATATATCTCTTTCATTCGGCATCTGATCGATCTTTTGATCATCATGTTGGATGAAAAACGGTAATTACTCTAGTACCCTTAATCCACTATTATTCTGTAATTCTCAAGACTAGGATATGTTTATGTGAGAAATTTTCATTTTTTCTTAAATCTAGTCTAATCTGAACCAAATCAATGGCCAATACTAGAGGAGGAGAGTCCCACAACCCTCTGTTTGGTGGTTCATAACTCATCCCTAATGTGTGATTATATTGAAATATTCATGTGGGTCCCATCAATTTCATTGAATGTCGTTTCAAAAATTTACATTCCATGATTATACGTAGTAGAATAATATGGCTATTCTCTTTCTAAATATGTTACTAGTTTTTGGAAGTTACACCCATAACTCAATCCACCCCATGTATAAGGTTATTTTATAATTAGGTTTTAGTGTTTCTACAAGTTTGAGCCACTGTTCAGGTGTGACTTTGACTAACCTTACCAATGGTGAGCCTTTCTATAATAAATGGATTTTTAATAATGAGAGTAGCATAATTGAATATACCATGTATGCTCACCACTTGACCAGCATAAGGTATGTTCTACAAATTCATCATTAAATGTGAAATTTCATGTATACTATTTATATTACATGGCCTCATAGAATGATTTTGAATAAAGGTTTCATGTTCGTAGCATGCCTTTCCATGTTGACATTAGGTAGTAGAGTGAACCTCGATAATTGAATATTCCTTAATTGTTAATTAATATGTGATTAAATGGTTGTAAGTATACTTGGCATGTCATCACTAATGGAAGATGTGGGTTGAACCTAATGAATTATTACATGATTACAATATCATATAATAATGGATTGACTTGACCTCGCCTTTGATTCTAAGAGGATGATACCTTGGAACTCGGGAACCCCATTATGAATAAAGGATGTGGTTTTCTTAGGTTGACACCCACTGAGACTATGGTTCATTTATATTCAAAGGATTCCATGTATACTAACCTAGGGTACATTACAATATTACATTATACCTGAGATACACTCCTTGGATACAACCTTGACTTGTAGGTGCCATGGTGAAAGCCCATAGGGACCTATAATTTCTTATCCTCATTTTACCTTCGTCGATCACCTTGGACTCAGTATGTGCATTATTGTCGAATCTGTTATATTATGCTCATTGGATTATACTCTTACCCCTTCAGCTAGACTCAAATACTACATAGTCAGCATTCCATGAGATCTAAATTACCTTGGTTATTACTTTGGAACTCCCTCACTGGATATCATTATCAAGATTCCTTGTTATGTCTTGGGATCTTCACTACCAATACTATCATGAGGTGATTTCACTGTTTTCTATGCCACATGGTACCTATTAACATTAAATGTTAAATTACTTAATTAATTAATTTTTTACATGTTCAAACACCAGTCGAGGGATAAAGAAGGTACTTGTATATTTAATTATATTGTATTTCTTCCTTAACCTTATATATTAATTCCCCCACACTACTATATTCCAGTACATGGTCCTGAGGTTTTATAGACCATTGGTGGTGGCCTAATAATATTAATCTCACACCCTCTTCAGGTGCCGTTTGGTACCCAGAGTAGATTACATGGTTGTAGGTGTTGACAAAGGGAAGCGTATGGATTCAAAAACTTGATTTTTTTTATTTTGAATCCACTATTTACTATTTATTTATATTCCTTACACTATATTATGATATTTTAATGGGGGAATAGTCTCCCCATGGACACACCCTAGGCCCTCACAGTTATATAGTTACTTCTGGAATTTGGGGAGATATATTTGAGGCCATTTGGAACTTCGGGTTTGTGGAACACATTAAGTGGAATCTGGGTTCAGGATGCACCAATGTGGCATTAAAGGTGGTTTATTCCCTTAATTTACTATTTTAGGACAATATATTGTATTGAAGAAATACTTTTGACTTGGTCATAAGATGTGTTTGGGCATCACAAACCCATGTTCAGGGTAAAAACCAATGTTCCTAAATTATAATTTTTCTTATTACAATTGATAATATTTCACCATTGGGTGACACACATGTTGTTTGGTGGTGTTTATTATAAAAATGGTTTAGAGTTAATTTCATCCTCAGCCCGATGATATGAGTGAAAGGATAATTTCTTCATTCATCATTATAGGAACCTTAAATTCACATTCATTCTTATTGCCATGCCATATATGTTTACATTACTAATTTACCTCACCAGATATGCACGTGATTGTTGAGTGATGATGTGATAGTTTACTTGTACTTTTATTAATTTGTCTGCGATTGAGTAATACTTATCTCAATCCATGAGGTGTATGGGCCATCATGGGTTGGGATGAGTAATTTACCAAGTCAAGCCATTATGTTATATGTATGTGGATGCTGATTCTCATGATAGGTGTATAGGAACTGATTTATCAGAAATAGAAATCCATTATAAAGTGCAACATGAAATATAAAATTAAATGGTTGAATATCCATATCATTCTTTTACTGTCTATGAATGGAAAAGGAGTGAACCAAGAATTTAACTGCAAAATGACATGAAACATATACATGATCACTGACTGATACATGTCTTCTTAAGTGGGTAGTTTGTATAGTATTTTTTGATTAGTGAGTTTTCTTACGTTTAGATTCTAATAGTTATGTTATATTATGCTCCTCAGTTTGTTATAATGTGTGTGCTTGGAATTTTTAGACCAATGCCACAACGACGTCCTCATGTTGTTCACCGAGATGGTGGTGAAAACAATGCTACTATCATGGTAGGCCTTGAGCCGTGATTAATACCTCTAAGAGTTACACTTGAGTAATTGCCTACTGTACCTAATCCGAGCACTGATTCTCATGTCCATGATAGTTTCCAACTACTAATGTAGTCCATGAAAGGTTCTCTATATGGGTTGTGTCTAGAATGGCTAATCTAACCCATGACTTCTAGAAGCGTCCTCCTCCTAAATTTTTAGTGGATGGATGCTCTTAGGATGATGAGTCATGGATTGAGGTGATGTTGTATATCATTGAGCATCTTGAATTGATTCAAGATACCGGTGTAAAGTTTTCTACCCACATGGTTTTGGATTCATCCAAGTGTTGGTGGGAAGTGGTTACCCAGGCCGGTCATCATAAAGGCATGTTATAGGTTGATTTCCAAACTACCTTTTATGATCAGTTCCTTCCTCATGCCTTAAGAGATGATAGATCAAGTGAGTTCAAGCATCTCAATCAGGGTTCTATGTTAGTTATGGAATATTCAGCATGTAACATGGATTTGTAATTCTTTCCTCTACTTATAGTTAGAGATGAGCTTTCATGTGCGAGACGTTTAGAGGATGGGCACCAGTACGCTGTCCAAACTCAGCTGAATACCTTTCTCTTGACTAATTTTCTACAACAGTTGATCAAAACCTTATCACTAAGAAAAACCATAGGTATGGTACATGTACTCAGTTTAATGAAATAGTACTGTGTTAGGCCAGCAGTTCTTCCGGTGGTAGGAAACGTTCTCTTGAGGTTTCTCGTCTAGGCAGTGGCAGCCAGAGTATCCAGTTTGATAGCTCTATGGTGTTTCATTTGATTGGATTTCTAGGGAACAAGAAGCCCCAATGTGATAGAGACCCTATGGAGTGTCGAGCTTCTGGATGTATGGGTCATCATCAGTATTTATGTACGAACTTTCCACTAGCTTCAAGTGGAAAATGAATAGAATCCACTCCACCTATAGGAGAGAGATCTATTGTGCCGTGTTAGTCAGGGAGTTGGAATATCACTGGAAAGTCTGGCTTAGGAGGACGTCATGGTCGTGGCAGTCTGACCCATCATCACCAATTGTTCCAATAGAGAAGTCATGATCATGTTGGTCTGTGTATTTCACAGGGTCATGGATCCGATTAGTTGCATGCATTACAGCTGATTCCAGAGGATCAGGCTACGAGACCATCAACAGTACGAGGAATTATTTCAGTAGTCTCTACTATTGACTATGATTTGTTTGATATAGGTTCTTCAAACTCTTAGATTTTTGTATCTATTGTGGATTGTCTCCTACTAGAGATATAGTATCACTATGGTGTAATGACCCTCAATATAGCATAGGAAAAATGGATAGAGGGAATACTCTAGTTCATGGACTTTTCACTTGAGGTAGACAGTTACCCTTTATTGTAGAATCAGTATGTTCTCGAGATGATAGGAATTGTTGTCATTATTTGGATGGATAGGTTAGTCAACTATCATGACTTCATAGAATAATATCATCGTTGGGTCACTTTTATATCACCTGATGATAGTAGTTATCTTTTCAAATGTGTGTGGGATGTCCAGGGTAAGAGATATGGACCGATGAATCATGGGCTAGGTGAAGTGACAACACAGTTTTTAAATCATTTTATGGAGGAACAAGGTTTTAATTAAACTAATTTCCCTCCATTAGTTCATCATTTCAGAGATGTCTTTCTCAATTAATTTTATGGATTACCTTCTAAGTGAGAGGTATAATTTAGAATTCGTATTGTTCCTAGAGAAGCTCCAATTTCCATTCCTCTATATAGTATGGAACCTACTGAGCTTTAGGAGCTCAACCACTAGATAGAGGACTTAGAGGCCAATGTCATTATGTGGCCTATTACATATTCTTGGTGTTTGGAAATTCTTTTTTCTAAGAATGTGGAAGGAACCTTATGTCCATGAATGTATTACAGAAGTTTGAACCAGCTTATAGTTCTGAATCAGTATTCACTTCCTTGAATAGACGATCTCTTTGACCAGCATCGAGGAGCAAGTCATTTCTCTACGATCGACCAGAGATCGTTTTCTCATTATGTGTGAGTCAAAACATCATGAAGTCCTTTTAATCCTTTCCGAATCAAGTATGGTTTGTATGAGTATCTTTTTATATCGTTCGATCTAACGAATGCACCTTCCATTTTCATGGCTTTTATGAATAGTTTTTTCCACCCCTATTTGGACCCCTTTGACATGGTCTTTATGGATGAAATGTTGGTGTATTCTCATACTCATAACAACCATGAAAAACATCTTGATATCCTTCTCATTACACTAAGAGAGAATTAACATTATGCCTAGATTTATAAGTGTGACTTCTGTGTCGACAATGTACACATCTTGGGTCATATTATCACATAATTAGAAGTATATGTTGACCCTGAAAATGTTAGTGTTGTAGTTTCATAAGAGTCACCCAAGAACGTGTTTGATATTAGTATTTTATTAGGGATAACTAGATATTTAAATTATTTTATACAAGACTTATCACATCTTTCATCACCTCTTACTGGACTTACAAAAAAGGGTCTTAAGTTCCAATTGTCAGAAGCATGCGAGAATGAATTTCAGGATCTGAATGGGAGGCTTGCCTTGAAACAGATTCAAATTATTGTAGAACTTTGTAAGGGTAATATTTTCTTCTCGTATGTATCAAGAATTGGACTAGGAGAAGTGTTAAGTAAAGAAGAAAAAGTTCTTTTATATGGATCTCAGTATTTGAGGCCTCACGAGAGAAATTACCCAACACAAAACCTTAAGCTAGCAGTAGTTGTCTATGCCTTATTATGTTGGATACATTATCTATTGGGTGACCACTTTGTGGGGTATACAGATCAAAATATCCTCCAATATATGTTTTATTAGTGTGACTTGAACAACAGATAGTGTATATGGGTCCAATATCTACAACCTTTGATTTTGATCTTGCCTATATGCATGGAAAGGGAAATGTCGTCATCGATGCCATGAGTCAGAAAAGTCAAACACGTGCCTTATAGAAACCTAGTGATGAATGGAAGTTAATGGCCCTCTTTTTTTAACATCATCTAAAATTTCATGGCTTTCATGAGCAGTCTTTCCTCTCATCCTTAAAAATTACATATTCCTTTCATGAGAAGGTGAAGAGTGGGAAATTTTAAAATCCTGAATGTTTGGTTCTTTGAGAGAGCATATCAAGAGATAACCCACCTACAAATTATTTTGTATACAAATATTATTTCTTATGAGTACGTTGACATATCTAGGTTCCTGCAGATATGGGAGTGGAGTTTATAAAAGGGTCCCACATTTCCCGGTGGGCAGTTCATGCAGTAATCTCGATGATGTATCGAGACATGTGATGCCAGTATTGGGGTCTTGGAATGAAACTTTAGATCACTAGATTCATCCGTAGGTGATCCACCTGTATGTAGATTAAGGAAGAGAAACAAATACCTATAAGCTTGTTACAGATGCTTCAAGTCATGGAATGAAAATGGGAAGATGTTGTTATGGATTTTGTAGTCAGCTTACCTAGGTCACTGAGGGGTGGAGAAGCTATCTAGGTAGTAATTGGATGACTAAAAAATCATCCCATTTTATTTCTATATGGAAGATATTCTTAATTGATGAGCTGGGAAGACTGTATGCCCCTTATATAATACGATAAAACAAGCATCCATGTACTATCATTTCAGATATGGATACTCGTTTCACTACACGGTTCTGGAGCGGTTTGTTGAACGATATGGGGAATCATGTTCTTCTAAGCACAACTTTTCACCCTCAAACTGGTGGACAATAAGACTATCTAATATAGGTACTATAGGATATTCCTAGAGCATGTTTCCTTTATTTTTAAGGTTCTTGAGAGTATCATATTCCTCTCGTCGATCTCTCTTATAATAATAATATTTTTCATGTGATGATTCAGATGGCTCATTTTGAGGCCTTATATGGTAGCCCATTTTGTTCACCTTTATGCATGCTAGAGGTAGGTGAGGAAACCCTACTAGGTCCACATCTTGTTCAGGATACTTTAGAATAGGTTTAGTTGACCAGGAAGCATATGACTACTGCATAATCTACAGAGAAAACCTAAACCGATCATCCTCGACAACCCCTTGAGTGTGAGGTTACGAATCATGTTTTTCTTTGGTTATGGGCCATTCTAGGGAATAAAAGGTTAAGGAATCCTAGAAATCTATCACCTTGTTAGGTCGGGCTGTTTTAAATTCTAGAGAGAGTAAGGCTGGTAGCCTATCAGTATCTACTACCTCAGAGGTATTATGCCATGTATGATGTATTTAATGTCTCGCAACATCAAAAATATCATGTGGATCCATCTCATACCTTTTATTATAAAGAATTTATGTTATGTGTCGATGCTATGTTTGAGGAAAATCTAGTACGCATCATTGGCTGAAGAACAATGGACCTCCATGGAAAGTTTTTCCCTCTCAAATGAGTGCTTTGATAGAACGGGAAGTTATATGATGAGATGTGGGAGAGGGAAGCCTCTGTACATTCCCAATGGAAAGAGTTATTCTTAGATAGTGTTTCATTAACCTTGGATGGAGAACTAGGGGGCGAGTTCTTTTAAGGGGGAAGACTATATGAAACTGGGTTTTCACTCATGTATGAATCCTTTAAATTTCAGTATAAATTATTAATTTGGTCCAAATATATATTCTTAATGACTTTGTAAAGGATATGAGGGTGTCCAGAACTTTTTTGGAGATAGAAACACATCTTTTTGGTGAAATCTAGTTTGGAGCATGCTTTAGAGTAAACCGTGCATGAATTCTGCACAATTTGGAAAATCCTGAGAATTGTGTAATTCCAACCAGATCCACCTCTTAGAGATGTTGCACAGCCAGGGGGCTAACCATGTGAACCCCCTTTTTCCCAGGTACTCGTGCATGTCTTGAACATATATTGATCAAACCATGCAGAGGATTTTTTTAGGAACAACCATCTCATACAGTTTTCACACAATTTGATAAACCATGTGAACAAACTGTATGCATGCTAAAATTCTAGGTAATTTTTAAAAAATCCCCTTAATGATATATTTACCCCCCCTTCCTCCCTAATCTGAAAACCAATGAGATTAAGTCTTTGTCCTTTCATTTTGCAGCTTTTTAAAGGCCAAATTTAGGTATCAATATATCTCTCTAATCTGGCATTCATTCGTTATTCTTTTCATCATGTTGGATGTGCAACGGTATGTACCTGAGTTCTCTTAAGCTGTTCTTCTTCTCTCTTTCTCTCACCTAGATATTGTCATGTTAGTGTTTTTCACCTTTTCATAGATATACTCTTATCTCATCCATGTCAAGGGAAAATACAGAAGGAGGAGAGTCATGAAACCCTAAGGTGGGAGGTCTATAACCCAACTCTAAAGTTCATTACTTTGGAATATTTATATGGGCCCACTGATTTCATCTAAAGTTTTATCTTTAATTTGGAAGAAATAATTAAACTTCTTAAATCATATTTTTATGATCTTTCCAAATATGTGATTAATTGTTAATGTTTACAATCACAACTCAATCCACCCCATATTGAAGGTTATTCCATAATTGGGTTATATGTTTCGGTAGGTTTAAGCCATTGTTCAGGTGTGACATCGCTTGACCTTCCTAAAGTGAGACTTTCTACAATAAATGGATTGTTATTATTGAGAGTAGCATAATAGAATGTACCATGTATTCTCACCACTTAAATCACCTAATGTAAGTGCATCAAATTTGTAAATAATTTTTAAATTTGAAAGGGCATGTATACTATGTAAATAGCATGGCATTGTCGAATGAGTTTGAAAAATGGTTACATGTATGTGGCACCCCATTCCACATTGATGGAAGGTAGAAAAGTGAACCTTAATAATTTAATGTCCCTTAATGGTTAAATTAGACTTGATTAAATACTTTCAATGCTAGTTGGACTATCTACACTAATGGATGACAATGATTAAACCTAATGAATGAATATATGATTACAATATCAAATAGGAGTTGACGGACTTGAGCTCACCTTGGATTATGATAGGAGAATACCTTGGTACTCAGTAACCCCATTGTGATTCAAGTATGTTGTTTTCCTAGGTTGGTACCCATGTAGACATCAGTTCCTTTCAATTCCTTGGATGATCTGTATTCTACCATAGGGTCTGTTACATTATTACATGATACCTTAGATACACTCCTTGGGTCTAGAATTGACTAGTAGGTTCCATGGTGAAATTCCATAGGGCCCTATTGTTTCTTAGCCCTGTTTTACCATGGTCGATCACCTTGGACTTGGTAGGCACCTTACTGTGGAATACCATGAATTATGATCCTTGGATTACACTCTTACCCCCTTAGATAGATTTAGATACTACTGAGTTAGTGTTATGAGAGATCTACATTACCTTGGTTATTGACCTAGAACTCCCACACATGATATCTTTTTCACGTTCCCTTATTACATCACATGACCTTCACTACCTATTATATCACGAGGTGATGTCAGTGTGGGATATGCCTCAAGTGAACTATTAACAAGAAAATTAAATTAATTAATGAACTGGTTACGTGTTTAGACACTAGCTGAGGGATAAAGTATGTACTTTGGTATTTATTTATACAGTACAACTTGATTTACTTTATATATTGATGCCTTCACATTCCTATTTACAATTATAGGGGATAAATGTTATAGAAACTGTTGGTGGTGGCCCACTAAAATTTATCTCACACCCTCTTCGGACACCATTTGGTATTCAGAGTAGAAGATATGGTTGTAGGTGTTGATAAAGGGATCTGTACGGCCTCAAACACTTTATTACTTGCTGTTAGGATATAGATTGATAGTAGATAACTCAGTTGGATCTTGGGATAATTGGAGTATCCATTCTTTTCAATTACTCAATAGAACATGTTATGCCAATTTTCTTGTACCCATGTTTTCTAGTTTTCTAGTGACATTAAATTACATCATCACTATTCCAGTTGATATATTAATTATTATTCTCATTTATCTATTGCATCATTTTTCTTCAGCTATTTATTAATATTGATTCTTTTTTTTACTATTTATTTATATTTCTTCCACTGGGATATACTCCACTAATGAGGGCATGGTATCCCCACGAACACACCCTAGGCCCTTTCTACTAGTCAACAGACTCTGTTATTTGGGGATATGTACTTGAGTCCATGTTTCCCACCGGGCTTGGGGTACCTACTATGTGGAATCCGTGTTCGGGATGTCAGATTTTCATCCCCATGTTATCCTCGGATTTCAAAAAATATGGGATCTCTCTTTCATGGTGAGTTTCATGTTTTGTTCCATTTTTTCTTTTTTTTTCATCATGAACCTATATGAGTAATAATTATTCCATACTTCAACTTATTGTGTCCTCCAATTATAATATTATGTCATCCAAGTGGAAGACATATATTTGTATCTAAGCTACTACAATGATGATGATGCACAATATTCATTTAGTGTGTTGTTCTTATCAAAAAACAACACTATAGACAACCCTATTCATAAAATGAAATAATAAATAAAATTGAAACAGAAATATAACCTAGAATAAAATTAAGATTCAAAAATAAGAAGGGAAAATATAAAGCATATTGTTCATCAAAAAATACACACCAAATTGTACCATGACCATGGTGTAATTAATTCCATGTGGAATAAAATTATTAGAATTTTTATTTTTCCTTAAAATAAAACTAACACTAAACGTTTATTATAATTTAAGTATGGTTTCAATCTCACAGAGAATAAGGAATCTAAGAAAATATATTCAGTCTAATATTTTTGGTTAAATAATTTTATCAATAAATTATGAATACAAATTAACTATTAAAATTAACGAAACATAATGTAAACATAAAATATGTCTAAAATTATAAATATAGGGTAATTTATTTCATATTATGTTTTTTCATTAGTAAATACATTCAACTCTATCCATAATCTTAGTTTAATAAAACCCTTGACCCTTCTCTGGTTTACCAATTCCACTTCTTAGTACAAATATGACTGGATATTCCTTTTGATCCATTTGGTTGTGGTAACATAAATTTCATAGAAACTATATGTTCAATACCAACATTTATTAATAGGGTTATGAAATCACATGCTTCCCATTCCCAAATTTTACACTAGGTTTTATGCAATGATCAACATCATTCTCACTAGAAGATTAGGCAATGTGATTTGGAATTAAAAAATTAACAAAATGGATTTAATAACTCATATGAAAAGAAAATTAGAATTAAGTACATAAAATACCAATTTACGTGATGTGGCCTCCTCTATCATCTCATCTAGTCATGACTGATTCTTCATTATCCACAAAGAAACAAGAAATCATAGGAGATTGAATATAAAACTAAACTAACCTAAACTTTACGAATAAATGATGAATATTACATAGATTTAATTTAGTCAAATTGAATATGAATCAAAAAATAATAATCAAAAAATAATAATAAACCAAATAAAACCTATTTACCCATATTCTTTACTCGATTATGTGACTCTCTCTTTAGCTTCCATGTTTCTTATCCCTCTAATTGATGGTTCTTCTTCATTTAATTACCTTCCTTTTATTCGATGAGGTAAAATAATCCATGAGGATAATTAAAAACCAATTCCAGGTATATACAATAAAATATCAAACTAATCTCCTAAATGTTAGGAATTATTTAATATACTGGGACTTAAAATTTTTAAATAATTGATAATGGAATAACAATATAATCTCTATAGTTCCAAAGAAAACTAAACTCTGATATCATACCCTCTAGAGTACCACTATAAAGAAACCAAATAGTTAAAATTTATATGTTAATCCACCATATATATGAATATTATTTAAAATCCCCATTTGTAAAACCCTTGAAATTAAGAAGTAGGAATACCAATCTTTCTAAAGGATGTTCATGAGCCTGAATTAATCTTATATTCATAAAACTATGCTAGGAATTAGTTTAAACAAATTCATTAAAATCTATTATATCATGAAAATAATTATTTCATCCAATTTTCGATGTATGTTCCATAAATATCCATTTTAATAGCCCCCATGATCCATCCGACCTGATCATCAATATATTTGAGGTGCCCTGTGGTGTAACAAACACTTCATGCAGCTGCTACCAGTTCTCCTTGAACATTAGAATCATATTATTCTTACTATAAATATATATGTTGAAAGCACAGACATATAAACCATACCCTTAGCCCTGAATAATCTAAGAAGAAACGTTTAAAAAAGATCCCAATATGTTTATTTTGCAGAACTTTGGTAACCATTACAGATATAAAATATTCACATTACGTGAAGACACTATCCCATCAGTGTAGGGGGTGACCTTGATGAAACTACTATTTTCCCTATTAAAAAATCTATTAGTGGCATGAATATCTTTATATAGATCTCATATAAGAAATATTTCCATTATTCAAGATCCTAACCCACTTTATTACCATTAAACAATATATTTCCATGAATTCCATAATTTTATGCTCATATGATATAGATCAAGACTCAATAATAAATCACATAAATCAATAATACAAGAACTCATATTTATTAAACATTTGTTGGGGATATTTTTCATGAAACATTTTTAGACTTAGTACAGTGGTGTGAATTCCTTTATGGAGTGGTAGCAAGATTAATGGATCTGAAGTGGAATTGTTTCATGATATAACACATGTGTCTTTATTTGTATAAACATTGATTGGGGAGTCATCCCTAGATCATTTTTATAATTGGTTGATACCTAGTTCATCACATGGGAAATGAAGATAGATTTCTAGATGAGCATCATCTACCCCTCCATGTGGTAGTTCTCCTTCTGGGAGCCAACCAACATTTGTACTTCTAATCTAATCACACACGCTACCCTGTTCTAAATCAAGCTTGTTCTTGGCAATGCCACTTATTTCCATTTTTAGAACCTATGGTGATGATTGTCCAATTTTCAACCTAGGTTGGACTCATATGGGTGTTAGGTGATGAATGGTATATTATTTATAGTCCAATTTTTAAAATCAAAATCTAGTTTCAACAAATTGTAGTGTTTTATCAGATTAATCATATTTCTAACTAAAAATAATCAAAGTGCCATAAACCATAATTAAACCTATAATTACTCTACAAAATAGACGAATCACTAAAATTGGATATGAATTACAAATAAATTTGAATAATAATTATGTAATATATATATAATAGACTGATAAAAATTAAATTTAATGTTCATGTACTATTTTATTACCATTAATATACTTTCTACATGATGTAATATACTTAAGAAAGTAAAATTCCCTTTATATAGACTCACAATAACAAAAACATGGTCCATAACCATAGTTATTTACTACAAGATTATCAAATAATGGGTATATGTAAGATAAAGAATCAGTTTCCAAAACTACAGTAATAAGATAACCATACATTCATATTATAACCAAAGAATTGGTATTGTATAGAGAGATAAATTATGTGTCCACACATTATCAATAGGTCATCACTATGGCCACATATTGGCCAAGTTATGGTAATGAGTGAGTAATAGCCTTGGTTTCCCAAAACTATGTCTAATGTTAATCGATAAAACCACATGTATCCACAGTTTAGAAAACCCATGGATAAACCTAACATTTATAAATGATTTTAAAAAACTATGAAAATAATGTGTCCACAATTACAATAAAAACTATAGATTATGTCTGATCTAGTGACTTGGAAATTCATAAAATAATAGTTCAAATAATAGTATAAGGGGATATATATATATATATAACTAATATATACAATTTTTATTCGAATTTATTTAATATATATATATGTGTGTGTGTATGTGTGTTTGTATATAAATATTTATTTACTCTTATATTTAAATATATACATAAAGTTTAAATATATATATAATGATATTATGAAATATGCATGTATTTTCAATTTAGTTATTTGAGTAAATATAGACATGAATGCATTCAAACAAACATACATTCATAAACTTATATATATATATATATATATATATATTTGTATATTTGTATGTATTTTTTTATTCACATACTCACACACACACATACAGATTTTTAGATTTATATGAATACTACTATAATAATATTATATAATATGAACTTTCATATAATATCATCTATATACATATATATGTATAATATATGATTTATATTTGATATTTTAAAATTTTATTATATATAAATAATAGTTAAATATTGATATATTTTTATATTCATGTAATTTAAATTAACTTTTAATTTTATTTTTTTACATTTAATTGATGCTCCATTTTTAAATATATAAAGATAAATATAATATTATATAGAATTGTGGTTAATGAGTCTATGTGATATGTTAGTGGTTAGGGGTTTGAAACTCATTAGTGGTTATATTTCTGTTATTATAGGGTACATATAAAAATATTTCTGAAATCATGAAAAAAATTAACTCTTAAAATAGTTTGATTGATTCATTATTTTAGGATAATTTACATAATTCAATGTTAATTACCACAACTAAGATCACAGTATTTGAACTATGACCAAAGGTTAATATGTATTTATAGTCTGAAAATAATATGAATAGATTCTAGAATTGTGGTAATATGTCAATAAACATATATTGGCATGTACCTATTTGAATCTCCCTCTAAACTGTTATTATAGACAACTTTTGATTGATAGCCATTGTTTAAAAAAATATTCTCAATACTAAACCATATTAATTATAATATATTTTAATATTTTTCAATCATAATAATAATCCTTTTCCGTCACAGTATATCTATCATACATTGGAGGGATATTACGGCTTTTTTTAAAAATGTTGTTTTCATATATGTTTGGGTCATTATATAAAATCATATAATTTTACAGATATATTTATAGATAATAAAATTTTAAATATATATTTTTATAAATTGAAATTATTTCTATGAAATAATATGATTTGATTGTACATATATAGAGAACTAAGAAAATTTCCCCTTATTTAAGGAATTTATTTTATATTTAGGTGCATGGGGTAAAATAACAATAAAACTCGCACATGCCACACACTCATAGAGCCAAAAAATAGATAATATCCCCCATAAGGAATTATCCAACCATTGATCCCATGTTATTATATATATGTATATATATATATATATGCATGTGTGGACACTAAATCATAGGCCTTTACCAATCAAGATGCACAACTACTTCTCACTTTGGAATGTTCTCCCCCTCACTTGGCACATGCTTTATCCACATCATCTCCACACTATTATTCCCTTCCTGGATTACACCTGGGACATTGACATTTTTTATCGGCACCATCATTCGCATCCCACTATAAGGCATCAACTTTTTTCTCCAGCCAGTTTTTTTCAAATACGGTATGTTTTTGACATAATATTGAGATAATTATGACCTAATGAATTAAAGAGTCATTTTATCTACAAAATGTATCCTTATAATATTAGGAAAATTTGTTTAAAGATAATAACATATGTCTATAAATCTATAAAGTAACATCTAATGTCTATGATGATAATTTATTCAATTAATATGTATTCATTAATTCTATTTGTTTTATTATTTTATAGAAACTACTAAATATTTTGTGTTACAAGGGGTAAAAATTCATTAAAACATTTTTCATAATTTAAATAATATTCCTAGTCCCAATTAAGACCACTATTGAAAATGTTGGTATAACACACCCACCCCACTGTAAGTCCAAATTCCCCTCTACCCTATAACGAATATCACTTAAAAATTTCATCCCATTTCATATGAATTTCCCAAATCACTTCATTTAACCCTTCAAGTATCCTTTAATACATTCTCATCAAACCCCATTTTAATTTAACAAAAAATTAATCTCTTTATAATGGTCTAATATTCAATGAAAAGGAGACTCTTGAATTATTGTCATTTTATTACATCCTTTTCATTCATATTCTCTATTAAATTTAAATTTTGAAGAAATAATAAATTAATAATTTTAAAATATAAATATTATGATTTTATATGGACTCTTTTTTATAAAATATTAATATTATTTGACATTCATCTCTCCCTACTTTTTTAAAGCATTAATGTTCGGTTTTATAGCATATGAGGACTTCGTAAATTTTTTTTGTATCAGTCACTTGAAGGATGGTTACAGAAGTTACATAAGCCCCCTCCATTCATATTTTCTCATATGGACACACTTATGGAAATAGAGGTAATGAAACTGATGTATAAATAATAACAAACAAAATTTAAATTTTAAAAAACAATATGGAATAATTCAAAACGATTGTTGACATGAATTTCTAAATTTAATTAAAAGGTAATAATTAATTAATAACTTCAAAAATACCCATAATAACATATAATTATATTTATGTTCAAATATAATCATCTTCCAAAGAACAAAACAGTTATATAAACATGTGGGGTAACCATCATGAAGTAATTTGGGACTAAAGGTAAGGGGTTCCCTGTCGATATATCTTCTTATTTGGTATTTCCTATCTTGTCTATTTTTATTTTAACTTATCAAATTAATTTTGAATTAAAAGTATCTTATTATTTTTCATATTACTCTTTTGTACATATTTTATCAGTCACACCTTATAATGTTCACTCATGGTTTTCCAATCTATGTTGTCTCTCAATTGATGTTTAGTTATCTCATACTCCATAAATCACTTTTATTCCTAGAGTTTTATCCTAAAAAATTTTATTCATTATTTTTCCATACAATGGGAAATTCTTTTCAATCATAAAACAACCCTTTTTAAATTATGATATTATTATAAATTTTTTTCTAAATTTAATATGAAATTATGTATTTATTCCAAAATTTAATGAGATCATTTATATGTATAATTATATTAAATTTTTATAAACTATATATATTTCATGAAAATATTCCTTGTAATGAACCAAACTATTTCAACATGAAACATCACCCGAGATGGCCAGCAACACAGTGAATATCAATAAAATAACCAAACATGTGTTATAAATAATCAAAAAAAATAACGAACATAGTATAAAAGAGAAAAAGAGTACACTTCCATGAAAAATAAAATTTCAAGAATAAATCATAAACTTGAATATTAAATTTGACAAGATTGTATCTATGTATCCATGTGACCTACTTCCACAACCAATGTATATGTTAATTAATATGATGAAAACCAATAGAAGATAGTAATATATATATTTCCCATCACTTTACCTGGTCCCTGAAGAAGATCAATAAATTTACTAATGAAAACATAATTTGTGAGTAAAAATCCTCAAAGGAAACCATCATATAATATATACATTTTATAACATAAAAAAAGTTAGATATAGCATTAAAAAATAACAGGTTATAAATAAATTTAAATTTAAAACCATTTTGGAAAATAAACTTTGTCTTCTAATTAAATAATTTAATATATAAAAAAATATAAATATGATGAGTACGCCATTAATAATAATAGGTCACAAATAGTATCAACCATGTTTATACCATAATGTAATCATTTGATAAATACAATTATAATAACACAATCATGTATATATCCAATGACAAAATGTGATCTATCCTCTGGGAATACATACTCAAATAGGTGAAAGAACACTAAGTCATCATAACATTCATCTAACTAATATTGATTCCTACCATATTGTGTTGATGTCAGAAGAATAACCATCAAAGGTTCTACACTGAATGATGTTTTCATAAGTCAGTATATAACTCACCCAGGGTTCTCGAAGGGATATGTATGAAAAAACATTTAGAAAAAACCATGATCTCATTATAAAACATTTACAATATAAATCATCAAAAAATAATGAATAAAACTACATCATAAATTTTAACCCATTATGGAAACTTTTCCTCATACACATGAAATGAGAAAACCTATTTTTAAATAAAATTTCATTTAAAAGAAACTTTTATAAAATTGGAAATCAATCAATTATGTTCTTTGTATGAACCAATATATTTAACAATAAAATTACATATTTGTAAAGTTAGCACTGATTTATAGATACTCCTTCCTTAAACAATAAAATATATTTATTTTCTGTTAATATACCAACAAATAGGTGATTCATAGAATTAAAAATAATTAGAAAACATTTTATTGTTCTTTCCATAATATCATAGTGTTCAAGAAAAAATAAACTAAGGATCCATATCTTACTCTATAGTAATTAGATGGCCAAAAATTCCTCCATGTGGTTATCAAAAATCATACGCATTTAAATTTTTGGAAAAATTTAAAAACACAAAAGATACCTTGGTTTTAAATGTTAAAACCTTTAATTTAAAATCTTGATTTAATCTATCTTATTAATAAAATATTGAATGTATAAGTATTAAAATATTTTAAAATATGCTACACAACATTTAATGAAAAAATAATAATTAGATATGTATTATTTTCAGATCGTAAAAGCATTAGAAAGGTTTATATAGGATTATTAAGGTATAAGAAAATGAAAATAAATTTGTTTTCAAAAAAGGATTTTGTGTAAGGATACTGTGGTTTTATCCTTATGTAGATCCAAGAAATCATAGGCGGGTAAAGAGTTTACACTTTTGTAACCTTTTAAATGTATGAATTAGCATTACATGGTTTCTTTATTACCAATACACATCCTTTAGAATGATAGATTTACCCTTATGCAGCACATAAGTTACACATACAAATCCTTTAAAATCATGGGATTACCTTTACATAGCCGTTGAAAACAACAGGTTTCCTTTACATGGGAAACTAATTACCTATAAAAAGAGAGTAATTTTCCATTATAAAACCTTTTTAAAATGTTTTTTACCATAAATATAGATGGGAAGACCATTTTTCAGTGCATGAAACAGAACACTTATCTTTACAAAACAATGGGAAAACTCGTATAACGTTTACAAAGAATTTTTGACACAAGATTTAGCCATATATAAAGTAAAGGTATATCATAATTTTAATTATTTCATTAAAAATTTATTTAATTTCATCTTAAAATTCATATACATTAAAACACAGGAGTTTTATCCATAACATTTAAATCTAATAAAGTTAAACAGTGCACCCCACACTTATAAAACAATGATAAACATTAAAACCCAAATAATGTGCCTAAAATAAAAGATCAGGAAGTCTAAATTATACACCAAATAATAATTTCTTCCCATAAAATGCACTCAATACATTTGAAATGAATGAAAATATGGTCATTATTTTCTCAAAAACGATTCACACATCCACGTCTCAGGGAAATTAAATCCCCACTACTGTAGTATAAGGGCCAAAAGAATTTTTGTCCATGCAGTACCTTATCTTGGAGATATATATTTAGAACTGGTTATTCAAAATTGTTATTATTATCAAGATAAATATGTCGAAATAGTGAGATCCCTAGACCCACCTATTGAGTGCTTTTGATTACCTTATCATGTACACAGTTAGCTATACATGATGTCATCTTACCATTATAGTGTATAATTTCTTGCTTCCACTATTGAAATTTTATTGTTCAAAGGATAATTGTCATATCAAAAGGTTGAAGCAGTTCCCATTATATAATGAGAACCTCTTGATACTTTGACATTAATTTTAAATATATAATCTATGGTCTATATTTTTATTACTGATTGGACGTAGTAGATGTTTGACTATTATGTGTTGGGGGGCTCATAATCATTGAGAATTCTTCTCATGAAGTTTTCACTACGTGATCTATAGTTATGAGATCATGAAGATTGCCTCGCCAATAGGAACACCACATGTTTCAGGTGTAATTAGATGTTTACAATAATGTGTAATGGTCTCCTAACATTATATCATTACCAATATATTTCATTTGATTTCGTAATTTGATGAAAGATGAAAATCATGGCACTAATGTCATGGTGAGGTAGTTTATGTTGGGTGCTCTATTGGTGGCATGGCATTTGTTGAATGGTCATGAATGGATTTTTCGCTTCTGGGTTATGAAAGTAATATTTCTCGTGCAGTGATGATATGGATGGAAGTAACATTATAATACCATGTCCATGGCAGTCAAGGGTAAATATGTCCAGTTAAATCAACAAAATAAAAACCAAGAAAAGGGTGATGACACAAGATTGTGTCCTGTTTTAAATGATATTACAGAAAAAGAGATTATATTACATAGTGCATGTTCATAAGTTGGTTTTCGCTGCTGTGACAATCCTTATATCTTCAGGGGCCATGATGGGTTTCTAAATCTTTCTCTTAGTTTGTGAATACTATTCAATACAGTTGAGGTAATGTCCTAGAGGATCACACATAATAACATATTCAAGAATCCTCCCTATTCAGTTGAATAAAAGTTTTGGACTTGGTGGGCCCCATCAATGGGGTCCGGGATTTGCCTAAGGTAAAATGATAACCGATGAAATAAATGAATTCATATTATTCAAATTTATAATAATGAGCATAGAATTTATTTATAAAATGTATTTACGTGTATTAAGTGAATACATGGAAAATATTAATTGACAAAGATTAAATTATTCAAGGTTCAATTAATATTTATGGGAGAGACGAGTCGAGTTAATGACTCAATTATTATCATGTAATATATTTTAATATATTACAAGTGAGTGATAATAATACTTGTGAATCAGTCAATTAGTCATAAAATGTCGTTGATAGTGCGTCAAGTATTCGGGGGCTGGGTTGGCATTTCCAGGTAATTATTTAACCACTATAAATATAAGAGTAGAGGAGATTTATAATGACTATTGATGAAACTTCTCTCTCCTCTCCTCCCTCCCATGATTTAGAGAGAGATTATCTGGATCCAAGGAGATCAGATCGAGTGTTCTCTCAGGAGTCTCTAGCGAAGCGACATGGTGATCATTGGAGAGTAGAAGGGATCATTTCAATTCATCACTAGCACCAGAATTACGCCAAACAGCACTCCCGCAGATTATTTGAAGCATGTGTGGACGATCTTGAAGAATTCAGCTTCAGATTCATCAAGCAATCATCGTCAACGATGATCAGAAATATTGTGTGACTTTAGATTTAAACCAGCTATTTGACAGTTTCTTTTGTGCTTAAAACGCTTTACATGAGATCCTCATCTTTGATCGGGATTCTCTGTACCGACGTTACCATGTTTATGTCGATCATCAGTGGAAAAGTTTTAATGACCACTTGTTTGGGGATTTCACTGCATATCAGGATCCTACAAATGGTATCATAGGGAGCGCTTGTCATTTATATTCCAAGAAAAATTAAATTTTCATTATGTTATTAAAGGGGCACTAATACGGTACCAACGTCGCAGACTGTGTTTTAATCCAATACGAGATGACCATTCTGCGGTCATCCGAGCTACCCCCCATTGTTTCCTTCCACATATCGATGTAGCGCAGCTCACAAGGGTTTTCCCCTCTCCCACAGAGCTTCTCTACACCCAGCCATGTCCCCTGTAGCAATAGCACACCACCCAGGTGCTGGACTCCCTCTGGCCCTCCTCCTCCCGATGGTCTTTCCCACGGTGGCACCGGCCACGCCGCACTACCCATGACGCGGCTCCAGATCTATTGCCTACAACACCTACTACAAACTTCTACAACTAGGGCCCCTCCCTACATCTCCAGCATAAAAGACCACCCCTCCACCTACCTCTGATTTGTTTCCTTCACTGCAGAGACCTGATATAGCACAGTGTAGTGGCCCCTGTGGCCCTGTCAACCTCCCGCAGCATCACCCTCCCAAAGTCTAGGTTCTAGTCGCTCTGACCGCTAGCCAAGCCAGGCCCTATAGCCTCCCTCCACAACTGTTAAGAAGAATCACTCATCGGATCCCTTAGTCATCACCCCAGGCCGGTGTGTCTATTTTGGATAGTGTTGCCTCCTCACTGCATTGCAATGGATATGAAACGCCGCCCAGACAGGCCTTCTATCCTGGCCTCCCGAATAGCCTATACGCCCTATCAAGGCTGACTAAACTTTTTTATTGTCTGAATCCTCCAAATAGCCAAGACAAACCACCCTAAACCATGATTCCATGCCTTTTCTTGGCACTAGGGACTCCCATCGCCTACGGAATAGCTCCCCACTGGACACCCCTCCTCGGTCCCGGTAGGCCGCTGCAAGATTCCCCGCTACCGCGGGATCTCTTGGACCAGCTACAGTGTTGGACCGCACTTGAATTGCCTCATTCCAGCCAAAGTAGTTAAACTTGAGAGACGAATGAGACTCATTCAAGCTCAGTAAACTCGACTTGTAGACTTGACTCGTAGACACGTAAGAGTCTACTTCAACCATCATACACCATCATTTGAAACTCTCTTGCGACTGGAAGGTTATCAACCAAAGTTGTAGTAGACAAACTGGATTCCATCATACTTAATCCACATCAAAATCAATTATAGAAAATAAATAATATAACAATTGGTTTTCATGTATCTCTAATTTTGGATTAATAATGATAGAAAACAAAAATAAAGAAAATAATGTCAAGACTTGTCTCTGGTAAGAAATTACATAATAACAAGGTCAATCATGAGCTGGCTTGAAGACGGAATATTCCATGTTCTTTACCGTGTGAGGGGTTACTACTGGGTGCCATCTTGTTGTCCTCTTATTGTGTTGTATGCTTCTTGTGTTCTTCTGGGTGGTGTGAATGGTGATTGTATGGTGGCATATGTCTGGTGGAGTGGGGATTGGTGGGGTAGCGGTCTTCTTCTGTGTTCATGGAGTTGCTGCTGCAACTGAGTCTTCTAGTCACGGTGTGGTTTCTATCTAGGTATAGTGCTAGGTGCTGGTCAGTTGTGGTCATGTGTTGGGGGCCTCTATGATGCAGTGTTCTTGGTGTTGGTGTGTTTTTGGCTATGGTTTGGATGGGTTGGGCTAGTCTGGTAGGTAATTTCTATTGGCTTGTCTTTTATAGGTGGTGCTATCCATTTATTGTTCGTTGTCTTCTCTATTGGATGTAGGTTGGAAGGTTGGGGTTTGGTATGGTTGTTCCTAAGTTCAAACATTGGTTATGGCTAGTTTTTTTGGGGGAGAACAAATTACAACAACTTTTCTGCATCAATTAAAGAGAAGAAGGGAAAACTGACTCCTTTGAGCACCTAAACTACATGTATATACACTGACCTGCCCACTATAGATAGCCACTTCTACCCCTTTTTCCAAAAACTCGTCCACATAACACAAATAGAAACAATGTTATTATTTCTTATGATTTTAATGAAATACATAATCATGATCAATGGCAGGTTAAATGGATTAGAGCAACGCACTTGAACATCCTCTCATTTTGCAAGGATCAAGAGCACCTCATCATATTAGTATCTTCACAGCACTCATTTGACTATAAAAGAGAATTCAATGTTGAAAGATCCAACCTAGGCATGATGCAATATTTTCCCTTCCATCCCCAGAACCCCACACTAAATATGTCTCAACTAGTCCTTAAAAGATCAGTCAACATTGAAATAAAAAAGAAATAGTAGAATAATATTTTCATGAATGCATGAAGTATACATGTCTAAAGAAGGAGAAATTATAAATAACGAGCCCAACCACTGTACCATAATTCATTTGATCATGTCAGTATAACCCCCAAAAATATATAATTAAAAATAAAGATCAGTTCTTAAAGAGTCCCACATAAAAACAATGTTCAAAACCAAAAAACTGTGACATTAGAGAATTAAGCAAACAAGTCAATAAAAATTCTAAATAGATTTGATTCTTCCACCACTAAAAAGATCTTCATCCACATCATCATCATTTTCAGCCTCACTAAAACCATGAGCAACTTGAAAATTTTGAGCAACATCTTTATCACCATCTTGATCACTATCATTTCCAATATCATCATGAATTTCCATATCATCTAAATAGGGATTAGAATCATGAAATGCATCATTTTCCTCATCTCTTTCTAAAAGTTCACTATCATCTACTTCTATTATCCATTCCTCATCGGAGGAAATATCATCAACAACAGAAGGATAATTACTTTTTTTCTTATGGTCTTTTTCCTGTTCAATTTTAAATTGAACATAACAAACACCAAATAATTCATCATTCTTTGGTGTAAGCAATTTCTCCTCTTTGTATGAACCTGAAAATACAAGAGAAAAATATGTTAAATTTATTAAACCAAAATATTAATTAAATAGATTAATTATAATTCTCAACTTACCATCTCAAATGAACTCCAATTACACTCACAGCCAGAAGAACTAGAGGTCAAACTCAAACCATGGATCACAAATCTCTTCAACTCAGGGACATCATCCCCGTACGAATCCCACCAATCAGCTGGCATCTTTTTGTCCCTCATCCTTTTTGAAAAATCCATATCGAGCAAGCCTCTTGCATTTTTGAAGTGGTATAGCTACAAATCTATTTGGTCTCTCTCCTCTTGGGTGGACAGTTATCTATTCATGCAATCATATAAGCCAATTTCTACTACTTCACCAACCCAAATGTTGGAACTATAGTGCAATTGATGATTTAAATAATAGGAAACAACATGCAATGGACTATTGAGTTGAACAGCCCACCTCTCATCAATTATTTCCCAAATAGGTAGATAGATGCATATTAAATGCTAACAAATGAGAATATTATTCAATGAAACCTACATAATAGTAATAAAAAATAACACTTTAAATGATGTACCTTTTCCTGGTATTACTGAAATTTTCCTTAATTTTTTCCTTTGCTCGGTCTATCTCCTCATAAATGAATCCCATGGATGGTTTCTCATCATAATCCACAAGATGAAGTACTTTAATGAGAGGGAATTAAGCCCTTAAAAAAGTCACGACATCATGCCAAAAGGATGCATCTAACACGGTTAATTGCACTTTCTTGCCATCTCTCTCTTTTGCAAACCTACTACACTGCAATTTTTGTGATGTAAACATATTCATTAGAGCACTCTTATGCTCACTAAGGCATCCCAAAGTTAAGTATGAGGTATTAAACTGAGTGATACCCAGTCTAATCAAATATCTCCCTTTTTTGAACTCCTAGAGCATGGAATGAGCATAGTCCTCGAATAGATATATGTTTTGACCTTTTTTCCCCTAGAAATGGTCACCTTATTAACATCTAATTATTTCTCCAAATTCTCTAACTTAAAATCAATACAATGAGTAGCACAAAGAGTCCAATACAAGTGCTTTCTTTTTAACATCAACATCTATCCCACAACTTTATAGTTTGAAGCATTATCACTATATACATGAACAACATTTTCTTCTCCCACAAAATCCACAATATCATCGAACATTTCAAAGATTTTTTCCACAGTTTTTGATATATCAGATGTATCAATTGATTTCGGAAATACAGACCCTTTCAGGCTATTTACCATGAAATTACAGATCGATCTTCTCTTCTTATATGTCCATCCATTAGACATAATAGAAAAACCAGTTTCATTCCATTATTTTCTATACTCCTCGAGTATCGCTTTTGTGTAAGAAAATTCATTCTTCAAAGTATTCTCCCTTATATCATGACATTATGGAGGATTATACCTATTTCCACACCTTAAAATCATCTCACACATCTTCACAAAATCTGGATTTCTAGCACAATTAAAAGGTATAGCACTTGTGTAAAAAACAGATCTACTTGGGCATTTTATTCCTCAAACAACTCATTTTTCAATAACTGATTCATATATGGTTGGGTATAATTAACTGAAGACTGATTCTCACTAGATTTTTTCAAAAACATATCAATCATTGTGTCATATTTCCCTAAACAAAAAAGATTTCATTTCATCCCCAATATCATAAAGATATTTTCTTCTTTTATTACTCAAGCCAATATTTATAAGAAGCATACTTGAACATTCATGTTTCACTTCATCTGACACACTTCTGCATGTTGCTACATCTTTATTAGTTTGAGCCAAATGGTGTTTCAATCAATTAATCCATATTGAAAACAATTTTTCACAGAACATTCATTAAATATTTTATCCATTTTTCTCAACATCAAAATCAAATTTCCAAGAAGAATGAGACCAATTTCCACTACTATTTCTGTAAATAAGTTTCTTTTGGATAGATGAGGAAGACATTATCCTGAACTAAAATTAGCATTCACTAAATCATAAAAGGAAACCATCCCAAAAAATACAGTAATCCACAAGAGACAACCAATTAAAATCACACCAATAAAAATAAAAATCAAAAAATTTAAATCAGAATTCAGACCAACAATTCACATTTTTTCTGGGCATAGACCACCAGTTCATATTAAAATCATTACCAGTAAATAAAAAAATCAGACACTAATAAATAAATTTAGTTCACCGCAAATAATCATTAAGAGATTGGAATGGTAAACTTGCATAAAAAATGAATGGATTCTTGACACAATGTATTCCAATCACACATCACCACAATTACAACTTTTTTAATAAATGAAATAAATTTCTCATCATATTTCTATTAAAATTTCCAATACAACCACCAAAATAGTTGACTAAATCAATGAATAATTCGTCAATCCCAACCTTGTTTTTACCAATTTACTACATTTACCAAATTTTAAATGTAGTTTCTTTTCCGCTGGGTAAATACTTACAATCCATGCTCATAATATTAACTATTTCAGGGAAGGATGCATTCTAATTTCTAACATCTATATGTAATACTATTAAATATGATGGAAAACACCGTGTTAGTTCCTTAGAGGTTAAATTCTTAATGATAATTAAAGATTCACTGGATATTTGTTCTTTGTTAATATCACATGTCCTGGTATTGTGAAGCTTTCTAAAAGAACATTCTGGTGTGTGCTCCTAAGATATTCATCAAACAAAAAGGCTTACATGAATTGAATTAGAATTACATGGAATAAATAAAAAAACCCCAATACCCTATCCTCTACTGGTTGTTCGGTGCGATGCGAGGTTGAGGTGGGATGCTTCTCACTCCTCTGTGTGATGCGATGTCAATATAGACTCAAGTCCAAGAGAAAGGCAGTAGTAGATTTGTGTACTGCACATTACTGCTGAAGAAATAGAATAGTAGAAAAAAGATGAGTATGAGGAAGGGAAAAGTAGAGAGAAAGAAATTAAAATCTGAAACCCTAGGTAGGTGTGTGATGCGAGGAAGGACGCCCCTCTGGATGTGTTAAATCCACTTTATATGGGTTTTTTAACATAATTTTATTCACTTGATTGACTCGGTGAGTTTTCCTGAGTCAACGAGTTTGCTCCGAGTTTGCATTTTTGTAGACCAATTACATAGAAAACCGATTCCATAAATGAGTTTAATCGGTAGTGATGAGAGTAAATGTTAACTCGTATGAGCCTACGAGTTGGATCGCGAGTTTTACTACCTTGGTTCTTCCCACCTTATTGTCCTCCTAGTAGGCATGTAATATGTGATGCCCCAAAATAGGCTTGAGCGGGTCTATGTAGGCTGGAACTGACATAGGCTAACCTGCTAATCTTGAAACACAACTGCACGGGGATGGTACTACACAGAATGGGCCTATTCAGGTCTGCCCTAACCAGCACAGACCATGCCCAAAGTTTCAAGGGCCCATGTGTTTAATTTAATAAAAAATAAATTAATTTAATTAATTTCTTTTCATTTGATAATTAAATTAATAAGATTTTAATTTTTGGTTTTTGTGGTATAATAAATTTAAATGGGAGATTAATTAATTAAATTAATTATCTAAATTTTAGTTTTAAACATAAATTAATAAATTAAAACCGAACAATATAACTATTGAATTAAAAATAAGAGTGAAATTTCTAATTCAATCAAATTTTCTAAACTATTATTTTAATGAAAGTTTAATTTTTATTCTTCATTTATTTAATATACACACGTTTAATGCTTATATGTTGGTCATGATCCATCGACCTACCAATGCATGTCTGGGGCTTTTTTGTGTATGTAATTTAATTACTTAATTATTTCATGTTGTCTTGTAATAATTATTTTAATTAAAATAAAGACGATTTGTGTGTTGTCTCAATGTCCTTATATGTATAAAGATCTACATGTCCACTTCTCTAAGTTGTGCATTTTACTCCTCGAGATCCCCTCACCTGCATGTGAGTACTATTTTACAAGGAAATGAAAAGGTGTGATGCACTTCGCGCTAAGTGACGACGATGCACCAAACAGGAGTTGGTTGCATTGTGTGAGCATACATTGTTTTTCAGGTTACAACCCATGAGACAAAAGTTACTTATCCCTAGAGTTTCCATTTTTCTATTATTCACTCAATAGATCAACCATTATAATTAGCTCTTGATCAGTTGTTTATTTTGTTTTTAAAGGTTTATTATTCTGTTCATGTGTAGTTTATTCTGTGATCACATAGTATAATAATAAACAAGAATGCAAGATAAAATAAACCTTTGACATGATGAAATTTATATTTATTGCATAGTAATTTGTGAGTACGATCACATAGTACATGATTATGAAAATAGAAAATGATATCTTTCATCACACAGAAAATAATAAAACCCTCAAAAATATATTTTTTCATAACTTCCTTTTGTAATTAAATTTTGGACAATACCAGCTGTTTGAGGTGTCGGTCATGCCATTGATGAGGGTGCCTCTTACTAATAGGGAGTCCTTATAAGATTTATGGTTTTAATTAACTAAAATTTCAACAAAGAAAAATCCATAGCTAGATTTTTTTTAATTTTAGAGGCAGGCATTGAGTAAATCAGGTTCTTATTTTAAGAAGTTGGGACTTCAATTAACATATCAAGGAACTACAAGTTAAATTAGTCATCCAGCCAAAATCCCCCCTATAACCCTCCAATTAGTGGTGTAGCCATAGCTTGTAGACTTTGAGTGGTGGTTCCAAGATTTGTTCCTCTAGAATACACAAGTGACAGAGTATTATGATTCTAGTAAAGAGGGTTCCTAGAATCTGATTAAATAGAGGGGGACGTTAAATGATTTAAATAATTAATTCAAATGTCTAAACCAGTAATCCAGATAAATGGCACTAATTTTCTAATATTCATTTTTATAGAAAATGGAAATATATACCACATGATTAAAAATTGTGATATAATATTGGACAAAGTAAATGTTCAGACTAACATGAGTATCCATGAATAGTATAGGCATGTGCACATAATACTATGATATTGGAATATCAAGGTTCTAGTGCCCCTAAAACTGTTAATCTAACTCAAGAAGCGAGGTTGAAACTGCTTACAGAAGACTAATGTACAACGAATTTGATGGTTATATCATTATTCTTTTGTCAACTTCTGCTGTCAGTAGCAGCCACTACACCAATATATGGATGATATAACATGAAGTATCATCTCCGAGATGTTTCCAAGGAGAAAGAGAAGCAATGGTATAAATAAGGTGATGTTACACTAGCATGTGTAAATTGAATGATTTATCACGATCTTTAGATGGATTCGTTTGTCATATCATTTTCACCCCATTACTCAAGTTTTGGTTTAAGTCACAATATGAACAAGTATCATGTATACACATCATTACCATTAAAGTTAAAGTTCTCCAAGTGAATAAGAATTCAAATACAGTTTTATCATTAAATCTTATGGTGAATAAATTTAAAGACAATGTGGAAAGGTCAAAGGCATTTAATTATAATGACACATTGGTGATGTCCTCCAATTAATGAGGTATTATCAAAGGTTATTGAATACCATATTTTAAAATAAAAAATGGAAGATTAGTTACAATAAACAAATTTAAATGAGAAAGTCACCTCTTCTACATCAGGTGTATCCAACAATGTAATGTTTCCCTTTTACTAATTGGGTATTAAATACAATATTCTGGTGACATATGTGTATTCAAATATAATAACCATGTTAGTGTGGAAACTATACTGGATGTTAGGTGTATTCTCTAAGTGGCTGTGAAAGGGTGATAACTTGGCCAATGTTGAGAAGTACATGACTTCTTAATTGAGAAGTGGAAGATTTGTGTTTAACTAATATTGATTATAACCATAAAAATTAATCTCATGTGTCCTTGGATGCAAGGAGACATTATTTTAGGTTCTGTAATGAATGTTTTTTTTGTAAACTCAATAACTAGTTCAGTAATTCATAAATCATAAGGAAATTAGTGATGAATATAAATGTAATACTTATAAAAAGTTTTTAGAATATAATTCTTTTCCAATTTAATATTAAAAAAGGAAATCATGAAAATACCATGTATGGTATTTAGTCTTGGCACAACTAAATTCTTTTGGTATTATAGACATCTTTAGTTTGGACAAATGAGCCTTTAAAAATAAAGGTATGTCACAAGGATTTTGGAACTTGTTCAATAAGTAAGCAAGAAATATTCCAATTATAAGCTAGAGGTATATATAATTCATCATATTACATTATGTAATTAAGGAATAATAAAGTGATTTATAAGAATGGTCAATAGAAATGAGTGTCTTCGGATTGGGATACTAAAGAATATCTGGACCAAACATTTATTAATCATGATAATGTAGAATGGAGTAATTCCTAGATGCCCTTTACCTTATCTACCACACAACATTGATGTTAATGATGAGGATTGATGATGAAGTCTTACATATCAACATTGATCGAAAAAACATGCAGTGTGGAGAAATTAAAAAACACATATGTTATACATCAAAATTTTGATGTAAGTAATATCAATGTTTGTAACTTGCAGAAACTTCCATTATATTTCAGGAAAATCTTTGAAACAAATGGTGGTATCCCACACCCATATTCCAAATGTAATGAAAAAGGGATATAATATGAGTCATAGTATGATGTAAAACCATTATGTCATAAGGACAAGTGTTGGGATGAAAATAACTTGTTCGGATACAAAAAAAATTGCATCATGATAAACAAATTGTATATATAAGGTAATAATCCTAATAGTTGTTTAGGATATTACAAAAATCCCAATAATAGAAAAGATATAGCCATTTTATAGACTGTATTTCAATAAGGGGATTATTATTAGAAATAATACACTGGGTATTCAAGTGAATTAATACATGGATGGTACAAGTGCAGTACTAATAAGGCTCGATTGGTTTCACCGAGTCATTATTCCAAAATCTGTTAGAATTTCTATTATCATAGTTAATATCTATGATCAAATTATTTATCATTAGATGTCATGAATACCAATCATGGATGGGGTATATATTACACAACTATAAAGGGATGGTCACGTCACAAAATGCTAATAAAGGTTTCAAGTTACTGAAATCCATTTTAAGATTATAGTAGGCAACATGATCATAGAATATACATTTTTTAAAATTTATTTCCAAGTTTCTACTATAGGTTAGTGGGAGTTCCAATGTTTTCTATGAAAAATATGTTTGGTAACATATGGAAAACTGAGATTGGTCTCATAGTTAATTAAGACCAAGCTAAAATTTATTCTTAATTGATGGACATAAAGTGAAAATCTAATTTCTAAGGAATATGATCTATTAATGTAGACCTATATGTTACTTGGTCCTAGTCAATCATACATATAGTGATATTGTATTGAAAAATACATGTTGGAACAATTCAATAGAGTAATTACTACCTATGCCATGGGGCATAATCTCTCCTTGTTGACTTGTCTGGAACATGGGAAGAAAAACGTGTTGAGTTGAAATCCATACGTTGAAGCAATGTATTAGTCATGTATTCTATAATATGTACAAGAACTGATATTTCCAAGTTATAATTTACAATAGGATAATATCAGTTATATCTAGGGGCACTGCAAGGGATGCATTCAGAACCATCTAATTGTACATTGGAAAGTACAAAAAATATGTAACTGGTAAATGGATAAGAAAGGATACTATTTTTCAGGGATCAAAACTAGTCTTCCATAGATCAATGTGATCTGGTATTGCATTTAGGATAATGGTGATATGCAGGTCAAGATCATATAAGCCAGTGGTAGCCATACCTATAATGACCGAGTACGTTGAAGCTTCATAGGAAGCTAAGAAGCAGATATGCAAAAATATGTTCTTATTCATGGAATCAAACCTGGTGAGAAATGTATTATCATAATCAAAATTATTATTTTCTTACTAGACAAGATGTCAAGCTATAACAGTGGACGAAAAGTGATATACTTGGGATACCATCTCATGAGAAGTTATACTCAAATAGATGAGGTCGCTATATAATAATATCCATGTGGAGGAACCATGGTGGACCCAGTAGCTAAAGCCATCACTCGGCAAAAACATGATGTTAATCATGTGAGTAGAAAACAAGTTTGGTTAGCAAGTTGGATCTAGTGCAAGTGGGGGTTTTGAAATTGTGAGTGCCCTAGATCTAACTATTCAGTGCTTTTGATTACCATATGGTGTACACAGTTAGCTATACATGATGTCATATTACCTTTATGTTGTATACTTTTCTCCATCGGCTATTGAAATGGTAATCTCCATAGGTTAATTGTCGTATGGAAATGTTTTAGTAGTTCTCAGTCTATAATGAGATCCTCTATATACTATTACATTAATCTTAAATATATGTTCTATGCTCTATATACATATTACATATTGGATATAGTATATGATTGACTATCTGGTGCTAGGGGATCATAAAAAATGAGACTTATTTTCATGAAGTTCTAACATGGTGATCTCTACTTGTGAGATCATGATGACTGACCCTCGAATTGAAACACCGCATTTATCTGGTGTCATTATATGTTCCTATCGATGATAATGTGAAGTGGTCTTCTGAATTGAGATCATTACCAATGTTTGTCATTTAAATACATACTTTTATTCAAGACAAATAACATGGCACAAATTTCTTGGTGAGGTAGTTTGTGTTGGGTGTGCCATTGGTGGCATGGAATTTGTTTAATGGTCAAGAAAGGATTTTTCACTTTCAAGTTACGGAAGTAATATATCTCAGGACATGTTGATATGGATAACAGTACTTTTATGAGACCATGGCCATGGTAGTCAAGGGTAAATCTGTCTAGTTAAATCAACACACTATAAATCAAGAAAAGGGAGATGAAATGAGAGTGCATCCTCCTTTATGTGATATTGGAGACAGAGAGATTATATTACACCGTGTGTGTTCGTTGGTTGGTTGTCACTACTGTGACAATCCTTATCTCTTCAGCGGACATGATGGGTTTCTAGATCCCATTCTTTCTCTGTGAATACTATTCAATGATGTCGAGATAAGGGCCTAGAGGGTCACTTACAATAGCATATTCAAGAATAGTCCATATTCAGTTAAATAGGGGTTTTGGACATAGTGGGCCCCACTACTAGGATCTGGTATTTTTCCAAGGTATAAAAATCACCAATAAAATAAATGAATTAATATTATTCGAATTTAGAATAATGAGTATAGATTTTATTTATTTATTTTATTTATGATTTTTATATAAATACATGGAAATATATTAATTGAAAAATATTAAATTATTTGAGGTTCAATTATTATTTATGGGAATGACGAGTCAAGTTAATGACTCAATTATTATCACCTAATATATTTTTAATATATTACAAGTGAGTGATTATAATATTTATGACTAAGATAAGTAGTCATAAAATGTTTTTGATAGTGCGCTAAGTATTCAGGGGGTGGGTTGGAATTTCTAGGTAATTAATTAACCACTGTAAATATAAGAGGATATGATATTTTTAGTGAATATTCATGGAACTTCTCTCTCATATACTCTCTACCAAGATCTAGAGAAAGATTCTCTAGATCTAAGGAGCTCAGATTGATCTCTATCCCAGGAGTTGCAAGTGAGGTGATGTAGCGATCGTTAGAGCATCGAAGGGTTCGTCGCAATTCTGTGCTAGCACCTAGATTATGATGAATGGAACTCCCACAGATTACTGGAAGTTCATGTTAATGATCTTGAAGAATTAGGCTTCGGATTCATAAACCAACGATCACCAATGACGAGCGGACGTCTTGCACGACTTTGAATTTAAATTAGGTATTTTATGGATTATTGTTTGTGCTTAAAACCCATCACGTGAGATCCTTGGCTTTGATTGGGCTTCTCTTCACCGATGTCAATAATTTTACGTCATTTTTCGGTGAAATTTTATTAAAACCCATTTTTTTGGGGCTTTAGATGCACGACCGGTTCCTAAAAAATATCCTCCCATTTAATAACATGGAATGTGTTTGATTGATAACTCCACAAAGAGGAAACACGAAACACATCATGAATCAATATCAATAGTGACTACAATTTAAACTGATAATCCACCTTTCTAAGATGATAAATAATATATAAATGGCCAAAAAACATTAGTTGAAACATACTCTACTAAAAAATATTGTTTTTCCAACAAAGGAGAAAATATAAGAAATACTTCATCATGAACCTCAAATAATAGTATCTAATGATGATGATTCATATACAATTTCGGATGACCCTGAGTAGTCACTAACCTCTTACAAAACCTCTTCACTTTCTCCATCATCTCTTAAAATGGGGTTAGTCTAATATAAGACCACTCCCAAACCCTACCCAGTATAGGGGAAATTAATAAGGCTACCCATTCAACACTTTAATGCGGTCAATTTTTATAAAATCCTGATAACTTATTTTATTGGAAAATTAAACTGAAGGTATGTGTTATTCACATGAACCACCAAAAGAAATAACATATGCCCAAAAAATCATCAAGAATCTTAATATCTCACCCAATATTCCCTTATATATATATTTTTTAGGTCATTCATAACTTCAATTAGGTACCCATCACCATTTAAAAAAATTTATAAAATTTTGATGTGAACTGAGGGTCCCATTTATGAATTAGTTGAACTTTATCCATCATCACATCAATAAGGATTAGTGTAGAAAAGGATATATCTCCCATATTTTCCAAGAATATGAAATATTGACAAGGCCACCCATTTAATTCTTCATGGGGTTCCATTTAAATCAAATAATGGAAATTATTGTTATAGTAATATTTGACAAAAGGTTGTTGATTTTCCCATGAAACCCCAAAATCAAGCATGTGGACCCAATGAATATCATAAAGATTCAAGATATCTTTCCCAGTCTTCACTTATTTTTATGGGTGTTATGGCATTATTATCTTCTATTCAGTACACATTACCTCTTTTAAACCTTTCAAAATCTAATATTTATATTATGTACCCTTATGAGAAATAATTTTATAGGGAACATAATTATGCTTCAAAACCTCTCAAATATAAAAGTGTTTGAGCTCTTCAACTTTCTTCATCACCTTGATTGGAAGGAAATGATAATATTTTATAAATCAACCAATAATCACCCAAATAGTATTATTCTCCCTAAAATAATGAGGAATCCTAATGAAAAATTTCATATATATCACTTCCAACACCCTTACCGGGATGGGTAATGGTTAAAATAACACAGTAGGTGTTTTGTGCTCCACCTTAATTCTCTAATAAGTACAGAATGATAATAAAAAATATGATATAGACTACCCCATCCATTGAAATGAAAAATAATGTATCGTATCATGATATATCATGTTTATACAAGGTTTTATACACCAAATAGGCTCGTATCCACTTCCCATAAACACTAACATTTGATATATCAGAATGAACAACCTACCTTAGAAAGAAAAGGTAGAAACTAGAGACAAAAACTAATTTCCTAAATTATCTCCACCCTTAAGGATTATATTAAAGATGTGGAAATTGGTTTATGTTACCAGTTCGAGCTGAATATGTTAATTAAATGATGATTCAACCTTCACATACTTTAATATCACCTTCTCACCATCAAAATCCACTCCTAATCTCATCTCAATAACTAAATTTATCTAAAAATATTCTACTATTGATTCTTTTATGTATTGGGTAAGTTAATTCATTCTCAAATCATCGATGACAACATTCCCTTTTCTAAGAGTATAAATAATATCAAAATCAAATGATTGGATATTTTCAATATCGTGTCTCTCTTGCATGTTGTGATTCCTCAAATTAAAAATCTATTCTAGGCTCCTATGAGAAAATCATACCATACACTATTCTACAAAGAGACAGTGGTTCCATGTATTTATAGCATACATCATGAAAAAAATTTCGTTTTCTTTTGTAGGATAGTGATTCTTATGTCAAAATAATTAGAAAGAGCCATAGGCCACCACCTCATATCCCTGCATCAAGACAAACTACTATCCCATTCCCAACTAATCAAATAAAAAATCATAGATTTAACATGGTACCAGAATAATTTGAATTATAGTTAAGGTAAACACCTTCTTTATTTCCACAAAATATCTCAAACATTTTTCAATACACTCACAAATTATCACCATTACTATTTTATACTACCATCATATATGCATGAATGGAGAAGTCATGACCAAAGTACCTATATTAATTACAGAATACAAAAATCTCTAAATATCAAACACATTTATAGGTTAATCACATGGAAAAATTTTACGAATCCTTTTAGGATCCAATGGGATTACCCTTCTAATATTAATTCGCCAAAAAAACATCTACTACTACATCCAAAAGTCACTTTTTGAAATATTTTTCATATAAAAATTCCTTCATGATTAGGAGGATGATATCCAAGTGATTCTTATGTACATGAATTGACTGGGACTATAATATAATATCATCCACAAGAAAAATAATTATTTTTTCTAACAACTTATGAAATATTTAGTTCATTTTCCTTAAATACAACATGATATTTGGTGTGACTGAATGGCATAACTAGAAATATAAAATTACCATACCCTCACTTAAACATTGTATTAGTTATATCCCCCTCTCGGACTCTCAACTGGTGTTTCCCAGTCATTGATTTATCTACAAAAAACATTGTGTTGAAGATGAGAGTTACCACTGATGCTCACCTCAACATTCCTAGAGTTAGTGACTAACAAAGAGGGTATAAAATAATGTTATTTTAATCATTACATTACTATATCCTTGGATCACTTAAAAATAAATGGATAACAACATAATATAAATAAACCATGTTCCAAAACAATCCCATGATGCATGGATATGTCAGAGAAAATAATTATCCTAAATAGAGTACCATGAGAGTCCTAGGAAATGAATCTATTGAATTACCCAAGCTCTATGCTAGTAGTATCTAGCTCGATCAAAAATCATTCCTTATAAACCATAAAAATATTATTTACACATATATGTGTGTATTTTATTATAAAATTTACGCTCAATATGATCATAATCAAAACCACTTATGTAGATTTGAATAATTATATGAGAGAATCACTGAAAAAATTGTTGAACAATTAAGAACCTATCATGTCAACTATCCCTGGAGCTGAACTAAGAGTAACATACCAAGTAACATATTCAATTTTATTAACATAATATGAGTAAATATATTTAAATTCTTCTTATAACTAGGTTCCCACTAATTATATATTATCATTCCCCAAATTCTAACATTTGGTGCTCAATCCCCCAGATAATTGGTATGGGTTGGTTGGGTCACAACCATTGATACCCCACCATCTAATAGGGTATAGAGCCTCATGTTGGTATCATTATATCCATTATATAACCACAACTATGCCAAAATCCTCATCCACCTCATCCTCATCATCTCATATCCATTTCCTCATTGAATCCACATATATCACACTCAATACGGTATTGAAGGACAAACATGATGGATATAAACCTCATCTCATCCCCCCATGAAGGATCCCCAAAAAATATCATATCACCATCCACCTTATCAATAATCATTTCCAAAACTAATATGGAGGGTGGGGATGGGGGGTTAGGCATCCATCAATCCTAATTAACCTAATGGTGGGGAAATCACTGAGAACATAATGAATTTGGATATTGGTTAGGATATTAAACTCAACTGGGGTGTGTAAATTAGTCACAATAAAAAAACATGTATACATATACCTATTCAAAAACCCATACAAAATGTTCCTCATAATTACAACATCATCACTATGCACTAACAATACCATACTACCGTAATGGAAAACTACCATTGTTTCCAACAACTCAGAGTGTACTCACACAACATGAGTTAAGAATTATCACACCAGATTCCCATGGAAATCATCTATAATTCCATCAAAGATTTATCGAATCGAGATGGAATTCAAGGAGATTAATAATGATTATTATTTTATGGTGAAATAGGATAAAAATAAAATCTAAAATCATTTAAAACCACTACCCTAATTTCCCCCTCCAATATGGTTCATCCCACAATGATCGATAGCTAAATATTCAATTTCAAAACCATAAAGACTATCACAAATCTTTGAACAATAGTATAGTGCACTCAACAAACCCAATTTATGATACCTTCACGAGACAACACCATTCCTTTGACAAAAACATTTGAAATTTTTAAAATAGGTTTTTGTGTGCCTATATGCACTCCTTTGGTGTTTTGGTCTAGTTGTTTCCCGCAAGTGAGCCTCTGAGGAAACATTCCCCAGAAAATAGAACAAGTTAGGGAATTGTAAAATATTTTCATCCTAGGGACCCCCACACTGAGGGCACCAAAAAGATAAGGATCATTACCTTTCCCACATCCAATCTCATGACATAGTGATGTATGTGCGGCAGTCTTGAATAAAAACACCACTTCCTTCACCCACCATCCCAAAAATGCCTCATGGACCCAGAAGGGAACAACTTATTACATAAAAAAACACATTAATAAGTACATACCTCAAAATTATTTTGTTATATTCTCTCCACCATTTGGATTTCCATCCTTTTAAAGTTAAAGGTAGGTGCTTTATTTGAATTTTTTTTGATATTGTTCCCGCATAAGCTTATCTCATTCCCATATCACATTTTTTATACATCCAAATTTTCATTGAACACACACTAAAGGGATAACCTACCCTATAAGACCATGTATTATCATTCCAATATGTGAATGGTGTTGTGTGTGAATGAATCACCCATCTCAAGAGTCACATGATCTCAACTAACCAGATGATCATGATTAAGATGGTACTTCATTCATTAAGATATGTGTAGTTTTTTTAAAATTGAACTGAATACCAATGACCTGACTATGTGATAAGAAACCACACCAATCTATTTGAGTATTTTGAAAATTTGAACATACTGAGAAGCTAACATATTTTCCTTACCCGAATTGTAATGTCCCAGCCTTGGAAAAACATTAAAGAATGTATTATCAACAACATTAAAAAACAAGGGCCAAATATAATAATCTATATTGGATTTCTAATCACTCTGATCCATTTCCATCCACTAACCAATCATCTGATTATTTTTAGTAGTCTCACAGACAAAAATATGTCAATTAAGTGATGTTTCCTTAGTCTCAACCCACTAAATCAAAGAACAAAATGTGTAGTCATACAATTATTCATACAATGCCATATTTATCATTTATTGATAATAATTATTGTATGAAAACTATAAAAATTGTGGATAACCATTTCAAGAACTGCTAAATTCCATAACACAGCCTCTAATAAAATCTTTCAATTCTTGAATCAATAACACTAACCGGATATCACATTGAGGATAATATATTTTTCTCCTTTTCAAATTGTTTACAATCCTTTATTCCAAAGAATTCAAAAAACATTGATGTTATTCTGGGGTCTATGTAAGAGACAATAGAACTTTTATCCCATTCCATTTTAGAACATCCATGACATAGATCATTGAAAAATATTCTACTATCTTCATATCCTTAATTTTATGAACTGTGACTATATATTGAGCCATTCCTAGATCATTCAAGTGGTATCATACTTTCAAAGTGTCTAAAGTGTACCTAAGATAATTTCCAAAAAAATATTATCACATTTCCTTATCAATATGAGAAATTTATATAACATATTAGTCCAGTTTTTACATTCAAAATTTACTTTTGGAAAAGTGTGTCATCTCGTAACACACTCATCCACTATAATTTTTATACCTTTCCACCCAACATAGTCCTTCATTTCCTCATATATTGTCTAGGTACCCTAGTGTATATCCCACTTTGAAGGGTGATAAGTGAAAAAAGATTCTCTCGGTAAGATGTAGGAATAATGATCTAATATTAAAAGTATGAAATTGATTCTTTATCTTCATTTCATCCCTCAATCATCTCCCCACTATTTTGAGTTGACCTCATTCTATGATATTCAATGTCTTGATATTAATCCCCAATATCTAACTAAAGGGGGGAGTGGATTCATGATTTTTAGGAATGAAATACTATGTTAAGTTTTAGAACACGGGTAATATATTTTATCCCTTATATCCTCAATTATTATAAGTCATAAGCAATGATGTAATCACCATTCATGAAAAAAAACAAAATAAATATCCATAAGCATCACAAAATCAAACATAGTCGTAATTGTTTTCCAAATCATGTAATGTTTTCATTGTGGGTCATGACTAGAGTTCTCAAATTTATTATAACATTCAACACTCTTTCTAAATATTCTAAACTTCCTTTTCAATTCCATCATGGGGGAATTGGGACGTGATATTTCAAGGAACAATAATATATAATATCAAGATAATACTATGAATATATGTATCTAAATGGATTTTTTAGTGTTAGCCAATAGATAATGAACTCAATCTTCCCAGGATCAACTAATATGCATTTCTACTGATATGGCTTGCCAAAAAATGATCTTCTTAAATCTATATCTCACATTTTTAAAATTTGGCATAATGATGATTTACAAGTAATATACTCAACATGAATTCCAATTTCATTTCATGGTTATCATACATGAGAGAGTGCAAGATGATGTTACCAAAAAATACCACAGCAAGGAATCCAAGTATCTTTGGATGATATGTTTCATCAAAACCATGGTGATTGATGGTGTGTTAGTGAGACCAAAAGGTAGAACATAGTATTCATAGAGATCATAATATTTTGAAAAATATATATTGGGTATATACTCATTTCTAACATGAATTTGGTGGTAACCCAATCAGATATTAATTTTAGAGAACCATTTGGATCCCTTTAAATAATCAAATAGTTTTTCAGTTTGAGAAATTTTTTATCAATTATTTATTTTCACTTTATTTAAATTATGAAACTCAAATAAAAAGTTAATATTATCATCCACATTAAAAAAATGAATTTCAGAAACCTAAGGAGGAATTCGTTGTATTATAAATACCTTACAATCCAAATCATCCATCAATGACTTCAACTAAAAATATATATTAGTCCCATTATATATAATGTTATAAAAAAAGGATTCATTCGTAGGATTAGGTCAGCAAAAAATTCCATTTCACATATAGGTGGTAAACCAAACAAGTCATCTGAAAAACATGAGGGTATCGAATTACTATTGAAGAAAAAAATCTATGTTCCGCTTCATCAATGGACCCTAAGGTGACTAATTCAAATTATATGAAATTTTACCAACTACAACAAGTAAATGACATATTATATATAAAATCACATACCACACCCCTTGAAATAATTGGAAAACACTTTTAGGGTAAGGGAATTTCACTTTTAGGTAATAATATTCAATTTGGTCCTTGAATTCAACCAACTAATCCATTTCCAAGAAAATATCAACATTTTCCACAACCAAAATAGTAGGTTCTAAAAAAAAGTGGTCTATTTGTGCGGTAATGGAACATGAATAATAAAAAACCCTTTTATTCACATATTTATAAATATGTGTTGTGATGCTCAAAAAAATGATGCATTATTTTCATTAACAATTTCTATTTTATCACAAATCAAGAATAAATAGATTAAGGGGGAGATATTGTGTAAAAACAAATATCAAGGTGTTTTCAAGTAGAATAATACCTTGCACCATCTGTGGGACCTGTATCATTGGTTAACAAGATTTTCCTAGATATAATAAATTATATCTCAACTCCCCATGATTAATTACTATTTCTTTATTGAGGTGGTGCTTGTTGAGGTGTTGGTGTTTTATGTAAATACATCTCACTTCCTTAATTATTAGGGTGAGTACTATTCTGATGAAATTTTCATTATTGGTCATTTAGATATTTTTTAATAGTTTAACCATCATCACCCATTAGCATCAAATTATTTTTTCAGTACCACTTGAGATTCCCCTTCTGTCTAGAGTTATGATAGTTTCAATGTAGTACCTTTCATTCCCTCTTAATTTTTTCCAATAAAAAACATTAATATTGTTCATTTGGATATTGGGATGATGAGGGAAAGAAACTGATCTGGTTGACGTGTACCATAATCCTCTGATACACTAAGAATTAATGTCCCTTATGTGTTTGTTCCATATTTTGGAGTTCCAACTTTTGTTTTGGAGGAAAATGGTTTAACATCTTCTAATGTTCCCAGTGGTAATGTTCTCTTTAAGTAGATTCTTATTAAAATGTTAGTTTAATCATTAATCTAGAATATCACCACACAAGAATGAATTTTAAAAAGCGTGATATATTCAAAATATTTTGTTTTGAGTGATTCTCTACCTCCGTATTCTAGTGAAAAATGATAACTTATTTGAAATTATATTTTTAATCTGTATTTGATAGGTTTTCTACCTTAAATTGAAATATACTTATTCTTTACCACCCTAATATTGAATGAGTATATAATTTTTTTCAAAGAAATATAAAATATGTCCCATGTGAGCCTTTGGTAGAATTTTTCTTTAACAGCCATGTCCCGCCATTTTCATTATAAATTATCAAAAATATATATGAAAATCGTTACTTTTCTTTTAGTAGAGTGAATCATGAAATGAATAAATTTTATTTATCTACCTAATCCAGGTTTCGGTTTTAATGGGTCTCGAGTCACCATAAAAGATTAGGGGAATCCACCTTTATAATTCAAGTGATATATCCACATGTGATAGTGGCTTGGATAAATTTTCATTTCCAACAGCCTCGAATACTTGTATGATACACTTAACAAGATATTCGTTCACTTATGGTTTAGGTGGATCCATATTCACAGTCACACCCTCTTGTTGGATTATAGGTCTCCGAACTAGTGGAACATTCCAATAACTTTAAATAAAAATACAAACCTATAAAAACATTGATCATTCATAATGGGTTATATTGTATATAATATATCAACAAGAAAAAACAATACAAAGAAATTTTGTGGTAAAAAGGCTGTAAATCACAATTAATAGTGAAATCCTGCTCTAAAGTCTTTCATTAATGCGTGAAATTGGACTCACATCTGGTAAAACCACGATGATGAGGTGAGGTCCTCACAACACTTAGGTGATGTCCCATATACACCAAAGGATTGAAATAAATTCTATGGTCATTAATTAATCATGCATAATGAGTTTCCCTGAAGGAAAAAATGTAATAGATAGACCACAATGATATAGAATAAACATGATACATGATTTAAAACATAATAACAATCCAATGAAAAAAACTAGAAACATAATATGATTCGTGGATGTAAAAATGACACCAATGAGTTTACATAAACAATGACCTAAAGACACCAATAAGAAAAGAAAATCTATGTGTTGTCATGGCCAATTCAAGGAAAAGATATCCCTTAACTCCAACTCTTAGCCAACAAGAATGTAGCATCATGATACTCATCTAGTAATGTATAAGAACAGTCACTTTCTTTTATCTTGCTAAAAAAGTTATCATATGCACCAAATGACATATGTTGGGGTGACTATATTGAATATGTAGTTAATCGGCCAGAGGCTTCCCATACATGCCACCAAGAAATGAATAAGATAGTTAAAGTTAAATATAATGTATAAATAGAAAATATAAAACAATTTATATATATTTACATAGATAAAAATAATTCAAAAAAACTCAAAATCCTATTGTATTCCATATCATGAATTCATTCCCTTGAAAATAAGACACCCAATTAACTTCTTATTGAAATATTCTGATGGAATAACTCATACTTTTGGGCGGTACCCATCACAGTAGTCCCAAATTTTCACATTTCAATAAATTCCCCTATGTCCAAATTGACTCCTCAAAAAAGTATAACCTAAACAAGGCCTTCACAAGTGTAGTATGAACTCAAAATATTTCATTCCAATGCCCACACTATCATAATCGTTTTATAATCAATATATCATTTTAAAAAAATTCACACATGGGGGGATACCAAAAACATTATATTCCAAATCCATTAAACATTGTTTCAAAAATATATTGTCTCATAAATATATTTATGAAAATAATTGATTTAGATAACAAAATTCTTCTAGCCATAGGAAAGTATAAATGGATATAAGTGACCTATAATAATTATTATCACATAACATTATCCAAGAATATAAATATCTATATCCCAAGTAAATAATTATGAATCACATCAATGAATGATGAAATCAATACCCCAATAATGTAGATGGAGAATGATAACAATTTTTGTTATACGTAACTTTACAATTTCATTTTAAATCACCTTAAGTGTCCTTTAATATCAATATTAATCATGGTTTTCTCCCCCAAATATCAAAGGACAAATCTCAAGATAAAATCCCATGAAAAATAGCATCATGCCCTATACCATGTCATCTTGTTCTCTACCAATCCATTTATCACTTCTTTGAATGGAAGCATCACACCTTACACTATGGTGGGGAGAATTTTCCCAATTACTTTTTATGTGAACTTGCCTAGCTGCCACTCCAACTCCTTGGTGTTTTGGTCCAGTCATTTCCTATATGTGATCCTCCCAACCACCAATACCATGAATAAGGTAGGCACAATGGAATGGTGACATCCCTATGGAATTTCCACTCATATAACAATTGTAAAAATTACGAAGATCTAGACCTTCACCATGTATGGTCTTATATCAATGTGAACAAATAAATTGAAAACACCACTTCCCTTATCCACCCTCCCACCAACACCTCTAGAACCAAAAAGGGTCAAAAAATATTACATAAAAATATATAATAATAATCATATAAAAAAACACTCGGGGTTTCATATAAAAGGCTAGAATATTTTTTTAAACAATTTTTGTTTTCTAATTTTAGACTTTCTATCACGCAATGTTTTTATGGATTCATTTCCATTTCACCTCAAAAATATCAATGATGTAATATCCCAGGTAAATAAACAATATTACTTTTTCATATTTATCCATATTTTTGAATAAAATGTTACTATTAATTTAAAGGGAACTCTATGCTTGATGGCGTACCCAATACGCAACAACGAGTTTCTTGGAAATCTTACGTTGCACTCTAATAATAAAATAATATTATTTTAGTTAACGCCTAGCTGTTGTAATGGAGGGAATGAACAGAACAAGCTACAAAATGATTATATATATTTTTCAAATATTTTTACTTTTTTCAATAAATGTTAGAAGTTTAAAATGCGAATGAATCAAATTTTAAGCGTAAGTATTCTAATATTTTTTAAAGGGTTGATTAACCACCTTTTGATGGAGAAACTCTTTTAAATACACTTTTTGACAATTTTATGTGTAATATTTGACAAAATAAAATTATTTTTAGAATTTGGACATCATAATTTACCTTGTGTAAATTTTTGGTAATTTTACGATAAAGTTCATTTTTAATGAATAAGTGAAAAATGTTGTATTTTAATTCAAAACCTCCTTTTAATCTAATTTATTTATATGATTCGATCATCTTTTCAATTGGTTTTAAAGTTAAATTAGAATATATTTTTACAATTTAATCCAATTTTTTTCATTGGAATTAATTTCACTTTGAAATTGGACTTAATCAAGTGTCAATCTTTTAATATATATTGTTTCTTAAAAACATGCTATTTATTTTGACAGTGGGAATTAATTATAAAATTAATTAATGCATATTATATGTTTTTAATTTTGTAAAATATATTTCATTTTTCAATTCGTAATTTCAAATATAGATTAAGGTAAATTTTTGGTATTTTTTTGAAAAACTTTAATTTTTGATGAATAGTGAAACCACTAAGTGGCAGTTAAAAAACTGATTTTTCATTTAAATGAAACATTAACACTTCTTCAATTTGATTTTCAAAAATCCGACATACATGGTTTTCATTAGGATGTAAAATGTGGTTCAATCAGATTAAAATAATTTTTTGATAAATAGTAACTTTTATGTTTTTTTAAACGCGATTAAAGGTAATTAGTGTAATTTAAGCTAAATATAATGTTATAATAATATAAAATGACCTTGAAACATGTCCTACACTTATTTAATGAGTCATGGACGACCAATAAAATCCATGGGTCAACTTGGGGACCCCATGGACCCACTTGGGTACGAAAATGACATTAATAACTTTTTATTTAAAGTTAAAATAAAAATGTCACAAACATGTATTATTTTAGTAAAACAATTTTAACATTGGTTTATACAAGTCACAATTTTTACTATTAATATAAATTTGAAAAAATAAAAATATTTCCTACATCATAGTTTTTTTTTATAATTTTTAGTCATTAAATTAAGTAATTTATTTATCACATCATGATGATGCAGTGATTACATCATTAATGAACGATTTAAATAAAATGAGAAGATAAAGTAAAATCTAAGACATAAACATGTTAAAAAACTATTTTATGGGTGTATTTAGAAACATTATCACCTTATCCTCGAATTATATCCTTTTGGGACCTTTAAAATTGGAAAATAATTTTATAATAAAGTTAATATTTTATAACATTCCAAGAGTGCCCCTCCTCTTCTCTTATAAAAGGTCCCCACCTCTACCTCCTTACCCACACCTCTCAATCCGTTGGTTCAGCCAAACCCTGCCAATTTCATATCTCCAAATCCCTATATTCATCATTGATGGGTCACCTTAGGCAGAAAGCTTTTCAAGAAACCCTTTTGGTTCAAACCAAAGGAAGTTTCCCATTTTAATGGTAATGTCTTCACTTGTGTTCTTTTGTCTTATTTTTCTTCTAAAACCCACTAAAATATTTTTATTCCATTATTTTGTAACAAAAACAGTATATTAAATATACTAGGATGTTGATATATGAAGGATTTGGTCTACACCTACACACACATCTGTCTATTGGTTAAAGAACATATTGTTTCTGTGGATGGCGAATTACTGCCTCACGAAACGATGATTGTTTAATATTCTTTTAATACCTTTAAAGGTGTCCATTATTATGGAACTATATTTTATATATGATATATCTGTTATTTAGGTTTTCTAGATGAGTATTTATTATATATTTAAAACATACCTTTATTCTTTTCATGTTGTGGAAATGCGATAATTTCATAAGAGGTAGTGTTGACTACCGCCCCCTCAAGTGATGTGACTCGTTCATGCAATACATGGAATGTATAAAGAATTAAATTAATAAAAATATGTGACATATATAAAATATATAAAATATATATTATACTGGAATTATAATATATATCTCTTATTTTTTTAATCCCATTAATATGACAAAGAAATGAAAGTAGCGTTCATTCGTACGTACGGCCTACCGTCTCCATGAACGGTGAATTTCATTTTTTATCTCTAAATGTTATGTAATAGTATAAAATGAATATTTATGGGATATATATTATATTTAAATCACTAATACTATTCTGGAGATGATTTACTTATAACTATATGGACAATCATTCTCAAAAAAGTTCATTTTTGACTCATGTACCAAACATCGACAAAAACGTATGATATGAGCTCACATTATTAACCAATTATTATAACATTATAATATGTGATATTAATTGAATAATAATCATTAAAGGAGTTCCTTAAGAAATTATAAAATTTACCAAAGTTTATTATTCAGTAATATAAATAAATGAACAAGACAAGTCGGACTTGAGGTAAGGGATCCTACCTCTCTATTTCTTTTTAAGTACTCTATTTTTTGTCATTTATTTTAAGATAATCTTTCTTATGTTTGGGGATGTAATTTTATATTAATAATTATGTAATTTTTATGTTCATATTATTAGATATGCTATTTGATCTCATAAATCCATTTTTGGACGTTTTTAGTGGCGTCGTTAGGCTGCTGAGTTTTCATAAGGGATTTTTCATCTCTCTTTTATTCTATTGAGATTTATGCTACATTTTCCCCTATTTACTTTTAGTGGTGTATGTACATCCCATTATTCTACTCCTTGTGTAATATACTTTCATTTATGAGTATTTACATAAATTTTTTATGGTCCTTCTTTCATGGGGTGTAGGTTTTAAAAGTTACCCAAATCGTTAAGGGAACCATTCACCTTCCTCTTTTTAAAAGACTTCTTTTTTGTTTGGTATTTTAATTTACATCTTCTTATGTGGGGATATGTCATTTTTTATTCTTTTTTATGTAAATATTATTTTCAAGTGATGAGATACCATTTTCTCTCTCATCAACTAATTTTATGAATTTTAACGTGACGTCGTCAGGATGTCTAAAACAAGGAACTAGCCATGACTCTTTTGTTCAAGATTTTTTATTTTGTGAAAAAAATGGAAGCTGAGTAGATGTGTCTACTTTGTAATCTTTGAGATGTAATTGTTATGTCCTAATTCTCTAAAATTATAAACCTAAAAAGATCCTCAATGTGAGTTATTCAATTTAATTCAATATTAAGTATGGTTTAAGGCCGGGTCCTTATAGTTGGTATCAAAGGTTGGTTTAGATATCTTTAGAGGTTAGAGTGTTCTTTAGGAATAAGTTAAAAGTTGTGAATAACCACAATGGTTATTATATTAGATAGAGTCATTGTTATTTTTGAATGTTGTAATGAGTTTGAGATAACATGGATAAGTATATATTAGTGTTTATCTTCCTCTTTAGTACATGATGATTTTGTTGATATACTCACACTGACTTTTTGGTTTTAGTAAATGAATTGATCTAGTAGCCACCAAAGTGACAATGGTTTTGAAGGAAACTGTGGTGGTTCTCTGATTAAGAGACTGGATGAAATGGGGGATTCAATGAGAAATATCATGGTTATTCTAAACCAACTATCACGAGTCATGATCAACCACTTGAACCTTGGTGAGTTCTCTAATGCATCATATACGAGAGAACCAACTCGATGTTGATGTTCTGGTGATAATTATAAAGGTAACCATTAGGGTTTATATGATCCTTACTTTTGAGGTAATTATGGGTTACTATATGTTATAATGTAAAATGAATGTCTTGAGATAAACTTGAGGTTAAAATATGTTATGATTATTTTTGAAGATTTTATCTCGTTTTGGGGAATGTTTTAAGAATTATATAGTTTTGGAATAAGGAAAACACACAGACCATGTGACAACCCGTCGCGTCGGACAAAGCTTTGGGAATCAAACCCACAACCAAAGTGCCATTGGTATTTATCGCCTACCACTGGACTATGTGAAGTCCCTGGTTAGTATGACTTATTATTTTTAGTTAGATGATTTTATGAATCAAGAATAAGTTGATTTTGGGTTATCTAGGAAAATATTGACCTATCATGGTGGATATATGATTAGGTTAATTACTTTTCAATATGAGACATTAAGAGAAACTTTTGTTATTTGAAGATAAATGTTAATTTGTACCTTGGAAGACTATGTGATTAAATCCTTCAAATATTTGGGTTTCAATATTAGTTTTTTTTACATTGAATAATTTTATGGACAAATTTTTTATCGAATGGTCTTTGTTGAACTTTGGGTTTTGCTGGACAAATTTTGGAGATTAAGAGTAGATTTTATATTTATAAAGGATTATCCTTTTGTGGATTATCTGATATTGTTCTAACAATTTTGTTTTTGGTTAAGGTCTAAATACATGGGAAATATATAGTTCTCTTTTTAGGATTAGGTGATTCTATAAAATTTGATTATAGCTCTCTTAATGTGAACAAGTCATCCTAAATACTCGACTTTTGGAGAAAATATGACATTGTGTAAGAAATATAGTAGGAGATGAGATTCTAAAAGACATGTAAGTATGTTTCCTTATGATTTAATAAAGCTCATAAATAAATTCCTCAATGAAAAGTAACTTAAAAACAAAAAAAATTTCTGTGAACTTTTCCTACTGGGGAATCAAATACCGTTTAACCCATCACCAGTTTGTGATTTTCGGGTGATTAACTTTCTCCTAAATATGTTTTCTATCACTCTCCCTCAGATCATGAACCTTTGTATTTTCTTCCATATCCATGTTTTCCTACATGGAATCCTAGTATGAGTTAACTCAGGTGACCTTTTCACTTCCCTTTCATTCTTTTAAAGTGACCGTTTAATTTATTCCTTTTCCGATGTTGGGCTTTCAATGAAGTTTCCAAGACCAATTTTAAAATTGTGAGGACGCAATTCCCAAAAGGGGGGAAGGATGTAACATCCCAGGTAAATAAACAATATTACGTTTTCATATTTATCTGTATTTTGTAATAAATTGTTAATATTAATTTAAATGGAATGCTATGCTAGATGGCGTACCCAATAAACAACAACGAGTTTCTTGAAAATCTTACGTCGCACTCTAATAATAAAATAATATTATTTTAGTTAATGCCTAGCCATTGTAATGACAGGAATGAACATAACTAACTAAAATAAGATTATATATGTTTGTCAAATATTTATACTTTTATCTAATAAATGTTAGATGCTTAAAATGCGAATGAATCCAATTTTAAGCGTAAATATTCTAATGTTATTTAAAAGGTCGATTAACCGCCTTTTGATGGAGAACATCTTTTAAATACACTTTTTGACAATTTTATGTGTTATATTTGACAAAATAAAATTCTTTTTAGAATCGGGACATCAAAATTTACTTCGTGTAAATTTTTGGTATTTTTACGATAAAATTCATTTTTAAAGAATAAGTGAAAAATGCTGTATTTTTCTTTAAAACCACTTTTTAATATAATTTATTTATATGATTAGATCATCTTCTGAGTTGGTTTTAAAGTGAAATTAGAATATATTTTTACCATTTAATCCAATGGTTGTCATTTGAATTAATTTCACTTTGAAATTGGACTTAAACTAGTGTCAATCTTGTAATAGATATTGTTTCTTGAAAACACGCTATTTGTTTTGACAGTGGGAATTAATTATTAAATTAATTAATGCAACTTATATGTTTTGATTTTTTTTAAAATAGACATCATTTTTGAATTCGGAATATAAAATTTATCGTAGGGTGATATTTTGGTATTTTTCTGAAAAACTTCGATTTTTTGATGAATAGTGAAACCACTAAGTGGCAGTTAAAATACTCATTTTTCATTTAAATGAAACTGTACCACTTCTGTGATTTTATTTTCAAAAATACAACATACATGGTTGTCATTAGGATGTAAAATGTGGTTCAATGGGATTAAAATAATTTTTTGGTGAATAGTAACTTTTAAGTTTTATTAATCGCGATTAAAGGTAATTATTGTAATTTAAGGTAAAGATAATGTTATAATTATATGAAATGACCTTGAAACATGTAATACCCTTATTGGATGAGTTATGGATGACCCAGACAATCCATGGGTCAACTTGGGTACCCCATGGAGCCACTTGGGTAAGAAAATGACATTACTAACTTTTTATTTAAAGTTAAAATAAAAATGTCACAAACATGTATTGTTTTACTAAAACAATTTTTACATTGGGTTATACAAGTCGCATTTTTTACTATAAATATTCACTGGAAAGATAAAAAGATTTCTGACATCATTGTATTTTTTTAATTTTTAGACATTAAATTAATTTATTTATTTATGACATCATGATGATGCAGTGATTACCTCATTAATGAATTGATTAAATAAAATGATAAGATAAGGTAAAATATAAGACATAAACTTGTCAAAATAATATTGGATGGATGTATTTCTAAACCTTATCACCTTATCCTCGAATTATATCATTTTGGGACCTTTAAAATCCAAAAATCATTTTATAATAAAGTAATATTTTATAACATTCCAAGAGTGCCCCTCCTCTTCTCTTATAAAAGGCCCCCACCTCTACCTCCTTACCCACACCTCTAAAGCCATTGGATCGGCATTACCCTACCCATTTCCTCTCTCTGCATCCCTCTCTTCATCATTGAGGCCTCACCTTAGGCAGAAAGCTCTTCAAGAAACCCTTTTGGTTCAAACTAAAGGGATTTACCCGATTTAATGGCAATGTCTTCACTTGTGTTATTTTGTTTTATTTTGCTTCTCCAACCCCCTAAACTATTTTTATTCCATTATTTTGTAACAAAAACAGTATCTTCAATATACTGGAATTTTTTTAAAAGAATTATTAGAGCTAAAATTACACACACATCCATCTAATGGTTAAAGAACATACTGTTTCTGTAGATGGCGAATTACTGCCTCACGAAACAATGATTGTTCAATATTCTTTTAACACCTTTAAAGGTGGACATTATGATGTAACTGTATTTTATATATGATATATATGGTATTTATGTTTTCTATATGATTCTGTATTTTATTTTTAAAACATACATTTATTCTTTGCATGTTGTGCAAATTCGATAATTTCATAAGAGTAAGTGTGGACTACAGCCCCCTCAAGTGATGTGACTCATTCATGCAATACATAGAATGTATAGAGAATGAAATTAATGAACATATGTGACATATATAACATATATATTATACTGGAATTATAATATATATATATCTCATTGATAGAGCAAATATTTTCAATTAATTTATATTGAATATCATTGTTTTAAACCCACAAAATTGTTCCTCTAAGATGAATTGTTTCATTTTTATGATAATGGTGTTATTTTGAGCTGAATAGTAAAAATTGGCCATTTTAGATTTTTAACATTTTTAAATTATTTCGGTAGTTTGGCCATAACATTATCTACACTGATCCAAATTACAAAATTCTTTCTTTTCCAGATTCTACACATCCAGGGCTTCATTTAATATATGTGGACCTAAATCTGAATCGGCCATATTGAAGCTCAATAGAAGCTCACAGGTTTGCTCAAGAAAACTGTTTTCAGTTTTGCCTAGTTTTGATGTGGGATCTATAAATCATCCACTGTGGGCCCAAATCTTTTGAAATTAGGTGGGTGGACGTGCAAAGCGTTTTGGAGCATCTTTAATGCAGGAAGCACCGAGGGAATTGGCCGTTTATGGGGTCATTAACTCACCCTAATCCGGAGGATTTCGTTTTGGAGAGTCTGACTGGACAGAATACATGCTCATAGTAAAACGGTCATAACTCTCGGAATACATGTCCAAATCCGCTGAGATTTTGAGTAGACACGTACAAGGGAATTATGAACAACATTGAAGAAGGGATAAACGCTTTAAGATGTCATTTAATGGGGATACAACGCGTCGACATTCGGGGGAAGCATTCTGGCTATAAAAGGAGGAGAGCTCCACCCTCTCAAGGCATCCATTCTCCATCCCATTCCTTCTGGGACACCAAGAAGGAGAAATTTTCAGATTTCTCTTTTATTTATTTTCTTTTTTTATAGTTTTGTAATGCCTTCTTCTTCCCCATTCAACTCAATTACCCTTACCATGGTGGGGTAAACTTTTGGAGTGATTGGAGGAGGGTTGGTTTTCTACATTGTAATGCTTGAGTTCTTGGACGCAATTGAATAAATTTCTTTCTTCTTCAAAGTTGTTTTCAATTTCTTATAGATGATTTTATTATCAAGTTCGATCATTCTTGAATATTAATTCCGTTATTTATTTTTGCCTTGGTAAAATAATCAATATCTCCCTCCACTAATTTCTGGTTTATATACGATGGAATAAACCAGGAATTAGTGGTGAAGTACTCGACGATCGTCAGTACGTGTAAAAGGTGTAGTGAATGTTCTTGATTGTTTGGGATAAAAAAACCCGATCGGGAATTGCCCATTTCAATTAAGGATATTCAATACAACTATTTTACACATGGAAGGAGAGTTGACCAAACCAAGATCTTGGTAAGGTTTTCTCTCACAATAATAATTTCACCAAGGAAGTGAGAGGAAACTATTGTGGAAACTCACTTTAATCAACTAAGAAGAAGTGGTTTGATTTAAATTGAACAAGGATAGTATTATAATTAAGAAACCGACCCCGAACTAATCACCATTTTAATTTCATAGTTTTTCAATCATTTGAATTTCAAATTTCCTTTCACAACATTTTACCCCCGTTTTAAAGTGACAACCTGTTTTGTGTGCACTCCTCTTCGGGAGACATCCTAGGTCAACCACATTACTACATTTTAACTTAGGAAATAATTGTTTTGCCACTCCCTACGATAGGCGTGCGTCAAACATGGCGCTGTTTCCGGGGAGGTAGTGCGACAATTTATTTGTAATGATTTCACTTTTTCAAATTTAATTTTTATTAAAAAAAATCTTTTACCATGTTGTTTTCAAATGATTATTTTTTTAATTCATGGAACAATTACCTACCAGTTCAAGAGCCAATTATTGAATCACCTTGGTCTATAGAGTATAAAGTTTCTTTCTTGGCTAAACAAATTCAGGGAGCTCGAATCCAAATCGTAACCGAGGATGAATTCAAGGATCTCATTGAAAACCTTAAAGAGAACCTCGAATACCCAGTGTTGGAGGGATTGGCCAGAGAATTAATTGAACTTCAGGAGTATTTTCTGGAATTTTATCAAGACATAATCAAAGTAAAACACCAAGAAGAAGATGTTCACAAAGATATTGAATCCCAATTTGAAAGAATTAGTCAAACAGTTCAAAACCTAGAGGCCTCAGTACAGTGGATTGTGGAACAAGTACATGCATCCCAGTATCAACAACAAATGGAGTCCGAACATGAACCAGAACCAGAAAAATCGATGGAAGAAGTATCCCCAGAAATCCTTCAAGTTGAAGAACCCATGGAATCATTGATGAAATTAAAAGAAGATCCATCGAAACCATCTCAATCAATGTTGGATGAGATTGATGAAGAAGATTTAGCAATTGAAATACATATGGGAGATCAAAAAGATCTGGATAACTTCTGGAATGAGTGTGAGGAACTTCTTGATCCAACTATTCCTCATAATGTAGATGATTCAACAACATTGAAGGAAGAAACCGACAAATCAGTGAAATTTGAAGAGAAGATAGAGGAGTCTGACGGCCTACCTCTATCTAGGGAAATTCAACTTCAAGAAGCACCTCCCATTGAAGAACCAATTGAAGCCAAACAAGATCAGGGAGTCAATCTTTTTATAAACTCATTATCTTTTGATTTTGTTGAAACTAAATTGAGTATTACCACCCCTTGTTTTAATTTTTCAGATTCATCCAACACTTGTATTTCCTTGGAGGGAGAATATGCACCTGAAGAGAAACATCTAGAGCTCCCCAAACCTGTTGACCATTTAATGGAGGGAGTACAAGAGAAGATCAAAGTGGATTTTCTGGTGGAAAATGAGACACAAGATACTTACTTTGAAAGGGAAGAATTTGATATTGATTCTTCGTGCTTTAATTTTGTTCAAATAGAATTAAACTCTGACATTCCCTTTGATTTTTCCCAGATGTATCATACCTTCATCAACCACTGGAGAGTAAAGATGATGTTGTTCATGCGGAACCCAAGAAGGAGGAGGCTCTGTACTTCATCCTACCCCCACTATGCACGGTGTACCACATTGAGAAGGGGGTGGATCTGGTGTACTCTATCTATGGAGTCCTCCTCAACAAGAACAATGAAATGAAAGCTGGGAAGAGCCACATGTTGTGGTTCAAATCAAAGAAACCTCATCCACCATCATATTGGGGATAACCGATTAGAACTGCCCCTCTGGAGGCAGTCAAAACCCAGGGCCCACTTGGGGGATTAAACCAAGTTTTATCCTTCTATTCTCATCCTATTTCTATTTTTATTTCTTTCAATAAATATCTTATGTTTTATTTTGTTCTTTTATTTTTAGGTTTTCAGAGTGCAACACTTGGAAGCTTAACTCAATGTTGCACTAAGAATAAATCAGGTTGTACCTCTCTTTCACACTTTCTTGATGTTGTGATTAATTTGAAAATTGGATTACATGTTAAATCCACTTGAATGCATAGAGTACACTGCATCATTTATGTGTGGGGGAGGGAACCATTGTAGTATAGGATTTTAACTTGATGTTTGTTTTCAAAATAAACAAAATAAAAAAAGTGTCTGTTTTCAAACTTTTGTGTGTGTTTTTTTTTCAATTTTTGGTGGAACTTTTGAGATGAAATGATAATCAATACCATTTTTGAAACCCATGTCAATGAGTGAACCAGTCTATTTCATGAAACTGATCTTAAATGAATGCTGAAATAACTTTGTTTCAAGTTCAAATCTTTTGGAAATTCATGAAAAGTACACTGATTTTTGAATCTCATGCCATATTTCACTATCTATATCTTTGAAATAACTTTCCTGTGAGGTTTCTGAACTATTTTTGTCATATTCTTTTCAATCACCTCATTTATTGAGAGAACTAGACCATGCTTGCTTTAACCAGATTTGATTTATTCCTTTCAAAACTTGAGGGTTGGGGTACGTGTGTTTTAAATGATTGAGGCATTTATTTTGTTTGAAGCCCCCTTTTCAAAATAATCCTTTTCATTATGGACCACCTTTACATTTATCCTTCATTGTAGCCCCTAGTATCCATGAATTGCCTGTTAGGTTAGCCACATTACAAGCCAATTTTCCCTATCATACCTGCTCTTGAAGTAAAATTGCATGATCTAGTTGAACATAAGTGTGGGGGAAGATGTCTTGTGGTGTAACACCTCATTTGGTTATACTTTGGGTAGAAAATAAATTGTGGAAGAGATGTGTGTGATGCTGAAAAAGTATTCTGTTGAAAGTTGTGCCTTTTCTGGAGCTTTTATGAGAAGAGAAGTTGTGCCTTTCTGGAGCTTCCAAAAGAGAAGTTGTGCCTTTCTGGAGCTTCCAAAAGAAAGTTGTGCCTATCTGGAGCTTTAAAAAAAATTATGTTTGAAAAGATTGAAATGTTTGCTGCTAAGCTGATTGAATGATGATGGAGCCTATTTTCAAAAAAGGGGAAGTGAAGGAGACCATATTTGAGTGAAAACTAGAATCTTGCAATTTTGCTTCAATAAGAGCCAAGCCTTCATTTTTCGGCCTCAGAACTTTTAACATATAAATCCTACCAACCGGAAGCCACAGAACAAAACTGAAAAGTCCTCATGAGAAACAAATGTCCTTGACTCACATCGGGTGTAGAAGTAGGACTTTATCAAACCTATGGTGACTCTTGTGTGTGTTTGGATGAGAAAAGCCTTGTTCATCCTTTACATTTGTGAGATGAGAGAACATTCATGTGAGGTAGGTGTTTTGTGTGAATGGGATAAGAAATGAAGTGGAAATATATTAAAATCTTAAATGGAGAACTTGAAATAACAGTTTTTGATGAGGCATGATATCTTTTTGTTTCTTGAAATTGATTTGGCTGATCTCATTGATATGTGTTTTGATTTTGATTTGATTTGATTTTTACTTGTCCAGGAGTCCAAGTGCTAAGTATGGGGGAATTGATAGAGAAAATATTTTCAATTAATTTATATTGAATATCATTGTTTTAAACCCACAAAATTGTTCCTCTAAGATTAATTGTTTCATTTTTATGATAATGGTGTTATTTTGAGCTGAATAGTAAAAATTGGCCATTTTGGATTTTTAACAGTTTTAAAGTATTTCGGTAGTTTGGCCATAACATTATCTACACTGATCCAAATTACAAAATTCTTTCTTTTCCAGATTCTACACATCCAGGGATTCATTTAATATATTTGGACCAAAATCTGAATCGGCCATACTAAAGCTGAAAAGAAGCTCACAAGTTTTCTCAAGAAAACTGTTTTCAGTTCTGCCTAGTTTTGATGTGGGATCCTTAAATCATCCACTGTGGGCCCAAAGATTTTAAAATTCGGTGGGTGGATGTGCAAGGAGTTTTGGAGCATCTTTAATTAAGGAATAACCGAGTGAATTGGCCGTTTATGGGGTCATTAACTCACCCTAATCCGGAGGATTTAGTTTTGGAGAGTCTGACTGGACAGAATAAATGCTCATAGTAAAACGATCATAACTCTCGGAATACATGTCCAAATCCGCTGATCTTTTGAGGAGACACGGCCAAGGGAATTATGAACAACATTTAAGAATGGCTCAACGCGGGAAGATGTCATTTAAAGGGGCTAAAACGCGTCGACATTCGGGGGAAGCATTCTGGCTATAAAAGGAGGAGAGCACCACCCTCTCAAGGCATCCATTCTCCATCCCATTCCTTCTGGGACACCAAGAAGGAGAAGTTTTCAGATTTCTATTTTATTTATTTTCTTTTTTTATAGTTTTGTAATGCCTTCTTCTTCCCCATTCAACTCGATTACCCTTACCATGGTGGGGTAAACTTTTGGAGTGATTGGAGAAGGGTTGGTTTTCTACATTGTAATGCTTGAGTTCTTAGACGTAATTGAATAAATTTCCTTCTTGTTCAAAATTATTTTCAATTTCTTATAGCGGATTTTATTATCAAGTTCGATCGTTCTTGAATATTAATTCCGTTATTTATTTTTTCCTTGGTAAAATAATCAATATCTCCCTCCACTAATTTCTGGTTTATATACGATGGAATAAACCAGGAATTAGTGGTGAAGTACTCGACGATCGTCAGTACGTGTAAAAGGTGTAGTGAATGTTCTTGATTTTTTGGGATAAATAAAACCTGATCGTAAATTACCCATTTCAATTAAGGATATTCAATACAACTATTTTACACATGGAAGGAGAGTTGACCAAACCAAGATCTTGGTAAAGTTTTCTCTCACAATAATAATTTCACCAAGGAAGTGAGAGGAAACGATTGTGGAAACTCACTTAAATCAACTAATAAGAAGAGGTTTGAATTAAATTGAACAAGGATAGCATTATAATTAGGAAACTGACCCCGACCTAATCACCATTTTAATTTCATATTTTTTCAATCATTTGAATTTCAAATTTCCTTTCACAACATTTTACCCCCGTTTTAAAGTGACAACCCGTTTTGTGTGCACTCCTCTTCGTGAGACATCCTAGGTCAACCACATTACTACATTTTAACTTGGGAAATAATTGTTTTTCCACTCCCTACGACAGGCGTGTGTCACTCATTTATTTTTAATTCCATTAATATGACAAAGAAATGAAAGTAGCGTTCATGCGTACGTACGGCCTACCGTCTCCATGAATGGTGAATTTCCATTCTTTTTATCTCCAAATGTTATGGAATAGTATAGAATGAATATATACTTGATATATATTATATTTAAATCACTAATACTATTCTGGAGATGATTTACTTATAACTACATGGAAAATCACTCTCAAACAAGTTCTTTTTTGACTCATGTACCAAACATCGACAAAAACGTCTGATATGAACTCACATTATTAACCAATTATTATAAAATTATAATATGTGATATGAACAGAATAATAATATTTAAAGTATGTCCTTAAGAAATTATAAAGTGACCAAAGTTTATTATTCATGAATATAAATAAATGAACAAGACAAGTCGGAATTGAGGTAAGGGATCCTACCTCTCTCTTTCTTTTTATGTACTCTCTTTTATGTCATTTAATTGATGCTCATATTTATTTTGTTTGGGGATGTTCTTTTATATTAATAATTATGTACTTTTTATGTTAATATTATGAGATACCATATTTGATCTCATAAATCCATTTTTGGATATTGTAAGTGGCGCTGTTAGGCTGCCGAGTTTTCGTAAGGGATTTTTCATCTCACTTTAATTCTAGTGAGATTCATGCTACATTTTCCGCAATTTATTTTGAGTGGTGTATGTACATCCCATTATTCTACTCATTGTGTAATATACATTCATTTATGAGTAATTACATCAATTTTGTGTGGTCATTCTTTCATGTGGTGTACGCTTCGAAAGTTACCCAAATCAGTAAGGGAACTTTTCACCCTCCTCTTTTTAAAACACTTATTTTTGTTTGGTCTTTTAATTTACATCTTCTTATGTGGGTATATGTTCTTTTGTATCCTTATTGAGGTAAATTTTATGTCCAAGTGATGAAATACCATTTTCTCTCTCAGTAACTAAGTTTATGAATTTTAATGTGACATCGTTAGGCTGTCGAATTTTTTCAAAGGAACTTCTTAACTCAACTTAAATCCTATGGGTTAAACTTGTACTCCTTGAACATGTCATGCTATGAATATGTGTGGATGACTCTAATTATTTTAAACTTAATATCCACTTATATTGGGTGTATTTATATTTGTCACACATAAATTATTTAATTGATTTATCCTTATTCTAAGGATACCGTCTTTCTATGGGACTTTGTCTCAATATCCTTTCATTGAGGCATATTTTGTTTTATACACAAATTTCTTTTTTACGGTGTATAAACCCCCTTTAACATTTACTTTTATTCAAAAGGAATCTTTTCTATACGAAGCATTTTACTAAATGACAAAAATTATGTTTCTTTTTAACATATGCGGTAACAATGACCCTTCCGTCACCGCGAGTATTATTTGATCCTTGGCTTCCTCAAAAAGTCATAATGTTTTTAAAAGAAAATAAATACAATATACTATTTTATGTACTTTGGTATTGAAAATGGTTTTGATAATGGTTTTGTTATGGAAATTTATTTAAGTGATATATTGTTATGGAAATACTAGGAATGGTGGTTACGTTATAACCTCTAATTCATAGGGTATGAAAGTCAGTCGTAAGGCTATTCCATTTAGTATGTGTGGAAGTCGACCGTATGGTTATTCCATTTAAGTATGTTTATGTCCCTAGTTACCTTTATATTTTATGTGATCTTTATATGGGATTTATGGTAATATTTTGGTTACAAAAGGGTAAGTAATGCTCTTTTATTCAGTGAAGAGTATTTACTACTTCATAAAGGTGAAAAGTATTACTTTGATAAAGTATTATTGGTTTACTTATTGTTTTGAAAAACTAACAATTTTACTTCTTTGTGTAACCCTTACTGAGATTTTTATGCTCATCCCAGGTTTTTTTGAAATGTTTTTCACAGGAAAAAAAGTTGAATAGGGTCAAGGATGGGATCAAGGAAATGTCAGGCTGTCTAAAACAAGGAAATAGACATGAATCTTTTGTTCAAAAGTTTTTATTTTGTGAAAAAGTGGAAGCTGAGTAGATGTGTCTACTTTTTAATATTTTAGATGTAATAGTTATGTTCTAATTATCTAAAACTGTAAACCTGAAATATCCTCAATGTGAGTTATTCAATTTAATTCAAGATTTAGTAAGTTTTATGGCTGGGTCCTTATAAAAGCTAAACAAATCCAATATGATTTGTATTCCATAATACATTTAAACACTAAAATTTGACACAAATAGAATTTAAATTAACATAATGAATGAGGAATATATATATATATATATATATATATCATAAAAATACACCATGCTTAAATATTTTCTTATCTATTAGGAAAATCTCAACAATGAATTAATAATGGATCTAAACTCCACAAAATAAATTATTAAATGATCATTCTCATCAAAATAAATTTATAAATTCTTATTTTAAAAGCACAAACTTGCCCAAAACTATGTTCAAAATAATTATTCATTTATAATATAAAATTTAATGCAATTTTCCTCTTCTACCAACAATGTTAAGTCATGCATTACTATCAATTCCATTTATGATTTACCTCATCAAGAGTGAATTCAAATCATCAATCAAGATTGTTAGATATTGATTTTTTTATAAATCTAAAGTATTATAACTAAATCCATAACCTTAAATTTTTTATACTAATACATTTAGAAATTAAATTAAAAAATCATGAGTAATTTTTCATTTATTTTCAAATTTCATTGAGGCACAAGTTGGTCAGATAATTAGGAGAAAAATGGATTTCATAGGCTTGAAAAAATGGGATAAAATTATTAAAGATCAATTCAAGTGATTCATGTAAATCTTAATGAAATGGGATCTTTCTTCAAATTCCCTTCAAAATAAATCATTCTCACCTCATTATTCTCCTCTAGAGTAAGGTGTATGTTTAAACATGAAAAAATGGTGACAAAAATACTATTTAAAATTAGAATGATTCCACTTTTTATTTAGTGGAATACTTTAAAGGACTAGTTTCAAATCCTTGTAAGTAAAAAAACTATTATCACAATCCCCACTATCAATCTCTTATAAACCAGAATGGTAATAGTCAATATAATAATGGAGAGGTGCTTCTAGCAGTTGGTTTATCCTGGGTATCCCACATGATCCCCTTTTCCTATTTTCATTTATTTTATTAGATTCCATTTAATTAAATTTTTATAAATATAGATTTATCAATATAAACTCAATGATGAATAGTTTTTATCCTTTATTCTTGTATAATTTTAAGAACAACCCCACTTTTAATTTTCATATAATAATTCCTATATCATTAGGAAATCGTGAAACCCACCCTTTTTAAGATCAAATCAATCATTGAGAAATTATACTCAATGAGTTAGGGTGTGAAGGATATATTGGAATGAAGTGTGGATTTATATTATGTCACTACATTGTTTTAATGGATTCAACTATGATTAGATATAGGTTTGAGACATAGGTTTAAATTTGATAAACAATCATCCATCAATATAGTTAAATAGTTATCAAAATAAAAAATATACATGTATTGATAAGAATGAAATGAAAAAAAATTAGTCGTAGAATTCATCTACATCTTTGTCTATAAATATGGTAAAATGAAAAAAACTTTATATAGTCATAAAGCCCTCTCAAAATGGTAATTAAAAATATTTCTGATAATCAATTCATTTCTTAAACATTATCAATTAAAATAATAAATTAAATATTTTTATGAATCAAATACAATATTTAAAATAATATAAGAAATCAATTTTGGATAACATTAAATTGCGATAAAAATTTAACCTTCACATATGACCACAACTATATTTTTTAATTATGGGGTTGATAAATTAAAAAAATTCAAAAATTAATAAAACATTCCTTTGAAATGGTATCTCTTAGGTTAGATAAAAAGGTAAAAATTCCACATGAATATATCCAATGGTTCTAACACACACATAAACTAAACAAGGCCTTAATGTTTAGTTATTTTGGGGGATGTTCATAAAATTTTTTGATTATATATATTGTAATAAAGACTAAATAAATAAATATAAATTATACCCTACTAATAAATCATAATTTTCATAACCCTTGAATGTGTTTATTTAAATTGGAGTTCATTATATTTTGGTTCTTCAAAAAAAAATTTAATGTAATACTTCTTTATCTCTTCATGGATTTGAAATCCATGAGGTATAAAAAACAAAAATCACTAGTAAAGTAGAAGGCTCCTTGCTATAATGTTCAAAAAAATGAGAAAATTTTAACCAGTCACAATGAATAATCCTAAAACTAAAATTAATAATAATTCATAAAAAATACTAAAAAATCAAGTTTCCTATAAAACATTATTTATTTTATTTATTTAAGTTAGATAATTTAATTGGGCATCATGTAATTTTATGAGGATACAATTTCACGCTGACTAATATTAAAAATGATTCAAAATGTTACTCTTTGAGCCAAGATTGTTTTGAAAGAAAGTTTGTGGATAAATTTAAGGACTCATCCTAGTAATCAAAATATTTTATAATTTTATAGTATTCCTCCAAAAATATATATTCCATTTTGTGCTTAATTTTATGACTGGTCTATGAATTTCAACAATTTGATCCACATATTCATGTATTAGAGTTTCTTATTTTTCTAATATAATTGTAGTTTTAAAAAATTATTCCACTTTAGTGGGTGTCTGAGATTCATTTTCATATAAAATTTTTTGTAAGCTAAATGTTGGTCTCCTCCACCCCTTTATTAATCTATTTATTATTCCTATAATTATGGTAAAAAAAATTTGAATTTCCGAAAACTATTCACTATTTTTGGTGTTGGAGGTTTTCCTTGAATGATAATTATAGGAATCTCAGAAAACATATCTCCAAACACTTCATCTCTCTATATTTCTATAAGTGTTGTGAGTAGTCTAAAAATTTATGCCACCTTAAATTCACGTTCACATAATGGAGGGTATTCCTATTCAAACCATTTAGTATATTTATTATAGTCAAGATCCTACTCCAATTCTTGTTTTGAAACATCTTTAAAGTTAGTTTAAGTGTTTTATTAGGAATAAATCTTCCTCTTTTATCATTAATGATATCCATCATGGTCTTCTCTAATACTTCTTATATGTTCTTTAGAGTGTCCCATCCATCTTAACCTTTTAGAATTCTTGTGAATTCAAATCATATTTACTCATTTTAATCCTCCAATATTTTGAATTACATAATGTGTATGATAAATTCAGTATTGATTCACAGTTGTTCAACTTAAAATATTATAGTTTTTTCTCCCTCATAATTACAGAAATCCTCCTCTATCAATATATCTTATTGAAACAATTTATATTCCCGGATTTTTATAGAAATATAATTATTATAAAAAAGATATTATTAAATATTTGTGGGTTATTTCTCCCCCAAAAGTTAAAAAAATACACTATTAATCTTCATTTATTTCTTCATATCAAGTTTGGTTATTTGTACAACACTGGTTTTCTCTCTTGGATACCATATCATTAATGAAATCCATCATGTTGTGTGCCTCTTTTTATTACATATGTAAGAGGGATAAATATTCATCTTCTTGTTTTTTTTGAATAGGGTGGTTCTTGGCCCAAAATAAAAGGCAAAATTATTATAAATAAAGAGGATACAATATTCTAAAAGAAGGAAACATATTAAAATATTTGTTATAAAATGGAAGTAGATCAGTAGGATGATCATCAAGCCAGGTAAAATCTTGATTAACCCCCTTCTTCTGAAGGCCATCAGAAACCGTGTTAGATACCTAATATATATATATATGAGTGATGATGTAGTTGATGTCAATAAGAGTGAGATGAATCCCATCCAACGGGTGGTGACCGGCCACACAAGATGTATCACACTATTCCAAATTTCAAGCACAATGATGTTCGAGCCACTCTAAATCCAAAAGTTTCTCCAACCATGTTGTTTGGAAAAATAAATGAAATGAATCACACTTATCATTTCAGTTTCTAGGGAAGAGGAAATTCCATAACTACCATAAAAGTAACCAAGGATCTGACCAGCATGATTCCTAAAGATTTCACCATAACCCGCAGGGCCCAGATTTTCTTTGGAATTACCATCCACATTAACAATAACCCAACCAGGGAGAGGGTAATTCAAACATACTTCCAAAGTGTGGAGAGGCTGAAAGTAATTTCCATCAATATAGAGTCGTCGCATAGTAAAAAAATCCATGCACCATATTGGTGTAGTGTCCCTTTTGGATTGAAATAGATTCACATATGGAAATGAAAATCTTCATTCCCCCTACATCATTACTTAATTAGAATTTATTTTGAATAAGATCATTTCTATCACACCAGATCAAATGGTGAACCTCCATGATAGCAATAAGGAAAATGTTTTTAATCTGCAGAGAATTATCCATATCCGTATATCACTTTAACTATGATTTGATAGATTCATGTGTCAAAAAATTAATGTTAAAAATGTTAAAAATATACTTCTAAATAGTTGAAGTAGTGGCCTAAGAAATAAGGAGATGATTTTCATCTTCTCTTTGTTGGTTACAAAGACTACATTTAGAACAGAAATTAATACCATATAATTAAAGGCGGTCCTCGGTGGGGAACATATTGTGAGAAAGTCACCATATGAGAGTAAATCATTAATGTTTTATCCAAGGATTTTCAAAGAGATTTATCGAGACAAAGTCACTTTTAAAGTTAAAACAATAGTGGTTGTAATAGTTTTTAAAATTAAGCATGCCATTCTAAGAGGGTTACCAGACTATGAATTCATCGATGATAGTGAAAGTATAATTTATTAAGGACATTCATGATGGTGTCAGGAAGATGATCATTTTGGGAGTATAGTACATCTCTGATAGAGAGGTTGGTGTTCTCAGAATGTTGGTCAAGATCAATTCTGGAGATTAAAGTAGTTTCAGTCCATATATGCAACAAATAATTAATTGAGTAGTCTCAAGATACCATCAATCTAGAGTTATTTATAACAGAAGAAAATATTGTCTTATAGATGGATAGATATGGGAGGAAATAAAATTTGAGTTTCCTTTCATGAGTTTTTCAAGAAATATATTTTTAAGGAAGATAGTTGATTTTGATTTATTATGTTGTATATCCTGAGTGATCCTGACTTGAATAGCCTCTTTAAAGTGTTTAATATTTTGAATTCCAATGATGCCTTTATCAATGGGATTGCAACAAGTTAACCAAGGTATGGTGGAAAGCTTCATTTCAATCATGCTACCTGACCAATAAAAAAATTATAGTGGTATTTTATTAATAAGACCTGCTGTCCAATTGTAGACCAAGATAGAGTAAATCATTTTAGATACAATAAAATATTTAACGAGATAGATTCTTCCTTACATAGAAAGATATTTTCTCTTATAAGAATAATGTTGACTTATAACATGATAATAAATTTCAGATAAATTAGAATATTTGGGTCTTTCCCAGAAGATGGGGACACCTATGTCTTTAAAAAGAGGAGATGCCTCCATTATACCTAATTAACTTATAATGATGCATTTTCTCTTAGGGGGAAATATTTTTCCAAAAAAGATAGAAGATTTATTCCAGCTAATCACTTGTCCAGATATCACCTCATAATGAGTAAGTGCTTTCTTGTGGTTTAAGATGTTTCTTTTATAACCATGAAAAAAAATAATGATATCATTAGCATAAAATAGGTGTGTGGGAGGATTCAAATTTTGTCAAACATGAATGGGCTTGAGTTTTTTATCAATAAGACCAGTGAGAAGGCGACTAAGATAATCCTCCACAATGGGGAAAAGGTTGGTAGAGAGAGGGTCCCCCTATATTATAACTTTAGTTCATTTTATGTACCCTCTTGGGGAACTATTGATCATAATGGAAATGGAATCTAAATTTAATAAGGTTCTGATATTAGTGATAAAAACGTCACTAAAACCAAAAGATTGAAGCACTTTAAAAATAAAACTCTATTCCATTGTATCAGATGATTTTTTAATATCAATTTTAATAGCAATATTACCTCCTCTGTTGACTTTTTTTAATGTGTTAAAAAACACTAAAGAAAGACAAATGTAGTTTTGGATGGATCTACCATTGATAATCTCCAATTAATTCCAGAAGACTATTTTGTCTTTGATGGATGAAGGCCTATAATAAATTATTTTCATGATGATTTTATAAAGTTTTTTATGAGGGAAATGGGCCTAAACATGTGGATATAAGAATAATTTTTAACATTTGGGATTAGAGAGGGGAATTGGTCATTTAGACCATGAGGAAGAACACCATTAGAGAATAAATAATTGAAAATCTTGCAAACATAAAATTGAATAATTTCCCAATAGTGCTGAAAGAAAACATTATTAAATCCATCTGGTCCATGAGAACTATAATAATTTAAACTAAAGACAGTATCCTTAATTTCATGATCTAGAAGAGTGTTAAGAATAAGGTTTTTATCTTCATCATTGATGACCATCTGAATGATCTCAGGTAAGAGGTCCTTGTTGTCATCTGGGCCATTATAAATATATTCAAAGTCAGAGACAATATGATTAGCAATGTCATCTAATTTGACTAAGATGTTTTCCCCTTCTATTAAATAGGGAAGAGGTATATGAACTTTTTGAGTTTTTTGTAGAAAGTTATAGAACATAATATTTCTATCACCATCAGAAATACATTTAACATTGTTTTATTGTTTCTTCATGTTCTCCATAAATGTGAGAAGATAGTTTAGCATTATCAAAGCATTGATTTGGTTATTTGGATCAATTCTTACATCAGAGTTTGTGTTATGGTTTTTGAGTTAATTAATCCAATTGTCAAGGAGGAGGATATCCTTGTTGATTTGTTTTTAATGCAAGCTACAACATAATTTAAGAACCTATTTAAGAGACATTAGTTTGTTAGAGAAAGAAAAGGAATCATTACAATGTGTCATTAAAAGCCAAAAAAATTAATGATGTCAGTACATTCAGTGTCAGTGAAAAAGAATTATTAAATCTAAATTAAAGAGGACCTTTTATAGTTTCGGTGGAGGAAATGACCAATATTGGATGGTGATCATAATGGATCTTATGAAGTGTGGCGCTAGTAAAGGAGTTCCAAAAATATAAATCAGTAACATTTGTGAAGGCTCTAACTAGTTTTGATTAAACCATCCTATTTTAATAATTCCTATACCAAGTGTATTTGGCACCCGTAATATTTATTTAAATGAAATTGTTTTATTCAATAGTGGATTTTAATTCTTTATTGGAGATTGTAGCATGTGAAGGACCGGTTTTCTCATTTAAATTGAGGATAGAATTGAAATCCCCAATTACTAACCATGGTGTGTTGTTGTAACAACCTAGATAAGTAAGATAACCCCATAGGGGCCTTTTATATTGGTATCTATTCTTGGAATATACAAAGGACAAAAAAATAGAAGGGCCCTCAAAAACAAAATCACATGTGAAGGATTTCCTTGAGATGTTAAAAATATCGACATCCTAGATAGAGCAGTGTGAAAATATCCATTAATAATCAACCATGGAGGAGTTTTGTTGTTGCACAAACACAAGAATACCCATGTTTACATAAGTGGTGGAACTTGGAAGAGAAATTGATCTTTGGATTAGCAATAAGAAATAACACATGGAAGTGAGTATTAACCATTATTTTTAACACAGAAATAGTGTCATTGTTAGTAATACCCAAACAGTTCCAAAACATAGTCTTCATTTGATCATAAATTTGGAGTTAGAAATCAATTTTTTGTGTTTCTCGGACCCTTGTGCCTATAAGATCTTATTGACCTGCTTAGTAGTATTTGGGATCTCGTTCTTTTCCTATCTTATTATAGAATCACTAGATGGGATGATTTAACTATCAATTTTAATGTTACCCTTTGCAGGTGAATCCCTAGTTCTTTTATTGTTGAAATTATAGTCATCATAATGTTATGTATTTTGGTTCACAACATTCATATGCATGACACTAGAATCAAATGTTTGAGAAATAACTATTGACTTACTGTCAATTTGAAAATAATTTGTACTTAAATAATTTTAGAAAAAATATCATGTTTTGAGGTACGTGAGGATTTATAAATTTTCTGTCTAGGACATATAGGTAGGGTTGGTGTGTCCTCTAGGTATATATGGAACTATTTCAAAGCCATATTATTTAATGAACTATTTGTTTTCTCTTGTATACCTGAGTCATCCAGATCGAGGGATCTATCCATGGTCAGAGCATATTTTTTAGCATCCAGAGGCTCAGGTGTTAATACCTTGAGAAGGGTATTTTTATTTCCAAATGGATTATCTGAGAAGTAACCCAACATACCATTTCCCAAGTCGAAACCTATAATGGGTTTTCATTGAATCTTCTTATAATCATTCATAAAATAATTCTTGGACATAGGCAGTGTAACCACCCATTTTCCACTATAGTCTAAATGAATAGAAGGTTATAAGAAACAGTCATTCCCAATCATCATACCATTATAATGTTTACTAAAATAAAGTTTCATTTCCTTGGCTTTAGAGGATTCTTAAGGATAAACTACTATAACTAGTATTGGTATTGTAGGGTAAGATGGTATGTGTGGGCCACTGGACAGAACAATTGTACGAAACCCTACAGTAGAGCCTTACTCCTTTCCCCGACCCAAAGATGGGATAAAGTGGCTGCACGATGGGGACCCATGCTTATGTTATATTCTTTCAATGTTTAGTACACTAACAAGATGCCCAATATCACTTCCATTTTTTTTAACTTCAAACATAATATATATTATGTTCAAGGGAGTTTCACATGATTCAGAAGGATTGGAAGCAATATTCCCAATGGGGTTTAAGGATACCTCACTTGTTTCACTCTTTCCATAATCAGTTTCTTGTTATTTTTGACATACCTCAATAATAAGGGATTAATGTATATTGAGGAGGTGTGGTTATTTGTTTTCATCCTCTTCTACAAGATCATCCCATGATTTATTCGAGGTGCTCATTATATTTAATGGTTTATTAGTCTTCTTCACCCATACGTCATTATTATTTTTTGATGTTTCTAGGATATCCATGATGGGTGAATTAACTTTTTTTATTTTTCATTTTCTTCCATTCATTCTCTAGTGGTTGGACTACTTGTTTCCTAATCACCTAAAAGATTTCTATGGTTTGGCTAATATGTTTTCAAATTTCAAAGTGTTGTCATTTTTTTCATATTACATAATAATATTTTCTTTATATTATTTTTAATTTATGTTATTTGAATTAGGAAGAGGAGAATCAAGATTTACTTCTACCATTACCCTCAAAAAGAGGTCCAAATCAGTATTTAGAGTTATTTGGTCAATTTTCAGGGGCATCCCAATACAAGAATTTATGTCATTTTGGATTTTAGGGTTCCAGAAATACCAGTTTAATCCATGAAATCTAACCCATATTTGGGACATTGTATTCCTATAGGTGTGTGGATTAGATGAAAAATTCCATTCAAAAATCATACGCCAACCTGGGATAAGGTGAATATTTCCTATTATCCATTCTCTTTCAAGATCATTTTGATATTTGAATAGAATGTGAAAGTAACTACGGCCTATGGGATCAAATTTCCAAAATGATATACCCCAAAAATGACCAATTATAGGTTTTAAATATATTAGAGTCCATGGGAGATCACATTTCAATTATGATATGCAGCCCATGACAGAGAATTTGAAAAGCTGCGCCCGTTGTTGAAGTGCCTCTAGATCTACTTCAACAGTGTAACCACCATCATCTGGCTTCATTTAAAAATTGTTTCTATAACCCATTTATGTGGAAATTTATTTTCAAACCCTTAAAATCTATAAGCTTTCTCTTCCCCATGTTATCATTTTATATCCTAAAATATGGGATTTATTTTTTCTAAAAAATTAGTATGTTTCATTCCAATGATGGTTTTGATCATCCTCACACCTTTACGAGTCATAATTATTCAATCATTATCCTTATTATACCCCTAAATTAAAACATTTTTTAATCCATTTGGTAAGAATATATTTATATATAAGGTACCCCTGTAATGATGAAGGACAATATTCATTCATTTTTCTGTTTTTCTAACACAAACCACTATAGACAACCATGTGTATAAAAAATTTAAAAATAAAAAAAATAACATAACATATAAAAAAATCAAAAATCAAAAATTATAAGGGATAAGATAAAACATATTATTCTCTAAAAATGACAAAAAAACCTAGACAATATTTGTTTTGTAGTTTACTCTATGAGTAATAAAAATAATAAAATTTATATTCATCCCGAAACTAGTAGTAACACTAAAATTGTTTTATAATGAAATTGTGGGATCGATAGAACAGAGAACATGAAATCATAGAAAAAAATATTCCATATAATTTTTAGACCTGCATAATTTTATCTCTAAATTATGAAATAAACTATAAATACAAATTTACTAAAAATAATTTAATATTAGATTAATATAAAATAGTTATAAAAGACTAATATAGGGGAATTGATTTCTAATTATGGTTTTTAATTAGAATAAACCTTCAACTCAACAAGTGATCTTAATCTAAAAAACAATCTAAAGCCTTCTAGGGTTATCTAATTCCACCTATCAGTAGAAAAAGTACTACTTAGGCCCTTTGATCCATTTGTTTATTGTAATACAAATGTCATAGACACAATATTGTTAATAACAGAAGTGATTGGGGGTGTTATGAAATCACTCGACTCACTTTCTCCCCTATTATACTATATTTTCTCCCATAATAAACACCACTATAACTAGAAAATAATTGAATGTGATTTAGAAGTAACAGAATATAAAAAAGTTAATTTTCATAACTTGTATGAATAGAATAGTATATTTCCTTATGTACAAATAAATTTTAATTTGAACCTCCCTCTTATAGTAGTTTATTCATTCATTCATGATTGTTCATGATCCATGAAGAAATTAGAAATCATCAAATATCAAATTGAAAACAAAGCTAAAACAAAAAAAAATTGAACATAAGAGAAAACATTGAAAGATTTAATTAAATTATTTTTTTGGTCAAAGTGAGTAACTCAAGAGGGGGGTGAAATGAGTACCCAATAATTTTTTTTATTAAAAATAGGTTTAAATGAAATCCCTCAATTTATAAAATACATTCCAGTTAACCATAATAGTGGAACAATGTAAGACTTTACCATTTAATATAATTATCAAAGGTTGATTAGATATCATTTAAAATAATATATAATATTACTTTATCCTTTTAAATTAATTTACTCAACATAAATATTATATAAACACTAATTATTTGTAAACATCAGTGTAGTGGAATTATATTATGTTTAAAACAGATTCAATTTTAAAGCTTAGAAATAAAACAAACAAAACAAAACACACATTAGAAATGAATACAAGAGGTTCAGTATCAATTTGAGACTTAGTCTTCTCCATGTGTCAATCACCCACTACCATGTATATTATTTAACAATAATATATGATCAAAAATCATCATTGGGTATAAAAATGTAAAAAAACTATCTATGCCACATAGTATCACTACCACAAAACCCATGGGTGTAAAACTACTATAAGACACAATAGGATTTCTACTAAAACTTATGTGAAAATAGATTAAGAGAGTGTTGAAAAGATATCTAGTATAATATAGTCTGAGTGTAGAAGAGAGTGTGCATATTTAGAAATATATTGTACCCACAGTTCTTGTAATGTAAATGAAATAGAACATATTAAGTGAATGTGTGTAGGAGATGGTGTTTCTCTTTCTTATAAGCTCTGCATATGGTGACTCCTTGAATTTAGTTTAAAATAAAGTACGAGTTGGTTTTCTCAAAACCAGAAAAGAAAAAACTGTCATAATATTTTAATTATTAATTTATGATATGAATTCTTTATATGCTTCACTCTCACAGTTTTTTGTATAAAAGAAGTGTCATAAAGGAACTCTTCTAGTTCTTTCAATATGGTTTATCTCACATCACATGTGTGGATCTATGTTAACTACGTGTCTCTATTTTAGGAACATACACATAATTCAATCTTCTTAAAATTTTAATATCATCATGTAGGTAAAATCAAATACATTCTTAGAATCTGTATACTCAAGGATAAAAAATTCTTTATTTAATATCTATAAAACAATTAAAAGAATTCATTAAAATATTTTTGAGTAAAAAATTAGATAAAATATCCATTAGAAATATTTAATTCAATATAAACTGAAGCAATGTCGGTAACTCCTTTTAACAGCGAAAAACTCTTATGGTGAGTCTTTATAATAGTGACTTGGGTAGGCTGGGATTCATTCTCTGGCGGTGTCTTTGGATGGTGGTGAGACACACCAAGACATAGCTAAATTTCCACTCTGTTGGAAGGTCATCAACAATAGTGACTTAGGTATGGTGCTAACTCATCCCTGATGGTAAGTATTTCTAACACCTTTCCAAATTTCATGTTTAATGTAAAATTATCCTCTGGTAGTGACACATAACTAATGGAAGGTAATTACAGTACTTAGACAAACTTCTATGCTGGAAGTTATTTATCTCTAATGGTGAGTCTACCCTGGCAGTGACTCATCCACAATGGTGATTCTTTATCATACTTCGAAATTTCATTCCAATATTCCATAAATTGTAAAATGTTGTCATAAAAGATACAACTCAATAATAGAATAATAAACATGATTTTATTATCACTAAATCAAGGGTGACAACAATCTCTCCCTTTTTATGATCACAAATCATAACTCTTAATACACATGTCATCAAAGTTAAATCATGAAATTTTAAACATATGGTATAAAAGATAAATATAGAACACTTGATATTAAAAGTAATTAGATAGTAAACACTATCAGAGAACAAATAGTATCAAAGGAATTAATTTACACATATATGTAAAGGAATATCAGAATAGTATCAATGGAACAGTACAATATCAAAAGGAATACTAATATATAAATAAATCTCCAAGAATATTCTCCCCCTTTTGAGATTACCAAAAAGTGAATGGGAAAATAAAAAATTTATAAAATCTGAATATTAAGAAACAAAACAAGAATAATTAGACATTATATATTTATAATAGTTACTGAATGTATATTAAAAAATTATTGACAATCATTTACACCAAAACATCCCCATAAAATGAACATACTCTAACAGTAAACCATATTTGGGATTGGTTGATGGTAAAGAGGATATTTTTCATTGTCTCTGTATAAGGTAGATTATATAGAAACAAAGTACGGCGATACAGTTGTAATAATTGTAAGAAAATTATTAAGAAAACAGGGTGCTCTAATGATTATTTTTCTAAGGTATTTCATAGATTATCTTGGTGTGAGAGAATAAGGATGAAAACAGAACATACAAGGTCGATGTGGATCTCTAGATACACAAGGCCTAAAATACTCTACATTAGTTTCTATAGTTTTCAAATGATCTATGACATGAATTTCTTCATATGAACTAACAGTAGTTAAATAAACATACCAAAATGGTTTTATAAGATTTATAAAATACATGATGATGTCAAATCATCTCTATATTCCATTGAAGGAATTATTCTTATCTTCCATAACTTTTTTAAGTAATAGAATCATGACTTTCAATTTATTCACTTTCACTTCAAACAATTGAGTCACGGGAGGTATCCACAAATTTTCAATAAGAATTTTAAAATGATCATCATGTTCATGGTTGGTAAAAATCTATGAAAGATAATAAAATTTTGAATTTGTTTCCTGGTCTCTTTATCTTCCATCATGTCTTCCTTGTATTCCCAAACAATCATATTATGATGATCACTATTATGATCATACATCGACGGTCTTTTTGGATGTATGGAGAGTTTACCACCTGAGTCGTCTTTAAGATCTTCTCTTGCAATAGTTCATATCAACTAGATTTCAAGAACAAGAGGAGGAGCACTGTAACTACAAGCCAAATATGCAAAATCTTCTAATCATTCAGTTAAATCATCCATAGAAATGGAAAAAAGGATTTTTGAATCCCCTGTAACATAGATTTTACAAAATTCAGCTCATTGGAAAAACTATTATTCAAAATATATACTTCTTGAATTTGGTGAATAATTTTTGGTTGAATAGGATGAATCACTAGCTCAAACATGTACCATGTAGACTTTTAACTTTACGTAGTGACAATTGGTACATTCTCCTTCAAGAGAACAACAAAATAAAAAAATATAAATTTTCTCTAAAATATTCCAAGTCACCTCTAGTGACAACATTCACAGGCACTGAAGGAGAAACTATGGTGGGTAATAGTGTAGGTATAATTGTAGGTGAAAATACATCCAATGAAAAACTTTCAAACAATCCTACAATATCAATATTATTCACCAAAAACCCCTCAGGATCCCTTACTTCTCAAAGATCATGTCCACTATTCTTTGGGGTACTCCCATGAAACTTGTCTCATTTCACAAATATTGGGTCTATCCAACTTGAACAAGATTGACTACGAGACTCAACAATAGAAATAATTTAATTTGTAGACACAACTAGAACTGGTAAAACAACATATGCTTAAAAATCCCTATATGTTACATAGTATCTCAACAATTGATGGGTCAGCTAACATCTACTCCCTAACTAACTTCTCAATAATAAACGAAATCTTCATCATCTCATACAAATACTGGTCAATAACTGTCTACTCAACTTCCAACTAAACATCTTCTATAATAACACTATGGTTACCACCACCACAATGATCAACTATATAACTTTATAGGCTCTAGGGTTTCTCTCCCTAAACTGAACCAACTTTTTTTTCTCTAGAAGCCAGGTCCACTTATTCAAAATGTATGGGCTTCCCTTCTAATCCAGAAATATAACCTCTATTTTAAGGGACAATACGTAGAGGTATTTCCGTATCACTAGGTCAAATTCATCCAATGGAACCATTAGGTTCAATATCGCTATCATAATCATCTCCGTCTTCTTCTATATTTCGATCACAATTTTCTTATTTATCATTTCCTCCTTTTTCATCTTCATCTTCTTCCCAATACACATTTTCATCATTGGAATTCTCTTTAGAAGACTCAGAAGTACTCTTAAGTTGATCTTTACAAGACACTTTTGTCTCTTCCTCTTCAGTACCTTCTTTCAAAAATATTATCAATAATACGGAGGGTCATAAGAGGGAGAGGAATGCTATAGGTTATAAGAAGAAAGATTTTGGGAAGGTCCGGGTCACTTCCTTCATCCATTGATAATTCATTCTCCTCTTCACCTCTAGAGGTAGTAGATTCTTCTTCCTCTTCACTAACAAAATATTACACTGCATTTTTTGGTTCTAAACTAGAGGCTATAAGATACTTTGGTCTCAATGGATGGTCTACAATACTGAAGTCATCATAAAACCTTTCACTATCATTGATAAACTTATTATTCTATGGGATAAAACTGATTTTCATCCACATAAAAATCATCCTGGTGATGTAGAGAGCTCTATAGTCTACAAAGGAGTCTTCACCTTCAGTAATTAGACCTTTATAATTTATCTTAGCTCAAAGAAACATATGGTAGATTATGTAATTTGACCTTATTGATGGATTTGGTTTTTACACCTTCTAAAGAATCAAGAATCATCAATTGTTTTCATATAAACTCTTTTCATAAGTCACAACAGATTGACATACCGATACCTAATAGTAGAAAAATATCATTTCTAGAGACAAAGAATATGTTGGATGGACTTAAAAATCGACACGCATTTTAGAAAAATGTTTATATTAAATAGTAATTCTCAAAACATTATATCCTGTTGACTTAGACAAAGAATCTTTATAAACATAATCCTCACTTTAACCTTCATTTATCCCACTATTTTTAAGAAAATACAATCATTCATCCATTTATTATAAATCTAAAGTATTCTTTATTTTCATCAAAATATAACTCTAAAAACTAGAAGATAAAATACACTAAACTAGGATAAACATGACTCATTAGGGTAGAAAAATTCCATCCATTCATGCTCTTGTAGAACCTTAAGCACTAATTACAAGATCTTTATTAACCATTATACAAGAACATCATTCTCAGGTAATACAACCCTCTTCAAAATATCTAGATTCATGGGCTCTAAAAGATAATAACTAGGATCCCCTTTCTACTTTGTTGTGACATGCAACCTTTCATGTGAATATACAAAATTTCGATTCATTTTGACCATGAAGATTGTCGTATTTGTCCAAGAGAAGGTGAAAGAAGGTCTGAAGTTAAGAGAGAAAGGGCCGTAACATGTCTCGAATGAAATGGTGTGAGGGAGGTGAATCATTTTATGTCGATTTTTTTTTTAATTTTATATCATTAATTAATTCAAATTCTAGAAAATCTAAATACTTAATAAAATTTCTATATAATTATAATTAAATAAATAATTTGTAAAATTAAAATAGAAACTTTATATTAATAATAAATAAAAAAAATTGACAAAGCCAGGAAATTTTAAATGGTATGTAAAAACAAAAGTGAGTAAAAACACAATGATTAGAAAAACACAATGGTGAGATTGTCATAATGGAGAGATAATAAAAATGGTGAGATACACACAATGGTGACACAATCACAATGGTGATACAATCACAACTATGATACCATCAAAACAGTGATTTTTATATATTAAACTTAACCAAATTTAATCATACCTAACTCAAGTTTGATGCAGTTCATTCTCTGATATTCAATCCACAGTAAACATATCAACAATATGATGTTCTTTACAAATGTATTTATGAGTCATACCACCCCTTTCAAGAGCGATATATCTCAAAAAGTAGTGTCTTTCATCAATATGACTTGTTCCATAATGTAAAACAAGATTCATTGAAATATTTAAACGACTACTGTTAATAAATTTTTTTGGTACATGTCATAATTTATATCCATTGTCTAGTAAAAGGTGTTTCATCCCTGAAATTAGTGCACAATATCTACTTGTAGCTATGTATTAAGCTTTATTAGTAGATAGTGCATCATATTTTTCTTTATTAATACACTACGAAACTAGAGACCTACCTAAAATGTGACATGTTCTAGATGGGATTTTAATATCTAAACTAAAACCACCAAAATCAACATATGAATAACTCACTAAGTCAAATGATTATCATTTTGGATAAAATAATCAATAATTATTAGTGCATTATAGGTATTTGAAAATTATTTTTACATCAACTATGCTTTATTATTTTGGGAATTCATGAAAATGATCACACATAGACGCACTAAACATAATATCATGTCAGCAAGCAGTTATATAGACAATAGTTCCAATCATACCTTTTTAATTTCTTTGATCCACTAGTTTCCCAGTTTATCAAGATCTATTTTAAAGGTAGTACTCATAGGGGTACCACTTCTCTTTGTATTATCCAAATTAAAATGTTTTAAAAGATCCTTAGTATATATCTTTGATTTTGAATAATGACTTATTCATTTTGAATTTTTTAAAAACCGTTAAATTATGTAATCTATACAATTAAAGTCATTTAAAATTAATTTTTCATTGTTTTTGATAAATTTGTACATAAATAATTTTTTGAAGATCAAAAAATAATATCATCTACATAAATGTTTATAGCTAAAACATATTTTTAGGTTCATTTTATATAAAATTTAGAATCATATATACATTTTGAAAAAACATTTTAAATAAGGAAATATATGATCCTATCAAACCAAGCTCTAGGATGTTGTTTCAAACTATATAAATCTTCTATCAACATGAAAAAATCATTTGGAAAATTATGATTTAGATGTCCAGGGGGTTGTTCATGAAAAAAATCTACAAATATATACCCATTTATGAATTTACATTTGACTTCCATTTGATATAGTTTTAAATATAGATAACTTACAGAGGGAAGAATTATTATAATGGCCTCAATTATGGATACTGATGAAAAGGCTTCTTTGTAGTCTATTCTTTCTTCTTTATTATATCTTTATGCAACTATTCTAGCCCTATTTTTTACATTAGACAAAAATATTTACCTTTTTTCTAAGCACCCTTTTATTGCATATAATTAAGGTTTATTTTGGACTATCTAAAAGTTCCTAGCCATAATTTATTTCAAATTGTTTTATTTATTCCTGAAATCCATTACCCGTAATTCATTATTAATTACATCATTAAATTTATTTGGTTCAAGTTGTGACAAGAAAGATTTTTTTAACCGTATTTCTTAGAGAAACTATAGTTTTTGTACCTTTATATAGGTCTACAACTGTAGTATCTAAATTATGTTAATTAAGGATCTTAAAATCACTATTAAAAGAGGGTATGTTCACCTCAATATTCTCAACATGGTCAGGTTCATGTTCATGATGTTCATCAAAATAGCATGATTATTCTGCTTTATTTCCAGCACAACTAGAAGGTTTTGAATTTATGTTCATAGTGGATAAATCATCCTCATGGTTTTAAAAAGTGGACTTAGGGTCATATGGATATATTTCGTCAAATTATATCTGAACAGACTCTTCAAAATCCATATTCATTTTGGTAAAAACATTATAATATTTATTGGGGTTGAATAACCCACGAAAATTACTTCATTGATTTTGGAGGAAAAATTTCAATATTATCCATAATATTAATAATAATGAATTTTCAACAAAAAACACTAATGTAATTAACCTTATTTTTTTTACAATTAAAAAGTTCAGAATAGATTTTCTTTAATGTAGGTCTAATTAAAAAAAGATTGATTATATAGCAGGCTTTATTCACATCCTCATCCCAAAACTAGATAATAAATTCATATTCATTATGAATAGTATTGGATATCTCTTTATGTTGTCTATTTATTCTTTCTATAATTTCATTCTAATAAGGGTTACTAGTAGAAAATATGTTATGACTATTGTTATTTTTGAGAAAAAAATGATTCAATGTCTTGATTTTCAAACCTATAGATATGGTCAATTCATAGGGTCATAATTATAAGTCCATATAAGTTTTCTATATAATTATCAAACTTGGTGAAATAAGGGAAAGATTCAATTTTGTGAGCTAAAAACAATACCCAAGTATACCTAGAAATTTCAAGTACTAGAACATAAACATTATTCTTACCATTTATACTAGATACTCTAGATAATCCAAATAAATCCATACCAACCAACTCAATAGTTTGATAAGATTAAACATTGTTCATTGATTTAAAATAAATCTTGTGTTGTTTCCCATATTGATAAATGTTACATACTTTATACATTAGGGACTCATGTTTTGGTATATCATTGACTAAACATTTCCTACTAAGATTCTTCTGTGAGTGTATATTGTTCTAGTCTAGTCTCCTATTCCAGATACAATATTTTTTATGAAAGTTACTCAATATAGAAACGTTTTTAGAAATATATGTATCAATATTAACATAAAAAACATTCTTATTCATTTAGGTAATAAAAACTGAGTCATTCTAAAAATTAAAAACATTACACAAATTTTTCTAAAATTGTACTGGAAAATCATCTTCACACATTTATGGGATTCTATGAAAATTAAACTTCAAACCATTAAAAAGTGTGCTTTGGAAATTAAAAATAAATATGTGTCATTAATTTATCCAAGAATGTTGATATTTAATTTAGCAGTATCACCAAAGGTGACATGGACATCATTAATATTTATGATTTACTTGATGCTTGATTAGTCTCCTATCATATGCATAGAACATCCAATGTCTATATACCATATTCTTCTACAGGACCCTTTCAAACTATTTCCCTTTAAAACAATTTCACACCAAAAATGACTTCAGTACCTTGATTTCATGGGTCTAGAAGTGTTAGAAATTAAATATTTTGGAGACTACTTTTTCATAAAAACATTTTTGTAAGTATATTTTAATATATTTTAAATAACAAATTTGTTATTTACATTATAATAATAATTGGCATTAGATATTTTAGATTTTTATTTTGGTACAAATGTGTTATTAAATATTATTCTCCATACATAATTTTATCATGGACCTATGACATACATTGGAACAATATATTTACCTAGAATATATGTATAGTTTTCTTTTAAATGGGTAAACTTTTATAATTACTTCTTCAGTTGTTCATTGTAAAATTTATGTTCTTTATTTTCCTTTAGCAATAGATAATTTTTCTCATTATCTATAGTAACATTTGTTTTAATGCTAGAAGATATAACATGTTCATTATTCAGTAATATATATTTATATTTATGTTCATTAAATGTTCACTCAATAATTCAGCAGAATTCAAACATTTATTCTTGAGATATATCATCTTCACCGTGTTCAATTTTAGATATATCAGAATTTATCTCAGATAAAGTAGTAGATACTTCAGGTACCTCAATGGCTTTTTTCATGAACCACATCTGTTCTATGGGAGGTTTCTCTTAATGAGATGTGGAAGAGTCACTAGATATTTCCTATGTTGCACTCTTAGTTTCTTTAATTTATTTCATAAACATTCCATCATTGTCTACATATTTATTTTTTGTATTTAAATTTTGGAGATTCTTTCTTAAGATTTATTTTTGCGCTTCCATTCATAATAGGTTATCAAATTTGTTTTATCATCATTTTTTAAATATATATCAAATTTCGTTTTTCTTATTCTTTCCTTTGTAACAAGTATTTACAAAAAAATTATTATTACTATAGAACTTATTAAATCTTCTATCTAGATGGTTTATCTCCTCATCCCTACCCAGTGATGATTCTTAATCACTAAATAATTCATCTTGGGTCTTTTCATTTTCCTATTATTTTTTTAGAAGTTGTATACTTGAAAACAATAAATTTTCTTTTGGGATCATCATCTTCTTCATGGTTGACTTTAAGTTGTTCCTCATACATCATCAATTTTCAAATTACATCCATGAAAGGGAATTTGACAATGTCAGAGTATTCTCTTATTGAAACTAATGTCCCTCTCCATATTTCTAGAATTAATATAAGAAGTATCATAATCATATCTTTTCTAGATACTATATTTCCTAGGGAGATCACCATGTTCACTATTTCATTGAAAATGAGATACATATCAAAAATTATCTCTCCCTGAATCATGTAAAAAGTATCTTTTTTAGTTGTATGGATATTAAATCATATCTCTTTAACACGTATAGTTCTTTAAAGTGAAATAGTTAAAGTGTCCCAAACAATAAAAGAAGTTTTACTATTATATATTCAATTAAATTTTTCATCCCCAACGGAACAGTAATGGTCATTTACTAATTTACAATTAGTTTTATAATCATGCTTAGTTTCATCATACTAGTCTTTTATAAGACTCTTATTTCACTCTTACGTACTCTCAATAAAAAACTCAATTTCAAAACCCATTATCATTATATGAATTTTCATTTTGATTTTCAATTGAGCATGATTATTACAATTGAATGAAATATGTATAATGGTATTAGAACCATCTTTTGTATCATCTATTTAAATAATTAAATTTAGAACTAATAGAAGTTTAAGAAAATTAATGAAACTAAAAAAATATGTGAAAATATTTGAAGAACCTTCGATACAATTTTTTTTGAAATTGAGTATCTCAAGAGCGGTTGAATTGAGTACCCCATAAAACTTTCTGATAAAAAATGGTTTAATAAAATACCAAAATTTATTAGGAATGGCCTCATCAACCAAAACAATGTATGTATATAATACTTGAACATTTAAAACAATTATCAATTATTGATTCAGTCTATGTTAAAACAATATATAATATAAATTTAAACATTTAAATCTATTTACTAAATAAAAATATTATATTTACACTAATTATGGTTATCTGTCAAAGTATTGGTTTTTTATATCATAAAATAGATTAAGTTTTAAATATTATAAATAAATAGAAAACAAAACACATTGAGGAAATTAATACATAAGGTTTATTCTCAAGTAGAGACTTAGTCCTCTCCACTAGGAAGTCAACCAGTGCCATGAAGATTATATAACAATAATCTATGATCCACAACCTGTATTGTCTACACAACAGTAAACCAAATATCTGTTCCACATAAAACCTCTTCCAAAAAACTCATAGGATTAAAAAAATCACACGACACAATTGTACATATACACTACGCATTTGAAAATAGATAAAGTGGGTGTTGAGAAGACATCTAGTATATCCAGTTTGAGTGTATGAGACAATGTGTATATTTAGAAATAAAGAATACACACACTACTCATAATGTAAATTAAATAGGAAAAAGAGAGTATGTAAATTTGTTGGATAGATGGTGTTTCTATGTTTGGTAAGATGTATAGTTCATGACTCCATGAATTTAATTTGACATGATGCTTGAGTGAGGTTTCTCAAAACTCAAGCAGAACAAAGTATTGTAAACTTATTTTTCATGACTATAGGATCTGAATGATCACTATGATTTAATATCATAGTCATTTTTAAGAAATATGAAATATGAAGGCACTCTTATATTTTTTTAAATAAGGTTTAGATCCCTCCATGTGTGGGAATTTGTGTATATCTACTTGTCTTTTTTCAGCACCCATACACATGAGGAAATCTATTTCAACTTTTAATGGTCTCATGTAAGAACAATCATCTATATTTCTTGCATCCTCGTACTTGGGGATGACACATTCTTTAATAAATCTCTATAAAAAATTTAAGGAAAGTTATTAAAAATAAATTTGATCATTAAATTTAATGGAATAAAAGTTCGAAATCTTTAATTAAAAACAAACTAAAACAATGATGTTTTCTCCTTTAAATAGTGAGAACTTTTGAAAGTCAGCCATTTTAACGATGAATTGGGATAGAAGTGAGCCAGGACCTGATGGTGACTTAGGTTGGTGCTGATAAATTCTAACACATAGCCAAATTTTTAGTCATTTAGAAGGTCATAAATAGTAGTGACTAAGGTATGGGAGTGACTCATCCCTAATGGTCAGTGTTTCCAACACATTGTCAAATTTTGAGTTCAATGGTGAGTCATATTCTCATGGTGAGACATAGCTGACATAAGGTGATTCATGTACATATCCAAAATTCTATGTTGGTGGTGAGTAATCTCCGATGGTGAGTCAGCCTCGGTGGTGACTCATCATCAAGGGAGAATCATTCTAATACTCAGCCAAATTTTTTTCCATTCATCCTTATATTGTAAAATGTTGTTATAACACATAAAACTCATTAGTATCAAAATAAACATGATTTTTTTATCATTAAGAAAGGTTTCCAACATAATTTAACAGGAATTCATTATTAATTAATTAAAATAACAAAATAAAAAAACTTATCAACACATCTTCTCTTGTGGAAGAAGTCGCTCATTCTCCATCCTCTAGTTTTTTGAACCCACTAAATGATTGTTTTTATTCAATTAATTTATCATTCTGTTATTTAAAGAGGTAAAATCATACAAGAAGGCTATTCAAAACTAATTCCATGTATACACATAAAATATTTCACTGAACTACTAAAATATTGGATTTTTTTAATATTTCAGGACATGAATTTTTTTACATCATGGATATGGCAATTATAGTGTAACGTACATCTTTATAAAGAAACCCAAACTATAATATCGTAGAGTTTTTTCTGAGTTAACTGAATTTTTTTTGATAAATCCTAGGAAATGTTTTTTAAAATTTTATCAGAAAGTCGACAGGTGGTGTGTTTTCTTCCCAATTTAATGAAAGGTGGAAGTTGGTTTGTCTGATTTTTTTGTCTTTGATGTGGATCGATGACATGGAAAATGATGGTCCGGTTAGCAACTTTTTTTCTAAAAAAGTAAAAGGAAGAAAATTATTGGTCGACTTTCACCTAAAATAAAGGTCAAAGGAAGAACCCCCCCCCAACCCATGAAAATTTCTCTTAAGTCCCAATAAAAGGGACCCCCCCTATTACTTCAAAATTCACTCCTCTCTCTAAATTCACCACCCTCCCTCTCTTTCAAGGGATGATTAATAGTGCGTTGTGGTTCTATTTTCCTAAAAGAAGTTCCAGTTATTTTTGAAGAATCATTTAGATGTTTTTATCTTCTTTAATTTGATGTTATTTATTTATTTAATCTATTTGGTTTATGTTAGGTCTAAATATGTTCTCATTTAGTTGTTTAGTTAGTTATATATTGTTTAAAAATAATAGTTAATAATAGTAATGACTAATTAATGAATAACTAATGAATAAATTAGGATTAAATAATGATAACATATATTAATTAGTTAATATTAATTACCTAAATAATATATTATGATTAAATATTTATTAAGGCATAATTAATTAAGGAATTTTTAATGTTTAACTAATTAATAGGTAGTGAATGAATAATTATTGATGATTTACTAACTAATAAATAATAAATGATTATGTAATGATTAGAGAATGATTAACTGATGATTTAGTAATGATTAACTAATGATTAAATAATTATTAAAGAATTATTAAAGCGATATTAAGGAATGATTAAAAAATTATTAACTAATGATTAATTAATTATTTGGTACTGATTATGTAATGATTAATTAATGATTACTGAATTATTAAAGAATGATTAAAGAATTATTATGTGATGATTAACTAAAAATTAATTATTGATTAACAAGTAATTAATTAATTATTAACTAATGATTACTACTGATTATGTAATAATTAACTAATGATTAAGTATTGATTAATTAATTATAAATTAATGATTATGTAATGAATAATTAATGATTAAAGATTGATTGTTGAGGTATTAAAAAATGATAAACCAATGATTAAAGAATGATTATCCACTGATTAACTAATTATTAACCAATAAATAACCAATGATTAACTAATGATTAAGAACGTATTAACCAATGATTAACATAGGATTAACATAGAATAAAAATAGGATTAACTAATGATTAAGGAATTATAAACGAAATATTAAATAATTCATAACTAATGATTAAATAATGATTAAAGAATGATAGACTAATGAATCACGAATGATTAACCAATGATTAGAAATTGATTTTCTAGTGATTAATCACTAATTATCTTTCGATTAAAATAGTATAAACTTAGTATTAAATAATGATTAAATAATTATTAAGTAAAATTATAAAATGATTAGCTATTATTTAACTAATGATTAAATACGGATTAACCAATTATTAATGAATGATTAACCAATGATTAAATGGTTTATAACAAATGATTAGCCAATTATTAACATTAAATTAACATTGTGTAAACATAGGATGAAATATTAAAAAATGGATGATAAAAAGGATTAAATGCACACAAGATTTTTTACTCCCATGATTTAAAAGATTCAAACATTGATGCACGCTTATTTTTTTAATTTCAATTCATATGTATTATATTGATGATATTATTTTTACAAACCATTGAAACAACATTTTAGTAAAGTTAAATATGGTACAATAAAATATAAGTTTAATATCTTAGGATATAAGAACACATTCAAAAAAATTGGCAGCAAACATATTATGTTGTTATCTAAGAAATAAAATATTTGTCTAGATACTAGAAATATATTGGGTCTATAAAATATGTACCTAGGGTTAAAACCTAAAAACAACTCATTAAGAATGACTCTATTTTGAACTAATTTATGAAAACTAGCCTTGCTGCACACCTAGTCTGACACTCCCAAGGGACATTCTTTAGAGGATGCAATTTTTATTTTTAAACTACTTCATTACCTTTAGAAAGATTAAAAAATTTACTATAAAATATTAGGGTCATATTTTAGGATATAATAATACGTTCAAAAAATTTGGTATCATAAGGCTTATATGGTAATCCCTCATTTTTAATATTATTCACCTAATTTTTTGGAAACTGAGGTAAAAAAAGAGATATAATAGACTTAGGTTATTTATCCATGTTAAAATAAAAATTATGATCATACCATATAAAATAGACAAGAAAAAATCCAATAAATAACACATGAAGACATTATAAAACCATAGATTTTAGATGATATGACTCATACTTCATAAGTGAAGTAAAATACATCTTATTTTCAAGTGGTAGTTTAATAACATCTTCCCAATAGATGTACACAACTTTTTAGTTTTAAAAATCGTTATTCCCTCTAATTATATTCCTCCCCATAAAGTGATGGTTTCCTTTGAAGGATGAAATATTATGAAAATTCAAAATATATGTACATCCCTTTAGATGTTTTTATAAATCTACCATATGAAAATAAGCTGTTTTTCATCACATTTGAAGTAATGATCATCTCATCCAAAATATATTCTATTGTAAAATGATAAGGTATTTCTTGTATATTGTAAATAATTATTTTTCTATTAAATGTGTTTGTTCTTTCTCATTTCTAATTATATTAACATAATTTTAATTTTATCATGGATAAATAAGCTGATTTTATATTTTCTCTTATTTTTAGTTTATTTTCCAAAACATTCTATGACTTATTTTCTAATAATATTTTACTTAATGAAACATTGTTATCATATTTTATGATATAAAAATAATTTATAAATGTTTAGTATCAAAACGATTATATGGTCTACCCTCATGATAAATATTATTTATACTCTATGAATATCGATCAAAAAATATATTTAATGTAGTACACAACCAAAAATATAATAGTACACAAAAACAATGGTTAGGACACGTTTTTGTGTATCCATTAGTGAAAATCAAGTTAGAATTCATGGATTCATAAATCTAGGACCTAATCAAGAGACAATTCTATTAGCTATATACACTTTCAATTGTCAGCTACACAATTACATCAAGCTTGTCTATTAGTTTTTGATGTGTTTTGGGTCTAAGAAATAAATTCATTTTCATAGAGGTCATATTGTCCCATGATGAATCTATATGTTGATGTTTCTATTGTACAATTACAACATCCAATTGTAAGAAGATTTAGGCTTACAAGAGTGGTTGATGAATATTCATCCTAAGAAATTAAATATCATACCGATGATGAGGAAGAGTTCCACCTAGATTATCTCATGTATATACATGTAAATATTACTTCTGATGATGATTTTGTTAATGATATGATGGTTTGGGAAAATGGTGTTGATGTGGAAGAAGTTGAAAAGGTTAGGATGGAAGTTTCTATAAAGGTCGTAGTTGTACAACATCCTTGACTCGTAATATATCATACACCACTCTATTATTATTTTTTAGAATAAAGGGATAATTTTTATTAATTCAACTACACTGTTCTCACACCAGAATCTGAGTTTCCTAGAGTTTTAGTGGAGCGGTTTAGTGAGCTGTACAAAACAAAATATATTAGAATGTATTTTCCCCTTAATTATGTATTAAAAAACATGATAAATATTTTATATGGAGATTAATTGTAGATATTAAATTCAAGGATCTAGAAACAAATAAATAATATTTTGGGTTAAGTATGGTGGTGATTTTAGATTCTTCTTGAGTGATATTATGGATATTACATTTGGAGGATAGATAATATCCAAGATTTAGGCAACCCATACTTACGTTCAGCCAAACCTAACACAATACCATACCTTATTGGATGATGAATTTGTGTTATCTAAAACTGTCAAGATGATTAATACCTTAAAATTTGTTCTTATATCCTATGTGAAAGAGAGGATACAGAAAAAATTTGGATATAAAATTTCATATTATATGGCACTGATGGAGAAATAAAAGGCAATTTTAAAGGTCTCTGGTGATTGGGAGGACTCATATCCGGTGTTCTTAGAATTTCAATCAATACAAAGACACAATGATCAAGTTTACATCAATATTCATAGGAATGAAGATTCTTCTTGGGATAACAGACATGATCTATATCTTACTCAATTTCATTGGTTTGTATGGGTATTCATCCACTGTAATTCTGCATTTTATTTCAACAGCCCTTTTATTCAGATTGATGGAACATTTCTATATGGAAAATACAAGAGAATATTGATTACTATGGAGACCCAAGGTAGAAACCATCCACCTCTCAAATTTAATTTTTCATTCTAGAGAAATAAAAATATGAATCGTGGAGTTGGTTTTTGGCATGTATCAGAAACTATTTCACCGGAATTTAGGGTGTCTATTTAATTTCTGATCAGAATTGATAATTCAATGAGGAAATCAATGTGGATCCTAATACAATGAGACCCCCCTAATTCACATCATCTTTACTACATAAAAAAAATTTCTAACATACACGAACTAGCCTCAGAAGAGATTTATCTGAGGGTAACAGATGGAAGACACATTCAACAAGATATTACAAATAATCTTCAAGAAGCATCCAGTTATCGAGTATAACATTTTTTGCTGAGAAGAATCTCAATATAATTTTCAAGATACTATAGATTCCATCATAAGTAGAAAAATTAAAAAATGGTGGTATTCTTTGATGTTAGGAAATGGAAATCTGGAAACTTCTAGGAATTATGGACTCCATGCACACATGACATTGCAACATTTTCCTCTGTGAACATATGATAGGAAAAATATGCTATTCCATTGTACTTGTTGGACACCATTTCTACCTATTATGATACACCATGGGAATATATTGGGATGTTTAGATATTTTCCCCTGATTGGAGACCATCTGATATTTATACCTATTATCAACAAGTTGCATCAACATGGGAGAACAAAGTCCTGTATAATGCAGAATGAAATGGATTTGACACAAGAATAAGGGAAATGATTTAGATGTAGTATATGTTATTAAGAAGTTCATAATCAAAAATAAATCCATTACATTTCTAGATTATTTTCACCCTCATAGGAACAATGATGTATTGTCGCCAAAGTGATATTTTCATATTGTTTACTATATAGTGTTAATATAAGATCCTTAAATTTTTAGAATTGTCTTACATTTTTTAAAACATATAATATAAAATAAAAATAGTCATTTCATATTCCCATTAACAGGAAAATTAAAATTACATTTGAGGTGACATGAAATAATAATAAATCTATATATGGATACACTATAAATCATGTATGTAGTTAGGGTTTGGCTCAGTGGTAAGCACCCCTCAATTCTACATGAAATATTGGAGTTCAGAACCCATTGGGCATAGGGCACTGTAGCAGTACTATAGCATACTGTAGCAGCGATGGTACTGTAGTAGTGGCAGGTACTATAGCAGTGGTAGGGTACTGTAGTATTCACGGTTATAATAGCAGTACAATTCACAGAATGGACCTTCGGCCAAAAAATGGGCCTATGGGCCATGTAATGGGAAAAATGCCCACCGGGCCTCCGGGTAATATAATCGGTCTCCCTCTACCCAGTTAAAGAGGTATTTCATTTTCTTAAATAATAAATGAGGCTTCTGACCAAAAATTTTAAAAAAATTATAAATCATGCATGAGATAAAATAATAATGAAACATACCATCATGTGAGAAATTATAAATAAATTATAAAGCACTCAATTTTCTAATAAACATATATATAAAAAAAGATAAAATGTTAATATATAATAATATATAAAACCATATCTTACAAAACACCCTTTCATAGGTAAAATAATTTCTTAAAACACTTCATAAATATGCTTTGAGAAACATGAAGACATTCCTTTTTCATTTTTTTTCAAAAAACACTAAAAAATTGGAATCAGCTTGTCATATCATACATTATACTAATCAAAACATTGATATGGACATAAAATTATACTTACCTTTTACACATAAGACTTATTTCATTATTTTACATACATATAAAGGATAATATACTAATCATTAAGTTAGATATGCATGTTTTCTTTGCCATTATAGTGGGTCTTCTGATTGGATGGATTAGCGTGCATCGAGTGCACCATCATCATCACATGCTGCCTCTTACAGACATTATGCAATACATGAATAGTGTTGGACTCTATACTATTTCAGTATTAGATTTCACATTCATTTATCATCACCTAATTTCCTATTTCATATAGAGTATGAGATCTAAGGAACACACATTACATCTACTTAATGTAGAGATAACCATTACCATTGAAGATGTGGTAGTTCTGTTCGGTATGCCAATCATAGGGGATATAGTTGTTGGACCCACCAATACATAATGACATGATCTTGTAAAAATATTTCTAGAAAATAAATTTTTTTTCTTGATGTTGTTATGGATGGTGGGTCGACATCTATGAGGTGTCTTGAGAAGCACATTGCACATTTACCTAAAGAAACTGATGAGCGGAATATCATAAGTCATGCCCCTTCCTATGTCTTAAGGATTATTGGAGGGTCATTATTCCCTAATCACTTGGGTATACATGTGAAAAAAAATTATATGGGGATACTGGATGAATTTTTATTAGGTCGAGACATACAAGTGTGGATTTTCATTCATGACATACACGTAGAGATCATTATGCATGGAATACATATTAGATTGCATGGATCTCAGGGGATGTGACATCCTTCTTTATTTATGGGAATGGGATCCCATCCCCTCCCTCTACCTTGATTTTTCTTGTCCATTTATTTCAATAGATATGTTATATGTTCCTCTGCATGGAATTGGGTATGATCATTAATCTTTATGGATTTCTTCTACTAGTATGTGTTATTGAAATTAATTTCTTATTATTTATCCCTTTTATGTTGTATTTTAAGGGTGCAATCAGGCACACCGCTTCATCAACACTCTGACACACCATTTGGGTTCATACCGTCTCAGGTCCAATAGTCTCTTACCCGATGAGGTAAGTATATATAGTCATTCACTAACAAAAAAATTTCATAATATCATCATTTTTTGGTTTTTTTAAAGAAACATTTATGACAAATCAGACATGTCATTTTTGATTTCAAGGATTCCATACTATGATTTATTGGACCATTTTACTAATCACTACACTAATGGAATACATGATGATATGGCTATATTTCCACTCACTCACTTTTAAATTATTGAGTGGGACAAGCCTGAAAGTGTAATGAGCTAGATTGGTTGTGTTCAGTGCATCACATTTCCACTCAGACATTCACATGAGCTTTATTCCATGAAGATAACAGGGTGGTAGGATTTAGAATAGCGACACTAACATGCCCAATATCTTGACCTCTAGGGAATATTAGCATCACTCCATATTGAGGGTGTACGTACGATGTGATTCCATCTTCCATTGTAGGTTGAGTATGAGTCATGGGATGATCTGAAGTATATAATGTATCTTACTCAATATGACATAGGGATTCAGCATATGGTAAGAAAATAAATATCTATTAGTTTTTTTATTTTACTATTTTATATCTATATTGAATATCTTTATAGTATACTCGAGTACTGCATATTATTTGCACGTTTAATACTAAAGAGGATGTTGCTTTCCTTGCATCGATCCATGTTGTTAAGAAAGGGATAATTTCATCTTATCATGCAGTTCACAATAATATCTTCAATTATTCTACCATCAAGATATTACTTCCCAACCCAGGGAGTGTAGGTAGATACTCAGGATACTCCTCCAGTATCTGCTGATGCTGAGGATCCATGATGACGGTGACGTAGAATGTGTTGTGTTACATATGAAGTGTCACTTGTTCCACAGGAAGAGGTCATCTCTCTAGTAGTCCAGCCTCATCAAATTAGGGATGTGCATCATGAGGCATGGGATCCATCTATATTGGCAGGATATCAATAGTTTTCTTTATGTGCATGTTATTTGAGCTTCTCTCAGAGGTCATTTCCCAGGCCTATAGCAGTCGTTCCAAATCCTTCACAAGCTATAAGCTTCCCCTGTCCAATGATGGAAGGTCATTCAACTACCCTAGTGGTAGATGTATTTGGTTCATTGGATGACATCTAGTTGAAACATTCTACCATTAAGACACATATATATCATCAAAAATTCTAGGTTCTTGTACCCTAGGATCATCCCTCTAATGTTCATCTTACTCATCCCCAATGCATTGGTCGGTGATCTCAATATGAGTATCTCATTTATACAACACCATATGGAATAGAACCTCACCATAGAAAGTGACTATACATGTTCATATATTTGTTTTCTTTATATTAAAATTAATTATTTCCTTTTACTATCATCTGTTTTTACATTTTTATCCACTATTTCAATTTTCATTTACATTTTTGTCATAATTTATATTTTATAGGATTTCAAATTTGAGAACATGAAACAAAAGGAAAACTTATTAAATTTCATGTATTTGACTTTAAAATCATATAAAATATATACTATAAAAACCATCTATGTAAAACAAAAAACAATGCCTAATAATAAAAAAAGTTGTTGAATATAAAAATAATTTCATAAATATAATAAATAATTTAAAATTCCTGGAATGTAAAAAATTTATTATAAATAAAATTATAATGGTTTAGAACAACAATATATTGTTATGGTAAAATTTATTTTCTATAAGATGTTGATAATGTTGGAACATAATATATTCAAACTAGCCCACGATATTCAACACTACTAAAATGAATTCTTTATACTTAATCTCCACCATTTACATGAATATTATAATTCTATAGAATAAAATAACTTAAAAAATATAGAAAGGGAGGAATGAAACATAATAACATTCTTTAATAGAATATAAAAATATATCGAGCTAGGAGAACTTTCATCCCTATAGAAACTGTGGATGTATAAAAAATCTATAGTTCATATGTCCTTTATCATAGTCACACAATGATTTCTACCACTTCATTTCAAATGAAGTTATACAATAACATAATATAATCATATGATAAAGTGATATTAATTTGAATCAATTAAAGAATAATGAAAAGTCAATTTTTATTCTTAAATAGTCCCACATCATTAGGAATTTCATTGAAATAAATTTAGTGAAATATTGGAAGAAAATAGTAAAGTAAGTATATAAAAAAACAATATATATGTACAAATATATATATTTATAATGTCTATATTGATAGTGTATATTTTTATAGTGAATAATAATTTTATAATTATATAATAATGACTAAAATAATTATTATTTCTGAAATAAAATGTAGAATAAATCCCTATAGAAGTGGTCTCAAATAAGATACATTGGAACTGAAATGATTAGATTAGTTACATTACAAATTAACAATACATTTGGAGCATAATTAAAAATAAAAAAAATAAAAAATATAATAAATAAAATTTAATTTACATTTCCAAAAATCTATTTCATAAAACATTATACTTTCACTTTCAAATATTAATGAAATAATTCTATAAAAAAATAATATATATATATATATCATAATATATAAAACTATATATTTATAAATATACAAATATGTTTGATTAAAATAATTTTATTGTTTTTGTAGAATGTTTTCATGGCCTCTACTGCCTTACCACTTAACCAAATGGTGTAAAGTCCCCTACTGGCTTTCATGTATAGATATCAAAAACAGCATGACCTAGGCTTAAATAATTTATTTTTAAAAACCTATAGGGAAGAAAACATGATATGGTACCCTCCATAGTACCATTATGATGAAAAAAACTGCATTGGTGAATATATTAATCCAAAATAAATATTAATAGTGGATAAAATAATCATTTTTGAAAACATTGAAAATAGGTAGTAGGTATTTGCGTCATTCCAAAGGACTTTTCTAAGCCTCAGTTCATCTAATCTTTATATAACCCGAATTGTATTTAGTTTAAACACATTCTATGAAACCTCATGTATCATTAAAATTGAAATTTCATTTATTCTATAACTAGGGTGAAGCGAAATACCTCATGAAACAACCATCATGATCCAACCAACACCAACATATGCATATTTGATGTACTTCATGGTGCAATGAACATGTCATGTAGCATCCACCCATTCTGGAAGAACAAAAGCATTGTCATGTTGATAATATACATTTCTCTGGTGAAAGGATAAACATCCACTACATATCCTACTCCATGAAATCTCTGATATAAATCTTATTCAAATAATCACAAGATGACTATTACGTAGAGCTTCAGTAAACTTTACACATATTATGAATCCACCTTATGTGAAGGCCCTCACACATCAGCACAAATGATGACCTTGATGTAGTTTTTTTTCTACATTTACATAATTATGTTAGTGGAATGATTTTTGTTAGTAAATATCCTTCAATTAATGACATATTTTCATGCTCATATGACACTGATCATGAGGCTATAGTGAATCCTTTACATCATTAGCTACTCAACTCATGATCCTTAAACAATATTTTTTGATATTATGAAATACAACATGGTTTGATAACATAGTGTAGTAGTGAGAAAACCCTTGTGGATTGGTAGCATAATTAATGGACCAAGTGTTTTTTGATGAAGTTGTGTGCATGCCTTTGAATCCATCAACAGTGATTAGGGAGGCCTCGCCACATCATGTTTTCAATGGGGTGATGCCACTTTCATTGCTTGGGATATGAGTAATATTTACACACACACACACACATATATATATATATGTATATATCCCACCACAATCAGCTGGGGTGGTACAGATGGGGAGAGGATTGGGGATTGGATGTGAGGTCAAGTCCCCAGGCTAACAATTTACATGGATTTTATTCTTTACGTGTGTGTCGCTCTTACGGTTGAAACCAATTTATTTATATATATATTAGACTCAATAATGGTCAATTTCAAATACATGTACTATTTTATTACATTTTATTTGATGTAATTTTTATAAGATAATAAAATTCCCTTTCTAAATACTAACACTACTAAAAAATATCCTAGAAACATAAATTTTTACCACAATTGTATCAAAGAATTAGTGCATGTATGATATAGACATGGTTTTAAAAATAATAGAAGTTAGTAAACCCTAATGAAATAGTTTAACCAAACTAATAGAATCGATTAGAGAGGGACATTATGTTATGAAAATGTGTCAATAGTTCATCACTATATCCACACATTGGACAAATTATTGTTTTGAGGGACTAATAACCTTTGATTGACCAAAATATTTTTATGGGTAATCCTTCCATCCACATGTGACCACCTTTTAGCCAAACCATGAATATAATTGTGTTTTATACATTATTTTAATAAGTAATGACTATAGACTGGGATATAATAAAAAAAGGATATTTCTAATCCAGTGACATCCAACTTCATAAAAATACACTTCAACAACTAGGATAAAAGGAAACAAATATATAATTAAAAAATTGTTATTAAAATTTATTTAATGTATCTATATATATGTGTTTGTGTGTATGTGTGCATGTGTGTGTATTTTTGTGTAAATATTTATTTATTCATATATATAAACATAAATTTTCATTTATATATATATATATAATGATATTGTGCAATATTAAAGTAATTTGAAATATAAATTTATGCATAAAAATAAAATTCCATGCATACAAACTTACATACATACATAAACACACACATGAGAATATATATATATTTGTATGTGTGTATGTATTTATTTATTTATTCACACGCTCACGCTCATAAATATATATGAACACTATTATATTGACATTATATACTAGATAAGATTAGTTAGAGGAAAGCCACTGACCAACTATTAAGATAAATAAGGAGTACAACAATGATGTACAACAAACCAGGAAAGATAAGTAATGATCCTAAAATTCATACTCTTCACCACATCAATGATAGATTGTTTCCTCCACAGTAGTTGATTCCCACTCTGAGCATTCATAGTGCTTCAGACTCTTATCATACTTCTTTCAATGATTCAATTTCCCCTATGATATAAGCACTTTAAAAGACTGCATTCCATTTTTTAAACCAGCGATAGCCCTTCTTTCCTTCCTGATTGGAGAGATGGTGGACATCGTCTTTAGTACGTAAGAGTAGTCTTTCCTCGTCCATCTTCTTGTTTGGGGAAGACATAAATTCCTCATTTTCAGACATCTTATTCCTCCCAAATTGAACTACATAACTATAAGGATGTCTATACATGCCCTGATAATTTTCTCATCACTATTGAAGACAGCCACCCATTTTGTAGGGATAGGATCATTTTGGTAACCATCAATCACTCTCCAGTCATGCTCATCTTGTTTGTTAGAAACAATCATGACTAAGCATTACGGATGCTCCACAAAATCCTAACCACCATGAACTTCATTCCTCATTTCACCTTCACAGGTTACTACATTCTGAGATGAGAAATCTAGATGAAAATTGGCACATTCATTCATTTGAGAACCCCCCTACACATGAGTGATCTCTTCATAAACCAATTGTTGAAATAGGTTACAAGTAGTGATTATGGCCTTTAAGCCACCATTGAAATGAAGATGTGAATTTGAATCCTCAATAGCCAGATAGAAATGAGCTTCATCATTGGATTTCCCATCACAAGATACCTCATGCACAATTAGATGAATAGTTTGAATTTAAGGGCATATCACTATCCTTAGACCCAACATCAACATCTTTGAGAAGTCCATCATTCTCCCTACTAGCGTCACACTAAACAGATCCAATTTTCCCACGATTCGATGAAGCCCCTAAATGGCATGCCAAGATAGTACTACCTCCAAGACCAGCTGCATCCATATCAGTATGATTCACACCACCCCCAAGAGATGATCCTATATCCACCTATCAAAAACAACAGTGAATGTCAGATCATAAGGAACCCACACAGGTTGTTTCAAATCCAGATCACCCAAGCTCCCTATATTAGAGGAAATATCATGACCATCAACATCGAAAAGCATATTTCTCATGCCAAAGACCTTACCAAGCCCCTTCACCGGACCAGATGACCTCATGTTCATGGCTCCTTGATGACATTTATCAGCTAGATGAGCCAATAGGTAGCAGATCATGCAATAATCAACCCAATATTCAAAAATAAAAGATTTTATCCATCGAATCATGACACCAACTGTAATCCACATGCATTCAACTGGTGGTTTTGAAACATCCACCTCAACACAAAAATGAAGATTGATCAAGTGAATCATAGAAGAAGTGCAAACATCATAAAAAAGGAATCGACCCACCAAATTCCTTATCATATGAATGATTGTGGGATTTTGAAGAGGAAATGGATGTTGAGGAAGGATAATTCAAGTCGTGATGGAAGGTGATTCCTGGTTCATACAGAGATCAAAAGACCATTGGAGAAGAAAAAACTTGCATATGTTACATCTTCAAGGAGCCCTCAACCACACACATATTAAATCTTCCACCGAAGCAAAACATATCATTAGGTGGGGTTTATCATGAAGTCCCACAACTGTGCGATGTTGAAAGTCTTAGTTACTAAACGTGAAGCAGTAAAAATCATCAATCTAAGGCCTTCAATGATCGAAGTGAACCACTAGGGTCAAATCTGGGAAACTCAAATATTCATAGAATTCCAACTGTGATATCGAGAGTTGAGGATCATCATGATGATGATCTGGAACCCTTGGCCTTATAGAAATCGACGAGAACTCTGGGAGAGTGTTAGGGTTAGAAAGGGGATAATCATTGTGTGTGCATTCATAGGTGGTGGTTCCAAGACATCATCCCCCTCTCACCTCTAAGAAGATGGGGGAAGTCATCACAGACCATCAACTAGGGTTCATCGACAGGAGCTTCATCACTGAGAGCCAAGCCTCCCATTCACAATGATATTTTCTATATTGACATTATATAATATTAATTAATTAATAACATCATTTGTATATATATACATTACATAAATTATATTTAATCTTTTTAAATTTTAATATATTTATATATAATATGGATATATTTTAATATGGATATAAATTAAATATATTTTCAATTAAAGTTTTCACATTGAATTGAAATTCATTATATATATATATAATGTGCCTTAAAATAGAGTTCAAAGTGTCCCAATTATATGTTAGTGGTGTGGGGTTTGAAACTCATTTTTGGTTGTTTTTTGTTATTTTAGATTACTTACAAACACAATTTTGAAATCATGAATATATGTAAAACACTAACAATAGTTTGAATGATCCATTATTTATGGATAATATAAATAAATACATGATAATAGCCACATTTTTTGTTATTGTTTCTGAACCACAACTAGAGGTTAATGTACATACTTAGTTTGAAAATGATACCAATGGATTCTATAATTGTGGTCATATGTCAATAAATATATGATGACAAGTACCACTTATCATGGCTCTCTAAATAATTATTATAGACTAATTTTGATCTATATCAATTTTTTTAACATATAGATTTAGTTTAAATCCAATGAAAAACCAATACATTTTAGTATTTTTTATTCATGAGAATAATCCTTTCCCATGATAGTATGTGTTTCTTACTTCATAGGCATAATATATATTCTTTACAAAAAATTTATTTTTATATAAGTGAGGGTCATTCTATTACTCTACATAATTGTCAATTTCTGTAGACAATATACAATTAATTATTTATGTGAATAAACTATATTTTTTCTGTCAAATAATAAGTAATTATTATATATATATAACTATATTTTCTGTTTTCCCTCCATAAATAATTTTATAACATAACGAAGTATATTATAATTATGTTTCAAAATTAATGGAATAAATCACAACACAAATTTAACACTATGTTAATTTTTAAATACAAAACATTATATACAATGAAAAAATATATTCTATAATAATAATAATAGTATAATTTTACAATACAATATTTAAAAATAGTAATAGGTATTTGAAAAATCATTTGTATATGATCTTCTAGAAACATCACGATGGTGAGAAAAAATATAAAATGAAATAAAAAAATCTATGTTTAATTGATATTTTGAAATGTATTTAAGGAAACTAGGAATACAACTAGGAAAATAAATAATGAACGAAATTAGAATTTTTTAATTGAATATTTTTTGACACATGAATATTCAAAAAGTTATATAACTATTAGAATAGCACCATGACTAGTAGAATAGTAATATAAACATTAATATAGCAATTTTACCATTTTAATAATGAAATTACAGGTAAGAAAAATTTCCCATAATTAAAATATGAAAATATTAACATTATAAATATATTAAATAAATATATTTTTAGAAACTCAATGATATAAGTGTATATTTCAAATAAGCTATGTCTTATCATATTTTGAAACAAATAACATATTTCTATTAATATTTAAATTATAAAAATTATTGAGTTTGAATATGATTAAATAAATGTTATATTTTAAATTAACACAGCACATGTAAAAATAAACATTTTAAAATTTGGTATTTGTTTATATAATATTGAGATAAAAATGACCTAATGAATTTAATATTTTTTTATCTACCAAAACCTTGTTTAATAAGATATTGAAAATATATTCAAAAATAATAAAGTTTGTCTGTAATTCTATAATGCACCATCTAATTTTTAAGAATATAATTTATTCAATAAATGGTTTCTTTAATATTTTGTTTATTCCCTTTGTAGAAACCAGAATATTTTTATTTTATAATTGTTTGAAAATACTAAAAATATGTATTAATATTTAAATAATATTTATATTTCCAATCCATACTACTATGAAAAATGTTGGTTTAACTGAAAATAACCTCAGTATGTATAAATAACCCATCTAAACTCGAAGGAATATAATTTAGAAATTCACCCCCTTTCCCAAGTATTCCCAAAAATCAATTCATTTAACCACCATAGTTTCCTTGAATAAATTCTTGTCTGACCCCATTCTAAGTGAACAGAAAATTAATCACTTATAAAATGACTAATAGTCAAAGAAGAGGTAACTCCCACATTCTCTTTATTTCATTACATCATTTTCATTACTAATGATATATCAATTAAAGATTTACCATAAAAATATATTACTGATTATAAATTATATAAATTTTAATATGTTATGAGTTAAATATTTAACAATACTTATATTATTTGAATTAAAACTCTTCTTCTTTTTACTAGTCATATTAATGGCTTTTTATAGCCTATGAGGACTTTGTCAAGTGTTTATATACCACTTCCTTAATAGATGTTTAGAATGGCCTATATAAACCCCCTTATTAATTATTATATTGATACCCTTATGGTAATGGATGTAATCAAACTAATGTAAAAATAATAATGACCAATATTAAAATATTTTAAATGAATATGGAATAATTCAAAAAAAAAATCCATGCCTTTATATATTCAATGAAATATTAATAATTAAATTATAATAGTAGAAAAATATCAATAATAAAAGCAAAATAATTTATAGATTCATCCAGAATAAAATTTTATTATACATAACAAGTATATATACACATGATGTTTCCATGATGAAGTAATCTGGGACCTAAGGTAAGCGGTTATACATTGATCTCTCTCCTTATTTGGTATTTTCTCACTTATATATTTGTATTGTAACATATGAATTTATATTTCAAACATAACTATATCATTCATTTTAATATTTATCTTTTCTTCAGGAATGATGATCCATTCCTCTCAATGTTCTCCTAGGTTTTTCCCATATAAATTATCTCTCTAATGAGGTTTAATTATTTCATATTTCTCTTTTCTTATTTATGATCAATGTTTTATCATGTAAAATGTATTCCTTTTCCTCTTAAATTGTGAAATCATATATATTTATAGAAAAATCCCCTTTTCTGAATTATGATATTATACAGAATCATTTTCTTAATTATATAACAATTTATTTATTTATTTCAAAATTCATTCAATGGTTTTATGTAGATTCATATATTAACTTTTAATAAACATTATATGTTGGATCATTGTATTTTTTATAACGAACCAAAACGGATCAACATGACACATCACATAAGATGTACCACTATAAGGTGAATATCAACCAAATAACTAAACAAGATTCATGAATAACCAAAATAAAAATAACCAATATAGTAAAAACCTGAAGAATATTACACTTCCATGAGACAGACACTGGTAAGACAAAAGTCCATACCTAAAAATAAAACATGACAGGATTAGATCTACATCTCTGTGTGAGAAAATTTCACCACTAATCCATCTCTTCAATAAAGCGATGGAAACTAAGATAAGATGGAAAACTACATAATTCCCTTCACATTACCTGAAACCTAAAAACCTAGATCTACAAATTCCTAAAGGAAAAAAAGGGTGTGCCCAGAAAGGCCCACTAAAAACAATAAAATAATCTATATAATGTATAAAATGATGAAACTTGTTAAATATATTATTAAAACAAGACTAATTTATAAATAAATTTCAAGATAAACCAATTTTATAAAATATACATCGGTTTAGTCTTAAAGAATTTCTTAATCCCCAAACACAAATTATGATGAGTCCGTGATTGATAATAAGAAGGCACAAATAGTATCTACTAAGGGAATACTATACAGTAAACATGATAGAAATAAACTGATAACAGTACCATCATGTGTAAAACCAAAAAAAAAGTATCAAATATATGGGAAAACATACTCAATCATGTGAAGAAACACTAAGTCAACGTAATTTTTATCCAATTCATTATTGAGTCCTTCAAAAAAAATCCATATCACCGGAATAAATTTCTGTGGTTCCGCACTCCCTCAGCTTTTAATATGAATATACCTAACATTCTAAACATTCCAAAAGTGCTATGTTTGGAATAACATTTAATGAAAAACATGATCACATTTATATAACATTTCCACTCTGAAGCATCGGTATTTTCATTCTTGAAAACCCAAATTAATGAATAATCCATTGTTGAAATATTTCATCAAACACAAGATGTGATAAAATATTTTTTAAAGAAAAACCCCTTTAAAATATATTTTTATAAAAATGTGACATCAAAAAGTTGTGTTCCTAAACATAACTAGAGGATTGGATAAGAACATTGAGTATTTCATAAGTTATCACTAATGCATATTGAATCCTTCATCAAACAATATCAATGATTTTTAAGTTAGAATCTACCAATGGAGAGGTGTATCTTTAAATAAATAATAAAGCGAAAACCTATATTACACTTTAGTTTATCTCCTAGTGATTAAGAACTAATAATGTAATACAATGTAACCATATCACCCTTCATAGTAGAAATATTATCAAAACACCATTGGGTGGTTAAAAAAATAATTGGAATCAAATCTTTAGTAAAATTCAATTACACCAAAGAAATTCTGGTTTGTAGCTCTAAAATGGTAAATTTAAAATGAAAATTTAATTTGTATCATTAATCTAATATTGAATAAAAATTTTATCATATATTTTAAAATAGAATTCACAACCTTTAATGAACCATAATAATTAAATACAAAGGATTTCATGATTTTTCAAATATCAAAGAGTTTTATAGAGGCTTGTTGGAGAACAAGAAATAAAAAAATCATTCACAAAAAGCGTTTTCTATTAGGATAACATGGATTTAACCTTATACTGTTCCTAGCAGTCTCATGAGGGTAAGTATTTTACCCTTTCACTACCATTGAAAATAATGATATACCTTTATATTCATTTTGGTTACCAATAAATAACCTTTAAAAACATTGTGTTATCCTCACGTAGTATCTAAGGTACCCATATACATCCTTTCAAAACATGGTCATACCATTATATAGACTTTCAAAACTAAGGGTTTGTTTTACAAAGGTTTGGAATTAGCTTAAAAAACATTAAGTTTTTTCTTATAAATAATTTTTATATAAGGTGTTTACCTTATGTGTTTCTAGGAAGACCCTTAAACAATGCATGATGTAGAAAACAAATCAGTCACCAACTAAGGGAAAACTTCTCTAATCTTTAAAAATCCATTGAAAAAAATGAGTAACCCTTATTTAATAAGTGTAAAGATTTCTTTGAAAATTATTTAATTTGCAGTTAAAATTTTTAAAATTAAAACCAATGAGAGTTCTCTATAAAATTTAAAACTAAAAATGTTAAACAGAAGCCCAAACACTTTTAAAATCAAGAGACCAAAAATATACATGATGGAAAATTTGGGGATGTTAAATTTATACCCAACATAAATATTTCTTCCCCTAGAAATCACATATGGCATTAAAATTAAAAAATAGAAGTTATTTGATTCATCAACAATGATTCCCACTCTATTTTATCATGTTCATCCGATCATCATTATAATTATACACAGAACAATTTAATCATTTCTCATGAATTATTATATCTTTGTGATCTATAATCAGAACCAGATCGTCAACCATAATGGTATCAGGCTCAAAATAAATATCTTACTATTTAATCACATGGAAAGCGTCTGATTAATACCCCTTATTAGGGAAACATAAAAAATAATTAATCAATGTCAAGAGTGATAGAAAGCCCACAAATATGCCAATTTTCAATAAAGTTCAAAAATATAGAAATAGTTGATAAACAACAGTGTGAACTAACCCTACATACTGTACCAATCATGTTCCATGAAAGGAGAAACCGTAATAATTACTCAATCACCATCCTCAAACACAAGTAGCTAGTTTTATAGTTGACATAAAATTTTCATTGAATCAGAGCAGTCACTAACCTCTGATGGATCATATGCACTTTCTATATTATCTATTAAACAAGGCTCAGTCAAAAACCAAGGATCACTCTCCCATATTTTCCCAATATAAGGGATATTAATAAGGCCTCCCATTAAATTATTCAATATGATCAATTTTAATTGAATATTAGTAACTACTTTTATCGTAAAATTCTACTAGACGTATATTATTTCCCCTGAACTACCAAAATCAAGAACACGCTCTTGGAACATATACTCAAAAATTTGAGTATCTTCCTCAGTCAAACCTAATGGATGAGGGTGGTATTTCATTTTTAATTTCAGTTGGGTACCCATCACCTCTTATAAACCATTCCAATATATTCATATAAAATTCAGTTCCCTCTTACAGATTATATTTGTTTTGTAAATCTTCTCTTAAATTAGGCTTAGTATAACCAATGATCTCTCTCCCAACTCTACACATCATAAGGGAGATTGACATTACCATTCATAAAATCCATAGAAGGGTTCTATTTTAATCAAATATGGATAAATAATTTTAAATGGAAATTTTACCAAATAAGGATGAGTTTCCCATGAATAAAAAAAATCATTCACATACACTCGAATAATTTTCTCAATAGTTGAAGTAGCTCAATCAGTTTCACCATATACCTAAGGGAGGTATTTAATCCTGAAATTTATTTGGGTTCCTATCACCTTTTTAAATCCCTTCCAAAACCTAGATGTAAATTACTCTTCCATTTTTAAACAATTGTATAGGGAATCCCATAATTGTTCACAACCTCTCTAATGTGAAATTTCTTGAGCACTTCTACTTTATTAAACACCATGATAAGGAAGAAATTAGAAGATTCCATAAATTAATAAATAATCACCCAAATTTTATTATTAACCATAATATAATGATGCAAAATGACGATTATGTCCATAAATATCTTGTCCTACATGCTTAAAAAGATAATAAAAAGATACAAAAACTAGAAGGGATTTTATGTTCCACTTTAATTATCGAATAAGTAATGCAATGTAATAAAAAATATACAATTGATCACGTCATCCCTTGAAACCAATATTGACATATCAGATTAGGATACATCTAGTATATCCAAGTGTTTATAGGATAAATATATGGTTTTTGACTCCCCATAAATTGTTTCTGTGGAGATACATCAATGATAAACCTATATTTGAAACACAATGCACCAATAAGATAAAAATACTAGTCACCTGAAGTCTCCCCACCATTATGGATTGTACTAAATTTCTTTAAATTTATTTATATTACTAGCACCATACGAATATAATCATTAAATGATGAGTCATCCTATATATAATTTAATATCACTTTTCTACTAGCATCTTCTACTACCAAGATCATATCAGTTAATAGGCTCTTCAATAACCATTCATCCACTAAATGTTTCAATTTTTGGGTTGGTAACATCCTTCTCAAAGGGTTAATGACCATATAAACATTTCCAAGAGTACAATAATTATCAAAACTTAAAGTATGCAGATACAAAAACTAGGGACCCTATTCCATGTTCAATTTCTACTAAGTAAAAACATACTGTAGGCACTTATGGTCATTGAAAACAACATTACATTCCCAAAATAGAGAGTAGTTTAATGTCTTGAGATCATGAGTCATTGCTTCCAACTAAAGAACATTAGTTTAATTTTTCTTATGATGTGTACATAATTGGTAATTTCCCCAGTCCACCATCTCCCTATATCAAGACGCATTATAATCATGCTCCTTTGGCATCACTAAAAAAATATCCTAAACACAATGATATAATAATTAGAATTAGATCTAAAGTATACAACTTCATTAGTTCCAAAAAATATCTCTGACATTTTCCATTACACTCAAAAATAACCACATTACTCATTAAATATATCAATGGGGAAGCAAGAATCGATAGTTATAGAAAATACCACATTTAATCACTACTTAATCCCAAAAACCTCTGAATCATAAACACATTTACAGGTTTCTATCATTGAATAACATCCTGAATCTTTTAATGATTCATTGAGATTCCTCTCCAGATATAAATTGGCCCATTAAATTAACATCCTTGATCCAAAATTAACGTTTTTATATATTTTCAGACACCCAAGGTTTCTTGAATATTTTGGGGATGATTCCAACTAAAGAATGTGGTCCTCCATTGTCATGGAAAATACCATAATAGTAAACAAAAAAATGAATGTGTCCAAGAACTGATGAATGATTTGGTTCATTAATTCCACAAACATCACAAGAGTGTTAGTGAGAATGAAAACTGTTACAATAAAATTGAAACTAATACATCATCTCTTAAACATTATATATGTTATATACTCATATTTTACCTGGAACCAGTGGTTCCCTAATGCTAGTTATACCATTTAAAACCATCATAGTCCACAACATGGATAAAAAAACATTCATCCTAAGATAGTGGTATATATTCTTAACATCCACCTAATTAATCTTTCGATAATTGACACAAATATTGAATCACTTTTATACCTTATTTGTAAATAGAACAGGAAATTTCCATGGTGATACACTCATAAAAATAACTCTATTTCCCTCAAGACCAACAAGAAAAACATTTATCTCATTAATAAAAATATGATCCATGTGGTATGGTTGAGTAGTTATGGTTGGAATCTAAAGTGGTCAACTAGAGAATTTTATTTGGGAAATTGTCTCACATAATCCTCTAATTTATATAGAACAATTTTTCTTAGAGGTATTGTATGATAAATTTAAAGGACAACGTCCAATTATTTTAAGAGAAAATTTTTCAAATCAAAGGATCAAATTCATAAATCAAGAATAAAATCTTTTTATGAATAAGAATTTAAAGCTAACATGTAATCAATAAAATAAAATCAATACATTAAAAAAGGAAAGGTTATGTAATCAAAATATAAGACATGTTTATCAAATAACATGAAAAACTAAGATCAAACATGATTCCAATCCCCAACCACATATAAAATATCTTGTTAAGACATGAAAATGGGTTGGAGATGAATCATTTCAAACATACCATCCGAATTCTTATGGTCTTAACTCAAGTCTACCATATTCCCTATACCAAACACATGAATTTTCATCACACTTCTAGTTGTGTATTATCATTGATTCCATTTTTTTAATGAACCAACCCATGTAAACATGACAAATCACCCTATATGGTCCACCAAAAGGTAAATATAAAAAAAACAAAAAATCCTCTTGTATAACCAAAAGAATAATAACTAGTATAGTATAAAGTGAATGAAGGGTACACTTCCATGAGACATATAACATCAATCTAAAAGTATAAAAGCTGAAACCCAAACATGAAAAGATAATATCCATGTATTCATGTGACCAACCATCACCACAAATATGTCCCTCAAATGAGGAAACAAAAACTAAAACATTATATCCATAAGTTGAAGCTCCTATGAAAGGACAACAAAGACAAGTCAGTGAACAAGGTAAGGTCATTCCATGTACCTAAGTCTAATAACACATGATATAAAAATGACCAAAGGAAAAAATATTATTTTGGGAGATAAAATACTAATGGATACAACAAAATAATCTATAGAAAATCTTACACCATGAAATATATTTTCTATATATATAGATATTTAAAAAACTATTTTATAATAAAACTTCAAAGTAAAAAATTATAAAAAACATCATGTGGTTTCTTCTTTAAAGAAGTTCTTATTTAAAAAAATAGGAAATATGATGAGAAAATTATTGATAATTATAAGGAACAAATAGTTTCATCCAGGGGAATATCTTTAATTAATCATGTGATCAATAAATTGGAAACAATAAAATCATGTATACAACTAAATAAAAATAGGAATCTATTGTATTATAATATGTCTTCATAAATGAGAAGGAACAAATAGTTGGTATAAATTACATCCTACTGATATTCAGTCATACCATAGTCAATCGATATCAAAAGAATAACTCATCATGGTTCCACACTCACTAAGGTTTTCATATGTGCATACCTGATGTACCCATAGTTCCCAAAGTGATATCCCTTCCAAAAAATTTGAACAAACTATACTCACATTTATAATACATTTCCACTATTAAGAATCATTTATTTCAAGCATGAAAAAAAATTAATGTTTAATACATAATTGAATCACTTCATCACAAACAATAAATTAAAAAATCATTTATTACTGATAAACCCCTTTAAAACTTTCTTTGATAACAATGTTAAATCCACCAATTATTTTCTTAGACCAAACCATAGTTGTTAAAAAGAACATAGGGTATTTCATGAGTCATAACAGATACATAGAGACTCTTACCTCAAACAAGATCAACAATAACGCATCTCAAAATCCACTAATCCATAGGTGAGGATTAAAATGACCCCCTACTAAAAAAATTTATACAAATGCATTGGAACGTTTGGATTTCTTAAAACCATGGGTATAGCCTATACTGATGGTTTAGAGGGGTGTTGGTTATTTTGTTGTTGGTGTAGGCCTCAAAAAATGGATTAGGAAAAGCAATTGTTATAGACTTATACCAAAAGTGTTGTAAAACCATTGGTATAGGTCATATGAAGAACCCATACAAATATTTTTTAAAAAATGTTGGTATAGGTAATGTAAAATATAGAATCCATCTTTTTTATCCTGATACCTCCCATTTGTATTATAATGACCTAAACTCTAAGATAATATTACTTTTGTGCATATAATTTTGATATATATATATATGTATATGTATGTATATTTTCATGAAATTTTACTTTTGATGGATTCATTGTTATTTTAAAAAATAATTCACAAAAAATATGGGTACCTATACCAACGCTTCTAAAACCCATTGGCATAGTTACTTGGGGTTTTTAACCTATAACAATGGTTTTTTGCTAAAGTATGGGCATAGGGTGGACCTATACCAACAATGGTTTTTCAAAACCTTGTGTACAAGTTTATTCAAGGGGTGTATTCAAATGGTGTTGGAAAAAAGTGAATATATGGTCTCTAAAATAGACATATAGCCATTGATTAGGACAAAAATGTTCATATAGGGTCTCTTCTGCCAATATGTTTTTTCAAAACTATTGGTATAGGGTTTCTCTAAGGTAATTATACCTATACTTTTTTATATACTATTGGTATAACTTATTTGGTATATCTTCAATTTCTAATAGATACAAAAAAAGAAAAACAACCACTATCGCCCTTCTTTTGTTATCCTGGTGAAGAAAAAAATTCCCAATGACCAAGATATCCCTCTACAGAAGCTGGATGCCCTAATTTAATATCACTTTTGATTTGTATCATTAATCAAATCATGCATTATAAAGAATTAAAATATTTAAAAAAAATTAAAACCATTAATAAACCATAAAAATAATGTAACCATGATTTTGGGCTTTAAGATAATTAAAAAATATTTGACAGGTATGCTAAGGAAGGAGAAATGAAATAAGGTGTTACAAAAGGATACGATGGATTACCCTTATGTACCTCCAAGTTATAGTGTATGGGTAAGGAGTTAACCATTACATAGGCTTTGAAATATAAGACTTACCTTTATGTATAATTAGGACTACCCAAAATCAACCTCTAGAAACTTGGAGTTACCCTAACGTAGCATCTAAGTCACCCTTATGAATCCTTTGAAAACATTGGTTCACCATTATATAATCCTTGAAAAGTAATGGATACCTTTATACAGGTAAGAAATTAACTTTATATAGAGATGGATTTTCCACTAAAACAAATTTTTTAACAAGGAGTTTCCATTATTTTAATTTGTTAAGACCCTTATCCACTACATGAAATAGACTTCTTAACTTTAGGTTACTAAGGTAAAATTCTTCTTTCCTTTACACAGCCTTTGAAAACCATCATTTTACCTTAAAAAAAGTATATATCCTACATAAGTTATGAATTATATTGAAAATTATTTAATTACCACTTAAAATACATATAAATTGACACCAAAAGAATTTTATCATGAACATTTAAAACTAAGTATATATCCCAGCAGCCCGAATACTTTTGAAACCAAGAAAATACCTCTAAAGCCAAAGAGTGTAACAAAAGTTAAATGTCGGGATAAATTTATTTAACCATATATATATAGTTTCATCATATAAAAAATGTTATTAAATTCATTTGATCACTCTTTTCAAGTGAACCACAGTACTATGTTTTTATAGTAGTTCAAATTTTATTTTTCTATTTATAACAAACACGCAATAGGTATATTCCCGAAATTTTTTGGTGAATTAAATTTCATTAAACAATAAATTTCATGATTTATATCATAAAAAGAAGTTTGATATTGTTAATTTTTTTCTGTTAATCATATATTATAAATTTAATTATTCTTTATTTACCTATGATGGTTGTCTTATTTTTACTATATATGTGGAAAACATAATTTTGAACATAGTATGATGTCATGATTGGGCCTTAAATTATATGTACATTTATGTATTGGGTATTTCTTAATATTTCAAATAGATTTATGTTTACTAATTAAATATTTAGCATTATATACATTTCTATGCATATTTATGACATAGTTGGCTATTTTCATTGTGATATCATGACTTTAAAGTAATTATTTACATGAATTAATGATGTTTATTTATCTTTCATATGCCAAATTCTTATAATTTATTCTGTTTCCAATCCATGTTTAGTTATTATGACTAATTTGTTATGATTATATTTTTCACTCAAAAATAACATGGTATAATACATTTTTATTTCATGTTCTATAACATCCCTTATGTCTATCCCATGTTATGATCCCATGTCAAAATCAATTCATGTATCTGATTGATTATATTTCCAATGTATTTATTTAATTCTTAAAATATGAACTTCATCTCACATTATATTTTTAAATGCCCCTAACATATCTCATTTATTTAGAAGGGTTATTTCAATTTTTATAAGGTCAGAAACAGAGGATTTGATTATGATTTTATGGCCTTATACATTTGATGATGCAATACATAACTTTTTTCTCAAAGAAACTAGACTAAATAATTATTATAATGTTTTATCCATTAATTATGCACTTAATATATTAAAATATGTAATTATTATAAAAAATATGGAAGTACGAGTCAAGAGGGGTATAAAAATCATCCACTATAGCTTTCCATGATGAACTCACATTTCTAGTATATTCTTTATGAGGGTCACTTTTGTATTGATGACCTTGGTTTCTCCATATATGGTGTTATAATATATTTAATTCTATAAAAACAATTTGATCCATATAGTTATAAAAACATTAATGTTAGACTGGATATATATTTTACATTAAATTATTAATCATCTTAAAATAACCATTCATATATGATTTTATTCATAAATTTAATCATATAAATAAATTGAGTAGGGAAAATATTGTGATTTTTATGTTAATTTATTGAATAATAAATATCCTTGGAGAAAAATAATAGTTAATCATTCTTATCCCTATGTTTTATCATTAAATTTATATTATAGATTATAACCCAATATTGGTGGGAAACACCTCTCCATAGTTGAATGGTAAAATTATAGCTACGAGACCTGTGAACATTTCAAATAAAATTATATCATTTAATTAGTTTTGTTTCATAAATTAATGGAAGATATTGGAATGATTACAAATAGTAATAGAATATATAAAAAAATTAAATAAAAGGCCTAAAAATGTTATAATTTCTCTTAAACAAGATATTTCAAAATCTTTTGGCAACCTTAGCTGAAGTTTTATTCTTCATATCCAGCATATGTATAGATTTTATACTAGATTTCTATGAGGATCGTAAAATCTATTCTTTCTATATCATGGGTAATTTTATTATAAAAATATATCATAAAGTCTTCATTAATTTCACTAGAGTAGTGAGGTTTTTTATACACTCTCGACACTCCACTTTATAATTGTTGATGACTACCTTATAAAATGAATTCATAGTATTGTGGACCCTGGTTTGGTCATCCTCATGAATGATCTAGGAACATCACGTATCCTACTCTTGAAATTTATATGAATGACTTACTTATTTTTTTAAAAAGTTGATAAAAATACATTGACCTAAATAAGTGATACCATCAATAAAATTAATAATTTTTTTGGTGGGACATAGGCTAAAATCACTAATTGGTTGATTTCTTAAAGGGGATATTTATGGAAAAAATGGCTCATCGCTAAATTATTTAAAATAAAGTAGGATTCTCTAATAATTTCATTACAGAGGTGTCCCTATCTTTTGTGGGAGAGTTAAAGGAGATAATTTGGAAGGGTTTATATAAAATATTTCCCCAAATATAAGAAAATATAAAAGATTGAACCTTTCTCATGTGATAAGAATATTTATTTTCAACTAATTTATTTTTACCATTTTTTTCTATTTCATTCACATTTAACTTTTGAAAATAGAATTTATCAAGAGTCTAGACACTCAAATTAGAAAAACAATTCCTATTATGATAGTGTTCATGACTGGGAGTTGATCATATTTATAGTAATAATATTATTATTACCATTAAATAGGGTGGGTTTTCAGTAAGTAAATTTTCCTATTTAATTCAACTCTTATTAGTAGTTACACATAGGATCTACTAAGATCAACTGTTGAGTCTAAAATTTTCATAAGATAATGGTTCATTGAAAAAAAATAATTATGGGAAAACATTTCTCTATACTTTTAAATTTTTTCCTTTCAAATAGGGAATCTAGTATCATTATATTTACAAAACACTTTAGATGTCGAAAATAACATTAAATTTAAATATCAAGTCATCCAAGTATCTCAATCAATGAGTCTCAAATTTCCAAGAGGTACCACCAATTTTTAAAAACCTATAAATAGAAAATTACATTGATAATATAAAATATCTTGGAGGTTTTCATCATAAAATCTCCATAAAAAATTCTATAATTTTGATTACATAACAATGGGCAATCCTAATAGGTGCATATATACAATGTGAATTTCGAATTCTAGGTTGTACTATAGATTCAAGGTGAGGAATTATAGTGACCCACTTAAAATGTTAATATTATTTTGTAATAACTCTATTTCTCTTTCCAATAGGATACATATCTTGAATATCGATTATAATATCTAACCAACTAATTATAGATTAAAATAAAAGGCTCTTAAGATCATTGTTTTATGTTTATTTTCTAAAAATTGATGTCTGTTGTCAACTTTATTATTCAAATGCGTGTTTTTTAATTTAATAATGGGACACATATATTCTTCATTCCAATAAAATCATGTTACTAGATTTTATTTTACCTCTTTTAGGGATATCATTACTGTTATTTAGTTGAGTTATCAATTTATATTCATTAAAATAACATAATTATCATCCTAACTCTCTAATATCTAAATGGGTAAAAATTATTTTCGGTTTGAAGTTCGATGAATGAATAGAAAATGTATGATAAAAATCATTTTTTGGGACATTAATATGGCTCCCAAAAATAAAAAATGTTGAATGAATAACTTTATTAAGGTCATTATCACTACTAATATTATTTTAATTAATTTCATATCAAGCAATAAAATTCTTTTAAAGTGTTAATATAAAAACTAGTTATGAAATTTAGGATCAATGTTTCCACTAATGGTGTGTCATGGGGTTCATCTAAATTAGTAGGATGGACATTCCTTCAGAACATCAAGGGGATTCATTAAGGGTACATGCACTCTCATTCTTGGTAACTATATTTCATCTGAAGTGGAACATTTGGTCATTATACATGATATTATATATACAAGATATTTTTTATAGGAAAAAATTTACATCAAATGTGATTCCCAATATGTGATCAATATCATTAGAATCATTTCAATTATTCCCCATTGGAAACATTATTGTGATATTATAATGATGAAAAATTTGTTCCTACTCCCAATTCACAGAATGTTATATGAGGATGTGGAATTTTTTTATCTTTTTATCTTTATGATAATTTAATTCATTTTCATGAAAATAATATACATAGTGAAACATACACCATCCATTAACACCAAATCTTGTTCTCTCTCTAATTTTTATTAATAAACTTTTATGTATAATCCTCTCTTGTTTATCACCCCAACCATATTTGATTATATGTTTTATATCATTAAATAATATCAAATGTATATTCCATGATATATCATAATTTAAAGGAATGTTGTGAACATAATATTTTACGGTAGGGGACAATTTTTATATATTTCCTAGTGCACTATAATTACTCATAAGATAACTATTATATGGTATTAGGAATGTCCTTAAAAATTTTATATAATTCCTTAGTGAGGCACCCCATGTCTATAACTTCTATATCTATCATAAAAAATACAAATTTTTTCAAATAACATGAAATTAATACTGACTCATATAATGAAAATTTAATTTACATTGGGAAATAGGTACCCAACTATTTTAAATCAAGATATATAGTGCATTTTTTTAAAAAAAATTATACTTACACGTAACAATTAAATACATAATTGTAAATATAAATTCATGATGAAATGGGGAAAATATAAAATGTGTGAGGTAAAATGAACATAAAGGGTTAAAATATTATCAATGAGATAAAGAGGAATTATTGATTGATTAAAAAAGTGAGAGGCATGGTAATTAAAGTAATGGAATTATTATCAGAATATGTATAAGAAATAATAAAACAATATCATCTAGAATGATTGAATAATCACGGATCATTAGAAAATGTTTCCAAAAGGATTATATTGGAATAATTAAAATCACAAAGCTTCATGTTATTTAATTAATTAGAAAATAATCATAAATTATTTTGGAATAAAATAATTATTTTTCATAATAAAGTAATATAGAAAATACACGAGCATAAAAAATTCTACCTGGTGGTAGGGTTCTCTATAAAGTACCACATAAATTCATGGGTTTAATTTAATCCCCATTGACATAAAAAATTGGAATGAGATTGATATTGATTCCTAGATTCATATTTTTCTCATTACATGAAAATATAGTGTCCCATTGGAACTTCAAAACATACTTGAGAGGGGGTGAATTTGGTGTGATGACTTTTACCAAATTTCAATTCTATATTTACACCTTTAAATAAACTTTGTTCTCTAACATATGATAATGGTTAAAAAAGATTGATCTCCTTTTTAAGTTGACATTAAAAAATCCTTATATAATTTAAATACCAAAATTAAATTGTACAATTTATTTTTACAAGGTTCAGAACCTCCTAGGAATCATACTCATTTACATTCTTGAGATGTTCATGTCTTGGATTATTCACTATTATCAAATCAACAAAACACAGACGATATTGGGGAAGTATTATACTGAAACCATGTAAACCATATGGCACATTTGTTCCCACCATATAACAGAGTTCTTAGTCTAGTATATTACACAAGAGTATATTTATACCTTCATATTATTCTATATAATTTCATCTGATGACTTCCATTTCAACTTCTACCTCCCAAAATGGATCTTCTCTACACTTGGTGGCTCTGTACCAATAATATAATATCTTCTTCCTCGACTATAAATGGATTAAATTTCCAAAATTTATTTACAAAATACAAGGAACCAGGCCTTTGGATTTATATAGCTTCTAGTTCTATATAAAATAATTTAGTTCTAACTCACCATAGCTATGAAATACTTAGAGGCTAGATACCTAATATCATGACATTCCTTGAGCATTTTTATCCCTTATCTAATTCTTTCTTATAAGTTATCCCTCTATTATTTTATTTACAAGAATCAGTGTCTCATTTTTTTGTTATTGACACATAGAAGCTTCATCACAACAATCCCCAGGATTCATACTTCCCACATTCATGGGTGGATCATTAAATTTTTTGCTTAATTTACAATAACAAACAAATAAATATCTAGGGGATAAAGTTTATATTAGTGGAGAATCACTATTGTTGATTACCAATTTTAGGTTATAATTTATTCTTTAGTATTAATTTTTCAACTCAAAGAGTATTCATGGAATACACTTCTTAAAATATTCTTATATCTGAAACATGGGACAATAAAACTAATCTTATAATATTTCATAGGATTGCTTTATTATTTCTCTAAAATAGAAGATACATCCAATAAAATACAAATATAATTAATAATCTATATATATTTTTAAAAATAAAAATATACAGCATAGAAATATTCTATTAGTGTGAAATATTTTCATGAGACTAACATAGAACGTGGTATGTGTTTTCAAAAAAAAACTAGAAACTCAACAATTATCTTAATTAATTTTTATCAACCATCATTCTTTATAAATGAATTATTTCATTAGAGAATAGAAAATATTCATCTTAAAATTTATATATTATTTATGAAATCCCATTATTTCATTTTCAAAGTTGATAACTATAGATTTACTAATCTATGATTGGGTGTGAACTAATGGTGCCTAACTCTTTGGAGGAAGTGATCCCTTAACCTAAGCATTCAACTTATTCCCTTAAGGTGGAATCGTTTATCACTCCCCTCAATTATATTTACATACTGATGATTTCATATTTATAATAGAATGTTCTAGGTGGCTCTGGTCTTTGGATCTTCACTAGTGTTGCTCCTCACATTTGTTCGAGGTTGGTCATTTTTCATCACTGTGCTTATCTACTGACATATTCTATACTATGTTTTCTATACTAGAAGTATCTAAAATATCAGTAATAATATTAGGGTAATTAACTTTGTTTTAACATTGATTGTTAGTTAACCTCATTCTTCTCAAATATGTTTTCATTCCAGAACTCATCTCACAGTTGATGTGGGATTCTGGGAGAATGTCTCTCAGTGGTCACCGGTGGAACAAGTTTTATTGAAAAAATAGGTGTGACCATGTGTTATTTCATGGTGATATCTATATTCATGATGATGGTGGTGGAGTATCTATCATATATTGAAGGTGATGGTCAAAATAATTATTTCTCCTCTGATATAGTTTTGTTCATGATCTATTCTTTTGTTGTAGATATGAGGCTTGGAGAGAAGGTATTTTGATGGTCTGTGGTGGCACAAGCATACTCATTTTTTATAGTTAATTGTTTTCCCTAATTTTTTGTGGGATTATATTGTCTAGACTCCTAGTGATGGGGGATCATGTGGGATCTTGGGTTGGAGTTGGCATGCGTTAATGGTCAATGTCATTATTAATGAGTTGATCATAAATCTTCATCATTTCTCTTTATTCACTGGGGATTATTGGTCTATGGAACATGTGCAGAGATAATAATATTAGACTATTCCAAAGATTTCCTCTTTAACTCACATTATATTATTCCTAAATAAATCTTCTTCAATATTCAGTCAAACCATCTTCACATCATCCTTTCTAAACTACTATCCTGAAAAGAATTATTAAATATAGCTCTTTCTAGTTTTCAAGTCTAAGGGTGGTAGTTTTCTCTTTTACATGTACTCCAAGTTGTTAAACATTAGAAGTGAATATTTTCTATATTTCTTCTCCAAAATTTTTAAATTTTCATTGACATGATTATTTTTTTAATAATCATCTGATGTAATGGGTCTAGGACATTTTTCCAACCATTTATTCCATGGATAATGGTCTTTTTTTATTGATAGCGCAATATAAAGAACCATAACATATATTATTTATGGTTAAAAACATCTTCACCAAATACCTTATCTCTATCTTAGACTTTTATCATTTACATGATTTTTTATTTGTTGATTATTTGATATTTGGAAACAAATTCAACACAAAATAAACCTTTGGCCACAAAAGTAAATAATTTAAAAACATAAATTAGGTCTATATAAATATTCACACACTCATTTTCATGATAATATATCCTTAAATTCAATTAAATATTAATTTAAAAACCCATAAATCCATAAATATCATATCTTTATGAGCATAGATAAATTAAATGGGAACCAATAGAATCGTGTAGCTCTCTAGGCTAATACCCTAAAATCCTTATTATGAAATATATTTAATTAAAACTATATAGAATAAAATGTATATGTTCATTTCAATAACTTACATAAGAAATAAAATATATAGATATCAAAGAAATTTCTATTCAATTTAAAGAAAAAATTCTACATTACTCAGTATGGATTTATTTTTTTAGAATTTTCTTATTTTAGAATTGTTAAGGATAAGGGAAGAAAAAATAGTGATGTATCAATAAAGTCATATATATTTAATTAACCTAATACTATGCATACTTATGCATTTGGATAATGAATAATGTGGATATTTCACCATAGTAAAACATATGAAATGGTATAATGTGATATAAAGTAGAAAAAATATCATTAAATGGTGGAATTTATTAGGGGATTCACAGAGATGAAAAATATTTTTGTATAATATGAAAAACATTTGAAGATTAATGAAAACTATTTCTGAGTATTATTCTCAACATTAAAGTAAGTAAAATTTCTTTTTTAAGAAAATAATTAATTATATTGATGTTTTCGTGAAATTATATTTTAAAATAATAAAATATAATAATATGTAATAAGATATTTAAAAATGATGATATTATTAGAATGGAAACTTAAATTGAAATAATGAAAATTGATTTCAAAATATCTATTTATGTTATTATAAATGATTAGAAATAAGTTTCTTTAAAAAAATCAATAGTGGATAGAATGGATTTTAAAATTTTATTTAATAATAGAATTTACTAATAAAGTAACATTGGGGAGAAACAAATAAAGATTAGAATAAGCATAGAGATATAGTTAATGATTAGAAAATATTCCCTCGGAAACTTCTTAGTAATTATCTTAAAGTAATAATAATAAGAGAAAAATATAGTATTTATTATCATATTAAAATTTAGTGGAAAGAAGAAAAAAATAAATCAAAGGAAAAATATTGGAGAAATCAATATTTAATGAGAACGAGATAGTGAGTGAGAGATATCATAACCATAAGATATAAAATGATTAGAGAAGAAAATCCATAGAAATAAGGTAAGAGACTACATTTGGAAATATAATAGTGGTAATGAGAAAAATAATACCTAGAAATTAAAGGAAGCATATTTTTGTTTATTTTCAATATGATTTGTGTGATACAAATAAGACATGATATAACATAGAGAAGAAATACCTGAAAACAACTGACGTGATGGAAGTAAAACTATTACATTGAGTCATTATTAAAAAAATTTGTCCTAATACATGATGAATAATTAAAATATATTAATCAGTTACTTGTTTCATAAAATTGAATTTTTTTTCAAATATTATTATTATTGTTAATTCATTAATTAAAATGTGTATTTTATTTATTAGATTAGTTTTTTTGCATTAGTCATTTTGAGGTTGTTCGCTACTAGATTCTAAATCCACATAAATATAATTGTAATAGTAAATGATAACTATATAATGTATACCTAAGCTCTAATTTTTCAATGTTTATTTTTAATCTCTTTACTTATTTAAAATAGTTTTATAGATCATAATATCCAATTAAATATATCTAAATTAACATGTATTTCACAATAGTGTTGTTTCAGATTGAAAATATGACTACGGATGTTTTCTTTTAATATCATAATTATAAAAATTATTTTATCAATTAATATTAAATAATATATAATAATCTAATTATTAATATCGTATAAATTATTTTAATCAATATTGAGAATTATTCATTAATGGAATGTGTAAAAATTCATTTTCATAGTTCATTGAAGTTGAATAAAACCAATCGTACTATATCATGTTTTTTAAAATAGTTTAATAGTGGTGGAAAATAAAAATAAGTTTTTTTTATAAAACAATTAGAGTTTGATTATACTATTTTTATATCAATTTTAATGATTACTTTTTAATGTGAAAGGGGTAAGAGTATAATTGAAATGAAAATACATTGATTTTGAAACCAATATTTGGACATAATAATATCTAATTAAATGGGGTTTTGTGATAAATAATGGGTCATATCTTATAGACAAATTATTTAAGGGAAGTAAATATTAATAAAAATATCTTATGCGCCCAACCCCACTAAGAACCCCTCTTTGGCCTACATTGATGAGTAGAGTTACCCCTGAACCCCATCTCTAGTTGGGGGAAATAACCTCATATATCCCAAAAACATATAGTTAAACCCACTAATAAAATCCATAATATAAATAAAACAATATCCACAATAATCATAAAATGAATTAGTGTGTCTGATAGAATGAAAATCCAAAAAATATTGCTAAGAACATAAAATACAATGAATTCAAAAAAAAACTAATGCTACATGGTAATACTGTCTAGCTCGATCACCAAACAATCCCATGAAACTAGAAAAAATTAGTTTATATATAGGGGTAATAATAATAAGTAAAATTTTTGAGATTATAAACCAGAAATCTCATATAAATGAGGAAGAATTTATCTAATGAACTTATAAACAAACAATTGATCTAACTAGAACCCATCATGTAAACTATCTCCCAAACCTCACCGAGGATCAATCACTAAGTAAAACATCCTTGTTTACTAACACAAAATCCAGAAATATAATTAGATATTCCCTATAACTACACCCCCCATGAATTTTCTATTCTCATATTCCCAAATTTAACTTCTTATTCTCAATAAATCCAATCTTTGATGTTGGTCATGTCACAAAAATTACTAACATAACCTCACCTAGGGTCTAAAATCTCATATTGGTATTATTCTATCTATGAAATAACAACAACCATGACATAACACTATCCATATCATTCTTATTATCACATATCCATCACAATATCTCATCCATACATATCATATCTAGTAAAGTTGGGTATCATGAACAATAAGGCCATCAATCTCATTACCTACTCCTAACATGCATGACACACAACATATATTATCTTATTATACAAATAACATATCCAATATAACACACCTTGTAGAGAGATAATGGGAAGGGTTCATATCAATCCATCTGTCCTCACTAACCTAGATGTTTGAAAAAACACTTAAAACCAATAATAATTTGATATTGATAAGGAAATCGAACATGGGTGGGGTGTGTAAATAAATTATAAGAAAATATATCACATATATACCCATACACAACCCTATCCTAAAGAGTCATGATAAATACATCATCATCACAATACACTCACAAAACCATACTACTCTTAACACACATTACCCCCACCAGTAACTATAATACCACAACTAAAATACTTCCCATACAAGATTCCAATATAATAATTTACAACATCCTAAAAAATATTACAATTATTCAATTTCAATATTCATCATTACCAACCATATTACATCAATAATGATTTTAAATTCCATTATTAATGACAAATCACTCCCCACCATTTACCAACTTTCCTTTTAGGTTTGTTACTACCAATTATGTTATTCTACCATTGTGAAACTAGAATTAAATAATAATGACCAAAAAATTCATCGTCTCATAATGAATATCACATTCACCCTTTCCAACCGAACAAAAACACCACATCCATACATTATATCCAATTTTAAAATCTCATCCATCATGATCTAACCACCATAAATCTTCCCCATAATGAATTACATGTTTACCAATAATGCCTCTTCACCCATCACACACTAGCCAATGCACACCTAATATACAAAACAACTACCCAACCTATTTGTACCTTGGTAAAAAAAACACAACATAACAGTCCATACAAAATCAAACAAACATAGAAATAAAATATATACAAAAATAAGAAAGCCCATAGATTCCAAATTTTGTACTAGTATCACTACAGTCCTGAAATCCTTGAAAATAAGAAAATTCAATTATAATGAGTTATGAAACTAGTTCAATTACACTACTTAAGTGAATACCCTATTTATAATGGTTAAATACACAATCAATACAGGGTACCAACCCATAATTATCAACATAAATGATTATTTTCATAAGTAGAAACAAGAAATCATCAAGAAGATGAAAAAATAAATGAAATAAAGTAAAACACTTGTGAATCTCTTTTACCCATAAATTTTATTTATGTCTATTTAACTATATTCATTAGTTTGATCATTATTACTTAAAAATGATAAAATAATTATTCTAATCTCATAATATACATAGAAGAAAAGAGAGTTATTAAATCCCTTACCATGACTATAGATTAACAACCTACTATAAAATACAAGGAAATGAATAATTACCCAATGTTTACAATTACACTGGTGAATCATTCAGTATAATAAATAACACCACCCAAAATAATAAATTCACACCAACCATCACAATGTTACCATTTATCAAAGTTACAGCCTTCTCCAAGATATGAATAGAGATAAAACTGATGAAAATGGATGGGGAACTCATTGTCTATTACTAATACTTAATATTTCAATCCATCAATAAATGTGAAGAAAGAGGGGGGGAAAACCTTTTAAGGATGAACCTTGTTTTCCCAATTGTTGAGAGAATAGGTGGAATAATTATGATTTTCTATGTAGTTTTGAAATTTATACATAACATATTTTTTGAATACTATATCCTAGCGCAACTAGAAATTCTACAATGAATATGGTTTTCACTGAAAACTATGGAGCAAGGAAAAAGGCTACACTAAAAAAGACACTCTTACCTACTAAACTCTTGTGTCTACATTGTATATCATATATAGATCCTATAGGCCCATGTTAACACCACAACTAGCCCATAACAATTCCAAAGAAACCATTCAGGATGCACCAACACTAAAATCCTTATCCTTATCATATATTTTGTAACACCCCAAGCTTCAATGATACGCTTCTTTATAATAAATCATTGTTTTCCATTGTACACAACATCGAGTTTGAGCACACCATGACCTATGAAACTAATAGTTTAAAAATTAGTTCTGAACAGTACTATCAAAATTATGGATTTTTTGAATTTGTTGAAAAAATAGACTTCATTTTTGAATTTTTAATATCAAAATTATCTTATAGTGAACTTTTGGAATTTTTCTAAAGACTTTCTATTTTATAATAAATAGTGAAAAATAGTGAATTTTTATTAAAAACTAGTTTTTTTCTTTTAAATAATTTTTTTGATTTAAATTTATATTTATTTCATAATAGATACATAATAAATATATTAGTCTAATTTATTTAATATTAATAATTTTAATAATAGAATTTGATTTAAAAAATTTATTTAAATTTTGAATGTCACTTTTACCTGCCTTCTGACCACATATGCAGATTAGATTGAAACATAATTTTACCTCTCTCTTAAATTGAATTTAAAAAACACACATACATGGTTGTAATCTATATAAAAAATTTTCTTTAATAAGATCAAAATAATTTTCAGGGAATAATATCTTTTTAATTTTATTTACCACGGTTAATGGCATATATGGTAATTAAAGGTAAAAATAATATTCTAATAATATGACATTACCCTAAAACATTTTCTAATCTCATTGTATTAGTATATTTCAACCAAAATGAGCCATAGGTAGAATATATTATCTTTTTTAAACCACTTGTGTAATATTGAGACATTTATTATATTTTACAATATGAATATTTAAAAATGAAATATTCAAATTTAATAACTATGCCATTTTTAATATTAGGATATATAAGTTATATGGTCAACTGTAGGTAGTATTTATAAGTCTAAAATGATTATCTACATAATAGTATTTTATTTCTAATATTAGAAAAGAAATAGTAATTTAAATGATGACATGATAATGATGAAGTAATGGAATTATTTATGGAAGAATCAATTTAATGATATTAAAAATATTCAAATAAATATAATTTTACATAATTATTGATATAAAACATTTTTATAGAGAACACAAACATGTTAATGGCATATCAAAAGAATTTTTTAGAAGTAATAATGTTTTTTTTTGATATTTTTAATAATGAAAAATTTGAATAGTAACAAAATATACACAAATGATACTTTAAAATAAATAATACTTAATTAAATGAAATACATTTTTTAAAAATATAAGGTACAAACAAATTACTAGGATAATTTTAAATATTTTATAAAGGATCAAATTTTTGTTCTTTTGGATATTTATTGTAATAATATTATCCTTATAGTTTAAAAATATATGAGGACATGGTAAGAGTTAAATTGTTTAACAAATGGTTAAAATGATAAGATGAGGTTGATTTTATTACCAAAACATGTCAAAATTTAATTGGTTGAGGAGATTTCGAACCATAATCATCATATCATATAAATAACTCACTTTTGAGAAATATTAAACTAAAAATAAATTTATAATAAATTAATAGTTTTAGAGTTTTCTAAAGTTCTCCTCCTCTCAATTATAAAAGGGAACCTCTCTTGTTTTATTCTCACCTCTAAAGCCCTTTGGCTCGGCCAAACCCTTCCAAATTTAACACTAATTTATTTCAATGGGTATAATGATGAGAATAATGGTCATAAATAATGAATATAAAGTTATAATAATTTTGTATAATAAATATACCATCAAATTCCATACCATTTAACCATCATGGAAATGATATCGTTGCTCGTATGTACGTACAACCTACCATCTCCATGATGCGGTGAGATTCATTATTAACATTCACTATTCAATAATGATTATAAAAAATATATGATTTTTTAAAATAATAACTATGAACATAATTTCATTTGTTATAGGAATAAAATACATCGTATTTATAACAAAGATAACTTACATGACAAAATAGGAATGGTAAAACGAAGCAGTTAACAACCGAAAAAATAGTAATACTAAAATATTTTTACCAAAAGGATATAAGATGATAATATATGATAGAATAAATATGGACATGGTCCTGCTATAATTTAATAAAATTATTTAACCATTATATAGGAGGTTATCTCACGCTCAATTAAAATAATGTACAAGGTAAGGGTTAACTTCACAATATCTTTCTTATCGAAGATTTTTTATACGTAAGTATCTATTAGGACATATTTATAATCCATGGCCATGTTTCATAAAAATTTATTTAAAAAAGGTAATAATATTTCTCAAAATTAGTTACAAGTAATTTTTATCCATTTTTTATTTTTTTATATGTTTTAAATATATCATTTGATCCTTTACAAAATAGGGTAATTTTTGACATTTTCAACAAAATTAGGGAATTGATGTGGATTTTAATCTATATGGTGTGAGAAGCTATTTTCACCCTCAGGATTCCTTAATATTTGGAATATTCCCTCAAAATATTACAATGTTATTTTTAAAATAATTTTTTATTTTATAATTGTATGGCTTATAAATTATTTCGCAGTAAAAAATGTATATTTTTCACAATTAGTTTAAATGAATTTATTGGATTATTTTCATATATGTCAAAATACATTGTTTAATTTTAGACTTATTTGTGGTTGATTTGTTATTATACAATCATCCACATTGTATTTAAGGGTTCATGATATATTTGATTGTGGATGTGTTGTGTTTATACAATTCACTATTTATGGTTAAAGAATTATCATTTGGTATGGTAGTTTTAATATGAATGTGTATATAATGTTTCACAAATTTTAGAAGAGGAATAAATTAGACATAGTAAGTGATGGGTGGGGCCCTCTATAGGCCCTCAATGTATCTGAAGGTCTCATGATGAAAACTATTGTCTTGTAAAAATGCCTCAAATGTATGATTATTTATGGTTTCGGTATGAGGCTGTGACGGTATGATCATGATGTCCAGAATTATGAATTCCCTCAATATGAGATTAGTTATTCATATTATTTGTGATTCTTTGACTGGTATAATATCAAGGTGAATGTTTAAACAGAAATATTTGATTTATTTCATGTCATGTTATGATAAATATTATGTTTAAAGGTCTTGTGTTTTAGCTGTATACCTTGCCTTAACATTTTGTCTTATTTATGATTGCTTCTACTATATTTTTTATCCTTCTTGAGCATCTGAACTCACTTATTTCTTATGTTACCTTTTTTCACAAATATTAGAATAATTATATTATTATTTACCTATAGGGATAGTCTTTGTGATATTAGAGTTTTTAAAGGGTATAATTTTTTGTTTTTCATTTCAATATATAATGTAAAACATAAGTTTGTATTTATTATTCCTAAAGGTACTAAACCAATCAGTCCTTAGTGATTTTATTTTCCAATAATCAGAAAACTTTTATTAAATGATACACTGAATTTGGATAAATACGGTGTGGGTGTTACATTTGGTATCATAGTAACATACGTAAAAACCCTGGAAACTAGATTTAGAAAAACACTAACTAGGAAACATCACCATAAGATATAAATTGAGGATAAGTATAGAAGAACATAATTTAATTTTTTTAATGTTTAGAATATGTGGTAATTTCTAGAAAATAAATCAATATATGTATACTATAAGTGGACATTGTTATAGAACAGACATACCTAGGATTAAAAACTCCGACAAGATGTTTAAAGCATCACTTGGGGTAACCTGGTTCATGATAATGAGCCTTACTATGCACCTAGATTGACAATATTGGGGGATATGATTAGGTTAATAGATATTTTCTTTACAACCCATTATGATTTATTTATATGTAAATATATCCTCAAAGACCCATTTTAATGATTATGGATTACATGTGAAAAAAATCAATTTATGTTAACTATTTTACTTTTTTGGAATTATACATTATGATTTATAACCTAATCTAGTGTATTTAATTATTTATAAATGGATCCTAGTGGAATGAATGGAATCTGTATCAATACATGTAATCCATGAATGTACTTCCTTCCTATGAAATGTAATGACATTGGAGCTGGTGATACCACTGGTGTTGAATAGCTTATAACCCTACTGGGACAACTGGATCACGTAATGAATAACATCCTTAAACATACAGAGCAGACTAATCCACAACATGGATGATCAATGTTACACCACTTTATATAGAAATAACCACCAACATTCAATAGGACTATAAATCCTTTTGTAGCTAATGAGTGCATAAATCCCTTAGAGAAAAAATTTATTTATTTACAAAGTAACAAAAAGGGAAAACAATTATGGAAAAATATCATCTATCAAGAGATACATATCAATATTGGTCGTTAATTTAAAACATGAAGGAGGATGAATAGGTATATCATATGGAATGGATGGAATTTAAAGAATTCTTCCATGAAAAATGCTTTCTTCAAGATCTATAAGGGTATATAGAGAGTCAATTTCTGAGTCAGAGGTAAAAGAAGGATGATAATGTTGAAAAGTATTAATCTAACTTCAAAAGGATAGAAAGAAATGATAGAGATACAAACATATCCTATGAAGTAATATTGATCAATTTTTTATGGGTCCAAATAATTCCTCCAACGGGCATTGGTCTCAAAATATTTCTCATCATACGATTATATAGGCTCAGGTGCTATCAAGATAGAAAATTAATTATCTAAGTCTTATGACATTAATGGAATGAAGGTGAAGAAGTGAGCTTCTAAATACTCTAGAAAAGGAAATAAAGAGATGAAAGAAAATGATGACATTCCACCCTACAACAATTGGGGAATAATCACCCCTATACTTTCTTAAATGGGATGGAATTTTGATATAAGGGTGGAGAAAAAGGCCACCAAGCTCTTGATTATAAGGGGAAGAAATAAGCTATCAATATTTAGTGCTACAATTATAAATAGATGGGCTTTCTGAAAATTCTTGTCTTGATAATCATCAAACATTCAAAAAATGACCAAGTGAGCAAGGAAATCCTTTTGTGATCACAACATCTAAAGTTGATGTTCCTAATGATGTGGTGGAAGGTACTTTAATTGTATTCTCTATTCTATCAAAATATTTATTTTATTCTATATCCTAGAATTACATTATATCTTATTGGTTTTATTTAAAAAATAAATATTTTAATTCACATTAACTTTGGATTTTTTAGTCAAATCCCCTAAGGGAAGTCTAGTTACAAAAATGATCTATCAGGCAGTTCCCATTATGACATATAAACATGCTTTATCAACTAAATTTATTATCATACCTAAGGTTAAATATCATAAAATCCTTAGTGTGGATTGGATATCGAAATATGATGAAAACATTTATTACAAGAAGAATGAAGTTGTGATTTGTGAGGAAGATGTTGAATCCATTATCTTTAGAGAAGAGACTTCTTCACTTGATTCTTATCAAAATTTACCCATAGTAGCTTTACAGGATGCTATTATTGGGGAGGGAGACGAAATAAATTCTTGGGGTGAAGAAAAAATATTAATATTGAGGATGTACCTATCATATGAGAATATATTGATGTATTTCCAAAGGATTTACCTAGATATCTTCTTGAGAGGGAAGTTGAGTTTACTATTGATTTAATCTATGAAGTAAGGCCACTATCAAAAACACACTATACAATGGCCACAATGGAATTAGTATAGCTGAAGAAAAAACTAGAGGAGTTGAGTCATTAAGGATTTATTTTACATAGTGTTTCTCCATGGGATCCCCAGTTCTTTTTGTTAAGAAGAAAGATGGATCAATAAGGCTATGCATTGACTATAGAGAAATAAATTCTATTAAAATAATAAAAAATTATCCTCTACCTAACATTAATGATTTATTTATCAAATTCATGGATCTCAATATCTTTCAATGATTTACTTTCCTTCTGGATATCATCCATTTTTTGTAAAAAAGGAACATATTCCAAAGACAACATTCCAAACTACGTAAGGACATTAGGAGCTTACATTAATTCCATTCACACTGACTAATGGACCCTCAGTTTTCATATGTCTATTATGCAAAACGTTCAAGGAATGTTTTGATGATTTTTTCATATTATTTGTTGATGATATCTCTTCATAATACAAAATATACGAAGACCATGAGAGCTGCTTGTAGATTGTTATGAAGACTGTTAGAATAAATGAACTATATGGGATGTTTAGAAAGTGTGAATTCTAGATTTAACAAATTTATTTTTTTGGACATATTGTCTCTAAGGATGGAATCTCTATTGATCATGATATGATAAAAGGCAGTCAAATAATATCCATCAAAGATGAATATAACCGTGGTATGCAGCTTTATTGGTTCAGTAGGTTACTATTGGTATTTTTTCCAGAATTTCACCTAATTTGAAAACTTGTTAAACATGATAGCACATAAAAGGGTTAAATTCATTTGGAAAAAATATTGTTGAGAATCATTTTGAAAAATTGAAGAGATTATTATTCAATGCTACCATCTTGACCATACCATCTAGAATTGAGGGGTTTATTATTTATAGTGATATATAAACTAAAGGACCAAGTCGTGTCCTTATGAGGAATGATAAGGTTATTTCATATGCATCAAGGTAATTAAATAAAAGAAATAAACTACACCACTTTTGATCTGGAGTAAGCAGTAATAATCTTTTCTCAGAATATATGGAGACACTCTCTCTACAGTGAAATATGTGAGATATATACTGATCATAAGAGTTAGAAATATATTTTATTTCATAAATAACACATCATGAGATGAAGGATATGTCTTTAGATACTCATGTATTATGACTTCAAAATAAACTACCACTCAAGGAACTAAAATATGGTGGGGGATTCTTTGAGTGTAAAGGACCATTGAGTTCTAACAAAAATGAGAGTTAAAAAAGATAATATGTTCATGGATATAGTAAAGATGGATATTGTAATTTTCATGGAAGGTGAAACATCACTACGTCTTCAAATAGTTCCCAAACATTCTTTAATGTAAATGATAAAAATTTCTCAGTCAAATTTTGAAGAGTTTTAAAAAAAATAAAAAAAAATGAATGTTGGTAGACTGATTGAATTTGAATTTTAAGATTGAGTTTTGAAATTTGGGAAGCGGATTTGTGTTCTTGCTATACCTGAGCTAAAAAGGGAATTATTGGATGATGCCCATAGATCTAATTTCTTTATACACCCTTGTGGATATAATATAAGTATATATTTGAACAAACATTTTTTGTGGGACAACATGAAAAGGGAGATTACTGGTTTTTTGTCAAAATGTTTAGTTTTTCAACAGGTGAAGGATGGAATACATCATCCTAGAGAATTCATAAAACCTTTTAATATACCTATGTGGAAATGGGATGATATTGTGATGTACTTTGTCATGGGGATACTAAAAACTCCAAGGAGAAATGATTCGATATAGGTTATTTTTTATCATCTTACCTAATCAGCACATTTTCTTGTAATAAGAGAATATTTACCACATGAACATTAAGAAATAAAATATATTAATGAAGTTGTAAGACATCATGGAATTCCCCTATTGATAGTTTTTTACAGTGATCAAATTTTACATCACAATTCTTGAAAATTCTTTATAAGGACATAGATATTGACCTTCATTTGAGCACCGACTACCACCCTAAAACTGATGGACAATAAAAAAGGACTATTCAAACCCTATAATATGTGTTCAGATAGTTATAAATTGACGTTCAAGGTATTTGAGATCAGTATTTACCTCTTGTATAATTGTATTATAATAATAAATTCCATTCATGTTTTTAGATGGCCCCATATGAAGCACTATATTGAAAGAGATCTCATAAACCAACAAGTTGGGAGGAAGGGGGGCAAGGAAAACTTGTAGGCCTAGAACTTGTTGAGGAAATGGCGGAAAAGTGAAAGACTATTTAGATCCATAAAAAACAACTCAAATCCAATAAAATAGATATAGAGATAATCAAAATAAGGATTTGTAATTTCAAGTGGAAGATCATGTCTTCCTAAAGGTTTCTAATTTGAAGGGTGTTATATGATTTGGTAAGAAAGGTAAATAAAGTCTTAGTTACATCAGACCTTTTCAGATTCTAGAATGAATTTGAGCTGTAGCATACCATTTGTCAATGTGGTGAAGTCTCTTCAATCTTCATGATTTGTTCCACATATCAATGTTAAGGAAATATATTCCAAACCCAATGCATTTACTCACCTATGAAGAAATAGAACCAGAACCCAATCATTTTTATTGTCAAGAGCCTATTAGTATTTTTGATACTGGATATCAAATTTTGATAAATTGGGATACTCTTCTAGAAAAGGATCTTTTTAGAAACTATGAAATGGAAGATTCCATATGGGAACCTGAAGAACTTATGATGGTGAACCACCCAAATCATTATATGAATTGATGTTATATAAATTTCAATGACGAAATTATTTGAAGGAGGGGATAATGTGACACCCCAAGATTCCATAATATGATTCCATTAAAATATTCCAATAACATGTGTTGCATGAAACATCAAGTTTGAGTGAACCATGACCTATCCAAATAGCACTTTAAAAATAGGTTATTAATATTATTAACCAAATTATGAAATTTAAAAAATTTATTTTTAAAAAATAGATTTATTTTTTTAATTTTGAATATCAAAATTACCTTATGGATAATTTTTGGTATTTTTCTGAAAAGTTTCAATTTTTATGAATTGTAAAAAAACAAAATTTTTGTTACAAAACATATTTTTTTCATTGAAATAATTATTTTAATTTTAATATAATTTAATGTGAAAATAATAAATAATAAAATTATTAGTAAAATTTTCATTATATTAATAATTTTTATAATTGAATTTGATATAAAAAATTTATTAAACAGTGGAACATCCCTTTAACACTCCCTCTAATCACATCCACATATTAGCATTAAAATTAGTTTTACCACTTCTATGAATTTAATTTAAAAAAATAGGCATACATAGATATAATCAGTATGAAAAATGTGGTCTAATAGGATAAAAATGGTGAATAGTAACATTTGAATTTTATTTACCACGCTAAATTGTATATTTGGTAATTAATGGTAAAAAAATATTATAATAATATAATATTACCCTAAAACATTAGATAATATCATTGGATTAGTATATTTAAACCAATATAAACCTTAGGTATAAAATATTTTCCTTTTTAAGCCACATTAGAAATATTAACACATTTATTATAAATTATTTCAAGAAGAGTAAAAATTGTCATATTCATCATTTAATGACTATATTATTTTTAATATGATGATATATAAGTGATATGGTAGAAAATAAATAGTATTTAAAAATATAAAATAATTATCTAAATAATTTTATTTTAATTTTAATTTTAGAAAATAAATAATTAAATTAAATGGTGATAGGAAAATGATGCAGTAATTGAATTATTAAAGGAATAATCAACTAATTGACAGTAAAAATATTAAAATAAATATAATTTAACTTAATTAAGGACATCCACATATTTTATAGCTACCATAGACATATTAGTGGCATATTAGAAGTATTTTTTTGGAGTTATTAGGTTGGTTTGATATTTTTGTTAAGTGAAAATTTTGAATAGTATCAAAATTGACATAAATTACACTTTGAAATAAATTATATGTAATTAATTTTTATGAATTTTATAAAAATATCAGGTTAGATAAAAAACTATTATAATTTTAAAATTTTCATAAATGATCCAATTGGGGGTCTTTTGTCATTTTATAGTGACTGTATATACACTATAGTGTAAAAATACTAGAAGACACGGTAAGAGTTAAACTCTATAACTATGGGTTAAATCTAAAAGATAAGGTCACTTTTATGACCTAAAGTTGTATAAAATTAATTTTTTTATAATAATTATACCTATAACCATATTATATTGAAAATAAATCATTTTTATCCATTTGAAACTACAAATAAATTTATAATAAATTCATAGTTTCAGAGTTTCCAAAATAGCCCCTCCCCTCAATTATATAAGGGAACCTCTCCTCCTTTATTCAGACCTCTAAATCCATTCGGCACAGCTAAAACCTACACATTTATTCTCCAAAAATCCCTCAATTCATCTTATAGGATATAACTTGTGAATAAATCCATTCTAATGAGTCCTTTTGTGCAAACCCAAAAGAGATACCCGAAAACAAGGTAATTATTTTATCACCCCTCTGAAAGTTATTTTCTTATTATACTTCCTCTTTCAATGTTTTTTCCATATAAAACTATAAAATACATTATAATTAATATAATAATATGTCATTATAATCATGGTACAACCATATTCCTCATTTTATCAATCATACAAATAACAATGTCACATTGTGTGTGAATGTAGGGATTACTGTCTCCACATCGTGGTTTAAGTTGTTATTCAAAACAACTTTCATAGAATAGGTATAATAATGTTTATATTGGATATAAATAATTATTAGAACATGATAATAATTATTCATAATTTATATACCATCCAATTACGTACCATTTAACTATTAAGGGACTGATATTGTCGCTTGTGTGTACGTACGGTTTACCGTCTCCATAATGTGGTGAGATTCATTATCCATATTAACGATTAAAGAATGGTTATAAAATTTTTATGATTATTAAGAGTAACAATTATAATCCAAATTCCACCATGTATATGAATAAAATAAATCCTAGTTATAAAAAATGGGACTTACATGAAAATATGGGAAATGGAAAATGATAAAGCTAACACTAGAATCAACAACAATACTAAGATATTGTTACCAAAATGATATATGTGGATCATGTACAATATCATAAATATGTATTTGGTCATGTTATAATTTAATAACATGTTTCAACCATCATACATTCGGTTAAAACATCCTTGACAAAAATAATGTGCAAGGTGAGGGATAACTTCACAATCTGTTTCATAATTGAGATTGTTTATATATAAGTACCTATTGGGACATCTTTAGTATCCATGTCCATGTTTCATAAAAATGTAATTCAAAATATTTTTACTATTCCTATAAATAAATTTAAATTCATTTTCATCTATTTCTTAATATTTATAAATATCATTTAAGTAATCATTCGATCATTTTCAAAATAGGGTACTTTATGACATTTTTGACAAAATTAAGGAAAGAATGTTTATTTTAACTTATACAGCATGAGCTGATATTTCAAATGTCATGATGACTTAATATTTTAAAGGTTATATAAAAACCTTATAAGTCTATTTTTAAATTAAATTTTTTCTTTTATAATTGTGTGGCTTTTAAAATATTTCAATGTAAAAAATGGATATTTTTCTCAAACATTTTTATTAAATTTATCAGGTCTATGTCAACATCCTTTGTTGAATTATATGATTAGTTGAGGTTGATTTATTATGATAAAATCTTCCATATTTTATTTATGGGTTTATGAAATATTTAAAAGTGGTTTTTCTATATTTCTACCATTCATTGCTTATAGTTAAATAATTAACATTTTGTATTCTAGCTTTAGTACGAATGTTTATGTTATGGTTCAACCCATTCACAAGATAAATGAATAAGACTTAGTAAGTGATGGGTGGGGCACAATATATCCCCTCTATACATCTGTAGGTATCGTGAGGAAAAATAGTGTCTTGGAACAAGGCCTTGATGGTATGATTATTTATGGTTTTGTCACGTGGCCTTAACTGTGTGGTTATGATGTATGGTATTTTGAATACCCTCATTATGAGATTAGATATTTTCATAACTCATGATTATTCGTTGACTAGAATATCAATGTGAATGTTTAAATTTAATTATTTGATTTGTTTATTATCATATAATAATGATGATTATCTTTAAAAGAATTTTGTTTCAATTTTATACCTTTCCTTTAAAGTTTGTGATTATTTATGATAGCTTCCACTATGTTGTTTATCCTTTCAGAGAATTTAAACTCACCCAATTATTATTTTTTATTTTCCCTAGGAAGCGGAGAAGTATATTATGATTGACCTACATAGATATTTTATGGGATATGATAGTTTTCAAAGAGGAGAAGTTGTTGTTTTCATTTCAAGATGTAATATAAAATTTATGTATGTATCTATTTTATCTAGGGATACTAATCTGGTTGGTCCATCAGGATTTGATTTTCTTATGATCATTGCAATGTAATTAAATAATGAAAAAACTCTGGGCATCTAGGGTAGGTGAATTACACTTTTCATAAGGTCAGAATATACACCTCAAGACCCATATTTGAAGACACACCACATTGTACATAGTTGGATAATCTATAACAACCCATATATTGAAAGAACCGTCAAACCCCACCAAAATATTACTATACTATAAACCCCATCCCCATGCTGAAACAACACCAAAATTAGAAGATCCAAGAAACTAAATTTTTGGGCCACTACTCCATATGGCCTCATCCATGATGAAATCACCTCCACTACACTACAGATTAAATATTATTTCAAAAAAAAACTACCCTACATGATGAAAATTCTACTAAAATATACCAAACTCGCCACTAACCTCCTACCAGCACCTCTAAAACAAAAAAAATAACATTATAATGATCCTGGAAGATCAATATTGGAAAATTAGATACCTCTAAAATGATTCAGAACCCTAATAATCAATCAGAATTAAAAAAATTAAATAACCATCACCATATAATAATAACTAAACTTGGAGATACCTATCAAACTATATGATTATACAATACAAAGAATTTAATAGTACAAGGATAAACAGTTCTAGAAAACATACTTTTTAAAACACTTCATTCAATCAAATTAAATATAAACACCCATTCAATAAAAAAATTAGATAATAAAAAAAAATAAGGATGTTATGCCTCAATCTGTAGCTCATGTTTCAACATAATTTCATTTACACTACTATGTATCCATAGAACTCAATAAAAAGTAATGGATCACTCAAGGGATACCTTCTCTATATGATCCTATGTAACCACCGACTACTCTATAATCATTACATTATCATCAATATCTAAATTTACATGATTATTTCAAATGGGATTCATCATGAATATATCAATAAATATGTCAAAAATGAAAGATGTGTAGGATATCATATATCTATGTTAGAAGTGATAATCAGTATTCCACATAACCAATTCTTGAAAACACATCAAACGGGTGGATAAAACAATGGGAGTTCATACATCCCATGTCAATCCTCGACAGCCCACGATTAGGGGGAAACACACCAGAACATGTGTTCCCCAATCCTGAACTCTAGTATCCTCTACCTCCAATCATCATATGTATTATGAGAGTCCAATATTGTTTATATCTACACACAAACAATTCAAATTTTCTATGTCATATATTGTACCACATCTACACCAAGGATCACTGACTCCCCAATCATGATCCAACATAATAGAGATAACTTGGCTTCCCATATAGTGCCTCAAATAGAGCCATTACAATGGATATGTGAATTTTTTTGTAATATAAAAATCAAACAATGGAAAGTCCCTAGTCTCTAATCAATAGAAGTATAAGATGAAATATTTAAACATAACCTTAAACATCTATATGGTCCATTCTATCTTCTCATCCATCGGGGGAAATAATTTGGTGCTAAGTTGAAACCGGTAGAAAAAATAATAATCATATCCTATCAAGAATCAAAAACTAAATCATAGGTATTGATTAGAAATTAGGGCCCTTAATTCCCTGTGATGTTGGACTACCTCATCAGAATATTTCCTCACCAAATAATTTATTGAACTAAATACCCAATCACTAGGATGTGGGAAGACTTGGTTAGTCAATCCATGAACACCCATATATCATTACATCCCCCTTGAGATTATTTTAGAGAATTAATTAATTTCATAAACAAGTCCCCACAATTGTACTCAGTATCATCCAATAGATAGAACAAACCCCCAGGCACATGATTGTCTACCTCCACATGTTGAAAAAACCATGCACGATGATACAAGCTCTACTGCTGATCTTTATATCATGGGACACTATAGTTGATCCCTTAAGTAATAATATATTTTTACCACATCAATATGAAAAGTAACTACTGATTTATGGAATGAATAGGGAACCTCCCTAAGGACTACCAAAAAACAATTAATATCCTTTTGAATTTCACTGATGTTAGTCATCCTCCAATACTCCCTCTCCATGCATCTAAAGATTCCTAAACAATTTTCCCCCAAGACTTTATAATATGTTTATCCACTACTAAATTACCCTTACCAAGGGTGTAGTATATTTTAAATCCATATTCCAGCAAATATTATATCCACCACTGTTTTCATAGATTTAGATCATTCCATGATAAATAATACTTCAGGATATTTTGTTTATTAATGACTATAAAGCGTACACAATATGTTAATGTTTTCAGAGATTGAGAGAAAAAAATTTATGTCACCAAATCATTATCATGGTAGTCATAGTTACACAGAAGGGTATATAAACACCATGATACATATGGTATAACCTTTCTTTTTAGAATCAATACACAACACGGACCAGGATGCGAAGCTTCATATAACACCCCAAATTTCACCCCTACTCTAGAAACGAAATCATGGGAGAACTGATAAACCTCTCCAATAAGTATAAAAAATATCCCTTTAAAATTAGTCTATAAAAAATAAATGACCTTATTGATCAATATAGAAAATAGGTTCATTACCTATGAAAATATTGATTTTAACTTCATATAATGGAATATTTGACTAATAAATCTATTATTCTGTACAATTTTATTAGGTGCTTCCCAAGAGAAAACTATGTCAATAATTGATGGGTCCACTATCACCCCTTCTTGAGACACCACATGAAAATAAAAGTTTACATACCATGTCAAAATATATCATTTGGTCATACTAACAAAAAGTTTAAGGAGTCGATGAACCTATATATTGCTCCTAAAGTTCCCAAAACGCTCCTCCTCCAAACACAAGTAAATAAGGATGCCATTGATGAACATGAACAGAATATGATCAAGTAAATAAAGGAACATAGATTTCATGAGTCTCATGATCATTTTCAGGAATTCATGACACTGAAAGGAATTAATATGAACCTTATTTTATAATATCAACATTCGAAAGTGGTCTTTAGAATATCCTCCTCCTTCATCATCATATGATGATATCCATGCCATAGATCAGAATTTGGATACCTATAGGATCCCTTAAATATGTTTATCAAAAAATTAATTCATAAGAGAGGATAATGGCTCATGATTTTCACATGATTTAACCACTAGTAGTCTACACACAACCTCATAATTTTTTTATTATTATTGGTGACCAACACCAGATCCCCCCCATGATGATGAATTAGGATAGATTAATCCCTTCTACATCATGTCATCGACTAGAATCCTCAACTCTCGTAGCTCCAAAGGTTCTATTTAATATGGAGACATTAAAATCATATAGGCACTTGATATAACTAAATTTTATTCTCAATTTCACTTTATATGTGTAAGGGAACAACGTTATTTTGGAAGAAATCAAAAAAATTATCCACAAATCTAGAAAATTCCCTCTCATTTTCCTCTAATAATCTAAATATAGAAGTTTATAACTAATACAGTGATGGATAAAAACACCTAATACCAATTAGATGCTACCACTCGACAATGAACACCTCATGTTGGCCCTTTTCATCACAAAACAAAACTCTCATATTTATTTAATTTATAATCATCCACATATATTACTACAAAACAATTCCAAGAATGAAATCAAAAGGATATAACTAAAGAATAAATTTAGAACTAAATTATTTTTTTCCCCTCCATCAGCACAAACCCATGAAAAACATAATGTAGCCCCATCTAACCTCCAACTCGAATAGTAAACTCCAAGGACTCTATAATCCAATCCACATTGAGTCTCAAAGAATAAAACATGAAGTATATAAAAATGAGTGTAACGCTATAAAATATAATAAATCAAAATCCATAGTAGAAGTCAAATAAATTGTTCCTCAGATCATGTGTGATCCCTTTGGTTCTAGAACATATGTAACATTATGTTTTCTGCATCCAAATCCATTACCTCAACCCTAAAAACCACCTTTATTATTGTGCTTTCAAATCTATCCCTCATAGAGATGTAAAACATTGAACTCTCATATATCATCTCTATCCCCTCATGATAATAAATAAGCCAGAAAATATTTCTTATGATACAGCCTCTATGGAAGATAATAGTTAAAGGAATGTTAAGGTATATAATCTCTCATAGTATATCAATCCAAAAAAATGGATAGACACTAATAAAAAAATCATTTCCTAGGTAGGTAAAATACAGTGGAAAAAATGGTATGGAATGGAGAAAAAATTATTGTCCTCAAAGAAACTAGAGGACAAAAATTGTGGGTGTTACCATCGAGTCATCTAATCACTTGATTACACCAACACCTGCAATCCTCCACCAGAATCACTTCTAACTACATTGGAAATATAAATCGATAGAGATAATATAAAAAAACAAAAAATATTTCCTCATCTAGGAATAGATCAATATAATAATAATCCAAAAAATTGTTATGAGAAATGATAATAATATCGTAAATGTAACATCCCAACCCAGGTGCCATCACAAGTGACCTGATTTGGTCTATTACATGACCTCAAGAGTACCCCCCCCCCCCCATACGCCAGGGGATGCTAACAAGTACTGAGGGTATAAGATCAATCATGGGGAGACTATACCCTATTTATTACTATAATTCACAAGAGGAATATAAATAAACAATAACCAAATAATATTACCATAACTGTAACAATACCAAAATCACAAGATGACCAAAATTCTAAATCCAATATCAAAATTGAATAGTATATAAATACCATGTCAAAGTACGTGTCAAGTTTCAATATAAAACCCCAAATTCAGCAAAGACACTGAAAACTCCCATGTGGGTAATGAACCATGTCTGGATCCCTCATCCAAGCTCTATATTATATTAACCATCAAACACAGGGTTTTGCTCATATCCTATCTAGAAAACATGAAGTCTATTCGTGTACCGATTAGGCATCCCAAGTAGGGTGTGAGTACATCTCCATAGATCACCACCAATAGCACCTGAAACAATATCCAATCAATAACAATTGTATTCAGATGTATAAAAATACATAAAGGATATAATTTAAATAGTTTACACTTATTCAATTACTCACTATTTAGCCACATAACACTTAGGTTCAAAGGAAACATAAACTCTCAATACATTATTCAAACCATTTCTGAGTCTAAACTATCTCTAAGGGATATCATATCTCATAATTCAATTATTACCATTATTTATCTTAATTCACAGGTCATTTCCAGTATTACCATTAATTGTCTCAATTCACATATGAATGTCATTATTACCATTAATTTTCTCAATTAATTTTGGAATTACATTGTTACCATTTATAATTATTCAACTTGGACATTAATTCCTTTTTTAAGATTCATAATTATTCAGTTCACAGATTAATTCCATTATTACCAATCATAGTTCATTAATTCACACCTGAATTCCATTGTTACCGATCATAATTATTCATCTCAAACATTAATTCCATTGTTACCATTCATCATTTCATTTCTCACATGAATGTAAATTTTACCAATCATAATTATTACATTAATTAATTCAGTAATTATTTAATCATGTCTATTCAATTAATTAATTCATCAATTTGTTATTCACAGAAATCCTGTTAATTAATTGGAAAATTAATTATTAATCTAAAACCAGTTTATTGATTCAATAATTAATTAATCTTCTTAACCTTTTTATTTATTTCAACAATTATTTAAGAAACTCAATAAATTTTTATTCATGTGTATCACTAGTAATAAAATCACCAATTAATTATTCTCATTCAACAATTTCAATACATAATAAATAATTATTAAATTTCAATAATATCAATATCATAATATTTCATTAAAAAATTATTTCTTCCAACTAAATAAACAAAAAAAACTCACCCATTCCCACTAATTAATTCAATAATTAATTAATTAACATCAAGAATCTATATAAATACATAATTATTTCACTAATTAATTATTCCAATTCACAATCTAAATATTCCTAATTTCAAAATTCTATCAGTTAATAAATTATCCAAATTAATTGATTCAATTAAGAACTCAACTGATAATCATATAATATAAATTCTAAAATTACATACATGTAATTGAAATGAAGACTTTTTGATTTGAATTATAGACCACCTACTTCAAAATCGATGATAATTTCTCACCAAAATAAATCCCCAATTTTAGTGGAATAATGACATAGAATGGTATCTAGATCAAAACCCCCATTGAATATTATAAAATCAAGTTCCATAATTTTTTATTTTGATCCAAAAGTCATAGATCATGATACAACATGATATATCATTACTTCCCTAAAAAAGATGAGAGAAAGATGGAAAAAATGATGGAAACTGCATGGGATTATATCCTCTTACCAGGTGTGGTGTAGATCTTCAATAAACCCTTTGATTCTCCATAAAAGGAGATCATATTCCTTATTAATGTGTATGAGAACATCCAAAAATGATATTACATGTGTTGGTCCGTGTTAGGGTTTATTTGGGTGAGTTTGAGAGTTCAGGTAATTTAAAAACTATTTTTTGGGTTAATAAAAACCGAATTTGTGGTTTTCTTGGAAACGGTGTATGGCTTTCCAAACCATGTAGACTAACTGTGAACCTCCTATAAGGGTGAATGGTTTCTCCTAAGGAGATGCATGATTTTTAAAACTGCTCACTATCCATGCAAACCCTCTATGTCCATGGATGCATGATTTTCTAGTCCTGGGAGCACGGTTTGGGAAAACCAGCGCTAATTATGCACATTCCCTCCTCCTTCCAAAATTATCAATTTTCACCTAAACAAAACCCAAGGTATGAACCAAATAAAAATTATTAAACACTAGGAAAAGGATTACATGTAACCTAGTCTAAGACATCTCTATAAATGATCAGGATCTTGCAATCTCCCCAACTCATAACATCTCATCCTTATATTGTACTCCCTAGTAAATCTATGATTCGGTGTAAAAAATATCTGGCCATTGAGCACTCTAGATATCTCCCCCATGTTTCCTCATGAACATTACCATGTTTATAGAATACAAGAACTGTCAGTATGATAATTCCCCACAAAACATTATTAATAAGATCAAACAAAGATATTAAATTTTCCTCAAAGGTCACATTGGATTCAATCTAAAAATCATCGACATATATCACATGAAAAGGTTTGGGGGGATACCGCTGATGTTGAGACCCATGGAAAACCCGGTTTGTAGAACTAAATCTCAATGAAAGATCCCATCGGTACACTATCGATCTAATTCTCTCTATAACCTCAAATGGACTAACAAATCTGGGAATCATCTTTCCCTGTCTCCATATCCTGTGATGGCCAATCGTGGTGACACCTTAAGGAATACATGATCACACAATATAAATTCTTGGGATCATTAATGGTGATGAATTTTATTTGAAGCCATAAACCGTCATCTTTGAGGAAACTGAAGACACATTCAAACTCATCCGGTCATTCTAATAATGACAGGGTAGTCTCTTGCAAGATCCAAGGACTACAGATAAGATGGAAAATGGTGTGAAATTCTCTTTTACACCCAATGTGACATCAAATTTCATAATTCAACTCTACCTTCCAAAAGGAGATAAGGTAGTCAAGCAGAAGTTTAGAAGTTAGCGCACAATAGGTCAGACTAAGTGCAAGAATTTTATGTTCCCAACATAATGTCAATCTTCCAGTTACATGCCAATATTATTATGCACCAACCTCAAGATTTTCAGATATATAAACAAGGAAACCCCCTCCCCTCAGGGAAACTCTCTGGAAGTCGAACCTTTTCTCCTGTGTGTGAAATATAACCCCTTCCATGACCGCATTTAAATCATGAATTCAAGGTATATGATCTTGTACAATAGTTCCCCATGGGTCCCCATTTGAGTGGGACCATATGGATTTGAAACTCACCCATTTCCTTTTTTGGTCTAATGCATGTGCACACATAAGACCCTAATTTCATTCATTATTTTCCTAAAGTAGATGTGTATAAAAGATCCTTATTGTGCACACTATATACCCTTGTGTCCTTTTCGTTTTGCGTGCAAGTCTCTAATCTGGAAGGATCCTACTTTCAAGGACTCTATGGGGTTTCTTTACCCCAAAGCACCATGTTTTAACCCCTATTATGTGCAACTACCACATCCTACGTGCACCTCCTCTGTGTGGCCCTCTAGTAATGTACATTATTATTTCCTGAACCCTCATGTGGTTTCTCATGTCATGTTTCTCTACCTAATGCTTCACTGTAGAGGTATAGTAATATATATTGATTTTTTATCATAGTTATGATAACGTGGATCCCTCAAGTGTCCTCTCATCCACCTCTCTCTTATCCTTCATTGATGGATACTTTCATTCATCTAGGGTTAAAGTGTTTTGGTCATGTAATTTCAATGGGTGAGGAGTGAGTCCCCCATATTCAAGTTGAATGGCGTTAAACCGCTAAGCACCATTATCCTCAACAAAAGATTATAATGTGTTGATTCACCCTGTGTAATACATATGGGGTGTCACACCTCTGGAATTATCCTCACTCACTTATCTATGTGGGATCTTCCTCACCATCCTATTAGGAAATGACATCCTCCTCACATAGAATGAGATCCTCATTAGGATTCCCTCTTGAAGTAAGTCCTAGTATCCATTTCCCTTGTTCGAATCTATGCATAATCCCCACATCATCCCACCCTAGTGAATCTTTCACAACACAGACATCAGGTCTTCTACTTCCTCTTGTTTCTCACACCGAACATGACTAATGTGGGCCAAGAGGTTATTAGTTTCTATGACACCCTTCTTCCAAGAATCCATCCTGTAGTGATCCTCAACTTCAATCTTCAAGGCATGCTAGCCATGAATAACCCCTGAACCACCAAACTCTGTGGTTTTGATCAATGTAATCTAAATAGGGTACATAAGAACCCTTCATGAAGTTAAATCCCTACCATTGATAAACCTTGTTTCCCTTGTCCTAGAGGTGCACTTCCTAGTTCTCAGTATCCACCACCATCCATTAACATCCTGGTCTTTCCCTCGAGTCACTATATATTGGGAGGATCATGCCCCGCTTAGAGGTTGTGTCTCCCTTGGTTCCACCTAGGTTGTAAACAATATATAAGAACCGACCACATGTCCTATTTGGATTATGTGGCTAACCATTGGTAAGACCCAATTCCCCCATCATAATTACATGAACTTTGATTCCCATCTTATTGGGATGAATAGAAAAACTCATCAATATTCAAGGCCAACACCTTAAACTTCATATCGATTGCATCTTATTCACTCCATCCTTCAACACTTCCCCCATATCCATCTGGATCCTTTCCTGACCCACCATATCCTAGTGGGATCACCCCATCAATCTGGTTCATGTCAGTTTGTAAGACCCATTCATCCCAATATTTCTTTTGGCCGCACATGGGAAGCTAACCCGCTGTTAGACCCAGACAATCTACATTTAATCAACCAAGAGTTCCCCTATTTTGATTTTTTTCTAACCATGTGTAAGTCCCAATTCCCCTATCATAACTAAAAGGGCTTTGATTCCCAACCAATTCTTATATTTTGGAAACCTCCCTGAGGTTCAAGCCCAACATCGTCACCTACACATTAGTTCCATCTCATCCATTCCATCCTTTGATAGTTCCTCCATATCCATTATGATCCTTACAAGGGATACCATATCCTGGTTGGATCACACCACCCATCTCGATCCTCATAGCACATAATCCCCATTCATCCCATTGCTTCTTTTAGTAGCACCAGGGAAGCTAACCATGAGTAATCCCCACACAATCCACATTCATTCAACCAAGAGATCCCCTATGTAAAAAACGAAAATAACAATGCTAAATCCCTGTACAATCCACATTCATTCAATAACGAGTGCCCCTCTTCAGTCGAGTAGCTAGAAATGTGTAATACTCGAACCAATGATCTAAGTTGGTTTTGATCCTTGTCTTCTAAACAGGGTACAGAGGAATCCTCCATAGCGGTTAATCTCAACCAATGATAAAACATTGTTTCCCCCTCATTTTGGTTCACCTTCTCTGATTCATCCTTCACTAATCCACCCTTAGTGTTGTCCATATCTGCATTTATTGTTAGAAACCTTCCCTTTATGAGACACACCACTCTTGGGTCCATCCTAATTGGGTGTTTTGATTCATCCTTCTGGTAAACCTTGCATATTCTCTCTCCTAAGGATGTACCAATCTGATCAATCTTCACAAGTGCTCTGATCATCCCATTCTATGTTTGAAACACATTAAACTCGTAAATCTCCATCCCTGTAGGATATTAAACTGACAACATACCCAATGTTAAACATGGGATTCCATAGAAAAACCTTGTAAGACAATCCTCCTGGATATTATAACCCACAATTGACCTGGGAAACCTCAGGTTTTCAAACCGTTGATATGTCATTTGGTGGGGAAGAACACAGCTGACCAATGTTTCAATATCATGACATGCCACGGATGCCTATCATGAATAGTCTCATAACATAAGGTTACTGACTTGACTTGACCCTTTGGAATGTCCTAACATAAGTAGCATAATTAACTGACTTCCAAAAAGATATGGAACCAGGAATGATTTTCAAGAATAATTCCTTAATATATAAGAGTGAACCATACTAGGTGATTAATTTGGAGAAGGAATCCACATAAAGAGGGACCGACAACTCATCATAACATTTCGATCAAGGAGAAGATATATCTAAAGAATTTATGGATTCCATTGTCCTCTAGAAATCAGTAATATGGGATACAATTCACCATCAGAAAAACTCAACAAACCAAGGTAGCATGCCCCGAAGAAAAGTATATGAATGAAAAATGGTGCACCTGAGTTCAATGAGGACCTCTTAAACCATGAGTACTAGTAGTGCTCAAAACATCAAAAGATAATCATGACACCAGATACAGCTATCTGCTTCCAATTCCTAGAATGAAAGTAGCATTCCATGCATGGAACTCACAATAAATTGGGCTAGTTATTCATTTTCAATTTTGGAATGTGGCATGAAAGCATTCATTTTTCTCTCCAACCATACAGGACAGAATGGTTTTGGGGAATTTTTTGTTACTTTCTTACAGTCCATACTGATAGATAAATATTTTTTACTTTGTATGAACGAATTTAAAGGAAACCAATCACCACCAATCATAAATGAAGGTGTAAAAGGAACAATAAAGTTGTAGTCCCACATGACTTCAACTCCATCATGACATTGTATAGGACCAAAACTACTGGGTACCCACACCACATCTCACAGTCAAATTTTGTTCAGAGTAGGGTGGTAAATGTTCTCATGAGATGGTATGAGTAGGAGGGGGAATTCCCCTGAGGGAAATTTCCCACCAAGACCTCGAGGCTTATGCACCTCGATATAACTACTGCCCCCTAAGTTTCATGCAGGGATCCACTAGTCAAAACTCCAACATTAATGCACTTCAGGTGCCTCTCCCTTGTCTGTTTCTATGATTGAATCCCCTAAACTAATGAGGTATGGGACGTCCATGTCATCATGGTTATGACTACCACCTAGGAGCTGGTAATGAGTGATCCCACTGGTCCATGTCAACAATACCAATTCCTTGTCCCTTAGGATAAGGAATAAGTGATCTATACCCCTGTTACGTTGGCCTCAGTCTAGATAACCTAATTCCAACATTGGGTGCAAGCTCAAGAAGATTCCCATCCGGGAGCATCTTCTTCTACAACATATTTGGCCAATGCAAACCCTAGTGCATTCAACTAGTTCCCTACTACTATAGAGCACGAGCCTGCTTATGCATGTTCAACATCAAGAACTCAACCACCCCACTGGTATATTCGGTTGACACTTTGGTCACTAGTATGATCCGTAGTAGTTGTGGGCCAATCGGAGATGATGATATCAGTTTGGAGGTCCTCTCCATATCATCACCATCCACAGTGTGCATCATCTTCACTGACGCACTCATCATGGAGGCCTCCGAATTTCATGAGCATCAGTTCAAGAATATATCATCCATGTCTTGTTGACAAACATCATGGAGGTTATCCCCATGCCTATGATTCCAGATATGGATGTCTAACCATGTATTAGAGTATCATTTCATAGGTCCTCCTCACGTCACTCCTAGGAAAAGTTGAGATCCTCCCTATAGCAGTATCGATCAGAGTGAAGGTCCTCCTCGCTCTATCACCCATCAGTATAGAGGACCTCCCCATGTTCTCAAAAGCTCTAGAGGAGGTCCTCCATGCTCTAGAAACCATCCAAGTTGTTTTCATACCTGATTCATCAATAGTAAAAATAGAGGTCCTTCCCATGTCCAATAAGAACAGTATGAGGTACCTTCACAGCATACCACTACCAAGCAGTGCAGAGGTCCTCCCCATACCACAAGCAGTTGACATGGAGGTCCTCCCCATGTTCTTACCAGCTCCATATGAGGTCCTTCATACAAATTCATCTATCTGCATAGATTTCCTATTCGTGCTCAATTTGACATATGCCCTGGTGATCCTCTCACCTCATCTCACAAAATATGAGGTCCTCCACACTCTAAAAAACATATAAGAAGGAAATCCTCATGAAAAATAGCTCAAGTGGAGGCCCTCCCCACCCCAACAGTAACCTGCACAAAGATCCCCCCCATGAAAAAAATCTATCCTACCCTAATGAACAATCCTAGGGATAAAGGGTGAACCATCACCACTAAAGAAAGAACTTCAAGAAGTGACAGATCATTGTCAATAAAAACTGTTTCTTAGATTCTAAATTAGATTGAAACTCAATGATGGTTCCATCACCCCAATATTATGCATCAATGTCTGGGTCACGAACTTGTTGTGTGAGATTTATTATCCCAAAAAATGAGATGTACCGGATCCCTAAACCCCTCTCTAGGTATATCCAGGAGGAGGAATATTTGGCTCCCTTCTAGGGTCGTGACATTCAGTCTTCTATACCATAACTATATTCATTCTGTACCTCAATGAAAGATTATGGGGAGTTATCATGGGGTTTTTTCGATGATGATAACCTCTATACTCACCACCTATGATTTCTTTCATTGCACATGAAGAGTTGGTCAACACCCCATTTTATAGGGACATGATGATGCAGTTGGTACCGCCCCCAAGAGACAACATAGTAAGAAAAGGCATATCAGCTCACAAAACGTTCTCTCCACAAACTATTCCATGACCTAAATGTTTCTAAATTTGTTCCACTACAAGTTCTTTATCCACCCCCAGTAGAGGAATGAGGTAACCAGGATTCAAATACCACTTCTGACAAAGAGGTTTGAGGGACACTCTTACAGAGGACCATTTATTTGAGATGTTTAGAAGGATCGTGAATCCAAACATTGACATTCCAGTGTACCTCAACCATGATGAAGTCATGTGCTTCCGCAGAACCCTCTAGGTGTTTAATGTTCACCTATGGGTTAAATGGTTATCTTATCCAAAAATCCATGAAAATTATAACGACCTCAGCCAGCTGTGTCCCATGGTTGAACTAGCAGCACATCCCATTGCTCAACACCCTACATCACCCATATTTCTCTTGTATCTTAAGAAGATATGCATTCAATGCTTTCATGTGCCCCAAATAACTATCAATGGGGAATCTCTTCCCATGTATATTTGGAGTTAGGGGTAGTATGCTTCTCTCCGTTCTAGTCTTATCCTAGGGAAGATAGACCAAACCCAGTGATACTGAGGATATTCCCTTAAAAATAATCACAGTAAACTTTTTAATCCTCTATATATATTCATAATGGGGTAATAGAATAGATTTAAAATATGATAACCTACCCCCAAGGGTATCACAACACCTTGTGGACCCATCTGGTGTCCACACTCATCTATAGAGGCAGATTATTGGACTTTGAGACCCCTCTACATCATTTCCCATTGGTCAGAACATTAAAAAGGGAAAACCCATGTTGTGACATGTAATACCTATGACACATTTGGTTTAATGCTTAAAATGGAAGTTGATTATGATAGGGATACTTTTCTCCAATTTCTTACAAAAGAAAAAAAACAAATCATAAACAATATTGTTGTCGAAATCCTTGTATAATGACATCAAGACTACAGTGTTCCATGGTATGATCATGAACACCTCCACTGGGCTACTAGAGGAAGCCACAGATTCTCATCGATGAGTTTCCTCTCATTGATCTCGACTACCCAGCATATTACGACAAGGTAGAGGCTAGTGCTTATGGAAAACGACCATAGTAAGCATCACCGAATCTGCCTAAACTATGTGATATCCCTCCCAGAGAATCATCTCTGGTTGTTCCCCAATAATTTACTCAGGTTTTCCCCTAGAAGTTCCTTAGAATGTTCATCCAGTATTTTCACCAACTTCTCAATGGGAAACTAATTCTACCCACCATGATGAAGAACCCCCTCATGCACTGATAATATAGAATCCTCACTAAGATAGGAATCTCCATCAGAAGGATCCAATAGATTATCTCATCTCCCACCTCAAGGCCCTTGAGGCACAATAAGTGGCAATCCCACTTGATGAAGGGTCATATTTGGTGTGGGTGAATGATATGTTGGAAAACCCAAATTTTAGGAATCTTGTCTTCTCCTACTTCAATTGGATGTGTTTCCCACTACAACATCTGGACCACTTTTTTCATGTTTTGGAACCATGTTGGGATCTCTAGAATAGTAGGAAGCCTACCAGATCTTTTTTTTCATATAGAAATTGGAAGGGACTGTGTTCATCTAGTAGAACAAGTTACCCATCAGGTCTATAGTTGGTTGTGAAGATATTTATAGAAATTTTCTTTAGTAGTTCAATTCCACCAATCAGAAGATCGAAATATTTGAGCACTTCAAGTGAAAATAATGGCCAGATGAGAGAGTCGAAGACTTTATAATTTTGTGTATGTGACTCCTATATTCAATTGATATTTTTTTAACTCAATAATAGATGTTGAAAATGTGAATGGGTAATGTTAATACTCATTTGGATCCCTCCCTCATCATATAGAATTTCCGAGGTTGTTTCCAAGATTTCTATGACAAGGATAAACACCTATAGGAAGCCTTGTATCAAGCCAAGAAGTCACACCCATTGCCTCTCACAGACCCTATAGGAATAGCAACCAAGATTGGGACTTCTAAATTCTCAAATGTAGATTCCCTTAGGAAACTATAATTATTACCGACATAGCATCACCAAGGAAAAAATCCTAACTCTTTACCATAGGCTCAACATCGCCCACCATAGAATCATTTGATGCCATCCCATCAAGCAACGCTACCATGTCTAGAAAATCAGGATTTATCCATTTGTCAGGATCCATCCCCTCGTCATGGCTAGGCTCCTAGATTCCCTTTTCATGACATAATATACAAGAGAAAATCATTCGATGAATCGCAGGTCACCATTTATTTATGAAGTACCATGGATTAGGGAATCATGAAGTTCATAGAATATAGGAAGACCTAGGGGACTGATCTCACTGCTCACCACGACTACTACCCTTATCACAGATTCCTTAGGCATACAATCTAGCAATGAATTTTTTTTAAGGATTGGATCTAGGACCATATTGATAATAATGTGGTCAAATTAGGTCCAGCCCCAAAACAGGTTCTATGTATCTCTATAAAGACATAAATTGACTGTGAAATTGAATGGAAGAAGGTATCAACCCACAAGTCTCATAATTAAGAAGATCTGTTATCATGTTGAGTAGATTCTCGCACCCATTGAATCGTTTGTGCTCATTGGAATTTTCCTGAGCCTCATAAGGATTCCACCCTCCTTCTACTTCCACATTGGTATCCACATCATAGCCTTCACTATCAAAAAATAGACAATATTGATGGCATAAAGAAAATCAAATCCTTGAGATGGTGCAAAAACCATCGTGCAATCTCGATGATTTCATGCCCCTAGAAATGGTAATCACCCCTAGAGTTCATCATTTACTGGATAAATCCACAGATTATGATTAGAAGTACACCTCGTTGAATATCATTAAGCTTTTGAACCCCAACATGGTTCCTGGTGATGTGGATTTTGAGGAAGATCCTCATGATTTTCCTAGTCAGCACCATCATCGACATGGCCATGGATATGTGAATCATCAAAATGAACATTTCAGCACTTCCATTCAAATCATGCATGATACTGAGATCAAACATAATGCTCAGCACAGTGCTCATCATGTAAGGTATTATCTTCTCATCTCATCAGATTCACTACCACTCCTATTCTTGCTACTCGATCATGTAGAGCCACCATGACCAGACCATGATTAGTCAAACCTAGTTGTGGCTAGAAGTCAGTCATCTGATAGTCAGTTTGTAGTATTTTTCCATGATTTAGCTAGTGATAAATGGGAAATCTCCATCACCATACATAATCTACCGAATAGAGTAACAATACCCTTCATACATTCTACCAAAAAGAAACCTCCTATAGATAGAAATGGGCATCTATCATGGAGGTATGATATTGTTGAGCATATTTACCAAATTTGTCAAAATATCTTGATCCTCGAGTCCCTCCACCTATCAAAATATATGCATGAGGACCTTTTAGAGGATTTTAAAAGCCTCCTCTAGTTTGAAATATAGGTAGTAGCCATAGATGGTTTCCATACTGAGTAATTCAAGAGAGCATATTGCTAATCCATTATATCATTATCAAGAAAAAATAAAGGGTCTCATGTAATGGTTTATATTCATCCGTTATAATTCACTATCCAGTTTAATGGCATGGATATTTTATTTTGTCTCATCAACACAATTTCTAGAATCTATTCGATCCCAGCCTACACACTCTGTGAGCTGGGACTATCTGAAGTCGATCTGAGTCCCTCAGACATGAGAATTTAGTGTTATGTTAGGACTCAGAAAATTCTATTTGGAAATATTCTTCTAAAGTCCCAATTTGGTTGCCTGATTTCTAGTACTATTTTGATGGTCATCTCATGGTATACCACCTATAATGTGGAAATGGGAAGACCCTGGCACCATCTTCATGTATCAGTTCCCTCCACATATCACTAATGTAATAAGTTCTCCTCAATTGTCAATTGGTCATGCTCCAAAGTGATATTTCTCCCTTTGAATATTTTGAAGCATGCTATCTATATGATATATTTAACAAGAGTAAGGAAAATGGGTTGAGTCCATCATGGTTGAGTACGCTACTACTCCAAGGGATCCCCAGATGGATAGGAACGACACCTTCATCCTCTTGATTCACTGGTTAGAGGCTAAAATGCCATACTTGGGACATTGTTTCGTCATTTCTAGGATGATTGGAAGATGTGTTCCCTTGAATAAATACATTTTAAAGATTACCTCCTACTCTTATACCGGATAGGCTAGAGTGATACGAGACCCTCTAACCCATATTAGGTATCAAGATGTTCACCCCATGGTTGAAATCATACACCACACCAACTTGTTTTACTAGGCTAGGATAATATGACATAGACCGACCCTCCACCAATACTTTGACATCATCATTCATGGGCCCCTCTACCAAAGTCCTGGTTGAATTGGTTTGATAGAATTTTTCCCTGGTTTTGATAATGTAGGGGTATCCTAGTGAAGAATCCACCATCACTCAAGTTGGGACCATCATTACTATATGGTTAGTTAACTCAAAATATCTACCACATCCTAATGATCCTCTTACCTTAGATGGTGAATAGTATTTTGAAGATGACCATCCTACAATATTATAAGGTGTCTCCACCACCATTGATGAGTTCCTACATGTGATTCTTGGTACAGAGGCAGACCTGAGGCCAACATTGATTAGTGGATTTGTTCCTGTAGAAGAACAACGAAAATATAGGGATTTCATAAAGAAGCATCATGATGTATTTGTTGAGAGTTATGATGAAATACGAAGACCAGAACCTCAGGTCACTATTTACCACCTTAGTCTCTTGGAAATTCATTATGGGTTTTAACAGCCTTCCTTGAAGATGAACCCCTCTATTGGTTATATGGTCGAGGCTGAGGTTGATAAACTTGTCAAATACATAATTTTCTTGAGATTCCAATACCCCACATGGTAAGACAATATTGTTTCTCATCATAAAGAACATATAGATCAGAGTCTGCATCAACTTCTAGGATATCAATTATCACTGTTTGAAGGATTAACATCCCCTTCATTTGACATAGTTTTTGATCAATTCCACTTCTGGGTTCCAGGCTCTCTCTTTCATCGATGGGCATTCTTGGTAAAATTAGATTTGGAGGGATCCTAGAGAAGTGGATTCCACCACCGTCGGGGCATATCAAGTTACCTTCTAATAACATTTAATTACCTTTTTGAAGAATTAAGGAGATACCCATAAACATCACATGTAACATATATTCAAACCAATCATTGGTATACTAGTGGGTTTATATGTAGTTGATTTGGTGGTCAAATCATTTCTGCATCAGGACTATCTCAGAGATCTTAAGAAAGTTTTCGGTTTATTCTACTCCCACCATCTAAAGATGGACCCCTTGAAATGTACATTAAACGTTACATTGGAGAAGTTTCTAAACGTTTTCATCATATATAGAGTCATTGAGACCAATCTAGATACGATCAAGGCCACCAGTCAGATTCCTCCTTGGATCAACCATTAGGAGCTCCAATGCATTCAATGGAACTTATCCTAGATACGTTGATTTATTGAAACACTGGATGGAAATTGAAATAACTTTTCAAAACTCATGTTGAAAGGATCCACTTATCCAATGGTATGAAGATTTCTAGACCACTTTTGAGGTGATGAAGTAGTATCTACTGTACTCCATCATTCTGATTCCCCCAATCTCTAGAAATCCATTTGTCCTTTATGTGATAGCCTTGGAATGATACCTCAGTTCCCTTCTCATCTACATGAAAAATGAATAGATAGATCATAGTTTTTAATATCTCAGACACATGATCCTTGACACAGAGACCAGATACCCTCATATCGAGGAGAGATTCTTCACAGTAGATTTTGTGGTGCAGAAGTTGTGGAAGAGTCTACGGCCTCATGAGATATAGCTGGTGTCCCACATGGACCTGTTAAAGTATATTCTGAACCACCCTCTATTGAAAGGTCATCTATATTGATTGGATTTTACCCTTTAGTGTTTTAAAATCAGTTTTTTCTATTAGAATTTTGTTATGGTTAACGCATTGGTAGACTTGTTGTTCGACCATACGACCCCCAGAGAGTAGTCCCTTGGTCTTGATATTACTGATGATCCCATTATCTTAGTGGAACTGGCTATTCCATGTTGGTAGATTCAATTAAACAATGCCTCCCAATAACCAACTATTGAAGGGTCAATGATCCTAGGCTCAATAGAGTAGGCATGGGTATCATTTTCACCATGATAACATAGTTTGTTCTACACAATTCATTCTTATAATCAGAAGGATGCAACAAAAATGAAAGAAGTATGAGGCTCTCATCAGTTGTCATGGCTAGGCACTTGAGATTGATTTTACATACCTATATGTGAAGGGGGATCTAAAATAGTTATAGAGAAGATCAACGGTGACTATTTCTTCAGGAAGATAGAGAGAGTACCCCTGTTAGAGTGCACCCGCCAGCTGGTATCCAAGTTCCCTTATCAATGAGAGGTGAATCATAATCCCCAATCATAGAATTATCGAGTTGATTCACTATCCATTCTAGTTTATTCTCTTACAGAACCTATCCAAGAAGATCTATTCATTCATTTGGAGCATTGAAGGGTCGTCACCCTTGTTATTGTAGGACATGATTACAACTAGTGTGTAAACAACCTTACCCCCTATTCATTCACATAGGGTACTCTAGATCCCCTATAGCTGAAGAAACATCTGATTGGTCCATTCCATTCATTTAGTACCTCCATAATGGAAATCTATCGATATATAGGGAAAATAATGAGAAACGTTTTCACTATGAAGTTCAATTAACCTTCCATAGTGGTCCTAACCTAATGAAAACTATATATAGATATGTGTTTGATGGAATTGTCCTCTATTTTATTCAAAGAGATGAGATTCACAAGGATATGTAAGAATTTAATGTTGGTTTATGTGGTGATCCTTAGTACGGATTGAAACTCTTTCACCATGATTCGAACGTTGAGATACATCTAGACCACTATGGTCCATGATTCCATCAAATTCTCCAAGAGGTACCACGCAAGTCAGATCCATGTCAAATTTTTTCATTGACCACAAAATCCCCTCCACACTAAAAAGTACTCTTGTCACATTACTATCTAGGGACTCAATGTTGTGGGATCTTATTCACCTACAACAGATCGCCAGCCACTATTTATTCTGACCACAGTGGATTTCTTTTCCAATGGGGTATAGGTGATCTCACATAAGGAGTTTAAGACCCATTCTATTGTTGAGTTTGTGAGTTCCAATATCATCATCCGATTCAGAGTGCCTCATGCTATTCTCACTAATAACGATACCAACATCCAAGCAGATGAGCCTATGAAATTATAATTCAAGTAAAACATCTAGTCTAACTAGAATTCTCCCTATCACATGTAAGGAAATTAATAGATCAAGGCATTCAAAAAGACCCTCTCAAAAAAAAATTAGAATGTGGTGGGTAAAAATAAGAATACTTCACTGGAAAAGATCCCCAATCCTCTCTAGTAATATCAGAAAAAACTTGTAATTATACTTAGATGACCCCATATTCCCTAGTGTATTGAATAGAGGATGTCCTGCCTATCGAGATTCAGTTTCTATCATTCTGTACAGCTGTCTATAATTAGTAGACATTATATAGGGTAGTAGAAGTATGTCTTGTTGAACTGGAATCCCTCATTGAGAATATGCTTTGGGACTTGCACAATCTATAGAGGCACCATAACAACATATTCAAATATTTCCACAATAATTTTCCTCTCTTATCCTTCCTTCAAGCTGATATGGTATTGTCTCTAATAATGCTGATGATACCTTACAGGAACCCTCCAATGTTGGATCCCAAATGGGAGAGACCCTACATCAATAAAAATCATTTCCCAAATGGTGAATGATCTTTGGTCACCATGGATGGAGAGCAACTTACTCCTTCCATGAATGGAAAGATACTCAAACTGTACTTCACATGACCTATGGTTATTATTATTTATCATGATAAACTACATAGTTACCTTATATTTTTATCTCTATGACCTTAAATTAATATCCTTCCTGTCTGATCTGGAGGACATAAAACTACTTAGAACCATCGTCCTTATCCAATTCAAATAAATTTCACGATGGTTCATCATAGTTGTATGACATCAAACTATGTAACAACCTCCATCCTTACCACATAACGATAAACTACACGTAATTCAAGAACTATGTATTGCATTATTTCTGTCCTTATGGGATATGTAGGAATGCACCGATATATTATCATTGGGCCCAGCCACAAATTCTACTTTTTGACCCCAAGGATTTAGTTTTGAGGGATTATGTGGTGTGGTGTTGAGACCTCTTTGGTACTCATTCATTTTGAGTTACTTCATTGTACCACACTACACGTCTCTATGTTATAAGATTTATCCTATGGTCTTATCTCTACAACCATGAACTAAGGCCTCTTTTGTCTAAGAAACATGATGTCAAACTATGTTTCCCCATCCTACATAACGTCAAACTACTGTATCCTACCTACGTGACACTAAACTACATAGAATTTATGGTCCTTTCATCATGGCCATAAAATTTAAATGTCCATTTCCCTTCATGATGCTAAATTACCCCATCCCACATGAAATTAAACAACTTCTTCATCAGGGTGGCATGAAGTTAAAATGGATAACAGACTTCATCCTTGCAGCATGAAGATAAATTACAGAATACCCAAATGTCCTCATTTGAGAGGGAATCACCTTTGGAACTGGTCATTCACAATTCCATATTCATAACTATGTATGGATTGATTCCCACCCTCATGGGATATATAGTAATTACTAAACATTTCATCTATGGTATAGACACAAATTCCTTCAAACTCTCAACCTAGTTTCCTCTTGGGAGTACATGGTGTGGTACTGACTTACTTGTTCCTCATTCACATTAGGATTTAACTACCACACTATATACCACCCTCGGGAAAACTCCTCCTAAACATCATCCATATTGTATGATGTCAAAATGAATGGAATTCAAGATCTATGTATGGATTTATTCCCATCCTCATGGGATAGGTTGGAATGTCTGGATGTTTTGTCTTTGGGCACAAACATAATTTTATTCTTTTAGCCCCTCTTTATATATCCTCTCTTAGGATTCTATGGTATAGTGTGGATCTCTTTGAACCTCATTCATGTTAGGTTTATTTTCCCACACCATTCCCATCAACTTTGGGATACCTTCCCCCCAATCTTATAGACACATGACAATACACTGCATTGTAATATTTGTCCTTACTTCATGATGTTAAACAACATGGAACTGCGAACTATGTATGGATTACTTCCCATCATCAAGGGATACATAGAATCACCCGAAATGTTTTTCTTCAGTTCCAACTTAGGATCAATACCATGTAATCATAGTAATATGTGGTATGGGGATGGACTCATTGGTACTCATTCACATCGATTTCATCACCTCACCATGCTACATATATCAATTAGAAAGGAATCACCCTCTGCTCTAAGCTTCATGAAGTTAAACTGGAACCCCATGTCCAGGAATAATGAAATTAAACTGTACATTCCCAAGAAACATTTGATGAAATGAACCTCCTTGGTCCTCATCAATGTTGTATTATAGTTGTTGTTACATATATACATATTCGAGAGACCTTCGTCATCTAACATCCTTGTCGAATGATGTTAAACAATATATTCATCATCAATATCGCTTGAAGATAAAATGACAGATATTAAAGAACTACTTGTTCCTTGATTCCCATCCTTATGGGATATGTAGTTCCATATAGACACTTTTCCTTTATTTTCATCCCTCAGTTTTTAACCCTCGTGTATCCCTCCTCATCCTTTTCATTTGGAATTTTTCTATTACCATGCCATATCTAAGATCCCTCTTGAGGATATTTCCTTTAAGATGGGGTTAGGATCCCTCTATCTAATATTCCTCATTAACATGATCATATGTATTATGGCATAGAAACTAGAGTGTTTCATTATGCATGGACATTTTCTCATTCTATCTCCATGCTTCACATGTCCCTTTTTTTGGTTGTCCATCATCGTTCACATCTAAAGGGACCCCCTAACAAGATGGTGTCTGGCCACATGGAACACCTACCATCCTAGACCAATGCCCTATATGAATTTGGAAAACATGTTGAGAAGGTATTTCGTTTCCAATATGTCCAGCAGCAGACCCTCATTTGTCTATGCCCATCCCAGATAACAAGATATGGGTGTTTCGTGTCGAACAAGGTTAGATGTTATCCTTCATCATTACACCACACCCATTGGTCCCCAATATCATACATTGTGATTAAATTCCCTTTACACAACCTTATGTCCATGAGGAACTTATAGACCATCGATGTTAACCCTATATGTTCCTTTTCATGATGATCAGGTTGATCGGTATTATTGGGACACCATTAACATAACATCTTCATCACATTCCATTTGATTACGTATGTGATAATAATCATCTCTACCCATTATTTCCCAAACCGATCATCTATCACATGGGATTTGGGCCTTTGGTAGGGTTTGTGCCTACATGGAAGAATCACACGACCCTATTGTCAAATGTCTATAACAATTGAATGAGGAGTTTATGTCCGAAGAACTTTATGTTAAAATGAGCATCCAATTCAATGACTTATGACTTCATACTACCTATGGATTTTCCTTCATGGATGTTTGGTGTGCTGTGGATCTATTTTTTCCTCATTCACGTCAAGTTACTACATGTGGCAGCACTACACATTTATACATCTAAAGCCTTGTCATGTGGTATGAGCTCTATAACCCTAAACTAAGATCCCCATCATCCTTGTTTTAGGATTATAAACATCATAATAGCCATTTTCCTTGTCATATGATGCTAAAATATGTGTTTTATATCCCCTATATATGACAGTAAACTACATAGTGTTATTACATCCTCACATGAGAAGATGTTGCACCTTGTTGATGGGCATATTCCATTCCATCATCTAGAACCATGTATTTATTGATTCTCATCCTTATGGGATATGTACCCACATTAATACATTTTGTATTTGGGTGCAGCCGCATAATCATAATCTTTTTCCCCCTTAGCCAAGGTCCCCCCCCCTCACTCAGGATTGTGTGGTCTGGTGTGGATATTCCTTTCCTCATTCACGTCAGGTTGTTTACAACACTACACATGTATCCTATGGAATACATTTGTCTTAGTCTGATGATAATAAACTGGGTGACACCCTCATTATTTTTTCATGACGTTGAACAACATAAACACATCTTGTTCACATGATGTTAAACTATGAACCTATGTTCCAGACATTATGACATTAAACTATGAGATTTTGTTCCAATAATGATGACTTTAAACTATTTTCAATACAGAAAACCATCCCCTCATGTTCCATATTTTCCTCCCACTCATTCAGAGTTTGATACTTGAAGGTTGATTTGGTCCCTCCTATAGATTTTCCATGTTTGCATGTTTTATTTTGCAGTTATATGAGATCGGATAGTTATATTGTAAATGTGCATTCCCCCAACTCCTCGACATGCTTCACCCATTCCCTTATTTGGATCCTCATTATACTTCACGTTTAAAGAGACCCTAACCACATGGTTTCTGGACACCAATATCCCCTACCATCCAGGGAGAATGCCTCGGAAGTCTTTGGATTTCATTTTAAGATAGGTCATCTGTTTTTAATTTGGTTAGCAGATGACCCTCATTTGTCAGTTCCCATACCAGGTAACACGATATGGACGTTTTGTTTCGAATAGGGTCAACAGTTATCCACCATTATTTCACCATACTCATTATTTTTGTTGGGTCTACTAGTTTGAATACCCCGAGAGTGGGGGTGAATTAGTGTTTGATATATTAAAACTTTTTTGCTTCATATATTGTTTTGTTGTTAAACAAAACTTAATTCTCTCTTTCTCCCATAGTAATAAATGGAAGATATGAAATCATGCACATGACATAGCAATTTTCACATGGATCACCTTCATTGGGAAACGTACAAGGAGCATACAATAGCAATGTGTCAATGTAAAAACTTCACTAAGGATCACTACCAATAATGAGTACAATGTTCAGGGTAGATATTCTATGACCTGGATCACTTCCTTTACAAGGTTTATAGTCTTCTCGCTAGATTCCAAAGGGTCACTCTCTATGCCTCTTTCTCTGGATCACTACCGAGGGAAAGGTTCTCTATCTTCTTATTCCATAACTAACTTCTATTGGAATGGAATCCACTAACAGTTTAATAATGTTTTGGTAAAACACAGTTTATGGACATGTAGGCCCCTTCATTTTCTTGAATTTAAACATCCTCAACTGTAAGTAGATGCTCTGTTGATGTTCCTTTTTCACTCGATGATTAAATCCACCTTCCTGAGTACTGTTAGGTACCAAAAAATACATTCTCAAATTGAATTCAATCTTTTCAAGCTTCTTTGAGAAAATTGTGGACCACCTTGTCCACCCCATACTATGTAGTGGGTTTGGTACGCGGGATACCTTCTTCACGTACCACCACCATTTCCACAAATATCCCTTCATCTGTGGATTGGCACAGCCTTCGCGATTGTGTAGCTATATCATGTATCAATTCTACAAACCTCCTCTATGAAACCCATCGTATCTATGAACTTTTCTCTATTCACAGACAGCCTTCACTTCTGTGTACAGATGCTCCTCCTCCATTTACAACTTACAGAATTCTCCTTCTAACGTACCAATGATTCCTCCTCCATGTACTGAGACAAAATCTTTGGTGTAACGAATGTCCTCCCCCACATACTGGATTTCCATTGCAGGTTTAGAATATCCACAAACACCTTCAGCCTTCGCGAACCACTTCATCCTTTGCGAATTGTTCAGCCTTTGCGAACCACTTCATCCATCGCAAACTATTCATCCTTCACGATCTTCATTCGGCCTTTGAAAAAATCCTAAAGCCAAATATATTCTCTAGTGAAGTTCAATATCCCCAATAATCTGTGGGATTAGAGATTCTTATATAGGAAAAGATATATGCTTAATCCTCTTAATCTAGATTTACTAAATCTTCAACTCAAGCCTCTACCACATACTGAATCTTCTTCTACCGCTATCCACAAGCCGACCCACTAACCATTTTTCTATGCACTCCATGTACCAACTTTTCTTATACGTGATGGATCTCCTCTACCAACGTCAATCCATCCACGTACTACATTTCATTTACTAAAAACCATCGTTGTGAACCATTTCTAGTTTCCAGAACCACTACTGTGTACAATTACTACCATTTCGCATACTGTTCCCGGAACATGGTACACGGTCCATGAATTATGTTATGTGGTTCTCCCCATTTTCCAATTGTATTAAATGTTCTTCATATAATTCAATCCTCTGGATAAACCCTTCCTTTTCCAAAATAAATCTGTCAATTTTGAGGCCCAAAAATTTAGAAAACACTGGGAAACTATGCCACCTTAAAAACCTATCTTCAAAAAACTCCAACCATCCTCATTTGTGGTAATCTGTCTTTTTAAATAAACACCAAAACACAAAAAACATAACTATAGGATACATTGAGGAATTTACTCCAAATGATGTTCTAGAAATAAGGCTTTTTGATTCACATTTTCCCCTCTTGTTCATGCAGATCTCCAACATCCCTAGTGTTCTCCTTCCGTGAATCCATGCACATCAAGAGGGCATGTTGGATTGGTTTGTATTATCTCACTAGGAATTTTATTTCCATTGTTTTGGGATCACATATAATAGGTAAATACTAACATCACTTCTTTTTTCCCACACCGATCATGGATCATGTGTTATTTGGAGTCTTGGTAGGGTTATACCCACATAGAAATGTCTCGAAACCTTATGGTATGAGTTCTACTAACTTAAAATAATATATCTTTCTTCAGAGAAACATGACATTAATGTATGTTTCCCTATTCCAAACAATGTTTAACTATCTCACCATTTCTGCATGGAATTAAAATTCTCAGGATGTTCCTATCATATGATCTTAAACTGTGGCATCTTCTTCTTAGCCATAGGATGAAAATTTTCACAGCCTTTTTGTGTTCTTAGTTGAGAGTGAATCACCCTTGGCACTGGTAATTCACCATGCCAACTATCAAGGCCTGAATATGGGTTGATTCTTGTAGAAACAAATGTAATTATCATCCTTCTCTACTTGCTAAAAAATAGATAAAGTACACACACAAAAAGAATGAAATATTCAATACCTCCTCTCTATGTGCATCAATTAGACCTTCATAGAGATATTTCCCTTCAATAACTATGTGTGGCATGATCCCCATCCATATGGGATTTTTAGTGATGACCAAACCATTGATCTTAGGTCCAACAAAAACATAATTTCCCCATTCATGTCTAATCATCTTCGTCCTTACCACATGACATTAAACTGCATAGAATTCTAGAACTATGTGCGGATTTATTCCCCTCCTTAGAGGAAATGTAGTGAGACCTAAAAACTTTTTCATTGGGCCCAGCCACAAACTCTATGATCAAAACTCTACAACCATAAAATAGGAGGCCTATGGTAAAAACTCTATAAATTTATAATAATAAATCAGTATCCCCAATACATGACATTAAACATCAACCAAACAGTGAGAAAGTTCAAGATTCCCCATGATAATTACAAGTTGTTTCATGTTACCCAATAAAGAGGAATTCCCCGCTAGTGTTGGTCTCCTACTACACTATGTCTTATAACTACTTATAGTGTGATTCACATACATATAGGATATGGAGTGATGCTTGGATATTATATTTGGCTCATCCATAGGTTCATTATCCTTTTTGGTCTCCACATCATTATTTATGATCCAAAAACTATGACTTAAAACTTTGAGCTTCCCAAGGATGTGTGGAATGGTTTTGGATCCCCTTGGTCTTCATTCACATTGGGTTTTCCACCACACACATTGAATATGCCTTTGTCCCATCCATTTTCTTATATTTTTTGTGGTATGTAATCCCCTTTTGGCTCATTTATGACATGTTTTCCCTCTATACGACACAAACACTTTAGATCCTTTTTTCGGCCAAAAATATATGACATAAAACTAGGAGTTTGGTCTAGGCAGTATAAAATCAACTTATTTGCAACAACCAAATCACATGACGTTACACTATTGTTTCCCCAATCATGTGATAGTAAATTTTACATGCATCTTCATCACTTTCAAGATGTAAAACTGAAAATCATATCAGGACCAGATCTAGGAGGCCCTCTCCCACTATGTTGGTCATATACCATAATTTTCACCTCTTCAGTTATCCCTTGTAATCTTACATGACACTACCCAATAAGATAGGTTTGATCTATGTTTCAAAAAAATGAACCAACATAGATGTTATTTAATCCACAGTGGCATGGTTCTAAGTGTTTTGGAAGATATTTGAACATTCCATCAGTCCAATTATATTATATTCAGACCCCTTATTTGGATCCCCATCCTCTTTCATGTATGAAGAGACCCCCCTAACAGCCTAGTCCCATGCTGCTTCAGCTCACCTATAGTTTTGGGCCAACATCCCAGAAGACATTGGATGACATTTTGAGTTTGGTCAGGTATTTAGAATATGGTCAACAATTGTCCCTCATCTGGTTGTCCACATTTTTAGGATAGCTATACATATAATATTGTTTTATTATGGACTAGTGATATCTAATATCGGCATTCCATCAACATTGTGTTCAGAATTTTGTGCCTTGTGATTCACATGTATCATTTACCTCTCTTTGGATTGATCCTAATGACCCCATCATTATCCCATTCGAGAAATAGATCACATCAAGAAAGAAAAGTTGCATTCTCTAATAACTCTATTCTTATTTCAAAAACTCTCTCAACTAGAATAATTTGGGTGGTTAGTCAATAATAGCAGAACCTAGTATTCAAGTATTAATTGTATGTCTCATACAAAGTGAATGATTATGTGTTCATCCCTTATTTCTCCCACTAATAATCACCCACATGATCTTAATAATTGATCATTATTTTCTTCATATATATGATTGAGGTATAGCAATAGAGATAAGAAATATATATGTATATACATGAAGTTCAAAACAATAAAGTAAGAAATAAAGTATCTTTCCTATGTTTTCTTGAAATAAAACCCTTATATATCTTCCCCTTCTATGGAATAATTCAACACCACCAATTTCCGGTGTGTGGATTCTAGAGTATCTTAACTCTCCCTAACATCCCTATCCTCATTGAAATATATAGATAAAAGTGCATCCAACCTAATATGAATTTAATTATTTTATGGTTGGAGGTAATCCACTTGATGGATCACCTATTATAGTTACTCATAAAATTCCACTAACTGGACCTTAAATTTTTCAATGAGTTCTGACTGATTGGTGAAGAATGTGGAATTCTTATTATTCTGCTCATAAAGGTGGTGGATTTCATATTCATCCTCACATATCATTTAGATGATTTCATATTTCGTTTGGCATGAGGAAGAATATAGGTTTTGACTTCTCCCAGACATGTTCCCAAAAGGTTAATCATGAATCATCACATGAATAGTGTGAGTTTCCACCACTCTGGTATATAGACAGTGCAACCAGTTGAGAAGTAAACTTGTTTAGATTATCCATTATTCCTCAGGGGCTTCAGGTAAATTCTTGATAAACTTGTATTCACTAACCCATGTCATGAAACTCTTCCCAACTGTGACTGGATCAGAATCATACAGCTCCTTAGGGTTTTCAGGTTTCTATTCATGTAAAATAGAAAGAACTTTAGTTGTAGTGTCTTCCTCCGGTATCATTTCTGAGGGGTTGGTTTCTAGGACATGTGGGTGACCATATTCACATATTTCATCTATAGAAACCTCATCTACACTAGTTTTTGGATCCTCATTGGTAGTGGAATCACATGTATCCAAAACATCCTACTCATCGGGAACCAAGGCTGGATCAACCTGAGTCACTAGATCCTCACCAATAGGTACAACCAATAAGGGATCTCCTAAAAATTTCTTATACTCATTAGTTTTTCAATATCGTAGACCTATTATCACAACATGGAATATGTCACCTCCATTATCCAGATTCTCATATAAAAGATTCAAGTTTGTGAAAATTGAGACTTATGGGAGCTAAGGGTAGGTAGATCAAGTGTCTGAGTAATCGTAGGATCTTACACCATGGGATACCATTCAAACCATGTTTACTTGATGATTGACATGGGTTACATATGGAAAATAGGGACATCCATTGATTTTAAGGTTTTCACATTGACGCCTTCAACTGGATCACCTTCGATCGCTTCAACCAAAACTAATCCACTGCTTGCTAATCCCTAAATGCAGACTTAGGAAGATATCTCTATTAATCTAACATAACATTATCTACCCCTATAGTGGGAGCACATTGATCATCACCAATTTTTTCTTGAATAGGAAAAAGTATGTTTAGTGGATATGAGTCAATTAAAAATAAGGTACTGTGAGAGAAATAAGTTGAAACTTCTTCTAAGTTGTTCAGAAAGTTCCTCATCAAACCCTATGATTTCACCGGTCTCCCATGGACTCTGTTGATGAACCATTATGCCCTAGGTTTCCACACAACTAGTCTCTTCTCCCTTATCTTATTCTTCTTCTTCATATTCTTCATATTCTTCTTCTTCTTCACTATCTTCATCCTTGGGTGTCATTTTTCTTGGTCATCCTCTTGGATGAGAATTACATTTACTAGGATAAGTGGTTCTACATTCTACCCTCGTTGGAATGAAAAAACAGCCATGGATTTTAGGTATGCATCTCAGTGATGAGTTTCCAACATGTACTCTATCTGAATTCACTTGACTTCTTGCAGGTTTAGTCCAGTACGCATCAGCCTTTTCCAAAGATCATCGACTACTAGGGATTGTTTCAATGTACTCTAGGAAGACCACAATGTATGTAAACAAGTTTTGGAATTTGGATACATGAAAACCATATTTTTTTCATAGGTTCCTCTCTATCTATCCCCTTATGTTTAATTAGGGACCAACCCTCTTCAAAAAGTGGGGATTTGTCTGCTCGCTATGAAATTTTTGACACCGAAGTTCTAGCTCGTGATATCCCAGCCACTTGGCATGCTTGTTGTCTTACTCCCCCAATGCAACCTCACCTATGTTGTCACCACCATTAATCTAAAATTTCCACCTTGATCTACCAAATGTGATATCGGAAATTTGATCCTAAATATGCCTCCACCCAATGATCTTCACATTTTTTTGACAGGTTAAAATCAACACCAGTTGGGGTAGTGTGATTATTTCACCAAATCTGGTAGTTCTAAACATGAACTACAACAGATGAATGATACAAGGGAAAAGATCCTCATATATAATTGTATAATATTTCATCATCATTCATTTTTGGGACCTAAATGTTCTTTAGAATCATGATAGCATATACAGTTCACAGAAGATTTTGGCTTTGATCTAGGCTACTAGCACATCACCCCTGATACTCTGTAGATATTTCCTCTACTCTAGTGGACCTCATAGGTGATCCACCTCCCAGATGACTACAATATGTAATGGATAGAAGTGAAATTTCCTATGATTTCCACATGGGATCTTGTTCTTTTCCTCATTGAGAATTAGTTGTTGGACCCTAGCAATGATGAAAAAAGACTGTTGTAGGTCATTGCATGAAGGAAGTATGGCATTTGGAAAGTCAAATCTGCCAATGTGAGCTATTATCTGTCCATGTAATATTTTGAATGGTCTGAAAATTATCCTATTTCTTCCTCATCTTGAGATGATCCCTATAATAATATACATACTTTAAGATATAGGCACTTCAGGATTAACTTTTTTGTGGTAAACCATAATCCTAACCATTTCCAATGTCCTTGGAAGGACCCCCATCCTTGTGTCCCTCACTGGAAGTAGCCACCTACATAGGATGTAATAAAGGAATGTGGAATATATAACCTTTACATGCAATCACTCATTCACACAAAATACCCATAATTGATATTCACCTACTTCTAGGATCATCCAATATGAAATAACCTTACCAATTTGAGATGTGGTTGGGCACTTCCTCCCTTAGCCTAGAATCCTCACAAGATTATCTTTTGTAAGGAATAGGCTTAACCATGATGGATATGGTATGTCCTTCATGATGTATTTTATACCCATCCTCTTCTTCTCCAAGTCCAATATATGCCATGTGAATATTGGGGTCCGTTCTCTGTTCCCCCCAGATATTAGTTATTGGTATGAAGTCATCACATTGAAGTCCCTACAATTGAATTCCTATTATATAATGGATGTCCTAGAGACTGATATCAACCACCACATGGTGGAGGTGGAGAGTTTTTGTGTTTGGGGACCACTGACTAAAAATCTCCATCACTAGTTCCTATAGGTGGTAAAAGATAAATTTCAATGTTCATATGATTTCAAATAGCCTGATTTTTTCAAGATCTTACCCAAACTATTCACATATGTGCCACACCCAAAACTGTCATGCCCATTCAATTAAAAAATTCCCTCTAGAACTCAGGTCCCAATCCTTCACCCATTCTACACTTTCGTCTGTTATGAAACTTTTGATGGTTCTTGCATAGTGGGGGATAAATTCCTTATTCACCTGTTTTCCCCCATTCTTGTTCTGGTATTCAATTTCAAATCATAGATTGATATCTTCTAATTCATCCTATATGTATATCAATGTTTAGTTATGTGGTACCGCTGATGTTTCTATTAACATGTGACCCATGATTATGCTGATTCAGTCTCAATGCTTGAAATGTCCACTTCTTTAAGTATCCCAAAGTTCCATAATGGGACACCGAAGCATAATAAAGAATCCTTATGAGATTTTTTTTATCATGCCTAGGAGAATCTAATTTTCAAATTATACCCTTTAGGTATGATGTATCATAGGATTCACAATCATCATGACCCTCCAGGCAGTAAAGGTAGCCTCCCTCTCTGCAACCACCCTCATAGAATTAGTCTTTTCATCAGCCATATTTGTCAATCTATGAAATTACTAAGTAAGGTGCATGAAACATTGAGGTTTGGCACAAAAAATTGTTTGTTTCATGTAATATTGTATGATGGACTCAAAAAGTTAATCCAAGTCCAATGGGACCAAAATTCAATGGCTACTTGTAAAGCACATACATAATTTGGGTCTTCTGTGCAAAAGTCAAGAACCTACATACACGAGAGCAGAATCTCTTATCATACGGATATTCAGGGTACTATACAGAGCCCCCCACAGTGTACTTATAGGAATATAACGGGTATTCCATTCATGCGCAAGGAATATTATATGTCGGTCTATAGATTTTATGCACCCCTCTCTAAGAACATTGTTCTTTTCTATATTTCTCTTAGAACCGAACCTTGTGGTCACCTTTTAGTGCATATTCTGAGGAGTGAATTTTTTGGATCTAGATTCCATTTGATGCCACAAATAGTCATCATTGAGGGAACTGAAGACACATTTCACTCATTCATACAATCTGGTAATTCCAAGGCAGTTGCGTGCGAGATCCAAGGATTGTGCATAAATGGAAAAAGGCTTTTATATCTCTTACAAACACAATGTGAAATCAAATTCATTCCTTCACCCCAACCTTAAAAAAATGGACAAGGCAACGGTGAAATATTTTAGAGGTTAGCGCACAATAGGTTGGATTGTGTGGATGATTCTTATGAACCTAATGTGATGTCAACCAGCCACTTCTATGCCACTATTCTTACATTTCTCCATTGATATTTTTGACAATAAATATAGTCACACCCCATCCCCTTAGGGTAGCTCTCTAGAAGTGGAACACTCACTCTCATGCAAGCAAGATGACTCCTTCAGTGATTGTACATAAGTCATGGATTCAAGGTACAAGATCTTGTGAGATTGGTCCCCCATGGTCCCTCTTGTGGTGGTCCCATAAAGGCTCAACTCTCACTCATTTCCTTTCTGTCCTAAATCTAGAAAAAATGAATGTCCCTTATTGAACACATCAATTTTCTAAGGTAGGTGCACGTAAAAGATCCTTCTTGCACACACCATATACGCTTGTTCACACCCACCATTCGCTCAGTCCCCTTATTTTTTATGAAATTCACCAATGATTCATGTTCCTCCTCCTTAAGACTCCATGGATTTTCTTTAACCCAAAGCACCATATTTTGAACACTCTTGTATGAAACTCTTGCCTCTTGCATGAAACTCATCCAAGCGGCCCTCCATGCATGTGCATAGTGATTATTGTCCCCTGGACTAGTGTATCAAGTCGTTTTTCTATACTTAGTTATTCTCCACATATGTACACTAATATCTATTGCTTCTTCACATAGATACTCCAACACAAACCCCTCGAGTGACCAATCCTCCACCTCACTCTTATTCAACATTATTAGTGACTTCCTTTCATAAGGGTTAAAGAGCACTAGTCATGTAATTACAAGGGGTGAGGAGTGAGTCCCCCACATTTCAAGATATAGGATGTTAAACTTCCAAGAACCATCATCCTCAGCACATGATGTTAAACTATAGCCTCACACTGTGCAATGCACATGGGGTGTCACACCTCAATCTTTCTCCACACACAATCATCTTGATGGGAATTAGATATTCCTCACCCTTCTATTAGAGAATATTATCCTCCTCATGAATAATATGATCACCTTTGATCATCCCTCATAGATTGCACCCCAATATTCATCTCCATGGGTTACTTCTATGGGTAATCCCCACACCATCACTCATTGATTCATCTTTCATGACATTGTCATTTTCGCCACTACTTATTCTTGTTTATCACACCAATAATGACTCATGTGGGCTTTGACGTTAGGAAGTGGCAATGAATTCCTTCTTTCTGGAATCCATCCTAGATTTAGCCCGATCATCCATTCTTATAGTCCGCTAGCCATAGTTAAGCACCAAACCACCAAAGTATGTGTTGTTTGATTTATGTATTTTAAACATGATATGTAGGAAGGATCCCTGAGGTTCAATACCAATCATGGATAAAACATGGAACCCTACTCCAAGGGGTGAACCTCCTGTATCTCAGTATCAACAACAATTCATTCCCATCTTGGTTTATTCCTCAAGCCACCATATATCTGGGGGATCGTGCCCCAACCTGATGTCACATCTCCATTAGGTCCACCTAGATGACTAACCATGAATAATAGCCAACTACGTGCCTCATTTTTATTAGGTGTCTAATCATGCATAATCATCAATTCTTCCATCAGAACTACAAGGACATTGATTCACAGTTAAATGGGATATGTATAAAAACCTCCCTAAGGATCAAGAACAATGTTTTTACCTTCACATCAGTTCAATATCATCCATTCCACCCTATGACACTTTCTATATATCTATCTTTATCCTTAACTAATCAACTAAATCATTTTGAGATCATGTCATCCATCTGGGTCGCCTTAGCACATAATCCCCATTCATTCCATTGTTTCCCCTAGAAACTCCCATGTAGCATACCAGGTGTAATCCCCACACAATATATATTCATTCAACCAAGAATTATCTTATTATAATCAGATGTTAACCATGTGTAATCCACCACATAATCCACATTCATTCCACTAATAGTTCCTCTCTTTCGATGATCTTATACTCATGCGTAATCCTTGAACCAACAAACTATTTAAGTTTTGATCATTGATTTCTAAATAATTTACATATGAATCCTTGATGAGGTTAAATCTCATCCAATGGTAAAAAATGGTGTCACCCTCATTGAGTTCCACCTTATAAGATCTTTCCTTCCCCGATCCACCCTCAGTGGTTCCTAGATCAGCCTTCACGATGTGAAACCTCCCATTTAGGGGACACACCACTCCTAGGTCTGTCCTCATTGAGAATTTTGATCCATCCATTTGGTAAACCATCCCAGTTATCCCTCCTAGGGATTTACCTATCTTATTCACCTTCAAATGTGTTCTAATCTACCCATTCATTCTCTATAAGATGTTAAAATTGTGAATCTTCATCCCCACGAAATGTTAAACTCATAGCATACACTATGTTAAACATGGGATGCCTATACAAGCCCTCTAAAGACATGCCTATAACAAAATATACCCCATGATCGATACGGGAAGACTCAGGTTCTGATGCCCTTGAAAATCCCTTCGATGAGGAAGAACATATGTGACCAATATTTTATTGTATAGGCATGACACCAATACATAGCGTGACTACTCTCCTAAACAAGCGTTGCTTCCCTGACCTGACCCTTTGGAATTTTCCGACGTAAGAATCGTAATTAACCATACTCCACCAACATATGGAACTTGGAACAGTTTTCATGAACAACATATTAATTTATAAGGATGACCTAGACTAGGTGATGAATTTTGAGGAGGAATCCATTGAAGGTGGGACCAACATCCCATCATCCTATTTGAATCTAGTAGAATACATATCTAAAGAAGTGATGGATGCATCCTACCTTCTAAATGTTGTAACCACAGTAAAATGTACAATCAGAGAACATAAACATGCATAGGTAGTGCTCCCATGTGGAAAGCATCAAAAATATTCATCGATGTCGATCAGTATACACCTTATGTCTAGTCAAAGTTATGGACATATGTTTTTAACTCATCTGTACGTGCACCTACTTCTCTTGCATGATACTCGGTCCAAAAAATTATGACTCACAAGCCTCTTTCCACCACATATTTGATCTTCATGGTATAACATAAATTTCATTGTATGGTTACAGCTATATCATATCTTGATAACAGTTTTTATTGGAGAACTCCACATAATCTTGGTTATTTTCTAATGTACCTCCTAAGTCTGGGGAACATTCCCAAAGAATAACCTCATGAACACTTAGAGTATTCTTCGAAAACCTGTATGATTGTGGGTGGAAATACATACTCAATAAAACCTATATAACAATATCCTAAGGTAATTTTTACAAAAATAATGAAGTAAAATATGATTCATGGTCTGAAATAATAGTCTATGTCCCCCCATGTAGACGGAAAAACTCTTGAACATACCACACTCTCAACTGCTCCACTGAGAGAGTCTATTGTACTGGTAATAAAGTTTTATTTCATTTTCAAATGACCCATAATCACCCAAATAGAATCACTCTTTTGAAGTGCCTTTGGAATACCCAATAAGAATTTCATAGTTATGTCATCCCACTTCCATTTCATAATTGGAAATAGTTGTAGCAAACCACTAGGTCATTGATGCTCAGTATTCAGATAATGAAAGGTGTTTCATCATGTCATGAACCCTTATATCTCCCATTACATGCCCAGTCCAAAAAAATATTTCTGTATGTCATGGTACATATTTTCCACCAATGGTTGTACCACCCACTTTCTTGTATAAAACACCCCCATTAGCTCATCTTGTATACTTGTAGGGACAACTACCTAATTCCTGACAGAGATAACCTCATCCTCATCAATGGCCCAATAGAAATGTGGCTCCAAACATTTAAGGATTTCACTCATCATCAATTACTCAGGATCCTCATTCCTTCTATCCTTGATCCATATCAAAAGTGAATAATCTACTAAATCCAATAAAGGTTTCTTAATATTTTGACTCTCTTGTACCACCAAGTGCATCTTAGCTAGAAGAGGTATCATTTTACACTCAATAGTAGATTTTTAAATAGCCAGAGACTGAATTGTATTGCATAAGTCATCAATAAAATTCTTTAACGATATACTTTTAGCTCTTGTTATCTATATACATAGTAAACTTTTATCCCAATAGATAATTCTACCAACGCATTAAATCATAAACCATTATAGATAACATGATGTCGTGTATAGGGTAGTTTCATTCACATGGCCTTAACTATCTAGACCAATATGATACAACTCAATCTTTTTTCATCAAAACTACTACAATCCATATACCATATGCATCACAAAACAATGTGTACTCTCTTCCACACTCAGTTATGATCATGTTTGGGGCCGTTGTTATCCTTTTATTCATCTCTTGGAAGGAATTCATGCATTCTTATGACCATTAAAGATTCAATCGCTTCATGTTCAATCCCATAAGTAATACTAGAAATACTTAAAATTCTATGATGAATCTCTTATAATATCTATTCAACACCAAAAATATACATAAATAGATAACATTCTTGGGCTTCTCCCAAGAAAAAACTACTTGAACATTCTCTAGGTCCACTGACACACCATCTTCTGAGATGATGTGACCCTTTAAGTGCACCTGATTAATCCAAAACGAACACTTATATAGGTTTTTTATAAACGATTCTCTCTCAGTGTTCTCAAGATGATATCAAGAAGATGCATATTATCTTCCTGCATCTTGGAGTACACTAATATGTCATCTTCAAAAACTACAAATAAATAATCAAGGTACATATAGAAGATTCTATTCATCAAGACCATAAACACTACTGCTAAATTCATCAACCCAAACCACATTATGACAAACTCATTTAATATATACCTCCTTCGAAAATAATTCCTCATTATAAAAAAAGTTATAACTCTCAATTGATGATACCTGATCTCATTTCTCCCTTAGAGAAAATAAAAGGTCCCTTCAAATGTTCAAATAGATCATTGATAGATGAAATGAGATACCAATTGTTCACTATAATTTAGTTCAAAATTTGGTAATAAACACAAATTCATAGAGAATCAATACCCTTCCTTGTAAAAAATAGGAGAAACCCAAGGGGACATACTCAGATGGATAAACACATTATATTTCAACTCATCTAGATGAGTCTCTATCTCTTGAAGCTCTGTTAGTGATATTCTATATGGTGGAATAAAAACTAAAACATCCATTGGAATGAGCTCAATTGTAAATTCCACATCTCCTCAAGGTGGATGCCTTGAGAAATAATCATTAAACACATCCTAAAACCACACAACTATTGGTGTAAATACACCATTCTTCACTACTAAATCATCTAGCAAAGGACTTTCAAATTAGGTGGTAAGCTCCCCCAGTTGTGGATGAATGAGCCCTGTACTGATTTCATTAATATACCCCTCTCCATAGTGAATATATGTGTCCCTCTCAGGAGATGTAAAATTCACTCTCCCATGATAACAGTCTATGGGGGTTTCATATTCTACTAGTAGTTCAACAGCCATAAGGAGGTCAATACCAGACATGTCAAGAATATAGAGATCCCATATCAAATGATACTCTCCAACCATAAGATAACAACCCTCATATATGAAAATGGATCTCAACCATATGACCAGAGGTGGGTATATCATTAACAACCTGCACATGAATTCCACCACCATGCTCAAACCATTGACAAGTTGTGCAGAAATAATTGAATTAGAGGAACTTGTACCAAATAAGGAACTAGTTTTACTAGAATCTATAAGAATAGTACATCTTATTGTCAATGGCATGTCCTTTGTATATTGAATATTATGATGAATGGAATGTAACTATTATTCCTCTCTTCCCTATGATGCAGTACAAGTCCCCAATTCTACACCACTATGCTGATAAATGCACTCTTTTCCATAAGTTCCTTTCCCACTACCTCGGCCACCTCATCCATTAGATTTTCAACATCTAGACTAATATGGTGAAGGAGATCTCCTTCTTGCACCCCGGTTCAATATGGCTCTCCCATCACTACCCATCTATCATGAGATCCTATAGAAATTCTTTTGATGTCTTGTATTCCAAAAATATCGAAACTTTACTAGTGTTCGGGGATTGTGTCAATGAATTTGACCATACCTATCATACTGGTGATAAAAAATCACTGTAAGGTTATATGTGACGGACCATTCCCTATAGAAAATCTTCCTATTATCCCTCAAGATAACATTCTCATAGTCATTCTTTTTGCACTTGGAATATGTTCCTCTAGATCATCTACCAGCAGCCATCTTCCTTAATCTATGAGAGCCTAATCGACCACTAGAGAAAACATACTTAACTGAAAGAGGTAAACTTGGGATGTAATCTCACATTTACGTTTATCTAGGATATGAATCATCATAGTTGTCTCATATCCTACCAACTTTTTATAAAATATATACAGATCTATAAAGATTCAAGCATAGTCTATCACATGCAAACTCCCCAGAGTTAACCTCAAAAGCTCAGATTCTCTCTCCTTATTCCACATCTCTAGATAAGAGTGCTCTAGAAACATATCCTATAATTACTTCCATAACAAACCATATGCATGTCTAGTATGATGTTAAATGTCCCGCCATTTCTTCACATATCCTCATAATATATAAGAATCCATATGGAATATCTTATTTCCAGAAGTATCCAAATATACGTGTATAACATGGATGGACTCGATCCAAAATAGAAATCCCTCAGTTCCACACTATCCTATAAAATTTAGATGGTTCTAAAACTTAAAATCCCACATAAATTCATACATGGTCTTTATAACCCGATTTGTGTCTCTATCCATGAATTTCATGAAAGGGAAAGGTTCTCTCATTAATTTTCCCATGCTTCCTCACTCATCATTATCAGTGCATAGGGTTTCACTAATGGTAGATAGTCTCCAACCATATCCTCCTATAATTATTTCAATAAGTGTCATTGGGGTGGAATATCTAAATTATTCCAAATAGATTTCAAAGGATACATAACACCACATTATCATATTTACATAAGAGTAAAACACAACAATGCAAAACAAAACTTTTTCCCCAAACCCTACCATATGGTCAAAACTAAGGTACTGTCTCTACCCTTATCAATCCTACATCTAGGTTAGTATTATCAAATTATACACTACTACTTATATAAAATATTCTCACTAAAAACCCATTATTTTAATATTTTCTCATTTTATAATTTTCAATTCATATTAAGAACATTTTGAATTCAATTACTCAAGAAAGGAAAATCCTTTCGAATTCAAAAAATTTCCCAAAACCTATTTTCTTTTTCCAAACTAAAATAATGCATGTCCCAATAAACTTGAGTTCCAAGAATAATTCATGATTACTCAAATTTCATGCCTTAATGATTCATTGGTAAAATAACAAAAAAATCATAAGAACAATGATCACATGAAACCAAAAGTACATCACCCAAGGTGAAATAATATTCAACTGTAACAATGAACAATAATAACAACAATACTCCCTTGTATACTTGGGTTCTCCCCCTTACATGGGTTATATACTCACATTAATGAGCTCATAACCAAGTCCCAAATCTTCATAGTATTCTATCTAAATTTTCCAAAGAGTAAGGAAAAATTAAAAGAAAAGAAAATTTGGATTTGATACCACTTTGAATCATCACGACATCGGTGCCACCACCAGTTCCCCGTGCTGGTCCGATACATGACCTTAAGCATGACTCCCCATACTCCAGAGGATTTTGACCTATAGTGATGGTCTAATATCATTCATGGGGGACTATATCCTCTTTATCAATGTAAGAAACTTGAAAATAATAAACCAACATTAACCAAATGATAATACCAAAAATAGAACAATACCAAAATCACAGGATGATAAAAAATAGGGAATACAATTTCAAAACTGAATAGTATATATATTTTATGAAAAAGAGTATGTCAAGTTTAAATATGAAAAATCTAAGATAAATAGCGACATTAAAAACCCCCAAGTAGGTCCTGAACCACATCTGTATCCCTCATCCATATTTTATCCCAAATTATCCATCTAAAACGGGGTTTTGGATCTTATCCTATATTGAAAACATAATGTCTATTCAAATACAGATCAGGATGCCTTAGTACGGTGTTAGTAAAATGTTGACGTACACCACCAATGACATATAAAACAATATCTCTTAAATAACATGTGAATGTAAATTTATAAATAATATGTAAATTCTATAATGTAAATAGTTTACCCTTATTCAATTAATCTTTATTTAGCCACAAAACCCATGGGTTCCCAAGGACACCAAAATGCTCTATACATACATCGGCCCATGTTGGAGTCTGAATAATCCTTGATGTATGTCATATCTATAAATGACATTATTACCATCCTTTATCTCAATCTGCATATTAATTCCATTGTTTTCCTTCATTGTCTCAATTCTTATATCAATACCATTATTACCATTCATTGTCTAAATTCACTTATGAATTCCATTGTTATAATACATAATTATTCAGTTCACAGATGAATTATATTATTACTATTAATCATTATTCAATTCACACATGAATTCCATTTTTACCACTCAATATCATTCAACTCACACATTAATTTCATTTTTACAATTTATCGTTATTGAATTAATATATAAATTCCATTTTTTCACTAATCATTCATAATTTCATTATAGACATGAATTCCATTATTACCATTCATCATTATTCAATTAATTAATTAAAAAATTAATTAATCTTATCAATTCCATTAATTAATTCATCTATTAATTATTCACCTACACCCAATTAATTATTTCAAAAATTAATTAATCATCTCAACCCTACTAATTAATTAGAAAATTAATTAATCATCTTAATCATATAAATTAAATGAAAAATTAATTAATCATATCTATAAATTTTATATTCACAACGATATACAATAATTATTTAAAATATTAATTATTCTCATTCAACAATTTCAGTAAAAAATAATTAATTCGCTAATTATTAATTATATACCAATAATACCAATCTCAAATTAATTAATTCATTAATAAATTATTCCAAATAAATCAACTTCATAACCCCACCCATTACCACTAAATAATTCCTTAGTAAATTAATTAATTTACAATAATCTCAATAAATCTATAATTGATTCAATAATTAATTATTCCAATTTACAATCTTAATATTCTCAATTTCACAATTCCCTCAGTTAATTAATTCACCAAATTAATAAAATTAATTAATTTAATTATGAAATTAATTTCTAATAATATAATATGAATTCTAAAATTACCTAAACGTATTTGAAATGAATAATTTATTATTTAAATTATAGAACTCATATTTAAGAATTTATGGAAAAACAAATGCTAATGGAAATCCCAAATTTGAACGGAATAACGATGTAGATAGAGATCTCGATCTAAAATTCAATTAAAGATCAAACAATCAATACCCCATTATTCTAGATCTAGATCAAAAAATCCAAGATCTATATCTAGTAATACAGAGCATAAATCCCCATTAAAATATGACTAAAAGATGGAATAGAAGAAGGAAACCATAGAGGATTAGATCATCTATCTAGGTGGGGTGAAGATCTTAAATCCACCCTTAGATTCACTAAGAATGAATGTCATAATCCCTTGTAATGCATCTGAGGACCTCTAAAATGATAGAAAGTGAGTTGGTCTTATTTAGGGATGGTTTTGGTGATTTTCTAGTTTTTGGGTAATTTAAAAACTAACTTTTCGAACTAGTTAAAATTACATTCATAGTTTACTCATCATGGTAGATAGTTTGGAAAACTAAGCACCTCTTCTCGTGGGAGTCAATGGTTTCTTCTAATGGGGCACGTGGTTTGAAAATTTGTTCTCCATCCATGAAAACCCTCTCTATCAAGGGTTTCATGGTTTGTTTGGATGGGGCACACATTTTGGTAAAATTGTGCACCAACCATTCATCATCCATTCCCCTTCCAAAATTTTCAATTTTCACCCAAATTCACTCATTAGTAACTCCCAAAAAGAATGTACTCATAATGAATAAAAATACTACCAATTACCATGATTGATACATCACTAGAAAAGTTTGACATCTTACAATGAAACATGATCCTAAGCTATCACACACTGTGGTTCCCCTACTGAAGGGAGACTAGAAACTATTACATCACCAACATTAATTTTGGTTACAAAAATTGAGTATCAAACTGATAATAAAATTAATATGATAGAACATTAACATCCTTATATTACAAAAGATACAAGCTCCACCATTGTTATGCTTCTCCCTGCATTTGATAGTTGAACAATAGAACCATATTCTTAGCCCTGACTAGAATCAAACTAAAAGAAAACATTAGGTCCTATAACTAGGAATTTATCTCTAGGTATTATATTCTCACATTTTACATAACCATACCATGATTCTATAACTGAAACATCGTTTTCATCCATATATTATCCTCCTCAACCAATTAAAACTTCTAATAATTGATTGTCTCACACTACTTAACCTCACCAACCTAAACCGCACAAATAATATTACCAGATAGAATCTAGATAATTTAAAACCAAAATCATAATCCTAGTAGCACGAAACACATTTAACTAAATTAATTTATTTTAAATTTACTTTTTCCCATTGTCACCCCTTTTCTAACACAAGACTAATAGATATGTTGCATGTGCCTCTCATAGGTCTCTACCTTCCAAGATGAACTATTTCATGAGGTTATTTGGTAAACTCAAATTCCTTTCGTTAAATCACATCAGAGAATTAAAATGATAGGCCCAAGATAGTCTCATTGGTATTCATCAAATATCGTGCTCAACTAATATCTTTTCCCAACTATCATATGAAATTACTCACTAATGAAAAAACACAACATGTGTCCAATATATCAACTAAAATCTTTCATACCACACTGTCATGAACTTCCCCCTATGTATCCCTCATGGCCATGTAGTTAAAATGGTAATTACCCCTAATATTTGCCTCCAATAGGACCTTAGTCGGTGACTAGTACTGAGAGTATAAAATAAGATTATGTTAATAATTACATTATTACATACAAGGATATTATAAAGAAAACTACCAGAATACACCATAATATAAATAAAAAAAGGTCCAAACCCATCCCAAAGTTCTTGGGTATTCTATAGATAATACAAAACCCAAATAGTGTACCTTAAGCATCCTATGTAACGACACTGAAGAATGACCCATGATCCAAGTTAGTATTATTTAACATGGTCATGAAACTAGACTTAGAAACTAAAAAATTGGTTTTACATATATGTGTGTGATGATAAAATTTACACTCAGAGGGATCATAATCAATACCACACATACAAATGTGGAAGAAAATGAACAATTCATTATTGAAAAAACTGTTGAACTATCAAGAACCTTTATGATAAATTATCCACCAACCTTACTTTGAATAATTCATTAACACGTTAAATTTTATTAAAATAATATTAGTAAATATGTTCAATGTCACACAACAACCACTTCTCAACTAATTTTCTGTTCACATTCCCTATTGTATAACATCATGTGCTTATTCCAAAAAATATATGATGTGTGTTGGATCACACTTCATGTTACCCCAACCTCTCATTGGGTCTAGAATCTCATACTGGAATCAGTACATCCATTTAACAAACAGAACCAATTCAAAACAACCATCCATTTTATCCTCATCAAATTATATTTATTTTCACATATCATACACATATATCATATTTAATATAGTAGGGTATCATATAAATTCTAGACATTGACCCCATGCCCTCCTCCTGTAATATATTCCCACCAAATATCATCTGACAACCCAAATAATCAATCTAATTTATCATAACTGATGGGGAGGGTGTGGAAAATGGGGTTTCCATTCATCAATCTTCATGAACCTTCTGATGGATGAATAAATCAAAATGCATGAAACTTTTGGTATTGTTATTTATATTTTTTTTAGGATGGGTGCATAAAGAAGTAACAAGAAAATACATAATAAAAATATATACTTGTTCATCAACCCATATGAAGGGTTCTCATCAATATAGAATCATCACTATCAACTAAAAATTTTATACAATCATCAACACATGTTACTAGTTTTTCCAACAAGAACAACACAACCAACCCACTTCCCAGACAACCATCGACTATAAAAATTGATAGAATCCTAAAAAACATATTTTTATTTTATTTCCATATCCTTCATTACCAACTACATAATGTTCATTAGGAACTAGATTCCATGTTTAATGGGAAACCACTCACATGCATATACTAACCTAAATTTCATATTTATTTACAACAAGTTTTATTTGGCTACCACTAGGAAAAAAATCAACGATGATCATCAGTGATCCCATCCTACTTCAAACTCTGTATTCATCTTTGCTAACCAAAGAAGGACCATCATAGCGCCAATTCACAACCAATACGGGAAACCCACTATCCTCATAAGACAGGCGAAAACCCATCATACAATGACTCCTAAGGTAACCAATATATCCCCACTACCCATCCTATACTATCCAAGGTAACCCTAATCCCCACCATAATCCATGTAACATAACATAGCATAACCTCACAAAAACATAATGTTACATCTCCCCAAAAAATCACAAAAAAAATAGCCATAAGAAAACCACACATGCATAAAAATCACATTCTAACCAAATTACAAAAATTTTCTTCTACAACACCTACATTTTTGAAAAAAATAGCTTCCATTATGAGGCATCACACAACTGCTTTGATTACCCTATTTATATGATTATAATTCAATGTAAGTTCAAATGTGGAAAGTAAATAATGATTAAAGACACAATTCACATCCATAATAATGATTTTAGGAATAGAATTAATTCATAGTCATTCATAAGAACAATAACATAGAATAATATAATACTCATGAGAATATTTTTACCCCATTAATTTACTTCAATTTGGGTTTATTATAGTCATTAGGTCAATATGTACTATTTACCCAATGATATAAAATAATACAAATCAAATAATTTATCAATAAAAAGAAGATTTATTAAATACCCTACCTTAATCAGATCTTAAAAACCAATTTTTAAGACTAGTCATCGAAATTTGATCCAAATATTTATATCACAATTCAGAAACCTTATAAACCTAAATCAAAACAATCAACATCAACAAATCACTCAAATTATAACATCAAAACCATATCTCACATCCACAATCTTCTCTAGAATACGAATGGAGAGAAAACCAAGAAAAATGAGGGGAGGCTCAACTTATATCACCAATACATAATCTCACATGCTATAGATAGAATTAAAGAAAGAGGAAGATGAAAGGACTCCAAAAGATTCACCATATTCTCCCACGAGATAAGACCACGGGTTTAATAGTGATTAGTTTCCAAGGAGTCCCCAAATTTATAACCAACATATTTTTAGAATACCATGAATGAAAATCATTTTCTATATCTCAATCCTTGGGTAGATTTTATGAGTCAGCGTTAACAAAATAGTACCACTCAAGACTATTCTATAGAAACCTATCAAGATGAAGGGACACAAAAATCTCCATATTTATACTCTATGCCACAATGTTTATGATTATTCCACAAGACTAATCATTGAATCCTCACCACACGGTAGTCCAATTTCTTGGATGTAGCCACCCCTATATCAACATACCCACCTAACATAACCATTCCTGTACTCTAGGTTATAGTTCAACCCCACATCATTTTCATTAAATAATTGGTAGATCCACTAAAACCTACATCGTAGGCATCTATGCCCCAACCATTTACACTATATATTATCCTAGATATTTACACCATAGACCACCACTTCCAAAAAAAATCATAGTAAACTCCATAAAACTCTCCTAGAACCTCCACCTAGCACCCCCAAATCCAAAACCTCATGTGGTATATCGTTGGAGGATATTGGATAGATGAAAATATAATCATGGAGGATAAATAATAGGAGGATTAAAAAAATTTATGCCAAATAAATCTCAAATATGAATGGAAAGAATGGCCTGAGAACACTTACATTGCTTTTTCAGTCATCTCTTTTTTATTAAGTCTGATGCATTATGAAGATGAAGTTTGCGATAGAAAAAATACTACGAAAATAGATATAAGAATTTATATTGGTATTTAGGTATATATTCAAAAAAATTACGTGTTATGTAATTGTGATGAAATGGTTTGAGTATTAGTGTTTATATAAAAAAAAGGGGAGGATTTTAATTGAATAATACATTAATTATTTTATAGTTTTGTTATGAAAATTAATAGTTTTAATTATGATTTTTATTGGGGATTTATTAAAAGATACAGCTTTCTATGCCATTTTACCATGCCCAAAAAATACCTTGTTGAAAATATATTATTTAATGAAATAATCAAATCAAATTTTTATTTGAATAAAATAAAAATTTGTTTTGAATAATTCTATTTTAGGTTGGGAAATAAATATTAATTTTTGAAATTAATTAATTTAATCATTAAATAAATATTAACGACTAAATAAAATATAAATTTTATGTTAGATATTATATAATGATAATGTCATAATACTTATAGTATGGATAAAACTGTATTTTTTTATTCTCCCAAAATAGAATTCTTTAAAAAGTTATAAAAAAACTAATTCAATTTTAATTTCAATGTTTATTTTAAAAAATTATATCTATTTTCTAAAATTTATATACTGTGTAAAAATTAAATTTACATTTTTTAAAAATATATTTTTAAATATTTTGGTGTATTTAACATTATAGACAATGATTACAAATTTTTATCAATGAGTATTTAAATTTTATAACAAAAACATTATCAAATTTTAATAACTTTTTTTACAGAACTAATATATATATATATATGATAAATTTAATTTTCACATCAAAATAAAAAATTATTTAAACTTTTTTAATTTAAATTATACAAGGTATCATTTTAAAATGAAATTTTTAGATTTTCAAAACATGCACATAGAATATTAAAACCACCATTAAAAATATATATGAAATTGAAAATAATAAGTAAAATATTATTTAAAAAATAAAATTTAACTACTTATATTATCATATGATTCATATGAAATTTAATATGGCATTAAAAATTGTTACACTACTCTCAATGGTTGTAGGTTATCAATATATAACATTTAAAACATTTTGGATACTTTGTTAAGTATTATATTTAATTTAATAAATTACTATTCAATTGTAAAAACCATTAATAAGAGTAATTTCCATATAAAATAATATTGTACTTGTAAAAATAATCTTAAATGTATTAATAGTATTTTAATAAAACAATTATAAAAAATATTTTTAAAATTAAATAATTATACATACATTAGAAATTCATGTTTATTGTTATTTATTCCAAAATTAAGATATGTGATAATGAATGTATTATGATTTCTTGAAATCTCATTTTTAATTCTTATCTTAAAATTATGTATACCAGGTTAATTTCAATAATTATTAAAAAATATGTTAATATTTATATATATATATATATATATTCAGGATGAAATTTTATAAAAATATTTATTTTAAATGTAGTATACTACTTTTATACCATTTAATTATATTTTGATACCATGATATTTAATAGTTAATAAACACTTCTTATTTTTTCAATCATTCAAATAAACCACACTACTTGACCCAAATGTTATCTTATACACTAGTTATAGTAAAGAATAATTGAATTAGAAATGTAAACCCAATGTGATCCTACTAGTTATACTTAGCCTATTTCATCAGAGTTAATTGTTACATATCTAATGATTTATACACATAATGTCTTCTCTGTAAATTTAATTTTGTTAAATATATTTATAAACTAAATGAGATTCCCCCAGAATAGCAATTATGGATTTGGTGCTAAACAGATAAACATATGCATGTAAAAAGAAACTATAAGTAACTCATGGAATAAAAATTAATGTTTCTTTAATAAGTAGGTACATATATACCATAACTCAGGAAACATTTCACATTTATTCACAAAAAATTACCAAAATATTAACTCTCTTATAAATATCCATAAATTTAAATTATTGTGTAGATATATTATTATCAATATATCAAAAATAATGATATACATGATCATAATAAAAACATAATTATAAATAAAATAAGTTCATGAAATCATAATAAGTGAGCATAAGGCATGATTTAATCATTGATTATGACATAATGTTTAAAATATGATAATATTGAATGCATAAAATAAAAATTGGAATGGGGGTGTGAAACAATAAAGAAATAATTATAAACCATGGTGATAGAAAATTCTAATGTGGTGTGATAAAGGAATGTGAAAAACCAAAATTTTATAAACATATAAAATCATAACTTATTTCAAAGAAAACTATCAAGATAATTATAACATATTATATTGGGTTTACCCCTAGGACCCAGAGAAATAGTTTATTATAATTAATATTGTCTCCCATAAACATAGAAGATTTATATTTATCTCGACTCCTATAAATATAGTTTACATTTTAAGATATAAATGTTTACCAAATGAATTGGAGAGATATAAAAACATGGGCCCACACATAATTATAAATGAATATCCATGCATATGTTTGGCCCATGAATAAAAATAAAATAATAGATCCATTAAAATAATATATTTATTAACCCATTTAAATAAAATTAAAATTAAACAAAAATAATATATTTTTTATGGTAAATAACATTAAATAAAAATTATAATGCAATGGGTAATCCCATTATATAGAATAAATGGTATATATTCAAGTCAATAATTTCCCTAGTTAATCAAATAAATGTATCTCTTGGTTAACACCCTTTAACTAAAACATGGTATTATAATGTATTTATTTATGAAATAAATAGTCAAATATAAATTTTATAATAGTCCAAGAAAAAACCTGATAGATTTAGTGATGGATCAATCTTGCCATAAGGATATTATTAATAAAACCCCATTAATAAATAGTTATTTGGATAATGAAAAAAGGAGTTATTTCCACATAGTAAATGTCATAAATATGTTAAATTGGATAAATACTTATATAAGTAAGATTAAAATATTTAAATCTAAAAGGGTATATATTTTATAAGAAGATAATAAATCATTATATATTTATGAAAACAAATTATTTTTTAATTCATATTAAAGGAGAAAACATTATTTTTAATGAAGGAAAAAATATAGAATATTATTTTAAGATATATATATATATGATTTATAAATGAATAGTCATTTTAATGTTAAAAACCAAAAAAGATATTTATAAGAATTAAGGGTTAAAAGTAAGAGAAGTCTCAAAAAGAGTTTTCATAATGTTTAATGTCATTATAATAAAAAAGAATATTTAATTATGTTTTTAAAATAGTAAAAATAGGGGATAAAAAGGGATATAGAATAATATTTTATTAATAAACTATCCAAATAATTAATCCCTAAAAATAAATAGAATCAATGTACACAAAACATAGAGATATATATTTTAATTGGAAAATAAATGTTTATAATCTTCATAGTTTCTGAATTAAATGATTAATAAGAAGGAGACAAAACTTTCAACTGTATCCCTACATAATTAATATAATATAATAGAAAACAACTTACAGGAATCATATTATAAATAGAAAAAGAGGTAGTAAGTGTGAAAGAGAGTGAAATATGATGTAACCATAATAATAGAAAATACCAGGATTGAAAACACTTCAAAAGAAGGTGATATATGATATTTTAATTTATAGTATACTTAAAGAATATTACATTAAAATATAAAATAAAAATATACACTTTAAATAAGTTTTTGATAATACATTCAATAGATGATGGAACATATTGTGGAAACATATGAAATAAATTATGATTTTTGATAAAACCCCTTACCTTGAGTCTTGATTCACTTTGAATATTCTCTAAATTATAGAATTATAAAATTATATTAATTAATTACTTGTTTTAAAAAATTATTAATGTTTATATATATATTAATAATCATCTTAATTCAATTGTTACCATATATTATTTATTTATTAGATTTACATTTCATGTATTAGTTTTTTTTAGGTTATTCGATTCAAGATTCATAACATGATTTAATGTAATAAAAATTGATCATAGTCATTATAAAATGGTTGAATAAGATTATTAGTAATCAAGTTGTAATTTTCATGTAATTATAGATGTTTAATATTTCTATATTTTAATATATTTAATTATTGTATTCCAAATCAAAAAGTGTTTCCCCTAAAACTTGTATTGAACTATTAAAATGACTATTATTGTTAACTTTTAATATCATTATAATCATTAATTTTCTATTATTCCATAATAATTATCCTAAAATTTTTAAATTATTATTTTTATAATCAATAATGAATTTAATATTTATGAATATATATAAAACTAAAATTTCTAAATAATCATAACATTTCAATTTGGTTATATATAAATACCAAAGAAAATTGATATTTTTTAAATGAATTTATAATGAAGGAAAAATAAATATTCTTTATTCTTTATAAAAACACTATATTATACTGGGTGGACTATATCTGTCACTGCGGTACACAATTCAAAGAAGAAGATTACAATAAATTGCAGGCTTGAGGACATGACACAGTGACATGCCCCTTACCGCTCCCAAACCCTTACCACCCCACCACCAATGGTGGGGTATAAAAACACTATAATATTAATAAAATAATATTATGATTTAAGTTTTTATTATTTTTTATTCTACTGAAAATGGTAAGTAAAGATATGAAATGGATATTTTCTTATATGAAAACTTTAATTAAACATAAAGAAAACTTATTAAAATAGACTTGAAGAGTTGGAAGGGTAATATATCATCAATAAATAGTTAAAATAAATTAAATATCATTGATATAATCAGGATGAAAAATGATGTTTAGTTATAAATTATTTTTTAGTTAAATAAATATCAAATAATAAAGGAAAGAGGCACTTAGAAACCCATCAATTCTCTTTGAGTCTCCAACATTGAATTGAGACTAAGGATTTTTATTGAGAGTGATTTCAATATTAAAGTGTATTAAAAAATTTAATCAAATCATAGAGAAATATTTTAGTAAGTATTTTAGATAAGACTGTGTTTTGGAGGTGAGTGGCATAAGAACATTTTTCTTTCATGAGGTAACAAAACCATTAATTTATATCACTTTTCAGTTTAATTTTTTTTTGTCTCAATGTGAACTTCCATTGAGTTTATGGAGGTAACTATAGTGTACATTATAGGTTCTAAGCCTAGAAGACAACATTTTGGAGAAATAAGAATGTTTTATAGTTATTAGAAACTATGCGAGTTAGGATAGTGGGAAGCTATAAGATGAACAACTTTATAAATCATGCAATTTAGGCCACATGATCATGTGAAAAAAACATTCAAAATTTGATAGAGGGTTTTCTATAGTTTTCACATGATTACTCAAACCACGTGATCTTCCCCTTCCTACAGTAGTGGGAGCATGGTTTATGCACGGTTTGGCCAATAGTGTTCCCCAACTAGGTAGGGTAGTATTTTGGGTGAAATTAAAAAATAACCCTTAATTAATCTATTATTTCATCATAATTTTTTTACATTATTTCACATCAGATAGATGCTTGTTTTGAGAGCTATCCTTCCTAATTTTGGAATCGATAGATATTCTCCAACAATAGTTGATACTAGATGAGCACTCCACTACAGTCTTATGGTAGGTGGTATCAGGAGTTTTCTTTAAATTCATAGTGTTTTTATATATATATATATGACATTATGATTCAAATAAAACTTTCAAAGGGATTACCTTGAAATTTAATTTAATACTTTTTTGAATTAATATGTATTCCTTATGTAATTAGAATATTACCTTGATAAATGAATCGAGATCAGGAACCTAAAATTGGCCCCACCCCTTGGGTTGTTGTTTTGTTATTTGGACCACCATGGGTGGATTTTGAATCTGGATACCTTTAGGGTGTTCCTTTTTTCCCTTGTCTTTGATGTTAAAAGATAAATTGGTAATTGTAATATAAATTGGAATTTTATTGATAAATAAAAGGTCAGGGAATTCATATCCTTACACACTTTCCATGTAATTTCTTGATTAAACATGTGATGCCACTAATAATAAAATCGCATTGTCAGAAAAATAAGGCGTGAAACCTTATATTATTAGTCTATTCCATGAACCACTTATTTTGGTGATATTTAATTGAATTTTTCATGGTGATGCCCAAAAATTAAATAAAGGATATTAATTTAATGATTATATTCCTTGGGGAACACATGGTCTCATATATGAACATCATAGACAAAACCATTAGGGTTCTACCTTTATTATGCTTGAGTGATACATAAAATCCTTATAGGAATGTTAAGGATAGACACATGGGGTATAATTTTTATAAAGCCGAGTGATACATAGACCCCTTATGGACTCCCAAGGATGAACTCAGAGGGTATTTTATCTCATACTCCATGGGTGAAACATGGGCTCCATTAAAGGACCGCCAAGGATAGATTCAATGTGTGGTGATGTTATACCACACCTAGAGGGATACCAAAATTCCTATAATTAATTTTTATGATGGGCTTATTAAGTGTTTAGTTCATGATATTCAAAGAGCGGTACATGGATTCCAAATTAGGAATTCCACGAATGGCTTAAGTTTCTTAAATTTTAAATTCAAGAAATCATTTATATGACACATTGGTAAATCCAACGGGCAATCTAGGATGTGTTATTTTCCATACACCTTATAGGTAGCCTCATTTGTAATCCTTGATCACATATATTTATAGGGATATTAGGATACATGTTGGGACTCGAGACTTATATAATAAATGAGACTAGATTGTTAAATGAACATTATTATAAAATTAGGTAGTCATGACTATTTATTCATAGACTTCCATTTAAGGATGATGTAGGTAGAAGAGGACAGGTGTGCAAGGGAACCTAAACCTTTATGGGTTTTTTACTTTTAGTACATCCATAAATGATCTATTACTACCTGCATACTTATTATTATATATTCACTGACTGGATGAACTATACATTGGTTATTTTCCATCTGGGATGGTATCTCATACCCTATTTAGGTAGCCTATGGGTACCCAAATAGATAATATGATTGAAGGTATGGATAATAGAAAGAACCCTACCACCAATTATTGATTTTCTCTTAGGAGTATCGGAGTGTGGGATAGAGTAGTGGCTCAAGATACTAGCTAGATAGTTTTTTTCCTTTTTCGTATTATTTTATATATATTGTACACCTTCCATATACACCTGCTTTGGAGGATTTGTAGACATGGCATGACATATCATTTACATATTATATTACATCCATAATTGTTGTATATATTTTTCTTAGATGTTTATCCCTTGTTTTTTTTCTATTATCTGATTATTTTAATACTTATTATACTTATCTATTATTGTGTATCAGTTATGATACACTCTATTTGTGAGATAATAGTCTCTCCATAGCCACATCTTATTCCATAACTAATATTAGGAAGCCTCTCATGTTTGGGGAGATGATCTTCAGGCCATGGGGTCAAATAATATCAGGGAACCTTTCAGTGGAATTTGAATCTAGGATGTTACAGTGTGGTATCAAAGGTGTATTTTCTAATTTTAATTATTTTTTAGATCCAATAGACAGGGATAATAAAGAAAAGGAATTTGGTGGTGAGTTGTGCCTCATTGTTTCTAACCCAAGTATAGGAAACCCCATATTTCTTCAAGTGAAATTACTATTTTAAATATATTAACAATTATAGTTTATTTGATTCCATGATTGGGTAATTCACTTGAATTATCATATTATTATTGATATGATAATTTTTTTATTTTTTTGCAACCTGATGAGATGATGGTATTCCATCTTAGGCATCATTTTAGGAACCTATTAGAATTATCATTCTATGTATTATGTTATGCCTTATAGGATTCATTGCTTGAGTGCATGTTGTTGTGATATGTTCCGTGATTCGTATACCTACTATTGTGATTGAATTTTTTGAAGATAAATTAGAAACATGGTTGGTACTTGGAGTGTCTTCCATAACCTAAGAAGTGTTTTCTATATTAGGCTATAGAAGACACCCTATTTAGACAATTGTGTCATGTTGAGTCATGGACTATGAAGCACATAGATTGTAATGTGTTACGTTGTGAATTAGGTGGATGTCAAATTTTTCTTCATGTGGATTATGGAACCTTGAGGATTGTAATTTGGTCAATAATTTAGTTCAACCATTTAAAATTAATTGTTATATGATGGGAATGAATAATGAAAATTAAATGCAAATTGAATTTCTTATAGTAGAGGATATAACCTAGACCTATCCTTAGTAGTCGTTCGTAGGCAGTATATCTTATTCTAATTTGATATGTACATAACCTAGACCTTACTCAAAGAGCTGGTAGAGGGATGAGATTATTATATAGTAAGGCTTGTACCTATCATATTTCAGTATCTATGATTTTACATGAAATCATTAATAATGTTCTTTTCTAATGTGTTCACTTGTCATTTGTAGAGCTATGAAACAATGATGTCCTACATTCACACATGAGGAGTGTGGAAGTGATCATGCTCCAGAGATGGTGGGCCATGAGATACCGAAAAATCCTCCAGTAGTTCTATCTGAGGCACTAGTTTTTATATCATACAATAGTGATGAGGAAATGTTTTGTGAAGGCTCTATGCGATACATGAGGAAATGTTTTGTGAATTCTCTAAGGCGCATCATTCTCGCCACTTTAACTATGACACTCATGCTTTCTTATATGAATATTTTTATGAATATATCATATATGTATGAATTAGATAAAATAGGACAGCGAGATTTGAAAAAAAAATCCACAGTGAGTTTCGAACCCGCGTCTTTCTTAAATAACCCACCGCGCTTCTCCAACTCACCTACGTAGAATTTAGAGTTATTAATTTTTATCAACATAAATATATTAAAACAATCTGTGGGTATAGGTGGGAAAACTGTGGGTATAGGTTTTCCTACAAATTTTTTTTGTGTCTCGCGGATTTCTTTCACTGCGGGAAAGCTATAACCATGCTTTCAAAACCGTGGGTATAGGTCTTAGAAAAAAAATCCTATACCCACGGTTTGGCCAAAACCGTGGGTATAGACCTTGAAAAAAAATACTTATACCCATAGTGTTGACCAAAACCGTGGGTATTGGTGTTTTCTTCCCCATGGTTTTCTAAAACCGTGGGAATAGGTCGTCCAAAAAACATATACCCAAGGTTATGGGTAGAACCGTGGGTATAAGTTCCCATAATATCTCTATACCCATGGTTTTCCAAAACCGTGGGTCTAGGCCCCCCCCCTATACCCATAGTTTTGCCTACAACGGTCGTTATAAGGCTATTTTTCAGTAGTGTCCAATAGTATAAATTGTCTATTTTTTCATACGATGGAAGACCACAAGATATGAAGTAATGAATAAATGTCATGCTAATTGTTTTCTAGATTCTCTAGTGACTTCTTAATAGGATGGTAAATCTCACTGCTTTTATGTTGTTTCATTCTTCCAACATATGGTGGGATTTCACCACTCAGATGGATCATCAATGGGATATTTTTTGGAGGTATTTTTATACAACCTTTTATTAATAATTATATCCAAATATGTTTAGGGATGATAGAGCCAAAATGTTCATGTAGTTGGATAAGGGTACGTCAATGGTTACGGATTATTCATCCTATTTTTCAACACTCTAATGATTCACGCATATTTCTAAGGGTGATGAGTTATATAAAGCTAATATATTCAATGACTATCTCAAGTATGACATAAAATCAAAGGTTAATGTCTTTCAACTGACAACAATTTCTAGAATAGTTAATCAAGTGCTTACCACAAATATTAAACTGAAAGTTTTGGGGTTTTCAAGATACAGTGGTAAAGTAACTAGATTTGTTTCTACATAAATAAAAAGATGGAAGCATCAACTAGAGCTTCTATGTGGTGGTATTAGTATCTAGTTAATATACCTAGTTATCTAGTTGATGTTACAACTGTGTGGTATACTATGACATACGATACCTCATTATATAAGAGACCCAATAAAATTATGATATTACAGAAACATAGTCCATATATATCTCTTTTCTTGAAAATTTCCTCCAACATATAGTGATAGAGAGTTTTCACCAACTCCACATACCAGAATATGTTCAGAATCATCTCTTCCAGTGGGGATTTGGAGTACAGCTGGCGAATTATACTAAGGTGGTGGTCATTATCATGGTAGTTAGACACTAGATTCATGGTGATAGTGTATAATATCATCTTAGGGTAGCCAAGACTTATCACATGAATGAGGATTAAATCAGATATATATGTTCTAATGGACACCTGAGGAGAAGAATCCCAGACCATATACTACAATAGGTACTATAATAGTACATTCTACTCTAGTATCTTCACTTTTCGATACATGTACATCTCATAGATTTATATTTGTTCCATGTGTGCAGATCATTGGGCTAAATGTTCAGTGTTTTTAAGTCATTATAATGATTTTTACTACATTAGGGACTTAAACATAGGATGTACGTTAGTCCAGGTATTTCCTCATTTATATTTTCTAGAATCACTTCGTATGAGACCTCTTTCTCCGAAAGATGATTGTTTTTGACATCATTATCAGGATTTAATGTTGTGTTCACTTTAATGATTTTGTTTATTTCTATCAATAATTGGTGGCCTTAAAATCACCATAGGATGGAGAATTTAATTATATGGGAGAATGGGGTGTCCAGGAAAGCCAATCTAGGCCCGAGAATTGTGGTCTATGTGGGATTACATCCCAAATTGGGATTTTATATCTCTATTTTTAAGGAACACATCTGGAAAATTTCCCTCCAGTAGTTGATCATTTAAAATACATTTTCCCGAATGACTTCTTTAGATTACCACTTGTCAAAGAGGTATATTTCCCTATCAATATAGATCTAGGAGGTACACTGGTATCCATTACTCCTTACAGAATAGCTATTACTAAAATCCAAGAGCTGAAGTGGCTGTTACAGGATTTAATGGATAAGGGGTTTATACGACCCAAAATTTATATGTGGTGTAAAACATTCATTAATATGTAACAGATGGACAAAAAACTTAGGATATGTGTGGATTATCGATAATCAAACCAATTTATAGTCAAGAAACAATATCATCTTCTATAGATACCTGATCTATTCAAATAGTTCTGAGGATATTGGGTGTTATCCGAAATCAAATTGTTATCAAGATATCGTCTAGTACGTGTTAGAAAATATAACATACCATACACATATTTTCATAGTAGTTATGGTCAATATGAGTATTTGGTTTTCCCTTTCAATATCACGAGTGTGCTAATGGTTTTCATGGAACTAATGAACTAGTTTTACAAACCTTATGCGGATTCATTTTTCACCATATTTGTGGGTGAAATCATGGGTTTTCTCACACTTGGCCAAACCATGCCATGCCTATTGAAATAATGTTGAATACATTGAGAGAGAATCATCTATATAAAAATCTCACAAAGTTCTACTTCTACATGGATCAATTTCACTTACTGGGTAAAATTATCGTATATATATGAGTGTCAGTTGTCCTATAGAAAGTGATATATGTAGTTTCCTAGGAGTGACCCAATAACTACTTTGACATATAGATTTTAATTCGGATAGTTGGTTATTTCATGATTTTTATACAGGACTTATCATTCCTACAAGAACTAATTATAGCAAAGAAAATAAGGGTGTGAATATTTTATGGAGAAATACATGTGATTTGGATTTTCTAGTGTTGAAAGGCATATTGACTTCAACACCAACCATGATTCTTCTAGTGCCTAGCATAAGTTATATTATGTACTGTGATAAACCATGTCTTGGTCTATGAATAGTTCTTATACATGGAGACAGAGTTGTGGAATAAAATTCTCTATAATTATGTCCATAGAAGAAGAATTAATCAATGCATGACCTCGATTTAGTTACAAGTTTTTATGTGGTGCAATGTTAGATACATTTCTTACTTGGAGAGCATTTTATGGTGTAAAAATATCAAAAAAATCATCAAGTACATATTTACACAGTGTGATCTGAATATGAGGCAGTGAAGGTGGGTTTAATACCTATAGTCTTTCGACTTAGATCATGCCTACATGTATATTAATGCCAATAAAGTGGATGACAGACTGAACAGGAGGACTCAGATACAGGTAGTTCATCCAGCCATTAGTGAGTGGAAGCTCATGCCTTCAGTATCTACGATGCACTAGTAAGTGAAGGAAAATAAAGGAAAAAAATTATATCATAATTAGTTACATATTTCCTTCTAGATAGATTGAGTAGGATAAATCTATTGGCTTCTGAGGTACTAGTCCTATTAGAGAGTGTGGTAGGTGAGGACCCTCCTCCTAGATTGACCATAAGCGAGGATGAAATTCTATGTGTACATGATCACATATGTGTTTCATCATACATGCATGAAGATATAATTCATGACATCTATGTTTTAATATGGTAAGGTCACCCTAGTGTCACCAAGACGTATTAGGAATTACATCACCAATACTGGTGGTCAGGTAAAAAATGTGATTTAGATGGATTTTTCAAGTGACGTTCAACCTATTAGCAACTGAAGTTATAACACTAGAGGCCATCCGAACATTTACAATATTTTCCCATTCCCAAGTAGAAAACAAATTATGTCATGACGAACATCATGACAAGATTACCAAGGTTTACTCAAAGAAATTATTTCATTTGTGTTATTTTTGATAGGCTCACAGTGTTTTGTCGTTTCCTACCTATCAAGGATACCTTTGTAGTAGATTATATTTGGTGGTTGTATATCTGTAAGATAGTATGACTTAATGGGGTCAAACATAATATCATTTCAAATAGGGACATCAAGATTAATTCACTGTTCATAAAAGGTATATAGAGGGAGTTAGGTACATAGATGCTTCTGGGCACGGTGTACCACCCTCAAACATATGGCCAGTTAGAGAACACGATATAGGTGATTGAGGAAAGGTTGTGAGAATTCATCCTAGACTTAGGGGGCTCTTTCAAGATCCATATAACCCTTCTTGAATTTACCTGCATAATATCTTTTAGGAAAATATTCTGATAGAACCGTATGATGATTTATAAGGTAGGTCATGTTGATCAACACAATACTAGTTAGAGGAAATATGGGTAACTATTCTTGGACCTCGTCTTGTTTAAAAGACCACATAATAGGTTTATTTTATTTAGAATAGTACTAATAATTCATATTACTGATATAAATCATATGCCTATCCCCATACATGATCTCAAAAATTGGTGGTTGAGGATTAGTAATTTTTATTTGTCACACTATGGCTGGGAATCCAGAGGATTAGTAGACACGGTAAACTTTTAGTGTGATATGTCGGTAAATTAGTGATTTTGGAGAGATTTGGTCTATTAGCCTCTTTAATTTAGTTACCTCATATGTACTAATCCATTTATGATGTCATCCATATATCTCATGTGCATCATTATCATTCATACCCATTTTATTCTATTCATCCTGTGGAGGTTTAGTTATCGGTAGATGCATCCTTTAAGGGAGTGTGATTTTTATTGTGGATTATAGAATGAAGGTTCTAAAAGGTTGTTCAGTACCTCTTGTACATGTGTTATACAGTAAGTTCCATGTATAAGATGTGATTCATAAGTAGGATGATGATGTACGAGCGCAGTGGATGGAGTTATTCACAGATTATGCTGCACCACCATTGGAAGGGAAATTTGGGGAAGAATTTATTTAATGGGGAAGTTTTTAATAACCGAGTTCTCTATTTAGGTATAAAATATTTTACATTTGATAAATTTTTAGATTAAATGATTTGTTATAAACTAAGGTGAAATATTGTTCAGGTTATTGAGGTAACAGGTGTGTCTAAGATAGGTTTTGATCCCTGGAACAAACATTGGGGGAGAAATATGATTGTCGCAGAGTTAGTCGAAAACCAGTGGGGCTGACTACATGATTACTTTTAACCATGAATGTCTTAATAGTGTGAAGATATATGTAATATGGTTTAATGAACTATGAAATTAGGGGGGTTCTTGTTTATGAAAAAATTGCATAGTTTTGATAGGGGAGTTGTCATGGTTTTTGTGGGGCAGTACAATCTTTGTGAACTAATTGTATGAAATGCCCCATCCTATAAGAGTGGGAACATGGTTTGCAAAAATTTGGACAACTGTGTTTCCAAAACATGATTCCCAATATTTTGGTGGAAATTACCAAATTTTCCTTAATAAATCAATTATTTCTTCCTAATTGTTACTCATTATTTCTCATTTTATGGCCATTGGTTTTGAGAGCTCTCCTTCGGTACCTAATCTATGAATTAATAGATCTTATCCATTAAATATTATAATCAAGATCTATTAGAAGCATCGGATCTCTGTTGGTAAGATCGACATTCCTTTATTTTCCTTGTTTGGTTTGGTATCAGTTGTGCTATTTATGTGCAGTCTAAAATGAACTATTTGTAAGTTCTTCATACGTTCTTAGATTTTCTCCTAATATAAGTCAAAACAAGAGCTAATGTTGGATGATCCCTCCACTATAGACCTACATTAGGTGGTATTGTGATTTTCCATTAAGGTCAGAGTGTTTATATATAATTATTTGTTATATAATCCCTATTATCAAACCGAAGTACTTTTAATGGAATTTAATCCTTTTTTCAAATTTATAGGTGTGACCTGAGTAATTAATAGAAAACATTTATTATAAATACAGGTTACTAACCCTGAATGAGAACCACCCATCTGGAGTTTTGGTTACATAATTGGACGACAATGGGTGGATTTTATATTTGTATACCTTTAAGGTGTGCCTTTTTCCCTTGTCATGGAATATTAGAAAATGATTTGATAATTTCAATACGAATTGAAATTTAATTGATAATGAAAAGGGAATGGAATCTATGTCCTTGGACCCATGGCATGTAATTCCTTAATTAAAAATGAGATTCCCCTTATAATGAAATGTCATTGAGAGATAAATAAGGGGATAAGACTTCTAAAATTAGTACATACCATGAGCCACCTCTTGAGGTGATATTGAATTGAATTGATCATGGTGATTCCCTTGGAATAATTAAATTATATTGATTGAATGATTATTTTCCATGGGTGCCACATGGGTTCATATATGATTCTCATGGATGGACTCATTTGGATTTTACTTTCTTATTCCCAAGTGATACTTAGACTCCCTAGTAAACTGCCAATGAAAAACTCATGGGGGTGACTTTTATACACCTGAGTTATACATGGACTCATTATGGATTTCCAAAGAAGAGCATAGGGGGTAGTTGATCATATATTCCATGGATGACACTTGGGATCCCTTAGTGGACCATCATTGATGGACTCAATGAGCAGCGACGTTATACCACAAATAGAGTGACACCAGGATTCTTATGAGGAATTACTAGGATGATCTTGTATGGTCTTTGGTTCATGATATTGTTGGATTGATACCTAGATTCTAAATTAGGAATTCTAAGGATGGTCTTAGGTTATTAAATTTTTAATTAATTAAATTATATATATGTCACATCTCCAAAGATGAAGAATAAAATTTGATTCTTTTTTTTCTTAAGAATTATACGTGACTTGGTTATGAATCCTTGAAAACATATCTTCATTGTGTAGGTTGGGCCATGTTAGATGTATAGAGAATTATTTAATAAATTATATTTACAAATTAAATTAACTTGATTATAAAATGATATGGGATTGATAGTTTATTCAGAGGCTTTTGGCCACTACTGAATTAGGAAGCAGCAGAAAGGTGTCCATGGGAACCCAAATCATTATGGGTTTTTTAATTTCAATACATCCTTTTATATTCTATTATTGACTATGAAAATTTACTATTATACATTCACTAACTTCATGGCATTATACCTTGGCTGGTTACCTATTGAGATTTTATCTCAAACCATGTATGGGCTACTGATGGGTTCCCAGACAAACTATATAATTGTATGTATGGATAAGGGAAAGTGCCCTACCTCCAGTTATTGATTTATACATAGGATTAGGGGAGCATGGGAGAGAGTTGAGGATAGTGGTTATAGCTCTATGGGATTTTTTATTTTTTTATTTTGTTAAATATATTGTACCCTATCCAGGTGCACCTATTTTGGATTCTTTGTAGGCATTACATGACATGACATATGATATGTATATGATATTACATCTGGCCTTCTTTTCTATATCTGTCATGAATGTTTATCTAATATTTAGTTGTCTATTTTTTGAATATTTTAATTCTTCTGCTAATTATCTATTAATTCGTATTTGATGTGCTATGCTCTAGTGATGAGGGAATTTTCCCCCCCATAGAAACAACCTAGGACCTCCCTACAAGTCAAAAGCATCTGGCATTTGGGGTGATGCAATTGAGTCCCACTATCCAACCGAGTTCATGGAAGCTTTTAGTGGCATCTAGGTTTGGGACATTACAAGTATTAAGGGGGGTAGAGGGGTATTTATATAACCATTGAGGAGGGGTATCTTTGAATTATATATTTTTTATTTTATTATTTAAACTCAATACTTTGAATAAAATTAATTTTAAGGAATTTAATTAGTTATTAAATAAAATATATAGGATTCCTTGAAATTGTAATGCACTCAAACTGAATGAAACCATTAAAATTAAATATAAATTTATTTCAAAAAAATATAAGTTTTGTTTTGAATATTGATTTATAGACATCAAAATTTAATTTATTATTTAATAATAAATTATTGTACACATAGAATAAAACGTCGTTCATTAAAAATATAATATATATATTTGTCATATTTACAATATTATTGTATCATAAAAACAATAGTATATGTAAAAATTTAGTTTCAAATTTTCACTATAAAATTTATAAAAAATATCAATAAATCACCCTAAGAAAATTTCAATACGAATATTCTAAATATGAAATCTATTTTATAAAATTCATCTTCTCTGTATGTGGAATTTATATTTTTCTATAAATACATATGCAGATAGTTTTGGTGTGATAATGTTTATACACTATTATTACAATTTAATGTTGACAATTTTATTTTTATAACAAATATAATTTCAAATTTTAATAAACATTTGGTCAAAATAATATATTAAATTTAATAGAAATTTAATTTTAAAATAAAATAATGAATACATTATAATATTATTTTACTAAAAAACGTTTTTCTCATTATTTTGAAATAAAATTTTTAGAGAAACAAAATATACACATCACATATTATAATCAAAATTAAATTTATATAAAATCACATGTAAGGGCTCAGATATGTGAAGATTGACCCTTTTCATTTTTTCGAATACCTATGTGCTTAGAGAAGGCTTGGACAAAATCTAGAGGGTTTGGTCACCAAAAAATGGAATGAGGGGAGATACACAATGTGACCATGTGGTACACAAGGTGTTCCATTTGGGTTCTAGAAAAATAAAACAACGTACTAAGGAAATGTGTTTTTTGGCGTAATTCAGTGTCGAGATGGTACACAACGTGATGAGGAGGTTCATGTAGTTTATAGACCTTCCACTGGGTGTTTTAAAGACATCCATCGGCTTGGGCTTTTCAAATTCTATGACTTTATAGCACCCCCTCTAATCCATAGATGACACAGACGCCTCCCTATTCAATGTTTGGGGAATCTTAAATCCTAGATTGGTTCCTAGCTTCCTTTTTCTATTATTCTTCAATTTGAGGTAAGATCTACCTCTGTTCATTAGTTTTCTTTTATCAGTATTCTATCATTTTTCATTACCATGCTATGGTGTTTGATCTCCATGGTTCTAATGGAGTTTATTTTGGTTGTTGTTGACATGGTTGTGTGGTGACATCCTCAGGCGGATGTAGTTATTGTAGGGAAGGCTATCATGGCTTATTTATTTTATCTTTTCTCGACCGATGAACATCAAAAACCTTTTGAGGTACGGGATTCATTGGTTCTCTAATTATTTATGTGTAATCATAGAGTTAGCATGATTTATCCCTTTGGATGACAATTGAATTAACCTAATTAAATTCTGGAAATGGATTAAAATAATTGGGTTGATCTCATGTTTTTTCTTTGCACCATGATAACTGTTTTCCACTTTATTTTCTAGATAATGTGGCACCCATGATTTGCTTGTATAAATGATGTTTTGGAATAAATTGGTAAAGAACATAATACTAGAATTAATTGATAATTAGTTGGACAATGATAAAGAGACATGTAAATGAATATGGTTATTATAGTTGTATTTTTATATTAATAAAATTGATGTAGATATTTATCATTAATCCAGCTGGTTGTTAAACATAAAGCATGTTGGTGATTATTGTTTAAAGTCATTTTGAATAGATTTTTTTATTAATTATTGATAGCTATTATAGATTTTTTTTATGTTTCGCATAGTTAGAAGCAATTAATAATGAACTAGTTAATTCAAGAAGGATTAAAGAACTATATTTTTGATAAAAATAATTTCTTGTAGGGTTATGAGTTACCCTCTTTCTTGTAAGTCTGAGTGCCTTGTGATTTGTATCCACGAGTGCTCATTACATATATAGGCTAGGAACCTTGTTCAAGGTCCAATAACCATGTTGATATGATGTTTGTTTTATACTTCTTGTGTTGTTATATTATCCAAGATGGATATAGTGATATGTGTGGGTGGGTAGGCCCATTGGTTGTGGTATAAGTTGATTCCTAGAGCAGTTAGATGCATCGGTTAATGCATGTGGGTGTTGGGGAGGACACCATAGATGATGAAATGGGTTGGATGTGAATGATTGGGTGATTGATGAATCTTTTAGGTTTTTTAGCTGCTTTAATTTCCCCATTTTTCAAGACAGCTACTCTTCCTTACCCTCCTTCCAAATATGGAAATGACGTGTGGGGTATTCCACATGATTTTTTTTGTTTAGCTTCTTTAGGGGGGTTATGGGTTTACAAACAAAATATATGTGAAAAAGAAATGATGGGTAGTCCATCTACACACCGGGTTGAGCCCCTCGTTTTTGGCAGCATAGAATGTTTTTTATAGAATGCTTGAGAATATAAGAATATGATAATGCTATTAATAAACTATTGAATAAATGATGTTAACCCTAGGGAATTTAGCTTGTTGGGACACAATACTAAGGTTGAAATTTAAAATGAATTGTGGACATTACGTCTGATGCTAATTAAATGTAATGTGTAATTAATAATAGTTCATTAATGGTTATAGAATTAATTAACATGAAGTGAAACTGATAAAAAGGGATAAAGTAATCCAATCTATCTCTTTAATTGATTTTGTGCTTATAAGATACCTAGTCTTAGTAGTAGCAGTTGAGAGTCTGAGAGACATTAGTTGTAGTTGAGTCTGAAACTAGGTAATTCCTATAGTGTAGTTGTGAGTTATAGTATATTATGTAATTTTTATGTTTCTATATTATAATAAACCCCTTAAGATAGGGAAGCTAAAACACTATGGATTTTGAGCCCTGGGGGTGTTTCCCCAACATTATGGTGGGAGGATGGATGGCTAACTACCCCTTTTGGCCTCAGTCTCTTCTCTTGGTAGTTACTTGTCCTGGTAGGCAGAATGGTTATCTTTTCCCCATATATGTGTATAGATGGATGTAATAGAGTGTGGTTATTCGCTCCAAAAAATCATGCATATAGTTTCTTATGGACTACAATAAGTGTAATGTGTATAGGCTATAATGTCTTGAGGATCCATACTCATTTTATGGGTTGTATTGGCTTGAGGCAAAATACCTGATGTATGATACACATTATACAGGTTGTGGTGGCTCTTGGAAACTACTATATTACTTTTGGTTTTGTGAATTGTGTGGTGCTTCAGCCAGGTGCCTATGGGAAATCATTGTGTTGCATAAGGTGCATGTAGTAGTGCTCTCCCAAAAGTCTTCAAGATGGCCTTTTGGAGAGAGATCCATAGAACGTGCGATGTTGGGGCAAAGAGACAAACCAATGGGGAAGTGGTAGTGGGGTACCCTTGATATCATTTATTATATTATCTACTTTTGATGGTGATACTTGGTGAAAGTATCCATGGTGAGGCTGATAGCTTAGTAAACCTATTTAGCTGACGATTTATTTCCATTGGTTTTTCATTGTTCTTTTATATTCTTTATTTACTTTTTCACGAGAGGCTTCAGGGATGATCCTACTGAGTATACTGTTATACGCACCCTAGGTATATAAACTATTTTTCTGATCACATGGAGCAGTTTGGAGTTCAGGATAGTTACTACTAGCTTGGGGTTACAAGAGTCATTCGGGTTTTGTGGTTACTATAGTTTTTTAAATTCTTTTGGTACATTTAGTTTTCCCTTTATGTTGTTTTAGTCATTTTATGACATTATATATGTGTACTTGAGTTTAATTTTATATTTAAATCTTAGATGAAGTTGGTTGTTGTCTATCTTATCTCTCTCTTCTGTGTGTGTTCTCTTAGAGGTTAATTCCTCCCATTTGTGTGTTTGTTATACCCTTGGTGCTAGTCGCCAACCCGAGGCCTACTGTAGGCGGGACTCGGGGTCACTATCTCCCTTCTCACATTACTGTACCGATAGGGGTACACATTGTGTTGAGGGGTTCGTGACATTACATATAATAATTAAAATTCAATTTTAATGAAAATTATAATTTAACCATTAATTTTATCATATGATGGAAATAAATTGTCATATTACATAAAAATATATTATATTTATTTCAATTTAAGTATTTTATAGTAATTCAGGTGTTAAAATGTAATACACTATACCTTCTCAGCCTATTAAATTTATGGTTTTGATGTTGGGGGTGTCTCAAAGGAGGACTGAGGAGGTTCTAGAGAGGTTAAATCTACAACAGAACTATAGTGGGAAATTCAAAATATGAAATAGTAAACCATGTGATGATTTGGTGATTCACATCTTGTGTGTCCATGGATTCATGTCTTGTATGAAGAGGTGGATTAGTTCATGAAATGGATTCATGATGTAAAAGTGGAATTCATGTGTTGAATTAGTTCATGAGAAGGACCCATGAATTATGGAAGAAGTTTGAGATATGGGGAATTCTACCCTTGTATGTGGTTCACATATTATTTCATAGATCAGGTAGAATTTACAATGAGAATATGTAATTCTCATCCTGAAACAAGATAATTGCTATTTTATATAGGTTATAAGTTTATCTAAACCCTATAATTATTCACTTGTTTCCTTATATATTTGGTTGAACCCAATATTCCTTCAAAGGATATTTTAGACCCTTTTATCCAATATTTATCCTTGGGTTTTGTTGATTGATCTTGGGAAATATACGGGGATATCTTCTTTATTTTCCCCTTATTTCCCCAAGTTATTGTTTCATTAATTAACTATAATGGTGTTGTTTTGGTCAAGGATATGGTTGGGTTCTGTTGTGATGATCCATTGATGTGGTTCACTTTTAACTACATTTTCCTGGTTCGATTTCCGTTTTATGTTGTTTCTTCTTCACCCTATGGTGCGCTATGAAAAGGAAATCTTATTTCTAGTCCAGTATCCTTAGTCTCACCTTTTTTTATAAAATATCTGTGTATTTCACACATTTTACTTACTTTGGGTGGATATTAATTTTTGGATTAACAAAAATAATTAATTATAAAATCCAAAATTGAAGGCAATATAGATTAATCACATGTTTTTAATAGTTTTTTTATATTTCAGTTTAGATTGTATCTTCGTGTTTCCATTGCCAAAAATAAAGACTATTGGGAGACTTTCTCAAGTTTTATAAGATGTATGTGTAACCCTTTTTGTGTTGTTTTATTGTCTCACCCTATATAAAAGGATAAAGAACATAAATATTGGGAATAATTTGAATCCCCTAGAAAACATCTTTTTTTGATAATACCTATACTAAATAATTAATTTAAATAGTGAAATTCATTGAAATTAATTTTTGAGAAATGGTATTTATTTATTTATTTATTTGGTTTTATTTTTTGTGTTTCCTTATGAGATACAAGGAAAAGTATGGTATCAGTGGTGATCGAATGGGTTGTGAGTATGTGGGGGAAATGGTGAGATGATTTGAGTAGTTTCAAGGTGGGTTTGTTCAATGGTGTTGTGTAGTGGTAGTAGTGTGAAATGGTTGGTTGGAATATGATTCAATGTGGGTAGTTTTATGATGGTGATATTTTTGGGTTTTAATTAGTAGTTTTTTTAATTAATGGATTGAATGATGTGGTGTTGTGGTGATGGTTGATGTGTAATTGGAGAGTTTTTGTGTGGTGTAGTTCTGTTAGTATCCCAATTAACTATGTAATATATTAAAATATATAAAATAAAATACCATCAGTTGGTAAATGAATAATATGGGAAGAATCAAATTTGTGTTAATTAGATTAATATAATTTAATGGAAAATGAATGATCTGCGTAATTTTGAAAAAAAAATGTAACACCCCAAGCTTCTACGGTACGTTTCCCTTCGAATAATGCGATAGCGTGTGTTGTACGCAACCTCGAGTTCTAACACACCATAACTAATTAAACTAGCCATTGTGAATAGTAATACCTACTTTTTGAAATCATATATATATTCAATATTTCAAAATGGACTTCATTTTTAGATTCGGAATATCAAAATTAGCCTAGGGTGAAATTTTGGTACTTTTCGGATAACTTTTATATTTTGATGAATAGTGAAAATTACTAAATTTTAATTAAAAACAACTTTTTTAATCAAAATAATTAATAGTGATAATTTGTGAATTTGAGTGGTTTTAAAGTATATTTAGAATATATTTTTACCATTTAATATAATTTTGGTCATTGGACATAATTTTACAATTAAACCGAACATAAACAAGTGTCAATCTTTTGATAGTTATTACCTCTTAAAAATACGCTTTTTGTTTTGACAGCGGGAATTAATTTTAAATTAATTTCTGCCACTTCTGTGTTTTGAATTTAGGAAAATGGATTCCATATTTTGAATCAGGATGTTCAAATTGTGTAAATAGGTAACTTTTATTTTTAGACATTTTGAATAGTTACTGTGGTAAATATTTTATTTGCCATGGTTAAAGGGTAAATCCGGTAAATAAGGGTTAAAAAATAATATTATAATAATACAAAATTACCCTAAACCGTGTCCTAACCTTATTGGTGGACACATACCCGACCATGGGCATCCTTGGGTCAATTTGGGGACCCCTTGGAGCCACTTGTATGTGGTAGGGACACATTATATTAATAAAGTTAAAATAAAAATAAAAATGGCATAAGCTTACATCCTTTAGAAGAACAATTTTTACATAGGGTTATACATGTTGGATTTTCGATTATAAATATTCATTAGAAAGCTAAAACGATTTCCTACATAATGATATTTTATTTATAATTTTTAGACATCAAATAATTTAAATTATTAATGACACAATAATGATGCAATGTTTACCTCATTAATAAATCATTTAAATAAATAAGATTATAATGATTAAAATATTAACTAAAACCTGTCCAATTCTTATTGGTTGATGTTATTTAGAATATGAGTCATCTTATCTTCGACCTCAATGATTTTTGGACCATTATAAACCGAATATAATTATATTATAAAGTAATAATTTCACTCTTTCCTAAAGAGCCCCTCCTCCCCCTTATAAAAGGAGACCACTTCTACTCATTCCTCACACCTCTCAAGCCACTTGGCTCGTCCAAACTCTGCCCAACTAAGCTCCCCACATCCCTCTCCTCCTCCTTGAAGCTTCCCCTTAGGCAGAAAGCATTTCAACAAGTCCTTTGGTTCCAACCAAAGTGAGTTACCTAAATTAAAGGTAACGATTTCTCTTAAATTATTTTCATTTATTTTGCTTCTTCAACCCCCAAACTCTTTTTATTTCCTATCTTTTGTAACAACAATAGTATCCTCAATATACTAGGATGTTGTTATAAGAAGGATTCAAACTACACATACACACAACTCCATCTAATGGATGATGAACATAATGTTTCTGTGGATGGCAAACTAACGCCTCACGAAACGATGATTGTTCAAATACATCTTACCGCCTCTCATGGTGGCCATTATGATGGAACTGTAATTAAATATGATATTAATGATATATATTTTATATATAAGCTTCTGTAATTCCATTTTATTTCATACCATTATTCGTTTCATGTTGTATATACATACGATAATTTCATTTGAGGAAGTGCGGACTACCGCCCCCTTAAAATAATATGACTCGTTCATACCACACATGGAACGTATAAAGGATGGTGTTAATGAACATAAGTAACATATATAAAATATTATATTATACTGGAATAGTAATATACCTATGTATCATTTGTATTCGATTCTTTTAAAATAAAAATTAAATGGAAGTAGCGTTCGTGCGTACGTACGGACTACCGTCTCCACGAACGCGATGAGATTCATTCTCCATCGTATCCATTCAAGTATAATTATCATTTAATGATTTAAAAATGATGTTTAAGGACTTGATATCATTCTGGATATGAATAATATACAACAAACATGACTTATGTAACAAAACATATAAATAAAATGAGTAAGTTAACACCCGAAACGGTGATAATACTAAGATATTATTATCAAATCAATATTAAAAGATCATATATGATATCATATTAATGTATATGATTCTTGTATAATTTAGTAACAATTATTTCACTATTATACAGGAGGTTAACCTACCCCAACCAAGTAAAAGTACAAGGTAAGGGTTATTTCACAATCTCTTCATTATCCGAGGTTGTTTATACGTAATAATCTACTGGGATCTTTTTATCATCCACATCCATGTTTCTTAAAAATGTATTTCAAAACATTTTTACTATTTACAAGAATATGGGTTTAAGTCATTTATACCCTTGTTTGACTTTTTATAAGAGGTTTATAAAGGAATCTTTCCGTCGTTTTCAAAACAAGGTCCTTTTTAACCTTTTCGACAGAATTGAGGTAAGAATGTTTTTTTTAACTTATACGGCGGGTGCGGTTATTTTCCGCCGTTATAAAATCGTCGAAGCTTTACATACAAGCTTATAAGAATATTTTCAAAGAAAATGTTTTATTTTATATGGATCTTAAATGATTTCAAAATAAAAGGAGATACTTCTTTAAAAAGAATTTTGATTTCATCGATGTCAACATCCTTTGATGGATTTTAAGATTATTTGAAGTTGATTTATTATGATACAAAACTTCTATATTGTATTGAAGGTTTTGTGATATGTTTGACTGTGGATGTGCTATTTTTATACCATTCATAGTTTATGGTGAAATTATTGACATTTTGTATGCTAGTTTTAATAAGAATGTTTATGTTATGTTTAAACCTTTTCATATGGGAATGCATTGGACTTAATAAGTGACGGGTGGTGCCCGCTATAGCTCCTCGATGCATCGGTAGGTCTCATGAGACAAACTAGTGTCTTGGCACAATGCCTTGACAAAATCTTATTTGTAGTCTTGGCACGAGGCCTTGGCTATGTGGTTATGATAGTCTGGCATTATGCATTCCAACATTATGAAAGTGGTTATTGATTTTTGCATCTGATTATTCGATTAGTAGAATATCCATGTGAATAATTAAATGGCATTATTTCATTTTATTTATGCCATACCATGTTGAAAGTTCATATTTAAAAGGCTTTTGTTTTAGTTATACATTGCCTTAAATGTTTATTCTTTCCGCTATATTGTTATCCTTACTGGGCATTTGAGCTCACCCCTTTTCTATGTTTTATTTTTCCCAGGATGTGAAGAAGTAAGTTATGAATGACCTGCAGGGATTTTATGAGGGGATAATAGTGTGGTCTATTGAGACATTATGTTGTTGTAGTAGTTTTTCATTTTATAATGTAATGTAAAACTTATGAATATATCTGGCATTTTCCAAGGCTACTAAACCAATCGGTCTTTCGAGATTTGATCTTTCTTATGATCATGCCAATGTTATGTAATAATGCACCGACTCTGGGTAACTGGGGTCGGGGCGTTACAGTTGGTATCAGAGGAAGTTTAGTACAAACCTTGGAAGCTAGATTTAGATAAACTCTGATTAGAGCACGTAGACCTAAGATGAACTTTGAGGATTAGTATAGAAGAACTTCCTAGAATTTTGGTATTGTAGAGATTTTGTGAGTTTTCCGAGCAATACATCCCTGTCTAGATACGAGCAGGTAGAGGCGGCTCTGGCACAGATGTACCTAGGGGTAAAACCCGAAAACACCGCTTTGAGCTAGACTCGAACGGGAACTGGTGCACGACAACGGGCCTTGCTGCACTCTTGGTTACGACACTCCCGGGGGATATGCTTAGGATAACTCTCACTATCTTTACAAATCATTATGAAGGGTTTATGAGTATATACTTCCTCAAAGAAAACATTTTTATGATTATGGATTATATCCTTAAATAGTTCAATTTATGCTAAGTGTTTTATAAGTATGGGATTATGTATTTTGATTTATAAACTGATCTAGTTTATGCCATTGTTTAGAAATGGCACCTAGTGGAAGAAATGGAAACCGTATCAATGCACGCACTCCATGTAGGGATTTCCCTCCTGCTCAAGATAATTATAGTGGGGCTGGTGATGCAACTGGTGCTGATCAGCTAATCACCATACTGGGACAACTTACTCAGGTTATGAATAATAACCTTACCCGTATGGAGCACCCTGATCCGCAACGTGGAGGATCAATGTTAGATCGATTCATGAGGCAAAAACCACCAAAGTTCAATGGGAATACAAATCCCTTAGTAGCTGAGCAATGGATATTTTCCCTAGAGAAAATATTTCAGGCGTTGGGGAGCAGTGAAAGGGAAAAAGTTATCATGGCAGTTTACCGCCTCACTGGAGATGCTGATCAATGGTGGTCATTGATTCAAAATACAAAGGAAGATGATGAAGTATCAAATATGGAATGGAGGGAGTTCAAAGATCTGTTTTTAGAAAAATACTTTCCTCGCGACCATCGAGCAGATATGGAAAGGCAATTTCTGAGTCTGAGACAAAAGAAGGATGATAATGTCACAAAGTATGAGGCTAACTTTACAAGGTTAGCGAGGTATGCTGGAGATTATATTCGCAACCCAAGAAGTAAGATTGATCGTTTCTTTGATGGGTTAAAACCATTTCTCCGTCGAGCATTAGTCTCACAATCCTTTTCATCGTACGAAGACATTGTCTCATGTGCTATCAAGACCGAAAAAGAATTCTCTAAGTCTTATGACTTTAAAGCAAAGCAAGAGAAGAAGAGACCTGCTGATCAATCTGGGAATGGAAATAAGGGGAAGAAGGGAAAGGTTGAATATCCATCTTGTGGTAAATGCGGGAAGAAACATCCTGGTACTTGCTTGAAGGGAATGGGAGTTTGTTACAAGTGTGGTGAAAAAGGCCACCAAGCTCATGATTGCAAGGGGAAGAAGGAAGCTACCAACGTTCAGTGCTACAATTGCAGGGAGATGGGGCATTATGCAAATGCATGCCCTAAGCGTCAGGAGAACTTACCTCAGAAAAGGCCAAGGGATCAAGGCCAGGCTTATGCTATCACTACTGCAGAGGTAGAAGCTCCAAAAGACGTGGTGGCAGGTAATTTAATGGTTTCCTCAAGTTTAGCAATTGCATTATTTGATTCTGGATCATCGCATTGTTTCATATCTTCCCAGTTTGCTAAGAAAATTAGATATTTCCAATTTGATTTAATAAGGGAGTTGTCAGTTAAAACTCCTAAGGGAAGTATCGTTGCAACAATGTTTTGTGAATCAGTCCCCATTAGAGCACATAAATTTTCTTTATCTGCTGATCTCATCGTCATACCTATGATTGAGTTTGATATAATCCTCGTTATGGACTGGCTTTCGGACTATGATGCGAATATTTATTGTAAGAAGAAGAGGTTACGATTCTTGATGATAATGATAAGGAACACCTTATTTTTAGAGCAGAATCGTCACCACCTAATTCTTATTTAGATCCACCCCTAGTAACTCAACTTAATTCAATTATTGGGGAGGAAGAGAACGAAATAACTGTCGGTGAGGAAAGGAATGTTCAAATAGAGGATGTACCTGTTGTGAAAGAATTTGTAGATGTATTTCCGGAAGATTTACCTGGGAATCCTCCAGAACGAGAAGTTGAGTTTTCCATTGATTTGATTCCTGGATCAAGGCCTATATCGAAGACCTCTTATAGAATGGCCACTGTAGAATTAGTCGAACTAAAGAAACAACTAGAGGAATTGAGTAATAAGGGATTTATTCGCCCTAGTGTTTCTCCATGGGGAGCCCCTGTTCTTTTTGTTAAAAAGAAAGATGGATCTATGAGGTTATGTATCGACTACAGGGAGATAAATGCTATAACGATAAAGAACAAGTATCCCCTACCTCGTATTGATGATTTATTTGACCAACTGCATGGAGCTCAATACTTTTCAAAGATTGACCTTCGATCTGGATACCATCAGTTGTGTGTGAAGAAGGAAGACATTCCGAAGACAGCATTTCGAACCAGGTACGGGCATTACGAGTTTACTGTAATGCCGTTTGGATTGACTAATGCACCCTCTGTATTCATGGATCTGATGAATAGAGTTTTCAAGGAGTATCTCGATGAATTTGTGGTGGTATTTATTGATGATATCTTGGTATACTCCAAAACCTACGAAGATCATGAAAATCACTTGCGCATTATCTTGAAGACTCTGAGGAGGCATGAATTATATGGGAAGTTTAGCAAGTGTGAATTCTGGCTTCAGGAGATTTCTTTTCTTGGCCATATTGTCTCTAAAGATGGAATCTCTGTTGATCCTTCTAAGACCAAAGCAATCCAAGAATGGCCAGCACCTACGAGTATAACTGAGGTACGCAGTTTTATTGGTTTGGCAGGTTATTATCGACGTTTCGTCCAGAATTTTGCCCGATTGGCTAACCCATTAACGAAGCTCACACGTAAAGGGGTTAAATTTGTTTGGACAAAAGAGTGTGAAGAATGTTTCGAAGAACTGAAGAGAAGATTAGTCAATGCTCCTATATTGACTCTACCATCGGGGAATGATGGGTTCGTTATTTATAGTGATGCATCGAAGAAAGGACTTGGTTGTGTCCTTATGCAGAATGATAGAGTTATTGCCTATGCATCACGACAGTTGAAAATTCATGAACAAAACTATCCTACTCATGATCTCGAGTTAGCAGCAGTGATCTTTGCTTTGAAGATATGGAGGCACTACCTCTATGGTGAAAAATGTGAGATTTATACTGATCACAAGAGTTTGAAGTATATTTTCTCACAAAAAGAACTCAACATGAGGCAAAGGAGATGGCTTGAATTACTCAAGGATTATGATTGCACGATACACTACCACCCGGGGAAAGCAAACAAAGTAGCAGATGCTTTGAGAAGAAAAGACCATGGAGTTCTGAACATGATGAGAATTGAAAGGGATCCAATTTTCATGGATCTAGTGAAGATGGACATGGGAATAACCAGGGAAGGTGAAACATCAATGCTTTTTCAAATGGTTGCCAAACCATCTTTACTAGAAAGGATTAAGAGTTCTCAGACCGATGATGAAGAATTTCAGAAGAAGATTAAAGCTGTGAATTATGGGAGATTGAGAGACTTTGTGTATGAAGATGGAATTTTGAAATTCGGGAAGAGACTTTGTGTTCCCAATATACCTGATCTAAAAAGGGAATTGCTGGATGATTCTCATAGTTCCAATTTCTCTATACACCCTGGGAGCACCAAAATGTATAGAGATTTGAAAGAACATTTTTGGTGGGACAATATGAAGAGGGAGATTGCTGATTTTTTGTCAAGATGTATGGTTTGTCAACAAGTGAAAGCTGGAAGGCAACTGCCTGGAGGAGTCATGCAACCTCTTCCCATACCAGAGTGGAAATGGGACAATGTTACGATGGACTTTGTCATGGGGCTACCGAAGACTCCTAGAAGGAACGATGCAATATGGGTTATTGTTGATCGTCTTACCAAGTCAGCACATTTTCTTGCTATAAGAGAAGATCTACCCCTGGAATGTCTAGCAAGACTATACATTAATGAAGTTGTGAGACTTCATGGTGTACCCCTATCGATTGTTTCTGATCGTGATCCCCGTTTTACTTCAAGATTTTGGAAAAGTCTTTAGAAATCCCTGGATACTGAACTTCATTTGAGCACTGCTTACCACCCTCAGACAGACGGACAATCAGAACGGACTATTCAAACCTTAGAAGACATGTTGAGATCTTGCTCACTTGACTTTCAGGGTATGTGGGATCAATATTTACCACTGGTAGAATTTTCCTATAACAATAGCTTCCATTCGAGTATTCAGATGGCACCATATGAAGCGTTATACGGAAAGAGATGTCGTACACCAACCTGTTGGGATGACGTTGGTGAAAGAAAACTTGTAGGCCCAGAACTGGTGGAGGAAACGGTGGAAAAGGTGAAAGTAATCCAAAATCACATCAAAGCAGCTCAAAGTAAGCAGAAGAGCTATGCCGATAATCGAAGGAAGGATTTGGAATTTCAGGTCGGTGATCATGTTTTCCGAAATGTATCTCCATGGAAGGGAGTCATACGTTTTGGTAAGAAAGGTAAATTGAGTCCCAGGTACATCGGACCTTTCGAAATTCTAGAACGAATTGGGGCTGTAGTTTACCGATTGGCAATGCCGCCAAGTCTCTCCAAAGTTCACAATGTGTTCCACGTATCTCTGTTGAGAAAATACATGCCTGACCCAACGCATGTACTCACCTATGAGGAATTAGAACTGGAACCCGATCTGTCTTATTGCGAAGAGCCCGTCAAGATTCTTGATACGAGAGAACAAGTACTGAGAAACCGGACGACGCGTCTGGTAAAAGTTTTGTGGAGAAATCATAAGATGGAAGAGGCAACGTGGGAACCCGAGGAACTTATGATGAAGAACCACCCGAGTCTTTTTATGCAGTAATACCCTAGAAATTGCAAGGACGCAATTATTTGAAGGAGGGGAGAATGTAACACCCCAAGCTTCTACGGTATGTTTTCCTTCGAATAATGCGATAGCGTGTGTTGTACGCAACCTCGAGTTCTAACACACCATAACTAATTAAACTAGCCGTTGTGAATAGTAATACCTACTTTTTGAAATCATATATATATTCAATATTTCAAAATGGACTTCATTTTTAGATTCGGAATATCAAAATTAGCCTAGGGTGAAATTTTGGTACTTTTCGGATAACTTTTATATTTTGATGAATAGTGAAAATTACTAAATTTTAATTAAAAACAACTTTTTTAATCAAAATAATTAATAGTGATAAATTGTGAATTTGAGTGGTTTTAAAGTATATTTAGAATATATTTTTACCATTTAATATAATGTTGGTCATTGGACATAATTTTACAATTAAACCGAACATAAACAAGTGTCAATCTTTTGATAGTTATTACCTCTTAAAAATACGCTTTTTGTTTTGACAGCGGGAATTAATTTTAAATTAATTTCTGCCACTTCTGTGTTTTGAATTTAGGAAAATGGATTCCATATTTTGAATCAGGATGTTCAAATTGTGTAAATAGGTAACTTTTATTTTTAGACATTTTGAATAATTACTGTGGTAAATATTTTATTTACCATGGTTAAAGGGTAAATCCGGTAAATAAGGGTTAAAAAATAATATTATAATAATACAAAATTACCCTAAAACGTGTCCTAACCATATTGGTGGACACATACCCGACCATGGGCATCCTTGTGTCAATTTGGGGACCCCTTGGAGCCACTTGTATGTGGTAGGGACACATTATATTAATAAAGTTAAAATAAAAATAAAAATGGCATAAGCTTACATCTTTTAGAAGAAAAATTTTTACATAGGGTTATACATGTTGTATTTTCGATTATAAATATTAATTAGAAAGCTAAAAAGATTTCTTACATAATGATATTTTATTTATAATTTTTAGACATCAAATAATTTAAATTATTAATGACACAATAATGATGCAATGTTTACCTCATTAATAAATCATTTAAATAAATAAGATTATAATGATTAAAATATTATCTAAAACCTGTCCAATTCTTATTGGTTGATGTTATTTAGAATATGAGTCATCTTATCTTCGACCTCAATGATTTTTGGACCATTATAAACCGAATATAATTATATTATAAAGTAATACTTTCACTCTTTCCTAAAGAGCCCCTCCTCCCCCTTATAAAAGGAGACCACTTCTACTCATTCCTCACACCTCTCAAGCCACTTGGCTCGTCCAAACTCTTCCCAACTAAGCTCCGCACATCCCTTTCCTCCTCCTTGAAGCTTCCCCATAGGCAGAAAGCATTTCAACAAGTCCTTTGGTTCCAACCAAAGTGAGTTACCTAAATTAAAGGTAACAATTTCTCTTAAATTATTTTCATTTATTTTGCTTCTTCAACCACCAAACTCTTTTTATTTCCTTTCTTTTGTAACAACACTAGTATCATAAATATACTAGGATGTTTTTATAAGAAGGATTCAAACTACACATACACACAACTCCATCTAATGGATGATGAACATAATGTTTCTGTGGATGGCAAACTAACGCCTCACGAAACGATGATTGTTCAAATACATCATACCGCCTCTCATGGTGGCCATTATGATGGCACTGTAATTAAATATGATATTAATGATATATATTTTATATATAAGCTTCTGTAATTCCATTTTATTTCATACCATTATTCGTTTCATGTTGTATATACATACGATAATTTCATTTGAGGAAGTGCGGACTACCGCCCCCTTAAAATGATATGACTCGTTCATACCACACATGGAACGTATAAAGGATGGTGTTAATGAACTTAAGTAACATATATAAAATATTATATTACACTGGAATAGTAATATACCTATGTATCATTTGTATTCGATTCTTTTAAAATAAAAATTAAATGGAAGTAGCGTTCGTGCGTACGTATGGACTACCGTCTCCACGAACGCGATGAGATTCATTCTCCATCGTATCCATTCAAGTATAATTATCATTTAATGATTTAAAAATGATGTTTAAGGACTTGATATCATTCTGGATATGAATAAGATACAACAAACATGACTTATGTAACAAAACATATAAAGAAAATGAGTAAGTTAACACCCGAAACGGCGACAATACTAAGATATTATTATCAAATCAATATTAAAAGATCATATATGATATCATATTAATGTATATGATTCTTGTATAATTTAGTAACAATTATTTCACTATTATACAGGAGGTTAACCTACCCCAACCAAGGAAAAGTACAAGGTAAGGGTTATTTCACAATCTCTTCATTATCCGAGGTTGTTTATACGTAATAATCTACTGGGATCTCTTTATCATCCACATCCATGTTTCTTAAAAATGTATTTCAAAACATTTTTACTATTTACAAGAATATGGGTTTAAGTCATTTATACCCTTGTTTGACTTTTTATAAGAGGTTTATAAAGGAATCTTTCCGTCGTTTTCAAAACAAGGTCCTTTTTAACCTTTTCGACAGAATTGAGGTAAGAATGTTTTTTTTAACTTATACGGCGGGTGCGGTTATTTTCCGCCGTTATAAAATCGTCGAAGCTTTCCATACAATCTTATAAGAATATTTTCAAAGAAAATGTTTTATTTTATATGGATCTTAAATGATTTCAAAATAAAATGAGATACTTCTTTAAAAAGAATTTTGATTTCATCTATGTCAACATCCTTTGATGGATTTTAAGATTATTTGAAGTTGATTTATTATGATACAAAACTTCTATATTGTATTGAAGGTTTTGCGATATGTTTGACTGTGGATGTGCTATTTTTATACCATTCATAGTTTATGGTGAAATTATTGACATTTTGTATGCTAGTTTTAATACGAATGTTTATGTTGTGTTTAAACCTTTTCATATGGGAATGCATTGGACTTAATAAGTGACGGGTGGAGCCCGCTATAGCTCCTCGATGCATCGGTAGGTCTCATGAGACAAACTAGTGTCTTGGCACAAGGCCTTGACAAAATCTTATTTGTAGTCTTGGCACGAGGCCTTGGCTATGTGGTTATGATAGTCTGGCATTATGCATTCCAACATTATGAAAGTGGTTATTGATTTTTGCATGTGATTATTCGATTAGTAGAATATCCATGTGAATAATTAAATGGCATTATTTCATTTTATTTATGACATACCATGTTGAAAGTTCATATTTAAAAGGCTTTTGTTTTAGTTATACATTGCCTTAAATGTTTATTCTTTCCACTATATTGTTATCCTTACTGGGCATTTGAGCTCACCCCTTTTCTATGTTTTATTTTTCCCAGGATGTGAAGAAGTAAGTTATGAATGACCTGCAGGGATTTTATGAGGGGATAATAGTGTGGTCTATTGATACATTATGTTGTTGTAGTAGTTTTTCATTTTATAATGTAATGTAAAACTTATGAATATATCTGGCATTTTCCAAGGCTACTAAACCAATCGGTCTTTCGAGATTTGATCTTTCTTATGATCATGCCAATGTTATGTAATAATGCACCGACTCTGGGTAACTGGGGTCGGGGCGTTACAAAAAACATGTAAATACAGGTTTTGGAAACATGATATACTTGGAAAATGGTGAAACCTAAATTTAAAATTGAATTTTTTAGATTTATGTTTTAGTTGTGGTGCGTTAAATTTAGGAGTGGTAGCAGTTCTGATGTTTTTTGTGGTGTAGTGGTGCAGTGGTGTTGTATGTTAGTGAATATGTTTTGGACTCATTGATTTGGTATTGTTTTATATATATATACCATGTATTCTAGGTTATTTTTCTATACATCCCTCTTGATTTGGATATCCTTTCCAATACCCAAACGTTATTGGTTTAAGTTGTTTTCCCCAGCATCCATGATTGATGGCTACCCTCTCTTCCTTGTCATTCCATTAGCAGTGATAACCCATGTATATTAGGGTGAGATATTATGTTATGGACCAATTACATTTAGGTGATAATTTATATAATGAGGTTGTGATGTGATTTGATATGTGGTGGTGGTAATGCATGGTAGGAGGAGGTCATAAGGATGATTTCCCTCATTTCAATGATACCCTACTATCATGGTTTTGTGATGAGATGTTTTGTGATGGAACATGTATCTTTGAGTGTGATATGATGTGATTTACCATGTGTTTTTGGAGAGATTTCTTATGAAATGTATGGAAGGTATGAGAGCACAAGACCTTTAATGCTGGGGTGTGAGAGTAGAAAATCAGAGGGGAAGAAACTACGAGGAACCTTTATTCTTATGTTTAAGATACTAGATTAGTATATTGGATGTCTGATTTAGTGGGAAGTTGATGTTGGGATTATTTAGTTTAACTATTTAGTTTTTTTGTTTCATTGTTTGTTCATTAGAACATTAGTTTATTGTTTTCACATGTGCACTTGAGACCTTGGGTATGATAATACTGAGTATAATTGTTTTCATATCTTAAATATACAATCTATGTTTCAGGTTTCTATGATGGATTTGGGAATGGGATGGAAATTTATATCTTGGGTTAGAGCTTTTTTTAGCTTCTACTATAGGAATTGGCTTTTGGTATTTATTTAGATACTTTTATTCCATCTATGGGTATTGTTCATGCATTGTGGGCTGACTTTGGGATTAAATTTATCTTATATAATGTAGTTTAAGATTGGTCATTAATAGAATCTCTTGATCTAATAGTTTATAAAGGGTAGTGCCTTTAATATGTGAGATTTTTGTACCCTTAGTGCCTGTCACCAACCTTGGGCCTTCATGAGGTGGGAATCAGTGGTCTTTATATCTCTTCCATTACTATCTTCCCAAGAATGTAATTTTTGGGGGGAAGTCTCGTGACATCAAAAATATACCTTAAATGATTAATAATTATATTTAAATTACTAAATAACTATTCAAATTTCAATATGAAAATAGAACTACTAATAGGTGTCATTTACTTATTAAATAAAACTGTGAGGGTTGAACGAACTGGAAATATAGTGAAAGAGATTTTATAAATTCTTTAATTTTTTTATATTCAGTTAAAATATAAACGTTTTTTAGTATTCAATAAAATAATAAAATTGAAAGAAATATTAATTTCCAAAAAATATTAATATGGGAATTAAAAGAAATATAATCATTCTTTTAGGATAATAGATTTTGATCTTAGAATTGTTTCAAATAAATTAGTTATTGATTCTTGCTTAATATTTATTTATTCTATCTTCATATATATGTAATAAATTAGATTAATTCAACTTTAAAATATATATTGTAAAGAATAAATTTATTAAAATATTGATTGAAAATCTTGGAAGTCACACTTAAAACAAGCCCTCAAAGAAAGTTTCATAACACCCGGTATTTTATATTATTACCATTTTATTAACTATTAATTATTTCAACTATGATTATGTAAACTTTGGGTAATTAGTGTGTATTAAAAATAGGTCTATATTGATTCTTCAATCTTACCATATTATGTATTACAAGATAATTAAATATATATTTATATATTCTTCAATATTTAATCCCTAATTGAGGAAGATTGATCACCTTTATCATAAATTCCCTACATTTACATAGGAAGTGAATATTAATATTATTATAAAAATTTCTGAATATATTTAAAATATAATAAGTGACAAAAAATAATGATAAAACCCATCATTGGTATTTGATAATGTTATAATAAATGATAAGTTGGATAAATAATTGAAAAAAACCTATCAAGGTATTTCAAAAGTTTTTAATAATCATGTTATGGTAAATATAATTAAATAAATTCATGATCCTAAATTATTGTATAATTATCATTTTAGGTTCCTTAAAATACTAAAAAACTTATAAATTTTTTTATTATATTTCTATATATTTTATCAAAATTTATCATATATATATTTCAAATAAAGAAACAAAAATGAGAATCATATGAATAGAAAAATATATCTAATTGGAAATAAAATAATATTTTAAACAATTTTTTGTATGTTAACAGTTACATATTAGGAATATTCAATGATATATATGACATTATAAGAACTATAAGAATCGGTAATTTATTCATTTTTACACTCAATGCCTCGAAGTATCTAATATGTCAATTATAACAAACCTTTCATAGTTAGAAGGTGATATTGATACAATAAAACATGTGCTACAACCAATATTAATTCAACATCTATATACCTTTACCTGTAAAACCTCTAAATTGATAAGATTAAGGACCAGAATGATATCAAAATTGAAAAAAGAAAAGGTCATCATAGGCTAGCTACACACTGTGAAATTATATACATGTCATGTAAATCCAAATTCATACAAAATATTCCTTATAATTCTAATCAGAACATTGGAAAATTCTTCTAAATTAATAAAAAATTAACACACTTTCATACTTATATTATTTTATTTTGAATTGAATTTTGGGATATTGATTTTTTTATTAATATTTAAACCTTGTTTAATTCTTTGTATACCTATGGGAATAATTGACACCCATATAAATTTTATTGTGATTCACATGACCATGAGAGAATAATGATATTTTATAGGGGTTATGGAATATTTAAATAAACTGATATGGGATATATTATCTTAATCCGATTAGTTTTCAAAATTTGTCATCATTATAGGTCAATTTTAATTTACTTAAATACTATTATCAAAATAACTGGATATTCCATGTTGATATGGATGTAATCGAGTAAAAAATAATAATATCAATTATATAAACCTTATAATTAGATATAATTATTTTCAATGAAAACCTATAATATTTTTATCATTAATTAATGTTAAAAAGATAATAATTATTTTAATTATAATGTGATTTTATTACTAATAATATTCATATTCATATTCACATAAATAAAATATAAAATATAATTTAGTCACCAAAGGGATAGAATAATTTTAATTGAATCAATTGTATATCATTACTAAACAAATTTTTATTATTAAATTTTTAAAAACAAATTTTCAACAAAAATAAATTTTTCAAAACAACTCATATAATCATCTGAATCATTTACATTAAATACATATTGAATCCAATATCTATTTAGATCATCCTCCAATTACACTAACTATATAGTTAATTATTTTTATAAAAATTTAAACTTCTAATTTGACATAGATTTTGCTTGGTGAATACCAAAATTTTCAGTCATTGAAGTGAATGACTAATTTTTTTATTAATTTGTTTGGATAGAATTTAATTTAGCTACAATTTTCAAATTTCACATTATTTTCCAATATTAAGATTGGTTTTTCGTCTGACCATCATGTTGATAGTTGAATGGATGAGACCACTACTCAATGGTAGTGTACCTTACATAGAGATGAATTAATAAATTTAATCAAAATATAATAGATTCATATCATGAAATATATTAAACATTTTTGATTAATATAGAATAAATAAGTTAATATAAGAACAAAAACCATCACTAATGAAAAATATAACTATAGAGAATGTTTTTTGAATTCAAGGTCACTTTATTGAATGATTTCTAAAAACAATAAAACAATAAGTGACACGTGGGAAAAAAATTGTTTAACTCATTAAAAAAACAAGAAGAAATATATTGGGGAGATATTGATGAAGAAATAAAAAGTAAATCACAATATAATTTAATAGTTTTTCATCCTAAAATGGTCTATGATCAACCCTATCATAGAACTTCAATAATTTTGTCCTACATATAAAACACTCAAAGAAGATTTATTGATTTATATTAAAAATGTTGTCAAAAGAGTACTCCATTATAAATTCTTATTGATTTTATCCAATTATAAATATAAATAAATCCTCATTGATTGATATGGAGTATATTAAGGTACATAATGGAATGAAAAAATAGTAAAATATCAAAACAATTCAAAATTTTAATCATATCTAGTAGTGTTCATCAGTGAATATGTTGAATGCAATTGTATTTTTTAATTCATATAACCACCACTAAAAAATTAAATAATTATTTTAATTTTGATATATAAATAAATATATAGAAAAATAATACATTTAATATAGAAAGAAAGCACAACATTGTGTGTTTTCCCAAAAAATACACTAAAAATCTAATGAATTTTCAAGAAATTGGAAAAAAAATCATTAATATTTATATGGGTAGATGGTATATTAGAATCATCATATGAAATAATATATTCCTGTATTAAAATATGTGTGTTTTAATCGATATATTTATTTTTCTAATAAAAATACAAAAAACTAAATTATGCATGCCACATGGAGTAATAGATAGTTATGTGTTTAGATATTATGTTGTAATTAGTTTAAATACATAATCAACCTTTTACGCATTTGTTTTTATTTTTATTTATTATTTCAGATATGAATAATTTAATTTTTTTATTAAATAAAAATTCAAAATAAATTAAATTTACTTGCAATGAAATTTTCATTAATTCCAAGTCATGTCATATTGGACCGAACCAGTGCATGTTCAAGTATCAATCTTATAACCATTTTGGAGTTTTTTATTTAATGTTATTATAGAAAATAAACTATTTCAAAACAAAATATAAATTATCAAAAAGGATATGAAAAGTATTTTGAGGATTTTTTCACAAATTCCTTGTTTTGTTTCTTAATATTGAGACATCATATGTTTTAGTATCAACTTAGAACTCAATATTGTTGTCAATCAATTTTATTTTATCTATAATAACAAACACACATTATACTTATTTTTAAAAAATATTATTAATAATTATTATATTTATAATAAGGGATAAAATTTTATTTTTTAGCTGGATTCTTTCTTTAAACCGAGCTTTCATAGGTCGATTGTACTCCAAAGATTCAAGAAAAATTCCACCCTATTAGATTTAATTACAATACACACATCATATGTATATATTTCTTTCATGTATTATATATATATTAAATATTTAATAACAGATGTATATTGACATTATATATTAATATAATGATAATATATCCATAAATATGTTATTCATAATAATAATAAAAACATATTCCCATATATGTTGTTTGTTGTTAAATTTTGGAGACTATATAACCTATAGTTTCATGATAAAATCCCTAGGTATTTTTCTTTGAGAGAAGCTAGTTATCATATCCTCCATAAATATGCTCCATATATAAATTTATAAACTCCATTATTGAGGTTTAAATATACAAAATTCGTCATAAATCATTCCTCAAAGAAAGAAATTACATTATACACCCCTATTTAATTGTTTTAAAGTATTTTTCAAAAATATGGTGTAGAATTTTAAATTTTTTAAAAAACTAATACACATAATCTAATTAAGAACTATATTTTGTGTAATATGTTTATATGTGTATGCACAATCCTCATGTATATGACTTATCAAACATTTTTTTGTGCTATTTGAATATTCATAACATGTATTTCTTAGTGTGTTTTATGTAAATTAATAATATATCGAGGAACATACATAGAGAGTACTCCTCCATACATATATAATATATTGAATTATATAAAGGATATATAATATTATTATCCTACACATATTATAGTATTTTTTTGAATCATAAACAGATCATGTGTTTATTGTACACTAATCACAACATATATTATACATAAATTATTCACTTGAAAACAAATGTCATGTCATTTTATTTTTCTATTTTAAATTTATTTTATTTATAAAAACATGATATATCTTAGTATAGAATATATTTATGGGACATACCCTACCAAAATTAAATTTATTGATCATTCACCATAAAGGCTCTTAGTTTATGTTGGTGGATATATGATACCAAGTGACACCATAGAATGGTAGATTCAAGAAATGGTAGTGATCATTACATTATTTTAGTCATTTATTCCTATTACAATATCACATCACAAGAAAACAACTAATCAATAATCAATAAAAGACTCATTCACATCAAGGTGATATCCTAGATCACATTATAAACTTATTGGTCTAGCATTTAAGAAGGGAGCCTCTATCAATATATGGATGGAATTGATTTTTTTGTGACAAATCTAGATGAGGATTGATGTCCTAGACATTTACATTATTAAGTGGTTTATTATACAAGATTATATGATCAATATCCTAGAACAGATACATTTTATTTCATTGTTATTTGTTAGTACCCATGTGTACTATTATGTTATCCTCACACTTCTATCTACCATAGAATTAAATGGGTATGTATTCTATGAAGCCCCTAGTGATAGGGAAACATTATTTCAATTTAATATTATTTATAATTTATTTTCAAAAAACATGGGCGAAATCTCTATTTATCTACAACTACTATTTATATCATATCCACAGTTTCTTATCCATGAATGCTTATAACGATATCTTTACAGAGGTACTTATTAGTATTGGGGTTGGGTAATCTCTCAACTAACAAAAAATAACTAAGGTCATTTATCACTCATAAATTCATATGAACAACCATCATAAAACAACAATCATCCCTCAAAATAAAAAAGTGGTTTTTTGATTAATAGATTTTTATAGTAAATCGTATGTCCCTACTAGATAGACTACCCCAATGTTACAATCTTTTTTAATTCTTATTTCTACTAACTTTTTAATCTTTATTGTAGAATCATAAATGGTGTTTACTATAACACCCAATTTATATTTCATGTATTGTTATTTGTGACATATACACCACCACTATGATTTTTTTAACTAAATGATAGATTTTATAGAAACCAAAACTCCAGTAACTGAGGGCCAATGTCTTATTTATTACGTGTCTATATGATATGTGGGATCTCATCACAGGAGATCGATTAGTTTAGATCTCATGAGTAACCTAATACAAATATAGTTTTCATATTAGATTCAAAATATAAAATACATATCAAAATAAATATTCTCACATACTTGATATTATTCATAATATACTAATTCGTATCATGAGGAATGGAAAATAAATAAATTAGTGATATTAGATGCCCAGTAAGGGTAACATAAATTGAAATAAATCCTTTTTAAATAAGGTATAATCAATATTGAACATTAAATAATTGTAAACACATTAAATTTAATCAATATATTGACCATGAAAATTCATATATAGATAATATTAATAGATTTATCTCATGGGTAACAATACATGAATTCTCAATGAAGAAATGCATAATATTGGATGAAATGATCTCAAAAATCATGATATCTTTGCTGTTAAATCCTTATAAAAAAATTGTTTAATCGATGGGTAGGTATATACAAAAACCCCTTTTAATAAGGATATCCAAATCGTTTGACTCTTCTGAAATATAAATGCATTGTTTGGATTTCTATACCCAGGACCCACCCATAACTTCATGTCTAATTCTTTCCTAATATATTAATAATAATTTTAATTCATTATTAATATACCTTAGAAATAAATTTCTATATTGATTAAAAAAATATGGAATATCATTACTTCCCAACCAAATTAAATAAATTTTAAAATGAAATAATGTATTTATAAATGTTAAATAGATTAGAAAATTATAATATCCATGATATAAATAATTTAGATATTTAATAAAACTCAATGCATGATGATAACAAGAAAGTGAATGTTTCAAGAGAAAGTTAATGACCAAAAAAATAATAAGTGACAAATGATAACCCTCAATTAATCAGAAATGTAGGTTCGATAATAAAATAATGGTCTTTGGAGAAATAGAGAAAATTAAATTAAAACATCAAAATATGCTTTCATTAAAGGGTTTTATTTATAGAACTATACAAATGTTTTTGAATAAGATAAATTCTATAAAATGTCTATGTCTACAAGAAAATATGTTAACATCATATATGCTAAAAAGAGACATTCCTTCTAACATTAAATAAATAATCTTCAAAATGAACCTTTCAAAAATGATTAGAATGATTCCTTTGCAAAACAAGTAAAAAAGGATAACACAAATTTTCCTTGATAAGGAAATTTACTAAATAGAAAGGACTTTTAAATAACAATAAAAATATAGAGAAGGAACACCCAATCAAAAAGTGAATGATTAAAATTTTTTCTTTTAAACACTTATTTGTTTGATTCAAGTTAAAAAAGGGGAACGTTTTTATAAAAATATAGACAATCCTTAAGTATATAAAGGATAAGAAAATAGATGCAGTTTATCATATATTTTTTGCTTCCTTTAATTAAAATAAGAGAAATCCCAAAATATGAGATCATAAATTAAATGCTTTCCCCTTTGTTTAAATTAAAATTATAACCCCATGAAATAATAAAAATTAATTAAAACTATTATCACCATGTGTAAATATATATTCATGTTAAATACACCAATTATATAGTATATTAACCACCTAAAAATAATTAAGTGTATAATAAGAAATATGTTTCAATTATGTGGAAATTGAAATGAAATCATTAGACTAAAGTTAAAAGTTTCTCATAAGTTCATTTAAATACTATAAAATAAATTTCCATTTATTATATATAAATAAAATATCTATATAAAAATATATAATACCATATATTAATCATTTATCACATATTATTATCCATTTTTTAATAATATTTTATTATTATCTTTATTTCGGGTGTTAACTACTTCAGTTTTCATAAAAATTTTGGTTCGGTAGTTATGGTCCTTATACTTAGATTATAGTTAATCATCACTATAATATATAATCATGATATAAATATAATATATATTTATTATATCCAATTATATTAATCCATAAAATTTATATATATATATAAATTAATTGTTTCATTCACAGTGAAGGTAGGTCATACATACGAATGAAAGTTGTTATCACATTTTGATAGATGGAAAGAATGATAGGTAAATAAACATTCAACTCTACATCCGGTTTATTATATAATATTCATTAAATTTATCATTATTATCTTCCATGATAAGAAAAAATGATAAACTAATCACAGATCTTCATGGATATGGTAGTCCACACATCTACATGAGTGACGTTATCTTTTTTGAAATGATAGGAATGTAAGAAAGTAGATATGATATTATAACTCCAGAACTAAAATATTTCATAAATATCATATATATTAATTAGTTTCGTCTTTATAACCATCTAAAAAAAATTTCAATGAAAAATGATTTACACCACTATGTGGAAATGGTATTTTTTACATACACCTGGGCTATGTTTTCACTTTCCATTTGATGGAAAAGAGGATGAAATGGTTTTACCATAATCTCAAAACGATATAATTATATTTATGCTACTCTAGTTATTGTATTTTTGTTACAACTTATTTAGAGGAATTAAAAGAATAATTAAAATAGAAAGAGTCGGTAAAGATTATTACTTCTCCTTCAGTACACGTATTACATATTCATTCCAAAGGTCTCTTGAAATAGTATTATAAGAAGAATAGAACATCTAATTCATGTATGGTTAACTTTATAGGAAATTTTTTTAGTGTTTGGTCTATCTAGTTGGTTGAATGTTGTTTAAATAAAAGATAGAATTTGTGTCCTTTTATAGGTGATAGGTTGGGAAATCTTATAATTTTTTAAAATATCAAAAATATAATAAAGTCTCATTCATCGCAAAGTGTTTCTAGATTGGGATGGATTCAACACTACATAGGATAATTTCTAAAGATAATCATCCAATAATATTTAGAGTGTTTTTGATATTATTCTAAACCTTATCCTTTTTGTTAACCCATTGGTTAACCATTTTAACCTTTACCGTAACCACAACTATTTTAATTTTAAATGGTTCTAGTTTTACTTATAAGGTTAAAAATATATCATAAACATACAAGGGATGACATTTTAGACAATATATTATCCACCTTGTCTTATTTAAATATTTTTATGATTTCTAATTAATTTAATAAAAAAAATTCTAAAATATCCTTAATGTAATTTTTGACACAATTCAATTAAATTTTCATTATAGACAATAATAAAAATACCTAATTAAATGTTAAAGATTAAAAATATATTTAATATGGAATATTTATCTATAAAATTTGTGTATAACTATAACTGACCCAAAAAATATTACTTTTAGCATTTTTAAAATCATTTAAATGACTTTTCTATAACTTGTTCAAGAATTGTGTCAGTGTTGTATATACAATATAGGTAATTATTTCATCTAAAAAAATTACAAGTAAATTAACATGGTTAAAAAATCATGAATCCTTTAAATAACCATTTATATTAGAATATACTTTTTCATCACTATCACAAAATATTAAATATTTGAAAATAAAGAATGTAGAATTTTTTACTTTATATTTTACAAATATATTATAAAGGTAAATGACAATAAAAGTTCATATTTATAATATATCAATGATTATGGATGAAATATAATAATACAAGTAAATAATATAAAGTGTTTTAAATGAATTTTTAGCCTTGCCACATTATTTCTAACATTAATTACTTTATTTACCCTTTTGGGGTGATAAATTCTGTCATTATTACTATATATAATTTCTAAAAATAGAAAGGAACTATTTACAAAATTTGATCTTTATGATTCCAAATATAGATTATATTTTATATAATCCAATTCAAGTTTTTTTGATAAATTAATTTAATATTAAACCAAAAAAAATTGATAAAAACTATTTTCCATAAAATTACATTTTTAAGAAAAAACATTTACTTATATAAAATTAATGTAAACATATGATCCTAATTGATTTAATTAATTTTTTTAAAAAAAATGGATAATATTTGTTTTGGGTCTGTCTCGAAACTCCCAATGGTTCCATATCCGACGATGTGTGGACCTGCTTTCCAAAGGCAGGCATTTGTCGGGCGATTTGGCCAGCGACACTTAAGAACTCACATTGGTCAAGAGGATGGGAAGTCGGGCTCATCGCACCCTTTTGGGGGGAATTATTACCTGTTACGGAACTCTCTTATAGATTTAAGATGTATTTATATGTTCGCGAATCTTTGGTTTATACCCAAGCATTGTATCCATGGATTACTCCTGGTTGGCAATGGTCAGTTGGACATAGGGGTTCAGAATCATTTAGGTTAGAGGTTTACCATCCCTCATTGGATTAATGACTCTGAAGAATTTGAACACATTGAGAAGGTGCTAGGAGTGGCTTGGTGAACCAATGTGAAGATAGTCGGATCGACCGATTGTTGGGCTTGAACCTCGGGGAGGCTTCCTACATACCCTGCCTAGGAGACAGGGATAAAAGTCCACGTAGTTCGAATATTCTTGGGGATTACACTCTGTGGAGGCCCAAGGTGTGTCTTGGGGCTTACACTCTAAGGAGGCCCAAGTTGTGGATTGGGGCTTACACTCTGAGGAGGCCCAAGTTGTGGATTGGGGCTTACACTCTTAGGAGCCCCATGATGTGGATTGGGGCTTACACTCTAAGGAGGCCCAAGGTGTGGATTGGGGATTACACTCTGAGGAGGTCCAAGGTGTGGATTGGGGTTTACACTCTGAGGAGGCCCATAAGTGGATTGGGGATTACATGCTAAGGAGGCCAAAGGTTTGGATTGGGGCTTACACTATGAGGAGTTCCATAAGAGGATGTCATGGTCGATTCTTACTCTATGCCAACGTGATTCATTCTCAGTGTGAGAAACAAGAGGTTGTAGGGACCAGACGATCACGTCGCGAAAGGTGAGTCCGTGAGACGTGGAGTGGGGATTACGCATAGGGCGGCCCATAAGGTCGAGGTTTACTCCGAGATGGACACCCAATGCATCTTTCTCATGTCTGGACATTAGGGCATCCCAAACCATTGGTGGGTTGAGGAATATAATGGGGGCCAATGCCTATAGGAAAGTGCACAAGTCGGATAATGCCAAGGGTGTTGGAATCTGTCCGATCAAAGGGAGATGAAAAGTGTGAATCACATGTGCGACATTCGGAACACAATGAGGGTGGCGTGGCGATGGATGATAACTATTTACCATGTTCGAAACACATCATCCATATCGCGTTAGCCTGGAATGGGGGAAGAAAAGTGAGGGTCGACTATTGAACGTGTTCTAAACACAGGACATGTCTCAAAGTGTTGTAAAAAGTCTTCAGGGGCATTGGTCTAGGATTGTAGTTGAGCTGATGCAGCATGGAACCAAGCCGTTAGGGGGTCCCTTCAAACAAGCAAGGGAATAAAGATCTGAATTAAGTACAAGCAAAGCATGGGTGGAACGATGGAATGTTTGAATGGATTCTAGCGCTCTTGAAATTATGCCACTGTAAACATGGAATGAGGCATCTTTGGCTTGTAGCATAAGGCATCTCTTGCATGGAGAAAGAGCCATCCGATTATTGACTGATAGGGAATGCTACAATTTATAGTCATGTAGAGAGGATTGTTTTGGCATAATTTAACGTTATATGGATAGGACGAGGGCTATACAGTTTAAAGTCATGTGGTCAGGACGATGGCCATACAGTTTATATTCATGTGGTCTGGACGATGACCATACAATTTAACGTCATGTGGTCAGGACGATGGCCACACAGTTTAATGTCCTGTAGTCAGGACGATATTCATACAGTTTAACATCATGTGGTCAGGACGACTAGGTTGGAGAGACCTAGCAATGGTTGGTGTGGGACTTATGCAAGGGAGACCCTTTCTAAATGAACCTAGCATGGGAGCTAGGTAATGGGATTTTAGGAAGGTCATGAGGAGTAGCTCGACTCATGGAATTTTTAGGATGAATATTGGAGCGGCATAAGGGTGAAATGTAAAATACTATTTACCCAACAAAAAAATTTTGCGGTGAGACTCCCCATTTTATATGGGGGTCAGTGCTGGGCTGTGGTCCCGACCCAGTGCGGTGGAGCTGGCCACATAGAAGACGACCGCGGAGGGTTTTTCCGCGAAGGAGTAGGCCACGTAGGGCTGGTCGCATGTGGTTCGTGGTTTGGTTGTCTGCGAAGGGTGTCCGCATAGGGTTTGTCCGCGAAGGAGCCATCTTTATATGGATGGCCACAAAGGAGGTTGTCCGCGAAGGAGGTTTTCCATGAAGGAGCTGGCCGCGAAGGAGGCTCTCTGCGAAAGAGGTTGTCCACCAAGGGTGCTGTCCGCGGTAGAGATGGCCTCCCGCGAAGGGTGTCTGCAAAAGGGATGGCGCCCATCCTACTTCATGCTCGTGGAGGGTTTTTGCCTCCATTTCACGAATGACACTGGTCCGCGGAGGAGATGGTTGTCCGTGGAGGAGATTATCGTCTGTGAAGAAGGTTGTCCATGAAGGACTGGCCGCGAGGGACTATCCACGAAGGAAATGGCCGCTATGGTCTGGTCGCGGAAGAACTGGCCACATGTGGTTCACTGACTGGTTCCTCCTCTCCGTGGAAGTGTTCATCCATGGACGATATGGGGTCCACGGACGATATGGGGTCCACGGATGGTCGCAGAACTTTACCGCTGGGAGAAAATTCTCTATCGTCTCCCCATGGGTTTTCACCCGTCCTTCCTCTGTTTATTTTTGGTTCCCCTCGGTGAATATTTATAGAGTTGCGAAGAGGTAATATTCATGGGCACAAGGCACTTTCTGTAGAAGCCCATGAATGAATCCCCACCTACGGATGACTTGGTCAACTGGGAGCTTTGAAACCGGGATTCGCGGAATTTCTCCACTGTCATGCACCACTCCGCCCCTATCCCGCGAACGATAGTAGTCTGCGGAGGGGGTAGCTCACGACGGTGGACCGGCCTGGCACACATCCCGATTCGCACCAACGGAGGGTCCCCACCCTCTTTTTTTTTGGACGACGCTGGTCCACCGGATTTTGGGAGGGTGTTCTTCTGAACCGATCGCGTGTTGTTGCTTGGAGCCGGTGCGCGGACTGGTTCGGTCCTTTTCCAAGTATTACAGTAATAGGATTTCCCCCGTGTGGAATATTTAGGACCCTAAAATATTACACGTTAAATAAACACACAAAAAATCAATTTAGTTTTAAAATACTTTTCTTAAATTAACGAAAATAAAGTATTAAAAAATTAATATTTTTTACTATTCACTAAAAAATACATATTTCTAGAAAAATATCAAAATTTTCACCTAAAATAATATTAACATGATTATTTTAAGATTAATAATACAATACCATGATAATATTCCAATATTGATTCATAGTTTTTTTAAACTCCATGATTCTTGTATCTCAAGCTGTCAAAAAAATATCTTAATATAAAGAGAAATATGAATTCTTGTTGTGTTACATCCTACCACCCCCACCCCATCCCTATAATAGACCCCGCTTGAAATTCCTTCACTCTGATATAAAAAATTGAGAAAAATTATCCCTCATTACATATTTTCCTTCCCATAAATCTTACAAAAGTATATAATTTCACAACAAAACATTGACTAAATGAGTGGCCCAATTTCCTTGCATGTTCTCTAGACAATCTAAAATCTACATCGGTTGTTCCTTGTAGGATTGATCTTTTCCTAGTGGTAGTATCTTTGAGTTAATTTCCTAAAAATTATTAGGTATATACTACCATAATATAGATACTTCTAACAAATCATGAACTTTGGAGATGTTCAATAGATATTCCAAGTGATAATCTATCATCCAAATGCGATCAATAATTTATAAGGGACTGATATATCTAGGGATCAACTTTCCATTCATTCTAAATCTCATAACCTTATTCTAAGGATATATTCATAGGAATACCATTTCCCAAACATCAAACTCTATATATCATTGATTATTGTCACCATAACTCTGTTTTCATCCCAAATCTATGCTAAGTTTTATTAAATATATCTAACCTTATCTAAAATTTCCTCATCTATATTAGGTTCCAACAGATTTCTTTCTCCAACATCATCGCAACATGGTGGACATATGAACATTCTTCTATATATGGATTTATAAGGAGACTCTGAATACCTGATTCAAATACATTTTTTGTAAATAAAATTATACTAAAAAGGTGTTGATGTCAACCACATATTTAATTCAAAGAAAAAGTTTTCAACAAGTCTTATACATTTTGAATGGTCCAATCAAAATGACCCTTTTCCTAAGTATGATGACTAGTTCTAACACTCAAAATCATATCTACAGTCTGGTAAAGGATTCACGAAAACATCAAGGAAAATAATTGATCCAAATTAGATACTATTGAGAGTGGTACTACAAATAATCTAAAAAATTCTCTAATTTATAATAAATTTAGACGGACAAGGGAGAATTCTTCTCTAATAGTGAACAATTTTACTAATTTAAAAATTTGAGCATCCACATCCCAAATATAATTCTTCCATTTAGATTTTTTTGGGATTTGGAAGATTAAATTTATGGTAATGTCTCCCCATCTCAATTTTGGAATGGTTGATCGTTGTAACATACCCTTATAATTCTGTCTGGAAACCTCAACTTACTAACACACCAGACATCATGATACATACTTAGCAATATTCCTTTACATGTTATCCCAAAAAAAATATTATTTTAGATATCTAAACAAATTTCAACATCCATGATGAATAGATAATGATAAATTATGGGGTTCATCAAATTGAACCTTCTTCAACTCTGGTATTGATAGGAAACATACTTGGTTTCTAAACTGTATCAGTCCATCATGTTCATGATTTAACTCTGGATCATTCCTTACATTCTTCTGTAATTATAAAACTTCCTTCTATTCCTTTATTATCCCCTCATGGATGGATGGTTGAACATTAATGAATGATAATATTTTTCCCTATTTCTTAGAATTTCAATATCTAACCTCAATAAATTCATAAATATTGGATCAATATCAATCTTCATCATTAAAAAAACTAGTATGGTCAATCAAAATCAGAGCACAACCACCTTTTTCACTTTCATAAGGTGGTAATGTATAGATGATTCATAATATTTGATCATCTCTACCCATATTCTCTGACACATATTCAATTATGTCTATCTAAAAATTTAATTTAAACTTTTATGAACAGTATATATGTCACACCTTTCACTGTATATATAATTCTTCAATATCATCAATGCACAAATTACCAATGAAATTTTTAAATCATGTTTTAGTAATTATGTTACTAAATATTCGATTTTGTGAGGCATATGTTGTCACCATGTCATTATACATGAGGATGTGTCCTCGTTCCTTCTCTGATGCATCATTATACATCACAAATCCTTCTCTAATGCATGGTAGTGTAAGAATAGAATCAATGACCAACCTTCCCTTTGGTTCATTGAATCTCTCATCACATTCATTTTTCTATAAAAACATGCCCCCTTTTTGAGTTAACATGGTTAGTGGACTATAAACAAAAATTCAAACTTTTAAAATTTATCATACAAATTTTACTTCCTCAGGTTCTTTGATATTATAAAATATTTTACATGATAATCCATTATCATGGGATATATAATAATATCATTTATAAATTATACCAAAAAAATATCAAGGTAATCTCTATAGACTCTATAATTTAATCCCATGAATATAGAATGAGGATTGGTAAGTACAAACGAAATTACTATAAATTCATAATGATTATACATGTATAGAAGGCTGACTTGGGTATACCCTCTTTCATTACACTCAGCCAATAATATCCAGATCGAATCTCAATATTGAAATAATATTGAGAACTACATAATTAATCAAATATAACATTGATACGGGGTATTAGAAATTTTTCTTTATATTAATTTTGTTAAGTTCTTGATAATCTACTCAAATATGCATTGACCCATATTTCTAATTGAAAAGAAGTAGGTGTACCCCATTGTGAAGCACTAGGATGAATGAATCCCTTGTTTTTATTATCCTAGATTTTCTAGTTCAATTGCTATAACTTAGTGGTTATTTTATATATGGAGTCTTTGAAATTGTTTTAGTGCCATGTATGAGTTCAATTGAAAATAAACATCATGATTTGAGTGAATATTAAGAAATTCTTGTGAAAATATATCAACAAACTCCCATAAAATATACATGTCTCGAATATTGATTTTCTCCCCATCCATTTAAAATAAATATCCCTCGTTAATAGGTATTAACACCCATAATTTAAAAGTAATTTCTCTTAGGATTTCCGGTTCATAATTTCACGGAAAAACTATCGTATGTTAATTTATAATATCTAATGTAACTTCCCTTACAAAATAATTTCTATGAGATATATAATGAGAGTAGAAATCCATTCCCAAAATTACATCAACTTCATCTTGGTGAAGAATAAAAATATTACAATCCCATAAAATTATATTTAAGATGATCTATAGAGTCGATATGTAGGCATCCTACCATTAAAGTTTTTCACTACCAGCTCAAAATCTAATCATTGAGATGGTGATGTGATTCCCTTAGAAAATTATTCAGATATAAAATAATCAGTAGAACCTAAATGAAATAAAAAAATCACTTCTTGATTGGATGATTATTTTACCATTAAACACATCTGTAAGAACATCCAATTTAGTTGTAGTAATTCTATATTCTTGGCCTTCACCCCATAAGATCTTTTCTTTTAAGTTACCTTGATGCTTGGGGAACTGGTTAGAATATTTCTCTATATCTTTAAAATTGATGCACTATAGTGAAGTGGTGTTATTCATTGACGTAATGTTTTTATAGAAATTAACCTTATATCTTCAGTTGAAAAAAAAACTCACATACCCTTCAATAATTTTATAAGATATTTATTTCCATGGTTTTTATATTATATAAATCTCTATCTTCTTTTATTATCCTTTGATGTGTTCCCTCTTTATTTATGCTCAATGAATGTATTCTTATATTTGTTTCCCTTAGAGACAAAGGATCCAAATATTTCCTTCTATATCTTATGAGAACTTCACTCTATATATTCTTATGATGAAAAAATTTGAAAACCCATTTCCCTTTGGAGATTCACATTAAGACCATCAATGAATTTTTCAATCATTCATTTTGGACTATGTTTGTTAAATAATGAATTCCAAAATAATATTGTGCTGTTAGACGCATACTGCACTACACTTTATTCTTCCTTATTCTTAAAAGTGATTAACATCCTCTATATTAAAACATTTTATTCTCAGGATAATTATTTCTCAAAGTATATAAATTTAGAAATTTTTCATTCCATGCTTTCAATTTCTTCATCCTATTTAGTTTTATTGATCAATGAACATCATTTATTGGCATCTCAACTCAATAAATACACTAAAAATATCATTACACATTCATTACATCAAAAATCCAAGAATATATTTTCAAGAGACGTAACCCATTGTTCACCAATCAATGGATTGGTAGTTCCATTAAAAGATAGAGGCCTTGTTTGTATTAACTTATCAAATATCGGTGAATCATGCTCTAGAACAACTTGTTGCTCCATATGGGTACGTTTCTTCATCATATCCTAAGTCATCAATCTGAATATGTCCATGATCTACTCACTTCCAACACCAGCTATATTATCATACTTAGTAGAGAAATCCATATATTTTATTTGAGTGTTTATTATCTTTCTTCCATTAGTCATTGTCACTAAAAAACAGACCACATAATGCTATATCATAATCATCATGAATACTTATCCACAAAATGAAAAATCTTAAGTTCTAAAATAATATAAGGGTCATAATAATTCTCATATTAGTTATGATCATTTAAAATCGAGTTCCCATGACATCTACTAATATTACTCTAATAGAAACTTTAAGAAACCCCAACTTCCATAACCTAGAGTTGGTGACTTCATTATTATATTGGTATATAATATAACATATCTCACCATGCTAGATTAATTAGTTTATAAGTCTTAAAGAACTATATAAATACATGTTTTCCAAATTACATTGGATATATAAAACAAATACCATAAGAAAAATTATAACATTGTTGATATTATTTATAATAACCTTCTTCATATCATAGAGAATGGAAATAATGTAAAGGGGGGTCATGGATACTTTGTTAGAGTTATGTAAAAACAAATATACCATGATTAAATAATACATAAACAATATGTCATGGTAATTAAGTGAAAAACGTGTAATTTAATTAGTAAATTGAAGAATAAAATGCCACAATAGATAATTGCAATGCAGAAATATCATGGATAATAATAATAGAATTATCAATAATGGAAATGACTAATATTGGATGTCATAATCTCAGAAATCATGGTATATTTACAACAAAATAATTGTACATAGATAGTTTAATTTATGGTTATGTGTACACTAAAACCATTTAATATGGCCATTGAATGGGTTTGTCTCATGGGACATGCCAATGTATCGATTGGATATCTATTTTCGGGATCCATCCAACACTATAGGTCCTATAAATATTTCATATGTTGAATTTCCAATTTAATAAATAAAAAATATTCCTTAAAAAAATTATCAATTGAATAAATAATTCAAAATGTCAATATTTCCATATTAAATCAAATAACTTTCAATATAAAACACCATATATAGAAATGGTATACGGTTTAAGAAAAAATAATATCCATGATTAAAAGAATATGGATGTTTAATAGAAATGTTTTGTCTTATATTACAATAAATATAATTATTTAAGAGAAATTTAATGACCCTAAAATTGATAATATATAAAAATGACCCTCAATTCATCAGAAAAAGTGGGTTTTCAGTAAAATAATTTCCTCTGCTGAAATAATGAAAATAGAGGAAAATTAAAATTAAAATTTATTTAAGGGTGTTTATTTTTACAATTATAGAAAAAATATGGAAGAATCAAAATATTGTAAAATTATTATTCTAGGAGGAAAATCCATTAACACATTATACGTTAAAATGTGACATTACTTTAGAATTTTTGTAAATAATTTTGAAATTGAACCTTTCAAAAAAGATAATAAATATTAATTTCACACAATTTAATAAATAAAATATAAAGTAAAATTCCATGATAATCAATCTGAGTAAATTAAAAGGTATTTTTTAAATCATTTTTGAAAAATATTGACAGTAAAGAAATATATACTAGATCAAAAAGAGTAATAATATCAACAATTATTTTAAAATTTTATTTGTTTTATTCAGGTTTAAATGAGTGTACAATTTAGAAAAAAAATATAAACAACCCCTGAAATGTCTATATGATAAAAATATCAATGGATTTTTTTATTGATTATAATATTACTTCAATTAAAATAATATCATACTCAAAAATTGATATAGCAAACTAAATTCTTATCCTCTTTGGTAACATTCAAATTAAAACACCACAAAATAATAAACTTTAATTTTTTCATGAATCATCACGAATAATATATATTAATTTTACATACATAAATAAAGAGTATATACTTTACATAGAAATAAATAGGTGAATAAAACCAAATATGTCTAAATTGTAGGTTCCGAGCATAGTAGAAGCACCTTGGTGGGTGTACTCAACTTTAATTTATTCTGTTAACAATGTTTAGTATGAGATCCATCAAAATAATAAAACATTGGATCTTTGGATTACAAAAAATAATGAAAGAAAAGAGTGGAGTCCTAAAACCATAGAGTGGATCATTATATGTTGGTTATAATTGATTTAATTAAAAGACAAGAATTACCTTAATGGAATTCTCTCTCTGTGTGATGCTTTCGGTCACAATCTGATATGATGCATCACTGTGTTGTAGAATCCAAGTGTAATATTACCCTAGTAGTGATCCAAACATGATCTATGTATCTATGGATGTCTCTGAAAGAAACTCTGAGTTTTAGGGCGGAAGAGCCGTTGCTTGCAATTTTGCCATTGATCGCCTTGATCCGGTAGAGGAGGATCTCTCTCTCGTAGCATTAAAATGTTCTTGGAAGAAAGGAATTATCTATTGTCTTGAGGTATTTCTCTATATCCATTGTGCACAACCCAAAAAAATGGCTAGACTAATGAGAAATATATAATTGGGATTTTAATTACATAGAATAATAAAATTAATTAATTACCCAAAAGAATTTATTCATTTCATTTAATTATTTGTAATACCCCATGTCTAATAATAACAGTTGACTATTATTATTACTTGACATGTGTCCATTGAATTACACCTAATATTATTTAACTAAATAAAAAATATAATTTCTCATAAATTCCAAGAAAAAATACACGGTGTGTTTATTAATATACATGATGTGAACATTTATTTTCCCATTCTCTTTATTTCCTCCACCACATTTATTAGAACTTGAATAATGAATATTTATTTCCCAAATAAATATCACTGCATTACTCGCAAATAAATATATTATTTCACCCAAAAAATGTTCTCTCGAATAACTAGTGTCAAAATAAATGCGATCATGCATCCTTAAATAATTATTAAACCGAAGTTCGGAAAAATATTTATTCAACATGTAAAATTAATATTTTACTGAGATACTTGGACACACATAGTGTGTGGCCCTCTAGGCCTCTTTCTTAGTGGAATTAGGTAGAGGATTCCTAATGTCCAAGGTTATTGTCTAGAAACATGTCATGGAACCCATATATAAAGAAGTTAATGTCGCAATGATGTGTCAACTCCTACGAATGCTTACTGTGTAATGTAATCCCCATGTCTCGATATCTCAAATAATGTGGGTTTTATGCTAGTTCCATCAACCCATGTGCTCAATAAATCTTTCTTGGACTTCCCAGAATTGAACTTGCCCATTTCTTACCATGGAAATGGATTTATTTGGGCTATATCAATTCCATCAAAGGGACTAATATATCTACTTCCATTATGAAAAATAGGGGACAAATCCTTTCTCGCATTATCTATTAATGTTGTATTACTCATGACATACCCAACATATCTTACCTCAATATTAATAGTGTGTCATCACAGTTTTCATCAATACATCTAAGAGAATGAGTTGTAATGTCCATTAAAAATAATCTTAAAATATGAGGACCAATAGACCCATATGTAGATAGAAACATCCAATGACACTATCAAATGTTGATTCCCTTCTGGTAGGTCTCATTCTCATAATATCTTCTAGGATATTACAAAAGGAACACACCATGAAAAGGTGCCTCAAAGATTTATGAGTCCTCACCCCTAATGGCCTATATTATTTGTGTCCCTCAAATAACATCATCTAGCCATAGAACATATATTCAAAAACAATGTTACCACACTTCCGGATTCTCATCATAGCTTGGATTTTCTATGACCGTTTAGTGAAAAAGCTATCCTTAGGACATTATCAGACGCATTGTCATTGAGAAGAACAATCAATATGTGATGAGGTATTTATTACTGAATAAAGTACAAAATAGTTGGTTCTAGGCCACCAACTCCAACAGACTCCCACTTAGACTAGAGCCAACTGCTAACAACCTTTAACCTGGTATCTCTCATATGATATTCATGCTTTTACTGAGATTGGAATTTAGTCATGGAGTCCACCACATTCTCTTCAGTGGAAACACTTCTCACATCAAATTCACCCCTTTGATAGAAATATCCCAAGATTTGATACTTTTAGATCATCTGCTTTGTCTGTTGATGTGACCTTTGTTCTTTACAAGATCAATCACTATAGTATTATCACAATATAATGTGATAGGATCCAAGCAACAAATAATTCTCTTGGATGATGTTCTGAATCCCAACGGCTTCCATGGCTACATCAGAACCTGCTATATGTTCAGACCCCACTGTAGAATCATAGACAACTAGTTTCTTGGAACTCTTCCAGCTCACAGCTCATCCATTTAGACGGAAAACATATCTAGATTGCGACTTCAGATCATTCTTATCTATCTAAACACCAGCATCAGCATACCCTATGATGACAAGTTCCTTGTCTCTTCTATACAATAGGAAGATTTCCTCAGTTCTTCTCAGATACTTAAGTATAGTGTTAACAACATTCCAATGTTGTTCTCCTGGATCTTCTTGATGTATTCCTACCATGCTCAATGAATAGGAAACATCAAGCCTGGTAAATAAAATTGAATACGTGATGGAACCTATAGCCAAAGCATATGGGATATTACTCATTCTATCTTTCTCATGTTCTATCTAAGGAAACATTTTCTTAGAAATATAAAGGCCATGTAACACTAGAACCAATCCCCTCTTGGATTGTTCCATAAGAAATCTCTTTAGTATCTGGTTAATTTATGTTCCCGAACATAGTCCAAGTAGCCTCTTCGATCCATCATGAATGATCTTGATCCCTATAGTGAAGGTTTATTCACCCAAATCCTTCATAGAGAAACACATGTTCAAGTAGTCCTTAATTTACTGTAATACTTCTACATCATTTCCAATAAGCAATATGTCATCAACATATACTACTAGGATAACGATTTCATTCCCATTAAATTTCTAATAAACACATGGATCTCATTTGTTCTTAGTGAAAACAAATTCTTTTATGGCTTCATCAAATTGTTTTTACCATGACCTGGATGCTTGCTTTAATCTATAAAGGGATTTGTGCAACTTGTAAGCCCATTTGGATTCACATACTGCCACAAACCCTTTCGGTTGTGTCATATAGACATCTTATTGAAGGTCCCAATTAAGGAATGTCATTTTTACATACATATAACAAATATTCTAGTCATGGTAAGATTCTATGGCAAGTATGATTCTTATTCATTTAAACATGGAAACTGGCGAGAAAGTTTCATCATAGTCAATTTCTTAACACTATCTAAATCCTTTAGCCAATAGCCTTGCTTTATAGGTGCTATCTAGACCTTATATGTCTAAATTTCTCTTAAATGCACATTTTCATCAAACAGGATTAAGGTCAATTGGATCATCGATCAAAAACTAGACATGGTTGTGATACATGGAACCCACATTAGAATTCATAGCTTCGAGACATCTTCCAGCTTCTGAGCTTTGTACTACTTCCCTATAAGAGATGGGATCATCATTGTTCAATAATAATGATTCCCCATCCTCAGTGGCTAGGAAACTGAATCTCTCTGGTTCCCTTACCTCCCTTGAGCTCTTACTCATTACTTGTGTTCTGGGAACCTCTTCCAAAGGGACCTGTGGAACTTGTTCCTATACCAACTACTGTGTATCTTGAGCAAAAAATTCATTGAATTCAATCTTACACACACTATCCTTTTGAGGATGTTCTCTCTCTCAAGAAATATGGATTGTCTGGTGATAGTCACTTTCTTATCTGAAGGGTTATGTAGGTAATATCCTTTTGTTTCCATAGGTTATCCTATATAGATACACCTTGTGCCATGGGCTGGTAGTTTTTTTTTTCGGAGAAGGACTTAACAAATTCATCGCATCCCCATACATTTTTCTATGACCAAATGTGTTTATTTATATTCCATAAGTCATAAGGAATTCCATTTTTTTTCTTTAGTTGGTACTCGGTTTAATGTGTATGTTGCTGTTTGTAATGCATATCCCCAAAAGGATAATGAAATATCTGCAAGACTTATCATTGACCTCACCATCTCCAACAAGGTGCAGTTCCCCCTATCACTAACATAATTCCACTGTTGTGTATAAGGATGAGTGAGCTGAGATAGAATCCCATACTCCAATAGAAGATCGATGAACTCTTGGTTCAAATATTCTCCACCTCGATCTGGTCTAAGATTCGTTATCTTCTTACCAAGATGATTCTCTACATCATTCTTGAATTCCATAAATTTCTCTAAGACTTATGACTTATACCTCATTATATTGACATATCCATATCTACTAAAATCATTAGAAAATGTAATGAAGTAAGAATATCCAACTCTAGCTTCTACTAGGAATGGACTATACACATCCGTGTGAAATAATCCTAGAAGCTCTGTGGCCCTTTAACCCTATCAACTAAAAGGAGGCTTAGTCATTTTACATGGTAAACAAGTGTGACATCTATCAAGTGGTTTTAGCTCAGTAGAGTCTAAATAACCATCATGGAAGGTATTTTTCAACTTCTCCTCATTTACATGAAAAAGATTCTAATTCCACAACTGGGTGATGTATGAATCATGAGACTTTGTTTCATTATCGATATTCAACATTTGGTTTTCATAATTTAATACATACAAACCATTATTTAAATGTTCCATACCATAACATATGTTTTTATTAAATAATAAACAACCCTTATTTCAAAATTTGAAAATAAATCCATCCATATACAAAGAAGATATATAGATTTTGTTCTGGGTAACACTTGGCACATAATAACATGTATGTAAAACCAAAATCATCCCAATTGGAAATAAGAGATTGTAATCGCCAATGGCCAACACAGTCATCCTTGCACCATTGGCACCTCAAATATCCACATTTCCTCTGTAAATCTTTCTAAATATATTTGGTTCATGTATTTTAATATAGACGTGATCCCCACAAGTTGTATTTAATACCCAATGTTTATAAATTGAATTATTACACTCGATAATGAATGCACCTATAGCGTCTCCATGTTTTTGTGTTAAATTTATCTTCCTATGGCCTTTCTGGCCATATGTAAAACATACTGCCTCCCATTCCTTGCCCTTCCTTTGGATATTCCCCTACTTGGAGGGATGGAACTCGGGGGCTTCAGACCTTTTGAAAGACTTTGGCCCCTTTTCCTTATCATTCCATTCCTTATTCACCATAAAGAATGCGGGTTTGTGACGCCCCGTTTCTTTATCTACCTATAGATTTAAGGTCATAACATATGAGAGAATATTCTCATTATTTTTCATGTTATAATTGAAAATAAATCTATTTATGGTCTTAGGTAGTGATGATAGGATGAGATCTGTACGCAACTAATTTGGAAACTTAATCTCCAAGAAGTCCAGGCATTCAATGTAGCCAGTAATTTTGACTACATGAGGTACAGCTGGCATAGAATCTCCGAGGTTAATTGTCAACAATGCCTTGGAGATATAATATCTCACCCTTCTGTCCTTCTCTTGTTAGAGATCCTTAAGGTGAGACATCATGCAATACACACCCATGTTTTCATGTTGCTTCAAGAGATCATTAGACATGGATGATAGCATGTAACATTTGCCATGGAATCATCCATATGTTTCATATAGAGAGAGAGTTCGTCATCACTACAATATTTTCCATGTGCGACCGGAATTTAATCTTCCAGCACATACAATTAACACTCATTGCAATGAATGATGCAAAAAACACCTCTACAATTCCTATAAATTGGTGCTGATGAGAAGGTTTTCCTTCCCGATTATGGTTCACAATGATATGTTTGATGTCATGCTTCTTTCCATTAATAAAAATTAATATAAGGAATGGTTTAGAACTTTACCATGGTAAAACTGAGACAAATAAATGATTTAATACTTATTAGTCTCCCACTATTTTATCAAAATTTAATAGCCCCCACAATTGACTTCATAATATCCTATTTTCTGAATATTCTGGCAGAAAGGATCTATTCTACCCTTCGTATTACCCCAACTAGGGCTGGTCAAGAAACATAAAAGGTTTTAGGTAGGCATTCCAAATGCCAACTACACTAACTCATAGTTCCCTGATCTGCCGAGTGGACTCCCCAATCTTGAAACCCTTTTTTTGGATTTTCTCAACATTTTCCTCTTGATCACACCAACTCCAAATGTGGAAGTCAACCCTAGATGTGAACCAAGTCAATTCAACCCAAAACCTAGAATTATAATTCCCCAATAATTTAAATCACCCCAACTAGGGTTGGCCCAGCACTATGAACTATGTTTTGATTCTAGCCAAGATTATTGAAGGCCATACGGACCAAATATTTTCGTTGAAGGATTTTATCCTTATATTTAAATTTCCATTTTATCATATTTCTTAAATTATTGTTAATATCAAGTGGGATATACTTATGTGATTAACCATGTCTAAGATAATATTTACGGAAAAGCCGATCTTATTTTAGTTCCATCTTTCAGGCTTGTTTAATTCATTAATTGTGTGATCATGAAAACAAACCCAAAATAAATAAACCATTCAACTGATAGTAATAAAATAAATGGAATGATCATGAGCTTGATCTATTGGTTATTTTATCTATCTTTTGATAAAATAACCCATGATCTAGGGGAAAATGCCATGAACCTTTTGGGTCTGTGTTTACAACAGTCCACCTATCCACCTTTGTATATCCTTAGATTGGTTTCACCTTGGATCCTGACTTGAGTACCCTCCACTAGCTTGGGTGCTCCGTCCAATACATATGCTTTTATCTCACTCATACTTGAGGGGTAAAATAGGGTTTTACAAAAAAGAATCCTTAGGCGCACATTCCCTACATATTAATGATGATAAGGATCACATGCCAACAAATTTAATTTAAATAAATAAATTAAAATAAACCATTCACATACAAAGGTCTTGGTCTAACTCTTCATCATCCATACATGCAACAATATGTATGTATAAATAAAACTAGCATTAAATTCTTTAATCATTGTTTTAAGACAAATCACGCTCGAGTCAATTAATTATCTTAATTTAATCAATCATTTTATCTTAAACCCTTTTTCTAAATTTTCTTGAGATTCTCATCCATCATATTTTTTAAAAAATAAATTCATTTAAAATTATCCTTGTATGTAACTTGTAACTTGGAGGCAACCTGGTGAATTCTCATTCATAACTAACCAATGAGTAGAAATGAACATTACGCAGATGTTAAATTAAACACATATATATAAAACACATAACACGTGTTGTACCTAATCTTTACGCCTTCATTATGGTACACATCTTAAGGGTTTGTATAATATAATAATAAATTGTATTAAGTTTATGTAATTTGGATGAGTTCACAATGTGTAGTTCTGACTACATGGAGTTTTCTTTTGTTCACCGTCCATCTGAAGTACACGTCCAGGGACAGGGAATGTATATTTACTTTGGAAATATTTGGAGTACATGGCGTGTTAAATGGGACACACGCCATGTAGTATCCGCGTTACATGGTTTCCATCCGAGAAAGTAGTGTTTGGGGTACACGGTCGAACCCTAACTCGAAGGGACTACACATCGTGTTCAATGGACCACATAGTGTGTAATATGGAAACCATGTCCCATGTGTTCCTGGTCAACAAACGGAGTTATTTAAGACATACAAATAGTCCAACACACAGCCTGATTTGGCAGACCAGTCTGATACATTAAAACTAAACTACATGGCGTGTACTACTGAATACACACGATTTACTCTGGTGTTGTATGACCAAGAATGTTTGGAACCTCTAGATGCGATCCTCTATTTTATATTAACAAAATTTTTTAAAAAAATAATTTCTTTAAGGTGAACGAGAAAAGAGAGGGGAGAAATAGATCTCGAGATTCATATTTTCAGAACGATTAACTAGAATAGAAATAACTAAATTATTAAATGTGTAAATCACCAATAGAAAACTAAATAATTATAATCAACAATATAACCTCCCTCTAATACCACCTGTAGGTTCCGGGCACAGCAGAAGCACGTTGTTGGGTGTACACAACTTTAATTTATTCCATTAACGATGTTTAATCTGAGATCTATCACGATAACCAAACTCCGGATCTTTGGATTAGAAAGAAGAATGAAGATAATAGGGGAGCCTTGAAACCATATAGAGGATCATTATATGTTGGTTGTAATTAATTTATTTAAAAGAAAAGAATTACCATGATGGGATTCTCTCTTCGTGTGATGTTTCTGGTCACAATCTGATATGATCCTTCATTGCATCATATAATCCATGTGTAGAATTCCTCTAGTGGTGACCCACACGTGCTCCAAACATCTCTAGACATAGCTGAATAAATCTTCAGTTTCTATCTTGGAAGATCCTTCGCTTGTGATGTCCACCATCGATCACCTTGATCCGGTGGAGGAGGGTCTCTCTCTCATATCTTGAGAGTGTTCTGGGAAGAAAATAATTCTCTCTTGGCTTGAGAGATTTCTCTAGATCCATTGTTCACAACCCCAAAAACATTCTAGGCTAATGAGAACTATATAATTGGGATTTTTTTTAAATAGTATAATAAAATGAATTAATTACCTGAAATCATTTATTCATTTCATTTAATGCTTTTTAATACAACATTCTAATAATAAAAGTTTACTATTATTATTACTAGACATCCACCCAATGAATTACACATAATATTATTTAATTAAATAAATAATATTATTTCTCATAAATTCCCATAAAAATACACGGCGTGTACTTTTATATTTTTATTCTCTTTATTTCCTCCACCACATTAATTAGAACTTGAATAATGACTATTTATTTCTTAAACAAATACCACTAAATTACTAGATAATAAATATATTATTTCACCCACAATATATCCTCTCGAATAACTGGTGTCGAAATAAATGCGATCAAGCATCCTTGAATGGTTATTAAACCACAGTCGGTAATAATATTTATTCAACTTGTTAAATTAATAGTTAACTGAGATACTTGGATACACTTAGTGTGTGACCCTCGAGGACTCTTTCTCAGTGGAATTAGGCAGAGCCTACCTAAAGTCCCAGGTTAGCATCTAGAAACATGCCAAGGCATCCATATAGAAAGAAGTTAATGATGAAATGATGTGTCACCTCCAACAAAATCTGTAACAGCCCGAGATTTTATGAAAAATATTCTTTTTTATTTCACTAATGTCTTGTGTTGTACGCTACACCAAAAGGAGCTTGCACAACACGCATCCTTGACTTGCCTTGCATTACACGCAATCGCAACCTTCCTCGATAGCGTGTGTGGTACGTAATACTGAGTTTCACGAAACAATGATATGCTATTAAAATATTATTAAAACTAGCCGTTATGAATAGTAATAACCACTTTTTAAATTTTCGAAATTTTAAAATGGACTTCATTTTTGGATTCGGAGTATCGAATATATCTTGGGATGAAATTTTGGCACTGTTCTGAAAAACATCAATTTTTGATGATTAGTGAAACTACTAAGTGGTAGTTAAAAAACTGAATTTTTCATTAAACTTAATTTTACCGCTTCTGTGAATGGAATTTCAAAAATCCGAGAGACACGGTTGATGTCAGTAAGTAAAATGTGGTTCAATGAGATGAAAATAATTTTTGGTGAATAGTAACTTTTTACTATTTTTACTGCGGTTAATAGTAAATAGGGTAACTAAGGGTAAATATGATATTAATATTACCCTAACACATGTCCTAATTCTATTGGACAAGTGTAATTCGACCAAAAACAAACTTAGGAATAAAATATGACCATTTAGGCCCACTTGGATTAGATTAGGACATTTATTATTAATTTATTTAAAGAAGGGTTAAAATAGTTAAAATCAAAGTTTAATAAGTAAATCATTTTTAATATGGGGTTATACATAAGATAAATTCGATTGTAAATATTCATTAGAAAGCTAAAAAGATTTCCTACATGATGGTATTTTATTTGTAATTTTTAGACATCAAATAATTTAATTTATGATGCAGTAATTATCTTATTAATGAAATATTGACAAAATTGATAATATAAATACCAAAATAAATGTAATTTGAGACTTTTTATGAATTCCACTAATTTTATAGGTTATTATGATATATTAGTGTCGATTCAATCAACTTGGTTCGAACATATAATTCTGTTATGACTTTCACAAAAATCATATATCAAATAGTGTCAAAATTGACACAAAATAGTTTTTAAATAAAATATTATATTATTAATTGTTATTTTATTCCTAAAAATCTAAGGTTCGGCCAAATGACTTAGATAAGGATATATATATTAATAATAAACAATTTGGGGTTCGTTTGTCATGTTATAGTAAGTGTATTAACCATATAGTGAAAGAAAACAAAAAGACACGGTAAAAGTTAAATTATTTAACTTAGAGTTAAATCTAATTGATAAGGTTAAAATAAGAACCTAAACTTGTATAAATCCTATTGGTTGATAGGATTTCGACCCATCCCCACTTTAGCTTCGAAATAAGACCATTTGGAACCATTATAAACCGATTTTTACTTTAATATAAAATAATATTTTGAGATATTCCTAAGGTGCCCCTCTCCTCCCTTGTAAAAGGGCACCTCCTCCCCCTCCTCCTCACACCAATTTGAGCACTCAAGCTCGGACAACCCCTGCCAAAATCTCTTCTCCACTTCCCTAGCAACATCCTATAGGTTCTGGTCTTCCTCAAATACCAATTTTAGTTCCCTAAGAGGAGGTCTCCAAAAGGCGCTTCAAAGAAGAGGTAATTACTGTTACCAATTCTTTCATCTTTATTTCTTCTTCCACTTCTTCTTCTTAGGTTGTTTCATTATGAAGTAATAACATCAGTATCACTCATATACTGATATGTTATTATAAGTATGAAACAACCCTATTTCACCATCTATCCATCCTACAGAAAAAGAAATCACCGCGCGTGCGTACGTACGGAATACCGTCTCCACGTCGTGGTCTAATCTATTTTCCACCATCACCTTACAAGGATGGGTATAATGGTGTAATGAGTAACTATATATGATTATTATTAAGTAATATTGATACTGAAATAATATATATATATACTCCAATACAATTCCACGATCATAGGAACGATATCATCACTCGTGCATACGTACGGAATACCGTCTCCACGATGTGATGCGACTCGTTCTACATGATCTTCATTTCATAATGATTATATAAATGAATTGAATGAATTAATATGGTATATACTACACTAATACCATTCTGGAAATGAATTATCTATAACCTAAAGATAAGAATAAGAATTTATTCAACAAAACACGCATAAGAACAAAAAGTTATAAAGACCCGAGTAACAAGTAACAATGAAATATTACTAACAAGAAGCTAATAATATGACCATATATGATATCATATCAATATGTATGATTCTGGAATAAGTCAATAACATTATTTAAACCATTATACAGGAGCTTCGGACACGAACAAAGCAAATCCGACCTAAGGTAAGGGAAATATCACAATCTCATTTTTATCTGAGATTGTTTATTCGTAAGTATTTACTGGGGTGTATTTTATTATCCACATCCATGTTTCATCAATATGTAATATTATTTCCATCCACCTACAATTTTTTAAATCCATTTTTTTACCCTTCGGTGAGTTTTTAGTAATATCTATGAAAGGAATCTTTTGTCATACGAGGTACTTTTTGACTTTTCCGAAAAAAGTACGAAGAATGTTTTTTTAACTTATACGGCATGAATGGATTTTTAAAACATTATTTCCAAGAAGCTTCCTTTACAAGTTTTCAAGTTTATTTTTAATCAAATTCTTTTATTTTAAAGTTGTATGACATGTTATGAAAGGAAAAATGTTTTTGAAGAAGAAAGGATTTTTTCCTCAAGAATGGAGTTCAAGTGTTTTATCAAAATTATTTTCCATCTAAGATAATAAAGGGTTCTGTTTTTATCCCTATTATTACATTGATTTGATCATGTTGTGATGGAATTATTTTTATGAATTCCTTTATCTTATATGAATTGATTTATGATGTCATGATGTTTCAAGAATCCCATTTTTGTTACATTTTTTATGCGATGATGTATGATTATGTGGCACACATAAGAAAGGATTCATTATAAGATGGTTGGGACCTATATCTCCCTCCAATGCATTGGGTAAACATTTTATATCTCATGAGATAGACAGGGCTGGAACGGTAGGTTATACCGGTTCAGTGAAACAGGACTGAAACGAGGGTTACTCGATTCAGAAAGGGACTTTTTCCACTAAGATAGTCTTGGCAATGAGTCTTGACTAACAAGAAATGATTTTCCATGATTATGTGTGCATGCCACAAAGTTTCAAGTTTTAAGTTATGATTATTGGGATTACTTTTTCACTGCCATGATTTATCCCATGATTATGAAATTATTCTCTCTTTTGCAGGTTATGATTTCCAAAATGTTATGTTCTTATGAATATGATGTGATTGATATTTATTTTGTTTACCCTTACTGAGCATTTGAGATCACCCTTTTATGTTTTCTTTTCCCCAGGATATAAAGAAAGGTTTTAGGTAAAAAAAAGGAAGATCTTCATGGGAGATTTTGAAGATCTTTCACCACGATTAGAAGATTATAGTCCGAGTTTCCAAAGACACTAAACTATTACGGTCCTTGTGTGTGTGTTTTTGTAATGTACTAAGTATTCCGCAAAAGTAATGTAATGTCAATGTACGTCAAGATACGGGTCTCTACAGTTGGTATCAGAGGAAAGGTTTAGTCAACCTTTGGAAACTAGGATGCGAAAACGTTAGTGAGATCCCTAGAGATATTTCTAAGGTATGTCTAGGGATGTCTCTAAGGTTAAGTATACGTATAGGTTATAGTCCTAGAATTGCTCTAACGATCTTAGAATTTAACCTAAGATGTTAGATATTGAGGGTACTACCCCTTTATTATGTTGTTTTCCCTAGCATGATTTTTGCCTCTCACACTATTCTTTTGTGGTTTTAGACGATGGCTGGAACCCGAAGGAACCGTGTTGATCAATGCAATGGACAATGCAATGATTGTCCCCTGAGCAACCAAACGATATGGGAGCTGGAATGAAAAATCTTGTAGCCATGCTCACACATCTTTCTCAAGCTATGAATCATGCAGGACTTCCAAACGAGCAAAGGAAGGAGAAACATTATGTTGAATCCTTCATGAGGCAGCGTCCGCCTTCTTTCAGTGGGTCTACTGATCCATTAGTTGCTGAACAATGGATTAGTACTACTGAAAAGATATTTTCAGTTCTTCAATGTTCTGAACATGATAAAGTCATCTTAGCAGTATATCGTTTGGAAGGTGAAGTTGATCAATGGTGGAATCTTATCAAGAATACGAGGCAAAGAGATGAAATTGATTCCATGGAATGGGATGAGTTCAAGAACTTGTTTTTCAGTAAGTACTTCCCTCGTATTCTTCGAACCAAGATGGAGAAGGAGTTTCTTGAACTAAAGCAAAAGGATGATGAATCTGTTGGTATATACGAAGCGAATTTTACAAGACTTGCAAGGTTTGCATCTGGCATTATCATCCAACCTGAAAGTAAAGTTGATCTATTTTTCAGTGGCTTAAAACCAAGTCTTCGAAGGGCATTAGCTATAAGAGACTTCAGTAGATATGAAGAAATTGTGTGTTGTGCTATCAAGGTAGAAATGGAAGTTGGTGTTACATATCCATCTCATGGTTTTGACAAGAAACGAAAGATGGAGTTCAAGGAGAAATCTCAGAATAATGGTGAAAAGAAGATGAATGTTTCCTTATGCACAAAGTGTGGAAAGAAGCATGGTGGAGATTGTCTTAAAGGGACTAGAAAATGTTTTAAGTGTGGAAAAGAAGGTCATCGAGCAGCTGAGTGTCGAAGTAATGGAAAAAGGGATTCTAATGAAGTGAATAAAGCAAACACTGCAGAGAACGCACAACCAACACTTCAATGCTTCAAGTGCAAGGAGATGGGACATTATGCCAATAAATGCCCTAATCCAAGGGTTAGTGATGATCGACATGAGCAACCGCTTAAGGCAAAGGACAAAGGGAAGTCACATGCGATCACTATTGGCAATGTTGAATATGAAAACGATGTGGTGGAATGATTAAGTTTTTATGTAATGGGATTCCAAAATAATGTTGTATCATGGAATATTGGAATATTTATGTATTGTTCTAATGTGGTATTCAAAGTGATTGAGATATTATGCGCATAATGAAGGGAAAACGAGAAAATGAAATGTTTAACAGTATTCATGAGCTCATGATTGATATAAGGACTAAGTGATATCATGATTTGAGTATATAGAATTTTGAGGATTTTGGTATGTGGAAAGTGTTAACTTTTAACTGAATTCATGTTTTCACTAAGGTATTCAAGAGAATACATGATTAAGGACTTTGAATGTTTGGAATGTGACCAACAAAACATATCTTATGATATATGGGGATCGACGATGGTGTTAAATCTCTGGTAATCGTTGTCACTATATTATGAGAGTGGACTGCAGTATTATGTATAAGCCTAAAGATTAGACTGGATTATATTGGACATAAGTTAGTATTGTTTTAGGATAGAAGATTTTCGATATGATTGATGGGATGTTATAGTAACGTAGTTTTAGAAAAAGGACAACATGCAGGACGGGCGACAGCCCATCGCTTCGGACAAGGCTGTAGGAATCGAACCCACAACCGAAGTGCGACTGTCCTTTATCGCCTACCACTGACCTACAGGAAGTCCATGTTTAGTAGAAACTAGTGTTATTATATTAAGCAGTATGATATATGAGGTATAAGCCCATTTTAGGAACCATATATGATTAATCCCACTATAGATCGACTTATGTATATAAATTTTTCTAACCTTTTGAGACAGATGGAATGACCCGTCATTCTATCACATGATCTGCTAACACTTCACGAATAACAAATTCAACTTCATTTATTTAAGAGATGAAGTGGAAATTGTTCAAGGCATGAACAACAGTGAGATTGTACCAAAAAAAGAAAGTATTTATTCTAATTCAAATTTTCAACTTTAGGGAAATGATCTTGAAAACCAAAAATGTTGTCCTAGTGATCTTATACCTGATGAATCAGATGGTACCTTAGATCGTCACAAATTTATGGATTTGTGATTACTGGCTTTTCCATAGCCATGTTCTCTACCACTCTCCATCAGAACATGATGGTTAGATTTCTCTTCCATATCCATATTTTCACCTATGTGGAAACCCAGTGATTAGGTTATTTGGGTAATCGTTACATTTCATACATTAGTTTTTAAAGCCAAGTTTTGGTATTCCTTTTTACGATGTGGGTTTCTATTAAAGAAACTTTTGAATAGTAAACTATTTATAACCCCGGCGAATTTCGAGGGTGAAATTCATTTTAAGGGGGGTAGAATGTAATAGCCCGAGATTTTATGAAAAATATTCTTTTTTATTTCACTAATGTCTTGTGTTGTACGCTACACCAAAAGGAGCTTGTACAATACGCATCCTTGACTTGCCTTGCATTACACGCAATCGAAACCTTCCTCGATAGCGTGTGTGGTACGTAATACTGAGTTTCACGAAACAATGATATGCTATTAAAATATTATTAAAACTAGCCGTTATGAATAGTAATAACCACTTTTTAAATTTTAGAAATTTTAAAATGGACTTTATTTTTGGATTCGGAGTATCGAATATAGCTTGGGATGAAATTTTGGCACTGTTCTGAAAAACATCAATTTTTGATGAATAGTGAAACTACTAAGTGGTAGTTAAAAAACTGAATTTTTCATGAAACTTAATTTTACCGCTTCTGTGAATGGAATTTCAAAAATCCGAGAGACACGGTTGATGTCAGTAAGTAAAATGTGGTTCAATGAGATGAAAATAATTTTTGGTGAATAATAACTTTTTACTATTTTTACCGCGGTTAATAGTAAATAGGGTAACTAAGGGTAAATATGATATTAATATTACCCTAACACATGTCCTAATTCTATTGGACAAGTGTAATTCGACCAAAAACAAACTTAGGAATAAAATATGACCATTTAGTCCCACTTGTATTAGATTAGGACATTTATTATTAATTTATTTAAAGAAGGGTTAAAATAGTTAAAATCAAAGTTTAATAAGTAAATCATTTTTAATATGGGGTTATACATAAGATAATTTCTATTGTAAATATTCATTAGAAAGCTAAAAAGATTGCCTACATGATGGTATTTTATTTGTAATTTTTAGACATCAAATAATTTAATTTATGATGCAGTAATTATCTTATTAATGAAATATTGACAAAATTGATAATATAAATACCAAAATAAATGTAATTTGAGACTTTTTATGAATTACACTAATTTTCTAGGTTACTATGATATATTAGTGTTGATTTAATCAACTTGGTTCGAACATATAATTCTGTTATGACTTTCACAAAAATCATATATCAAATAGTGTCAAAATTGACACAAAATAGTTTTTAAATCAAATATTATATTATTAATTGTTATTTTATTCCTAAAAATCTAAGGTTCGGCCAAATGACTTAGATAAGGATATATATATTAATAATAAACAATTTGGGGTTCGTTTGGCATGTTATAGTAAGTGTATTAACCATATAGTGAAAGAAAACAAAAAGACATGGTAAAAGTTAAATTATTTAACTTAGAGTTAAATCTAATTGATAAGGTTAAAATAAGAACCTAAACTTGTCTAAATCCTATTGGTTGATAGGATTTCGACCCATACCCACTTTAGCTTCGAAATAAGACCCTTTGGAACCATTATAAACCGATTTTTACTTTAATATAAAATAATATTTTGAGATATTCCTAAGGTGCCCCTCTCCTCCCTTATAAAAGGGCACCTCCTCCCCCTCCTCCTCACACCAATTTGAGCACTCAAGCTCGGCCAACCCTGCCAAAATCTCTTCTCCACTTCCCTAGCAACATCCTAGAGGTTCTGGTCTTCCTCAAAGACCAATTTTAGTTCCCTAAGAGGAGGTCTCCAAAAGGCGCTTCAAAGAAGAGGTAATTACCGTTACCAATTCTTTCATCTTTATTTCTTCTTCCACTTCTTCTTCTTAGGTTGTTTCATTATGAAGTAATAACATCAGTATCACTCATATACTGATATGTTATTATAAGTATGAAACAACCCTATTTCACCATCTATCCATCGTACGGAAAAAGAAATCACCGCGCGTGCGTACGTACGGAATACCGTCTCCACGCCGTAGTGTAATCTATTTTCCACCATCACCTTACAAGGATGGGTATAATGGTGTAATGAGTAACTATATATGATTATTATTAAGTAATATTGATACTGAAATAATATATATATATATATATATACTCCAATACAATTCCATGATCATAGGAACGATATCATCACTCGTGCGTACGTACGGAATACCATCTCCACGATGTGATGCGACTCGTTCTACATGATCTTCATTTCATAATGATTATATAAATGAATTGAATGAATGAATATGGTATATACTACACTAATACCATTCTGGAAATGAATTATCTATAACCTAAAGATAAGAATAAGAATTTATTCAACAAAACACGCATAAGAACAAAAAGTTATAAAGACCCGAGTAACAAGTAACAATGAAATATTACTAACAAGAAGCTAATAATATGACCTTATATGATATCATATCAATATGTATGATTCTGGAATAAGTCAATAACATTATTTAAACCATTATACAGGAGCTTCGGACACGAACAAAGCAAATCCGACCTAAGGTAAGGGAAATATCACAATCTCATTTTTATCTGAGATTGTTTATTCGTAAGTATTTACTGGGGTGTATTTTATCATCCACATCCATGTTTCATCAATATGTAATATTATTTCCATCCACCTACAATTTTTTAAATCCATTTTTTTACCCTTCGGTGAGTTTTTAGTAATATCTATGAAAGGAATATTTTGTCATACGAGGTACTTTTTGACTTTTCCGAAAAAAGTACGAAGAATGTTTTTTTAACTTATACGGCATGAATGGATTTTTAAAACATTATTTCCAAGAAGCTTCCTTTACAAGTTTTCAAGTTTATTTTTAATCAAATTCTTTTATTTTAAAGTTGTATGACATGTTATGAAAGGAAAAATGTTTTTGAAGAAGAAAGGATATTTTCCTCAAGAATGGAGTTCAAGTGTTTTATCAAAATTATTTTCCATCTAAGATAATAAAGGGTTCTGTTTTTATCCCTATTATTACATTGATTTGATCATGTTGTGATGGAATTATTTTTATGAATTCCTTTATCTTATATGAATTGATTTATGATGTCATGATGTTTCAAGAATCCCATTTTTGTTACATGTGTTATGCGATGATGTATGATTATGTGGCACACATAAGAAAGGATTCATTATAAGATGGGTGGGACCTATATCTCCCTCCAATGAATTGGGTAAACATTTTATATCTCATGAGATAGACAGGGCTGGAACGGTAGGTTATACCGGTTCAGTGAAACAGGACTGAAACGAGGGTTACTCGATTCAGAAAGGGGCTTTGTCCACTAAGATAGTCTTGGAAATGAGTCTTGACTAACAAGAAATGATTTTCCATGATTATGTGCTCATGCCACAAAGTTTCAAGTTTTAAGTTATGATTATTGGGATTACTTTTTCACTGCCATGATTTATCCCATGATTATGAAATTATGCTCTCTTTTGCAGGTTATGATTTCCAAAATGTTATGTTCTTATGAATATGATGTGATTGATATTTATTTTGTTTACCCTTACTGAGCATTTGAGCTCACCCTTTTATGTTTTCTTTTCCCCAGGATATAAAGAAAGGTTTTAGGTAAAAAAAAGGAAGATCTTTATGGGAGATTTTGAAGATCTTTCACCACGATTAGAAGATTATAGTCCGAGTTTCCAAAGACACTACACTATTATGGTCCTTGTGTGTGTGTTTTTGTAATGTACTAAGTATTCCGCAAAAGTAATGTAATGTAAATGTACATCAAGATACGGGTCTCTACAAAATCTTACCGCATAATGTAATCCATTTGTGTCGATATCACGAATCAAGCGGGTTACATGCTTGTTCCATCAACCCATGTGCTCACAAATTCTTTCTTTGACTTCCCAGAATTGAACTTTCCCATTTCTTACCATGGAAATGGATTTATTTATGTTATATAAATTACATCAATGGGCCTAATATATCTACTTCTATTTTGGAACAGAAGGGACAAATCCATTCTCGCATTATCTATTAATGCAGTGTTACTCATGACACGCCCAACATATATTACCTCACTTTGAACAATGTGTCATCAGAGTTTTCGCCAATACATCAAAGTTAATGAGTTGTAATGCCCATTAATATTAATCTTAAAGTCTAATTACTAATAAAAATTTTTGTATACAGGAATGTCCAATGACACTATGAAATGTGTATTTTCAACTAGTGGATCTCATTATTATAATATCCTCAATGATATTACCAAGGACGCACACCATGAAAAGGTTCCTCATTGTTTTATGAGTCATCACCCCTAATGACCTGTATTATTTGTTCCCATCAATAACATCATCCATCCAGAGAACATATATTCAAGGACAATATTTTTGAATATCCAGGTTGTCATCATAGCGGGGATCTACTATGACCATTCAGAGAAACAACTATCTTAAAAACATTATCACATGCATTATCATGAAGAAGAACAATAAAGATGCGATAAGGTATTTATTAATGAATAATGTACAAATAATTTGGTTCTATGCCACCAACTCCAACATAAATGCAGTATAAATTGATGTGATATATCTTACCTCAAATTTAACTTTCTATGTAACTACTTTTAACCTCCTATATAACAAATTTAAATTTATTATAATTACATACAAGGAACATATACAAATATATAACATCTTATATGATCCCTTTATAAAATATTCTCAACCATTTCTTAAAAATAATTTTTTATAAACATTGATTTGAGTTTGAACTACTCTTTTCCTTAGAATTTTGTTTTCTGTTGATCCTGCACAAATACCATGATTATAATTAAATCAAATAAATAATAATTAATATTGATATAAATATCATATATATTAATTATATATTTATACTCATCCATAACAAGTTGATATATGGAAATTAATTTCATCGTTCATGGAGACAATAGGTCACACGTATACATAAACATTGTGATCACTTTTTTTATGGATAGAATGAAATAATAGTAAATAATAATTACCATTTTTTGGAATCATTATAATATAATATATAACATATATATTCATTAAATGTTTCATTATTTTCACCCATTTTAATAGTTAATGAAAAATGAATCATGTCAATATGTGGAGGTGGAAGTCCATATGTATACATGATTGACGTTATCATTTTCCCACAGATTGGAAGGTAAGAAGTTAAAAATGATATTATAGTTATATAAGAATTATTATAGCATAAATATCATATATATATGTACATATATATATATATATTATTTAATTATTTATAACCAACCAAATAAATTGGGGATAAAAACTAATTAAACAACTATGTGTAGAAAGTAATTCATACATGCACACAAGTGATGTTTTCGCTTGTTGTTGAAAGGAAAATAAGTGGAAAATGGTTATCCCATAATAATAATAATATATTACTATATTTATTATTTTAGGATGTTTAGAATAGATTTATATAAATTATAAGAGGAAATAGATTTGAAATATTTGGTAATTATGATTACCTCTTCTTCGGTGAACTTCCATTGAATTCCTTATTAATGGACCTTGGAATAGTGTTTTAAGAATAATATAACCTCTTATATTTGGATATATATTTTTAAAGAAGAATTGGTCATGTTTCACCATCCTTATATGGCTCAATGTGGTGTAAATAAAAGAGATAATGGGTGTCCTTTTTTAAGTGAGGGGAGGGGAATACTTTTAATGTTTTGAAATATCAAAAATATACGAAAGTCATATTCCTGGAAAAGTGGTTCAAAAAATAATTTTTATTATAATTAAATGTGGGCATGGTCCAAATATAATCATCCAATAAAATTTATATAGGTTTATATATCATTTTAAAACTTATATTTTTTATTAACCCCTCTATTAACCATTTTTATCCATAATAGTATTAACAATTATATCATTATTAATGGGTTATAATTTTTATTATAAGGTAAAAATTGAATTATAAATGGAAAATTTGTTAAATTTTAGATATTATATTGTCTACCTTTTCTGAGTATTATATTTTTATTATTTTTAAATAATTTAACTAAATATCGTTTTCATAAAATATCATTGGTTGAATTTTCTATACTGTCCATTTAATTTTTCATTAAATACGTCATTAAAAAATATGAAATTTAAATTTAAATATTTAACAAAACTATGATATTTTATCTTTACCTATAAAATTAATTTGGAACTATAAATAACAACAACAAAAATTACTTTTAGTGTTTTTGAAATAATTTAAAATATTTTCCTACTCCTTGTGCAAGTATTCTGTATGAATTATGTGCACATTTCAGTTAATTATTTCAAATATAAAAATTTTACATAAATTAAACTTGGTAAGTAAATTTATTAATATTTAAAATATCCATTTTTAACTGAGTATAAGGTTTTTTACCCCTATCCCAAAATATTATAGATATTAATAACAATAAAGTGTCATGTTTAAATTATCATTTACTTAACTATTATAAACATAAAAATCATAGATAAATGAAAAAATTTCATATTATCAATGATTGGATGAATATGTATGATTTATACTCACAAAATAAAGTGAATTTGATTATTCTAATTACATATATGCCTTGTCAAATTATTTTTTAACCTTAATTACCCAATATCTGCTTTGTTGAGCTGATAAATTTTACTATTCTTAATATCAAAAAATAGAGTGGGATTATTTAAAAAAAAATTAAATTTATAGTTGAGAATATTTTATTATTTGTATATTCAATACCTATAAGTTTGAAAATTTAATTTTGAAAATAAACCTACAAAGTATGATGGAAAACTATTTTCAGGAAAATTGGGGTTTTAACCCAAATAGTTAACTTACATCAAAGTGGTGTTAATTATTGATCCTAAAAAAATTAATTAAATTAATAAATAAAAAATTTATATTATATTAATTTAATTAAAAATACATATATAATTTTAATTTTAAATAACTTCATTTGAAGAGAATAAAAAACCCTTCAACAAAAATTTGTATTTTCACTATTAATGGAAAAATCAATCCTTTTACAGAAACCCCCAAATAATCAACTTCAAATAATGATGGCATACTGGATTGAAAAAGAATAATTCTCTCTCATAATAATTTTGAATAGGTTTTCTTGGATTGTTTATACTATGTATCGCAATATATCGAAGAAATTAAATTGATTTAAATTGAAATATAACATCATGTGGTGTTACAGTGTGAAAGAAAGAAAAGGGGATAATATGTGTTCATATTGGGAAGCCTCTCATTTTGGAAAAAATGGGGTCTATCATGACCACATAGGTGATGTTTTTTAGTTGATACTTATACCCCAAAATCAATCATATGTAATATAGACGCGACAATGTGATCTTTTTTATCATTTCATATTCTACTAATATATCTACTTCTAATATACCTGTAACATATTATACCAATATATCAAATTTTTCATTATCCTATACATTCTCTTCATCCATTTAAAAAATCATTCACTGTTCTTTAAGACACATATTAGACTAGAAATGATTAAAATAATATGGGACATCAAGGATAATATTTCTTAGGAGAAGAAAGTAAAATTATCGTATATCGTGTAACAAATTAATACAATGGACTATTAGTATATTATGATGAATTTATATTTTATATACTTTTGTAGTCATAATAACCTCTTTCTTAAATAAATAATGAACCCATACAATTTTTCTTTCATTACTTTATTACCTACACCCATATTTAATTTTCATACTATTTTCATATTACATTTTTAGCAAACTAAAAAGATTAGCTACTAATGTTTCTATCTGTATCATTCTAGAACTCAGTTGAAACGTTTTTTATATGAAAAAAATGTTTGAATATAACCAATTTCAATTTTAAAATTTCTATTGGTTTTTGTAAATCATAAATCAAAGGATGGAATATTAAAAAAATCTCAAATTTCCCCATAAACATATCCTATGTGATTGTATTGGACCCTTATTATTGATATTTTTACTTATTATTCGACATAAATATAAAAACATTTAATTATTTTTTTCCAAATTATACAATTTAAAAATACAATAAATATAAAAGATTCCATAAATGATTATATTACTACAGATTTTTTGCAAAACATTCATATATTCCTTCCTTGTATCCTCAACTGAGTCCTAAAAATATATATTAATTTTAAATCAACTTTTTCGCTTAAATTTGAAAACCATATTTCATTAAGAAATATAAAAAATATATTATTCATTAAGGAGTAAGTAATTTCCATTTCAAAACATTTTGGAATATTGGTGCTTGGGACGATTGTAAGAATTAAGATAAGTGAAATAAATGAGTGGATATAAATATTAAAATTGTATTACAATATATTAAGAGTATCCGGACTGTGTAATAAATTACTATGGTAGTGTATATTATAGAAATATATTAATGATGACAATTATACTACATATTTTGGTTATTATTTATTTTAAATTAGAAATAATGTGCACTTTATGTGAATGGGTGATCAAAAAACATTTTTTGAGGGTTTTTTAGGATTTATCTCTTTCAAAAAATAATTCAAAACGTTTATAAATCATAATTACCATTTAATAATATTAATTTTACTATTTACCTATTATCTCACAACCACATTTTTTTAAAATTACACTTGATTCATTCAATCACTATATAAAATAGAGTATAACGTATAAAAAATCCCATATTATCAAAACATTTTTAACCATTTATTTTCTAAAAAAATATTATTAAATTTATAGTGTGGGTATTTATCCCTAAGAAGGTATAATTCAAGAAAATTTACTCTAATGGGATAACATATAAAAAATCCACATTTTGAAAACATGTATAAAAATTAAAATTAAAATATGTTATACTTTCTATTATATTTCCATATTAAAATAGTTTTTTGATTTCATACATTCATTTGAAAATAAACTAATTTACCCAAGAGCTATCTAAATAGTTTTTCATTGGAGTGAAAATGATTTTGTTGTAGGTAAGTTTGATGCGCATCATTTTATCTTCAATTGTTTTTTAAATTTAAATAAAAACGTGTAATATTTAACTATTAATATTATTATTTTATTTAAATATTTTTAAATTTCATAAAAATTTGTCATATATAGAAAGTTTATATAACAATGTATAAATTCTATGTTACTTTATGTAGAAGATAAAAAAAATAAGAAACCATTAATATTGACAAAACACGCATTCATTGTATCAAGAGTTAAAACCAATATATATTTATTAATTAATGTCGTAGCCTAGTGAATGTAAACACAAAAAACCCCTTTAGAGTTTGAATTTGGAAAGGAATGGAATAGAAAATTAAACATGTACGTATATTATTTTCAACATAAAATTTTTGTGTATTTTATTTTGGATTATTAATGATTTATTGATCATAATACTTTAGATTTTGGCCTCTAGAATGTATCATTACCTGGGAAAAAGATGAAGTTCTAGGAGGTATCAAATTACTGTTAGTGGAATGATGTTAATTAATGGGGGATTATGGTATAAGAGTTTCAACTAATGGGGTTTAGGGAATTTTCATCCTAGATGATATCATTTTCAAGGATGTTATGTCCATTAGTGGAGAAAACATGAGTTATAGTCCTTATAAAATATAATTACTAAACCCTACTTATTTAGATAATGGTATTTCAAACAATGTTTTCCAAACAAATATTAAACTTTTTATAAGTAAAAGATATTGGGGATTCCAACACCATTGGTGGATCTATTGATAACTAATATACCATATATTGATCAATATAATTGACTAGAGGAACTTATTGTCTAAGATATTTATCAGATGGATTTATGTTGGGACCTCCTATAGTGTTTAATAAATATTATAGTATGTGGTTGGTGCATTTTTATGTTTCTTTAATGTCTACTTGTATTGATAATTAAACAGTGTCCTACGTTTCCTTGAAGTCTACTACAATATCCGAAGAAGTAAACAGTGATGCTACAATTTCTACTCAAAGTGTGATATAAGAAAAATACAATAGTTTTTAGGATTTTAGGTTTCTTAATGAATAGGGATTTCAATACCAAACAAATCAATTAGGTTATAAATGGGGAATTGTACTTTTCATTTTTTAATGTTGTGTCAGAATCTCAACCTCAAAAATCCAAACCCCAAGTCCAGTCTCTTAAGAAGATTTCTATAGTATATAAGGGATATAATTTAAGGATTAATACATCAATAATGATAAATTTTTAAATAAAATGACATGATTACACTAGTATGAAATGAAAAATGGTTAACTAATTTAATTCATAGATGAAGAAGGATGATAATTATAAACGTAATGTTAAAAAAGAAGTCATAGAAAATGATGACCATTATTTTGAGGTTATTACATGGATAAATATCTTTTTATCTCTATCAATAATGACTTTATACCTAAAATAATTTTTTTACCACTATAGAAAGTGGTGTAAAATATATTGATGCAAAAACTGGCATCCTAGAAAAAAATAAATATATAAATGATATTATCCTTTGGTATTTTAATTAATATAAAGTGAGAATGTAGTATAATAATAAGTACTTAAATTAATGTATTTCATTTGTTCTTATATGTTTTAAATAATTCCCACAAATCATCATCTACTTGGATAATGAAGATGAATATTCAACTAAAATTGGAATACATGAAGAATAATTTATATGTTATTTCTATTGTATTAAAACATTTTATTCTAAATGTTTTTATAATAATACTATTATTATTAATTATTATTATTATTATTCCTATGATAATTAATATTTCTGGTTATATTGATTCACTATTACACTCACTTTTCTTGGGTTTGAATTTTAATCAATGGGACTATCACCACCATCATATTTTATATTTGTTATAACCTAATGATTGCAATTTATCATGTATCTAGGGTGTAAATGTATCTCTGGTTTTCGATTTTTGGTTTAGGAGTCAGGAAATCAGGCTCCTATCCCCATTGTTTATCAAGGGTACTTTAAATTTTATACTTGTATAGAATTAATTGCTTAATTTTTCCCATATATATATGTGGGTGGGTGGGTGGGTGGCTCATATACCATATTTGTTCCATAGTTATAAAATATTTCCATAATAATAGTTTGGTACTTTAATCTTTGGTTATTCAAATATTGTAAACATTGACCCCAATTATTTCTAATAAGAAAATTCTAAGGGCTAATGAGCATCCATGTGGAAAAAAATTTCAATGTGACATTTTATAATACATATCAGTTAATTAGCTAATTTTTTTAGGATTTCCAATTCTTATAAAATTAATTATTGTGATATATATCCTAAAATAGGTGGATTTTTATTATTGTCCAATTGATACTTAATTTTTCCATTATTGTTTACATTAACTTCCACTTAAATTATTCTTAGTTTTAAACATTCATTAAACATTTATTCAAATAATTTTATACCTATAGAAGAAAGTGAGTTCTTTTGAAACTTCTTTTCCACATGGATATGAGAGGCTAAGATGATTACTGTTTAAACTTTGTAATAGTGTTTTAATTTTATAAGTGGTCTGTAAACATATTCATGATTTTAAAAAAATCATTATTATTTTATATTATAGTACATAGTTACAAATTATTTTTATTATTAATTGATAATTCCTATATGTTTGAATGGAATAAAAATAAATCATATCATAGTATTGTATGACCATTTTAAATTTTTTTACTCCCATGGGTCAGTTTTTATAGAATATCTAATGTTTTTTATAATTCAAAAATAAGTTCTCTCTATCTTATAAACTAGTAAAATATTATTGTCTATATTTACATCTATGAATAAAATAGTTTATTATTATCTATTTATACTTGTAATGGTTTCAGATTAAGCCCTGGATTCCCTATGTTTAAAATTTCCCATGTTATTTTTTCAGATGATCTAGTTTTTTCTTTAGTTATCCCTTGATTGAATTAATATTTTTGATAGTTCTCTTAATTTTATTATTTATTTAATTAGAATCACCTCTAATGACATTAAAATTTATATTCATTAAATAATTTTTTTGGGTTCTAGGTAATATTATAAAATCATAAAAAATGGTGAATTTTTTTATCCAATAAAGTTACTAGGAGTTTCCCATTCCTATATAATATTTTATATTTTTGTATTTATATCCTTTAGTGAAAATGATAACCTCCGCTATTTTCTTATGTTCATATAAAAATTTTATATTTGAAGAAAGATTTTTCTTAGTTAAATAAATATTAATCTCATAATTCTTGTATTGCATTAATTTTTTAATATTATAAAAACAATTCTAAATCCCACTAATTCCTTATATAGGATCATTATCTATTATGGTAAATATATTTCTTGGAAGGATCATATAGATTTGAATTGGATGTAACTCTCACAAAAAATGGGTGGATTATTTTTAAAATTTTATATGAGAAATAAAATTATTCTTATGAATCAAAACATTTAATTTGGTTTGTTTTAAGGAATCTATATATGTTTATCTGGTGCACCACTATTATATTCTAGATTCTTTTTTGGGGTTTATTCATTTCCAAGTATCATTCTATAGGGTGTTTAGGGGATTACATGGACCAAGTTTCAAATCCTTTTTTATTGTGGGGATAATTTTACAAGGTAAATTGGAAGAGGTAAATGATATACTAAGACTACTATAGAGGATACAATTTTCCATTTATATACCAATGATAAGTCCAAATGGATGTTCTTTTTCAGGTGTTCATTTTTTTCTTGGAAGAATGTTTTTTTAATTTTTATACTTTATGAATATTGAATAACTTCTAAGGTGATATATTTTAAATCAATCCTATATAAATTTTGTTTTTTCTATTAATGTAATCAGGTTCTATAGAATATAGATCATTTATTTTTAGAATGTTCTATATCTTATCTGATTTTTTATAACTTTAATGAAATTATTCATATTTTATTTGATTTTTTATGATTAATTAGCTTAATTCATTTTATTTTAAACCTCCAGGTCTCGCAATGTTAATTTCATTACATGTATAAAAGTTTGACAATTATGATTTATTTATGAAAAATATTATATTCTCAAATAATGTACCTTATGATGTTGATAGTTTGTATAATGAGAAAATTTTTATTATTAATATAAAAATATCCAAGAATATTATGCTCAAGTATTACCTCTATAATATAACCTATGATTGGATGCTTAATGTTCCTATAAATTACTTTTAAATTTGGTTTTTTGTAATTTGTATTTTTTAACTATGTTTGTGAAAGTTTATTTTCTTTATCATGTTTTAGTTTTTATTTGTGATCTAAACTACTGATCAGGATTGGACTAGGTAATACTTAGGATTAATTTATCTGACTCTCATTTCATTAACAACTTCATTTATAGGTGTGGTGAAGGTGTATACCCACCAGATAGAAACTTAAATAACTATGGTCCCTTGGATATCTTTTCATTATGGTAATGGATGGTTCATATTTACTCCTTCTAGATGTTCTCTGAGCAGATTCAATTGGGCCTATATATTAAGCTTCACTATCAATAATACTATTATTTTCCTTCCAAGTATGTGTTTTTCAAGTCCTAATGAGTTTTGGAAATAAGTTTAAGTTAGAGAACCTTATTTTAACTATATTTTTTATTTTTCTATCATTTTTATATAATTCCATGGTTATATATCTTGTCTCCTTTTATTTAACCTTTTTCAAAAGGAAATCATGGGCCATTTTTGTTTTCATGGTTTTTAGTGGATGGGTGGGTGACCCTTCTATTAATTCTGGATCCCCCTCTTGTATTATTATTTGTGTGATGTTGTATTTATCATTGCATATAAATAATAAATTTTTATATTTTACACATAAAATGTGTGAACATGAATGAATTATTGTAGTGATTAATATGTGACTTTTTTCTGACAATTATGACATATATATTTGACACGTCCTGGAAATAATATTTAATATAATTCTTCTATTTAAGAGATAATCTCATTGAAATTAGATCACAATAATTGCATAACATTGACACATTTTTTTGTTATATATCTTTGATATATTTTTCTATATATTCAATAAAATCCATTATTTTAACACCACATAAATAATTATATAAATATATGATAACAATCACATAAATTTCCTCATATTATTATTGGTCAACCACTACTTCCAATAACAACATAATTAGTAAAATTATGTAAAATATCAAATATATAAATTTAAACACACTATTATGTGAATAAAAAGCTGTATCTTATAATTTTTTAATTAAAATAGAAAATTATTAGGAAAATTTATTTAAAAAACATTATTTTAAAAAATCAACTTAAATTATACTTTTATTCTAGTCTATGATTGACAAAAATTATCTCCTATTACAAAAATACTATAGAATGAGAATATTTTTTATAAATATAAATTGTATAATAGAATCTTATAGTAAGGATTCATTGATGTTATTATATTTTATACATGTTTTCCACATCGTTTTTATACTAAAATTTGTATTTATTTTTTGATGAAATGTGTTTTTAAATATGAATACTTAATATTATTAAAATATGATTGAAAATGTGATTTCATTTGTTAATCAAAAAAAATATTAGATTTCTTGGGCTTAAATTAAAATATTTCATATGTTTCATTATCTATACACTTCTATCAAAAATTATTTTTATTGTTTTTTAGAATGTAATTTGATTGATGAATTTTTATTTAGTTACAATCTATTGAATTCTAGAAAAATTTAACTATGCATAGTAATCATGATATTATACAAGAAAATTAATATATTAAAAATAATTTTAATATATTATTCATAAATATATTACATTATGTATTCAAATAATATATTATGCTTAATTTTTTTAAAAAAATATTTTTTGATGATTTTGAAATGTAGAAGAATTAGTAGTATTTTTTTAAATCGAATAGTATTAGTAGAGTTGGTTGGATAATGGGTAATGTTTAGTCTATTCTGTGTGACAACAAATAAGAGTGTATCCTTCTTTGGAATTTGAATAAATCCATGTTCAAAAAATGATACCAATGTGTTCCAAACATTTTCAAATTTTTCCTTAGCTAGTGAAAATATTGTATAGAGTAATATGTATAGATCTCCCCCTTCATCAAATTAATGTGAGAAAGTAATAAATAAAGGTAGAATCATATTTAATGGGGATAAACAATGGTTCTATATTTTTTAAAACTCTACATTGGAATTATGATACCTAAGGGTCCTTTTGACTCATGATTATATTATGGGTTCCACCATTTATTAAATTAGATTCAATATTTAGAGCTTCCCCTTACATATATTTTACAAATATTATTCTCACAATTTGAAATGTAAGAAAAATGGATCTATGATTAATTAAGTTGTGTACATAAGAAGTTATTACATATTATTTAATATTCATAAAATATTGAATTGAGCTAGGATATTGATATGATACATCTAAAAAGGTTCCAAAATGGAATCATGTTTGGAAGTATCATCTATTTGGGGGTTATCTCAAGTCAATTTAATACATTCAATTAATAGTGGAGGTTATCGAAAAGTTATATGTTATGTGAGGTGATGAGTTGATGATTATGAAGAAATAATTTAGTATCCTTTAAAATTATCTTATCTTTTTCATGTTTTGCAATCATTGGTTTATTCCAAGATAGGAAACAGGCATACAAAAATGGGTTTTAGATTAAGAGTTATGTATTTATATGTGATAAAGATACATGTTGGGGATATATCCCAATAATAAAAATTTACCTTATTCAATATTTTGGTCTTTCTTGTTTTATTCTTTTGTGATGAAATTATTATCAAATATTTTATGTATTAAACATGAATTGGGGCTGAAACCTTTTAGTGGAATGATATTGTTTTCATTGTTTACATTTTCATCTCCCCTATTGAAATTTAAATTCTTGTCAAATCACTATTCTTATGTATTTATTCTATTCACAAAAATCATTTTTCAATGATCAGGAATCAATAATAATTGACTATTCTTCACTTTCAGTATGATTTGGTAAAATTTTATTGTAAACAATTTTATAAAATGAAACATTAAATCAATGAGTAGAAGAAATTCATGATCCATTGGAAATTTAATTTTTATAAATTTTAGTCATAAGTCTTAAATGATAAAGAGATATGGGAAATAATGTCAAAACATTCAAAAAAATTAGTCTGTCCTAGAATGGTTGAGTAACACCTCCTTATTGTTTGAGGAAATATTTTATATATATTTTTCATTTATATAGATAAGAATTCGGTGTGAAAATAATCCTACTTTTCATTATTTAAAAGTGTCAATGGTTTTTCTAATAAAGACTCTATAACCCTAATTAATGAATTTTGTTTTTATGTTAATGACATTTATACTTCAAGGTCTATGTGATGATGAGATTAAGATAATGCTTTCCCATTCTTGTTTGTAAGGTAAGGATGGGAATCGGTTTCTCCAACTTGATAAAAAAAATTTATCATATGTGAACATGTTCACATCCCTTTTTTCCTGAAATTTTTTCCATAATATTTTAATACATAGATGTAGATAAAAATCAAAAACCTTATTTAGGATAATTGAGATTCTTTTACCGAATCATTGGATAGATATAAGAACCTGTGTAGGTAGTTTCTTCATAGAAGAGTCCCCTAACATATTTGGAAGGATGTAATCAATGAAGGTCTTTTAACTTTATGTCAAAAGTGGGTTGATCAATCATCCTGAGGTAATTATATTAATAAAAAATATTAGTAGTTGAGTAAAATATACTATAATCATGATATTAATTTCCAACATAAGTCATCTGGGAGAGGAAGAGTCCATTCAGGTGAGATCGAGAGTATGTTTCTCCAAGTAATGAACTATCTTTTAGAAAAAATTAAAAAATGGATTCATTATCTAGTTTATTAGATAGAAATTTGATTTTCTATTAAAGTTTCCAACAACATTTAGAATCAAAAAATATCAAAAAAATGTATGAACTATAGGATAATAGGTAATTATTGAGATTACTTTCCAAAAAATTGATATCCCAGATTTGGATAATTAAAATGAAAATATATCAGAATAAGGTATTAGGTTGCAAACATGAAATGATCATATTTATAATAAGTATTGATATTTATATAGAAGTCACCCAAATCTCTCATGGAAACAGTATAGAACTATATGAAAATAGGCCACCCATTGTTTTGAAAATAAATTGAAACCATGATATCAAAATCAAAATATGTCTGATTTACCGATTCTAATACTTTTTATACATAATTACAACATCTTATTACAGAATATACATTACTTAATGAAAATTCCATGCTGTAATTGTATGAGTTTAGAGTCTTTTTAAATGTGGATACACAAACAACTTATTCATAAAAGATCAATACTGCACCCTACTTAATTCTTCACTAAAGAGTTTATTGAATCAATCAGTCACACTAAGAGGGATTGAATTAGTTCGGACTTATTTTTCTGAATTATTTTCTTTTATTTAACCCCCATCAAACCTTTTTCACGTGTTAGGATGAGTTGGATCTTGCATGAAATTAATAAATTAAATGAAACAAAATACACAATATTTTTACAATGTACGTTACTAAGACCTACTAAATGCTTCAACTAGTTATACCCCCAATTATAGATTCAACAATATATATATATACAGTCACAACCTTGAACAGTACAATTCCCATAAACACTGAGTCCCATAGTGTACATATGAATAACCCCACTACCGTTTACAAGTTACAACATGCAACAGAAAATCCTAACTACAATAGGATGATATTCATACTATATACCATAATTTTACTAGTGTCCCACGAGCCTATTCCAGAGTCCCATTAGAGACTTATTCTACTGCAAAGTATCACTGAATATTTCCGCTAATCTTGAGTAATACAAGATATGATACTTTGACATAAAGATATTTATTGTATTTAGACTACTTCTGCAATGCCTCGAGATGAACTCCTTATTAGAAAACAAAGTTGATCACCTGATTTTCTTGGGTACAATATTCAAGAACTTTGGAATGTAATATATAACATCATGATCCTACTCATTGTCCATTGTACATCAAATGATATGAAATTATCTCATCCAACTGATCACTCAAAAATATTTCCTCTAAATTACTCCAAGATTAAGTCTTAGAATCTTCCCTAAACATTATATAAGAAAAGTTTTCACATGTTTGTTCCTCAATTATCATTCATGTATAAAACAATTCACAGCCTTATCAACACTACTTATAATGAATGTGTCATTTCATGTTCATGAAAATGTTTGAATTATGGAATCATACACACATAGTATCACTCAATTTTAGAAATTCATGTTATCACATGCATGTATGTCTCATATACCACAATGATCCTTTGTGAAAGAGTGTGTGTAATTGATTAACCCCTTTTATTTTCTCTTGTTTCATTTCAACGAATATGTAAGATCCCATACTATAGAGATGTATGAAATTATTTAAATTCCAGATTTAAATTCCTAATTTTTTAATGGAATAATTATTGGGTGTACATGGATGCCCGAGGTGTTTTGGGGGTTCATATGAGAAATAAAATGGAAAATGGCCACCCCAGGAATTTTGAATGGTTACTGTATTCTTAGAGATATCTAGGAACCCTATTTGTGCAATTCATAAGGAAGTGTGCATGGATTATGTAAAACCATGAAAGGGGGGAACCATTTGTATTAGGATTTTTGTATTATCTAAGGTTTGCATAAAATTTTTTAAACTGAGGGAGCCTCCCTAGGTAACCGTGTGACCCAACCTCCCTTATATAGTGGATGAAACATGGTTTGTGTGTGGCTTGAAAACCCTTGTGGACAAATTGAGCACCCCATTAGATATTGAAAACTTACAGTTTTACCCCTCATGTTTTTTTAGATTCCCAAATGATTGTCTCCCCCATTTCCTTCTTTACAACCATAGTGATAATCATGGAAGATCCAATCATCCCTAGGGTGGTTCTCCCTTATTTATTGGCCATACAGAGTTTTTTTGGTTGTATATCTAAGTTATAGGTAATTCTAATCCTCGTCTTGATCCCTTTTTTTAGATTATGATTTCTTGATCCACCAATATTCTTCTACATCCAAAAACCCATTTTTCCATTGGAATTTATCTTCAGGCTTAAAAGGGTTTTGGAATATGGATATATTTTTATGATTAAGCGTTTTTTCCTCAACAAATTCGAGGTTGGTGGTCTTAAAGTAATATCCTATAGTCATTGGGATTATTTGTCCATGTCAGTTGTGTTCTTGGTTGTCTATTGTTGTAATTTTTATGAATTTGGAATTATTTGGTGAAATGGGTGTCTATGTGATGAATTTAACTACTCATGATCCTCATGGGATGCATTGATATTTAATATAATGTTTTAGGGACACCCATGGGGTGCGCCAACATTCTTGAACCGGGGAATTGGTAATTTAAAGTGTGGAATTGTTGTGTGATTATGTAGAGAGATTATTGAACATGCTAATATGCTTAGTTGAATTTAAACTGGAATATTGGAAGTTATGCTTAGTTTTGAAAATTGCATAATGGGTTGTTTGGCATGTCATGAAAATGGGATAACTGGGTGAATTGATATTGTGTCAAATGGCTTATAAACAATGCTTGTATTTTTTAAGCGGGTTAGTGAATATGAAATGGTGAAATTATTAAATTGGAAATAGATTTCATTAAGGAATATGTAAAATTATATATCATATGGGAGCTACTGAATATTTTATATTGGTTTATATAAAGGGAATTATTGAACCTATATAATGGGTTGGGGCATGAGAATGGAAATTCAGTGAAATGGATAATGTAATGTAAACGGTGAATGTATTATGTGGTTATGGAAGAATATTAATTCCCATGTTTATTTTTATGGATTTTTGGTGGTTTGAGTTTGGTTGGTGGTATGGTATGTGTTGTGAATGGATATATATATATATATATAAACATGTGCACATGGTATGGATGTGTGGGGTATTGACTGAGGTTCTACACCCTTGGATTGAGTTAGAATGAGACTCTACACTCTACCCCACCATGCATGGGTTAGGTAACGAGATAGAGATCTATTACCCAAATGGTCAAATTCTACCTAGACTGAGGATTCCCGGTGAGGTTAATTTTTTTAATTTTTTTATCCCGGGTGAGATGGGTACTTTAATTATTCTCATACACATAGTGATTAATACCTTAATCTCCAGTGTGAATCATATAAATGCCTAACCCATGGAACACTTATTTATAATGAATTAAGTAATGAAGATGATACAAATGATGAAAATGGTACTAATATTAGAAATGTTTAAATTAAATATTATTAACTAATGGAACCCGGGATTCCTTTTGGATACTTATCATTTTTTAGTTTTTTAATTCTCTATATGTTCAGACTGGATATTTTGTAGACACTATTAGTGCAGGCCAAAAGAGTTTTACTCAAAACCTTCTTGGAAGTTTTTGGGTTGTAGAGAATATTTCATGCTTGTAGTTCAGGATAAGGGAAAATGGCTCATTCTTGGGAGTTGAGTCAGGATTGGAATGTGTATGGATGAGGTTCTAGACTTGGAATCAGGAGAATTATGGGGATTCTTCTATTTGCCTTATTTTTGGGTTTTTTCACTTGAAACTATTTTGCATGACATGAAATATTTTACTGTTGGTAATGGTTGGTGTCCTATAAAAGAATTGGCTGCTTATACCTCATTCAAGTTATTTATTATTGTTTCTAAAATTTCATTTGTTATCTGTTTTGTATTACTCTTGTAATGAAGGTATAGTTTAACCACATGATCAATTAGACCCTCAATGCTAGTCGGAAACCTCTGGCATATGGGGAGGTGTACATGAGTTCTTGTGGTGGCCTAGATTGAGGCTCTAGATTAGTGGCCCTCTGGACAAGAATGTTTCAAAGTGGTATCAAAGGGGTTCTTTTCGGAGTAATTTCTATTTGGGATGGTATAAAGGAAAATAGGATGTGTTGGTCCTTGTAAATGATCTAGATATTGCAAGTAGTTGGCCCATGTATGGGGTAAAACCCCAATTTCCAAGCGAGGTAATTGTTGTTATGAAGTTGTGTTGTTACATTTGATGAAATTTCACTATTGGGTGATGAACTTGTTGTGTGACGTGACTATTTTATTATATTTTTCTTCTGATTGTGATGGCATGAGGATTTTCTTTCATGTTACATTACAGGAACCAAGGTATTTAAGTGGAATGAATCATGACAGGCATAAACATGGGATGCGTGTCTGGGGAATGAATGGTAGAATTCATTTTACTTCCCAAGAACCTAATGAAAATTCTTCTTAATAAAATTATGAAAATGTAGAAGATAGGGGAAATGTTACGTAATGGTAAAAAGAATTGTGTTTACTTAAGGGATACAAAGTGAGTTTAAAAGGATGGCCATAAAAAGTTGTGAAGTGGATAATGTTTCTAGAAGGAATAGTTTTTATTGTATGTATAGAAATAATTTTTATTTTCTCCTAGTGTAAGACTCGAAATTATGTAAGTTAGATACCCCATTTTAGCCATGAACCACGATGGGGAGGGTCGAGGGTAGTGTTTGCGATGTGATAATGACATTTGATATATTGTACGTGAATGAATCTTTTAATGGCTACTAGAGAGCCATATTTTATTCAAGACCTGCGAAACCCTAATGTTAAGTGTTCTAAAGCTTATGGTTGGAATTGTATTGAAATTACACCATGAATATGTGTTCTAGTAAGGGGACCAAAGGATGATTATGAGAATGCCCCTAAATAGTGGAGTTGACTATAGCATTCCAGTTGTAGCACCCTCTGATCTTTACCATATAGGGTGGGAAAAGGGTAGATGAGTTCAGGATGGAGTCCATCCAGACAATTATTTACCATTTGGAGACTCCTTCTATGAAGCGATTAATGTTACCGGCCAATATGTTTCAAGGGCAGGAAAAGCATTTGTGGGATATCATGGTTTCGATAGAGATGGACCAACGAAAGATATAGAAATATTTTCAATAAATGTTTCTATAATTCTTCTATCCAGAAACATTAAGGTATGTGAATGCTATATAACTTATGAGTTTCACCAAAGGGGTGGTGTGAGGGATGGATTAAACTATCAATTTCATAGACCTGTGCCACTTTGTTCCAGCGTTGGTATAATATGGGGTGGCTGTAGAGAAATGTTTCCACGATGGGCTTAGACAGAATATGATTTCCAATGTGAACATGCTCTATTTGAAGAGGATTGCAAATGTAGTAGACTAGACCCTTATCTCATAAGTGAACCTAAAGGGTGTTTCAGGTAGTGGAAATGTTGTTTCAGCAGGGCAGATGAGTGGGGTGGTCTCCGAGGGTAGGAAGTATCATTTTGAGAATTTCTATCATTGTAGAAGTCTTTATAGTAGTTACAGGAGATGTTCATCCTCTCAGGGGAGATCATGTGTTCTGTTACAAGTGTGGTAGTTCAGGGCACATGTGAAGTCAGTATTCTCAACCACTAAATGAGTTTTTCTCATGCGGCATGTTAGGAAACATACAATATTTAAATAGAAACTATTGACTTATAGGGATGAATGGAAGTCAAAAAGGCATATTCTGAGTTCCGATAGGGAATGGTTACCCCATATTAGGATGGAAGCTGTAGTTCCCCTGTCAATAATAGTTGGGGTGGTGGATGTTGTACTTTGGGGTGAGATCATGCATACCAGTAGGCAGTGGAGTTCCACGTACACATCCTAGAGCCCAAGGTAGCAGGGTAGGTCATATTCATGCATATCAGTGTACACCAGGAGGTGGGGAGGTTGGACCATCTACAGTTAAAGATACAATTTTTATAGCTCCCATGCTCACTAGTGTTTAGTTTGAAAACTTTTCTACACATTCATTTATCTCTACTCGGTTGTTAGTTGGGTCAGGGATATCTATGGATTGTGTGTGTGGTCTTATGTCGATTAAAACACCTCTAGGGGTGTGAGTAGAAAGTATCATACATTGTAAGGGTTTTTCCCTTGATGTAGGTGGCTAACATTTTTTGTGGGACATGATCATCCTCAAGATGTCAGGTTTTGACTTGATTTTGGGTTTGGATTGGTTGGTATTTTAATTAGAACATATAGACTATTAATTTAATCATGTAACCTTAGAATATATTAACTAAGACACTTATGTTTAATGCGGTGAGTTGGATGTTCAAGTAGGATGTTCAGGGACAATTTTCTTCTAGTTGAAAGTACTCACAACCCATGTGGGTTGTCTGGTTCTTGATGATGGAGGAATAGATAATCGAGTCTTACCTCCCATTATATATCAATTTCATGGAGTGTTTCAGAAATAAATATTGAGGCTACCTCCCAAGAGAGATGTTGAGTTGTTGATCGAGTTACTTCCAGGGCTAGATTTAGTTTCCATTCCCCCATATATGATGGCACCGACAGAACTCTAGGAACATAAATATTAATTGGAGGAATTAGATAATAAAGGTTTTATCTTTCCTAGAGATCCACCTTCGGGATCTATAGTTTTTTTCAATAAGGATAATAGATTGTTGAGGATATGTTTCGATTTTAGGAAGTTGAATCAGATGATGGTAATGAACTGGTACCCTCTTCTACATATCAATATTCTCTTTGACTAGATGAGAGGTGAATCAGTCTTTTCTATGATTGATATGATATTTGGGTTTCTTTGTCTATGGGTGAAAACATTCGAAGTCCTAAAGACTACATTCAATAGAAGTTATGGGTAATATGAGTTTGTGGTGATTTTTTGGGTTAACCAATGCACCTGTATTGTTCTTGGATTTGATGAAATAATTATTTCACCCCTATCGAGATTAGTTCATAGTTTTTTATGGAATCTTGGTGTACTCGAAGACTCATTATGATCATTCCAAACATATTTACATTATCTTCATTACACTAAGAGAGATTAAACCGTATGTAAAACTATCTAAATTTCATTTCTGAATTGATAAGGTTTATCTCTTGGGTCACATCATCTCTGAGGAAGGTGTGTCAATGGACTCAAAGAAAGTGTTGGAAATGGTATCTTGGGAACAGCCCAAGAATGTTTCTAACATCAAATGTCTTACAGTTCTAGCGAGCTATTATTTAAAGTTTATCAAGGATTTATCCCATTTTGTACTGAAGCATTCAGTTTCTACCAATAATGGAATCAAATTTTAGTGTTCTGACGTATATGATAATGATTTTAAGGATATTATTAAGTGGTTGACTACAACACCAATTATGATATTTCCTAATCTATGTAAGGGGTATACCATGTCTTTTAAAGTGTCTAGGGTTGGGATCGGGGTGGTGTTGATGTAGGATAATCACATTGTGGCATATGGGTCATGATAGTTTGTGTGTCATGAATTAAATTACCACACTCATGATATCGAGTTGGATACATGTTGGGAGAGCAATTTGTTGTAAATACTGATCATAAAAGTCATCAGTACATATTCTATCAGCATGATTTAATTCTCTAGTAGTGAATATGGGTTTATTAGATACAATATTTTTATTTTTGAGCTAACTTCAATGTTTGTAAAGGGAAATAGTGTTTCAGATGCCCTAAGTAAGAAAACTCAATGTCAGGTGGTTTGAATGTCTAGCTCTGAGTGGAAAATAATGGTAGTGTTTGCTAATTTGCATCTAAGGGTACCTGATGGGATGGGAAATATGACCCCTTCATTCAAATCACTTTATTTTACGATTTTGTGTCGATCCAAGGAGAGTTAGCATGAGGATTTGATGTGTTTGGCTATGAGGTAATGTGTTAAAAGTGGCGAGTCACCTTTGGGTTGTTCTATTAGGGATGATAGAATATTGTTTGTTTATGTTCCGGTTATGGTTCTAGTTATTATGTAAGAAGAATTTATGTTGGAGTATCATGCGTCAAGGTGGGATATGCATAATTTTATGATTAAGATGTATCATGATCTTCATAATAATTATTTGTTTCCATTAATAAAGAATGAGAATGCAGTTTTTGTGGTCGTATGCCTTACCTGTTATCATGTGAAGATCGATCATCAACACCCAGGTGGTTTATTACATCCATTTATAATTTTGGAATGGATGTTGTATATTTTAATAAAGGAATTCATAGTGGGCCTTATGAGTATGCCTAAAAATAATAATAAAATATTGTTTGTCATGGATCAGTTTTCTAAGGTGGCCCATTTTTTGCCACTTCATGAGACCTTCACTCTTGATCTATTTGGTGAGTTATATGTTTGATAGATAGTTTGTTCACATGGAGTGACATGAAATATAGTTTTAGATCATGATATTTGTTTTTCATCACACTTCTAAAAGAGATTACATAAGCCACTTGGTACCTAGGTTATTTTAAGTATGGATTCTCACATGCAAATGGATAAGTAGTCAGAGAGTAAAATTTGGGTTCCATATGACATGTTGAGGGCTTTTGTTCTAGATTTCAGTTGTTCATTTGAAAAAAACTTATCGATTGATTATTTTTCCTATAACCACGGTTTTTAGGCTACATTTCAAATGGCACAATTTGAGGTATTCTATAAGATTCCATGAAGATCTTCATCTTTTTGAATATAAGATAGGGAATCAGGGTTATGGGGATTGAACATCATACATAGGATGTCAGAAAAGGTTTGGTTGGTTCAAGAAATTAGGTAAGTAGGTCATAGTATGCATAAGTCCGATGAAAATTAGTATCATATATCTCTTGAGTTTATGGTGGGTGATATTGTGTTTCTATGAGTTTCACCAAGGTTGGGTCACCATTGAATTAAAAAATAGGGAAAATTTTCACCAATGTACATTGGTCCATTTGATTTCATAGAGTGTATCAGACTGATGACGTATAGATATACAATTCCATTGAGGTATAGAATCATGCATGATGTATTTCACATGCCACATCTTCAATAGTATCACTCAGACCAATATCATGTAATCGATGTTAAGGATTTTGAAATTGAGGTTTATATATCCCTTGATGATAATCTAGTTCGTTTTGTGTATCATAGTGATAATGACTTTTGGGGAAAGTTTGTGCCTTTAGTTTTTGTTCTCGAGAAGCATGTGAATGTTTAGGAAGAAACTTGGGAGAGGGAATCAGATATATGGGCCTAGTGGCCCAATCTCTTTGCTTCAAGGCTTATTAATTCTCCTAAGTGTGGCCTGAGGATGATCCATTATAAAGTATGGAGTTTGTAAGATCTCATACATTTGGGAGGTATGATCTTTTTAAGATTTTATCCTTAAACCCTTAATTTTGGTTAATGGAATGTATATCTGTTGTGGGTGGAGGCTTGGGGTGTTCTAGGGGTTTGAGATTCAAATGAAAAGTAAAAATGAACATCTGGTCGATATTTCATGGTTGGATCATGATTACATATAATCGTGAACCCTAGGTGTACAAGGCAGCAGTAAGGTTCATGGTTTAGGTTAAAATATCAATGGGTGTGTCCAAATTGTGTGGATTTAGATAGTGGAATTTGGCATGGTTGGAACACGGTTTTTCAAACTGGGTGAGCCTCCCTAGTAACCATGTGACTCAACCTCCCTTAGGCTATGTATGGAACACAGTTTTTTCATAGTTTGTAAAATCGGGTGGACAAACCATGAACTCCATTAAAAATTGAAATTTTATAGATCTTTCCTCATTGTATTTTCACAACATCACCCAGTGATGAATTTAAAAGACCTAATCTTCCTAAGGGTGGTTCACCATTAATTCTTGGTCATTTAGAGTGATGTTGGTTGTGGATCGAAGCTCCATGTATGTTTAGTCCTCCCCTTTCTTTCTTTTTATAGTATTATGTATTATAAATCCTCCGAAATTCTTCTAAAGCCCTAAAAATATCTTTTTAAGTTGAATATATGTTGAGGCTTCAAATTAGGTCTTGATAGATATCTAAGGATACAATTAAGATTGTGTTTGTCAATGTATTCGAGTAAGGTGGTCTAGAAATCATATCACATAGACGTTGGGTTGATTAGTGCTTGTTCATTGTGGTCTTGGTTATCTCTTGTTGTGATTTTGATTAAACAAGTCATATTTTGTATAATTGGATTCTAATTGAGGATTTTAACCCCTCATGATCCCTGTGGGATGCAGTGAAGTTTAATATAATGTTTTAGGGCCACCCTTGGGGTCTGTCGATATTCCCAAACCTAGGAATTGGTAAGGTCATGTGTCAAATTGAAGTGTGGTTACATAGAGACCTTATTGACCATGTTAATATTCATAGTTTAATTAAAAATGGAATGTTGGTAGTTGTTCTTAGTTTTGATATTGAAATAAGGGGTTTTTTGGGATGGAAAGAAAATGAATTAACTGGGTGAATTGAGATTGTGTCAAATGGATTTTGAACTATGATAGAAATGCCTAAGAGGGTTAGTGCTAATGAAATGGTGAACTTATTAAATGAGTAAAAACATGGAATTGAAGAATATGTTAAAAGGGGTTTCATAAGGGAACCAATTAATATGTTCAATAGGTTAATATAGTGGTAGTTATTGAACATTACTAATAATTTGTCACATGATAAAGGGAATTGGGATAAATGCATGATGTAATGGAAATGGTGAATGTGTTATGGGGTTATGGAATAATTTTAGTTACCATGTTGATAGTTTTGGATTTTTTATTGTTTGAGTTGATTTTTGTTATGTTATGTATGGTTATTGGATTTATATATATATATAATCATGTGCAAATGGACTGGTAGTGTGGGGTATTGATTATATTTTTATGCCTATAGGTCATGTTAGATAGAGGCTTTAAACTCCACCCCAAAATGCACAATTTTGGGAAGGGGACGAAGCTATATTCCCCAAATGGTTTCATTTCACCTAGACTGAGGCTTCAAGGTGAGGTTAGTGTGTTTTTTGTGATGTTTTTATCCTGAGTGAGATAGTGAGTATACTTATTCCAATATCCATAGTGATGAATTCCTTAAACTCTTGTCTAAATGATATAAAAAACTAACCCATAGAACACATTTTGTAACTGAATTAAGAAGCAAAGATGATGAAAATGATGAAAAGATGTAACTATTGTTAACTAATGGAACCCAGGTAGTATTTTGGTTAATTTTCATTGTTTTGTTCTTGTATGCATTTTCTATTTAAACTGTACATTTTGTAGAAATCCTTGGTGGTGACCTATTGATCTGTACTCAAACCCTGCTCGAGTGAAATTGGGTACCTGATCTAATTTAATTCTTGCACATAATGATAAGGGAAAAGTCTCCATTCTTGGGAGTTGATTCGGGCTTGGGATGTGCATTGATGATGTTTTGGATTTGGAGTTAAGACCATTTTGGGAATTCCACTATTTTTCTTTATTTTGGATTTTGTTTACATAGCATTATTCTGGAATACATGACATATTTTACTGTTCTCTATGGTTTGTACCATTTTTGTCAAGTGGTTTTTATGAATGATTCAATTTATTTATTATTGTTTCTATTATTTAATTTTATATTTTTTGTGTTGTTCTCTATTAATATCGGTATAGTCTCCCAAATGATCAATTAGACCCTATCTTCTAGTCAAAAACCTAGGGAATATGGGGAGGTGTGCTTGAGGTCATGTGGTAACACAACATGGGCACCGATTTAGTGGCTCTTGAGTTGGTGATGTTACAACATATGTATGATTCACATGATCATTCACTAACTTCATTGTGATAATCCTATTTGGGGTATCTTCTCCTTGGAAGAAATATCACTACATGTGTGCATTATTCGTGCAAGTCTTCACATGTGAAAACTATATGGAGTCTCACTATTAATTGATAAATTGTATATTATCATTCAAAGTGTTCATACAACTATGAGTATACATATTTTCTTGGTGATCATTTTGTAAGAAATTGAGATCACAAGAATCACACTATCCTGAACGACATCATAGAAACATGTTTATTCATAAAGTACTTTTAGTGTTAAAGAAACACGTCAAACTCTCATGGGGTTCTCTTATTCTTCACACAAACAGAGAATCCATAAAACTCTTCTCCATGAAATCAAAAAACTTCCTCATATCTATTTTTCTCTCCCTCTATCAGTGCATTCAAAAAAACTTTCACCTAACATCAACAAATGGCCATGTATTTGGTATTTATAGAAAATATTCCTCTGAATCAACTACTGTAGACCTCCTTAACATCATGAAATAGATAATCACCACCACATTTCACCAATATATCCTCAGCTCAATCTTAATTATATCATGAAAATTTAATTTTGATGATGATTCAATCATATTATAATCATCATAACATTCAAATGTTGATCAGAAGATTTTGTTGTACCATCAGATGACACTCCATAAAGATCCTAATGAGTAGTAGTTCTCTAATGATGCTCCCATAATAATACAAAACATGGTTAATATATGACGGTTTGGTTGATCTGATCGAATGAAACTAGTTATTTATATATCTCTAAAAATGTATCTATAGTACTGATAATCTATCATACCACATAAAAATATTCCTTAGGTTTTAGGTTCCTTTTATATAAAATCATTTCTTTTGTTTTTGAGTTGTGATTAATGGTTAGGCTCCCAATATACACTGGAACCACCCCATGTTGGAACCCTCTTCCACCACCATGTTTCCCCACATTGTCACTCACCTATAATGTCTTTCACCTTACCATGTAGCACCTATGCACATGAACACTCTCTACATATCATGATGGTTGGTTAGAGAGTTGAATTCCCACCTAAGTGGTGGTTTCATTCCTCCTTGGTTAGTTAGTGTGGGAGACCAGTTTTGGTGTACTATCTCAAATAGAGATATCCAATTACTTGATACCCCCCACAATTCCACTCATCAATTTCTTTTATATGTTGTAAATAATATATCCTCATTGTCATCAATATTTTTCATTAAGAACAACACATCAATAATAAAAATTAAAACTCATTGAATTTTCATATTCTCAACTTACTGAAAATAATATAAACATCAACTAAAAAATAAACCGACTTTGGTCCTTCTATATACCCCTTTGTATTCCCTTTCAATACCCATTTAATTTAGAAATTAAATAATATCTTATCCCCCTTATTTTAAATAAATCCAAATATGTTGGTAAAGGAATGAATTTTTATCTAAAAGGTTCAAATATTATGAACATCTTATTCTCTTCTAACTCATACAATCTAATTTACTAAATATAAGGATGGAATCACAACTAAAATTGAAATGAGAAAAAATTAACCAACTATAAGTCATCAAGATCAATTATATCTATAAAAACAAGAGTAATCAAATTTATCATTAATGCTATCAATAAATTATCAACATATGATGACATCATTTAATCCTTTTATTTGGGGTTGTCAAAATATTTTTGACCAATATCCCCAATGATGAAATGCTTCAATATCTACATTCTTTACATCAAGAATGGTCATATGAAAACCACACTAGAACATTTTACATTCATAATATATCAATTGATATAGAGGTATCTGGTGTTTTTTCTTCTGTACTACCCATCAAGTGATTCACTCAATACTTCTACATCATGATTAGCATTATTTATGAATAAAATTAAATAATAATGTTATAATTTTAAATGTTTCAGAATGAAAATATCTTGTCACTAATATTCCATGATGGAAAATTTTTCAACTTTAATATTTTTATAGATTTTATCAAATTCAGGTCTCCCCCTGAATTCATGGATCACCTTTAATTCCCTGCATGAAAAAAAATATTTATATCGGAATCAGGTGGTTATTTAATTATCCTTTATTAGAAAAACAGGGATGAGAGTTTCCCATCAAACCAATTATATTCTTAGATGAAAAATACTTCTTCACATGTTCTATAAAAACTTATTCAGTTTCTTCTAGTAGTTTCATATTTTGTGCCTCTTCTGACTGTTCTAGCCATACGATCAAGCATTCTTTAGAAACTTGAATAGACTTCTCTTAATGTGAAGGCTTATTTTTACCAAAATTATATGTGATAAGTGTTCTCTATTTCTTATTTAATAATTATTATTATTAAGGGAAACATGTAAAACATTTATTACACTTATATCTAGAAATATTTCACTCTTCACATGGAAATTTACCATTCATCAGGTTACCCTTTTTAAGAAACTTTTTAGATTCTCCATTTGAGATTTCTTTCACCAAATAATTATTTTTATTTATTTTATGTATTGGTTAATTATTAAAAAAATTATAATCCTTTAATATTTATTTTCCTGAAAAAATCACAATGGTACACGATGTGAACTTTACTACAACAATAGAAGAAAATTTTCTTTATTAATACACACTTCACATCATTCTTCACAAACTTATTTAGAGTTGTTTGTTTAACAGCCTCCATTATTTATTCACAACCCAATTATGGCCTTATATCTTCATTTATTACATACTTCACTTATTATTGTGGTATTATATTTTTGTCAACATATGACTTGTTCATGATTGGTACATACCAAAAATAATAAAAAATGAATAATTTTATAAAAATAACCATATCAATAATGTAATCATATCTGTTCTTCATAGATTATTTCTATTTATCTAAGTTCTACTTCTATTTTATAGGTTTCCACTTACATTGACCACCTCCCCCCACCCCAAATTAAATCATTATATAATTTTCTTAAATTGAAATATTTTTCCAACAAATTGTTTATTGATGTCCAAACAACCAATAAAACCAAAAATACCAACAAATATTGATTTTTTTTTCTGTGACACTTTTTATCCACATTTGAAATTTTTCTACTTTTTATTAGAACATTTTTTATTATTTTAATTATTTGGGTACAAATAACTTAAAAACATATTTACATCCATATTTTATGATATAATGGATTACCAAGAATCTTCTGTCGACCATGTTTCTTATGCTTTTACAGTTAAATCTTCACTAGTCAACAAAATAGTATTAATACACAAGGTTTAATCAGGACAAAAGATTTACTTTTTCAATGATATTGTAGTTGATTTATCCTTATATATTCTCATGTTTTTATTTCCACAAGATTGACTATTTTAGAAATAGGAATCATATAATATGAATCCTTTGTAATAATTATTTTCACTATAGCTTGGGAAGTCTCAACTTATGTCTCTTCAATATCTCTCAATGTCACTTTTAGTTAAATAAATTTAAAGTTGAGATCAAACCTCTTATATTAAACTAATATCATTATTTCTCCTCATTGAGACTTCATCATCAGAATATCATCTTCTCGATGTGATTTTCCTTCAATAACAAATTTTCAAACTCCTTAATTCTTTTTTATTGAGGTTACAACTGAGTATTTTTGATATAAAAATATATATTATATATATATTTTAGTGCATTGATAACTTCTATAATGACCATTTCAGAAAAGTATTTCTTACACATATTAAATTGCAATTCTTAAATATCTATACAATATATTTCATTGTATATTGATATTTTTCAACCATTTCTCTTAAATGTTTTATGAGAGTGTTTCATATTCCGACCTTTTTAGCCAATTATTCTTCCATAGGAATATTCTCTTATTCTAGATTTAATTTTTTTCCCCAAATTTATTTGAAAACACTAATCGTACATGTTCCCACATATTTGTTTCCACAAATAGCTTTTGATTTTAGAATTGAACAAATGTTCATCGCATCTTGAGTTTGATATATCATAATTATCATCATTTATTTCATTGAAAATTTACCACTATGAGTTCTTTTATCTAGTAGTTGATCTTGATTTATGTTTGGATTATTATTTATCTACTTTTCAACTCTTTTCATCATGTTTTTCTAAGTATTTACAAAAACTCATCATTTTAAACATCAAGAGTAGAGATATTATTTTTCCTTTTTAATAACTTCTTAATTCTCGTTAAACAAAAATCTACACTTCATAAACTTGTAATATAAACAATTCGACAAGTAAATTAGATCCAATCATAGGTGGAGTTTTCTATGATACCAATTGATGTTTCAAATGGATAATGAAGCAACACTGAGAGGGTGGTAAATCAAGGTTGAATTTGTTTACTAAAGTATTTTCTTTTATTTAACCCCTTTTAAAACTATGTCACATGTTATTATGAGTTGTTCATATATCCAATGAAAAATTAAACAAAATATATTACAGATTATTTTTACAAGGTTTGGTACAAATACAACCTCCTTAAAGAAACTAGTTAAACCCCTATTACATATTATTCACCATATCTATATGGTCATAACTAGTGAAGGTCACATTTACATAAACATTGAGTGCCACCCTGTTCCAGAATAGAGTACCACTATAGTTTATAAGTACCAACCAACACTAGTTACTCCAGAGTCCCATATTAAAATCATTGTAATGCATCCCATAGTGTAACCAACATCCCAATAGCTTATTCTAAAGTCCCACTAGAGACTTATTCTCCTTCATAGACCCATTGAATACTTACAAAAATATTAAGTCACACAATATATGATTTTCTTATAGAAATATTTATGTTGGATTCAAACGTCTTCTGCACTACCAAGATATGATGTATTCATCCACACAAAAATAGGATCTCCTCAAATTATCATGTATAATATTATAGAAATTTTGAAAATTATAAACAAATATGTCATCCTACTCACTATCAAATGATCATCAATGAAGATTATAGAATCTCATCCTACAAATTACTCAGGAATATGTCTTTATAATTCCACCTAGATTCAATATAAAAATCTACACCGCACACTATAAATTCAAATATATCACATGTGCATTTCTCAATCATCGTGTATGTATAAAAAATTCATGGTATTCCCAAAACATTTTCTTATTCAGGTGTCATTTCATATGCATGTAAATGTTTTAATTATAAAATAATACAAACAAATTCTCTATCATATATCATGCATGAATTTAATCACGTTAATGTACGTCTCATGTACCATAATATTCTTTCATACAGAATTCCGAGTAATAGATTTTTGTACTTTTAGTTTCTCCAATTACAGTTCAGTGCATATGTGTGATGAACTAGAACATTCACTACCTACTTGGTGTGAACCTGAATTGGTGTAGCTTCTCTTTCACACAAATTTCACTACATGTGTGCACTTATTCATGTAACTCTTCAACATGAAAATTGTATGGTGTCTCCTTATTCCTTCCATAAGATTATATTTCTAGTCAAATCATTTATGCAAGTATGATTATACATAGGTTCTTTGTGATCTTTACGCATGTTTTAGAGATCATACGGATAATTCAATCCTGAGAGGCTTCCTATAAACAAGTTTCTTTATGAATAACCTCAAGTGTTAAAGACACCAGTCGAAGGTTCATAAGGTTATATTCTTCTTCATGAAAATATGGAATGCACAAAACACTTCATCACTAAATCAGAGTGCTTCCTTGGATTTTTTCCTCTCTATATATCTCTATGTGATATCATATTTTATTTTATCTCACCCAAATAAATGACCAAATATAGGGTATTTATTAAAAAAATCAACTACTCAACTCATGAGCACCGCCTCACTTTATGTGAACTGCCATAGCATAATGACTTAGATAATCTTCAATGTTGTACTCCAACATATCCTCAACTTGATATTCATTATATCATTCAAAAAATATTTCATGATTATTCGATCATATTTGAATAATCATAACATTTAAATTTTGATTGAAAGCTTTAGATGCATCTTCAAATGATGCAGTATAAAGATCTCAGTGAGTAATAGTTCTCAAATAACCCTCAATGAATAATACAACACATGGTGAAGACCATATAGTCTGGGTTGATCTGATCAAATGGTGCTAGTTCTTTTCAGAACATTAATAATATTGGTACAGTACCCTAAATCTCTCATACCACATGGAATTTCCCTTAGGCATGCGGTTCATTTATATCGAAGAACTTTATGTACTGTCTATTTGTGATTACAGGGTGTGTTGTAATTATCTACCTACACTACCCCTTATCAGTACCCATTTCTACCATCATGCAACCCCACATGGTGGCTCACCACTACTCCCTTTCACCTACTTCTGGTGCGCCTATGAACCTTCAAACTCTTGGTCACACATGTTGGCTATAAATGGAATCATCTGCCCACCTAGTTTGTGGTTGTAGTCCCCCTTAGCTGGCTAGTGTGAGATTCCAATTTTTTGGTCTACTCTCTCAAATAGTGTTATCCAATTTTTTGGTACCCACCATCAATCCACCTTCCCATTTCCTCTATATGTGGTATAAAATATATCCTCAATTATAGAAAAATTTTGTATTAAAAATAGTATGTCTATCGTCATAATTAAAACTCATTGACTTTTCATCTTCTCAATGTATTGATGAAAATTTCAAATTAAGAAAACAAAAAAAGCCGCATGGGTTCTTCATTCACAACAATCACTGTGGAGACCCTATCCTTTTACACATATCATTTAATGCTTTTAACAATAATGAAAACATCTTATCACAAGTCAAGGATTATAAAGTCTAGTGTCTGGGAAGACTAGGTACATAAAACTGAAAACATGGGACTAAATAATAAATTTATTTATTTAATCTTCATAAATGGCATATAAAATATATTATAATAATACATATTCATAGGATAACCTGGGGATAACATGAACAAAGGGATGTGCTAAAATCCCATTAATGGAATAAGCGTAATAATAAAGCTTTAGAACATGGGTTATAAGACATGGAATAATGATATAAAAATTCGTGTACATATGGAATCATAATACATAAATATGGGATCATATAATAATTGAGTCGTAATAATTTAGTGGAAATATAAAAAATGACTTGAGCATTAGCAAATTCTTGTTGCACAAATAGGGGCACAAGTCAAGGTTAACCACAAATATCATGTCATATGGTTGAAAGAATAAAGGAAAATCTCCAAGACATTTGCACACAATGTCTCATGAGATTCAACTTTACCCATTGTATTGTAGTGCTATCCAGGAACACCCATCATACGATTCTCATGAATATTATTTCCATATAAATAATCATTCATAATCAATCATACTTAAAAATAAAGTTACACATAGAAAGAAATGGGTATTATAAAAATTTGATAAAGAATAATGAATGGGCATATCATACAAGTGTCCATGAAAGAATGAGATTAATAAATATCAGCAAACTAATAGGCATATGTCATGGTATGTGATTCCAAATAGAAGTTACAACAGGTAATAATAATATTTAAGAAATTTTCTCCTTTAAAACATTTTAGTGCATTTTTAGGAAAATACTAAAGAGAAATTAAAATTAAAATAGGAATAATATTTTATATAAAATAAATAGTGAACCAAGAAGGTTTTAATAATAAAAACACTTATTTTATTAAAACAATGTTTTTGTAAAACAAATGATATAGTTTACTTGAAATTTGGTAAAATTTTGGAATGTTCCCTTGATGTAGGCCTGCTTATCAAAAATAATTGAGGGAATCATTCAAAAATAGGTATATTCCCAAAAAAATTGATAAATTGACCTTGATAAAAGAATTTGGATCTTGTGAAAAGAATTAATAATATTTCCATAAGAATAATTTATAACTTCATTTGGGTAAAAACAAATATAGAATAACCTGAAGGAATAATGGAGGTTTGGGTAGAATACTTTACCTTAAGTCTGAAGGTGTTTTAAATTTATCTTGATTTCTTGTATAACCAAATAAAATTCATCAATAAATGTTTCTTTAACCAATTATATATATATTTGATTCATTGTAACTTTATTATGTTCATTCATGACCATTTTTTATGGGTTAAGAGGTTCAATTTCATTGTTTGTTTCGCTGGATTTTATGATTGGTTTAATTGTATAAATGTATGGATAAACATTTAAGATGTGAATGTTTTTATATATTTTAAGTTGTTTGTTGGTAATTAACATTTATAATATTACATGGTTATAAAATTAATTTAGTTATTTGGAGTGAGGATGAATCATTATATAAAACATTAATAATAACTATTTTGGTTACTTGGTAGTTTTTTGATAACATCATATACATTTTGATTATTAAATAAATTTAATCTATACAAAAATTCAAGAAACATAAATTATATATAATAAATATAGTATAGTCTTGTTAAATCAATAAAATGGTTTCATGTCCATAATTGAATATGGTAAAAGAAATTGAAAACCCTTCATGCTTTAATTTTATGAATTAACACCTCTTGGATAGTGTTTTCATTTCTAGTTTAAAAGTAGGGGAAAAGAGAGGTGATTGATTATAATTCCATTATCATAAAAAAATTACTGTACAATTAATGTATTGTATTCATCGTAACATTTGGATTAAATTAGGTGAGGAACGAAAAATAAAGAAAGGAACATGAAATAAAACATAATAAATAAAAAGAAGAATTTACCTCTTGAATATATCTTCCTTGAAAACCACATTAGAGGAGATGATTTAGTCTTTCAAAAAGACTAAAGTATTATGGAATTAGGATATGTGCTTTAGATTATATTTTAGAAGAATTTAGGCAAGGAATATGTCTTTATATGAGTTAAGAGAAGAGGTAAAGAGTGGTAGTATTTGAAGTGGAGGAGAGGTGGCGCTTCCGATTATTTTAATCATTAGTTTAATATATTGGATCAAGAATATAAAAATTCATTATTATGATGACCAAAAATAGTAAATAGAGCACAGGAGTTTGAACAAATGTCTATTTACGTCATCTATGAATCAACAATGATGCGTATATGCATTTATTTATTATTTATAGTTAATTATCATTTTTTACTATTCACCAAAAATTCAAGTATTTTAGAAAAATCCCAATAATACACCTCAATAATTTTTTCACATGTATAATTTAAACCAACTCCATTTTCTGAAAATATTTTTTTAAATACGTGAAATTTAATTTTTAATTAAAATCATAATTTACTTGAAAAATAGAAAATTTAAAATTAAAAATGCTTTTCAAACACCTTGAAAATATAATTAAGGTCTCTTAAAATTATAATATAATCATAAGTAATAAAAATAAATATTTATTAATACATTTTAAGAAAATAAATTTTCTATTAAATTATTAAATTAATCATAAATGTTTAATTAAATATACAAGACTTACAAAAATACAGACACTTTATTAGTTATTTTAAAAAAATATTTACTTTTACCGTGATATAATTATATAATAGTGTCGCATATAATATTTATATATTTTATTTATATTTTTATTGATGTTTCTATAATTAAATTGGCTGGTATGCTATTCTTAACGGTCTCATTAGTATTCTAATGGTTAAGTAACTATTTCATTAGTATGTGTTCCATAACTTCTAGTGATGCCTTTTATTACACTCATTCGTCATTTATAAGGTTTGTATTGTGTTCTATATGTAATATAATATAATTATACAATACTAAATATTTATAAAAAGTTAATTAAACTAATAAAACATTATGTTGTTACATTCTTCTCCCCTTAGAAAATTTCTCCCTTGAAATTTTGTTTTACATTCTTCATCATAAAGTTGTGTGGGTTCTTTTCCTTCATTGCCTCCTCTAGTTCTTATGTTTCCTCCTCATACATATAGTTCTTCCATATTACTTTGACTAGGTGAGTTGTCTCATTGCATATAACATTATTTCTATAATCCAATATCATCACTTGCTGCTCCCAAAAAGAAAGGTCATCCTCCTTCTATACCACCTTTGAAAAAAGTACATGTGAAGGATCTGGTATGTACTTCCTTCAGAGGAATACAAAGAATACATCGTGTTATTTAGAAATGGTAGGTGAAAGTGCTAGCCGATAGGCCACAACGCTAACATGATCAATAATCTCGAAGGGTACGATATACATAGGACTTAGCTATCCTTTCTTCATAAACCTCACGTCCTTATTCTATCAAGATATGTGGAGAAATACCATGTCTCCAACTCTAAACTCAAGGTCTAGTCAGTGATTTTCTACATAAATCTTCTTGTCGAGTTTAGGCTACCTTGATGTACTGCTGAATAGTTTTCAACTACTCCACCATTTCATTGACTATTCAGGTCCTAGCATCTTATGCTCACTGACTTTATCTCAACGTGATAGTTTTTTTACCTTTTCCCATAAACAGATTCATATAGTTCCATTCAGATGATAGAGTGTAAAGTGTTGTTGTTAGAGAATTAAACCAGTAGAATATGTTGGTCTCATTCATATTTTATGTCTATAGACCATGATCTCATCATGTCTTCAAGTGTCTAGAGAGTTTTCTCAGATTTTCCATCAGTTTGAGGATGATTGGTTGTATTGATGTTTAGTTGATTTATTAGAGCATATTGGAGACATTACTAGAACATCGAGGTGAATCTTGGATATCTATCAGATATAATAAATAGTTTTACTCCATGAATACTTAAAAAATATTTGATATATATCTGTGCAGTTTTATCCAATGATAAATCCTCTTGAATTGCGATAAAGTGAGATGTCTGTGTAAAATGATCCATAATGACCCATATTGCATTGTTTCCTCTGTATTTCCATGGAAGTCAAGTGGAAATGTCCATGGTGATGTTATCCAACATCCATTTTGGTGTGGGTAGTGGCTGTATCATCCGATTATACTTTTTCCACTCATCCTCCACTTTTTGATATACCAGGAACATTCATGTATATTCAATAATACTCTTTTTCATATATTCCCAACAAAATTTCCCTCTAAGATCATGTGCTCCTTATGTGAATAGGGAAGTTTGAGCAATGTGTGTCATTCAGAATCTCTTTCTTTATCTCTAGATCGGATGGTACAAATAATCTTGAGCCAAATCATACAAATCCATCCTTTTCAATATAAAACTCATAGGATATCCCATTTCTGATAGCGTTCACCCTTTTTATAATTGCCACATTTTTTATTTGAGAATCCCTTATTTTATCTACAAGGGATGGTTAAGTAATCATTTGATAAAGGATTGATGATGTTCCTAACTTAATGATTCACATTTCCATCCTCTAAAAATATAAAAATAATAGATCCTTTTCAATTACCATCACTGATAAATATGTGGGATCCTTTCTACTTAGAGAACCTGCATCTTTATTTTCCTTGTTAGGATGGTAGTGAGTTGAGAAATCAAAATCTTTAATGATATTTAACTATATTCGCTGGCACATATTATGATTATTCTATGTGAATATATAACTGAGACTCTTGTGATCAGAATATATCTCACACTTATTCCCATAGATATAATTCTTCCATATTTTCAATGCAAATATCACAGCTGCCAACTCCAGATCATGTGTGGGATAGTTTTTCACATGAATTTTCAAATTCCTTGAGGATAAGGCTATCACTTTATCATTTTTCATTAGTACAAATCCTATTAATTTATTTGAGGATTCACTATACACCATAAAGAGTTCCCTAATTATCAAGGGTGTGAGTATTGGCGCAGTGATAAGCCTCTTTTTGAGCTCTGTAAAGCTTTCCTCACATTCTTGTGTCCAGAAAAATGTCACCTCCTTCTGTGTCAGCTTTTTATTGGGTTTGACAATAGAAAAACTTTCTCCACAAATTTTTGATAATACTCAACTGCACCCAAAAATATGTGGATCTTCATTATAAATGTTTCCCTAGGACACTCTTCAATTGCATTTATCATGTATGGGTCCACAAATATCCCTTTCTCTGGTGATAACATGCCCCAAGAATGATAATTTATCCATCAAGAACAGAAATTTACTATACTTTAAATTATGTTTCTTTCTTCATAAATTTATTAGAATAATATTCAAATTCCCCTCATGTTCCTTTTTTCTCATGGAGTTTATCCGAATATCATTGATAATGGTTACAAAAAAAATTTCAAGGTAATATCTAAAGACTATATTCATTAAATTGTTGATTATTTTTGAAGAATTAGTGAGTCCAAAGGGCATCACTATAAACTCATATTGTACATACCTCATTCAAAATGAATTCTTGGGAATATCTTCCTTAATCACAATTAATTGGTGATATCCTGACCAAAGTTCTACCTTATAGAAATAAACAGGCCCATGAATCTGATCGAACAAACCATCTATCCATGGTAGGTATAATTCGTCTTTATCGTGATTTTATTGAGCTCAATATAATCAATGTAGAGGCCCCTTTATCCATCCTTCTACATGATTAATAGGACTAGCAGACTCCATGGTGAAGCACTCATGCATATATAACCTTTTTCATATTCTCGTATAATTGCTTCTTCAGATCTTCTAACACTACAGTGTCTATTATATAAGGTGTCTTCGATATAGGAATAGATCTGGGAATAAGTTCAATTGAGAACTCAACTTTTAGATCAAGTGGAAGAAAAGGAAATTATTCAGGGAACGCTCATTGTAATCCCCCACGATGGGAGTATCATTTTTAAGAATCATCTTCTATGTCTCAATAATTTGAGAAAGATATTATTTCTCATAAGTCAGTAATATCCACACTTGAGACAATGATTCTAAAAGAGATTCATCTTTCTCCTTACACTTGTAAATAATTTTAGGATTCTTTGGGATGTGAAGAGTGATCTCCCGTTCCCTACAGTTGATGTTTTTTTAAAAAAGAGATGCTAATCCATTCCAAAGATAACATAAAAATACACTAAAATAAGTTTGATTAGATTTTCTTGGAGGCATAGTCCAAAAATTATAACTAGGGACGAGTTATAAACTATGGATGCAGAACTTTCCCCATTTTATGTTCCCACAGAAAACTCATACTCCAAATTTTAGGGTGGTGTTTGAACAGTTCTAAAAAACATGCAAGATATGAAAGAATGTGTTGAAGAAAAATCAAATATTACATTTTGTATTCTTGAATAAATAACTAGTGTACCTGTCCCCACGTCATTTTTCAGATCCACCTCTGTAGCAGTGATAGCATAATCCCTTCCATATTGTCTTGTAGGTCATTGTTCATTTTCACTGACAACCATTGGCTTAGATAAGTTTTTCACATAATTCCCATTCTTCTTTCAGTTGTAAGAATCCACTATAGACTGAGAGTTGATATAAACCTTCATTTATTCTTTTATATTAGTGGGATTCTTGATATCCCTTTGATAGTTATTAGCATGAAGTCTCATTCTTCCACATTCGATGAAATTCCTGGTTCCCTTTATATAGTTCCCAGGATGCTTCTTCCCAAATATTTTACATGTGGGATGTTCAATCTTCTTTCCATCACAGTTTTTATTTGCCGAAACACCTATATTAGACTCTATTTAATGCTTTTTTTAACAGTTCCCATGAGACCATTGAGAGTCTCCAATCATGATTTCAACCATGATGTCACAATGAGAAATCTCCTCATTACTATCAAAGTCATGAATCGCTAAATATTTTCATAGACCTGGATTTATTCTGCTAAAGAAGCGATCCACATCTCATTTGGTGTTCATGATAAATCAAGAGGCATATCTTGATAGATGTGTGAATTTTTTTTATATTTCCCAATTGACCCATCTTCCTTCTACTTGAGTCTAAGGAACTCCCTTTCCATTTTGTAGTGGAGGGTTCCGGGAAAATATTTATTGAAAACAATTCTTGTATTCCTCCCAATCCATGGAATCAATTTCCTCTTGGGGCTTCATATTCTTTATCAGTGTCCACTACTGATCAGATTCCCAATAAGAATTTTAGACCTCCACTGTGAAATTCTATTATTATCATTACTACAGAACATAGAATATCTTTTCAATTGAGTTAATCCACTATTTCGTGAGGAGGGGATCGAAATATCCACTAAACATGGGAGGCCTTTTCTGTGGGAAGGATTCAATAGTAACTTTCTCTTTCATTGGTGGAGGAGGGAATTCCACATGATTAAAGTTATTATTCATTACTTGAGTCAGCTGATCAGGTATAATCTTTATGTTTTGAAAACCCCATCCCATCATATTTAGCATATCATTTGGGAAATCCTCACATTACCTATCACATTGAATTTTGGCACGTATTCTTCTATTTCTCTCCATTAACTATGAAAAACAACATACAATTAGAGGGATTGAATCTTAGTTATTAAGCACAAAAAGGACAATTTAAATATAAAGGGATAAATTCTTAAAAAAACAGTATACCCTAACATGTGATTATAATGATTTAATCTAGTTTATCCATGATCTATTTCCTAACATATATTCTTATGGGATTTTTTTTGTTCCCTTAATTGTGTTTTGTACTATTCCCATGAATTTACCAAAGCATATCCCTTAGTAGTGTGGAACTATAAGTGAACCCATGCATGTTTTTGTGCACTATTTTGCATTTTAGTCTAGCTCAAAGCGGAAGTACTGGGTTTTACCCATAGATACATTTGTTCAAGAGACACATCCACTTGTTCATATCCAGATAGGGATGTATTTTCTTGGAAATAAATTACTCTATACTTTGCAATGTTTTGGGATTTTTTCTTATACTTAGTCTCATTTATAAGGATCATACTCAAGTGATGTATTTCTATTATAAAAAATAACTAGACCATCCTATGATACCAATTATAGTGAAACTATCCTTTTACACATATCATTACATGATTTTAAGCCTAATAACACATCATATTACAAGCCCAGGATCATGAAGTCTCGTGTCATGAAGGACTGGGTATATAAAAATCAAAACATTGGACAAAATAATTTTTTTAATATACATAAAGAGATCCCAACTCCCATTATACTCATACATTTTCATTTGATAACTTGGGGATAACATGAACAAAGGGATGAGCTCAAAGATCATCATGGGAATAAGCATAATAATAATGCTTCAGCACATGGGTTAGAAGGCATGGAATAATGATATAAAAAGGCATGGAAATATGGAATAATAACATATAAACGTGAGATCATATAAATATGGATTCATAATAGTGTGGTAGCAACATAAAACAAGAATTTAGTACGAGCCAAGACTGGTTTCACATAGAGGATCACAAGTCAAGGTTAACCACAAAGACAGTTGTACATGGTAACATGATTCAAGGAAAATCGCATAAACCGTTGCACATAACGTCTCATGAGACTCAATATTACCCAATGAATTAGAGATCTATATTGTTTCAACCATCATAATTTGTTCAAGAATATTCATTCCACATTAATAATAATATATAATCAATCATATATAAACATAAGGGTACACATGGAAATAAATGGGTATCATAATCAAGTCATAAAGATTAACGAATTGGTGTATTATACAAGTGTCCATGAAAAAAATGGATAAATACATACATTTAAATTCATTGGAATATATAATTCTAAGTGATTTCAAATGGATGTGGTGACATATAATAAGATTATATAATAAATTTTGGAATTTGAAACATTTCAGTTTGGTTTTAAGGAAAATACTAAAGAGAATTTAAAATAGAAAAGGGAATAATGTTTTATATATATCCCAACATGAACCAAGAAAGTTTTCATAATAAAAATGCCTATTTTATAAAAACAATGCTGGATTATAACATATGATAGAGTGTAATTTTAATTCCGTAAGAATTCAATAATTTCCCATGAAATGGGCTTTCTTATTGATATTAATTACGGGAATCATTTAAAAACAGGCGTATCCCAAAAATAGAATGGTTAACGGACCTTGATAAAAAATATTATCATGTAAACATAATTAATAAGATATAAATATAAATAATATATAACTTTATTTGGGTAATATGTAATATAGAACAACCCAAATGAATACTGGAGGTTCAAGTATAATCCCTTACCTTAGGTATAAAGGTGTATACCCTTGATCTAATATCCTGGATAACCATATTAAATTCATTAAGTAATACAACCTGAACCTATTATATTTTTATTTGATTTATTATAACCTTATTAATTTCATTCATGACCCATTTTAATGGGTTAATATGTTCAATTTCATTGTTTGTTTCATTGGTTTTCATGATTGGTCTACTTATATTCATCTAAGGATAAAAATGTAAGATGAGAATGGTTTTACATAATTGAAGTTTAATTTTATTAGTTAACATCCATAATATTAAATGGTTATAAAATTAATTTGGTTATTTTGAGTGAAGATGAATCATTATATAAAAATTTAATGATAACCATTTTTGTTATTTGGGGGGTTTATGGTCACATCGAACACACTTTTCTTCATAAATTAATATCATTTGTAAAAATTATTCCAAAACCATAAATTATACATAATAAATATATTATATTCTGCATAAACCATAAAAATCCTTTCATGACCAGAATTGAATATGGTAAAATAAATTGAAAACTCGCCGCCCCTGAATGTGATGAATTAAAACCTCTCAGATGGTGTTTTCATTTCTAGTATAAATGGAGGGTAAAGGAGGTATTATGATGAATTATTACATTATCATAAAACCTATTCTGGTAAATATATGTTACTGTAGTATTTATAACATTTTTATGATAGTATGGGAGGAAATAAAATGAAATAAAGTAACTTGAATGAAAACAAATGAAATGAAAAGAGGAATTTACCTCTTGAATATATCTTCCTTGATAACCTTTTTAGGGTAGAGGATTTGGACTTTTTAAGATACGAAAGGATTATAAACATAGAATAGGGTCTTGGGAGGAGATATTATAAGAATTTAGGCAAGGAACAAGATCGAGATGAGTGAAGACAAGAGCTGAAGAGGTGTACTATTTATAGTTGAGGAGGGGTGGGGTTCCCCATTATTTTAATCATTAGTTTAACATTTTTGCTCAATATTTTGAACAAATTTTGATTATTTTGAAAACAATAGTATGGATAAAATTTATGTTTGAACCAATGGCCATTTACATCATCCATGACTCAAGAATGATGCCGAAATTCAATTATTTATCATTTTTTACAATTAACAAAAAAAATCAAGTATTTTAGAAATATCCCAAAAATTCACCCTAATAATTATTAGACATGTAGAATTAAAAATTAATCTGAATTTTATGAAAATAATTTTCTAAATATGTTAAATTTAAGTTTTAATTAAAATCATAATTTACTTGAAAAAAAATTAAAAATTAAAACTACTCTTATAACACTTTGAAAAATTAATTAAGGTATCTTAAAAATATTTATAATTATAAGTAATAAAAATAATTGTTTATAAATACATTTTATTAAAATAAAATTTCTTTTTAATTATTTAAATATTCATAAAATTTTAATTAAATATACAATACTTATAAAAATACAAACACTTTATAATTAACTTTTTAAAAAAATATTTACTTTTACCATGATGTGATTTTATTATTGTGTCACATATGAGATGGATACATTTTATTGATACATTCATTATTGGTTTCACTATTACATTGGTCAATTTACTATTGATAAGTGTCACAATACTATTCAAATGGTTAGGTTACTATTTCATCAGTATGTGATCCTTAACCTCTAAGGATACCTTTTATTTCATTCGTTATTTATTTATGAGGTTTGTATTGGGTTTTATATGTAATATTATACGATTATACTATAAGACATAATCATAATAAATTAATTACATTGATAAAACATTTTTTCATTACAATCACCCTTCTTACAAGTGTCATACTATAAATTTTCTACATTTCCTTGGGAAATCAAAACCTAATAAAAGGATAGCTCAGATGATTATTAAGGATAAAAAGGGGACATATCAATGATCATTTCAACGTAACATATATAGAAAGGGTATTAAAACATGATTTTAACAATTTAATTTCATACACAGTAATTATTTTATCATGAACATGAGTTATTTCATAATGCTTGGTAATTCATATGATATGAATCAAAAAGGGATGAAAAGACATGATCCATGAGAACATAACATTGTAAAAAGATCACATCATAAAATGGTGACCTAAAGTGTCAGATAATCATAATAAAATAAATATTATGTTAGGGAAACCCACTATGATATTCATAACATGTTAGTCTTGGTAAAATGATCCATGTACCTGCTTCACTCTTGGGATGACCACTTGGGTACCCTCTTTCGAGCTTGGTATAACATCTTGTGCACCCTTTGAGCTCGTAGAAAATTAATATTTAACCAATTCATTATAATGATATATAATTTTTATCCCACCTATCACATAATTATAAATCCAATTATATATATTCCATAATATCAAATAACATTCTTCATAATTTAACAAGTAAACAGAAATTTGTTTCATAGATATTTCATCATCATATCCATAATCCAATTAGAAAAATAATAAAGATGGTATCATTGGATCATATCTCAATAAATCCAATGTAACATCAATTTTCGTAATCACAGATGAAATATTCACTTAAAATAACATAGGAATATTTCATTAGTAAAATAAACTGTTCCCCTTTAAATCACATATTAAAATATAATATTTTCCAAAATACTATGGAAATATAATTATTTAAATATAAACATGGAACCTTTTAAATGTAATATTTAAATCATTTAATGTTCATGATGGTGTGAAATAATATTCATGTCGTGTATGATAAAACAAATATTTCTTTTACATTTACTGGCACATCATTCAGAAACAAATACAAAAATATAGCTTCAAAATAAATTTTCAAAAAATTAAATCAAGGATAAAAATTAATTTAAACAGTCATATAATAATATAAAGTAATTTTTAAAATAATTTTTATAAAACATGAATGTGGATTAAAAATGATTTTTGGCCAAATAGACAAAGAAATTTGTTTTTCCTTAAAAACATTCTTTTGGACTCTTGAGTACTTATAGTGAGGAAAATTAAAGGGAAAATTTTATTTTCAATATATAAACACAGGATAGTAAAACTAAATGTATTTATATAGAAAATTACATATAATTTCCTTCAATTTAATTTCAAACACAAACAATTCCAGTTAAAATGATCTTGAAACATAAATCTCTTACTACTTTGGTATCTTTCGAATCAAAACATTTTAAAACATAGAAACATAGATGTAAATGTTTTCCCACATAATTTTCAAGATAATATTTATAATATATATTCATCGGTGGTATATATACAACATAAAATGAACAAGTGGTGAATATGGAATATGTCTCACCGAAGTAAAATTGAGACAAAAATCCCTTACCTTGAGTTTGATATGCTTTGAAATTAATTTAACCTCATGTTTAATAAATTTTATTTATATATAATTATATAATAGATAAATATAAATACTTATTATGTCAGATAGTTTCCACTTATTACATTTTAACACCAATTTTTTAGTAATTCATGATTAAAATTATCATTTCTAGGTGTTAACTATGTCATTTTAATATGAATTTTGGTTTGGTAGTTTTGATACTTTTACTTTGATAATGGTTTCATCAGATCAAATATTTTAATAATTATATTGATATAATATATATTAATTATATGTATATATATTCATCCATAAAATTGAGAGATATAAAAATAAATTACAGTGTTCATAGAGATGGTAAGTCATATTTATCCATGAATATTATTTTCATTTTTTGATGAATGGAACAAAAGAAAAATTAAAATTTCTAGAATAATTTTTAAATAATATATATAACATATATATTCACTATATTTTTCATTTTTATCATCCCTTTAAATTATAAATAAAAACTTAATCGCATCGCATCACTTCATATAGGTGGATGTCCGCATGTACAAAAGAGTGATGTTATCATTTTATAATGAATAGGATGGTAAGAAGGTATATATTATGTTAAAATTACAGTATGATAGCTATCTCACAAATATAAAATATAAAATATAAACCCATCTTAAAAACCAATCGTGAAATATAGTGATACATAATAAATTTTATCATTATATAGAGATGGTAGTCCACACGTTCGCACAAGCAATACTTTCACTTCCCATTTTATGAAAAAGGGTGTCGATGATGGTAGTTTCAAAATAATAATGACATGTTTGTAACACAATTTTATTTTATGAGAAATATTTTTTTAATTTCTTATGTTATATGCAACACCAAGAAAGCCTTTCACTTCACACAACACTAGCTTGGCTTGTGTTACAGGCAAGAACAACCTTCCTCGATAGCTTGCGTTGTACGCAATGCCGAGTTTCAATAAACAATGATATATTCTTATAATAGTATGAACTAGAATTTATGAATAGTATTAACGTATTTTTTAATTTTATAACATTATAATTCATCTTAAACAATTTCTAGAATTAGATATGAAAACAAAATCAATTTTTCGATTAAAAGAAGTATTTTTCAAAAAATGCAGTTTTACCGCCTTTTGATAGCGCACCCATTTTAAATATAATTTTTGACAAGTTTATAAGTTAAATTTTAAAAATTAAACTAATTATTTTGAATAAAGAAATAAAAAATTACATTGGATAATTTTTTGATACTTTTCTGATAACTTTCATATTTTGATGAGTAGTAAAAATATGCTAAATTTTTCTTAAAAACAACTTATTTAATCAAGATAATTTATATGGTCAAATGATAAAATTTAATGGTTTTAAAGAAAAAATATAATATATTTTTACCATTTAATATAATGTATGTCATTTTCATTAATTTTACATTGAATTCATACGTAAAAATATTTAAATCATTGACTATGTTTTAACTTTTAAAACCCTTTTTCTTACCAAAGAGATTAACTTTAAATTAATTACTGGAACTTATATGTTTTAAATTTTGAAAAAATGGATTCTATATTTGGATTCATCGTGTCCAAATTATATTAATAGGTTACTTTTTTTGAAATTATGAATAGTAACTACGGTAATTTTATTTACTACAGTTAAAGGTAAATCGCATAATTAAGGGTAAATATAAGATTATAAAATTACCCTAACACCTTGAAAAATTCTACTGAATGAATAAAAGTACACCCATGTCATCTAAGGGTCTTAATAGATTCATTTCATGGACTTTTGACAATGAAAAATATATAATTGTTTTTAAAACCAAAGAAATTGAATACATGTCACACTCTTATATCTTTTAAGTGTAACAATTTAAATTTAATGATAAACTTCATAAAACATCGAACATGAATAGTCTCCAAAAATATAATAAACTTATATACATCATTGGAATTTATTTAGAATTTTTAGGGATTAAATAATTATCATTAATGATGACACAATAGTGATGTTGAAATTATTTTATTGATTGAAATATCAAATAAATGTTTTTAAAATATTAAAATAAATATTATATGAACTATTTAATGTGATACATGGATTTCCTAGATGAATATGAAATGTTTTAAATATATTAAATATTTTTGTTTTGAATATATCTTCTGTGTAGATTTAATTTAAATTCAAATAAATGAATAGTGTCAAAATTGACACTATTCTTATTTTATAAAAATAACATATTATAAAATTATTTAAAAATCACAAAAATATTTAAAAATTATAAATTTATATTTATATTTTCTAAAATGTAAAAAGTATCCAATTATGGACAATTCACAACAATAAAGTATTTATTTATAATAATTTAAAATTTAGAATATTATTAGCACAGATAAATTTAAATAGATAAATAAGGATAAATCAATTTGATAAGGTTTAAAATAAATTCACAACATGTCTAAATTTAATTGGTTGATGCGATTACAACCCTATCACACCTAATATTCTAATTGAGTCATTTTTGGAGGTTTTTATATCGGTTTGGAATTTATTATAAATTAATATTTCTTATGTTTCCAAAGGTGCCCCTATCCTCCCTTATAAAAGGGAACCTCCTTCCTCTCCTCCTCACACCATTTTGAACCTTCATTCTTGAAAAACCCCTTCCTATTTTTCTTCTACACTTCCCTAGAAACATACTAGAGGTCCTGGTTTTCTTCAAAGACCAACTTTAGTGCCATAAGAGGAGGTTTAGAAGTGGCGCTTCGAAGAAGGGGTTATATCCTTTACCGATCCTGTCAAATTTATTTCTTCTTCAACCTCCTATTATTAATTGGACTCATAATAAATTAATAAAATCACTATCACTAATATAATGATATTCTATTATAAATATGAAACAAACCTATTTCACCTTATATCCATCCGATGGAAAATGAAATCACCACGCGTGCGTACGTACGGGATACCATCTACACGCAGTGGTTAAATCTGTTTTCCACCCCCACCTTACTTGTAAGGTTATAATGGTGTAAAGAATAACTATATAATATTATTATAACATGATACTAATTCTGAGATATTTTACCATCCACTCCAATACAATTCAATATTTATGGGAACGATATCGCCACTCGTGTGTACATACGGCTTACCATCTCCACGATGTGATGTGATTCGTTCTACATGATCTTCATTAAACCATATTTATATTAAATAATTGAATGAATAAATCTGATATATATTATACTAATACCATTCTGTCAATGATTTAGCTATAACCTAAAAATAGGAATAAGAATTTATTCAACAAAACACGCATGAGAACATAAAGCAATGAACACCCGAATAACAAGTAGCAATGAAATATTACTAAGATATAAATATGACCATATATGATATCATAACAATGATAATGATTCTATAATATGTCAATGACATTATTTAAATCATTATATAGGAGGTTCGGACATGTACAAAGAATATTGGACCTAAGGTAATGGAAAATCTCGTAATGTCATTTTCATCCGAGATTTTTTATACTTTAAAATTTACTGGAGAATATTTATCATCTGAATCCATGTTTTGTCAATATGTAATATTATTTCTATCCTTCTACAAATTTTTGAATCGAATTTTACCTATTGGTGAATTTTTAGTAATAGTTAAGAAAGGAAAATTTTTTCATTTTCTATACTACATTCTTTTTTACTTTTCTGGCCAAAGTACGAGAAAAATATTTTTTTAACTTATATGTGAAGAATGGATTTTTATGATTTCATAGAACATTATTTCCATGAATATTAAATTAAATTTTTTCATGTTTATTTTTAATTAACTTATTTTAGTTGAAAATGTATGACATGTTAAGAATGGAAAATTGTTTTATAAGTAGAAAGGATATTTTCCTCAAGAATGGAGTTCAAGTGTTTTATCAAAATTATTTTCCATCTAAGATAATATAGGGTTATGTTTCTATCCCTATTATTACATTGATTGGATTATGTTATGATGTAATTATTTTTATTAAGTCCTTTAATCTTATATGTATTATGTTATGATGGAATGATGTTTAAAAATCCCAATTTTTACATGGGTTATGAAATAATGTATGATTTCTTATTTTGTGGCACACATAAAAATGGTTTCTTTATGAGATGGGTGGGACCTATATCTACCTTACATTAATTGGGTAAATATTTATATCTCATGACATTAACATGGTGGGAACGGCAAGTTAATCTGGTTCAGTGATACAGGACTAGAACAAATAGTGAACTCAGTTCCGAAATGGACGTTTTCCGCTATGATAGTCTTGGAAATGAGTCTTGACTAATATGAAATGATTTTCTATGATTATGTGAGTATGCCACAAAGTTTCATGTTTTATTTTATGATTATTGGGATTACATTTCACTACTATGATTTATCCCTTGTTATGATATTATGATCTCTTGTGAAGTTTAAGATTTTCAAAATGTTATGTTCTTATGAATTTGATATGATTGATATTTCATTTGTTTACCCTTACCAAGCATTTGAGATCACCATTTTGTATGTTTTCTTTTCCCTAGGTCAGGAATAAGGGTATTAAGTAGGATATGCCAAAAGGGACTCTATATATGATGAAATAAACGGGAGACAATGTAGATGCTTTATGAACCTGTTGTTTGTTTTTCTCAGTTTCTAAAGACACTATACCTATACGGTCCTATCATGGTTTTGTTATATGTTGTAATATGTATGATTTAATTCTAATGTAATAACAATTTATGTAAAGTATGGGCTGTTATAATTGGTATCAGAGGAAAGGTATAATCAACCTTTGGAAACTAGGATGTGAAAGGCTTAGTGATAACCCCAAGGATATGTCTAAGCATAGAACACAATATTAGTGTTTATAAATGTCCATTAATAACATATGATAAGACCAAAAGTGTGAAATTTTATTCTTGATTATGTGGGTTTCCTATTATGATTAGTGTTTCTCACACTATACTTATTGGTTTTAGTCAATGGTTGGAACCCAAAGGAACCGTGTTAATGCTGAATGCGACTGGAAATGCAATGATTGTCCCCCTGAGCAACCAAACATTATGGGAGCTGGAATGAAAAATATTGTAGCCATGCTCACACAACATTCTCAAGTAATGAATCAAGCAGGACTTCCAAATGATCAAAAGACAGAACAACATTCTATTGAATCCTTCATGAGGCAGTTACCACCCTCATTCAGTGGGTCTACTGATCCATTAGTTGTTGAACAATGGATCAGTACCACTGAAAATATATTTTCAGTTCTACAATGTTCTGAACATGATAAATTCATCTTAGTAGTATATCATTTCGAAGGTGAAGCTGATAAATGGTGGAATCCTATCAAGAATACGAGGCAAAGAGACGAAATTGATTCCTTGAAATGGGATGAGTTCAAGAACATATTTTTCAATAAGTACTTCCCTCATATTCTTCAAACAAAGATGGAGAAGGAGATTCATGAACTAAAGCAAAGGGATAATGAATCTGTTGGTACCTACGAAGAAAATTTTACAAGACTTTCAAGGTATGCATCCGAAATTATTATTCGACCTAAGAGTAAGATCGATCGATTATTTAGTGTATTAAAACCAAGTCTTTGAAGGGAAATATCCATAAGGGACTTCAACAGCTATGAGGAAATTGTTCGATGTACTCTCAAGGTTTAGATGGAGATTGGAGTAACCCATCAGTCGTATGGTTATGATAAGAAGAGGAAAATGGAATTCAATGGGAAATATAAAGACCACACTAAAAAGAAGATGAGTTTTCCCTTATGCTCAAATTGTGGAAAGAAACATTGAGGGAATTGTCTTAAAGGGAAAAGTAAATGTTTCAAATGTAGAAAATAAGGTCATCGAGCATTTTAATGCTGTAGTGATGGGAAAAAGATGTATAGTGATGCGAACAAATAAAATGCTACACAGAATGCACCTCCTACAATTCAATGTTACCAGTGCAAGTAAATGGAGCATTATGTTAATCAATGCCCAAGTCCAAGTGTTGTTGAAACTCTTAAGGCCAAATACAAAAGAAATTCACATGAAATTTCTATCGGTGATGTGGAGTACAATATCGAATTTGTAAAAGGTACACTTACCATACACTCTAAAGTAGAAAATTTTTTATTTGATTATAGATACTCAAACTCTTTTATTTCTGAAGATTTTTCTAAGGGTATCGTCGTACTACCTCAAAAATTAGTTGTTGAGTTATCTGTGACAACTCATAATGGCACAATGGTTGCATCAAAAGTTTATAATTCTTCTCTAATTGACATTTGTGGGAAAGTGCTTCCTGCAAATCTTTTAATCCTTCCTATAGTGGAATTCGATGTGATTCTTGGCATGGATTGGATTTCATTATATTGATCTCATATCAATTTCCAAAAAAGAGAAGTCACATTTCATATTTCTGATCAATATATGATCATCTATCAATGCAAGGATGAATATAACCTTCCAGTGGAAATTTAATCCATAGTATGGGTATTAATTCCAATAAATGATGGATATTTATCTCAAATGGTTGGAAAGAAACTCATGATAAAGAATATGCCCATTGTATGGGAGTTTGATGATGACTTTCCTGAGGAATTGTCAGGTCTTCCACCAAATTGTGAAGTTGAGTTTTCAATAGAACTCACACCTAGTGTTATGCCCATTTCAAAAACACCATATAGAATGGCCCCAATTGACTTGAAGGAATTAAAAAAGCAACTCCAATAGAATCTTGATGAGGGATTCATATTCCCTAGTGCATCACCTTGGGGAGTGCCTGTTTCATTATTAAGAAGAAAGATGGATCAAAAAAACTCTACATTGATTATCATGAGCATAACAAGATCACAATTAAGAATTAATATCCTCTCCCATGCATTGATGACTTATTTGACCTACTATGCAGACATCAATACTTTTCCAAGATTGATCTTCATTCAGGGTTTCATCAATTAAGGGTCAAAAAGGAGGATATACCATAGACAGCTTTCCATACAAGGTATGGACACTATGAATTTATAGTGGTGACATTTGGTCTTTTTTAATGCCTCTTCTATCTTCATGGATCTAATAAATAGAGTCTCTAGAGACTATCTTGATCAGTTTGTGGTAGTCTTTATAGACGATATTCTTGTCTATTCAAAGAGCAAGGAAGAACATGAAGATCACTTGAAAATTGTATTAGAGTCCCTATGAAAGGAGACGCTTTATGCCAAATTTACCAACTATGAATTTTGTCTTCAAAAAGATTCATTTTTAGGTCACGTTATCTCAAAATAGGGGATATCTGTGGATCTTTCCAAAAAAGAGGTTATCAAAAGATGGTCGACACCAACAACAGTAACTGAGATATGAAGTTTTCTTGGTTTGTCTGAATATTATCGTTGTTTTGTGAAATATTTTTCATGATTATCTAATCCACTCACCAGGTTGACTCAAAAAGGAGTTATGTTCGTTTGGATGGAGTAGTGTGAAGAGAATTTCAAGGATTTAAAAATAAGGTTATCCAGTGAAGCTGTACTCACACTGCCTTGTAGTGGAGAGATGTTTGTGATCTATAGTGATACATCAAATAAGGTATTGGAGTGTGTTATCATGAAAAACGATATGGTGATAGCTTATGCCTCACGAAAGGTGAAAATCCATGAGAAAAATTACCCAACTCATGATTTGGAGTTAGCTATAGTAATCTTTTCATTAAATATTTTGAGGCACTATCTTTATGGTGAAAGGTGTGATATTTATACTAATCATAAAAGTTTAAAGTATATTTTCACACAAAATGAGCTGAATATGCACTAAGGAAGATGGTTGGGGCTGATTAAGGATTACTACTGCTCAATTCATTACCACCCTGGAAAGAAAACAAGGTGGAAGACACATTAAGTTGACAATACCATGCTAGCTTATCTATGATGAGGATCACAAAAGATCCAATATTTATGAATTTCTAAAGGATGGATCATGGAATTTTAATGGAAGGGGAAAAATATTATCTTTTTCAAATGAATGTTCAACCATCTATACATGTGGAGATTAAAGAGGCACAAAAAGAAGATGTATAGTTACAAAAGAAGGTGAGAAATGTTTCAGAATTCCACATTGATTGTGATGAAATAATAAGGTTCAGGAATCAGGTTTGTGTTCCTCACATCCTAGAATTAAAAAATAAAATATTGGATGAATCTCATAGTTATTCATTCTCTATTCACCCCGGAAGCAAGATGATGTATAGGGACCTGAAGGAGTACTTCTAGTGGAATGGCATTAAAAGTGATGTTGCTGAATATGTCTCTCGATGATTGATTTCCTAGAAAGATAATGTTGAGAGAAATAAGTCTAAGGGGCTGTTACAACCATTACCCATACAAAAATGGAAATGGAAAAACATCACTATGGACTTCTTCACTGGACTTCCTAAAACATCCAAAAGGCAATAATGCTATCTGGTTTATAGTTGATCGTCTTATGATGTCGACACACTTCATTACTATTAGAGAATATTTCTCTCCTGAACAGCTTTCCAGGATATATGTTAATGAAGTGGCAAGATTGCATGTAGTACCACATTCCATTATATCTGATCGGAATCTGAGGTTTACCCCGAAGTTTTGGTGAAGTCTTTAGTATACTCTAGATACAGAGTTAAGTTTTAGCACTACTTATCATCCTCAGAAAGACGGTCAGTCTAAGAGTACAATTCAAACACTAGAATAAATGTTGAGATCTTCCTCTATGGATTTAAAAGGTGGTTGGGATCAACACCTACCTTTGGTGTAATTTTCATATAGTAATATCTTTCACTCTAGTATTCAGAGGGCTCCTTATGAAGCTTTGTATGGAAAGAAATACAGAACTCCAACTTGCTGGGATGAAGATGGGGAAAGAAAGCTATTAGGACCTGATCTTGTAGATGATATGGCAGAAAAGGTAAGATCTATTCAACGACACATAAGAAGAGCTCAGAGTCGACAAAAAATTTTTTCCAACAACTAAAAAAAAGACTAAGAGTTTGAAGTGGGTGATAAAGTGTTCTTATGAATATCTCCTTGGAAGAAAGTAATGAGATTTAGAAAGAATGGAAAGATGAGCCCTAGGTATATTATTCCTTTTGAAATACTGGATCATTTTGGAAAGGTAGCTTACTGATTAGAGCTTTCATCGAAACTCTATCAAGTTCATGATGTGATCTATGTATCTCTCCTAAGAAAGTACATACCCGATCCTTCACATGTACTAAGATCAGAAGTTGTACCACTGGAGAAAAATATTTCTTATGTAGAACAGCCAATAGAGATTCTGGATCATAGAGAAAAAGTTCTTTGAAGCAAGACCACTCTAATGGTTAATGTTTTATGGAGTAACCACCAATTAAAATAAGCTATATGGGAACTTGAGAGAATGATGAGGGAAAGGTATCCTCATCTGTTTGTTACGAAGTGACGAATTTCGAGAGAAAAAATCTTTTTAAGGGGGTATAATGTAACACCCAAATATTTTATGAGAAATATTTTTTTTAATGTCTTCTGTTATATGTAACACAAATAAAATCTTTCACTACACACAACACTGGCTTGGCTTGCGTTACATGCAAGAGCAACCTTCCTCAATAGATTGCGTTGTACGCAATGCTGAGTTTCACTAAACAATCATATATTCTTATAATACAATGAACTAGCCGTTATGAATAGTATTAACTAAATTTTTAATTATATAACATTTTAAATCATCTTACACATTTTCTAGAATTAGATACGAAAACAAAATCAATTTTTCGGATAAAAGAAATATTTTTCAAAAAATGCAGTTTTACCGCCTTTGGATGGCACACCCATTTTAAATATAATTTTTGACAATTTTATAAGTTAAATTTTACAAAATAAACTTCTTATTTTAAATCAGGATATAAAAATTTACATTGGAAAAAGTTTTGATACTTTTCAGATAACTTTCATATTTTGATGAATAGTAAATATAAGCTAAATTTTTCTTAAAAATAAGTTTTTCCATCAAAATAATTCATATGGTTTAATGATAAAATTTAATGGTTTTATAGTATAAATAGAATATATTTTTACCATTTAATATAATTTATTTCATTACCATTAATTTTACATTGAATGCATAGGTAAAAACATTTCAATCTTTAATAATGTTTTAACTTTTAAAACCCTTTTTCCTTACAACGGGATTAATTTTAAATTAATTATTGCAACTTCTATGTTTTAAATTTTTAAAAATGTATTCCATATACTGATATGTTATTATAAATATGAAACAAACCTATTTCACCTTTTATCCATCCTATGGAAAATTAAATCACCACGTGTGCGTACATACGGAATACCGTCTCCACGCTGTGGTGTAATTTGTTTTCCACCACCACCATACTTGGATGTGTATAATCATGTAAAGAATAACTATATATGATTATTATAACATGATACTATTTCTAAGATATTCTGTTATCCACTCCAGGACCATTCAATAATTATGGGAACGATATCGTCGCTCGTGCGTACGTACAACTTACCGTGTCCATGATGCGATGTGATTCGTTCTACATGATATTCATTAAACTGTTATTATATAAATGTATTGAATGAATAAATATAGTATATATTATACTAAACCCATTCTGTAAATGATGTATCTATAACCTAAAAATATGAATAAGAATTTATTCAACAAAACACGCATAAGAACACAAAGCAATGAACACCCGAATAACAAGTTGTAATGAAATATTACTAAGATAAGAATAAGACCATATATGATATCATAACAATGAGTATGATTCAAGAATAACTCAATGACATTACTTAAGTAATTATACCGGAGTTTTAGACATGTACAAAGCATAACAGGCCTAAGGTAAGGGAAAAACTCGTAATCTCATTTTTATCCGAGATTGTTTATACTTCAGAATTTTCTAGGGAATATTTATCATCCATATCCTTGTTTCATAAATATGTAATATTATTTCTATAATCCGGAAAATGTTTCAATCCAATTATACCTATTGGTGAATTTTTTGTAATAGTTATGTAATCAATATTTTGACCTTTTCAGTAAGACATACTTTTTTACTTTTCCGGCCAAAGTACGAGAAAAATGTTTTTTTTAACTTATACGGAAAGAATAGATTTTTATGATTTCATAGAAGATTATTTCCATGAATCTTACTTTACAAGTTTTCAAGTTTATTTTTAATGAACTTCTTTTAGTTTAAAATTTTATGACATGTTTAGAATAGAAAAATGTTTTTGAAGTAGAAATGATATTTTCCTCAAGAATAGAGTTTAAGGGTTTTATCAAAATTATTTTCCATCTAAGATAATATAGGGTTCTGTTTCTATCCCTATTATTACATTGATTGGATTATGTTATGATGGAATTATTTTTATGAATCCCTTTTATCTTATATGTATTATGTTATGATGGCATGATGTTTAAGAATCCAATTTTTTTACATGGGTTATGCTATAATGTATGATTTATGATTTTGTGGCACACATAAGAATGGTTTCATTATGAGATTGGTGGGACCTATATCTCCCTCCAATGCATTGGGTAAATATTTATATCTCATGAGATAGACATGGCTAGAACTGCAAGTTAATCTTGTTCAGTGATACATGACTGGAACGAGGAGTGAACTCGGTTCAAAATTGGACTTTGTCCGCAATGATAGTCTTGGAAATGAATATTAAATAATATGAAATGATTTTCTATGATTATGCATGTATGAAAAAAAGTTACATGTTTCATGTTATGATTATTGGGATTACATTTCACTACTTTGATTTATCCCATGTTATGATATTATGATCTCTTTTTCAAGTGAATATTTTCAAAATGTTATGTTCTTATGAATATGATATTATTGATATTACCTTTGTTTACCCTTACTGAGCATTTCAGCTCACCCTTTTGTATGATTTCTTTTCCCTGGGTCAGGAAAAAGGGTATTCAGCAGGATATTCCAAAAAGAACTCTATATATGATGAAAAAAACGGGAGAAAATGTAGATGCTTTATGAACCAGTTGTTTATGTTTCCCAGTTTCTATAAACACTATACCTATATTGTCCTATCATGGTTTTGTTATATGCTTAAATAAATATGCTTCAATTCTGAAGTAATAAAAATGTATATAAAGTATGGGTCGTAATAATGTTTGTATCTTTTGAATACATAGTGTATTATTTTTTGATTAATACAAAATATTTATATTAGATAGAAGAAGAAGAAAATTAATTATTTCAGGAAAAAATATTCTCTCTTATCTGGTATGCCTCTTTAAAATCCATTTTTAAGGAACATTGGATTTGAATTTAAAAAAATAGAAACATTATCTTTCAGTTTAACCACATTATTATCTGATTTCAACCTTGACAATGGTAAATACTTTCTTAATATTAATTGGTAATAATTTTAATTATTCGATATAAATTCGTCCATAAATGAAAAATTGATGCAATTTTTGATGAAATTTCATCCTACTTGTCGCCATAAAATATTTTTTTATGATTTTTAAATAATTTAATAATATTTTATTTAACATAAAATATTATTAATATTATTTTTGAAACTATTCAAATAATTCGACATTAGATACAAGGGGATAGTAATTTAATATGAATATAAACCTCTAAAATTTCTTTAATATGTTATTTCCATCTATAAAATTAGTAGGGAACTATAACCCACCCAAAAAATATTACATTTAGAGTTTCCTAGAAAACATTTACATGATTTTTCTATTTCCCCTTCAAGAACTATGTCAATTTTTTCTAAGCATTTAAGATAAATATTTATTGAATAAAAAAATTCCATGATAAAAAACAAACATAATATTTCAAATATATTTTAATAAAAAAATAGTTTCCTCATTTATCCTTATAAAAAATTAGACATATTAAATTCAATGGGGTGACATTTATAAATTTTATTTAATTGAAATAATATAAATCTATTTATCAAGGGAAAATTGAAATAAAATGTCATATTTATTAATATGGGATGTATAAGGTTGAATTTATATAATAAAATTAATTAAATAAAAGTTTTGGAATGATTTTAACACCTTATATCATAGTTTTAACCTTGTTTTACCCATTTTACACTTACCAAAATGATAAATATTTACCATAGTTTCTATTCATGTTGACCAAAAATAAAAGGGATTATATACCAAATTTAAACCTCGTGATTCCAAATATGGAATCAATATTTTTGAATTTATTCCCCAGAATTAGTAGTAATATGTTTTCATATAAATTTATAAAATTTAATTAATATAGTTTTTAGAAAAAAAAATTAAACATTAAAATTAAATAATATAAAAATCATGAATATAATAAATTCAAACATAATTAATTATACTATTGTAATTAAAATGGATTATATTTCACATTAAGAATAAATAAAAAAATTGATGGGTTTTAAACATAATTGATTTAATGAAAAGAAATGATGGTGTTGGAAAAATATGTACATTTCACAATTAACTAGAAAAATCCATCATTTCATAAAAATCCAAAATTTTACACAAAGTTAATTTTAATATCATGATTTCAAAAATACGGTTCATTTTTTCAAATAAATTTTCATCAAATTTAAAAATTTATTTTAAAATTTTCCCAAAAAAATATAAATAAAATCATTTTTTGAGTGAAAATGTATTTTTTAAGCATATAATGACTTTACTAAGAAATTAAGTACTTATTTATCAATATATTTTATATTTATAAAAATATATATATATTTTTAATATGGTAATTCGGATTCACTCAACTAATTTAATAGATCTATTAAAATAATATACTATATTTTGGCCCATTTAGATATGGGGTTGCATGTATCACAAGTTATTGAATAAATTTTATTTAATGAAAAATATATCTTAAAATATTATGGTGTTACATTTTATTCCCCTTAAATTGAATTTATACCTTTAATATTTAGTCACTATAATATAAAAAATATGGATATCTCTATGTCCTCGCCAACTTAGGTTCCCATGTAGTTTTTTTAATTTCTTATTCCTCCATATAACTTTAACAAGTCGAGTAGTCTTATTAAATAACACTTTATCTCTACAATCCAATATTTATTCTTGTTTTTATTCACAAGAAAGATCATTCTATAGTTGTTCAACCAATGATTTATGTACATGTGATGGATCGATTTTATACTTCATCGAGAGAGATACATGGAACACATCATGAACTATTGAGAGGTTCGGTGTAAGTTATAAGATACCATACCTAATCTATAAATAATATTGAAAATGTCAATATACCAAGGTCTTAGCTTTCCCTTCATCATGAATCTCAAAACCACATTTTAGTGATATATTCATAGGAATTCCTTATCACCATTTTCAAACTCTACCTCCCAATTAATTTATTTCTATAACTTCATCCAAGTATAATATAGTTGTAACCTTTTTCCATAGATCGATTTATAAGGACCCCTTTCAATTGTCAAGTGAAATCTATTTTTTGTAAGGGAGCATGTCTATAGGAATGTGTTGATCACAACCACTATTGAAATCTACAAAACAAGATATAATCAAATCAACTAGGATTTAAATGGTCATATCAGATTTAATATTTATTTGAGGTTGATAAGTAGTGATAAAACTCAACTCTATATCCAAATCCTTCAGAATACATTTCCAAATGTTCATGGTAAATCCCAGATCCCAATCAAATACAATAGAATGTGGTGATCCATGAAACCTTAACACTTATTTAATGATTATTATATAATTATAAGATATATTTAAATATTATCTGATATTAATGAAGAGTTTTGACGTCATGAGGAAATCGACTACAACCCAAGTAACATTATAACAATTAGACATTTTGGGGAGTGTGATGAAAATATATATCTTTATGATTTAACATTTCCATTCTTGTATGAGTAATTGTAATAACGTCCCATTATACTCCAGTCTCCCAACCTTAACTTGGTCACATAATATGCACTATGATACATGATCGACAAAAACTTGCTTCATATTTTCCCAAAATAAATAAACTTACATATCTACAAACATATCAGTACTTACAGGATGAATAGTGAATGATAAACTATGATCTTCATCCATAAACACCTTCTTCAATTATGGTGTTTATGGTACTCATTCATGGTTCCTCAACATTATCATTCCATAACAATAAAGGTTAAAATAATGAATATTTTTTATCTTCTTTTAGAACTCTACATATTATTTCTACTCTTTTTTAATCATCACTTTTATATATGGTTGAACACTAATTTGAACATGATAATATTTCTCCCCCTCTATAAATATTTAAATATAGATATTTTTTAAATCTAAAAATATTGGATCTGTTTTTATCCTCATAATACATAATCGTGCATGATTATTTTGACACAAAGAATCTGTGTTCCCTTTACCAGTGTGGTGACATATTGAGTATTCATAATATTTAATAAACTCTAACCATCTTATTTAGTTTATATTTAACTCATTTTGATAAAATATATATTTTAAAACTTTATGATTAGTATATATATCGTACATTTATCCATAAACATAATTCCTCTATATCTTAAAAAAGACTGTCGTAGATAACTCCAAATTATGAGTTGGGTAATTTTTATCATGAACATTCATTTTGAATGTGTCACAAGCTATATCCATATAATTATTCATGATGAAACACTCTATACCATTATTTTATTCATCACTATAGATCACAAACCCTTCTACACAGTTGGGTAATGTAAGCGAAAGTTCTCTAACTAACATATCTGTATTTCCTTGAAATTTAATTCACATTCATCTACCCAAAATAACATGTCTCTCTTTAGATTTAACTTTATGAATTTATTATACTACCATGATAAATTCCTGACAAAGAATCAATAATATCCATCCAAACAAAAAAACTACATGTCTCTGTAAAATTTGTTTTATTGTCTAATATTCAATAACTACTGTCTTGGATGGTTCAATTGATATACCCTTTCATGAGATTATATAACCCAATATGAAACTATTTTGGAAAACATCACAACATTTTAAATATTTCATATATATTCTCCTTCCTTAGGGTCTTCAATAAAATTCTCAACTGCTATCCATGTTCTTATTTATCTTGTAATATATAATAATATCATCTATAAATACTTTTATAAACTGATAAAGGTAATATCTAAAGACATTATTCATTAAATCCATGAGGATAGAAAATAAATTAGTAAGACAAAATATAATCACTATAAATTCATATTATTTATACCAAATATGAAATTGTTTCTTGTGTATATACTACTTTTTTAACCTTGTTTTATGATATCCAAAAAATGTTCGGTCATTGATATTATTTTGCTATGTTTGGCTGAAAAATCAATTCATAAATACAGGGTAGAGGACACTTATTTTTTATTGTGATCTTTTGAATTTCATGATAATCATGGAATATTTGCATTGATCCCTATATCATCTTATGGGAATTAAGAGGTTCACTCCAAGGTGAGACACATGGATGAATGAATCCCTTATAAATATTCTCTTAGAGTTTCTTCTTTAATTCCTATAACAGAATCAGGGCAATTCTATATAGATTTTTTGAAATAATTATATCACCAGGTATGGGCTCTATTAAAAACAAAATTTCATGATTTAATATAAGGCTAGGAAATTTATTCTTGAAAACATTAAAAAAACTCCTATAAAATTGGAATATCATTGATGTTAAGTTTTTACCCAAAACATATTAGGTAAAAACCCATGTTTTAATTGAAATAAATATCCATACCAAAGATTCAATTTAAATTGAAATTTCACATTTATCATTATAATGATAGAAGATCCTAGATTGGATTCTAATATGAAACGTGACTTCCCTCCCAAAAAAACTTGTTTTTTGATTTTTATTAAGAAATAAAATGCATACATATGATGACATAAAATTCAATGAGTGGTTGAACAATGATTTTTTTAGGAATCACATTCCCAAAAAAAATAATTGGATAATAATCATATACAAGTTATGTGATCATTATAACACTAGGAGTTTTAACTAATAATTCAATATCTTATAATTGAGGTTGGATTGTAAATTCCATGATATGTTTCCTAATATATATAAATTCATATAAGTATTCTCAGATAAGGTACTTAAATATTTTTGGATACCAATAACTGCCTTAACATTATAATTATATATTAAATTCATTAGTAAAACTAGAATTGTTACAATGATTTTCAATCATATTTGATCAGACCGATCAATCATGAAATATCATTCATTGTATATTCAAATAAATAATATTCCTTTTCAAACTTGGTCTCATTAAGACTAACCAATGTCATCCATGATCATCAAAAATTTAAATATTTTTTAACGATTCATAAATAAAATGGGAATTCTACTCAATCATATCCCACGGGAGTGTCGAACTAGTTGTGCGGTAAGGGCACAGTCACCATGCATCAGAATGAAGTTCAATATATACTAAACTAACTCTTTTTGGGGTTATTACCCCTATATGCATATATTCCAAAACCAAATCCACTTATAGTATCCAGACAAGGATATTTTTCTAGGAAAACAATATCCTTTTTTCCATAACAATGGAAATTATCCTTTATATATGATTATCCTAAGGTTTTTGACTGAATTTTTATAATAAAAGTTTCCAAATGTAACTAAACCTTATATTGATACCAATTGTAGTGACCTATACTTTTTATACATAAATATTACATCGTTTTTATCAATATTCATTACATAACATTAAGATAAATTCTAGAAATTTATAGATTTCATGTATTTGGAAACATCAACACATAAAAAGATTAATCATAATATATTTCAATTTCCTCCCACTTATTTCTTCACTACTAAATGACTTCTTATATAAATAGTACTTAAAATTTTTCTTCATATCTATAGTAAAAGAAAACATAATAAACGGTGAGAACAGATGTTCTGTGAGGGTAAAATAAGAAGATATAAATGATCATTTAACATAGATTAAAATCAAATGGTATGATAACATGATATTAACCATTCTAGTTCGTGCCTTTAGAGACACGTATCTTGACGTACATTGACATTACATTACTTTTGCGGAATACTTAGTACATTACAAAAACACACACACAAGGACCGTAATAGTTTAGTGTCTTTGGAAACTCGGACTATAATCTTCTAATCGTGGTGAAAGATCTTCAAAATCTCCCATAAAGATCTTCCTTTTTTTACCTAAAACCTTTCTTTATATCCTGGGGAAAAGAAAACATAAAAGGGTGAGCTCAAATGCTCAGTAAGGGTAAACAAAATAAATATCAATCACATCATATTCATAAGAACATAACATTTTGGAAATCATAACCTGCAAAAGAGAGCATAATTTCATAATCATGGGATAAATCATGGCAGTGAAAAAGTAATCCCAATAATCATAACTTAAAACTTGAAACTTTGTGGCATGCACACATAATCATGGAAAATCATTTCTTGTTAGTCAAGACTCATTGCCAAGACTATCTTAGTGGACAAAGTCCCTTTCTGAATCGAGTAACCCTCGTTTCAGTCCTGTTTCACTGAACCGGTATAACCTACCGTTCCAGCCCTGTCTATCTCATGAGATATAAAATCTTTACCCAATGCATTGGAGGGAGATATAGGTCCCACCCATCTTATAATGAATCATTTCTTATGTGTGCCACATAATCATACATCATCGCATAACACATGTAACAAAAATGGGATTCTTGAAACATCATGACATCATAAATCAATTCATATAAGATAAAGGAATTCATAAAAATAATTCCATCACAACATGATCAAATCAATGTAATAATAGGGATAAAAACAGAACCCTTTATTATCTTAGATGGAAAATAATTTTGATAAAACACTTGAACTCCATTCTTGAGGAAAATATCCTTTCTTCTTCAAAAACATTTTTCCTTTCATAACATGTCATACAACTTTAAAATAAAATAATTTGATTTAAAATAAACTTGAAAACTTGTAAAGGAAGATTCTTGGAAATAATGTTTTAAAAATCCATTCATGCCGTATAAGTTAAAAAAACATTCTTCGTACTTTTTTCAGAAAAGTCAAAAAGTACCTTGTATGACAAAAGATTCCTTTCATAGATACTACTAAAAACTCACCGAAGGGTAAAAAAATGGATTTAAACAATTTTAGGTGGATGGAAATAATATTACATATTGATGAAACATGGATGTGGATGATAAAATACACCCCAGTAAATACTTACGAATAACCAATCTCGGATAAAAATGAGATTGTGATATTTCCCTTACCTTAGGTCCGATTTGCTTTGTTCGTGTCCGAAGCTCCTGTATAATGGTTTAAATAATGTTATTGACTTATTCCAGAATCATACATATTGATATGATATCATATATGGTCATATTATTAGCTTCTTGTTAGTAATATTTCATTGTTACTTGTTACTCGGGTCTTTATAACTTTTTGTTCTTATGCGTGTTTTGTTGAATAAATTCTTATTATTATCTTTAGGTTATAGATAATTCATTTCCAGAATGGTATTAGTGTAGTATATACCATATTCATTCATTCAATTCATTTATATAATCATTATGAAATGAAGATCATGTAGAACGAGTCGCATCACATCATGGAGACGGTATTCCGTACGTACGCACGAGTGATGATATCGTTCCTATGATCGTGGAATTGTATTGGAGTATATATATATATTATTTAAGTATCAATATTACTTAATAATAATCATATATAGTTACTCATTACACCATTATACCCATCCTTGTAAGGTGATGGTGGAAAATAGATTACACCACGGCGTGGAGACGGTATTCCGTACGTACGCACGCGCGGTGATTTCTTTTTCCGTAGGATGGATAGATGGTGAAATAGGGTTGTTTCATACTTATAATAACATATCAGTATATGAGTGATACTGATGTTATTACTTCATAATTAAACAACCTAATAAGAAGAAGTGGAAGAAGAAATAAAGATGAAAGAATTGGTAACGGTAATTACCTCTTCTTTGAAGCGCCTTTTGGAGACCTCCTCTTAGGGAACTAAAATTGGTCTTTGAGGAAGAACAGAACCTCTAGGATGTTGCTAGGGAAGTGGAGAAGAGATTTTGGCATGGGTTGGCCGAGCTTGAGTGCTCAAATTGGTGTGAGGAGGAGGGGGAGGAGGTGCCCTTTTATAAGGGAGGAGAGGGGCACCTTAGGAATATCTCAAAATATTATTTTATATTAAAGTAAAAATCGGTTTATAATGGTTCCAAAGGGTCTTATTTCGAAGCTAAAGTGGGGATGGGTCGAAATCCTATCAACCAATAGGATTTAGACAAGTTTAGGTTCTTATTTTAACCTTATCAATTAGATTTAACTCTAAGTTAAATAATTTAATTTTTACCGTGTCTTTTTGTTTTCTTTCACTATATGGTTAATACACTTACTATAACTTGCCAAACGAACCCCAAATTATTTATTATTAATATATATATCCTTATCTAAGTCATTTGGCCGAACCTTATATTTTTAGGATTAAAATAACAATTAATAATATAATATTTGATTTAAAAACTATTTTGTGTCAATTTTGACAATATTTGATATATGATTTTTGTGAAAGTCATAACAGAATTATATGTTCGAACCAAGTTGATTAAATCAACACTAATATATCATAGTAACCTAGAAAATTAGTGGAATTCATAAAAAGTCTCAAATTACATTTATTTTGGTATTTATATTATCAATTTTGTCAATATTTCATTAATAAGATAATTACTGCATCATAAATTAAATTATTTGATGTCTAAAAATTACAAATAAAATACCATCATGTAGGAAATCTTTTTAGCTTTCTAATGAATATTTACAATCGAATTTATCTTATGTATAACCCCATATTAAAAATGATTTACTTATTAAACTTTGATTTTAACTATTTTAACCCTTCTTTAAATAAATTAATAATAAATGTCCTAATCTAATCCAAGTGGGCCTAAATAGTCATATTTTATTCCTAATTTTGTTTTTGGTCGAATTACACTTGTCCAATAGAATTAGTACATGTGTTAGGGTAATATTAATATCATATTTACCCTTAGTTACCCTATTTACTATTAACCGCGGTAAAAATAGTAAAAAGTTACTATTCACCAAAAATTATTTTCATCGCATTGAACCACATTTTACTTACTGACATCAACCGTGTCTCTCGGATTTTTGAAATTCCATTCACAGAAGCGGTAAAATTAAGTTTCATGAAAAATTCAGTTTTTTAACTACCACTTAGTAGTTTCACTATTCATCAAATATTGATGTTTTTCCGAACAGTGCCAAAATTTCATCCCAAGCTATATTCGATACTCCGAATCCAAAAATGAAGTCCATTTTAAAATTTCTAAAATTTAAAAATTGGTTATTACTATTCATAACGGCTAGTTTTAGTAATATTTTAATAGCATATCATTATTTCGTGAAACTCAGTATTACGTACCACACACGCTATCGAGGAAGGTTGCGATTGCGTGTAATGCAAGGCAAGTCAAGGATGTGTGTTGTGCAAGCTCCTTTTGGTGTAGCGTACAACACAAGACATTAGTGAAATAAAAAAGAATATTTTTCATAAAATCTCGGGCTGTTACATTCTACCCCCCTTAAAATGAATTTCGCCCTCGAAATTCGTCGGGGTTATAAATAGTTTACTATTCAAAAGTTTCTTTAATAGAAACCCACATCGTAAAAAGGAATACCAAAACTTGGCTTTAAACACTAATGTATGAAATGTAACGATTACCCAAATAACCTAATCACTGGGTTTCCACATAGGTGAAAATATGGATATGGAAGAGAAATCTAACCATCATGTTCTGATAGAGAGTGGTAGAGAACATGGCTATGGAAAAGCCAGTAATCACAAATCCATAAATTTGTGATGATCTAAGGTACCATCTGATTCATCAGGTATAAGATCACTAGGACAACATTTTTGGTTTTCAAGATCGTTTCCCTAAAGTTGAAAATTTGAATTAGAATAAATACTTTCTTTATTTTGGTACAATCTCACTGTTGTTCATGCCTTGAACAATTTCCACTTCATCTCTTAAATAAATGAAGTTGAATTTGTTATTCGTGAAGTGTTAGCAGATCATGTGATAGAATGACGGGTCATTCCATCTGTCTCAAAAGGTTAGCAAAATTTATATACATAAGTCAATCTATAGTGGGATTAATCGTATATGGTTCCTAAAATGGGCTTATACCTCATATATCATACTTCTTAATATAATAACACTAGTTTCTACTAAACAGGGACTTCCTGTAGGTCAGTGGCAGGCGATAAAGGCCAGTCGCACTTCGGTTGTGGGTTCGATTCCTATAGCCTTGTCCGAAGCGATGGGTTGTCGCCCGTCCTGCAGGTTGTCCTTTTTCTAAAACTATGTTACTATAACATCCCATCAATAATATCGAAAATCTTCTATCCTTAAACAATACTAACTTATGTCCAACATAATCCAGTCTAATCTTTAGGCTTATACATAATACTGCAGTCCACTCTCATAATATAGTGACAACGATTACCAGAGATTTAACACCATCTTCGATCCCCATATATCATAAGATATGTTTTGTTGGTCACATTCCAAACATTCAAAGTCCTTAATCGTGTATTCTCTTGAATACCTTAGTGAAAACATGAATTCAGTTAAAAGTTAACACTTTCCACATACCAAAATCCTCAAAATTCTATATACTCAAATCATGATATCACTTAGTCCTTATATCAATCATGAGCTCATGAATACTGTTAAACATTTCATTTTCTCATTTTCCCTTCATTATGCGCATAATATCTCAATCACTTTGAATACCACATTAGACCAATACATAAATATTCCAATATTCCATGATACAACATTATTTTGGAATCCCATTACATAAAAACTTAATCATTCCACCACATCGTTGTCATATTCAACATTGCCAATAGTGATCGCACGTGATTTCCCTTTGTCCTTTGCCTTAAGCGGTTTCTCATGTCGATCATCACTAACCCTTGGATTAGGGCATTTATTGGCATAATGTCCCATCTCCTTGCACTTGAAGCATTGAAGTGTTGGTTGTGCGTTCTCTGCAGTGTTTGCTTTATTCACTTCATTAGAATCCCTTTTTCCATTACTTCGACACTCCGCTGCTCGATGACCTTCTTTTCCACACTTAAAACATTTTCTAGTCCCTTTAAGACAATCTCCACCATGCTTCTTTCCACACTTTGTGCATAAGGAAACATTCATCTTCTTTTCACCATTATTCTGAGATTTCTCCTTGAACTCCATCTTTCGTTTCTTGTCAAAACCATGAGATGGATATGTAACACCAACTTCCATTTCTACCTTGATAGCACAACGCACAATTTCTTCATAGCTACTGAAGTCTCTTATAGCTAATGCCCTTCGAAGACTTGGTTTTAAGCCACTGAAAAATCGATCAACTTTACTTTCAGGTTGGATGATAATGCCAGATGCATACCTTGCAAGTCTTGTAAAATTCACTTCGTATATACCAACAGATTCATCATCCTTTTTCTTTAGTTCAAGAAACTCCTTCTCCATCTTCGTTCGAAGAATACGAGGGAAGTACTTACTGAAAAACAAGTTCTTGAACTCATCCCATTCCATGGAATCAATTTCATCTCTTTGCCTCGTATTCTTGATAAGATTCCACCATTGATCAGCTTCACCTTCCAAACGATATACTGCTAAGATGACTTTATCATGTTCAGAACATTGAAGAACTGAAAATATCTTTTCAGTAGTACTAATCCATTGTTCAGCAACTAATGGATCAGTAGACCCACTGAAAGAAGGCGGACGCTGCCTCATGAAGGATTCAACAGAATGTTGCTCCTTCCTTTGCTCGTTTGGAAGTCCTGCATGATTCATAGCTTGAGAAAGTTGTGTGATCATGGCTACAAGATTTTTCATTCCAGCTCCCATATCGTTTGGTTGCTCAGGGGGACAATCATTGCATTGTCCATTGCATTGATCAACACGGTTCCTTCGGGTTCCAGCCATCGTCTAAAACCACAAAATAATAGTCTGAGAGGCAAAAATCATGCTAGGGAAAACAACATAATAAAGGGGTAGTACCCTCAATATCTAACATCTTAGGTTAAATTCTAAGATCATTAGAGAAATTCTCGGACTATAACCTATACGTATACTTAACCTTAGATACATCCCTAGACATACCTTAGAAATATCTCTAGGGATCTCACTAACGTTTTCGCATCCTAGTTTCCAAAGGTTGACTAAACCTTTCCTCTGATACCAACTGTAGAGACCCGTATCTTGACGTACATTGACATTACATTACTTTTGCGGAATACTTAGTACATTACAAAAACACACACACAAGGACCGTAATAGTTTAGTGTCTTTGGAAACTCGGACTATAATCTTCTAATCGTGGTGAAAGATCTTCAAAATCTCCCATAAAGATCTTCCTTTTTTTTTACCTAAAACCTTTCTTTATATCTTGGGGAAAAGAAAACATAAAAGGGTGAGCTCAAATGCTCAGTAAGGGTAAACAAAATAAATATCAATCACATCATATTCATAAGAACATAACATTTTGGAAATCATAACCTGCAAAAGAGAGCATAATTTCATAATCATGGGATAAATCATGGCAGTGAAAAAGTAATCCCAATAATCATAACTTAAAACTTGAAACTTTGTGGCATGCACACATAATCATGGAAAATCATTTCTTGTTAGTCAAGACTCATTGCCAAGACTATCTTAGTGGAAAAAGTCCCTTTCTGAATCGAGTAACCCTCGTTTCAGTCCTGTTTCACTGAACCGGTATAACCTACCGTTCCAGCCCTGTCTATCTCATGAGATATAAAATCTTTACCCAATGCATTGGAGGGAGATATAGGTCCCACCCATCTTATAATGAGTCCTTTCTTATGTGTGCCACATAATCATACATCATCGCATAACACATGTAACAAAAATGGGATTCTTGAAACATCATGACATCATAAATCAATTCATATAAGATAAAGGAATTCATAAAAATAATTCCATCACAACATGATCAAATCAATGTAATGATATGGATAAAAACAGAACCCTTTATTATCTTAGATGGAAAATAATTTTGATAAAACACTTGAACTCCATTCTTGAGGAAAATATCCTTTCTTCTTCAAAAACATTTTTCCTTTCATAACATGTCATACAACTTTAAAATAAAAGAATTTGATTAAAAATAAACTTGAAAACTTGTAAAGGAAGATTCTTGGAAATAATGTTTTAAAAATCCATTCATGCCGTATAAGTTAAAAAAACATTCTTCGTACTTTTTTCGGAAAAGTCAAAAAGTACCTCGTATGACAAAAGATTCCTTTCATAGATATTACTAAAAACTCACCGAAGGGTAAAAAAATGGATTTAAACAATTGTATGTGGATGGAAATAATATTACATATTGATGAAACATGGATGTGGATGATAAAATACACCCCAGTAAATACTTACGAATAAACAATCTCGGATAAAAATGAGATTGTGATATTTCCCTTACCTTAGGTCCGATTTGCTTTGTTCATGTCTGAAGCTCCTGTATAATGGTTTAAATAATGTTATTGACTTATTCCAGAATCATAAATATTGATATGATATCATATATGGTCATATTATTAGCTTCTTGTTAGTAATATTTCATTGTTACTTGTTACTCGGGTCTTTATAACTTTTTGTTCTTATGCGTGTTTTGTTGAATAAATTCTTATTCTTATCTTTAGGTTATAGATAATTCATTTCCAGAATGGTATTAGTGTAGTATATACCATATTCATTCATTCAATTCATTTATATAATCATTATGAAATGAAGATCATGTAGAACGAGTCGCATCACATCGTGGAGACGGTATTCCGTACGTACGCACGAGTGATGATATCGTTCCTATGATCGTGGAATTGTATTGGAGTATATATATATATTATTTCAGTATCAATATTACTTAATAATAATAATATATAGTTACTCATTACACCATTATACCCATCCTTGTAAGGTGATGGTGGAAAATAGATTACACCACGGCGTGGAGACGGTATTCCGTACGTACGCACGCGCAGTGATTTCTTTTTCCGTAGGATGGATAGATGGTGAAATAGGGTTGTTTCATACTTATAATAACATATCAGTATATGAGTGATACTGATGTTATTACTTCATAATGAAACAACCTAAGAAGAAGAAGTGGAAGAAGAAATAAAGATGAAAGAATTGGTAACGGTAATTACCTCTTCTTTGAAGCGCCTTTTGGAGACCTCCTCTTAGGGAACTAAAATTGGTCTTTGAGGAAGACCAGAACCTATAGGATGTTTCTAGGGAAGTGGAGAAGATATTTTGGCAGGGGTTGGCCGAGCTTGAGTGCTCAAATTGGTGTGAGGAGGAGGGGGAGGAGGTGCCCTTTTATAAGGGAGGAGAGGGGCACCTTAGGAATATCTCAAAATATTATTTTATATTAAAGTAAAAATCGGTTTATAATGGTTCCAAAGGGTCTTATTTCGAAGCTAAAGTGGGGATGGGTCGAAATCCTATCAACCAATAGGATTTAGACAAGTTTAGGTTCTTATTTTAACCTTATCAATTAGATTTAACTCTAAGTTAAATAATTTAACTTTTACCGTGTCTTTTTGTTTTCTTTCACTATATGGTTAATACACTTACTATAACATGCCAAACGAACCCCAAATTGTTTATTATTAATATATATATCCTTATCTAAGTCATTTGGCCGAACCTTAGAGTTTTAGGAATAAAATAACAATTAATAATATAATATTTGATTTAAAAACTATTTTGTGTCAATTTTGACACTATTTGATATATGATTTTTGTGAAAGTCATAACATAATTATATGTTCGAACCAAGTTGATTAAATCAACACTAATATATCATAGTAACCTAGAAAATTAGTGGAATTCATAAAAAGTCTCAAATTACATTTATTTTGGTATTTATATTATCAATTTTGTCAATATTTCATTAATAAGATAATTACTGCATCATAAATTAAATTATTTGATGTCTAAAAATTACAAATAAAATACCATCATGTAGGAAATCTTTTTAGCTTTCTAATTAATATTTACAATCGAATTTATCTTATGTATAACCCCATATTAAAAATGATTTACTTATTAAACTTTGATTTTAACTATTTTAACCCTTCTTTAAATAAATTAATAATAAATGTCCTAATCTAATCCAAGTGGGCCTAAATGGTCATATTTTATTCCTAAGTTTGTTTTTGGTCGAATTACACTTGTCCAATAGAATTAGGACATGTGTTAGGGTAATATTAATATCATATTTACCCTTAGTTACCCTATTTACTATTAACCGCGGTAAAAATAGTAAAAAGTTACTATTCACCAAAAATTATTTTCATCTCATTGAACCACATTTTACTTACTGACATCAACCGTGTCTCTCGGATTTTTGAAATTCCATTCACAGAAGTGGTAAAATTAAGTTTCATGAAAAATTCAGTTTTTTTAACTACCACTTAGTAGTTTCACTATTCATCAAAAATTTATGTTTTTCAGAACAGTGCCAAAATTTCATCCCAAGCTATATTCGATACTCCGAATCCAAAAATGAAGTCCATTTTAAAATTTCTAAAATTTAAAAAGTGGTTATTACTATTCATAACGGCTAGTTTTAATAATATTTTAATAGCATATCATTGTTTCGTGAAACTCAGTATTACGTACCACACACGCTATCGAGGAAGGTTGCGATTGCGTGTAATGCAAGGCAAGTCAAGGATGCGTGTTGTGCAAGCTCCTTTTGGTGTAGCGTACAACACAAGACATTAGTGAAATAAAAAAGAATATTTTTCATAAAATCTCGGGCTGTTACAGTGCCAATTAATTTTTATTTCATAAACATGAGTTCTATCATATAGATTGGTAGTTGTATATAGATGAGTCATAAATGGATCAAAGAACATGATCCATGGGGGCATAACATTGTCATAAGATCATATACTAAAATAGTATAACTAAGTGTGGACTAATCATAGTCATATAAATATTTTGTCAATTCTTCTCATTAGTACATTCCAAAATTCTTAGCCATTGGGAAAACGCTTGTGTACCTGATTTAGGCTTGGGATAACTTCTCGTGTACCATCATTATAGATTAGGATAACCTATTGTGTGCCCTATTTTGATCTTAAAATAACCTCCATTATACCTTTTAATATCATAGAACATTATTCATTACCCAATTCATTAATTTTATAATTAATTTTGGGTCCCTTTTCACATAATCATAAATCCCTTCATATGTATTCTATAGGATCATAAAAACATTCATCATAATTTAACATATGGAAAAGAAAATGGGAATCATTGATATTTCATAATCATAACCATAAACCATACAGATAAATAAAAAATTTGGTATCATTCTTGATATCCCCATTGAATCCTAAGTAATATAAAATTATTTTATCATAGATGTGAAATTACTTTAAAATACTATGGAAATATTTATTAAATAAAGTACCCTTTTCATTTTTAAATAACATATTAAAATATAAAAATTTTAAAAAAATCATCTTTACATGATAAATATTGTAACACCCCGAGATTTTATGAAAAATATTCTTTTTAATTTCATTAATGTCTTGTGTTGTATGCTTCACCAAAAAGAGCTTGCACAATACGCATCCATGACTTTCCTTGCATTACACGCAATCGCGACCTTCCTCGATAGCGTGTGTAGTACGCAATACCGAGTTTCACTAAACAACGATATGCTATTAAAATATTATTAAAACTAGCCGTTATGAAAAGTAATAACCACTTTTTGATATTTTGTAAATTTTATTTTTCAAAATGGACTTCATTTTTGGATTCGGAATATTAAAATTAGCTTAGGGTGAAATGTTTCTCATTTTCGGATAACTTTCATATTCTGATGAATAGTGAAAATTACTAAATTTTAATTAAAAACAACTTTTTTAATAGAAATAATTAATAGTGATAATTTATTAATTTGAGTGGTTTTAAAGTATATTTAGAATATATTTTTACAATTTAATAAAATTTTGGTCATTGGATGTAATTTCACATTTAAACCAGACAAAAACAAGTGTCAATCTTTTGATAGTTATTATCTCTTAAAAACACGCTAATTGTTTTGACGACGGGAATTAATTTTTAAATTAATTAATTTAACTGATATGTTTTGAATTTGATAAAATAGACATCATTTTTGAATTCATAATATCAAATATAGCTTCGGCCTAAATTTTGGTATTTTTCTGGAAACTTTTATTTTTTGATGAATAGTGAAACCACTAAGTGGTAGTTAAAAACTGAATCTTTCATAAAACTTAATTTTCCTGCTTCTTTGAGTGGAATTTCGAAAATCCGAGAGACACGGTTAATATCAAAGACTAAAATGTGGTTCAATGAGATGAAAATAATTTTTGGTGAATAGTAACTTTTGACTTTTTTTTACCACGGTTAAAAGTAAATAGGGTAATTAAGGGTAACAATGATATTATTATTACCCTAACACATGTCATAATTATATTGGATTAGTGTAATTCGACCAAAAACCACCTTAGGAATAAAATATTACCATTTAAGCCCACATGGATTAGATTAGGACATTTATTATTAATTTTTTTAGAGAAGGGTTAAAATAGTTAAAATCAATGTTTAATAAGTAAATCATTTTTAATATGGTGTTATACATAAGATAAATTCGACTATAAATATTCATTAGAAAGATAAAAAATATTTCCTACATAATGATATTTTATTTGTAATTTTTAGACATTAAATAAGTTAATTTATTTATGAAACAACGATGATGCAGTATTTACCTTTTTAAGAAAATATTAACATAATTGATGTTATAAATGACCATATAAATGTAATTTGAGACTTTTTATGACTTAAAATAATTTTTTAGGTTAATATGACATGTTATTGTTGATTTAAGTAACTTGGTTCGAACTTATCATTCTTTTAAGAATTTCATAAAAATCATGTACCAAATAGTGTCAAAATTGACATAAATTAGTTTTTAAAACAAATATTATATTATGAATTGTTATTTTATTCCTAAAAATCTAAGGTTCGGAAAAATGACTTAGATAAGGTTATATATATTAATAATAAACAACTTGGGGTTTGTTTGTCTTGATATAGTAAGTTTATTAACCATATAGTGTAAGAAAACAAAAAGACACGGTAAAAGTTACATCATTTAACTTAGAGTTAAATCTAATTGATAAGGTTACAATAATAACCTAAACTTGTATAAATCCTATTGGATGAGAGGATTTCTACCCAGCCCCACCTTAGCTTCTAAATATATCAATTTGGAGCTATTTAAAACCGAACTTGACTTTATAATAAAATAATATTTTTAGTTTTCCCAAAGGTGTCCCTCTCCTCCCTTATAAAAAGGCACCTCCTCCCTCTCCTCCTCACACCAATTTGAGCATTCAAGCTCGGCCAACCCCTACCAAAATCTCTTCTCCACTTCCCTAGTTTCATCCTAGAGGTCCTGGTCTTCTTCAAAGACCATCCTTAGTTCTTTAAGTGGAGGTTAAGAAAAGGCGCGTCAAAAAGAGGTAATATCCATTACCGATCTTTTTCAATTTCTTTCTTCTTCAACTAATTCTTATTTAGTTGTTTCATGATAAATTAATATCATCAGTATTTATTATATACTGATATGTTATTATAAATATGAAACAACTCTAATTAGCCTTCTATCCATCCTACGGAAAAAGGAAATCACTGCGCGTGCATACGTACGGAATAACGTCTCCACGCCGTGGTGTAATCTATTTTCCGCCACCACCTTAATTGGATGGGTATAATTGTGTAATTAGTAACTATATATGATTATTATAAAGTGATATTGATACTGAAATAGTATACATACACTTCAACACAAGTTCACAATCATGAGAACGATATCATCGCTCGTGCGTACGTACGGAATATCGTCTCCACGGTGCGATGAGATTCATTCTCCATGTTAACCATTTAAGAATGATTATAAAGTATATATAAGCAATAATAATGAAATATATGACATTATAAAGCTACTGGATTTATGTATATATGTATTTCATCTACTTACTTCCATTCAAGACAATAAGGAAGGAAAACAGCGTTCATGCGTACGTACGGACTACCGTCTCCATGAATGGTGTGTTTCATTTCATTTATCTATCTATTATATATATATACTGAATATATATGATATATAAATCATGTTTTATATTCTGTAAGTAATTAAATCATGATATAAGTAATAATAATGTCAATAATAACAAGTCCAAACACCTACGATAAATGAAACGATTTTACCCAAAACGCTTCTTTAACATGGAATTTACAAAAGAACGGGTAATATAAAGTCATAAGTGAACCATATATGATATCATAACAATGAATATGATTCTGTAATAAGTTAATGACATTATTTGAATCATTTTACAGGAGGCTCGACACTTATGAAGTAAATCGGACTTAAGGTAAGGGAAATATCACAATCTCATTTTTATCCGAGATTGTTTATACATTGGCATTTACTGGGGTGTACTTTATCATCCACATACATGTTTCCTCAATATGTAATATTTATATCCTTCTAAAATAGTTTATATCCAATTTTATGCTTCGGTGAGTTTTTAGTAAAATATATGAAAGGAATCTTTTGTCGTTTTTCGTACGAGGTACTTTTTGACTTTCCGACAAAAGTACGAGAAGAATGTTTCTTTTAACTTATACGGCAGGAATGGATTTTTAAAAAATTATTTCCAAGAATATTCCCTTGCAAGTTTTCAAGTTTATTTTTAATCAACTTCTTTTAGTTTAGAATTATATGACATGTTATGAAAGGAAAAGTGTTTTTGAAGTAGAAAGGATATTTTCCTCAAGAATGGAGTTCAAGTGTTTTATCAAAAATATTTTCCATCTAAGATAATATAGGGTTTTTTTTATATACCTATTATTACATGGATTTGATTATGTTGTGATGGAATTATTTTTATGAATTCCTTTACCTTGTATGAATTGTTTTATGATGTCATGTTGTTTAAGAATCCCATTTTTATCACATGGGTTATGCAATGATGTATGATTTATGATTTTGTGGCACACATAAGAATGGTATCATTATGAGATGGGTGGGACCTATATCTACCTCCAATGCATTAGGTAAAGATTTTATATCTCATGAGATAGACATGGCTGGAATGGTAGGTTATACCGGTTCAGTGAAACAGGACTGAAATGAGGGTGGCTCGGTTCAGAAATGGACTTTGTCCATTAAGATAGTCTTGGAAATATGTCTTGACTAATAAGAAATGATTCTCTATGATTATGTGTGTATGCCACAAAGTTTCATGTTTTAAGTTATGACTATTGGGATTACATTTCACTACTATGATTTATCCCATGTTATGAAATTATGATCTCTTTTGCAGGTTAAGATTTCCAAAAGATATGTTCTTATGAATATGATGTGATTGATATTTCTTTTGTTTACCCTTATTGAGCATTTGAGATCCCCCTTTCAAGTTTTGTTTTCCCCAGGATATAAAGAAAGGTTTTAGGTAAGAAAAAAAAAGATCTTTATGGGAGATGTTGAAGATCTTTCACCATGATTAGATGATTACATTCCGAGTTTCCAAAGACACTAAACTATTACGGTCCTTGTGTGTGTGTTTTTGTAATATACTAAGTATTACGCAAAAGTAATGTAATGTCCATGTACGTCAAGATTCAGGTCTCTACAGTTGGTATCAGAGGAAAGGTTTAGTCAACCTTTGGAAACTAGGATGTGAGAACGTTAGTGAGATCCCTAGAGATATTTCTAAGGTATGTCTAGGGATGTCTCTAAGGATAAGTATACGTATAGGATATAGTCCTAGAACTACGGTAACTATCTTAGAATTTAACCTAAGATGTTAGATATTAAGGGTACTCCCCCTTTATTATGTTGTTTTCCCGAGCATGATTTTTTCCTCTCACACTATTCTTTTTGGGTTTTAGACGATGGCTGGAACCCAAAGGAACCATGTTGATCACTGTAATGGAAAATGCAATGATTGTCCTCCTGAACAAACAAATGTTATGGGAGATGGAGTGCCAAATCGTATTGCTATACTTACACAAGATATGAATCATTCTGAAATTCCAAATGAGCAGAGAAGGGAACAATATTCTATTGAGTCCTTCATGAGGCAACGTCCACCTTATTTTAGTGGGTCTTCCGATCCACTTGTTACTGAACAATGGATCAGTACCACTGAAAAGATATTTTCAGTTCTTCAATGTTCCGAACAAGATAAAGCCATATTAGCAGTATATCGTTTGGAAGGTGAAGCTGATCAATGGTGGAATCTTATCAAGAATACGAGTCCAAGAGATGAAATTGGGTCCATGGAATGGTACAAGTTCAATAACTTGTTTTTCAGAAACTACTTCCCTCGTATTCTTCGAACAAAGATGGAAAAGGAATTTCTTGAGCTGAAGCAGAAGGATGATGAATCTGTTGGTATATACGAAGCGAATTTTACAACACTTGCAAGGTATGCATCTGGCATTATCATCCAACCTGAATGTAAAGTTGATCGAATTTTCAGTGGCTTAAAACCAAGTCTTCGAAGGGCATTGGCTGTAAGAGAATTCAGTAGCTATGAATAAATTGTGTGTTGTGCTATCAAGGTAGAAATGGAAGTTGCTGTTACATATCCATCTCATGGTTTTGACAAGAAACAAAAGATAGAGTTCAAGGAGAAATCTCAGAATAATGGTGAAAAGAAGATGAATGTTTCCTTATTCACAAAGTGTGGAAAGAAGCATGGTGGAGATTGTCTTAAAGGGACTAGAAAATGTTTTAAGTGTGGAAAAGAAGGTCATCGAGCAGCTGAGTGTCGAAGTAATGGAAAAAGGGTTTTTAATGATGTGAATAAAGAAAACACTGCAGAGAACACACCACCAACACTTCAATGCTTCAAGTGCAAGGAAATAGGGAATTATGCTAATAAATTCCCTAATCCAAGGGTTAGTGATGATCAACATGAGAAACCGCATAAGGCAAAGGATAATGGGAAGTCACATGCAATCACTATTGGCAATGTTGAATATGATAACGATGTGGTGGAATGATTAAGTGTTTATGTAATGGGATTTCAAAATAGTATCATGGAATCTCATTTATGGTATTGTGGAATTTCGGAATATCTACGTATTGGTTTTCAATAATTATATGATACTGGTAACCATAAAAAAAGTGATTGAAATATTTTTGGAAAGTAGATGATATGCGCATAATGAAGGGACAAGAAGACAATGAGATGTTTGATTGTATTCATGAGCTCATGATTGATATAAGGACTAAGTATATAGAATTTTGAGGATTTTGGTATGTGTAAAGAGTTATCTTTTGACAGCACTCATGTTTTCACTAAGATTCAATGGGTATACATTTTTCAAGAGATTACATGATTATGGTATTCACATGACTGGAATGTGGCGAACAAGATATATGAGGGATAAATGATGGCATTCATGTGATCATTTTCTCTATACTATGAGCTTGGACCGAGGTATTTTAGATAAGCCTAAAGATTGGAATGGATTTTGTTGGACATAAGTTAGTATTTTTTAAGGATAAAACTTGTTTTGACATTGTTGATGGGATGTTATAATAATGTAGTTTTAGAAAAAGGACAACCTCCAGGATGTGCGACAACCCATCGCGTCGGACAAGGCTATGGGAATTGTTCAAAGCACGAACAACAGTGAGATTTTACCAAAATAAAGTAAGTATTTATTCTAATTCAAAATTTTTAACTTTAGGGAAATGATATTGAAAACCAAAAATGTTTTCCTAGTGCTCTTATATCTGATGAATCAGATGTTACCTTAGATCGTCACAAATTTATGGCTTTGTAATTGCTGGCTTCTCCATAGCCATGTTCTCTACCACTCTCCATCAGAACATGATGGTTAGCTTTCTCTTCCATATCCATATTTTCACCTATGTGGAAACCCAGTGATTAGTTTATTTGGGTAACCGTTATGTTTCATACTTTTGTTTTTAAAGAATGGTTTCGTTATTCCTTTTTACGATGTGGGTTTCTATTAAAGAAACTTTCAAGTAGTAAAACATTTATAACCCCGACGAATTTCGAGGGCGAAATTCATTTTAAGGGGGGTAGAATGTAACACCCCGAGATTTTATGGAAAATATTCTTTTTAATTTCATTAATGCCTTGTGTTGTATGCTTCACCAAAAGGAGCTTACACAACACGCATCCTTGACTTTCCTTGCATTACACGCAATCGCGACCTTCCCCGATAGCGTGTGTAGTACGCAATACCGAGTTTCACTAAACAACAATATGCTATTAAAATATTATTAAAACTAGCCCTTATGAATAGTAATAACCACTCACTACTAGAAAAACAGGTATTTGCGACGGGCTATTTGCGACGGGATCCCGTCGCAAATAGCCATTTGCGACGCGGTCCCGTCGCAAAAAGCTTGTTGCTGAAAACACCGTCGCAACTACACTTATTTGCGACGGGCCCGTCGCTAAAGACTTTTTTTGCGACGGGCATTCTCTCCGTCGCAAATAGTATTCCGTATTTTTGTAAAAAACTTTTAAAACAGTTTTTGCGACGGGACCCGTCGCAAATACCTTTTGCGACGGGACCCGTCGCAAAAACTCTTTTTTAAAAAAATAAAAAAAAATTAATAATACTAGTATTTGCGACGGGAGTCGGGACCCGTCGCAAATACTTTTTAAAAAAAAATAAAAAACTATTAATAATACTAGTATTTGCGACGGGCATAGTATCCTGTCGCAAATACTATAAAAAAATAAAAAAAATAAATTATTAATAAATTATTTTAATTAATATAATAATAGAATTATAATTTACAAATGAAAATAATAAATTATTTTAATTACTATAATAATAGTAGAATTATAATTCAAAAATAAAAATAATAGAATATTAATAAATAATTTAATTAATATAATAATATTACAATTATAATTCATAAATAAAAAAAATATTAATAAGTTATTTTAATTAATATAAAAATAATAGAATTATTTTACATTCAAATATTAAAATAATTCAAGTATTACAAAAAAAATAATTAAATTATAATATTATAAAATTTTAATATATATATAAAATTTTAATATATATAAATAATTTTAATATATATATAAAATTTAATATTATAAAATATAAATAATATTATTATTCATATTAATATTGTTATTTAAAAATATAATATTATTAATATTTTATAATGAGACAGAAACTACGAATAGAAAAAAAATATTTTGATTTCACAAATTTTATAACAGAAATACAAACTCTAATCTGAAGGAGGGGGGGAGGGGGGAGGGGGGGATCTGCAGATGGTGGTGGAGGAAACTCCATCCCTAAAGCATGAGTGAGTCGGCGCATGTACTCCATCTGCTCCTGATGCTGCTGCTGCCACCGACTCGTCTGCTCCTCGTACAGCTGCTGCTGGCGTCGACGCTCCTCCTCATGCTGCTGACGCATCTGCTCCTGCTCCTCTCGGAGACTCTCTATCTGTGCAGTCTGAGATCGCAACTGATCCTCATACTGTGTAGAAGAAGATGCACGAGCTCCTCTCGAGCTGGACGCCGACATCGCAGCACAGCCATAATAATCTCCGAGAGTCAGTCGAGAGTCGATACCAACTACCCGGCCCTTCTCGAAGGCATACTGGGTGGCCTGCATCCATGCCGCCTCATCAAACTGACGGGCAGTGGTCTGATCTGATGACTCGACCTGACTCTCAGGTCGGGCCTGTGCCGCTGCGGCCTCATATGACTCCTATAGTTGCAATTTAAAATTAAAATTGTGAATATATTATATGCAGTTAATTTTTAAACTTGAAAACAAATAATACTGACCACGATGTGATGCTGACGATCACCTCTGAGCTCCCCAGTAGCAGGACCACTGTACATCCTCCGATATACGTCGTACTCTGTAATATCGGGGTGCTCGACAGCCTATAAGAATAAAAAATAAACTGTTAATATTTATAGTTATATAAAATATTTATAAATAATGTACGTACCAGATGATGTCTATGAGTACTGAAAGAACGACTCCCAGCTCGATGAGTCACCTCCTGTCTCCCCCGATTCTGTCTCCCCACCGATGATCTCCTCTGAAAGGCACCACTCAACCAGTGCGCACATAATCCATCCCATACATGGGATGAAATATACTCTGGTCGGTGTGCTCTACATGACTCCTCAAAATCTGACACTCCTGCTTTCTTCATCGCAGCTTTTCTTAAATTGTGCAAAAACTGACAAAGACGATCACGCATGGCCACCTCCCATGCCTCGTGGATGGCGTCACGCATGGTATCCTCGATCGGATACCGTAAACCCTACAAATAAATCAAAATATCAAGTTAGAAATGAAATAATTTTCAAAATAAAAATTATTTATTTACGTACGTACCAACCAATGGCCGAACATGGCCTGCTGCACATCAATGGGAATCTGCTCCCATGTGGTCCACGGCTGAGAGAAATAGTTGCGCAAAATAGCGCTGCCCTGTCCGACTGCTATATGCGGAAAACTGAAAAAATAATAAACATTTATTATGTGAATAGATTAATGAAATCTTAGTCAAATCCACAGGTTATCACACCTCCGGGTGCGCGGATCAAACCCAAGACGTGGACGTCGCTCGGGGACGGGGTCAGGAATCATCAATCGTGCAAGACCGCGCCCCCTCCGCGTACTCCCTGGAGTGCCTGCAGGCTGAGGGTCATCTGCCAGCAACTCATCCGCATCGAAAGGCAGGTCAGCCTCCGCCAACTCACGAAATGTGGCCTCGTCCATCTGAAACAGAAAATGTTAATGTTAGCAAATAATTGATAATTACTATTATATATACATATATACATATTATGATTGTATATAAATACCATGGAATTCTATAAGTGTTCATCTTCATCATCATCTTCATATATGTCAATGTCATCTTCATATTCCTCCTCAACATCATCGATATCCATTCGAGTTGCAGTTTCTTCATCTCTTACCATTTCAAATTCATGTGTGACATCATTAACATCATCGTCATCACCGACTCCTAAATGTGGGGTGTCGTCATCGATACTCATGTCTCTTTGTAAAAAAGATTGATTTTGAGTACTCTCTTGAAAAACTTCAATTCTTTGCACATCAGTGAAAGCACTTTCACTTTGACTAAACTGATTGTCTCGAATTTTGATTTTTATTACACTCCACCAATCAGTCAAGTCTCTTGATGTTGCACAGTACTTTGCATAATAAACTTGATATGCCTGTTGAGCCAATAAGAATGGTTCATTTACTGCGAGAACACTTTTACATTTAATATCTATGATTCCATGAGTCGGATGAACACGCACGCCTCTCTCTGTATCCAACCACTGACATTTGAACATGGTTATGTAATGTTGTCCAAGATAACAGAGTTCAATGATTTCATCAAGTATGCCATAAAAGTCAACTTCATTTTCTCGATGATGAGATCCTCTCAAGATAACTCCACTGTTCATTGTTTTTTTCGATTCCCCATATGCATGTGTGTGGAATCGAAATCCATTCACCACATATGCATTATATGTTTTAACAAGTTTGGAAGGTGGGTTACTTAATACACACAGCCGTTTGTCAATTTTATCAGCATGTCGAGACACCTGAAGATTTGTGAAATAATTATCAATATAGTAAACTATACATTGAATGAGTTGCTAAAAATAAAGAATTTATGTTACCAGTTTTTGAAACCACTGAGAGAAATTTTTCAGTCGACGTTCTTCGAGAGCAGCTGCTGTAATTTGTGGAATTTGTTTCTTGATATGATTATCATACAACCTATAAAAACCAAAGTTATTTACTGTAACATAAATGATAGAATAAGTGATATAAACACTTACAATACAACTGATGTCATCTCTTCACAGTTGAGCAGAACATACGTATGAGCTCTATGATGTTCATCATCTGAAAGCCAGCGTTCAGAAACTCCACCAAAACCAAGCTCTGACTGGTTGAAAACAGATAATTGATTGTCGATTTCATCAATATTCCTCTCATTCCGTCCCATTCGGTTGTGTTTTGAAGGATACTCAGATTCAAAATAATGGGAGCAGAAAAAAGATATTTCCTCTTGCAAATAAGCTTCTGCAATAGATCCTTCAACAGATGCTTTGTTGCGTACTTTTATTTTCAATTTTTGCATGCATCTTTCAAATGGGTACATCCATCGAAACTGTACCGGACCTCCAGATTTGGATTCATATGGCAAATGTAACATCAAATGTTCCATTGAGTCGAAGAAAGACGGCGGAAATATTTTTTCAAGTTTACATATAATTACAACAACATGTTTTTCAAGTTTGCCTAAAGCATCATAATCTGCCGTAGCCGCACAAATTTCCCGAAAAAAAATGAGACATGTCTGTTATGGAATCCCAAATCACAGAATTCAGCAGACCTCTTAATCCAATGGGTAGAAGTCTCTCCATTATAACATGACAATCATGACTTTTTAATCCAGTAATATGACCATTCTTTACACATCTACCCAAATTGGAAGCACATCCATCTGGAAGTCTCAAATCTGCAATCCACTGACAAAATAATAAACGGTTTTCTTTAGACAGTGTATAAGCTGCTTTTGGTTTCAGTAACCTTTCTGTTGTGACATTCTCAAATAGTTCCAATTCTGGACGCCTGCAAATTTGGGCAAGATCTAAACGTGCATTTACATTGTCTTTGCTCTTTCCTGGCGTATCCAAAACTGTATGAAACAAATTATCAAAACAGTTCTTCTCAATATGCATGACATCTAACATGTGTCGGACCAACAAATCAGACCAATATGGCAAATCCCAAAATATGCTACGTTTAATCCAATTGTGTTCTTTCCCAAAACCAGAAATTTTCTGTTGGTTTATTGTGGGACCAAAAGTGATGGGAGGTAATGAAAATACAACCGATTTTAACTCCGAACCTGATAGCATTTTTGGAGGTCCATCCCTTTCAGCTGTTCCTTTTCTGAAATGAGATCTGTTTCTGCGAAAAGGATGATCAGCTGGAAGAAATCTGCAATGACAGCCAAAATAACACGGTTTCTTTCCATGAATGAGCATAAATGCTTTGTTCTCTCCCATACAGTAAGGACATGATTTCTGACCATGTGTACTCCAGCCAGATAACATCCCATAAGCCGGGAAGTCACTTATTGTCCACATCAATGCTGCTCTCAGTATGAAATTCTGTTTCATTGCAACATCATATATACTGACACCAGTACTCCACAATAAATTTAATTCATCAATCAATGGCTTCAAATAAACATCAATATTTTTCTTCGGATGTCCTGGAATTAGTAAATTCAAAAAGATATATGGCTCCTTCATCAACATCCATGGAGGTAAATTATACGGAGTTAAAAAAACAGGCCAACATGAATATTGACTACCATAAGATCCAAACGGGCAGAAACCATCAGTGGAAAGGCCCAGTCGAACATTTCTAGCTTCTAAAGCAAATGATGGATGCACTCTATCAAAATGTTTCCATGAATCACTATCGGCTGGATGATTCAAGCTTTTATCGGTTGAACTATTCTCTTTATGCCATGACATCATTGTCGCTGTATTCTTAGACATGAATAAACGCTGAAGTCTGGATGTAAGCGGAAAATATCTCAACTGTTTTACAGGAATCAAACCAGACTTCTCGTGTTGTCCTTCTTTATATCTCAGTTGCCCACATGTGGGACAACTATCCAACGACTCATTTTCCCCTGAATATAAAATGCAGTCATTTGAACATGCATGAATCTTCTGACAAGTAAGTCCCAAATTTCGAACCAACCTCTTACTTTCATAGTAATTTACAGGTAAAACATTTCCTTCGGGTAACAGTGTTTTCAGCAAAGAAAATATCTGGTCAAAACAGGTGTTTGACATTCTGTTATCTGATTTGATAGCCATAAATTTTGCAACTGCTTCTAATTTTCTCATCTTGCAGCCAGGATATAATGCATCCTCAGCAGACTTCAACAACTCATAAAATTCAGACGGTCAAAACTCAGGATTTGAAGCTATATCAGCCGGAGTTTCTGTATGTTGAACAGATGAACCTGCAACATCATGTACTAAATCTTGAAACTGGGATGGATCCGGAATCAAGTTGGTATCACCTACTCTGGAAATGCGTTCACCGTGTTGATACCAAAATACATAATCTGCTTGAAAACCAAAACGCAAAAGATGTTCCCCCACTTTGTCAAACGTGTCAAACGTTCTCAATGCACATTTTCTGCAAGGGAATTTTATTTTTCCTTCTGAAACAAATTCAGAATTTGATTCCGCAAATGATGAAAAAGTCTCCACACCCTCAACATATACTGGATTTAAACCAGAACCGTTTGGATTTCTACGTTGATTTATCCATATGCGGTCACCTAATAATGATTGTTGACGACCTCGTTGTTCCATATTTCTCGATAAAATATAAAATCATTACTTGTTTTGAATAATTTGTTAGAAAAAACACTCAAGTAAATATTGAATATATTGTGAATAAAGCAAAACATGTTACTAATTATTGCTAATTATTACTAATTATTGCTAATTATTACTAATTATTTCTAATTATTACCAATTATTTCTAATTATTACTAATTATTTCTAATTATTACTAATTATTGCTAATTATTAGTAATTATTGCTAATTATTAGTAATTATTGCTAATTATTATTAATTATTGCTAATTATTATTAATTATTGCTAATTATTATTAATTATTGCTAATTATTATTAATTATTGATAATTATTAGTAATTATTGATAATTATTGGTAATTATTACTAATTATTGTTAATTATTACTAATTATTGTTAATTATTGGCAATTATTGTTAATTATTACTAAACATTGGTAATTAATACTAATTATTGGTAATTAATACTAATTATTGGTAATTAATACTAATTATTGGTAATTAATACTAATTATTGGTAATTAATAATCATTATTACTAATTATTGGTAATTATTACTAATTATTCCTAATTAATACTAATTATTCCTAATTAATCCTAATTATTCCTAATTAATTCTAATTATTCCTAATTATTCCTAATTATTACTAATTATTGTTAATTATTACTAATTATTGTTAATTATTACTAATTATTGTTAATTATTACTAATTATTGTTAATTATTACTAATTATTTCTAATTATTACTAATTATTGGTAATTATTACTAATTATTGTTAATTATTACTAATTATTTCTAATTATTACTAATTATTTCTAATTATTACTAATTATTACTAATTATTGCTAATTATTACTAATTATTGCTAATTATTACTAATTATTGCTAATTATTACTAATTATGGCTAATTATTACTAATTGTTGCTAATTATTACTAATTATTACTAATTATTACTAATTATTACTAATTATTGCTAATTATTATTAATTATTGACAATTATTAGTAATTATTAATAATTATTGATAATTATTACTAATTATTGGTAATTATTGGCAATTATTGTTAATTATTACTAAATAGTGATAATTATTGGTAATTATTAATAATTAATACTAATTATTGGTAATTAATACTAATTATTGGTAATTAATACTAATTATTGGTAATTAATACTAATTATTGGTAATTAATACTAATTATTGGTAATTAATACTAATTATTGGTAATTAATACTAATTATTGGTAATTAATACTAATTATTGGTAATTAATACTAATTATTAGTAATTATTACTAATTATTGGTAATTATTACTAATTATTCCTAATTAATACTAATTATTCCTAATTATTACTAATTATTACTAATTATTGTTAATTAATACTAATTATTGGTAATTAATACTAATTATAGGTAATTATTACTAATTATTGTTAATTATTGTTAATTATTACTAATTATTGTTAATTATTCCTAATTATTACTAATTATTGGTAATTAATACTAATTATTGGGAATTAATACTAATTATAGGTAATTAATACTAATTATTGGTAATTATTACTAATTATTACTAATTATTCTTAATTATTGATAATTATTGATAATTGTTCCTAATTATTAGTAATTAAATGAATAATTATCAATAATTAGAAATAATTACCAATAATTACAAATAATAACATTATTAATATATTTTATTATTAATATTAAAATAATATAATTTTCTAATTTATATACAATTCTTTTTTGATCTGTGCGTTTTCTATCTCCACATACAAATAATACATGTGAAGACAGCAAACACACAGATCAAAAAAGAATTGTATATATATAAAAAATTATATTATTTTAATATTAATAATAAAATAAACTAATAATGTAATAATGTTCTTATTCCTAATTATTGGTATTTATTACTAATTATTAATATTTATTCTTAATTATTAAAAATTATTACTAATTATTCCTAATTACCATTAACTATAAACAATACTAATAATTTAAATTTATTAAGTAATAAAACAATGTAAACATAATTAAATTACAACTAATTAATAATAATTGAAACTAATAAAAAATTGATAATAAATAAAAAATAAAAAATAAATAAAAAATTAAAATGAAGATAAATACCTTGAAAATTGATCTGTTCTGATCGTTCTTCAAAACTTTAATATCAGCTCCGGAGAAAAAAATTAAACTGGAGAAAAACTCAACTCTAGAAATATAATTTTGAGAGAAGGAGAAGATAAGGAATGAGAATGAAATGAAAAAAACGAATGGGGGTATTTATAGGTTAGATTATTTGCGACGGGCCCATTTGCGACGGGATTCCCGTCGCAAATAATACTATTTGCGACGGTACCCGTCGCAAATACCTTAGCCAACATTTATTACGGTCAACCGGTAAATAGTTATTTGCGACGGGTCCCGTCTCAAATAACCCCTGCCGACATAGTATTTGCGACGGGGGAATATTCCCGTCGCAAATACCTTTTACCGCCGCCGATTATTTGCGACGGGAATATTCCCCCGTCGCAAATAAGTTTCCCGCGATTTGGCGCGCATCGCGGGAAAACTATTTGCGACGGGGAAAGCAATCCCGTCGCAAAAGCCTCCTTATTTGCGACGGGGAAATACCCCCGTCGCAAATAAGTTTTTCACATGACTATTTGCGACAGGATTTATTCCCGTCGCAAATAACCCGTCGCAATTGCTCATTTTTCCCGTAGTGACTTTTTGAAATTTTGTAAATTTTATTTTTCAAAATTGACTTCATTTTTGGATTCGGAATATTAAAATTAGATTACGGTGAAATTTTGGTACTTTTCAGATAACTTTCATATTCTGATGAATCGTGAAAATTACTAAATTTTAATTAAAAATAACTTTTTTAATAGAAATAATTAATAGTGATAAATTATTAATTTGAGTGGTTTTAAAGTATATTTAGAATATATTTTTACAATTTAATACAATGTTGGTCATTGGATGTAATTTCACATTTAAACCAGACATAAACAAGTGTCAATCTTTTGATAGTTATTATCTCTTAAAAACACGCTACTTGTTTTGACAACAGAAATTAATTTTTAAATTAATTAATGTAACTGATATGTTTTTAATTTGATAAAATAGACATCATTTTTGAATTCATAATATCAAATATAGCTTAGGCCTAAATTTTGGTATTTTTCTGGAAACTTTCATTTTTGGATGAATAGTGAAACCACTAAGTGGTAGTTAAAAAACTGAATTTTTCATAAAACTTAATTTTCCCGCTTCTGTGAGTGGAATTTTGAAAATCCGAGAGACATGGTTAATATCAAGGACAAAAATCTGGTTCAATGAGATGAAAATAATTTTTGGTGAATAGTAACTTTTGACTTTTTTTACCACGGTTAAAAGTAAATAGGGTAATTAAGGGTAAAAATGATATTATTATTAATCTAACACATGTCCTAATTCTATTGGATAAGTGTAATTCGACCAAAAACAACCCTAGGAATAAAATATGACCACTTAAGCCCACGTGGATTAGATTAGGACATTTATTATTAATTTGTTTAAACAAGGGTTAAAATAGTTAAAATCAATGTTTAATAAGTACATAATTTTTAATATAGGGTTATAATTAAGATAAATTCGACTATAAATATTAATTAGAAAGCTAAAAAGATTTCCTAAATAATGATATTTTATTTGTAATTTTTAGACATTATATAATTTAATTTATTTATGACACAACGATGATGCAGTAATTACCTTTTTAAGAAAATATTAACATAATTGATGTTATAAATGCCCAAATAAATGTAATTTGAGACTTTTTATGACTTAAAATAATTTTTTAGTTTACTATGACATGTTATTGTTGATTTAAGTAACTTGGTTCGAACTTATCATTCTGTGATAAATTTTATAAAAATTATGTACCAAATAGTGTCAAAATTGACATAAATTAGTTTTTAAAACAAATATTATATTATTAATTGTTATTTTATTCCTAAAAATCTAAGGTCTAGCCAAATGACTTATATAAGGTTATATATATTAATAATAAACAACTTGGGGTTCGTTTGGCTTGATATAGTAAGTTTATTAACCATATAGTGTAAGAAAACAAAAAGACACGGTAAAAGTTAAATTATTTAACTTAGAGTTAAATCTAATTGATAAGGTTAAAATAATAAACTAAACTTGTCTAAATCCTATTGGATGAGAGAAATTCGACCCAGCCCCACCTTAGCTTCAAAATATATCGATTAGGGGCTATTTAAAACCGAACATGACTTTATAATAAAATAATATATTTAGTTTTCCCAAAGGTGCCCCTCTCCTCCCTTATAAAAGGGCACCTCCTCCCTCTCCTCCTCACACCAATTTGAGCATTCAAGCTCGGACAACCCCTTCCAAAATCTCTTCTACACTTCCCTAGTATCATCCTAGAGGTCCTGGTCTTCTTCAAAGACTATCCTTAGTTCTTTATGTGGAGGTTAAGACAAGGCACGTAAAAAAGATGTAATATCCATTACCGATCTTTTTCAATTTATTTTTTCTTCAACTTCTTATTCTTTAGTTTTTTCATGATAAAGTAATAAAATCAGTATTTCGTATATACTGATATGTTATTATAAATATGAAACAACTCTAATTAGCCTTCTATCCATCCTACGGAAAAAGGAAATCACCGTGCGTGCGTACGTATGGAATACCGTCTCCACGTCGTGGTGTAATCTATTTTCCTCCACCACCATAATTGGATGGGTATAATGGTGTAATGAGTAACTATATATGATTATTATAAAGTGATATTTATACTGAAATAGTATACATACACTTCAACACATGTTCCCGATCATGAGGACGATATCATCGCTCGTGCGTATGCACGGAATACCGTCTCCATGATGCGATGAGATTCATTCTCCATGTTAACCATTTAAGAATGATTATAAAGTATATATAAGCAATAATAATGAAATATATGACATTATAAAGCTACTAGATTTATGTATATATGTATGTCATCTACTTACTTCCATTCAAGACAATAAGGAAAGGAAAACAGCGTTCATGCGTACGTACGGACTACCGTCTCCATGAACGGTGTGTTTCATTTCATTTATCTATCTATTATATATATATATATACTGAATATATATGATATATAAATAATGTTTTATATTCTGTAAGTAAGTAAATCATGATATAATTAATAATAATGTCAAGAACAACAAGTCCAAACACCAACGATAAATGAAACGATTTTACCCAAAACGCTTCTTTAACATGGAATTTACAAAAGAACAGGTAATATAAAGTCATAAGTGAACCATATATGATATCATAACAATGAATATGATTCTGTAATAAGTTAATGACATTATTTAAATTATTATACCGGAGTCTTAGACGCTTACGAAGTAAATCTAACTTAAAGTAAGGTAAATATCACAATCTCATTTTTATCCGAGATTGTTTATACTTTGGCATTTACAAGGGTGTATTTTATCATCCACATACATGATTCCTCAATATGTAATATTTATATCCTTCTACAATAGTTTATATCCAATTTTACCCTTCGGTGAGTTTTTAGTAAAATATATGAAAGGAATCTTTTGTCATTTTTCATACGAGGTACTTTTTGACTTTCTGACAAAAGTATGAGAAGAATGTTTCTTTTAACTTATACGGCATGAATGGATTTTTAAAACATTATTTCCAAGAAGCTTCCCTTAAAATTTTTCAAGTTTATTTTTAATCAACTTCTTTTAGTTTACAATTGTATGACATGTTAAGAAAGGAAAAGTGTTTTTGAAGTAGAAAAGATATTTTCCTCAAGAATGGAGTTCAAGTGTTTTATCAAAATTATTTTCCATCTAAGATAATATAGGGTTCTATTACTATCCCTATTATTAAATTGATTTGATTATGTTGTGATGGAATTATTTTTATTAATTCCTTTACCTTATATGAATTGTTTTATGATGTCATGTTGTTTAAGAATCCCATTTTTATTACATGGGTTATGCAATGATGTATGATTTATGATTTTGTGGCACACATAAGAATGGTATCATTATGAGATGGGTGGGACCGATATCTCCCTCCAATGCATTGGGTAAAGATTTTATATCTCATGAGATAGACATGGCTGGAACGGTAGGATATACCAGTTCAGTGAAACAGGACTGAAACGAGGGTGACTCGGTTCAGAAATGGACTTTGTCCACTAAGATAGTCTTGGCAATGAGTCTTGACTAACAAGAAATGATTCTCTATGATTATGTGTGTATGCCACAAAGTTTCATGTTTTATGTTATGACTATTGGGATTACATTTCACTACTATGATTTATCCCATGTTATGAAATTATGATCTCTTTTGCAGGTTAAGATTTTCAAAAGATATGTTCTTATGAATATGATGTGATTGATATTTCTTTTGTTTACCCTTACAGAGCATTTGAGCTCACCCTTTTATGTTTTGTTTTCCCTAGGATATAAAGAAAGGTTTTAGGTAAGAAAAAAAAAGGAAGATCTTTATGGGAGATGTTGAAGATCTTTCACCATGATTAGATGATTACATTTCGAGTTTCCAAAGACACTAAACTATTACGGTCCTTATGTGTGTGTTTTTGTAATGCACTAAGTATTCCACAAAAGTAATGTAATGTCCATGTACGTCAAGCTTCAGGTCTCTACAAATATTATATATTATATATCATATATTTATTCAATAAATATATCCTCGTTATCGTCCATATAATGGAGAGATGAAAAACAAATCTCATTGCTTTGTGGAGGTGGTAGTTCACATGTACACACGAGCAACGTTATAATTTTCCAATGGCTAGGAAGGAAAGAAGATAGATATGTTATCATAATTCTAGAAGAATAATTTTGTCTTAGATATCATATATATATATATATATATATATATATATATATATTTAAAAACCCATCTTAATAACCATCCATTAAATATGGTGATGGAAAATGAATTGTATCTCTATGTTGAGGTTTTAGTCCACACATACACAGGAGTGACACATTCATTTCACATTTGATAAAAAAGGTGGTGGAAAATTTGAGTCAATTAATCATAATAAAATTTATGTATATTTTAGATAATTAATTTATAATATTATTATAAATACCAATTATTTTTAGGAGTTTAAGAATAAATAAATTAAAATATGCAATGTATGGATATTACTTCATCTTTGATAGGTATCCCTTAGATCAATTTTTAAGGAACCTTGGAATAATGTTTCAAGAAGAACATAACCTATAATTAGTGGTAAGGGAATTCAATAACATATTGTGGTAGAGGTTATTTAATCTATATTGATCTAAGTGGTGTAAATAAAATAGATAAGGGGTATCCTTTTATAAGGTGGAAAGGACACGCTTTGAAATAAAAAAAATATATAATTAATGAATTTCTAGAGAATGATGCATCCAAATAGTCATGAATTAAATTAAAAAAATGATATGGTATAAATTTAATCATAAAATGAAATTTATAATGGTGTTTCTATCATTTTAACCTTTATATTTTAATTTAACACCTTTATTAACTAATCATTACCATAACTTCATAAACACATTTTAAAAATTAAAGGGTTCTGATTTTATATAAGAGTTAACAATAAGATAATAAATGGATAGGGGATGAACATTTCAACCATATCTAATCATATTTTGATAATTTTTATAATTTTTATAATTTTTATATAATATAATAAAATATTATTTAACATAAAAAATCATTAATTTCATTTTTGGAACTCTTCAATTAATTTCATTTAAAGACCTTAAGATAGTAATGTAATTAAAATATAAACATTTAATACATCCATAATATGTTATATACATCTATAAATTTTTTGAAAAAATATAAATAACACAAAAAACGTTTCTTTTGGTTTTTTATAAAACCATTTGTGGGATTTTTCTGCTATTTTCATAAGCACTATTTCAACGTTTTGTAAGTAATTAATGTAATTATTTATTCACTAAAAATTTGAAGACAAATTTCATGAAAAAAACTGAATTGATATTTAAAATAAACAATTATAACCTAAACTGACCCTCTATAACTATATATTCAAATTTTATAGATATTAAATGTAGGAGTGTTACATTTTAGGATTTCTTATAAATAAAATAATTTAAATTTAAATATCCAATAAAAATGGATCCAAATTACATAAATTATAATTTAGAATGTATATGGTTGAATTTATGACATAAAATTAAGGAAATGAAAGTTATGTATTGATTCTAAGAACTTATCTCATGGTTTTAACCCCTTAGAAACCATTTTTCCTTACCAAGGTGATAAATATTTACCATAGGTACAATTTAAAATGACCAAGAATAAAAGAGAACAATTTACAATATTCAAACCTCTTGATTCCAAATATTGAAAATATTATTTAGGATTAAATCACTAAAATAGATTTAAATAAATTTTAAAATTAATTTTTGTAAAATGCAATGAATGATAGTTTTTAGAGAAATGTATTTTTAAGCATAAAATTTAATTAATATATAAATCAAGAATATTGATTATTAATATTGATTTAATTAGAATATACTAAATAAAATGGAAAATATTTTATTTTAATATAAATTAAAAAATGGAATGGGACTCGTAAATTTCATTGTTTAGATAAATTAAATGACACCTTTTCCAAATTCTTAATTTTTCTTTATTCACAAAAAATAAATCATTTTTGAAAAATAAAAAAAAATTCACCCGAAGTAAATTTTAAAATGAATATTTAAAAGATAATTTTTGTTTTTTCAAATTAATTTTCTATAAGTATAATTAATTAATTTTATTATTTTATTATAAAAATTTATAAAAAAACATTTTTAATGAAAAAAAATAATTTTGAAGCATAAAATTACTATACTAGACCATTAAGTACTTGTCAATATATTTTGTCTCGATAAAATTGTTGAAATTATTTTTTAAAAATTTAGTCATCTATATTCACTCTGCCAATTTAATGGATAGGTTAATAAAATATTATATTTTATGATTCAACTAGACTCTGAGTTTCGCGCATTTCAAGCTATCAATGAATTTTTATTGGAAGATAAATATATTGTAAAATATCAAGGGATCATATTATACCCCCCGTTAAAATGAATTTATACTATAAAATTATGCCAATCTAATATAAAAATGATGTTATATTGGTTTCATCGTATCCTCATGTTCCCATGTAGGTTCATTATTTTTAGGACTCCTCTAGAGAACTTTAACCTCGTGAGTACTATAATTCCAAAACAAATTCCCTATGATACAAGATTTATATTATATATTCATCAGATAAAAGATCATTCTCTTGTGATAACACATCTATTTTTGGTATGTATAATGGATTGAGTGTATACTTCCTCAAGATAGGTACATGTAACACAACATAAACTCGAGAGAGGTTCAGTGGAAGTGATAAGAAACCATCCATACTCAATTACGAATATCTAAGGGGAAAAAATACCAAGGGATTAACATTACCTTATTTGAAAATATCAAAACCTTCATCCATAGAGAAATTTATTGTAAAACCATCTCACCATAATTAAATTATGTATTTAACTAATGGTTTTCATCATAAATTTTCTGTAAAATAATTTTTTCCTTTATGTGTGGTATAATGGATCTAAATTTTTCTACAATTTCTCCATTAGATCAAATCCTAATAGCTTGAATTCCCCAAATTCATCCCAACACATTTTATTTCTACACTTGTTTCTTTGTACTTATTAAAAAACTATCCATATAAATGTTTAAATGAAAGATACTTTCAGAAGAAAACTCAACTAGTGGAAGGTGTTGAACCTGACAACCATTGAAATCCATATTGTAAGCTCTCATTATATCCCATTGGGTTCGAATGGTTATCTCAAAGCAACCATTTTTAGAGGAAAATAACTATTATTGATACAAATATCTGTATCAAGATCATACTGACAATTTCAATATAAAATCAATGTAAGCCTTATATCTCGATCAAAAATTACAAAATGTGGTGCTCCATACAACCTTACCACTACAATAATATATATTTTTGAATAATGACCAAAACTGAAATATTCTATAATATTAATGACATATAGATACTTATTCAGTAGATCGAATACAATATAAATATCATCATTTTCATCATATATTTTTTGGAGTACGATGAAAAAATCCATAGAGGTTGTTTCCCATTTCCAATCGAGTTTATGTAATGGTTGTAGAATCCCCTTATAATTCTATCTCTAAGCCTTAACATTCCAACATAACAAGGATCGAGATAGTTAATTTTTAATATATCTCTGAAATTTGTCCCACCAGTGATACCCTTTAGATCACTATAAGTTGTTATGCATCTAAGGTGAATATAGAAGGTTGATCAAAGAGCTTCATCTAGCAGCCCCTTTTTCATGTATGGTATTGACGGTCCACATACACTGTTTTTGAAACTTATCATTCTGTTAGAATAAGGTTAAACTCCATAATATTTATTACCTTATTTTTTAACTCAACATCTTCCTTAGGAACTTTCTTATTCTCCACATGGATATACGGTGGAACACTCATTTGGGAAATAAAATATTTATCCTCTAACATCAAGACTTCTATTTAAATCCATTAGAAATCTATATATATTTGATATTTTGTGATCCTCATCATAGATATAAATTCATGATACTTTAAAATCATATTATAGTTCACATTGTTTTCATTCACATTATGGTAAAGAATTAAGCAGTCATAATCATTAATAACTCCAATAATATTCTTTTGGGAATATTTAGGCCTTTTAAAGGGAATATTTACTTTAAATTTTATGATCAGAATATATATATTACACCTTTCTCTATAAAGATATTTCCTCTATATCTTTAATTAAATTATCTCATCTAACTCCATAATATGAGTTGGGTAATTTTTTTCAAGAACCTTCAATTGAAATCATGCATAAGTTATCACCATATAATTGAGTATGAACAAGTATCTCAGTCTCATCATTGATGAATCACTCTATATCACCAACCATTCTCCACAACAAGGTAATGTGAGAATATGCATGTTGAAAGAACATATCTTTAGTTCCTTTAAATTTCCTTCACACTCACCATTAAAAATGAACATGTATCCCTTCCGATTTCTCATGGTGAGTGGATTATATAGTCATGATAAATTCTCAAAAAAATTGATAATATCCATAAAAACTATAAAAACAATTGATTTCAATCATATTGGGGTGTTAGGGACAATGTTAAATAATTACCATATTTATGTATCCACCAAAATACCCTCAATTGATATTATATGTCCAAAAAGTAAATATTTTTAGAAAACATTCATACTTTAAATTTTTCTTATAGTTTCTCTTTCCATAGGATATTCATTACAATCCTCAAATAATTTCCATGATCATACTTCCTCTTTAAATATATGAGAATATCATCTATAAAGACTACCACAAACTGATCAATGTGATATCTAAATAAATATTCATTAAATCCAAGAAGATAAGGGGAGTGTTAGAAATACCAATTGGAATCACTATAAATTCATACTGTCCAACATTATAATAAATGTTTTCTTTGAAATATCCTCCTCCCAAACCCCCAATTAATGATATCAAGAATGAAGTTAAATCACAGAAATGTATCGGGATCTATGAAGTTGATTAAAAAATTCATCTATATGGGGTTGAGGATACTTATTCTTTATTCATATCTTATTAAGTTAACAATAATCAATGTAGAGTTTCATTAATTGATATTTGTTCTTAATAAAAAGAATATGTGCAAGACAAAGTGACTCACTTGGCCAATTTAATTCATTATCATGATTCTCCTATAGTTGCTTCTATAATCCTACAACTCAATAAGATCCATTCTATGTGGAATATTTGAAATAGGTTTATCCCCAGTTATGATTTTTATTGAAGACATATATTCCTGATTTGGAGGAATATAGGGAAATTATTCTAGAAAAAACTAAAAAAATATCATTCAATAGGAATGTCTTTCATGATGTGTTTTCCCCCCAACAATATGAGATAAATATCACTTTTGAATAGATTTATATACCCATAAAATGGATTTAATTTTGAAAGAAAACATATATTTATCATCACATTAATAAAATATCATAGTTCGGTTATGAATATCAAATGTGAATTCCCTCCCTTGGTAATTTATGTGGGATTTATGTAAAGAAATACAATCCCTACCAAAGATAACATCAAAATCAACTGGAGGAAGATTAATGATGTTTTTAGGAAACACATTTCTACAAACATGAATTCTAGAAGAATCCTAGACTTCGGTTGTCATTTTTTGTACCATTAATAGTTTTCTATAATAATTAAACATCTAATAACTGAGGTTTTTAATTTTTATTGCTTGAGACTTCTCATAATATTGAGAAATTCTTATAACTCTGTTCAAATAGGGTACATAAATATTTGATCATAATTGTAACCACCTAAAATATTATTATTCATTCTTCAATCCCATAGTAAAACCAAAATATTTAGCATGATCGTAAACAATATTTAAATAGATTGATTAATAATGAAACATAATTAACAGTATTTATAAATAATAACACCATGTTTTCAATATATTTCACCTTAAGATTATCCTAGGTCATCCATGATCATCATCTATTCAAATCCTTCGAAATGGTTTATAATGATAATATGAATTAACAAAATCATGTCCCTTGGGGATTTAAAACAAGGTGCACAGTAAGGGAACTCACACTATGCATAGGTTACAAAAAAATGTCCACATGTAGTATCCATAAATTGATATTTTTAGAGGAAACAACACTCATTTATTTACCATAACATAAGACATTCTCTTATAAATTGAATTATACTAAGGGTTATAACTAAAATTTTCTCATCCTTGTTTCCAAATGTAAATTAACCATTCTATGATACTACTATAGCAACCAATAAAATTCATATATATATTTCATCATTTTAGATTAATATTCAATACATAAATTTTTGATCCATGTTATAACTATAATGATTCTGTATTTTCAGAAACATAGTTACATAAACAACTCATTCATAAGATATCAACCCCATGTTCTACTAAATTCTTCACAACTATCACCATTTTAGACACATCATAATTAATACTTTTCTTTATATCATGAGGATAAAAAAACACATACAATGGTGATATGAAATGCTCAGTAAGGTTAAAAAATAATATATCAATGATGATTTAAACATAACATGAGAATAAATGGTATTAGAACATGATCATGACCATTTAAAGTCATACCTAGCTATTCTTAAATCATCTAAATGATTCCTTGAATAATTATTTCAAGTACATAAGACAGTAATCATAAAGATATAAAAGAACATTAGAAATGAGAATATAATATAGGTGTAATATATTGATAAAAAAAGAGGCATGGAGTGTGACATAATCATAATCATATAAATATTATATCCAGATAGTCATTAATATATTCTCAAAATTTTAGTACTAGGTTAACCGCCCATGTACCTACTTCAGGATTGTGATAACTTTATGTGTACCCTCTTTCGATCTTGGGATAACCATGTGGGTACCCTCTTTAAGACTTTGGATAACCTCTTGTACACCCTTTGAGCTCATAGAACATTAATCATTATCTATTTCATTATAGGAAACTATTATTCTAGGATGAACCCTATAATAATCATAAATCCATTAATATTTATTTCACAATATCCTAAAAACATTCATCATAATTTAACCAATGAATAAGAAAACATATTTCATTGATATTTCATAATCATGATGATAAACCATCAAAATAAATAATAAATATGGTTTCATTGGATTATATCCCCAGTAAAGTCTAAGTAACATCAAATGATATTTTATAAGATTAAAAATAAATCAAAAACATAATAGGAATATTTTTACAGAAAATACCCATTTCAATTTCAAATGACATTTTCAAATCCCAAAAAATTTCCAAATTCTAATAAAAAAATTCTTATAAAATATCCTTGGACATTTTTAAATAAATATTTAAATAAATGAACACTTATAGTGGTTGGAAATTTTTTAATCTTGGGAATACTAAGATAATGATTTCTTTTACATTTTCATAAAAAAATTCAAAATTACCTCATTTAGAAAATGAAAAGAAGTTTCTTTTTAAAAAAATTATAAAAAATTAAATAATAGGTAAAAATTACTTGAAACAATCATATAAGAATATGAAAACATTTTTCAAAACATTTTCATAAATCATGTATATGGAAGAAAATGGATTTTTGATTGAAGAGATAAGAAACATTGTTCTTTTATTAAAAAAACTCATTTAGTCTCACGAGTACCTAAAGTGATTGAAATGAAAGGAAAACATGTATTATCAAGAAAAAGACATTGGGTAATATAATTAAATGGATTTATTATTAGTATATCATATATTTAATTTAATGTAAATTTAAGCATAAATAATCCCGATGAAAATGATATTGAAACATAAATCACATTCCATTATGGTAAATTTCAAAGAAAAACCCCATGAAAGAGAGAACCAAATATGTAAATATATATCTCAATAATTTTCATGATATGTAACATAAAATTAATTCATGGGTACTATATACACCAAATAAAATAAATAAGTGGTAAATATTTCATGTGTCTCACAAAATTAAAAGTCAGATGAAAATCACTTTCCTCAAGTTTGAATTTTATTTAAATTTATTTAACCTCTTGTATAATATATTTTAATTTATTAAAATTATATACTAGAGTCATTTTAATACTTATAATATTATTTATGATCCAATTATAACTTTTTAACACATATTTATTAATAACTCCTTATTACAATCGTCATTACTGGGTGTTAACTATTTCCCATTTTAGGAGAATTTTGGTTTGGTAGTTTTGGACCTTATCCTTTTGTCAGGGTTTCATAATATAAAAACATTAATCATTATATAAATTTCATATATATTCATTATATATATATATAAATATACTCATCCATAGAAGGTAGAGATATAACAAATAATTACATCATTCATAGTGATGGAAGGATGTTTTTACGCATAAATTCAACCTTCACTTTTTGATGAATAGAACAAAACACCAATAAATAAAAATTCACCTTTAATTAACCAATATTATATCATAATATATATATATATATATATTCATTAAATCAATCCTTATTACCATACTTGTATATAATAGATGAAAAATGAATCAAATAACTTCATTAAGGTGGTAATAAGAATAATAATGTCATAAATATCATACATAAACATTAAACCCATCATAAAAATCATCCCATAATATGGTGATGTAAAATTAATTAAAATATTATAGTAGAGGTGGCAGTCCTTACATATGAATGAGAAATACATTCACTACACATTTAGTGGAAAAGTGGTTGAATAGTGGTAGTTACATAGTAATAATTACATTTCATTCTATTTAGGATACATAATTTATAATTTTATAATTAATTACATATATTTAGAATAGGTGGAATAAAAAATAAATTGAAAGAGTTCATGTAGCAATATTAACTCTTCTTTGGTAGGCCTCCTTTAGATCACTTTATAAGGAACCTGATAAAGCTATTTAAAGAAGAAAAACACCTATAATTCATGTTTATATATGTTTAGATGAAAATTGGGTAGGTTTTGGTTGATCTCTATAGCTCAATTTGGTGTAAATAAAAGATAAATGGGGTTTCCTTTTATAATGAGGAAAGGAAACACTTGGAACTACAATAAAATTTCAATATAATTAACTTATTTCTCATGTATAATGCTTATAAATATTTATTAATTAAAATAAAAATAGTATATCATCAAAATATCATCATAAAATAAAATTTAGATAGGTTTTTATTTCATTTTAGACATTATATTTCGGTTTAACCCCCTTCGTTAAATAATATAAAAATTAACCAAAATAAAAAAAATTCAAATATTAAATGTTAATGATTTTACATTCAAGTAAAGATTTTTCTATTAATCTGAAAAGTGATGAATTGTTTTACCATTTCTCATCCTACTTGTCCTATTTAAATATTTTTTTATTTTAAATAATTTAATATAATATTATTCAACATAAAATATCATTATTTTTATTTTTGACTCTATTCATTTAATTTAACTCTAATAAATTAAAGATGTTAATGTAATTATAATATAATCCTTTAAAACATGCCAAATATTTTATATTAATAAATAATATTTTTTTCTTACTATAACTCACCCAAAAAACATTACTTTTAGATTTTTGAAAAAACATTTACCTGATTTTTTTGTTGTTTGCACTAGGATTGTATTGGCGTTGTGTATTAATTAACGGTAATTATTTTATAACTAAAAATAGTAAAATAAATTAACATTAAAAAATAATAATTCATATTTAAAATAAAAATTTATAACCACATCTTTTCCTCTTTTATCCATATGTAAAAGTTTTAGATATACTAAATTCAAGAGAGTGCGATTTTGGAATTTTCATTAATTAAAATAATATAAATTTCATTATCAAGGAATAGTGTTACCAAAATAAAATATAATAAAATTTATGATGTATATAGAGGAATTTATTCCATTTACAGAAATAAAAAAAATTGGTTGCATTTTAGGCCTTATACAATAGTTTTAATGTTGTTTTACACATGTTACCATTATCTAGGTGATAAATATTTTTAACAATTACTATTTATAAGGGAAAAAATCAAAAGGGATGTATTAACAAAATTATAACCATATTAATCCAAATATGTAATAATTGTTTTAAGATTCAATATCTAGAAGTGGAAAAAACGATTTTAAAAAAATTAGTAAAATGAAATGAAAAATGACTTTTAGAAATATGTGTTTTTAAGCCTAAAAATTAACTTAAATAAAAATTAGGGATATATATAATTAAAATATAATAAATAATATCATTTTAAATAAAGTGGATAATATTTCACTTTAACAAAAATAATCCAGAATAAAACTATACTTTTAAATTGCTTTATTTGTAGAAAATAAATAACATCATTTGAAATATCTATATTTTTCACAATTCATTGAAAAAATAAATCATTTAAAAAACAATACATTTCCCCCTAACTTAATTTTAATATGATTATTTAATAAATAAGTTTTATTTTTTAAAATTTATTTTCTAAAACATAAAAAAAATTATTAATTTCTCGTAAAAAATTTGAAACCATTTTTTAGGAAAATGTATTTTTGAAGCCAATAATTAATTTAATAGAAAAAAATTTAGATATTAATCAATATATTTTAATTATCAGAGTATTATATACATATTATTCTTAAATTGTTTTATTCCTAATCCATCCACAAATTTACGTTCATCATTCTTTTTGTAGAATCATTCTTAGTGATTTTTTTAATAATAAGCATTAACCCTTCAATATTAATGAGGGGGTTTTTTTAAATAAATTAATGAGTTCTTTGTAAAATAAATACCAAAATAAGATCCAATTTGTAATTTTATGGGTTATCTACTATTCAATGTGTTGAGGAAGAAGTTTTTTCAAGCTTACACACTATATTTAAGAGAAACATTGAGGTCATTAACCAAACTCTACCAAAAATCATACATTTTATCAGAAACAATTGTAGGATATCAAACCATTATTATATAACATAAAATATACATTTTTGGGTGATTGTTCCCAGTATTCATTAATTATTTATATTGAGGAGGAAAAAATTCAAAATGAGTTTTTTATTGTTATATTGAGGGGGCTCAAAATGGCGACTGGTTTTACAATTAAAAGTATTAAATAAATTTTCCTATTGTTTTATATGTATAATATACATATATATATGAAGGAAAAAAATAAATATGAAGGTAAAAGAGACTGAATATGAACATTAAAGTGGTTATTGTGGAAGAATTTATCATGTTTTCATATGCTATAATCATTTTTCAAATCTCGAATAGCCCTCAGGTCTATATGGTTCAGCTTGTTCCTATAATGGTAAGTTTCATCATTTTCAATGATTATATTTATTAAAATATTCATATGATACATGTGAATAAATGGATATTATATGTAAAATATTGGAATATAAATTCTAATGCTTGGATAAATCATTTTCCATTACCATTTCTAGACAAAATTATTGAGGGGTAGTCTAGTAATGAGTTTTTTGTTGATGGTTATGTGAAGTGACCAATTTGACTTATAAAGATGAATATGTATTTCTTTTAAATGTTTTTTATGAATAAAATATAATGCATGAAGAATATGAGGGACCTTATTCCATTATAAATAGAAAAAGAATATAAATAGGTTTCTTGGAAAACTTTCATATTCAAATTCAAGTAGAATCCCATAAATATATGTGCTAATTTTGGGCCTAGTCTTAATATACACCAATTAAAATTGTTTATTGGATAAATAGAAATAAACCACTATAGTTTTGAGATAATTTGAATAGATTGATAATACCTTAGGACCAATTGAATATGTTTTGTGATTGTTTGATGATTTTTTTGAAATTCAATGTTGCGATTTGAAAAATAACTAAGTCCTACATGCTTCAACATTTTCACAATATAACATCATAAGTTTGATTTTGAGAAGGAATTCAATGTAAAATTGAATAAATATAAACTATACATGTGTTTATAATGATGAATTTCATACTTTGTAAAGATTGTTGAGTACTTTTTTAAGAATGATTTATCAACTCAAAAGGATCATCTTCATCCTATAAGGATAAGGTTTTACTTAGTAAGGATGATTTTGGAAAAACTATATATGGATTTAATTATCATAAGTTTTAAATAAAACCCATTAGGATGATCTGGGTTTTAATAAATGACATTTTTGAGACTGTAAGGATTTTCGATCCTTAAAAAAGTATGTCAACTAAAAAAGGAGAAATGAAAAACCATAAGAATAATTTATACATTTCAAATAGTTTCTAGGTAATAATGAAAAGTATGAAATGGCTTGATAATGAGTTTTGTGTCACAAAAATTCAGGAACAAGAATAAGTGGAGTTGGTTTTTATTCTAAAGATTTTATAGCATTATGACAGATAGAACTATATCTGGTCCCAAATAATATTTAAATTTATAATTGAATAGGATTTTAAAGGAGGATTTTGTGAAAATTAAAACTGGATAATATTTACCAATTTGAAAATGATATTCACTTTCCACCATATCTTCAATAGGTATCTGTAATTTGAATATTTAAATAATATTCATGACTCGTTGAATGGAAAAATGGATGGAGAAAAGGAAGATAAAGATGATAGACATAAGAAAATACAAAAAGTATCAAGAGAGAATTATTTATGTTTTAAAGAAGAATGAGAAAAAAAATGCATCAAGGAGTGTATATGTGAATTGAATTAGATTATTAAAAGATTGTCACCAATAATTAAATTTCTTGAATAATGAATAATTTAATGAAAATTCACTATAATTGGAAGGATGATGTGATGCAACACTAAGAATATATATGAGTTAAATTTATTATCTAAATATTTCTTTGAAATAATACATTCAAGGACTACGTGAGACCACAACAATAGGAACAAGTTTAGAATCATTATGAAGACTTAATAATGTGAGATGCATTATAATGATATCTTCTATGCTACTGGAGAAAATGGTTTTATTTTGAAGATGATGGTTTAATATTCAGTTAGGTTTTTGATACAATAAATATCTTGAGGCAATTTCAGACAATTGTAACCAATTATGATTGTTCTATAAATTTTTTTTTTGGGAGACCAACCATCACATTAAATAATAGGATTTTCATGAAGTGGTTGAACCGTGTAAAAATCATTCTGTCCTATTATATTTACATTCTTCTGTATTAAAGTAATGATGGGAGACACAAGAATAGTAGATCAAGATATTGAAGGGTGATATATGTTTATTTACCAGGAAAAAATATTAAAAAAATCATTGATTCAACCCTCCCAGATATAGTAATCTAACCAGACCATAGAAATTCAAGTGAAATCAACACTAAATAGGATTCCTTTGAAAGATAAAACTATTACTAAAGTCAAATATGAAAAACATGAATTTATTCAATATTATATATTTCCTTATATTTATAATAAATAATTTTTTTGGTTGAAAGAATGAGATACTTCCCTATATCTTATCACATGTCCTATAAGATAGTGATGTTTTAAAAGTGGGTTTCACATCATTTAAAATATATTCCCCAATGAAACAATATAAAAAGATGAATATGAAAGTATATGGGAAATACAGAAATGTTATTTTATTATCCATGTCTAGAAAAGTGTTTTCCCAAGTCATGGGAGTAAAAATATCCAACGATATGTGGGATAAATATTTGAATCTTCATGAAGGAAATATAAAGATTAATTTAGAAAATATCATATTTTGAAAGATAAGTTTAAATATATATAAATGGATGATGATGAGATTGTGGATGAAATATTTATAATGGTAATTGAAATAATAATTTATATTAGGGTATTTTTAATTCATAGGAATATTAAAGTATTCTTATAATGTTAGTAAGGAATTTCCCTAATAGAATTGATGCAAATATATCTTCTCTAGATGAAATTGGAGACTTATCTCTTGATTATTTTCATGAAATTCTCTTAAATTATGAGATGAGAAAGTTCCCAATATTAAAAATGAAATAAAAGGATAAAATGGTATCTAAGACAAGGAGAAAACACTTAGTTGGGGTTAAGTAAAATGAAATGTTTTTTTAATTAGAAAATAAATAAGTGTATAAAGACTAAAATAGAGTAATATTTATTTTATAAAAACTGTTTAAAATGGTAGAAGAATGTAAAAATAAAAAATCCACCAAGGTGTCACAATTATGGAAGTTTTATACACTTTACTACACATTTCCAATAGAATAAAGGATATGAATATGATTTAGTGGATCAAGAAACCAAGACGCTCCAAAGTATTTAAGAAAAACTAAGAATGAGGGTTGAACCTATTGTTTCCTTTCTCCAAATTTATAATTTAGGAAACTTAACCAATGAAAATTGTCATAGTTTCTTTCTATCAACTTCTTTTAAAATCAAATACGTGAAAATATAGAAAAATAAATATATAAAACATGATCTACAAGGTTCATCCTCATTTTGATAATTTTCATCATTTCCATATCACTCATATGGTTCTAAAAAAATAACTTTTATTGGGAAGTGAATAAAAATTATGTAAAATTACATTTGAAACCATAAAAATCCCAATACGAATGATTATATGTACTCCTATCAATTAAAAAAATCCTACAAAATTAAAAACCCCTAAAAATAAAAAACCTGAAGTTGTCTACTTTACAAAAGTATGTCCAAAAATCTATATCTGAAAATCCTTTGTCTGAACCCCTAGGGTCTGATGTCCTGTATTCAATAGACATGGACAGATAGTTATTTTCCCTATCTATGATGTTACAAACTACTTCACAAATAACTACTCATAACCCAAACTGATTTACCTAGTCCAATTATCTTTGTCTAGTAATTTAAACTTTTCACTATATGATCTTTTGATCAGAACCCTAAGTCTATAAAATCATCTTCAACCTGAAACAAATTCAGTTGGAAAACCCCCATTTGATAGAAACTATTCTTCAAAAATATATTTTGTCCCAAAAAACATATCACATCATCTTTTTTCCTCACAATAAACAGAAAATATGCATGACGTACTATATACATCTAGATATAGGTGCTCTGTTTAGAGAAAAGGGTGGTAAATAAATTTATTTTCCTACTCAATTAAATTCAAAATATCTAAAATTCATGTTCAGTTGAGATTCATATTTGAAAAATTCAACTATTCACTACTCTACTAGTGACTTCACAAAATTAATTATTATTCAAATATATTCTCCAATTTATAATATTTTAAAAATATATAAAAATATTTAATAGAACAAAGAATTAGTTTAGAAATGGTTATCTAGAAATATCTTTATCATTCTGGTCCTCTTAATCAAATTAAAACAGAAGCCCCTCAACCATCTACTCACACTGCGTAAAAGGAATATTTGTAAAATTAAAGTATAGAACATATCATTTCATAAATCTGTTGATAACTATATTTTTCTTGACCATATTTAAATATCGAAAAAAAACTCTTGACCCATCAAAAACAAAACATATATAATTTTCTACTCTGATGCTTCGAGCCTATTGAAAATGGTTGACTACAATGTTGTAAATTTTAAAGACATCATAAACCTTGAATTAATATCTGGTAACAACTTCAAACATATTTACATTTTCTTTAGCTAGATACTTTGAGAAAATATAATTCTTTCTACACATGTTATCATCAAATCTCTTATTTTGATCGAACTATATCTGATGAAACTCAACACATCATGACTTATCAGTGTCAAATACTCATTTGATAGATCAATGTTGAAAACTTGTCTAACTGATAGGTATCAAGAACTAGGATCAAAATATATCTTTTATGAATTCATTAATTTTATCCAGTCCGATAGAAAACATAGAATTTTTTATTTTTCAATAACATTATTAATATAATCAATAGTCATAATGAGAAAACTCCAAACCATTAAATATTTTTTTATTGAAATAAATTATTGCCTACTCCTTTTTATTTTTCTCATATTTTAAAATCCAAAATCTCAGTCCAAATCAAATTAGTTTTACATTTTCACTACCATAAAAGATCACAATTCAGAAATAGAACAATTTTTTTTCAAAAAAATGAAATGACCAATGATTCACTTCCAATCAACTATGTTTGGTTAGAGAAACCAAATCATATGAGAATTTTTTCATTTTTTTTCAAAAAAATATCATCATATTAAAACTTCCATTCTTCTAAAAAAATTGTGATGATACTTTTAAATTGGATAATCTATATCTAGAACACTTCAACCATAGAAACCCTATAAATTCACATTTCTATCTTATTATTCTAAATTTATCTTTTATCAGGATATATTAATGATTTTAAGAACATTTACAATCATCAAAGAATTGTTTTATTAGTTTTTTAAAGTTTTATGACGTACTATAATTATCAATATAAATAAATTTCAAACTTTCCACAATTTAAAAACATATGATTTTTCACTAAAAAACCCACTCCAATTGACCATGTCTAATTGTTCATCTGATCACCAACTATTCAAAAAACATTCTTCATTCGGATCACAACAACTTCTCAATAGACAAGTTGTAACATTTTGGTAACGCACCTTCTACCTAAATTATGAAAACAATACTTTAAAAATAGTTTGTTTTCAAACAAAATAAAAACTTTTAAGTCAACAAAATAGATCTTCAAGCCTCAACAACTAAAGACACTTCTAAGACAGGATCATCAGAAAAAAAGGTGTGAAACTAAAAACAAAAAACAAATGACTAGATATAACCTAGAATAAATCTAATTAGTATGAAAGGTGGAAAATTCACATCAGTACGGATGGAGTTAAAATATTTAATTACTATTATAAATCATAAATATTTCATATATCATGTTAAAATTAATGAATCCTCATAAATTTTTAATTATGAGGACTAAGATAGAATCACAGTGTACATGCTTTGATCAAAATTAGAAAATTTCTATCAAACAAATATTATAGAAAATTAAAAAAATTCAATTTGGTGAAAATTGATAAAATAAATTATGATAATACGAAGATTTATCTCATTGAGAAGACCATAATTTTCATATTAACCATATTAAACAAGATAATATGTGGAAATATCTAAATGATAAAATTGAATAAAAATAAAGAAGAACTAAATAAGGAATATTTGAGTTATCTTAATGATGAAAACCCCTTGAATATTGTGAGGTAAAATTATAAAAGATAATTTTATTTCATGGAAAATTCATCTAAACTATTGTGAAGTTCATACCTAAGGAAAAGGTACTAGATATTTATATTTTTTCAAGTTATACATAAAATGTTTTATTGGGTGATACATATTCTGAAAATTAATCTATATAAGTATGAGATAAATATATTCATATAATATATACCACTACAATAATAATACATTAATATAAATTAAAAAATGAAAATATTCTAAGGAAATATGTAAAAACAGTTGGATTACATGTTGAAACAAAGAGGATTTTCACAAACAAGACCAAAAAAGTATGGATGATCAAGACCTAAAGGTTTATATTAGATTTTGGTATAATTGAGGGAGACCCCAATAATTTCTAGTATAATATATCTCTCATATAAAACGGACATGAATTGAGGTGGATTAATCTTGGCTAGAGATTGACTAATTACGATTGAAGATGAAACAAAATTAGAATGTAGATATCTGGAACATTGATATTCGTGAGTAAAACACTATATGTTGCTAAAACTAATAAGGAGGAAACAATATATAGTATATTTTCCAAAAAAGTGGTAATAAAATGGTATAATTGATAAAAAAAAACAAAATAATCATAAAAAGGTAGAAAAGAAAATTTCTGAGAATAAACTAAAGCAATTGAAAAGATTCTAGGATTTAAATCTTTTTGAATATATTTAGGGAGGTGTAGCTAAATTGGACATGATAATAATAGTTATTTGACTATCCTAGCTATATAATAATATAATTTAAAATAAAATAAAAATTTATAAGAAATTTCATGTGCCTTTCTGTCCCATATAATAAAGATTTCCAACTTAATTAGTTTATTTAAATGTGAAAGTCCAGCATGCTTCAAATATGAAATATGGTAGAAATTTTTAAAATGAAGAATGAATGGCTCTCTAAATAGTGATTTTGAATACATTTGAGGATCTTGGATTAGAGGTAACACTAGAACCTTTTTATTAAACTATAAATAAAAGAAATCCCCCCTGGATTACGATATCTATTTTTTATTTTTACTAACATATATGGAATTGATGGAGATGAATTAACTATGAGATGGTTGAGTATTGTAATCACTATACTGTATGAATGATGATTCTATCTGGGAGTATAATTGATTAAAATAAAAAAAAATTAAAAGAGATGATTACATCCTATGGGGGAGAGTTGACATGGAGTGGAGGATATTAAAAATAATCCATGTCTCTATGAATCTTTAAACCAAATAGAACCTACCAAATAGATAAGGTGGAATTTTCTAATCTCAATTTTTATTTTGTATTGATAAAAAAAATTGATTATAAATGGGGAGTGATGATTGCGGAGAAAAAAATAAATAGGGATAAGTAATTTTTTACAAGTGATTGTTATAGTATTTGTTTAGTATGAGTACAATTTTAAAATTTTATGATAACTAAATTTTTACATGCCCATAAAAAGGATTATTAAATAGATGTAAAATGAATAGTGGATTAATGGACAGATTTTTTGTATTAGTTATTCCTTGTTTTATCAATACAGGTTCATCCCAGATAGCTTTATGGTTGATTTACTGGTCGATCATCATTAAAAAATAGTGGTTCTATCCTTATCAAAATTGATTCAAGAAAAAACATTAGGTGATAGTGGTAGAATAATTTGTTTGAAGGACTATGGTTTTGAGATGAGTACACATTCACTTATGTTTATGGTTTTAAATATATTATTAATGCAGTGTACAAGAAAATTTAATTTTGAAATTAAATCATATGAATCAAAAATAAAAATGCATATATTAAAGTAAAAAATGGATTTTTAAAGTTAATTTTTTATTTTTTTTTCAGGGGGAGTATTAAAGGAAAATTCAATGCATGATGAAGATGAGTGAGTTTCATTAATTATTAATGAAAAAAATGTTATGAATCTACTTGGGGAACATAGATTTTTATAATAAAGGAGCATTACCTGAATATATTTTCTGAATGTGGATTTGATCTTTGTGGATACCAAATAACATGGTTATTTGAGGAAGAGATACTATCGAATGCTTTTTTTAGATGAGTCGAAGTGACTAAAAAAATCGAGATTAATTTAAATAGATTTTTTTCTAATGATGTTCAGTAAATTTTGATCTTATATTTGAAAAATAACTAATTACTATTAACATCTTAAGGTTCATAATAGGAAATCATAAGGATGATGTTGATAATGAAATAAATGTTAAACAGAAAAGGTAAGAACCCTTCCTGTGTTTGTAAATATGAATTAGATACTCCATAAGGATTCTTAAGTACATCATCAGGATAGTTCCTAATCTCATAAGGATCATCCAAATCCCATAAGTATGATTTTCACATCATAAGGATTTTCATAAAACCATAAGGAAATATTATATTTTATTAAGAATAAACTAAAAACTAAAAGGATGATCTGATTTTTCTCAAGGATCAGTTGTGAGAATGTAAGGATTTCCAATCCTTATCAAACTAGTGTAGACTAAAAACATAAAATGAACAAACCTATGGGAATTTTACCCATATGATATAGTTTTTATGTAAGGATTAAAATGAAGCCAAACAAAACGTTTTGTAGGTATGTCACAACACTACATGGTCATGATGACATGGGATGAGTTTAAATGTTCTAGTTTTTATGGAGTTTTTAAAGATATAAATATCCCAAACTTCATTTAATACTTAGATAAAAAATATATTGGGAGTTTAAATAAAGATTTTTTTAGAATGTAAAATGGAAATTATTCACCAGTTTGAATATGAATATTTCCTACCACTGAAGATTAAAGAGGATTCCATACATCACATATTGGAAAACTATTCATGAATTTTTCAATAAAAAAAGGTATAATAGGAAAATGAAAAATTATATAATGATAATAAAATTAAAAAAATAAAGCAATATTGTTTTTTGAATTGATAAAGAAGAAGGTCCCACTACAACCATAAGTGCACTTTTGTATCAAAGTGGAGGATAAGGAGACTAACACCACTGATTCATGGTCAATATATATGAATCATTGGTTGTAGATTGAGAAGAAGATAAATGTTGATATTTTTCTACAATAAGAAGTAAAATTCATTAAATTTATAATTCTATGTCACAAACAAAACCGAGTCAACCCTGAACCAATCCCCAGATCCGGTCTGCGACATGGCCTGAGAGGCGTTTTTGATCCTCCTGGGCTGGAGAAAAGAACTATGGAATCAATAGAGGAAATTTGGGAAATATTTCACCTAGTGAAAATAAATAATGCAGCGTGAAAGTGGAATAATGAAAATAACATTTATTTATCCATTTTAATTTTCCAAAGAGAGGAGGACTGTGACATTGCATGGGCGAAGCCACGTGGGGTCCAAAATGTGCTCTTTTTGGGCACTCAGTGACGTCAAATAAAAAACACATGGTTTTTGAAAAAACTAAAAAATATTGTTCAAAATTTAACCCAAACGTTGAGAAAAAAATAAAACCAACGAAAAAAATAAAATAAAAATAATAGATGGGTCGAGGTGTTTGATACCCATGTAACAACTGGGACCTGGTGATAACACAGATATCCCGACTTAACATAGCCATCGGGTCCTTGACCGCCAGGTACCGCCAGTCGCCCCACAGACACATGGTCCCCACCCTAGGGCCCGCCCACATGCCCGAATGGATTATCTGACTAATGACTATCCCCGTAGTCCAACACATATCCTTTCCAGTGTGCATTGTCCTCAATCAAAGACACCCTAGGAAGCTTTCTAAAGGTCACCCATCATAATCACTACTTCTGGCCAGACACACTTAACTGTAGAGTTCTAATCCGACAGACTCCCGAAAAAAATGTGCAACTTATTGACATGAGTCATATCATTTAGACATTTAACCCTTTATCATTTGGGGTGGTTATAATCACCCCCATTTCTAGTGTGCACCTTCAGAATTCAACCCAAACCATAACAAATAAATTTAAAATCAAGTAAAAAATAATATAAAAATAATAGATATGTCAGGTTGTTTTATTCCAATGTAACAATCAGGCTCCAATGACAGCACAGACACCCCACCATAACATATCCATTTGGTCCTGGCCCACTAGGTACCACCAGTCACCCCGCAGACAAGTGGTCCCCACCCTGGGGCCTACCCACGTGCCCAAACGGGTCATCTGACTAACGACTATCCCCATTGTCCAAAAAATGTCCCTTCCAATGTGCTTTGTCCTCAATCACACACTCCCTAGGAAACTTCCTAGAAGGTCGCCCATCCTAATCACTACTACAAGCCAAGAACGTTTAACTATAGAGTTCTAATCATACATGCTCCCAAAAATAAAGGTTCACCTTGTTGACATTTGTTATATCATTTATTTATTTAACCCTTCATCATTTGGGGGTGTTACAATGACCGTCCATTTAGAGCACAACATCCTCATTGTGGGCCGAACATCTCAACCCATGAAATTTACCAAACTTAAGTATGGGTATCACATCTGATACCAAATGTAACAACTAGGCACCGGTGATAGAATAGACACCCCGCCTTAACAGAGCCATCGATTTCTGGCCCACCAGGTACCACCATTCACCCCGCAGACACGTGGTCCCCACCCTGGGCCCACCCACGTGCTCGAATGGGTCATATGACTAATTAATATCCCAATAGTCTAATAAATCGGGTCATAACCCTTTATCATTTGGGGGTGTTACAATCGCCCCCCATTTAAGGCACAACATCCTCATTGTGGGCCCAACATCTCAACCCAATAAATTAACCGAACATAAGGATGGGTAACACATCTAATACCAAATGTAACAACTAGGCACTGGTGATAGAACATACACCCCACCTTAACACAACCATCGATTCCTGGCCTTCCAGGTACCGCCAGTCACCCCAGAGACACGTGGTCCCCACCCTGGGACCCACCGATGTGCTCGAATGGTTCATCTCACTAATTACTATCCCCACAGCCAACACATCGGGTCATGGCCCGCAAGGTACCACCAGTCATCCCGCAGACATGTGGTCCCCACCCTGGGGCCCACCCACGTGCCCGAACGAGTCATCTGACTAATGACTATCCTCATATGCCAACACATGTCCTTTCCAGTCTTCTTTGTCCTCAATAAAACACTCCCTGAGAAACTTCCTAGAAGGTCACCCATCCTAATCACTACTCCAGGCGAAGCATACTTAACTGTAGAGTTCTAATCATACATGCTCCCAAAAAGAAAGGTGAAACTTGTTGACATGAGTTATGTAATTTAGCCTTTTAACCCTTTATCATTTGGGGGTGTAACAATCACCCCACATTTAGAGCACAATATCCTCGTTGTGAGCCCAACATCTCAACCCACGCAATTAACCACACTTAAGGCTGGGTACCACATATGATACCAAATGTATCAACTGGGCACTTGTGATAGCACATACACCCCGCCTTAACTCGGCTATCGATTCTTGGCCATTCAGGTACAGATCGTCGACCCACAGACACATGGTCCCCGCCCTGGGACCCACCCACGTGCACGAATGGGTCATATGACTAATTAATATCCACAAAAGCCAACACATGTCCTTTCCTGTGTGCTTTTTCCTCACTCACACACACCCTGGGAAACATCCAAGAAGCTCACCCATCCTGATCACTACCCCAAGCCAAGCACGCTTAACTGTAGATTACTAATCAGACATGCTCCCGAAAAGAAGGGTGCACCGTGTTGACATGAGTCATATCATTTAGTCATTTAACCTTTTATCATGTGGGGGTGTTACACTCTAAGTTTCATTGAATGTATAAATTTAAGGACAATGTTAGGTAGCTAACATTTGTTGGAGGCCATACCAATTTAGACAGTTGAAGACTATTCAATATATTATAAATATATCTTATCTAATTTTAGAAGATCTGGTGTAATTTCTAAATCATGGTGTGATATTGTTTTAGGTGTGTGATTCACCAAATATTACATGGTAATTGCTTACAAATTTAACTAATTGTCTTCATAGTCGAAAATATATTATTGGGGTTACTAACCAATCATATCATGGTGTGAGATTTTTGTGAAGGGGTCAAAACATATAAAAACCATAGTTTTCTATGATATTAACATTGTACTATATTTTGTTACGACTTGGAGACATAAGAAGAGTGGATTGATATCATGTCTGTTCATAGTGATTTAATTAAAAGGATATTAAATTATAAAAAATATAAATAATTTACCCCGTCTCCCACTTGATGATCTAACCACACCTGGGAACATCACTATTCATGTCACACCAGATTCTAGTATCTCTTGAGGGTCAAGAAAGAAAACATTTTACATATACCATTGGAATATATTCCTATTGGTGAGTGACTGCTAGTTTTATGGGGTTTGGACACATTTTAAAGATGAATGATGGATACTTTTCAATTTTCAACTACACATTAATTCTATACCAAGGAAATATTAAATTGGTGTTTAAAATATATCATGAAAAATTAATTTACTGAATTTAGAAAAATGTAAATTTATTTTTACCAAGGGAATTTACCTTCTTTTTGAGGTTTCTATGTAAGGAATTGAGGTATAAACTTCCAAAATATAGGTTATTTATAATTTACCTCCACCTAAAAATGTCAATTATGTTTATAGTTTCATCGGGTATGCTATTTTTTATTTTTTATTTATAAATGGATTTTCTAAGACAACTAATCACATGCCTCCAATATTGGACAAGGGTAAGACCAAAACATTTCAAGATAATTAACTTGAATATTTCATTATTTTTATGTAAACATGTACTTCCTCGCTAATTATCACTACTCTTGATTTTATGTTTCCCTCTTCGATAATGAGTGGTTATAGATACAATAATGTAGGTGTTGTTTAAGATCTTGGTAAAGAGAGTATCATGTATGTGGTGTATTAATCTAGTTGTTTTTTAGATAAATATAAATGTAACTACATTGTAACTAATACAGAGTCTTTGGATATGAATTTTTCTATAGAAAATCTATGACCACATTTTATTGGTTCTGTATTTATGGTTTTCACTAATTATTTTTACCTGAAATATATTTTTTCATATAAATAAGCTACACAAAGACTAATTTGGGGGATACACTTATTACAAGAGTATAATTTATATATTATGGAAAAATAAGTTGATGAAAACGAAGATTCAGGTCGAGTTTCTTGGTCATCCAACACAAATAACATTGATCCTAGGGATATCAATCCATCTATTCAGTATGAAAAACTACCCATTTTTTATTAATAAAATCTACATAGTTTTGATATTTAGTGAATTTAATTTCTATAGGGATCATGCATACTGGTCTAAGTAAAAATCACAGAAATAGATTTACTTTAAAACTTAACTGCTACCTTCTCTAGGATCAACTATCATTTAGGAAGTTTGTTAATGGAATAATAAGGATATATGTTCATGAGGAAAAGATAGCTCCTCTTCTAGTGTGTTGTCAATTATTAGAATGCATATGTAACCATTAAAGATAATGGATGACCCAAATTTTGTAACAATATAGATTTTTTTGCTTATATTGTTCAAGGATTCAAGGGGCTTGGTGGTCAGACAATGTATATTTCATAAAGTTTGAAATGTCAATGAGAAGTAAAAATTTACAAAATAGGTTATTTTAGAGGAAGAAATATTTAATTTTTGGGGTTTGGAATTATTTGATTCATTCTCTTCTTCCCATTGGAAGGAGTTTATTTTAGTGGTTGTAGACTATATTTCTATACTGGATACGGTTAAGGGACATCAGAACAGTTGAGATATAATTTTTGAAAATTAACTAAGAAAAATATATTTTATTGATTATGAGAGACTAAATACTTTATAACTGAAAATGGAACTCACTTTAATAACATTAAATTACAATCACTAATAGATAAGTATAGTTGTGCTCTTAAAAAAATAATCTTATCATCCATATTCTAGTGTACATGATTATATTTAAAATAGAGAATTGAAGAAAATTTTAGGAAATACTATTGTTAGTTCTAGGAAATATTGTTCACTAAATAAGATGAAGCTTTGTGGGATTATAAAAAATTCTACAAGATCACCATTGGAATGTCACCATATTGGATTATCCATTAAAAATAATTCTATTTTCCTATTTTATTATAACTCATATGTTTTTGGGTTCTGATAGTTTTAAAATAATATTTTAACATTCTGGGAGAGAGGAGTTTATTAAGGGTGAGTGAGATGGATGAGAATAGTAAGGAATGATTTAAAAATTCCAAGATTTATAAATAAATAAATAAATATTTTCATGATTCAATCATTTAAAAAAGTAATTTCAAATATGGTTAAAAATTATTTCTTTTCAATTATTGGCTAAATATTTTTCCTGGAATGGTTAAGTCTAAATTGTCTAGACATTTCACTATCATCATGGTGTTAGATTATTTTTTTGTTTGGTTGGTTAGAGAGATAAATATTCCATTTTTGGTTAACTTATAGAGAATGATAAACTTCTCTTAAAGACATATTAGGGGGTTTTTTGTTGTGTTTTTTTCCAGAAAGTTTATCATTATCTATGTTTTACTATGGAATTTAAAATCAATGTATCATGGGTGTTTTACCATAGTTGTTATTGTTTTTTTCATGTGTTAGTAAGTGTAAAAAAATTTGTTCCATATTTATAATTGACATGGTTTTTATCTTATTTAATATAAATAGTGTTCTTATACACTCACTATAATAATTTCAGATATTCTTCTATTCATTGGATATATAAGAATGTAGCTAAAAGTCTTCTCTGGTTCTTATGAAAAGATTAAATCTATGTATTCCCTTTGAAATGATAAGTTTAGAACATTCAAATAAACAACTTGATTTTCATTTATGTCTAATAGGAGATAAATATTGGATCATTCGTGATTAAAATTCAACCATTTTAATTATCTAATATGGAACTGGGGAATCAGGGGATTTTCTAATGTGAAAAAGAGGTAATTCATTTTTTTTAAATTTAAATGATTAATATTCTATGTTAAGGGAGTATCAAGTTATTTTTAACCAATTGTTTCTTATTTTATTCCCAAAATAATAATATATTTTACAATGATAAATGGAATTGTTGAAATGGTTTTGAGAGTTCCATTTTCATGATGTTATTTTCAATGAATTATTAATGGTATTATTTTTTATTAACATGTCCATGTATACTGAAATATTTCCATAGAATGATAGTTTTTTTAAATAACTAAAATTTCATTTGGAAAAAAAATTGAACATATACTCTAACATTGAAATTAAAGTTGGAAAACTGTTAAATTATATGTTATAGTTGACTAGAAACTTTTTCCCCATGTTTTAAAATTTATTGGATAATTTTACAGGGATAAAAAAACATGTTAATTATAATTTCTATCATAACCATATTTTCAATATTTATACAACTAAATAGAATAAAAAATGAAATAAATTTTCAAAGTATTTATTTTATATTTATGTTCAACAGTGTATAAAATATTGGGGTTTAAGCACCGAATAAGAGTGTTTTTAATATTTAAACTTTTTAAAATGTAACCTACATCAAATTAACATAAAAATTACTCATAAATTATTATTAATTAGTTTTATTCTTAATGTATAGTGAGAGTAATTTTTTTGAAATTTTAAATTTTTTTCTAAATTGATTTGTTAGTCATTTTTTCACTATTAATTAAATATGGAAACATCTTTTAGATTTTTATCTCAAAAATTATTTCATGGATATATATTAGTAGTATGTTTTTCTTTATAAATATAATTTGGGACGTATTTTTATATTTAATCCTAAAAATTATACATTAAAATGTTCATATAAATAAACACTAAACCCTATTTTTAATGTGTGTGTTGAAACAAATGGTTGACATTAATTATGTTTTATTATTAGTTATTAATTAATGTCACTATTCCAACATGTTTCGTACTTAATTAGTAAAATATAATAAGTTAGAAGATAAATATTTGTTATGTTTGTGTTCACCATTGAGAAAAGATATTTTTGAAGCTAATTTGAATGAAAATGAGGTTGGATAAATTAATTTCAAAATGCTCAAATGTAATCATCTTTTTTAGAGATATAATCTAAATTTTTCCCAAATATTTTTATTTTTAGAGAAAAATAATACATTTTTCATAAAAATATTTCATGATGGAAAACACATTTTAAAAATCAATTCAATATTATCCTGATAATCATTCATTATTGATATGATTTTTCTCTTTTTTGGATATATTGAATTGATTTCCTAGAGAAAGAAATGGATTGTGTTTGAGGGTATTGTATGTGAATATATTTTATAAATATACTATAAATTGTTTTTATATTAAATCATGTGTTAATTCTGATAAAATTGTATTTTATTATAGAATTATTATTATTTTCAAAATCTGGGTGAAAATATTATTTCATTAAATAATTTGTTAAAATCTAAAAAAAATGGTACTAAGTGGAAATATTGTTTTTGTTTAATTTTTTATATACCTTTGGGACCATTATTTTTATATTTTTCGTTAAATGAAATTCCATTGTTGATTTATTGTTTAGTGTATTATATCTTATGTATTAAACATTTTATATAATATATGTTTTTAATATATTATTATGAAGTGTAATATATTTCATATAAGTATAATACATTACATATGATTAAACTATTTTAAATATTTATATAATTTACTATATATCAATAAATTTTCTTAAGTTGCTTTTACATGTGTTGATATGTTAGAGCTTTAGTGGAGTCTTATTGATTTGTAAGAGTCTTGGTTGAGATAGTTAGATGATGAATTATGGTTGTGAGTTTTGGATTGGTAATATTAAAGAGTATACACCTTTTATGAATTCTATGAAACCCACGAAAAAACATGATATGTATTTGTTGGACACTTTGTCAAATTTTTCATTTCTAAGTTATGCAAGGGTAGAAGATGAATGTTTAAGGGACTCAACCATTATCAAATTTTAGTGATGGGGTTATAAATAAAGGTAAAATCATTATTAAAGGAGATACATAAGGATCCCATATTATTAAATTCTATATTGGAATTATGATATGTAAATACCCTTCTAACTCTAGATGACACATAATTCCCTGTCATTTTTCATATTTGATGAAATTTTTGGATCTGTCAAATATTTAATTGTTTTATTAGTTTCTTCTCAATTATTGAAATTAATTAAAAAGATATATTATTTTAATGAGTTTTGATACATGGGAATCCTTTAAATATTCTTAGAGAATCTTGGAAGAGTGAATCTATCTTAGATCACAACTAGATGTTTTTAACCTAGGCCCAATGTTGAATCATGTGTGAGCGATTCATCTATTTTGGGAGTTATCTTGAGTGATATAGAAAAGTTTAATGAATATATAAGTTTTTCATGTAAATATAAGGGTTTAAAGATATTTACTCAGTGGTCGTGAGGAATGAAATACGAAAACATTTAAATTGGATTATAAACATCATTTTTTGAATTCATTGACTGATTCCTTAAAGAGACACGGACTGACAACATGGGACAGTGGATTGAGATTCAAAGTTTCAAGAGGTTATAGATTTATATAGAATTTATCTATATCAATAGAGAATATTCCTCTACTTATACACTTTATTCCATTGATTATTATTATTATGAGATTTTATTTATTTTCATCTTTTATAAATTAAATATGAATTGTTGCAAGGCGATCTGGGGTAAGACACTCCAAGGTACCCCCCGACCAGAATAAGTCCTCTTTTGGAGGACATAGATGGATCTTTTAGAAAAAAAATTCTCACTCCAAAACCAGATATTCATGACATTGGGACCCCAGGAACAGTCACCCGCTCCAAAGAATATGAGATAGGTTTATTCATTCCTTCACCTCTCTCGCTCTCATCGAGCCTTAAAGCTCAAAATGGCTTACTATGATACATTATCTCATCATCTGGAATACACGTGGATTGGGGGCCCAAGCCAAGCTTTATTTTGCTGCATCGAAAGCCAGGAAATATAACTCTTCGATGGTGGCTATTTTGGAACCTAAACCAAATCCTAACAAAGTTTCATGGCTGGCTAAAAAAATGGGTCTCTCCAATGCTTTTCATGGAGGCACTAACAATTCTCATATTTGGATATATTGGAAGAATAATGTATTGGTAGAGGTTGTGAGCCTCATTCCATATTGTATCAACACAAGGATCTCCCACAGAGGGTTTTAGGACTTCATTACCTTTGTCTACACAAGTATTGATTCCCATACGAGGATGGATTTATGCATCACTTGGAGGCTTTCCATCTAGGATATTTACTTTGGTTCATTGGTGGGGATTTAAAATCTATAGAGTACTTATCAAGAAAATAGGGGGACTCATCTCCAATCAAGAAGGAATGCATGACTTCTAGGGAATTATTGCGAAAACATGACTTCTATATCTGGGATTCTCAGGATCCATATTTACTTGGTGCAACAATCAAAGGGGACCAAACTGCATATGGAGTCGTCTAGACAGATACCTTACGAACATCCAAGGGTTGGCCCTTTTCTCTAAGAAATTTTTCACCCATCTTACAGGCTCACCTTCAGACCATGCTCCACTACATGTAGATTTTAGGTGTGAAGCGGTGGTAGGCCCAACTTCTCACTATTCCAACACATGGCATCGGGATGCCTCCTTCATGAAACTTTTGAAAGATTATTGGAAAAAGGAGGAAGGAGGAAGGTCTGGGTGAGGATTTTTTAACCGCCCGAAGAACCATAAGCAAGATACTAGAAGATGGTTGTCCAACAAACTAGACATTAGAGATGTCTTGAACAACATTCTGGCCGAGGTTGATAGGTTGGAGGAATCTCTTTAGAATGTTTGGGATGAAAAAACATTCATTATCTTATGTGATAAGAGGAACGAACATTCTAAGAAGCTTTTATAAATTGAGAGAGTCTACAAATTGAGCTCCCGTGTAAGATGGTTAAGGAAATATGACTGTAACAATTCATTCTTCCATGCATGTATGAAGGAGAGGAGAAGCATAAAGATAAAACCAATTCTAAGGAATGTTTCCTTCACTTCTGATGTGGATGTCACTAGAAATATGGATTTGGGTCACTTTGAGGTTCTTCTGACAGGGGAGACCTCTTGTACTTTTTAGAGAGATTCTTCAGGTGACGATGACTTCTTGATTTGGCTCCCGCAACTTGTGAGGGAGGATGATAATACCTCTCTTATCACTCTTCCAATGGAGAATGATATAAAGGATTAAGTGATGAGTATGACATAAGATAGTGCACCCAGTTCGAATAGATTTTTTACCTCCTTTTATGTTACTACTTGGGAGGTGGTTGGTCCACAGGTGGTGGACTCAATGTACTATCACTTTGGAAGTGGGGTTCTTAACATGGGAATTTTCTCCTCGAGGGTGGTTCTCATTCCAAATAACATGAACTCAATCTTTATTAATAAATACTGGCCTATTTTTCTCTGAAATTTCTCTGATAAGATTCTATCTGTAGTCGCCTCTTGGAGGAATAGTAGGCTCATCCCCATGTAGGTTTCTGCAGAACATCATGGGTTTATCCAGTGTCTAAGCATTCAAGGGTTGGTTGTAATCGCAAGCAAACTTGGGAAGGATATTCACAGATGTTCAATGGGTTCCAAGGTCATCTTCTAAGTTGATATGAATAAGGCCTACAAAAATATGTAATGGAGTTTTATCATTGGTTTTATGAGGAGGTTTGGGTTCTATAAAAGGTTTTGTGACCACTGTTTCAGGGGCAATTCCTCTCCCTCGTTGTTTTTCTCTCCTATGTGGAAATGATTTGGATTCTTTAAATCGGTCCGAGGTGTACACCAAGGGGATCCATTATCCCTAAGTATATTTATTTTGGATTAATATGCTCGGCATATAAACTAGAATCATGCTTTGGAGGAGGGAAAGATGAAGCCTTTCTGTGTGAAATGGACTATGGAGAGCATTTACTTACCTGACATTTTCTGATGATGTGTTTATTATCATGAATCATAGGCGTAGGTCTATATCCTACCTTATGGATATTCTGACCCAATATAGTCTACTAAGCATCAAGTATATTAAGCCCTCTAAAATCTATGTATTCAAATTAGATAAATGCCTAGGAAGGAGCTGTAGAGAAATCTAATAAATCATCGGCTGTCATCAGAAGAAGCTACCAATCATCTGCCATAGTGTGTCGGTCTCTTGAGGCTGGATCAAAAACAAAACTTCGACAATATACTCGAGTGGATACTGAGAAGGATTGACATTTGGAAGAAAAAACTTCTGTTGTTTGGAGGGTAGGTTATGTTGATTAACAGTGTGCCTACTTCTATCATAATTCATGTTTTCTTCGTCATTAAACCCCCAAAAGGCATTGTTGGAAAAATGGAAAAACCCTTCAACACTTTCCTGTGGGACGCGAAGAAGGATGGACGTAGTCACTGGGCATCATGGAAGTGATTTTATAAGCTTGTAGTAGAAGGAGGAATTGGAATTTGGGGAATCCAGTATACTATTCTAGGTATACAAGCTCGGATTTCTTGGGAGATTATCGCGAGGGAGACATTGTGGACATGGTTCATCAAGGTGCACTATAGTCTCCATTTGGAAGCTTCTGGACACCATGGTGAAAAGGGTTGGGAAAGGTGAATGTTCTCCCATATTGAGATTATTTCTAGCTACACTTTAGGGGTCTTCGGAAGAGGAGAGGTTAAATTTTGAGAAGCCAACTGATGCGGGGAAATTCTTCCTTACAAATGTTGTCTTTCTCCAAGAATTTCTTTCAGTGAATCTAGTGAACAGTATGAGTCTTTAAAGAAGTGATAAATACTAATCAAATGATTATCTTCCAATGTATTTTTATGAGTGATGAACTGGATATCTGCTACTTCACTAGGTCAAGTACTGGTAGGTACAACATTCTGGATTACAAGAGGATATTCGAGACAGAGGTCGCATCAGACGAGTGGGAGCCAATTTTATAGCGCACTGAAATTCCCATGGGAATGATTTTTCTTCTTTTGTGGATCATAAATAAGGCTATCCCAATTTAGGAGAACATCCAAAGAAAGGCTATATCCATGGATTCTTAATGCTACAGCTGTGGGAGTCCGAAGGCGGAATCGATGCTTCATCTATTTTTTCAAGGCCAAGGGTCCTCCTACCTATGGTCTTTCTTCACTCTACATCCGGACACTGATAATGAATCCTTGTCCTTATAGGGATTCTTGATGGAGGGGTTTCTAGGTACAAAGAATAGAACCATAGAGTTCACATCTCATACTATCATCCTTGTGTCTATATGTTGGACCATTTGGGAGGCGCACAACCATGTTCGACTAGGATCTAAACACTCTATTTTGTTCATTAAGATGTGGTTAACATCGCTCATCATTGATTTGGCTTCACATGTTAAAGGAGGGAAAAAATTGGTCCCAACATTCAACCTTCTTACCAATCAATTCATGTAGAAAAGGGGGAGCGGACGTTGTGTTAGATGGAAGCCTCCGAATAGTGGTTTGAAACTGAACATTGATGATTCATACAAGGAGGGGGTTATGAGGGGCGGTGAGGTTCTTCAGGATTCTTGGGGATCGGTCCACATCGGTTGTAGTGCTTACTGTGGTCCGGGTAACTTCTTGGGTGTGGAGGTTTGGGCCCTTTTTTCTGGATTGATGGTATATAGGAGGCAGGGATTACATGTGGCGGAGATTGAATCAGAATCTGAAGTCCTTGTGAAGGCTTTATAGGGATGTCAGATGATACCTTGGGAGTTGATATACCTTATTCATAGATGAAAGACAGATACCCAACAAGGATGGATGGTTCATCATAGTTATAGGGAGACTAACTTTGTGGTGGACTCTCTAGCTCACATGGGTTAGCATGATGAGGAGATTATGGTTTATGTCGGTCTATACTCTCTTCCTATTATGTATAAGAGTGTAGTGCAAAGGGATACCCTTGTCCTACATCACTTTATCCCTCCCTGAAGAGTATGTTCTATGTATATTTTCGATTTCAATAAAAAATAAATTCCATCAAACCAGTCTTTTCCAGTAATATAAGAATATTTTTTACCCAATCTATAAAAAGTGAAAGTCCTCTATCACATTTAGTTCTTATATATTTTTATTATGACTTCTTCCTTTTCCCACTACATTATTTACTAATTCTTACTATGGTTTCATTTTCTACTACATATTACACCACATTTCCTCAATCACTAGCTTACTATTGCACATATTTTTTGTTTTCATTGTTGAGTTTTCCTTGATTCTTTGGTAAACACTAAATTCTTTACTTGTAGAGAATATTCGTCACTGTTATACTATGTAGAAAGACTGTAGGTAGACAATTTTTTTTTAAGATTTAATAATGACTCTAGTCGACGATTTTTTTATAAAAATGTTATGGGTATATAAAAAACATTCATAGTAGAGTATTCAAAGATAAAAAACACCATAATATTTCAAAAAAAATTATTTTTACTCATGTAAAAGGATTATAATGATGGTATTTGTTATATAAATGGTTCATGGTATTAACATTTAATATTGTAAATATAAATTTAAAAATATTTTATAGGTTCTATAAAAATGTCATTATTTAATAGTCTATGAATTTATTTCTTCTATACCTTCTCTAAAATGGTATCTTTGGTCCCACAATTAATCCAAGTGTCTTCAAACTGGACTAAAACCCAATTTTGATAAATATGAATTTTTCTTACCAATATGTCTTATCATGTTTCAATTAAATATTAATTTATATATAACACCTTTTAATATTATGAATGTGACTTATTTATATTAAATATATATTTATTATTCAAGTTTTATCTTCTATATTTGATGTAAATTCATTTAATGAGTTGCATGCTTGTTATAACATAGAATTTACATTCAGCTAAAAACTAATGATTTTTCTTTATGTAACATCAAATTAAAAAATATATTTCACATTTTAAGCTACAATTTTATCAAAAATTATGATCCCTCTTCGGTATTGATTTATGGATATTGAATAGTTTGGTCAATATTCTCATTATCATGGGGGATTAATCTTTAGCAAGAAAAGTTGGGATTTCTTCTTCGTCAACACATATGTGCTTTTGAGAGATATTTTAGTTTTATATGTTTTTAATCAATTAAAATAAAGGGATTTAGAAACCAATTTTTTTTATGCATTCAGATATGATGTAAATATTCTTATTAAATTATTATTTAGTTTTAACAATACATGTAATTGAATCTATAATACAAAAATAATAATATGATTAAAATATATTAATTTAGTTCAACACGTGTGGGGAATAAATGATATTTTTATAAGAATGCATAAATATTGATATCAGATGAGATTCAATATTCATGAGAGAAATAGAAAATAGTGATATATTTAATAACCCATAAATTACCAAGTGTTTTACTCTTTGCAAAAGAAAACATTTTTTAAGTCCATAATAATCCAAATTTTTCAGTAAGGCCCATGTTAGGTGCCCATGAATTGAACATTGAAATTCGTAAACGGTATGAAAAGTCCTAATAGGATTGGATTCATATGGATAGGTATGATATTTTCAATGTATATAGCTTCATTATCAAAATAAAATTAGGTTTCATGTTTCTTAGGAAACCCGCACATAAAATACATATTATTTACATCATTTTAAATGATTAAAACATAAAAATATGTATTAAATAATACACCCGAAATCAAAACAATTAGTATATCTATATATTAATACTATAACTTGTTATTTAACAATATATTACGCATTTAATCCATAATTTTACCACACATGATTCATTTCTTGACATACCCAAAAAAATATTCTTCCTTATTAATTAGAGATGAGAAACATAAAAAAATGGTGAGCCCAAATAATTAGTAATGGGTAAAAAAAATATTGAATCCAATAGTATTTATCATCATATTGGAAATCTATAAGAAAACTATTACTTGTGATAAATAACATATCTTATGGGAAAAAATTATGAAATCATATGAATCATAACCATGATTCATGATGTAGAATCATAAAATTATGATCATAAAATCTTTATATAATATATAGAAAAATAATTTACATGAAAATATAATAACAATGGCTCTTGGGGATATGAATTATTAATGTCAAAATTGAAGATTTCTGAAAAAAAATAAAAATAAGTGCATGGTTTATAAAACAAGATCATCGTATCATAGGGGGAAAATATAAATGTATAATTTTTTTAATAATATAGTGATTATATTTAATTGTATCATGTACCCATATAAATAGTGATACATGGATAAATTAATATTTAACAAATACATTGGATCAGTACATAATTTCTAAACCATTCTTCCGATAATGTTAAATCAATACATATGTATTCCATATAAAAAATATAATATATATTAATTAATATCATGGATAGATTAAATCATGTAAATAATTTGGTTTATATAAAAATTTTATAAGGTATTAAATAAGTAGTAATCTAGATTAAGATTTTATGACACCCAAAATCAAATAACCCAAATAAAACATATCATTAGTTAATTTATCGTTTGTTATAATAAATATAATATCCATAGATGAGGAATATTTCAATAGATTAAAAAATTGAATATGAAATCCTTAAAATATTATTCTTAAAATTTCAATAATTTTGTTATAAAAATGATATATATTACATTAAAGAAATTAAAATAAATCAAAATGAATATAAAATTTTTAACATAATCATAAAATTCCATAATAATGGATTTTTAAAAGGAAATAAATCTAAACTACATAAAACATGAAGGGGGAGATCTGAAATGTAATGAAATTTGAATGAAATAAATTTTCCTTATTTTCCAGTGGTCAGAAGTAACCCAAGTTGATAAAAGGGATAAAATTTTAATTTTAATTGAAAAATAATGATATGAATGACGTGTTAAAAATTAAATAAGTATAAAAATTTAAAAATGATTAAAAAATTTTATTTTGCGACAGAGAATGTAGAAATGCACATGAATTTTTGGATGTAAATAATGGATGTTTTTTCATAAGGTTTTGTGATTTATTTAATAAGAATTAATTTCATGGGATATTATATAGGGAAATAATATTCAATAAAATAGAGGAAATAATAAATAATAAATTAATGATAGAATATGCACAATTTATAATAATGGTGTTAAATAATAATGAAATGACTTAACTAAGGGGATTTTGTTAGCAAACTTTTCAGAACTTTTCTATTGATTTGTATAAATTTTGATTTTGTTATTTCTCTTGTAAATTGGGTGCAACAGATAGAACTCAACTGACCCATTGATATTTGTTTTTTTTTATCTTTTCATTATGTTTTTTTTACTAGTCCCACTAAACCATCAAGTAGTTTATTTAAAAATCACAAAATATAATTTTGATGGAAATGAGATTGAGTTAAAAATTGCCTTACATTGTGTATTTATTGTCTCAAATGATCTATAACTATTTGTGTAATTAAATTATGTTTAATATTAAATTATAAATAAAAAATAATTTTAATTATTTAATTTAGATCATTTCATTTATATTTTTTTATTATGTATTTATTATTTATTCATTGTTAATAATAATTATAAGGTGTTAATTGTAACACCAGTTCAATACTTTCATTAATAAAATAAATCACAGACCTTATTCCACACTCATTTTTTTATAACCTATTGAAATATCATGTAATGGTGTATAAGTGTGTGTTTTGGTTTGATTTTTGTAGTTCTGTGGTCCCATTATCTCTTCAAGGATGTTATTATAATGGCTTATAAATAATAGTTACAAATTTTCTATTTTTGGGATCATTGAATTGATAAAAAAAATTCATTTATTTAATAATAATTATTATTTATATTAAAATTATGAAATATAAAATATAAAATATTTCCTTAATTAACACAATAAATTATTATATTTAGGGATTTCATATTCATTAACAATGAAAATATTATAGCAGTATTCAAATAAGTTCTAAAATCATCACAAACTATAATACACTAGAGTTTAATAAATGGGTATGAACTTATTTTATAGTAATTTCATTATAAATATATATAGTGATAGTATTTATATGAAATAATATTGGTAAATATACTTAATTAAAGGGGATTATGTGAAGATAAGAGTAAAATGTGGGAGATTATTTTTAGGGAAGTAATATTTATTGATATTATAGAGGGAAACAAGTTATATTTCTATTATGGAATGGTGAGTGGAACACTATTTCTATATATTATTTTGAAATATATTCTTACAATTACTCATTCTTTAAATTGTAAGAAATGTAGTTTTGAAATGAATGATACTCTAAAAGAGTAAAGTGATAAGGATAGGTCATTCTTTCCCTCATATATTCGTTTTTTTTATTTTTTAGAAATATTTTTTATCCTTGATCATTATTTTAACTTTTCACCTCATTATTTCCTTTATTATCCTTAATTAATTCATTTCATTGATAACTGATTGTTTACTACAAATGAAATTGATCATATTAATTCATTTAATAATTTTTATTTGAAATATGAAATCTATTACATCATATTAAAACTCCAAATATCCAAAATTTGAAATTGAAATAAAAATATAAATCAAAAAGAAACAAAAAATTAAATATCATCAAGTACATTAAATGATTTTATTCTTATCTCACAGAAATTTTCACCCATTCCATTAATATTTAATTTTATATGTATAAAATAAATGTTTTTAAAATAATACACAAAAAGTGATGTATTTATTTTTATAAATAGAAAATAATAAAAATTATAATGGATGATACTTTCACCCATGATTTATTTTCATTTTACATAATTATAAAAAAAATATTATATATTAATTACATGTCAAATTTTTTAATTTTAATACATAATTCATTACTTCATAAGGGTTAAATTATAATTATAACTTTATGTCTATATAAATTCCATTTGTTGAAATATACAAATAGTGATTTTCCAACAACCATATAGCAGATAGCCATATTTCAAATGACCAAATAATAAACACATTTCTCTCTCTTTAATCAATATTTGTTTTTATTTTTCAAATATACAGACTTATACCCTAGGGTTAAAGCCATAGTTAACGTAGTTAGAAACATGACCAAATTTCCCATGCCCACCCCCTCCCCTAGAAAATAGTTCAAGAAATAAATATAAAGAAACACTAATATAAATAAACAATAAAACTGGGGGGAAACATGTCCAAAAAGTATTAGTACTTGGTTCCATTGATGTAATCTATGACTTCATTGTAAAGATCATCCCATTAGGAAGTTTTTTATCATGCTATAACAACACACCTAACGCCCTTATTGATTACCCAAGTCAATTCCACCAGTCATTTGGAGTCACTCAGTCAGTGAGTTACCACTATTCCTACCAAGAACTAGATATTGCTTATTTGATATAAAAAACTTCTTGGTCAAAAAATGAATAACTTGTTCATTTATCAACTAATGAATTGTTATTGTACGACTAATGTTACCACCTCCAGCAACCACTGAAAATACCAACCACCCCCATAATAGGACAGAATTTAAGCACTAATGACTATAGATTCCCAAAACAATACCACCACACTACCACCAATGCAATTTTATTGCCACCAGAAAAATGTCACCTTCCTAAGGGGTTTCATGTTCAAATACCAATCAATGAATCTTCCACTAAGTGATAACTCTTCTTAAATATTTCACTACACTCATTTAACAAATTATATTATAGAATAAAAATCTTTGTAAACCCTATAAAGAAGCTACAATATGAGTATATTTGTAAAAAATGAAATAAGAGACATTATAAGCATATAGAGAAGTAATATTTATAGAAAATATTATGATAATAAATGGGGACAATAAAGACCGCTAATAATTTTTTAGGGTGATCAGCTCCAACCAAACCTTCACTGAGCACAAAAAATCCAAAAGAATAAATCCACTGCTACTGATAGCCAGAATGAGGCACCACCACGTAAACATTAAGTTTTACCATAAATCATGAATAATCATATAAGGAACATATCCAAAAATCTCCCCCATAGAAATTCTACACCAACCCCATCATAGATAAATCCACATATGATGAAAAACACAAACCAAAATCATCATAATATTGAGACTAATTAAATAGTTAATATTATAAAAAATAGAAAGATAAAACGTCTGGACATCAATTATCAACATCAAAAATACCAAAATAAGTCTTCATCATAAAAATTAACCAAAACAAGACCATTGGTGTATACACCATTAGACCCTCAAATTAACCTAGCCTAACCACCACCAACCATAGCAGGGATCTGAGAAAATTCCATAAAAACTCCTCATCCCATCAACACTAGTATTAAAAAAAGGAATATCTGTATAGTCCTGTCACTGTAACCCCATATGTTAAAGAAAGTACATCACCCATAAAGGGTAAGAGGGAAACCATTTTCAAGATCAACACCTAAATATAACTACAATGGGGAGTTTAAAATTATTGGGAGTAATCTAAAATGAGGAACAAATGGTGAATTAGAGGACAATATATGAAACAAAATCCTAGAACATTAAGGGAACAATAAATCATTACATAAAAAATGATAATTGAGATAAAAAATATTAGTGAAAGCCACACATAACTAGAATCCTATCTCAAAGAGAGAGATAAACAATAGGATATATAATCCTATAATAATCTAATAAGTAAAAGTGGAGTAATATAATGGATTTTGAGGAATATAAATGTTATCACCAAAATGAATATAAAACCCAAGATAAAGTGGGATAGAGAAATATTCCCACCTTGGTGAGGGATGATTTGTCATAACACCATAAAATATATACACGGACATTTTCTATTCCTATATATTTAATTATATACATAAAAAATAATTATATTATTTCATTCTTCATGTTTTATATTATATTTCAATTTTTATGTGTTCTTACCATCGTTATAATTAGTTTAACATTCTTTATATGTGACTATGATGATGAAAATATAGAATTTATTTATGCAAGCTCTATAACATGATATTATTATGGTGTATTTTTTATTATTTATTAATAATTAATTCACAGATAATATTAATCATAGGGTTTAAATTATCCCATTAATTTTACACTTTATTTGATAAAGAAATATTTCTCTTTTCTCATAAATCATATGTTTTTAACCTAAAGAAAGATCATGGAAGGATATTTTTCAATTTATTTTTTATCCCATTTTCACTCTATTTATATTATTAAAGTAGTTCATATTTAAAATTTCCTATTATTTTACAATTAAATCATTCAATATTTGGGCACACATGAAATCTATGTGTCATAGCTCTCAAAATAAAAAATTGAGGAGCATGAGATTGTGTTGTGTTGTATCTAAGTTAGATAAGATAAGTTTGTATACTATTGAAGAGGAAATATAGAGTTGGAGGAGGACAAGCTGATAGAATTCAGACTCTCAATTAAGAAGGGGGACCTAACTAATTTTTTACATGATAATTTTCCAATTTTCTATAGAAACAATCATAATCCATGTTATTTTATTTTAAAGAATAAGAAGATAACAAGACATATACTACATTAATAGATTATTTTGTTTGTTTCAAAGAATAATAATAAGAGGGTGATATATATAACTGGTTAGATAAAATTGAGTAAAATTTAATAAAATGGAGAAATTAATATATCCAAATTGGTGTGATATAAGATAAATTTTTAGGCCAAAAATTTTAGTATTGAGAAGACTATGTTTGAGCATGGTGGAAGTAAGTTTTAAGGGGAACTAGAATGTTGTGGTTAAAGAAACAATAACTGAGTTGCATGAATTACTTCATGAGGATATCTATGGGGTTGAAGACTCTAAGGTGAGAAATTAGATCTTTTTTCTATGTAGTTACTTCTATTTTTAGTTTTCAATATCTATATTTAGAAAAATAAGTGATGAATTAATTGGTGGGATTCTATGAAAAACAACATGTTGGAGGAAATCTGTCCACTTGTGTAATTATTGAATAGTTAGCTATATAATATGGTGACCTTGCACGTATAATATGGTGAACCTGGTTTTAGGGAAATTCCTAAACACCAATTGAATTATGTAAAATGATTATACATGGGAATCCATGTCTTAATATGAGTTGAACCAAGAATGGAGTACACTTCCTACATCATGGTTGAACCTTGGTAAAATATAACATATAGATTTTTGGATTATGTTATCCATTTTATGTGGTTGTGTATTATTGGATTAAGTATAAACAGATCCATATTTTTCATAAACTACCATAATATTTAAGAATACCAAAGGAGTTAAAAACATAAAATAATAATTAGATTTTATTAAAAAAATTGGATACATCTGATTCACCCCCCCCCCCCAGGTGTGTATGATCAATCCTAATGTGACTATCAAGTTCCATTTTTTCAAAGGACTTGATATATCTTCAAATATTTAGTCATATGGTAAAATTTCTTTCATTAATCATTCAATTAATGTCATGTCATATATGAAGAACCTAATGTATTCTACCTCATCATGAGGATATGTCATCATGGTTCCCATTTATGCATCAAAGTATGAGATTCATGATGCACATTAATAATAATCATAGGTCTAAAGACCAGTACACATATTTTCATATAAAAATATCTTATGATAAATAAAATAAAAGGAATTAATATTCATGGATCTATACTTATATACTCACTTCACATAGATCACCAAGTGAAAACGTTATTAGAAGATGTCTTAGTGAATTATGATCCACCAAAACCTAATAGTAAAAAATAATTTGTTTCCCATTAAATATATGTTACCAAGATCATATGAAATATATTTAATGATATTTTCATATCACTTATGGGATCTCATTATATCAGGGAACTATTATAACTTATTAATTTGATGAATACTCAAATTAAATTATCACATTATTATTAAATAGAAAAATAATCAATATATACTTAGTTTTTTATTAATATACCCTTAATAAAAAGTATAAATTTATTTGGTTATATGGAGTTAATTCTAATAGACTCCCACTTATACTAGATCCAACAACTAACATTTCATAATATTAAATCTTCACATGGAGCTCAGGCTTTTATAAAGGTTGGGTATAGTTTATGGGCCTTCCATATTCTTATATGGCTACTCTACTAACTATGACTTCACTTCTCTAAGAGGAACTCATAATATGTGATATCAATGAATATATACTTCTTTTCATCTATATTTAACATGAATTCTTATCTAATATCCATGCTATAATTTTGTCACGATATATTTTAAATGTATTGTTATTTCTTTATATACTTCATAGAAATGGAGAAAAGTTATTTATTAAATTGATTCACCTACTACATAATAAGTCGAAACATACTTGGTCTATATATATATGGCTACCATTGGATTCAATAAGATTATATTTATTGTTTCCTTATTACACATTTTATTCTATATAAAATTGATCTATAGGAAAACAAATTTTTTTCCCCTTGAAAACTCACATTCGCACTTCTCCAATTACTAGGAACTCATCCTTGATATATTATTATGTATTGATGGAAATTTACTATTACTAAATCTTGTAGTTCTCTTAGTTACCTATGATATTTTCCCCCCATTATTTATGTAAAAACAATATAAGATCTTTTTTTATATTCTTGTATATTTGATAGACTTAATAATTTAAACATATAGGAATCTATTCATCAAAATAATCTCTTTTTATGACTCAAAAAATAATACTAAAGTGATTTCATGCCATGCGACAAAAGACAAAATTCACTCTATGATTTTTCTATATTGTAATTTTCAATATTTTTTCAATATACATGCTAGGGAAAGATCTAAACAGCCCCATATTTTGACCTCAGTATAATCTAATCTCTAAAACATGGATAATTACATTAAAACTATAACGAACCAATGTTTTATAAATCAAAATCCCTTCATATAATCATACCTTAAAATATAATCCCTTGGTTAATAAAAATGAAAAATCATGATACTAATTATTGTGTGACCATTAAACATAATTTTTTTCACTTCTGTATTTTGAATTTCAAAAAATCTGACATACAAAGTTTTGTCCAGGGCGATTTTTGGAGTCTAATATAACAAATTATATTTCTGGTGAATAGTAACATACCCTTATGAATATTAATGTTACCCTTATGAATAGTTACATGCCATTATGAATAGTAACCTCACCTATGATAGTATATATATATGATCTAAGTTAAAGTATGATGTACCTAAGTTTTAGAATAAGTTTTTAAATGTTTTATAAACAGTATTTTTCAAGTAAATTAAAATTTTAATTAAAAATTAAATTAATGATAATTATAACATTATTTTGGAAAAATGGAGTACCTTTTTTTATTCTAATCATTGATAAATGGTTAGGGTGAATTTTTGGGAGTTTTCTGAAAGACTTGAATTCTTAATGAATATGGAAATGCTATATTTTACAAAAAAAGTTAAATACATTAATTACAGAGTTGTGTATGATGTTATGATTATGTAAACCCAATTGGTTAGAAATAACATTAAATTACTACAATTCTTCGTCTTGTAATCATCCCTATTACTTGTCTTTTGGAGAAATATTAAATTAATGAATATAATATTGAGAAAACCCCTCTCCCCTACACTATAAATACCACCCTTCGCACCCTCATCTCCTAAAACATCTCGAGCTTCCATCCATGTCTAAAATCTATCCAAACCTCTTCCCTACACCGTCCCCCACTTTCAAATAGCTTCTGGTCATTACAAAAGACCAATCCAAGGTGCCCTAAGGATGAATCAAGATGTAATTCCTCTCTCTCTCTCTCTCTTCCATTAATTTCCATTCAACTTCAAGTTATCTTCTTAATTTGTCCACACCTATCCTCATAAACATGGTATTATTACTTCAGTATCTTAAATATAATGTAATTTTATGATACTAATGGGATAATATATCATGCAACCCCCTTCTCCTATTCTTTTTTTAGAAAGGAAAATGTTGTTCGTGATGTGTTTATTTATCACCTTTAAGAACGAAATGTTTTCATTTTCCTTTACCGCCTTTAGATCTGGTCATGAAACCATTTTTATGGTTGAACCAGATTTTTTTATATTTATTATATCATATTTAATTTTTTTGGAACTAAATTATGTACATGTTACTAAATGATTAAACAAAAAAAGTTTGTTGTGGTCGAAAAACGGCTTGAATTAACCCAAATGATCATCATTAAATTCTTAACAAATGATTCATCCACATGGTATATAACAAAATTTATTATAATATCATTTAAAATCCTATAATATCATTAATAACATGTTATATCAGTTCTGGATTTTTTTCATGTTCAACACGAACTTCCATTCATGAATACAAGTGAATTCTTAAAGAAAACCATAAAAATGAACACTCCCAAACAATGAATTTTAATTCTAAAACTCATATAAAGGAACATAAAAATAACATAACAAAACCATAATGAAGCATATTCACGTATAAAAGGATCTTTAATTATTAATTAATTAATATGATGTTGTTATAATGGAAATTAAAGTGAATAATGTGTTTGGATATAAGGTATGGCAAAATTCTCGAACCCGATATTCTTTCTTCCATTTCTCCCTCTTTTAGTACATTTTTGGAATGGTCACTACATAAATATAATTTTTTCATAATTATCTTACATTTTTTTAACATAAATGTTTTCCAATGAAGTTTATGTCAAACAAAATGCTTTCCAAAATAACCCTTCTTTAAAAAACACACCTTCTTGTTCTCATTCAAGGTTGATGGTACATGCATCAAGTATGCCATTCCATATTTTCAATGTTTCATGCATCATATTGAAAATTTTATGATGTGACAGGTGCGACTGTATTATATAGTGCAATATGAATGTTTGAAAGTGACAGGTGCATCCAGAATTATACAGAGATCCAATGCATTTTTTTAAAGTGATTAATATCATGAGTTAAAGGGAAATGATACATGAAAATTATTCTAGAATTTTTCATAACTATGTTTGGAAGTTAACCACTAAGAAATTATGCTTCATTTTTTATGCATTGCCACGTTCCAAGTATTCTCTTAATGTTTCCTCTATTGATTATTATCAAATTCCTATGTTATGATGATAATGGTTATTCAAAACCCATGTTATGTTTTTTAATGTTATTTTTTATCTACTTAATAGGATATTATGTCAACAATTTTTGATGTGTATCCTCAGGTGACTACATGTACTAAGGAGAGGACAAGTGATAATAAGAAGCTCAAGAAGAATGAATTAAAAAAATGGTTATTATTGATGTTGTAAATGTTATGTATGGCCATACTTTTTCTAATACACTAAACCTTTCGATCCTAGATGTGTAATACTATTCTGTTTTTTATCATTAAAATGATTTAATATTATTTTAAGAAAATGCTTGGTTTCTATAGTTGGTATCAGAGGCAAGGTTCAATTAATTTGGGAATTAGGATTAGTGAACCCTAGAGAAAACATCTCGTATGAGACTAAGTAAACATATTCAAATAAGAAGCATTACATAGGGATCCCATAATTTATTATTTTAGTGAAAATTGTAAAAATGAATAATTTCTTTATTCATAACTTGTTGAATTATTTTTTTTATAACCTTTCCTATTTTAGAAAATGGTGGGAACCAGCAGAAACCTGGCCAACAACCCATGCAAGGACCAATGCAATGATTACCCAAACAAAATCCCCAATGATTTGGGAGGTGGAGTTCAAACCTTCGTGGTGATGATTACCCAAATATCTACAGTTATGAAGAATAACAAGAATAATGGGGAATGTTCTCCTTCACCTAATAGGGATAAACTAGCTATCAAGTGTTTTATACAACAACGACCACCAATATTTAGTGTATCTTTCAATCCAATAGTTGTGGAATAGGGGTCAACTCCATGGATAATATATTTTTTGTGCTTCATTGTTCTAAGACGGAAAAGGTGGAAGTATTTAATTATCATCTTGGTGGATAGGCTCATCAATAGTGGGCTTTGATTAATAAAACAAAGCCATGTGACGAAATTGAAGAGATTTAATGGAAATACATTAATATCATGTTTCGTAGCAAGTATTTCCTAAAATCTCTTTGTACAAAGGGGGAGAAAAAATTCATAGACTCAAGAAAATGGATGGAGAATCTTTCACAACCTACAATGTGAATTACACAAGGCTTTGAAGGTACTCTTTGGGTTTTGTTATCAACAATGATGGAAAAATTGATAGATTCATTAGTGGATTAAAACCAAACCTTCGAAAAGATATTGAAATTAAATAATTTTTGTGTTATTAAGAATTTTCTCGATATTATATAAAATTGGAGATAGAGTTTTAAGAATGGTCCCATGGCTATGGTGATAAGAAACGAAATATGGAGTTTCATGCTTGAGTATCTAATGATAATGGTGGGAATAAACCGAAATGACTCACATGCCAAAAATGTTGGAAGTTGCATCATGGGAACTACCTCAAAAATATGGGGAAATGATTCAAGTGTGGAAAATAAGGCCACCATGCTCAATAATACCTAAAAGACACAAGAAGCAAGGATACTATGGTGGAAGAAAGGAATGAAAAAAGTCTTATTTGATTATGGTTCTTTGAATTCCATTATATCTTGAATGTTTTAAAGAACAATATAATTGAATCCCAAAAACCATTAAGTAGAGATATTTATGAAAAAACCAAGTGGTTGAATCATTAAAACCCAAGTGTTTGACTCTTCTCCTATTGGAATTTGTGGGAATATTCTTCCAGCAAATCTCGTAATATGTCCCTTGGTAGAATTCGACACTACAAAAGGAATGGATTTTCTCTCATTATATAGAACACATGTCAACTATCAAGAAAATGAAATATATTTTAATATTAAAAACCATCCCATGATCTTATAAAAATGGAAGTAAGATAATGAATCTACTTTGAAAATACTTTAATAGTGTGGGTGTTGATTCCCTGTGAAGAGGCATACCTTGCCAAAATGGTTGACTCAAAATAATGTGTAGACCTTGAGGAAATTCACATATTGATGGAATACAATGATTTATTTCCCAAAGAGTTACCCATACATTCCCTTGATAGTTAGGTAGAGTTCTCATTAGAACCCATACCTAGATCTACTCTTATCTCAAAGTGTCCATATAGGATGGCTCCTAGGAAACTCAATGTGTTAAAGAAGTAGTTGTAAGAGCATTTGGAAAAACGTTTTGTGAGCTCTAGTCATCACTTTGTTGTGCCCCCGTACCCTTTGTGAAGAAGAAGTATAGAAAAATGATAATGTGTTTTGATTATTGGTAATTTAACAAGATAACCATAAAGAACAAGTATCCCCTTCCAAGGATTGATGACTTGGTCAAACAGTTAATCGGAGATCAATAATTCTCAACAGTGGATCCTCATTCTGGATATCATCAGCTAAAGGTGAATAAGGAGGATATTCTAAAGACTTCCTTTCATACAAGGTATGGGAACTCTGATTTTTTGGTGATGTCCAATAGACTTACTAATTCCCCTGCAATCTTCATGGATTTGAAGAATAGGGTCTTTATAAAATACCTGGAAAAATATGTGGTGGTGTTTATATATGATATTATCATCTACTTCAATAGCTATGAAGAACATGAATAACATATAAGAGTTGTGATAGCGACCATGAGAATGGATAAGTTGTATTCCAAGTTCATAAAGTGTGACTTTTGGATGATACAAGTCATGATATAGGGACATGTGATCACAAATGATGGAATTTATGTAGACCCTTCAAAAAAAGGAAATTGATGAACGTACCATACCCTCTAGTTTCATAAAAATATGTAGTTTTCCTGGACTATCTGGGTACTACCAATGTTTTGTGATAAATTTATCCTGATTTTCAAGCCCACTAACTAATTTAACAAGGAAAGGGGTAAAGTATGTCTAGATAAAATAATGTGAGGGAAGCATAAAATAGCTAAACAAAAGGCTAATCCCTACACATATACTCACACCACCAAAAAGTAGAGAATGTTTTATGATATATATTTATGATACAAAGAAAGTATTGGGTTGCGTACTCATGAAAAATGATAATGTGATAGCCTATGCCTCACAACATTTAAAGGCCCATGAGAAGAACTACATTACACATGATATGGAGTTGGAATCCGTGATTTTGTCCCTGAAAATCTAGTGGCACTACCTTATGGTGAGAAATTTGACATATAAACCAACCATAAGATCATAAAGTATATATTCACACAAAATGATCTCAACATGCATCAAAGGAGATGGTTAAAGATAATCAAGGACTATTATTACTTAATTCACTATCATCCTTGAAATGAAAACAAGGTTGCTGAAGCTCTAAGAAGAAAATAACCTTCTGCTCTATCTATGTTATGGATTAAGAAAGACCCTATCTATTTTTATATTCAAGTGATGGATTTGGAAATAATAAGGGAAAGGGATATATTCTAACATTCTCAAATTATTTTGCAACCATCAATCCAAGAGATGGTTTGGGAGGAACAAATGGATGATCTGGAGTTTCAAAAGGAGGTGAATGTATTAAAGGATGGGAAGCTTCTAGAGTTCCATATCAACGATGATGGTGTGATTCGATTTAGAAAGCAGGATTGTGTGACTTCATCACCCAAGAAAAAAAAGATCTATTGGAAAATGTATATAACTCAACATTCTCTAAATTCTGGAGGAGTCTTCAACATGATTTGATTACTGAATTAAATTTTAGCATGACCTATGGCTCCCAAAATGATGGAAAATCTAAAAAGACAATTCTGATTCTTGGAGACATGCTAAAAGGCTTCTGTTTTGAATTAAAAGGTGTATGGAATCGTCATCTATCATTGGTTGAGTTATCATACAAAAATATATTCCACTCGAGTATTCAGATGGATCTATATGAAGTTCTATATGGAAAGTGATGTAGAACACAAACCTTTTGGGATGAAATTGGAGAAAGAAAACTACTCTGACCTGATCTTGTGAAAGAGATGATAGATAAGGTTCAAGTCATCCAAAAACACATCAAAGCTTATCAAAGTCAGAAAAAGAGTTATCATGACAACGATAGAAGGTACTTGGATTTTGATGTTGGAGATAAATTCTTCCTTTGAATATCACCATGGAAGAGAGTCATGCAGTTTCGAAAGAAATGGAAGCCAAGCCCAAGGTATATTGTCCCCTTTGATATACTTGACTAAATTAGAGCTGTTCCCTATCAGCTTTCACTTACACTGAATATTTATCAAGTTAATGATACATTACAGAAATCACTCATGAGAAAGTACATACCAGATCTCTCACCTATATTTAACTCAAAGGTGGTACATCTAGAGGATGATCTCTCCAATGAGGAGTAGCCGGTAATGATTTTGGACCAGAGAGATATGGTTATATGCAACAAGAAAACCCCCCATTTCAAAGTGGTATGGAGGAACCATAAGTTTTAAGAAGAAACATGATAATCGGAGGAGGAGATGAAGGAGAAGTACCCTCACCTATTTATGTAAAATGAAATTTTGAGGGTGAAGTTTCATAAGGGGGGAAGAATGTAATGACACAAAGTTTTATCAATAGAAATACCTTCTTATAATCATTCCGTAAAGTATAATCACTTTGGGAAGTACAATGACATATCATGATACTAAATAATATGTGACCATTAAATATAATTTTTCCACTTCTGTGCTCTAAATTTAGAAAATCTGATATACATGATTGTGTTTGGGGTGATTTTTGGAGTCTAATAGAACAAACATAATTTTTGGTGAATAGTAACATACCCTTATAAATAGTAATGTTACACTTATGAATAGTTAAATAACCTTATGAATAGTTACCTCTTCTATGATATTATGTATATAGGATTTAAGTGAATGTATGATGTACTTATGTTTTGGAATAAGTAAATAATTGTTTTAAAAAACTCGATTTTTCAATTAAATTGTGATTTTTATTAAAAATATAAATAATCTTATATCGAAATTTATTTTTTGAAAAATGGAGGTCATTTTGGCTTTCTACAAATCAAAAAATAGTTAGGGTTAATATTTAGGATTTTTCTTAAATTCATGAATTTTTATGAATAGTGAAATGTTGTAATTTACAAAATAAGCTAAATACATAAATTATAGAATCATTTATGATTTTCTAATGATGTAAGTACAATTGGTTTTAACAAACATTCACTTATTAATATTATTTTTAATGGAATCAACCCTATTACTTTTCTTTTGGAGAAATAAAAAATTAATGAATATAATATTCAGAAAACCCCTCTCCCCTCCACTATAAATACCACCCTTCACACCCTCAATAAATCAAACCTCTAAAGCTTCAATACATCTTTAAACTCTTTCCAAAATTTATCCCTATACCCTCCCCCACGTCTAAAGAGCTTCTATTCTCAACAAAAGACCAATCCAACATTTCATAAGGAGGATTCAAGAGGTAATTCCTCTCTCTCTCTCCTCCTTTAATTTCCTTTCAATTTCATGTTTTTTTCTTAATCTCTCCCCACATATCCTCATCCACAGGGTATGGTAACTTTATAATCGTATATATACAATAATTCTAAGATAAAAATGGTAGAATATACCATCTAAACCCTTTCTCCACTTCTTTTTATTTTTAGAAAGGAAAACATTGTCAGGGAGGTGTTAATTTATCACCATCAAGAATGACATGTTTTCATTTTCCTTAACTGCCTTTATATCTTCTTATAAAACCATTTTTATGGATGAACCAGATTATTTTATGTTTATTATATCCTATTTAATTTTCTAGAACTAAATTATCTACATATTACTAAATTATAAACAAAACAAGTTCACTGTGGTTGAAAACCCGCCCAAATTAACCCAAACGGTCATCATTAAATTCTTAACAAATGATTCATCCACATGAAATATAACAAAATTCATTATAATATCATTTTAACTCCTTTAAAATCATTAATAACTTGTAATATCAGTTCTGTATGTTTATCCATGTTCTACATGAACTTCCATTCATGAATACAAGTGAAACATTCAAGAAAACCATAAAAACGAACACTTTCGAACAATGAATTTAAACTCTATAACTCATACAAAGGCCCATAAAAGAACTTAATGAAACCATAATGAACCATATTCATTTATAAAATTATCTAAAATTTTTAATTAATGAATCTAATGTTGTTATATAGGACATTAAAATGAAGAAAGCATTCAAATACAAGGTATGGGGAAAATGTTGAACCCACCTTTCTTTCTTTGGGTTCTCCCTCTTTCACGGAATTTTTGTTATGGTCACTCCTTAAAAAATATTTTTTCATAATTATATTATCGTTTTTTGGGATATACATGTTTTCACAAGAAGTTATGTCAGACAAAATGTTTTCCAAAAGAACTCTTCTTTCAAAAACACACCTTTTACTTCTCATTTAATGTTGATGGTTCTTGCATCATGTCTGTCATTCCCTCGTTCTTTTGGTATCCTAGAGTTTATGAATTTTTCATATGAGATTAAATAAATTCCTTTACATCAATTATTTATGTTCATTGTTGGTATATGTTCAATGTGTGATGCATAATAATTAAAACGTTACGATGTGACGGGTGCGCCTGGAATTATATAGCACAATATGAATGTTTGAATGTGACGGGTGTTCCTGTAATTATAAAGTACTAAAATTAATTGGGTAAAGTGATGAATCTAATCATATAAAGGGAAGCTATGTGTTAACATGACGCTATCAATGTTCACAACTATTTGTGGTAGTTAACCACTAAGACATGATGTTTCACTGTTTATGTATTTCCACATTCCAAGTCTTCTCTTGATGTTTCATCTCCTGGTTATGATTATATGCCTTTGTTATGATGATAATTATTATTCCCATACCATGTTATGCTTTTTCATTTTCTTATGTATCCAATTACTGGGATTTTCTCTCTCTTATTTTTTATGTGAATCCTCAAGTGACTGCATTTACTAGAGAGAGGTCAAGTCCCAAAAAGAAGATAGAGAAGAAGGAATTAAATAAATGTATAGATATGAGGTTATAAATGTTATGTATTGTCCTAGTTTTCCCATGAAACTAAACCTTTGGATCCTTGATGTGTAATACTATTATGTTTTTTATCATTAAAATGATGTAATGGTTATGTAATAAAAGGCTAGGTCGTTATGAAAACATTCTTAGAGAAATATTTCTCAACTTAGACTTAACTAGTTGTAAATTTAAATGAGTTTTCAATTTTATTTAATAACATATTTCACATAAAAACATTGGTCCTACCACTAACCTTATATAGATGTTGTATTGTTCTGGGTTCTCTGGTGAAGAAATGTAGGTTAGAAATGGGTTTGACCTTGTTTATTTGGACACAATTGAGGTGTTAGGGTATCATCATAGGCTGTAAGTAAACTCTTGAGAAGTTAGCCTATGATTGGGAGGGAATTTTGTTGTAGGTGAAAAACCACATGGAAATTCAAGGGATTATATACTAATGATAATATTTGTTAGATAAAATATTTTGGGATTGTTAAGGACCTTGGCAAAGCCATGGACCTTACAACGTCTCAGTTGTCACATCATAATAATTATTTATTATAATATTAAAACTCTTAAATATAAATGGATCAGGAAACATCATAGACTATTGTGTTGTGATAATGGTAGTGGTGACATTTGTTGTTCCATGAATAGTATAATCACATTATGGGGAGGTGAGTTGTGTTTTTTGGATCTATTGAGATGAGGTGTGTTCCACTTCAGTGGAGTGGACCGTGCCAAAGTGGTTCTAGGGACTATGAATTGTGTTGTGATCCTATTGTTTATTCCATAATGTCCCATATTTTCATCTTTCTAAAAAATGTTTTATTATTTCGTAAAATTAATTAATAAATGAGGGATTATCTTTATTTGAGGCCAACCAAAGTTAGGAGACATCCTATTCAATCCTTAAATTCTTTCTTCTTCCAAGTGAATAATATATCTTGACTCTTGTCAATTATTGATTCTATTAATTGAAAGAGATTGTTTTTTGTAAGCCTAGATATACTCTTACCTCTACTTCTAGGTTTTTTCGATATTATTTCATGTGTCTCTGGGTATGACCTAACAGTAGGTTCATGTATGATTTTTCAATTTATTTCATTAAAAGTTGAATTAAAGAATGGGATTTGATGATCAGTGTCCTGCAACTAAGATATATCGTGTCCTTTTCTATCTATACTATCATTTTTGTGTTTATACTTCATGTAATTGTTGGTGTGGGGGAGTTTGAACAATCAGGTATTTAGACCGGATTTCATTTACGATGTCTATGAGGGTTTATTAGGGGTCCTATAGGATAACAAGGATTTTAGCTGGTCAATAATGGTGTGGCCTCTATGAATGAGGTCTAAAAAGGTAATGGTTTGTTGATGCTTTAGGTGGGACATGTGGATGGTGGTGATTTTGGTCCCATTTCCTAATATAACTTTCTAAATATATGATATCAAAACTATGATATATGATTTGATTATGGTATATTTCTTTTAATTATATTTCACCTTAAAAGACACCCTTGGAAGTTTAGGATGGTGGATATCGGCATGAACCAAAGAAGGATCCATTTGGTTCCCCTATGTTCAGATATGAAAATATAATGCATGTATAGGTTTTGAGGAATCCAGAGTAAGGAGTGGATCTAGATAGTTTTTTTATGATCAGATCATATGAATCTTAGTGTGGGTTATTTAAGGCCTTGACTGGGGGACTCGGGATGTTGTGTTTTTATAGTGTATCTAACCATAGGGTTGTAGTCTTTTAATCCACCATTATTTTAGGGAGAGGTTGGACCCAAAGTAGTAGATAATTTCGATGCGTTAATAATGGTACAAACACATATCTCACATCAATTAATAATAATTAAAAACTCTATTATGCCTTCATGAAAATGAAAATTAAATAAATTGATTATTTCTTGAACCTATTAATGGATATATATAAATTTCATACATTATTAGAAATCTTAGGTTTAATAAACCCTTATTTTTTCATCATATAGAAATATTACACAAGGTTTTAATCAAAAATCTAGTCTTTATGTCTATTTTCCAAATTTCATGAATGTAGAATTTTTATATAAAAAGTAAAATTCTAATTTATTTTAGTATGGTGACAAGTTAACAGTTTTTTTCAAATACTATGCCTTTATATTTCTTCAAACCTTTAGTAACCAATTGTTTCTAATAGTTATCAACTTTATAATCCATGTATAATTTCTTATTGATTACCCACATACATCATTACATAAATTTTAGAAATCACAGAAAAATATAATGGGATTTTATTACATATAAACCATTTTAGTATTTATATCAACTCGTTAATTTTATCTTATCTCCATTTACTATTTCCTTGGATAGGTTATTATTCTTTATATATAATACATCACCTAACATTGTAAATAAAAATCCATTTCTATTAGGTTTTGATTTTGTTTCATAGTATGCGTCTCTGGAATGACTCCTCCAATAAAGTTCTGTAGAGTTTATCATTTTTATACTAAATCAAGTCTATTCTCAGCCTTGAAGTTATTGATGTATTACTTTCTCCCAAAATCCCATAAATAGATGTTTTTCCTCTTATATAAATGCAGTCAATCACTTGACAAATACCTTTCTATATTAGAGAGCTTTTATGCCTAATAACTTAGGAAAATTAACTATGATACACATTATGTTTTTTATAATGTATGTTTCTTATTAAAAATTAGATTTAATAAATGGTTCACATAAAAACACATGAATTTGTTACATTAAGGATTTATTTCATATTATTACTTTTTTTATATCCATGATTCATTATAGTTGGCATTTGGTTAAATTTTTAACATTGTTATTTGAAAATAATGTCTTCAATGGGGTAATGGAAGGCTTATGGTACATTTAATACTCATCATCAATCCTCATTTTAATAATATCACCACTATGATGTGTATAAGTTAATTTAAGTTCAAGAATAACTCCATTTTATATGTTCAATGATTGATGAATGCTTATTTTGGATATTTTTCAGCTCACTCGCCTGAAAACTACTCTTAAAATTTACCAATAATATTATTTACTTTAATTTATATTCATAAAATTTCCTAAATGAATCTCATAAATTATATTAATTTACCACTAAATCCCCTATATAATAGTTCAAATATATCTTGATAAACCAATTCTATAATTTTTTTCCAATAAAAAATTTAATCCTTAAAGGATTAGTTTTATTAAAATAATATAATTAAAAATTTCAAAACACCTAAGAGTCTTACCTCTAAAGATTATAAACACCGTTTAGGGTATATTCATGAAAATGAAATTTTCTTTTACATGAAAAAGATTCATCCTTCCTCAACTGGATTTTATTTGAGTCTAATATTTTATATACGTCACTAATTGTCGATATTGGAAATATAGGATTCAATTATTATTATTATACTATTAATTAAGTATAGTATACCCTAAAAACATTCATTTATCACATGAAATAAGGTCTCGTTGTGTCTAAAACATGACAACAAGATAACAAATTTTGTAAAACTAAACAAAAACCACTAGTTTTACAAGAATCAATCTATTTGGAATTCATGAAGTTATGATCTTCTTTAGATATTTTATGAGTCAAGATCCATCAAAACATTGAATATTATCCTTACTTATTATAACCATTTCAATAATCTTTAGTTCTTGAATTTGGATTGAAATTTATGGATAACATATAATATTTAATTCCAAAGAAGATAATTATATATATTTAGTAATAATGAATATAAATAAATTAAAAGCTTATGCTTTCTTCTTTTCTTCAACTCATTAAAATACCATTTTTGGTGACCATTATTTCCACATTTTTAGTAGATGGCCAATCGTTGACTACTCTCCCTATTTTCTTCTTTATTATAAATTTCAAAAAAATCATTGATTCTAAAATTGTAATAGGATTTTCAACCTTGTACCTCAATTCATTGAATATAATTAGTAGTGATCCATGTTCCCACAAATCTTTATCAAATTATAAAACTATAGTCAAAAGATTCTTGAGCAGCTTCTTCATACTATAAATTTAATAGTTCTTAATTAATATAGAAAATCTTGGTTGTAAGAATGATAATATTAGATTAATGAATAATTTCTTATCCATGTGGATGTTGAATGTTTATAACTAATTGATATTATTAAATATCTTGAGTGGATGATCACCAACTAGGTACATGTCTTCTAGTTTACTCGTTTATAGTAAAATAACTATCTCAATTATGTTCCTCCATGATTTCTAATTTTCATGTTCTTGGGGATAAGTTACCATGGGTTATTCATCTATGTCTGTATGTTTTATATTAAAATTTATAGAAATAGCAAATAACCTGATGTTGCGAACATCAGACGTATACTCCATGTAGCAACTATAGACATCATTCTTACCTCACATTCTCACAAATAATTTTTCTTAGGAATGGAGTATTATATTAAATATAACATATTTATAATATTTGTAAACTTTAAAATTTCATGTATCGCACTTGGAAGTTTATACTGGTGATGACATTTTCACTGTCTAATATTGATCACAGTGTTTCTATGGCTAAATTTTCCATTTCTTAATAATATGTAAAACTATAATAATAGTAATTATTCTTGATTATTGATTATGGAATAGTTAATTAATTAAGTTTTCTATCAATATTTTATCAAATCCCATATTCGCCCACCATTATATTTATAATATATAGTGACTTCAATATTATAGTGAAATGGTTACATGTTTCCCTTCTCATAAGCAAAACATAGACTTTATAAAATTATTTAAAGGTATTTGGGTAAGCTTATACTTGTAAAATAAATTAATTCATAGTTACTTGATCTGTTCAGTAGGCTCTCAAATCCTAAAATTCTAAACTCATATTTCCTCAAAACCATCCTATGAATTACACGAAGTCTTTATATGGAAATAATTATTTAATTCTAAGCCAGTAGTTTAAGAAAATAATTTCCTTATAACTCCCATATAATTGAAATAGTCCTATTGAGTACCAAAGAGGGACTTGTAAATATGTTTTATTTCTATTTAATGTGATTTAAGGTGTGTTTTTAGGGTTCCAAGGCATAATAGAAGTTGTTGGGGTGGTTCCCTATAATGTATTGTTTCAGTTTCAAGGGATAACATATAAAGAACATAATGAATAAACTCTAAAATATTATAATATGGGACCAATTATATTTAATTTATATTTAATTAAAAATAATAATTTCCCTGAATTGTTATATCATTGTCGTAGTGAATATTCAAAACTAAAACTCCTCTGGTTGAATCCATGAATTCCCCCTAAATATCATAACGATTCCCTTGTTATTTTATGTGCTACTAGATACAAACAAAGAACCTTGTGTCATTCTCAATTTATTGCAACAAATATTATATCTTATTCTATCATTCTTAATGAGGGAAAGGATTTTTTTTATTATTATTATGAGAATTTATATAGAATTTCTCTCTAGATAGAGAGATTTTTCTGGAGAGATTTGGTTGTACACAACCACTCCTGGTCTCCAAATTGATATAATGAAGAGTATATACATATGGTTAAAATATAGATAATATTGAAAATCCCATTTATCTAATTATTTTTTACTTGTAAATAACATTTATAATAATAATAAAAATAATAATATGAGTATTATATTCCTTTTCACTCACCAAACTCATAAATATTTAAATATTATTTTTTTAATATATAAAAAAATATATTTGAAAATGATATTTAATAAAGTTATATCATTTTAATTGGTCCATTAAACTTATCCTCTCAATCATCCTTGAAATTTATCAAAACCTAAATATCTAAATATCATTATAATATTCATTTAATAAATAAAAAATTATATCCTCTAAACTAGTAAAAAATAATATATTTTTTTATTTTCATAATACTAAATAAATATTAATATTAATCTATTCACTAAAATCATGAATAAATATATTTCTATTTAATAATTTATGAGAAATAAATAAGATATAAAGAAATATTATATTCATTAAACTATAAAATGAATATTTATTTTAATATTCAAATCACATATTCTGAAATTAAATATATATCATGATTGAATTTATGTGGTTAAAAATACTTAAATAATTATTAAACCTCTAGTCATGAATAATATTTCATCTTAATATTAAATTCAAGCCTAATTTAAATGATATGTTGGATACACTAAATGTGTGGACCTTTAAGCCTCTTTCTTAGTGGCATTAGTTGAACTTCCCTAAAGTCATATATTAACATCTAGAAACATGTGAAGGTAACCATGGAGACATAAGTCAATGTAGAAATGAAAATAACTTCCATTGAATGTTTATTGTATAATATATTCCCTTTTTCATAATATATCATCAAGAGGGCTTCATACTGTTGAGTCAAAAGATATACATATGAATTTTCCATCCTTTTTGTTTTTTAAATCACAAACACATTCATAATTACTTGATTACTGTCTTTTTATGTACAAAGTGTTTGAATTTTTTTTAGAGAAAAAACATTTTAACCATACATTGAAATAGTTCTAAGGTATTCATAAATATAAACATTCATTATTTATTATGATTATCATAATGAGTATGCTTCCAAAAACCATCGGTCTCACCTTAAGATATTATATTTAAGACTTTATCTCACTTCTTCATAAAGAAAAAGTCTTTTTAATCAGACTGATATTGGACTGATATTGAAATTGATAAACATCAGATTCTCTCCCATAATGAATATTGTAATGTAATTGTTAAGTAAATCCATCAGACTGGATAAGATAAAATTATGAACATAGAAAACTAATTTCTATCATATTGGAATATATTTTACACTATAACGTTGTAAAAAATGAAATCATAAATTCAATTTTTATATAGTCTTCGAAGCACTAGAATTCTATGTAATTACAAAAAAATCAAATAAATTATTACCATTGAAGTAAATATGATCATAAGAATGATTTACTATAAATACTTGGTCATTTAAAAAGTTTTAAACTACTCAAAGATTCCATTTTTCTCTTGATTTTTCTAAATCTTGATAGATGTGAACAGTATCTTCTTATTCTTTTGTATTTATTTACTATGATTAATTATTAATAAAATAGTTCTATATTGTCTTCTTAAATCTTTTTTGTAATTTATTTGTGCATCTGATTGTGTGAAGATGATTGGGGTCTTCTGACTATAGGAATATGAAGATAATAATTTACTTGATCGAGGGATTTTAGGGAGAGAAAGACAGAATATAATCCACCAGATCAATGGCTATCATGGATAGGTAGTCTTAGAATCAAGTCATTGTATTGAGGTCTTCCATTGTTAAGGAAAGATAAAAAATCGTGTAAGTATAAAATAGGGGAAACCTTTATCCAATTTTTATGGATACATTACTCTCATGGTTAAAATAGATTTATTCATTTTCTTCTAAATAGTTATAAACTATACTTATATCATTACTATTTTATTACTTATTTCTTACAGGTAGTTTAATTTTTTTTTATTTCTAATTGTTTTATTATAATGTAGCTGAAAATAATAAAACATTAATGTGTTAATTAGATCTTCTATGAATCTGATATATCTATTTTGTTATAATATAATCTTATGTGATCATGATTCTTTCACTATGTTAAAATAATAACCATTCTGATTAAGATAAAATCATATTCTATAGGATTGAAACATTTTTTCAAACATATATCAAAATCATTCCTCATTATAATACTCTAGTAATCAGACTAAGGTCCAAGCCTGAATCCGATCTTTTTATTAAAGATCTTTGTGAATTGTTTTAGTTTGAACTCATTTTAACTAAAAATTTTAAAACTTCTTTTCACCCCCCCCCCACGAACTTGTAATAGAACCATCTAAGAATAAATTCCTTCAATCCTATTTTGTATACTTCATGTATAATCATACAACACATCCTTGTGTCGTTAATTTATATGGTTGATTGCATTTTCTTTGAATCTCTAAATTAAACTCTTAACTGAACTACCATGGATATAGATTTAATTAGATGGTTCCATTCCAATAAAAGGGCTACAGAAATCTTATTCCATTAACTAGTAAGGTAAAATCCTTTCTTTACTTATTCAATAAATTTCATATTACATATGATGCACCCAATACATCATACCTCATCATGTCCATATGTAATCACAATTCTCATCAATACCCCGACGTACATGATTCATGATATACTGAAGTGCCCAGATCAGTGTGAATCACTGAGAGGGGGAGGGGGTGAATCAGTGATCCCTTAAATCTTTTTACTAATTGATTCTTTATCAATTAAACCTCTATGGCTGGTTAAAGACTCGATCCACTCTTCTTATGTCTCTCAACCTTTCCCGGATAATGCAGTAATGAAAAGGCACAGGACACAAGGATTTACAAGGTTTGGCACCAAAGGCCTACATCCTTGCCATGCTCTCCCAGCATGGATTCTCCATTATAACCTGTTAAAATTACAATGGTTGATACAGCTTCCCACCGTATCTCTCCTGAGTCCCACAGGAGGGTCTTTATACTGCTTCACACAGTGTTACCAGAGTCCCACTGGCCTGATCCAGAATCCCACTGAAGACTTCTTCTCCCTGAGTCCCACAGGGTCTTCTCTTGGCTCCTCGAGTCGCACGAGTAGCTCTTCTTCTTGTTCAGCTCTTCAAGTATCTTCAGCAGTCTGGGATAAAGACTGCTGGCCTTGCTCTGTACCTCTGATCACTTGTGATGATCAGGTCTTCTCGTCTTGCTCAGGATTTATCTCCTTCTTCTCAGGATGACCTGACCTCTCTCCAATTACTGAATACTCAGACAACTGATGTCTTTAACTTCAGTCTGGTCCAGTCTCAACTCAACTCTACTTCATGCACTGAGTGCATGGCAACTCTGCATCCTCATGCACTGACTGCATGGCCTTCTCAAATTCTTCAAGAACCTTCAAGTCTTGGTCAACTCAAATGCACACCACTGATTTATCTTTGTTCACGTGTGCACGTGCATGCATGCATGCACTCTCCTCTTTCTCCTCTTGGTGCAATAAACCCTTAAAGGGTGTAACACTTTAAGCACACACCAACTCCTTGAACTTCACACACTTTATTCAATTTGATTACACACTTAGAAGTGTGTTATACTCTAGTGTGAGTCCTCCCTTTTCTTCTTCTATGTGTATACACACTTCTTAGTGCACACACTAGGTTCGACCTTCACTTGTCACTTGTTAAGCACACACAAATTCTTCATTTAGCACACACTTGATCTTGGCCTACTCCTCTATTCTTGCACACACTTGGGCCGTAGGTGGTTCTTCAAGTTTGCACACACACTCAAATGTGTGGTCTTCACTTCACCCACTTGCATACACTTGGCCTCGGCTTACTTCTTCACTATATCACACACACACAATGGTGTGGTCTCGGCCTCCCACTTCTTGTGCACACACTGCCCGAATGGTAAGCAATCAAGGAGGGCACTCAAGGGGTCTTGGTGCAAGACACGACCTCACTGCCTTAGCCGTGCAAGTCTTCAATGTGGTAAGCGGCGCGCAAGCTCCTCCTGCGGCGGGGCGCACAAGTGCAACACCCGCGGGGTCTTCCTCTTGCCGCGCAAGGGTGCGGGCAGAGAGGGAACAATCCTCGGGCGCACAAGGTGTTGCGGCCACGAGGTCTTCCTCCTGCGCAAAGGATTAGGCGCGCAGGGGATCTCCTCCTCCTCCTTCTTCTTGTCGCGCAGAGAAGTTGCGCGCAAGGGACTCCTTCGGGCCAAGGATGGCACCGAGAACAATAGCCGCACAAAGTTTTGCGCAGTGGCTTCTTTCTTCGCGAGGCAGAGCACACGCGGGACTTCAGGTATTCAACAGAACTTCAGCAAGCAACAATGAGGTCTCGGCCTCTCCTTTTATAGGCAGAGATGCCTCAGATTATCCGCGTGCGATAAATCTTGAATCACCGAAGATTTCGGATCTTTAAAAATCCTTTAAATCTGGTTTCTATCCTCGGTTCACGCGGATATTTATTTTCTTCGGTCTTCTTCACGTGCATGCGTCTGAAACCGCATGCATGGCCTCTGTTTGGCCCATCCCATGCAAAACATGAACACTTCATAGCCTCGGCAGATTCTCTTGCCTCGACCGAACTTCGAATTCTCCTCTCGTTGCATGCAAGCCCATTTTTAGGCATGGATGTGTTCAGTATGCTTAGACGATCTCAATGGAGTCTTTGGATCGAACAATGATGGCCGGGAGCTCGAAAACTGGTTCTCTGAGGGCTCTGGTTCAGCGGCTGCTCGCGGGTGGCTTCGGCTCGAGCTCGAGGTGGAAGACGAGCCACGGCCATTGGATCAGGCGTTTGAATATCCTCGGACGGCCTGGATCGGATCGCCTCGCCGCGGATCAGATGTGCGGCCGAGATCTGGCGCGCGATCGATCGTGCGGCCAGGATCGCTCCCGCGGAAAAAATCCGTGTCCCACATCGAAACGGCGGCCATTTTTCATGCGGTTTATCAAACACCGCGTGCCTTCCTCAGTTCAATTGAACTTCTCCCCTCCCGGTGCCGCACCGCACCGGGTTCTCTCTGCGGGCGCGCACCTAGCGCCCACTATGCACCTCACGGGCGCGCTCCTCGCGCTCACGCTGCGCGGGCTTCAACACCGCGTGGCCTCAGGGCTTATACACGGCCCCGACCCTTGCCCCAGGGAGCGCCTTGGCCTTGAGGGTTCCCCATGGGCGTGGCGCCTTAGGCCCATATGTGCCTTGGGTGATCCCTCGGCTGGCCTCCTTGGTGGCTAATTTTTTTTGGCTAAGTGTTGAATAAACACTTTGTTAAAAACAAAGTTCTCCCAATGTATAAATGCCAACCCAAGTTCTTCCAAGCCAAATTCCACTTCAAATTATTCTTCTCCATTTCTTCTTCTTAAGAATTCAAACATTAATCCTCTTCATTAAAAACAACTCCTCAATTTATAATTCTTCTTCATCATCTCATTTTCTACTTAGGAGAGAATTCTCAAGGATCTTCATCAACCGAACTCCTGAATCACATAACATCTTCAATGGGCTTCGTTGATCAAATCAGAGATCAATTGGATCTTCATCTGATTCTCATGCACTAAGAGTTAGTACATGGATTTCATTAATGCACATCATCCACTTAGTAGTTGTGGATGGAACTCCTTTCAACTCCTCATGCATTGTGAAGACAATGCATGGTCTTCAATCAATGTTGTGACTTTGTATCATCATGATACAAGTTCTATGAACTTAAAGAGCAGCTCAACAATCGTCAGATATTCTTAGAGAATGTTTCAACCATCATCTCCCATGTCACTTAGTGAATCTCCTAAGTGACATGCATCTTAGTACTATGGCCATTCTCTCTTCATCACCAACACCATCACAACCTTTGTCATTCACATCTTGACATTCATTGACTTCCATTCATTCCAAGACAACTTCATGCCTCATTGACAACAAATGCAACACAGTGCACTTCAGTCTCCCCCTTTGTATTTGTTGTCAATACACTCCTTCAGCACATATGAATGGGTCAATATGTGTGCCAATATTTTCTCCCCCTTATTGGCAATCAAATGCAAAGGTGTGGTGTGGTTTTCTTTCAAAAATCTATGCCTCCCTTTGAAAAGTATTTTCTTGAAAAACACTGAGAGAGGGATGATGTCACATGTTCTTCTTTAGCAAAGAACCTTTAGTTGATCAACTCTAAGTCTACTTGGGCTAACCCGGTGTAGAAAACAAGAGTGATGTAACCAAGGAACTCAATGCTGTCCAACATTCACAATACATGTGAGATCATGCTTAGGGGTTGAATTTTTCAGATATTCAATGAATTGCTGAATCCTGCACATACTTCACAAAACACATTAGAATGTTCAGGTGCAAAGATAAAGCTCCCGCTTTCATCTACTTTCTCAAGATGATATTAATTTCAGAACATCATCTTCTTCAGATTGGCTCCCCCTCAAGGGGTGCACTCCATTCTGTCCAAACCATCCTCCAGATGAGAATGATCATCATCTTCAATTCCCTGCAATGTCAGCACATGTAAATACCAATAGTATAAGGGAATAAGATGGAACCTCCTTGGTTCATCAATGTGAACAACAAGGTTGAGAAGATTCTCTCAACCGAGATGTCCCATTTTCACCAGTCTTCACACTTGCACATTTGATCTTCATTGATGATTGTGCTAGTGTGGTTCTCAATACATCTTCATGTGAAATATTCTTCTTCCCTCTTGCCTTAGCAATTTCCAGAACTTCATCTTCAGCTCTTTTCAGATCTTTGGCAAGTTGCAACTGATTTGGCCATATGACTAGTAAGTCACTTGGAAGTGTGGCCTCAGTTCTGGATATTCCACATGGTTCCTTTGATTCTGTCAAGCTACCTCTCTTAGGCAACTTGTTTTCAATCAATCCCTTCTTGGACTTAGACTCCAAGGTCTTCTCTTCCTTTTTCATAATCTTCTAGGGAGCATCTTCCACTTTCTTCCTGCTTCCCAAGGATTCTCTCTTAGCCAGGTTCTGTGATATTTTCTTCTTTCCAGCTTTGGATACATTCAGAGATTGATATGTATCAACTCTTTGACCACTTTTGCAATCATCCCAGATGTTGTCAAGTAATCCAAATCTATTTGCAGTAAACAGATGTCTCTGGACCTGTGGATGCTGCTTCTTTTCTTCTGTCTTGCTCCCCCTTGGCATGGGCTTCCTTTGTACTTTGACATTCAGTGGATTGTACCAACAATCCTTTGCACAATTCCCATACTTGTTACAACACCAGCATTGTCCCACGAATCTTGACCTCTTCAGTCCTTCTGATTGTAGGGTACTCTTCTTGATTTTTTGTGCTGCTTCAGGAGAGCTCTGCTTCTTTAATGTCTTCATCCATACTTGTTTGGATTCATTCTTCCATCCTGCACTTTTAGTAGAAACACTTTTAGAAGCATGAGTACAAGATGGTATGGATGGTACCTTATTTTTAGAAGATGTTTCCCTTTTATTAGAGGATGTCTTTCTTTTAGAATCATCCTGCTCAAAGCTCACTTGAGTAGCAACATTTCTTCTTTCAGCTGACTGGGAGGCTTCATCTTTGGGTGATTGCAGATTTTTCAATATCACCTCTAATTCTAAGCATTTCATGTTAAGGGAGTTCTTCTCATCCTCAACAATTCTTAGCCTTCCTTCCCAATTTTCCTCCAGCTGTTCTAACTGGTCTTCATGCACCTTCTTGATTTCAAGCATTGAGTTGTCAAGCTCCTTCACCCTTTTGACTTTATCTTCTAGTTGAGCATCTTTGACAATCATTGAGACTCTGTGCAGCTTCTCCAGTGCATGGAACACTTCTTTGATCATTATCTTAAAGAATTCATTCTCAGAAAGGCTTCTTTGCAATTCTTCAGCAGTGTCTTCATATCTTTCATTGCAAAGAGATACTGTTTCATCTTTGGCATTTACCAGCTTTCTGAGAGTGTTGGTTATGCCAACCCTTTTAGCCAGCTGATCTTCCATAGCATTGGATTCTTCTTCTAACTGTGATTTTTCTTCTTGAAGATCATGGATGCCTGTAGCTATACACTTTGCCACTTCCATGGGAACTGTCTTCTGAAGATATTTGAGTGCACTCTGAAGATCATTCATTGTTTCAACTTCATCACAGCTAGGACAGGCTTTCTTCATCTTCTTGGCCTGTTTCTTCTTTCTATTTTTCTGAGTCTTGGCAGATATCTCCATTTGAGGCTGGTCACTCATTTCCTCAAATCTGCACTTCATAAAGACTCCCTTGGATATTTTAGAGGCAACCTCCCTCTAATACCAATTGAAGTGCCCAGATCAGTGTGAATCACTGAGAGGGGGAGGGGGTGAATCAGTGATCCCTTAAAACGTTTTACTAATTGATTCTTTATCAATTAAACCTCTATGGCTGGTTAAAGCCTCGATCCACTCTTCTTATGTCTCTCAACCTTTCCCAAATAATGCAGTAATGAAAAGGCACAGGACACAAGGATTTACAAAGTTCGGCACCAAAGGCCTACATCCTTGCCATGCTCACCCAGCATGGATTCTCCATTATAACCTGTTAAAATTACAATGGTCGATACAGCTTCCCACCGTATCTCTCCTGAGTCCCATAGGAGGGTCTTTATACTGCTTCACACAGTGTTACCAGAGTCCCACTGGCCTGCTCCAGAATCCCACTGAAGACTTCTTCTCCCTGAGTCCCACAGGGTCTTCTCTTGGCTCCTCGAGTCGCACGAGTAGCTCTTCTTCTTGTTCAGCTCTTCAAGTATCTTCAGCAGTCTGGGATAAAGACTGCTGGCCTTGCTCTGTACCTCTGATCACTTGTGATGATCAGGTCTTCTCGTCTTGCTCAGGATTTATCTCCTTCTTCTCAGGATGACCTGGCCTCTCTCCAATTACTGAATACTCAGACAACTGATGTCTTTAACTTCAGTCTGGTCCAGTCTCAACTCAACTCTACTTCATGCACTGAGTGCATGGCAACTCTGCATCCTCATGCACTGACTGCATGGCCTTCTCAAATTCTTCAAGAAACTTCAAGTCTTGGTCAACTCAAATGCACACCACTGATTTATCTTTGTTCACGTGTGCACGTGCATGCATGCACTCTCCTCTTTCTCCTCTTGGTGCAATAAACCCTTAAAGGGTGTAACACTTTAAGCACACACCAACTCCTTGAACTTCACACACTTTATTCAATTTGATTACACACTTAGAAGTGTGTTATACTCTAGTGTGAGTCCTCCCTTTTCTTCTTCTATGTGTATACACACTTCTTAGTGCACACACTAGGTTCGGCCTTCACTTGTCACTTGTTAAGCACAAACAAATTTTTCATTTAGCACACACTTGATCTTGGCCTACTCCTCTATTCTTGCACACACTTGGGCCGTAGGTGGTTCTTCAAGTTTGCACACACACTCAAATGTGTGGTCTTCACTTCACCCACTTGCATACACTTGGCCTCAGCTTACTTCTTCACTATATCACACACACACAATGGTGTGGTCTCGGCCTCCCACTTCTTGTGCACACACTGCCCGAATGGTAAGCAATCAAGGAGGGCACTCAAGGGGTCTTGGTGCAAGCCACGACCTCACTGCCTTAGCCGCGCAAGTCTTCAATGTGGTAAGCGGCGCGCAAGCTCCTCCTGCCGCGGGGCGCACAAGTGCAACACCCGCGGGGTCTTCCTCTTGCCGCGCAAGGGTGCGGGCAGAGAGGGAACAAGCCTCGGGCGCGCAAGGTGTTGCGGCCATGAGGTCTTCCTGCTGCGCAAAGGATTAGGCGCGCAGGGGATCTCCTCCTCCTCCTTCTTCTTGTCGCGCAAAGAAGTTGCGCGCAAGGGACTCCTTCAGGCCAAGGATGGCACTGAGAACAATAGCCGCGCAAAGTTTTGTGCAGTGGCTTCTTTCTTCGCGAGGCAGAGCACACGCGGGACTTCGGGTATTCAACAGAACTTCAGCAAGCAACAATGAGGTCTCGGCCTCTCCTTTTATAGGCAGAGATGCCTCAGATTATCCGCGTGCGATAAATCTTGAATCACCGAAGATTTCAGATCTTTAAAAATCCTTTAAATCTGGTTTCTATCCTCGGTTCACGCGGATATTTATTTTCTTCGGTCTTCTTCACGTGCATGCGTCTGAAACCGCATGCATGGCCTCTGTTTGGCCCATCCCATGCAAAACATGAACACTTCATAGCCTCGGCAGATTCTCTTGCCTCGGCCGAACATCGAATTCTCCTCTCGTTGCATGCAAGCCCATTTTTAGGCATGGATGTGTTCAGTATGATTAGACGATCTCAATGGAGTCTTTGGATCGAACAATGATGGCCGGGAGCTCGAAAACTGGTGCTTGGAGGGCTCTGGTTCAGCGGCTGCTCGCGGGTGGCTTCGGCTCGAGCTCGAGGTGGAAGACGAGCCACGGCAGTTGGATCAGGCGTTTGAATATCCTCGGACGGCCTGGATCAGATCGCCTCGCCACGGATCAGATGTGCGGCCGTGATCTGGCGTGCGATCGATCGTGCGGCCAGGATCGCTCCCGCGGAAAAAATCCGCGTCCCACATCGAAACGGCGGCCATTTTTCATGCGGTTTATCAAACACCGCGTGCCGTCCTCAGTTCAATTGAACTTCTCCCCTCCCGGTGCCGCCCCGCACCGGGTTCTCTCTGCGGGCGCGCTCTACGCCCACTCTCGCCTCTGCGGGCGCGCACCTAGCGCCCACTATGCACCTCACGGGCGCGCTCCTCGCGCTCACGCTGCGCGGGCTTCATCACCGCGTGGCCTCAGGGCTTATACACGGCCCTGACCCTTGCCTCAGGGAGCGCCTTGGCCTTGAGGGTTCCCCATGGGTGTGGCGCCTTAGGCCCATATGTGCCTTGGGTGATCCCTCGGCTGGCCTCCTTAGTGGCTACTTTTTTTTGGCTAAGTGTTGAATAAACCCTTTGTTAAAAACAAAGTTCTCCCAATGTATAAATGCCAACCCAAGTTCTTCCAAGCCAAATGCCACTTCAAATTATTCTTCTCCATTTATTCTTCTTAAGAATTCAAACATTAATCCTCTTCATTAAAAACAACTCCTCAATTTATAATTATTCTTCATCATCTCATTTTCTACTTAGGAGAGAATTCTCAAGGATCTTCATCAACCGAACTCCTGAATCACATAACATCTTCAATGGGATTCGTTGATCAAATCAGAGATCAATTGGATCATCGTCAGATTCTCTTGCACTAAGAGTTAGTACATGGATTTCATTAATGCACATCATCCACTTAGTAGTTGTGGATGGAACTCCTTTCAACTCCTCATGCATTGTGAAGACAATGCATGGTCTTCAATCAATGTTGTGACTTTGTATCATCATGATACAAGTTCTATGAACTTAAAGAGCAGCTCAACAATCGTCAGATATTCTTAGAGAATGTTTCAACCATCATCTCCTATGTCACTTAGTGAATCTCCTAAGTGACATGCATCTTAGTACTATGGCCATTCTCTCTTCATCACCAACACCATCACAACCTTTGTCATTCACATCTTGACATTCATTGACTTCCATTCATTCCAAGACAACTTCATGCTTCATTGACAACAAATGCAACACAGTGCACTTCATATACATTAATATTTAATAGACTAATACACACATCTGTGGATAGAAATATCCAATGACACATAAAAAATGTAAAATTTATATATTTTAATCTATCATCATTACATCATGTCAAATATTTCTATGTTTAAACATAAAGATAAGAAGTCCAAATGTCTTATAATCCCTCAACACCTAATAAAAACATCATTTGTGTATTATCAAAAAATTATTATCTAGACCATTGGTAATATGATTCAGAATATTATCAAATAATTTAACTGTTATTTTTATGTAATGTAACTTCTATAACCTTGTGATGAAACAGAGACTCCAATTACATTTTCATATTTATTTTTTATTAAAAAAGTTATCATGTGATAATATATTTGATTAAAATTATAGTAATTAAATACTATAATAGTAAAAATAATAATTTCATTTATGTAAGGCCTCAATATTAAAAATTACATAATCATGATTAATGTCAAGAATTAACATTAAGGATCTTTTCAGGTTTAGAGTTTTAGAGAATTAATCTATAGCGATTACATTACATACCAAAAATTCCAAAGTAGACACTTCTACTCTATCCAAATTTTTTCACAATAATAAAACTCCTTGAGTAAAACAAGAGTTATTTTATTGATATAAATCATCTTGAATATTTCCTTTCTCTTACCCTTCCTTATTGTACCACCCTGACCTTAGAAGGCCAGATCCAGTGCATTATTATATAACATTTCCATGATTACAAGGAATTAATTCTGGAAAGACTGATAAGTTTAGCAGTCTTAGAAAATAGATTACATACATAAACATTAAATTACAATTTATAACATAAAATACAACATAGATAATCCTTTTAGAATTCCATTATTCTTCTATATTAAACCTAAAAATAAAAAATAATACACTTCTTGGCATCCTAGGAAAATAAAACAAAATAATTGGGTGAGATTAGATACTTAGTAAGGATAAACAATATAGCAGAATCTATCATAAAAAATCATAAACTTTTATGAAAATGAATAAAATTGAAACCTCGGGACCTTTAAACCTAAAATTATTCATAATATGGAAAATATAAATAAAATAATGTTATTTACTTATTCCCATGGATATTCTACTAGACGAATAATCACATGTAATATCAATATCTAATTTCCTAATAATGGAATGCATAATGTCTGACAACATAACCACATAGTCAAGGCCTTGTGACAATACTACAGATAATATTTTGTCAAGGAATTGTGCCAAGAAACTAGTTTGTCTCGTGAGATCTATCAATGCATTTAGGAGCTATAGTGGGCTCCACCCATCACTTACTTAGTCTAACGAATTCCTTGATTTGAAATGTTCAAACATAACATAAACATTCATATTAAAACTCACTGATGAAATCTCAATACTTTAACCAAAAATCATGAATGGTATAAGAATATGACATTAATATTCAAACATATCGTAACTCATTCAATTAAATATTGTATATTGTATTTATAATAAATAAACCTCGATCAAGAATAATATTCAAAAGGATGTTGACATAGTTGGAAATAATCAGTAAAACCCTTTGAGAGAAATATCCTTTTTTAATGAAATCATTTAAAAGGATCACAATTTATAAAGGAGGTAATTTGAAAGAGATTTTTGTATCAATGTATCTCATACCACTTTGAAACTTTTGAAAGGAATTAAAATTTTAAAACAATTATGTCCATATGAATAAATCCTTAAAATCATTTTGAAAACATGGACATTAATTAAATGGATTTAGAAAAATAAGACATTAATTCATTTAAAATGATAATCTTGTAAAATATTCCATTCAAAAAAGCCTTAAATTATTCCTTTTGAAATAATTTTTATGAAACATGGAAATTGATGATAAATATTTCCTAGTAAATACATACTTATAAACAATCTCAGATAATAATGAGATTAAGGAATTAACCATTACCTTGTACATTCCTTTGGTCTAGGGCACGTTTAACCTCATTTATAATGACCATAGTATGTTATTAAATTATACTAGAACAATATTGATATATAAAAAATCATAATTGACTCATTTATGGTTTTATACAACCCATTTAATAATAATTTCTATGTTAAAATAACAGTTCGGCTAATAATCGCTTTCTTTATCTTGCATTTTTAAGCTTGGTATTCTTCATCTTATCACTTATATCATGATTTAATTACTTCAAGAATTTAAAACATCATTTATGTATCATATATATTCAGAATATAAATATTTATAAAATATAGATATATGAAACGGAAAACACTATTTATGGAGACAGCATGTCGTACGTACGCATAAATGTTGTTTCTCTTTTCATATCATATTGAATGGATGTAAGTGAATGAGATATATGTAAATACATACATATATACAAATATATATATATATATATATATATTTATTTATATAAAAAAATATTTTTTCATATATTACATACATAATAATAATATATATTTTTATAATCATCGTTGAATGGTGAACGTGGAAATGAATCTCATCGCGTCGTGGGGACGGTAATCCATACGTACACACCAGAAATGATATCATTTTCTAAATGATAAAATGGTATATAGTTTGGTGGTATATTAATTATACCAAAACATTTACATGTTATATTTGTTATTTAAATCCATTATACTCCTTGTTATAACCATCCAAATAATGAAGTGTTTAATAACAAACTACACCATTTGTTTTTTTGGTCAAAGGACCAAAGCATATTTATTAGCAAAAAGAAAACAAAGATTACAAGAGTCTAAAAGATGAGATCAAATTAAAATCTTTAAGATGCAAAGGCATCAAGTTATTTGGGAGCTCCTCCAGCCAAGTTAGATTCTGAGCAATGCCTTTATTAGCGAGAGAATCTGCAACCATGTTAGCTTCACGGTAAGTATGAGTTGCAATGAAACTGACGTCATGAAGAGATTGAAGACAATTCATCCAGCGCGTAGTAATTGACCAAGCAAGATGAATCTCTCCCTTCCAAATGGCTTGAACAACAGTAGTAGAATCACTTTCAATCCATAATTTGTTCCACCCACGTTGAAGAGCAAAAGCAGTGGCATGAATAACACTAAGCATCTCTGCTTCCAGAGAGGTTGCAGTACCGCAGCCTCCAAAAAAGCATCCCATAACATTACCATGATGATTCCTGAAGACAGCACCACAACCCGCAGGACCTGGATTTCCTTTAGAAGCTCCATCCATATTAATTTTAATCCAACCTGGAAAGGGAGGTCTCCAAAAAACCTCAAGAGTGCGGAACAGTTTCGAGAAAATGGCCTCAACTCGAAGACGTCGAAGGATCATAAAATCATCCACCGAATTGTTGCAGGAACCATTCTGAATCAGCGCAGCTTCCCGAATAGCAATAAGAATACGCGTTTTACCTGCATTAATGTTGTGTGAGCAATTATTGTGAAGAATCGAGTTTCTATCATACCATATCACATGTATCAGCTCTGAGACCCCAGCAAGGAACAAGTTTCTGATTTTTTGAGAGTTATCCTTAGCAACACATCGCTTAAGATGCTCATCAATTGAGTTCTGAACCAACCATCTGCAATCAAAAGTGTCAAAAATATAGTTCCAAAGAACGGTGGCAGTAGCACAAGATAGAAATAAGTGGTTAGTATCTTCTCTATGCTGATTGCAAAGTCGACATTTTGAACAAAGTTGGATACCAAAACTTTGAAGACAAACATCAGTGGGAACCCTATTGTGGGCGAGACGCCAAATAAGAGTGAATCTAGAAGGTTTGATCCAAGGTTTGTCAAAAAGTTTTATCCAATTCATATCATTCTCAGCATTGTGTAAGGAGTGATTATAAAAGTTTTTGGTATTAAGGATCCCATTATGAGAAGGCTCCCAAATCAAGAAATCACTCGAGGTAGAAAAATGGTAGGAATCAATAATTTGAGTGATGCTGTCTGGGAGGGAATCAAAGTGAGAATTAATCACATCATTGACAGTGGAGTTGATGTCAACAGGGATATGGTCAAGGGGAGTCACAGAGATAAGAGGAGCACCAGTCCAATTGTCTAACCAGAATCTCATGGACGAGTTTCTCGAAACCATCCATCTAGCATTGTGCATAATATTATCATAAGTGTCTCTAACAGAGGGCCAAATGGAAGAGGTCATGAAACTTCTATTAGCTATTTTCAATCTATCAATGAACCTGTTTTTGATAAAAGCAACTGGAGGGGTGTCATTGTGAATCAGGGTCCAAGTTAATCTGGCTTGAAGAGCTTCATTGAAGAACTTAATGTTTTTAATACCAAGACCACCCATAGCTATAGGCTTACAGCACTTAGCCCAAGGAATAGTCACAAGTTTTCTGTCCAAAGTGCTGCCAGACCAGACAAAGTTTTTAATGTGAACATTTAGCTTTTTAATGAGACTAATAGGCCATTTATAGACCATCATCGAGTAAACAAGTTTGGAAACAATCACAGACTTTACAAGGCAAACTCTCCCCGCCATGGAGAGGGATTTTCCTTTCCAAGAGGAAAGTTGATGAAGAGCCTGGTCAACAATGCTTGAAAAGTAGCAGGCTTTGGGTCTACCCCAGAAGATGGGAACCCCAAGGTACTTGAAAGGGATAGTTCCTTCTTTGATACTAAGCTCATTGATGATATTATTTTTTCTAGCAGAAGGGAAGTTTTTACCAAAGTAAATGAAAGATTTATTCCAACCAATGACTTGACCCGAGACCTCCTCGTAGTGGTTGATAGCAGCTTTGAGAGTTCTAATGTTTTTAAGATCACCCTTTAGAAAAAGTATGATGTCATCAGCATAGAGGAGGTGAGTGGGGGAATTCACATTTCTATAAGCTTGACGACGGTGGATTCCTGGTCGAAGCGGATCCAGAAGCGATTCAGCAGCGCACGCATTTATGCAGGTTCTCCATTCTGGCCCGAATCTCCTACCTCAAAGGTAATCGACCTTGGTCATTTTCTGATCTGCATGAACGTATTTCTAAATGCTGGAATTCTGTGAACTGGAAACTTATTCCAATCAGCAAAGGGTACTTTCACATTTTGTTTAAATCTCAAGACGAATATGATAGAGTCTGGACATTAGGAAATCTAAATCTTAAACCTGGCATGCTACGGCTTTCTAATTGGGACTCCAATTTCAACCCACACACTCACCGAAACACATTGGCGCAGGTATGGATTAAACTGCATGGCCTTAATTGGTTTTTTTGGCACCCTAAAATATTGAATGACATCGCTTCATGCATAGGCACCCCTCTCAAAATTGATCAAAGAACCTTGAATGCTGATTTAGGAATCTTTGCTAGAGTCATGGTGGAAATTAATCTGGAATCAAAACCCCCTAATACTATTAACTTCACTGCAAAAGACTACAAAAACAGAAATTAACATTGAGTATGAGAGGATACCCCCTTTTTGTGACCATTGCAAGATCATTGGACACAACATTTATAACTGTAGACTGATTAGGAAACAGTCAACCCAACCGATTGAAAATGATTGGAATGAAATAAGAAGATCTCGGAAGGAAAAAAGCTCCCTTGGTTAGTGCTACTGAACTAGTTAGAACAGCAACCTGGGTGAAAAAACCCACCCATTCATCTCACTTAGGAGAGTCCTCGGGCTCCAAATGGGCTGACCTTGTTGAAGAGGAAGAAAACAACAAAGAGCACTCCCTAAAATTGGAATCTGCTGTTTTAGACACTATTAAACAGGATCCTGGGCCTAATCCCACTTCCTGTACTGTTGAACAGATTCAAGACTCCCCCACAACTCACACTCTTACTTATAATCCTATATCCACGGCTGTGCAACCTGATCCTCAGGATTCCTTGAATTTTATTACTCATGAGTCTCTCTCTTTGGCAAAAGACCACAATCATATGCAGGATACTCATCCTGGAATGCCACACAAGGAGGTTCCTGCCTTCCATGATGATGGCATGCTGCTCCCCCCCCCCCCCCCTTACAACAAGTCCAAGAGACTGCTATTCCGGTTTCAGAAGTCTCAGGTAAGCAAAGTTCTATAGATTTTGCTGCTACTCACTCTGTTTCGAAAGCCTTACCAGGTACCTGCACTGATCAGCCACAACTGAATGCTCCTCATTCTGTTTCGAACATCTCACCAGGTACCTGCAATCCCTCAGTCCAGCAAGATAATTTACATGTTGAATCTGTTAATACTGATAATAAAAATGCTCTAACTACTTTTTCGACACCTAATTTTAATAGCATACAAGCCCCGGCTTTGACGGCACCTATTCCGTTAGATGATTCCTCTATCATCTCTGATCCTGCCAAAGGAAATAAAGCCCCTGCCTTAACCCCAAATTTGTCAACAAATGTCCGAAGATCTAATAGACATAAAGGCTCGGATGGAAAAAAAGGGAGTTCTAACTCCAAGCGTAGATTTAAATGAAGATCCTCTTCTGGAACTGCCAAGGTATTGCGAACCTTGACACCTTAAGTATTTTAAAAAGAATGGTTAGCACCCAGAAGCCTTTAATTTTTGCCATTGCTGAACCTAGAATCATGTATTCCACTGACTTAGCTCACTTTTGTCGTTTTGGATACAACTTCATTGGTGCATGTCAAAACATCAATAGCTTTAATACTCTTTGGACCTTTGCCCATCCCTCCCTATCTAAGGTTAATGTTTTTCATATTTCGGATCAAAATTTCACTTGTGACTTTATCATTGATAATGCTCATATCTTTTGTTCATTTATCTATGCCAAGAATAAATATCAAGATAGGAGGTCTCTCTGGAGGGACCTCTCCTCTCTTAATTCAAAAATTCATTCCCCCTGGATCGTAGCGGGCGATTTTAATGCTATTCTTTCTGCTGATGGAAAAATTGGTCCTCTTCACTCAAATATTTCTATGAGGGAATTTAAGGCTGCTATTGAAAACTCCAATCTCACTGAGATCACTCTAAGTGGTGCCAAATACACGTGGTACAGGAAACATTACAATAGAGTGGTTGCGAGCAAATTGGACAGAGCCTTTTCTAATGACCATGATTTAGATACTTGGGATACCATCTCTAGTACCACCCTTCCAAAACTTCATTCTGACCATCATCCTATTTTGGTCACCATCTCCCTCAACATTCACAAACCCTATTTCCCCTTTAGATTCAAAAATTCTTGGTTCTCTGACCCTGACTGTTCTAATCTCATTAATCATTTTTGGTCTTCTCTGAGTCATTCTGATGAGGACTTTTCTTGTCCTCTTAAATTAAAATATCTCAAACGTAAGCTCAAATCTTGGTGCAGCACTAAAGCAATTCAAATTGACAATGACATCCTCTCTCTTGAGAATGAGTTGCATCAAATCCAAAACAACAACACTCACTTAGACTTCGCCTCCGATCACAATCAAGAAACCCAAATTACTATGAATCTAAATATGCTTCTTTCCTTCAAAGACAACATCCGCAAGCATACTTTTAGAATCAAATGGCTAACGGATGGTGATCGTAATACCAAATTCTACAACTCTCTACAAAGAATTCGGAAAGCCAGTAGGCCTCTTGCCTCCCTTAAAGATGGTGATAATCTTTTGGATAATGAAGATGACATTGCATAGCATGTTGTCTCTTACTTTGAATCTTTATTCAATGGGCCTTGTTTGAACAAGGAACTCATTAATGATGTCATTCCAACTCTTGTCACTGATGTTGATAATAGTTTTCTCCTGGGTGTTCCTCTTGATCATGAAATTAGAGACACTCTCTTTGGTTCGAACCCTGACAGTGCCCCAGGACCTGATGGGTTCACTAATGGTTTCTATCAAAAATATTGGGATATCATTCATGATGATGTTTGCAAGCTCGTTAAATCTTTCTTTTCTAATGGTTTCTTACCTCATGGTTTAAATTCCCAATTCCTTGCTTTGATCCCCAAAGTTGAAAATGCCGCTGAAATCCATCTTTTTCTCCCTATAGCTCTGATCAACACTCTCTATAAAATTATCACCAAGCTTATAGCTAACAGACTCAACACTATTACTGACAAAATTATCTCCTACAACCAATTTGGTTTTATCAAGGGGCGATCAATCCAAGACAGCATTTGTCTTGCTTCGGAATGCACTAACATGCTTAATAATAAAAATAGAGGCGGAAACATCGCCATTCAACTAGACATTCGTAAATCTTTTGACACTACAAACTACACCATGACATTGAGACGGTAAGCCGTACGCACGCACGTATGGTGATTTTTTCATTCATATTATTGTAGAAGAATGAATATGGTTGTACCGTATTTATAATAAAATCCTATTATGTAGACGGTACTTGAGTTATTATTTTGGTTTGGAAACAACAAAGAAAGTGGAAGTGGAAGAAGAAAATAACATTTAAATAAGTGGTGAAAAAATTACCTCTTCTTCAGGTGCTTCCTTTTGATTAGATCAAAAAGGATACTTATGTGGTATTTATGGTCAAATAAAAGAATATAGGTTTATTTTAGGGTAGTTTTAGTGATATTGTATCAGGTTTTGATCGAGACAAATGGATTTGGAGGTGTGAAATTAAGAGAAGGGGAAATAAACTTTTATAAGAGATGCGAGGGTCACTTTAGGAAAAAAATGAAATATTATTTTATCATAAAATCATTTTCGTTTTTTAATGGTTTGAAATGGATTTATTTCAAGTATAAGGTGGGTATGGATAAAAAGTATCTCAACCAATAGGTTATAGAAAATTTTAGGTCACCATATTATCCTTATCTTTTATATTTAACTCTTAGTTAAGTACTTTAACATTGTCCATGTTTTTTTGTATTTTTATATTACATGGTTAATAAAACTACAATAAAATTTCAATAAAATATCAAGTGGTTCATTAATGACATACATATAATTATATAATTCCTATGGCGGAATAGTATATTTTTAGGAATATTATATCACTTAATAATATAGTTTTTTTAAAACCCCAATTTACGTTAATTTTGACACTATTAAGTATTTGGTTTTTGTGAATGTCAAAAAAAACTTTATTATATCTAAAAAAATACATTATATCAACCTTAACATGTCATATTCTCCTAGAAAATATTTTTATTGCATCAAAAGTCTCATTTTACCTTTATTTTTATATTTATAATATCAATTATTTTAATCTTTTATTAATAAGGTTATTACTACATCATCATTGTCTCATAAATAAATTTACATATTTAATGTTTAAAAATTATAAATAAAATATCATTATGTATGAAATATTTTTATCTTTCTAATGAGTATTTATAGTCGAAATTATCTTATGTATAATCTTATATTAAAAATGTTTTAGTTATTAAAATAAGAATTTAATACTTTTAACACTTCACTAAAAAATGTCCTAATATGATATATGTGGATCAAAAAGGATCATATTTTATTCCAATGGTTTATTTTGGTCGAAATAAACTTATCTAAAAGAATTATAACATGTGTTGGGGTAATTATAATATCACTTTTACCTTTAATTACCCTATTTACTTTTAATTGTGGTAAATAAAAATCCAATGTTACTATTCACCAAAAATTATTGTCATCCTATTGAACAAAAGTTTACATACTTTTGTCAACTGTTTATCTAGTATTTTTTTAACTTCAATTTACAAATTTGGTAAAATTATGTTTTATGAAAATTTGTAAATTGTCCTAAAAGGTGGGTAATAGACGTTAGAAAATTTCATTAAACTTTGATATGTATAATCTTATTATAAAATGACTCTAATGAATTACATTGGACTAATATATGTATTATGTATCAATTTTTACTTTACGATAAATTTTTAATTAAAAATAATTATCTAAATGAAAAATTCAGTTCTTATCCACAAAGTAGTGTTTTTTATTATTACTCAAAAATTGAATGTTTTTAGAAAAATAACAAAAATACACCAAAAGATAATTTTGAAATTAATAATATAAAAATTGTATCTATTTTACCAAATTCAAATTATATAAGTTTTATTAATTATTTTAAAATTAATTCTTGTTGTGAGAACCAGAAAGTGGTTTTTTAAGAAGTAAAAACTATCAAAAATTGACATGTGTTTATGTCCAACTTAAATGTGAAATTACTTAAAATTACCTAAATTATATTAAAAAATAATAATATAATCTAATTATACTTTAAAAGAACAAAAATACATAATTTAACAATATAAATTATTTCAACTGAAAAAGTTGTTTCCAATTAAAATTCAGTTTTTCTCACTATTCATCAAAATATGAGAGTTTTCAGAAAAGTACTAAACATTTATCCACACTAAATTTTTATATATCTCTTCTAAATAAAATATTAATTTAATTAAATTGAATATATAAAATTATCAAATATTGGATTTAAAAAGGGTTCTCTATTAAATGGTAGAAAATAGCATTTTTTTTTGAAAAATACTTCTTTTATCTAAAAGTGTGAAATTGTCCTCCTATTATGTCTAAGAAACAAAAAAAGATGAATGTTAAGATTATATAGGTTGTATATATAATTTAAAATGTGGTTAAAACTATTCATAACCACTTTTAAAACATCTAGATTGATAGGTCGTGATGCGCTTGAACTCAGTGTTGTGTGTAGCGCAAGATATTGAATTACATTAAAGAGATAATATACTATGAAATATTGTGGTGTTACATTCTCCCCTCCTTTAATAAATTTATTCCTTGAAATTTGAAATTGTTCGTAGATAATAAAATGATGAAAATAGAAAATGCATTTATGGAAAACCCACATAGGATTTGGGTTACTAAAATTTAGTCTTGATAAGAGGGAAAGGAAAATGAAAAAATTCACCACCAAATTATGGTTTCTAATAGAATAAAATTGGTGGAAATAATATACACATAATTTTAGGGAAGATTCAAATATTTATAGGGAGTTATTGAGGTCATAATTCACTACAAGTGAACAATAATTGGAAAATTGAGGACCTCAAAGACGTAAATCTATGATGATTTAAAATATCTTCAGTTCAACAAATCATAAGGTATTAAGATAAAACATTTTTTGTTTTAAGTTCCTTTCCCCATAGTTTAAGAATTAATTTCTTCCTAAAAAGGAAAAAAAAGAATACATGTCAAGTAGATTTCAATCCTTTAACTAATTTCTAACAAAAAGTAATCTTTCACTCCAAAAGTTAATAGAACTCAAAAATATTTTATTTATCCTAATCATATATGGTTCCAAAAAAATGAATTTATAATTCATCTAACTTACCATTTTCAAAAAACAACATTATAAAAACCAGGATATCACATAGGTTAGTGGTAGGTGATGCACCCTTGTTACCCTTCGGTTGTGGGTTCAAGTCTTGCGGCCTTGCTATATGTGATTGGTTGTCACCCGACCTCTAGGATGTCCTTTTTATAACAATAAAAAAATAATCTTATAAACTGTTTTAACATTAAATAATAGTATCCATTTTCCAAATTAATCAATTCCAACCATTAGACTTATCGAAAATACTTCTGTCCAAACTAACTGTCCAAAATTTTTAATGAAGGTCACATAACATACATGTGAATACCTTCATAATGTATTCTCTTAAGACATGGTAATAAAATGAATTATTGGAAAATCATATTGAATATGTTCATTCTTACTTATTTATTTTGTAAAACTTAGAATACTGGATATACTCCTTAAATCCATAAATGTGCTAAAATTTCACAACGATGGAATAAACATACAAATAATTAGTTCCTAGGTAGTCAATAATATCCAATATACTCAATCCAACTCAATTATCTCTTATTCCAAAATTATTACCTAAGTATCAGGACTATTTTATGTTTTATCATTCCCTCAACCATATATTTTCAAAAAAATTTAACATGCTATGGAGACACATTTCTTTGTACCAAGCAATATCAAATCCTCAATAAAATAGTACTGCAGTATAACACTTATTTATTTCCATAATTCATATAACTGGTACATATTTGATACAATACTCAAATGTATTAAATATTCAATAACAACATAGAAACACTAATCATTCATCTTCATATGTGGTTGTATCATAACTTGATTATTATCCAACAGTATCATTTGGGGTATACTTTGATGATTGGGAATTGATTTGTGTAATGTCCTAACTCCTTGCAGATTAAGAATTGTATATTTGAAACCTTTTTCTTACCCTTACAATCACATACTTGGTGTCCTTTTTTCACACCTATAAAAAACTCTCATTCCCATTAAACATTAACCAAGTTGATTCTTTCCACAATTATCACAAGTGGGAAAATTCTATTTTCTCTTCTTCCCTTTATCCATCATTTTCTCTATCGTCCTCTTCTTCTCTCACTTCCATTCAAATCCATAGGACTCAAGGAATTCTTAACATATCTTACTAAAAAATGATATTATTTCCTCTTTTTATGAGAATACATGGGAGGTTATTTCCCTTAGAAATGTTGCCTTAAGACTATGAAAGACAAGAACCTTTTTACTCTTTGGGACATGGGTATTTCTGGAGTTCTCATTCCTTCTACTGGGCTCCATTTCTAAATAACGACATACACCAGGTTTGATGATATCATAATTTATAATCCAAAAAATAGAAAACTTAGCCACATTAATTGATGATTCTCACACATCAAGTCTCAAAATCATTAAAATGGTTTCTTTGCTGACATAATTGATCAAAAATCCTTCATAATGGTTTGTAGAGAAAATGTGAATTATCCTAAGCATATCCCCTGAGACTGTCAATATCAAGAGTGTAGTAAGGCCTATTTTCATGCACCAGGATACCCCGGGTCAAGCTTGAAACTCCTTGTTAGAGTTTCAATCCTATATACAACTGTTCCATAGCCACCTCTACCTATTTGCATCCATACATGGATGTATTTTCTGGGAATACCCACATAATATTTACACTAGGAAACGTTTTTGACGTTCTTTTATACTAATCCTCAAATTCTATCATAGGGTAATTTCCTCTAATCAGAGTTTACCTAAATATATTTTCCAAGTATTGTACTAAAAATCCTTCTGATACATACTGAAACACTCCGAGCCTAGAATCTCGGAGTTGGTGCATTATTACATAACATTGGTATGATTTCAAGAAATAAATTCCTAAAGGACCGATCAGTTTAGCAGTCTTGGAAAATAGATAACATAAATGAACATTAAATTACATTTTCTAACATAAAATACAACCTAGATAATCCTTTGATAATTATATTATTATTCTAGCTTAAAAAATACATATAAATCATAATAAACTTCTCACGATCCTGGGAAAGTAAAACAGAAGAAATTGGTGAGATCAGATGCTTAGTAAGGATAAACAATATAGGAGAAACTATCATAAATAGTCATAAAATTTTATGGAAAGGTATAAAATTGAAAACCAAGCCCTTTAAATATATACTTCAACATAATATAAAAAATATAAATAAAATAATTACATTTACATATTCACATGGATATTCTACTAGTCAAATAATCACATGTAATATCAACAACTAATTTAATAATGATGGAATGCATAATGTCAGACATCATGACCACATATTCAAGGCCTCTTGCCAAGACTACAAATAATATTTTTTCAAGGCCTTGTTACAAGACACTAGTTTGTTTCATGAGACCTACTAATGCATCGAGGAGCTATAGAGGGCCCCACCCATCACTTACTAAGTCCAATGCATTCCTCGATTGAGAATGGTGAAACAAAACATTAACTTTCATATTAAAAATATAATACAAAATGTCAAAAATTTAACCATAAATAATGAATGTTATAAAAATAGCACAATCACATTAAAAGATATCATAACTCATTCAATACAATATTAAAGATTGTATTTATAATAATTCAACCTCAATAAAGAATAACATCCAAAAGGATGTGGATATAGTTGAAAATAATCAGTAAAACCCTATGAGAATAATATCATTTTTCATGAAATCTTTAAAAAGTCTCACAATTTATAAATGAATTTATTAAAAATATATTTTTGAATCAATGTTTCCCATACCACTTTGAAACATTTGAAAATAATTAAAATTTTAAAACAATTATGTCCATATGAATAAATCCTTAAAATCATTTTGAAAATACGGACATTTATTAAACAGATTTAGAAAACTAAATATTTAAAACATTTAAAATGATGATCTAGTAAAATATTACCATCCATAAAACCTTAAAATATTCCTTTTTAGAACATTTTTATTAAACATGGACATTAATGATAAATATTTCCTAGTAAATATATACATATTAAGAATCTCAGATAATAATGAGATTGAGGAATTAACCCTTACCTTGTACATTCCTTTCGTTGAGGGTACATTTATCCTCATGTATAATGGCCATAGTATGTCATTAAATTATTGAAAAACCATATTAATATTTATAATATCATACTTGATTCATTTATGGTTTTATACTACCTATTTAAAAATAATTTCTACGTTAACATAACAGTTTTGGTAATAATCTCTTTCTTTATCATGCATGTTTTAACTATTATTCTTCATCGTATCACTTATATCATGATTTAATTGCTTATATAATATTAAAAATTATTTATGTATCATAAATATTTAAAAAAAATATGTATAATATAAAGATATATGAAATTTAAAACACCGTTTATGGAGATGGTAGGTCGTACGTACGCATAAATGTTGTTTTCATTTTCATATCATATTGAATGGAGGTAAGTGAATGATATATATGTAAATACATATATATATATATATCTAGTAGCATTATTATTTCGTATATTACATACTAATTAATAATATATATTTTTATAATCTTTATTTAATGGTGATCGTGGAAATGAATCTCATTGTGTCATGGAGATGGTAAGTCGTACGTACACATGAGAAACGAAATCATTTACTTAATGATAAAATGGTATGGAATTGGATGGTATATTAATTATACCAAAACATTAAAATGTTATATTTATTATTTAAATCAATTATACTCATTATTATACCCAACCAAATAATTTAGTGTGGAATAACAAACTACACCATGATGATGAGACGGTAAGTTGTACGTATGCACGTATGGGGATATCGTCATTAATAGGATTGATAGAATCTTGAATATGGTTGTACCTGTCATGACCCATCCCTCAGGTCCCATGTCGTGACTACCCCAATCCCGCCTTCCATAGACCATGGGTAGGAAACGAGCACCAGAAAGGCGTATCTCTAATACGTGAATGCATTGCCTTTTTGACGTGTACAGACACACAGTCCAAGAATAAAACAATAAGAAACCACGAAGTAAACTTACTGTAGTAAAAGTGTGCTGAAAATAATGTGGCTGGAATACATGCCCAACTAAAAAGTATAAGTACAACTGAAAAGTAAAAATACAACAGACAAGAGGAAAATAGATGGATCATCTACCGAGGATCCTACTGTAAGGGTAGGTAGTGTAACACCCCGAGATTTTATGAAAAATATTCTTTTTAATTTCATTAATGTCTTGTGTTGTACGCTACACCAAAAGTATCTTGCACAACATGCATCCTGGACTTGCCTTTCATTACACGCAATCGTGACCTTCCTTGATAGCGTGTGTAGTATGCAATACCGAGTTTCACTAAACAACGATATGCTATTAAAATATTATTAAAACTAGCCGTTATGAATAGTAATAACCACTTTTTGAAATTTTGTAAATTTTATTTTTTCAAAATGGACTTCATTTTTGCATTTGGAATATCAAAATTAGCTTAGGGTGAAATTTTGGTGATTTTCGGAGAACTTTCATATTTTGATGAATAGTGAAAATTACTAAATTTTAATTAAAAACAAATTTTTCAATCAAAATAATTAATAGTGATAAATTATTAATTTGAGTGGTTTTAAAGTATATTTAGAATATATTTTTACAATTTAATACAATGTTGGTCATTGGATGTAATTTCACATTTAAACCAATTATAAATAAGTGTCAATCTTTTGATAGTTATTATCTCTTAAAAACACGCCTTTTGTTTTGACGACGGGAATTAATTTTTAAATTAATTAATGCAACTGATATGTTTTGAATTTGGTAAAATAGAAATCATTTTTGAGTTCATAATATCAAATATATCTTAGGCCTAATTTTTGGTATTTTTCTGAAAACTTTCAATTTTTGGTGAATAGTGAAACCACTAAGTGGTAGTTAAAAAAAACTGAAGTTTTCATAAAACTTAATTTTACCGCTTCTGTGAGTGGAATTTCAAAAATCCTAGAGACACGGTTGATGTCAGTAAGTAAAATGTGGTTCAATGAGATGAAAATAATTTTTTGTGAATAGTAACTTTTTACTTTTATTTACCACGTTTAAAAGTAAATAGGGTAATTAAGGGTAAAAATGATATTATTATTACCCTAAAACATGTCCAAATTCTATTGGATAAGTTTAATTCGAACAAAAACAAGCTTAGGTATAAAATATGACCATTTAGGCCCACTTGGATTAGATTAGGACATTTATTATTATTTAATTCAAAGAAGAGTTAAAAGAGTTAAAAATCAAAGTTTATTTACTAAACAATTTTTAATATTGGGTTATAAATAAGATAAATTCGATTGTAAGTATTCATTAGAAATTTAAAAAGATTTACTACATAATGGTATTTTATTTGTAATTTTTAGACATTAAATAATTTAATTTATTTATGACACAACGATGACGCATTAATTATCTTATAAATAAAATATTGACATAATTGATGTTATAAATACTCAAATAAATATAATATGAGACTTTTTATGACTTACACTAATTTTCTAGGTTAATATGACAAGTTATTGTTGATTTAATTAACATTGTTCGAACTTATCATTCTGTTATGAGTTTCACAAAAATCAATTACTAAATAGTGTCAAAATTGACATAAAATAGTTTTTAAAACAAATATTATATTATTAATTGTTATTTTATTCCTAAAAATCTAATGTTCGACCAAATGACTTATATAAGGTTATATATATTAATAATAAACAATTTGGGGTTCGTTTGGCTTCTTATAGTAAGTTTATTAACCTTATAGTGTAAGAACACAAGAAGACACGGTAAAAGTAAAATTATTTAACTTAATGTTAAATATAAATGATAAGGTTAAAATAGGAACCTAAACTTGTCTAAATTCTATTTGATGAGAGGCTTTCGACACATCCCCACCTTAGCCTCGAAATAAATCAATTTGGAGCTATTTAAAACCGAACTTGACTTTATAATAAAATAATATTTTTAGTTATTCCAAATGTGTCCCTCTCCTCCCTTATAAAAGGACACCTCCTCCCTCTCTTCCTCACACAACTCTGAGCCTTAAATCTCGTCCAAACCCTGCCAAAATATCTTCTCTACTTCCCTAGCAACATCCTAGAGGTTCTGGTCTTCCTCAAAGACCAATTTTAGTGCCCTAAGAGGAGGTCTCAAAGAGGCGCTTCAAATAATAGGTAATTTCCGTTACCAATTCTTTCACCTTTAATTCTTCTTCCACTTCTTCTTCTTAGGTTGTTTCATTATAAAGTAATACCATCAGTATCACTCATATACTGATATGTTATTATAAGTATGAAACAATCATAATTCACCATCTATCCATCCTATGGAAAACGAAATCACCGCGCGTGCGTACGTACGGAATACCGTCTCCACGCTATGGTGTAATCTGTTTTTCCACCTACACCTTACATGGATGGGTATTATGGTGTAAATAATAACTATACATAGTTATTATAACATCATAATGATTCTGATATATTGTATAATCCACTCCAATTCAATTCAATAATTATGGAAATGATATCATCGCTCGTGCGTACGTACGGACTACCGTCTCCACGACGCGATGAGATTCATTCTCCATGTTAACCATTTAAGAATGATTATAAAGTATATATAAGCAATAATAATGAAATATATGACATTATAAAGCTACTGGATTTATGTGTATATATATGTATGTCATCTACTTAATTCCACTCAATTCAATAAGGAAACGAAAATAGCGTTCATGTGTACGTACGGACTACCGTCTCCATGAACAGTGTGTTTCATTTCATTTATCTATCTATTATATATATATATATATACTGAATATATATGATATATAAATCATGTTTTATATTCTTTAAGTAATTAAATCATGATATAATGAATAATAATGTCAAGAACAACAAGTCCAAACACCTACGATAAATGAAACGATTTTACCCAAAACGCTTCTTTAACATGGAATTTACAAAAGAACGGGTAATATAAAGTCATAAGTGAACCATATATGATATCATAACAATAATTATGATTCTGTAATAAGTAAATAACATTATTTAAATCATTATACAGGAGTTTTGGACACTTACGAAGCAAATCGGACCTAAGGTTAGGGAAATATCACAATCTCATTTTTATGCGAGATTGTTTATACTTTGGTATTTACTGGGGTGTATTTTATCATCCACATCCATGTTTCCTCAATATGTAATATTATTTCCATCCACATACAATTGTTTAAATCCAATTTTACCCTTCGGTGAGTTTTTAGTAAAGGATATGAAAGGAATCTTTTGTCGTTTTTCGTACGAGGTACTTTTTTGACTTTTCCGACAAAAGTATGAGAAGAATGTTTTTTTTAACTTATACGGCATGAATGGATTTTTAAAACATTATTTCCAAGAAGATTCCGTTACATGTTTTCAAGTTTATTTTTAATCAACTTCCTTTAGTTTATAATTGTACGACATGTTAAGAAAGGAAAAGTGTTTTTGAAGTAGAAACGATATTTTCCTCAAGAATGAAGTTCAAGTGTTTTATCAAAATTATTTTCCATCTAAAATAATAAAGGGTTCTGTTTTTATCCCTATTATTACATTGATTTTATTATTTTGTGATGGAATTATTTTTATAAATTCCTTTATCGTATATGAATTGTTTTATGATGTCATGATTTTTAAGATTCCCATTTTTATTACATGGGTTATGCAATGATGTATGGTTTATGATTTTGTGGCACACATAAGAATGGTATCATTATGAGATGGGTGGGACCTATATCTCCCTCCAATGCATTGGGTAAAGATTTTATATCTCATGAGATAGACATGGCTGGAATGGTAGGTTATACCGGTTCAGTGAAACAGGACGGAAACGAGGGTGACTCTGTTCAGAAAGGGACTTTGTCCACTAAGATAGTCTTGGAAATGAGTCTTGACTAACAAGAAATGATTTTCTATGATTATGTGTGTATGCCACAAAGTTTCATGTTTTAAGTTATTATTATGGTGATTACATTTCACTGCCATGATTTATCCCATGTTATGAAATTATGATCTCTTTTGCAGGTTAAGATTTCCAAAAGTTATGTGCTTGTGTATATGATGTGATTGATATTTCTTTTGTTTACCATTACTGAACATTTGAGCTCACCCTTTTATGTTTTCTTTTCCCCAGGATATAAAGAAAGGTTTTAGGTAAAAAAAGGGAAGATCTTTATGGGAGATATTGAATATCTTTCACCGCGATTAGAAGATTACGTTCCGAGTTTCCAAAGACACTAAAATATTACGGTCCTTGTGTGTGTGTGTTTTTAATGTACTAAGTATTCCGCAAAAGTAATGTAATGTCCATGTATGTCAGGCTCCGGGTCTCTACAGTTGGTATTAGAGGGGAGGTTTAGTCAACCTTTGGAAACTAGGATGCGAGAACTTTAGTGAGATCCCTAGAGATATTTATAAGGTATGTCTAGGGATGTCCCTAAGGATAAGTATATGTATAGGATACAGTCCTATAACTACGGTAACGATAATAGAATTCAACCTAAGAAGTTAAATATTGAAGTTACTCCCCCTTTATTATGATTTTTGCCTCTCACACTATTTTTTTTGGGTTTTAGACGATGGCTGGAACCCAAAGGAACCATGTTGATCAATGCAATGGACAATGCAATGATTGCCCTCCTGAACAAACAAATGTTATGGGAGATGGAGTGCAAAATCTTATTGCTATACTTACACAAGCTATGAATAATTCTGGACTTCCAAATGAGCAGAGAAGGGAACAATATTCTATTGAGTCCTTCATGAGGCAACGTCTACCTTCTTTCAGTGGGTCTTCTAATCCACTTGTTGCTGAACAATGGATCAGTACCACTGAAAGGATATTTTCAGTTCATCAATGTTATGAACATGATAAAGTCATCTTAGCAGTATATCGTTTGGAAGGTGAAGCTGATGAATGGTGGAATCTTATCAAGAATACGAGGCCAAGAGATGAAATTGAGTCAATGGAATAGGATGAGTTCAAGAACTTATTTTTCATTAAGTACTTCCCTCGTATTCTTCGAACAAAGATGGAGAAGGAGTTTCTTGAACTAAAGTAAAAGGATGATGAATCTGTTGGTATATACGAAGCGAATTTTACAAGACTTGCAAGGTATGCATCTGGCATTATCATCCAACCTGAAAGTAAAGTTGATCGATTTTTCAGTGGATGAAAACCAAGTCTTTGAAGGGCATTAGCTATAAGAGACTTCAGTAGCTATGAAGAAATTGTGCATTGTGCTATCAAGGTAGAAATGGAAGTTGGTGTCACATATCCATCTCATGGTTTTGAAAAGAAACGAAAGATGGATTTCATGGAGAAATCTCAAAATAATGGTGAAAAGAAGATGAATGTTTCCTTATGCACAAAGTGTGGAAAGAAGCATGGTGGAGATTGTCTTAAAGGGACTAGAAAATGTTTTAAGTGTGGAAAAGAAGGTCATCGAGCAGCTGAGTGTCAAAGTAATGGAAAAAGGGTTTCTAATGATGTGAATAAAGAAAACACTGTAGAGAACGCACCACCAACACTTCAATGCTTCAAGTTCAAGGAAATGGTGCATTATGCTAATAAATGCCCTAATCCCAGGGTTAGTGATGATCGACATGAGCAACCGCTTAAGGCAAACGAAAAAGGGAAGTCACATTCGATCTCTATTGGCGATGTTCAATATGAAAACGATGTGGTGGAATGATTAAGTGTTTATGTAATGGGATTCCAAAATAATGCTGTATATAGTATCGTGGAATATTGGAATATTTATGTTTTGGATTTCAATAAATTTATGGTACCAGTAACCATGAAAAGTGATTGAGACATTTTTGGTAAATAGATGATATGAGAATAATGAAGGGATAAGAAGATAATGAGATGTTTGATTGTATTCATGAGCTCATGATCGATATAAGGACTAAGTGATATCATGGTTTGAGTATATAGAATTTTTGGATTTTGGTATGTGGAAAGAGTTAACTTTTGACAGCATTCATGTTTTCACTAAGGTTTAATGGGTATTCATTTTTCAAGAGAATACATCATTAAGGTATTCACATGATTGGAATGTGACCAACAAGATATATGGGGGATAAATGATGGTATTCACATGCTTGGTTGACGACATTTCAAGTTATCGTTTTCATTATACTATGACCATGGACCGAAGTATTTTAGATAATCCTAAAGATTGGAATGGATTATGTTAACCATAAGTTAGTATTGTTTAAGGATAGAACTTTTTTTTATATTATTTATGTGATCTTATAGTACTGTAGTTTTAGAAAAAAGGACAACCTGCAGGACGGGCGACAGCCCATCGCGTCGGACAAGGCTGTGGGAATCGAACCCACAACTGAAGTGCGACTGGCCTTTATCACCTACCACTGGCCTACAGGAAGTCCCTGGTTAGTAGAAACTAGTTTTATTTTATTAAGCGGTATGATATATGAAGTATAAGTTCATTTATGAAACCATATACGATTAACCATAATATGGACTTATAACTTTTTCTAAGATTTTGTTTGAAATAGATGGAATGACCCATCATTCTATCACATGATCTGCTAACACATCACGAATAACAAATTCAACTTCATTTCATTAAGGGATGAAGTGGAAATTGTTCAATTCACGAACAACAGTGAGATTGTACCAAAATAAAGTAATTATTTATTCTAATTCAAATTCTTCAACTTTAGGGAAATGATCTTGAAAACCAAAAATGTTGTCTTAGTGCTCTTATATCTGATAAATCAGATGGTACGTTAGATCATCACAAATTTATGGCTTTGTGATTGCTAGATTTTCTATAGCCATGTTCTCTACCACTCTCCATCAGAACATGATGGTTAGATTTCTCTTCCATATCCATATTTTCACCTATGTGGAAACCCAGTAATTAGTTTATTTGGGTAACCATTACGTTTCATACTTTTGTTTTTAAAGATTGGTTTTGGTATTCCTTTTTACGATGTGGGTTTCGATTAAAGAAAATTTCGAATAGTAAACCATTTATAACCCTGACGAATTTCAAGGGCGAAATTCATTTTAAGGGGGGTAGAATGTAACACCCCGAGATTTTATGAAAAATATTCTTTTTAATTTTATTAATGTCTTGTGTTGTACGCTACACCAAAAGGATCTTGCACAACACGCATCCTTGACTTTCCTTTCATTACACGCAATCGCGGCCTTCTTTGATAGCATGTGTAGTACGCAATACCGAGTTTCACTAAACAACGATATGCTATTAAAATATTATTAAAACTAGCCGTTATGAATAGTAATAACCACTTTTTGAAATTTTTTAAATTTTATTTTTTCAAAATGGACTTCATTTTTGATTCGGAATATCGAAATTAGCTTAGGGTGAAATTTTGGTGATTTTCGGATAACTTTCATATTTTGATGAATAGTGAAAATTACTAAATTTTAATTAAAAACAACTTTTTCAATCGAAATAATTAATAGTGATAAATTATTAATTTGAGTGGTTTTAAAGTATATTTAGAATATATTTTTACAATTTTATACAATTTTGGTCATTGGATGTAATTTCACATTTAAACCAGTTATAAACAAGTGTCAATCTTTTGATAGTTATTATCTCTTAAAAACACGCCTTTTGTTTTCACGATGGGAATTAATTTTTAAATTAATTAATGCAACTGATATGTTTTGAATTTGGTAAAATAGAAATCATTTTTGATTTCATAATATCAAATATATCTTAGGCCTAATTTTTTGTATTTTTCTGAAAACTTTCAATTTTTGGTGAATAGTGAAACCACTAAGTGGTAGTTAAAAAAACTGAATTTTTCATAAAACTTAATTTTACGGCTTCTGTGAGTGGAATTTCAAAAATCCGAGAGACACGGTTGATGTCAGTAAGTAAGATGTGGTTCAATTAGATGAAAATAATTTTTGGTGAATAGTAACTTTTTACTTTTATTTACCACGGTTAAAAGTAAATAGGGTAATTAAGGGTTAAAATGATATTATTTTTACCCTAACACATGTCCAAATTCTATTGGATAAGTTTAACTCGACCAAAAAAAATCTTAGGAATAAAATATGACCATTTAGGCCCACTTGGATTAGATTAGGACATTTATTATTATTTAATTCAAAGAAGAGTTAAAAGAGTTAAAAATCAAAGTTTATTTACTAAAAAAAATTTAATATAGGGTTATATATAAGATAAATTCGATTGTAAGTATTCATTATAAATCTAAAAAGATTTAATACATAATGGTATTTTATTTGTAATTTTTAGACATTAAATAATTTAATTTATTTATGACACAACGATGATGCAGTAATTATCTTATTAATCAAATATTTTCATAATTGATGTTATAAATACTCAAATAAATATAATTTGAGACTTTTTATGACTTAAACTAATTTTATAGGTTCATATGACTTGATATTGTTGATTTAATTAACTTTTTTTGAACTTATCATTCTGTTATGATTTTCACAAAAATCAATTACTAAATAGTGTCAAAATTGACATAAAATAGTTTTTAAAACAAATATTATATTATTAATTGTTATTTTATTCCTAAAAATATAAGGTTCGGACAAATGACTTAGATAAGGTTATATATATTAATAATAAACAATTTCGGGTTCGTTTGGCTTCTTATAGTAAGTTTATTAACCTTATAGTGTAAGAACACAAGAAGACACGGTAAAAGTAAAATTATTTAACTTAATGTTAAATCTAAATGATAAGGTTAAAATAGGAACCTAAACTTGTCTAAATTCTATTGGATGAGAGGCTTTCGACCCATCCCCACCTTAGCCTATAAATAAATCTATTTGGAGCTATTTAAATCCGAACATGACTTTATAATAAAATAATATTTTAGTTATTCCAAAGGTGCCCCTCTCCTCCCTTATAAAAGGACACATTCTCCCTCTCTTCCTCACACAACTCTGAGCCTTCAATCTCGGCCAACCCCTGCCAAAATCTCTTCTCCACTTCCCTAGAAACATCCTAGAGGTTCTGGTCTTCCTCAAAGACCAATTTTAGTGCCCTAAGAGGAGGTCTCAAAGAGGCGCTTCAAAGAAGATGTAATTTCCGTTACCAATTCTTTCACCTTTATTTCTTCTTCCACTTATTATTGTTAGGTTGTTTCATTATGAAGTAATAACATAAGTATCACTCATATACTGATATGTTATTATAAGTATGAAACAATCCAAATTCACCATCTATCCATCCTACGGAAAATGAAATCACCGCGCGTGCGTACGTACAGAATACCGTCTCCACGACGTGGTGTAATCTGTTTTTCCACCAACACCTTACATGGATGGGTATTATGGTGTAAAGAATAACTATACATAGTTATTATAACATCATAATGATTCTGATATATTGTATAATCTACTCCAATTCAATTCAATAATTATGGAAATGATATCATCGCTCGTGCGTACGTACAGACTACCGTCTCCACGACGCGATGAGATTCATTCTCCATGATAACCATTTAAGAATGATTATAAAGTATATATAATCAATAATAATGAAATATATGACATTATAAAGCTACTGGATTTATGTTTATATATATTTATTTCATCTACTTAATTCCACTCAATTCAATAAGGAAACGAAAACAGCGTTCATGCGTACGTACGGGCTATCGTCTCCATGAACGGTGTGTTTCATTTAATTTATCTATCTATTATATATATATAAATATATATATATACTGAATATATATGATATATAAATCATGTTTTATATTCTGGAAGTAAGTAAATCATGTTATAAGTAATAATAATGTCAAGAACAACAAGTCCAAACACCTACGATAAATGAAATGATTTTACCCAAAACGCTTCTTTAACATGGAATTTACAAACGAACGGGTAATATAAAGTCATAAGTGAACCATATATGATATCATAACAATAATTATGATTCTGGAATAAGTCAATAACATTATTTAAATCATTATACAGGAGGTTCGGACACTTACGAAGCAAATCGGACCTAAGGTAAGGGAAATATCACAATCTCATTTTTATCCGAGATTGTTTATACTTTGGTATTTACTGGGGTGTATTTTATCATCCACATCCATGTTTCCTCAATATTTAATATTATTTCCATCCACATACAATTTTTTAAATCCAATTTTACCCTTCGGTGAGTTTTTAGTAAAGGATATGAAAGGAATCTTTTGTCGTTTTTCGTACGAGGTACTTTTTTGACTTTTCCGACAAAAGTACGAGAAGAATGTTTTTTTAACTTATAAGGCATGAATGGATTTTTAAAACATTATTTCCAAGAAGCTTCCTTTACAATTTTTCATGTTTATTTTTAATCAACTTCTTTTAGTTTATAATTGTACGACATGTTAAGAAAGGAAAAGTGTTTTTGAAGCAGAAAGGATATTTTCCTCAAGAATGAAGTTCAAGTGTTTTATCAAAATTATTTTCCATCTAAGATAATAAAGGGTTCTGTTTTTATCCCTATTATTAAATTGATTTGATTATGTTGTGATTGAATTATTTTTATGAATTCCTTTATCGTATATGAATTGTTTTATGATGTCATGATGTTTAAAATTCCCATTTTTATTACGTGGGTTATGCAATGATGTATGGTTTATGATTTTGTGGCACACATAAGAATGGTATCATTATGAGATGGGTGGGACCTATATCTCCCTCCAATGTATTGGGTAAAGATTTTATATCTCATGAGATAGACATGGCTGGAATGGTAGGTTATACCGGTTCAGTGAAACAGGACTGAAACGAGGGTGACTCGGTTCAGAAAGGGACTTTGTCCACTAAGATAGTTTTGGCAATGAGTCTTGACTAACAAGAAATGATTTTCTATGATTATGTGTGTATGACACAAAGTTTCATGTTTTAAGTTATGATTATGGTGATTACATTTCACTGCCATGATTTATCCCATGTTATGAAATTATGATCTCTTTTGCAGGTTAAGATTTCCAAAAGTTATGTGCTTGTGTATACGATGTGATTGATATTTCCTTTGTTTACCCTTACTGAGCATTTGAGCTCACCCTTTTATGTTTTCTTTTCCCCATGATATAAAGAAAGGTTTTAGGTAAAAAAAAAAGGGAAGATCTTTATGGGAGATATTGAAGATCTTTCACCACGATTAGAAGATTACGTTCCGAGTTTCCAAAGACACAAAACTATTACGGTCCTTGTGTGTGTGTTTTTGTAATGTACTAAGTATTCCGCAAAAGTAATGTAATGTCCATGTACGTCAGGCTTCGGGTCTCTACAGGTAGAGCCCATGATCAATAGTCCATGCGTCACGTCATGTCAAATGGTCAACCTCCGATCACCATCTTGTCCTAGATACCTCAACCTCGATCAATGTTGTACGTCATCTAGACAATACACAACAAGGTGCGGGCGTAGCCCGTGTAGGGGTGAGTATAACAATACTCAGTAGGGACCTCGAGACCTCCCATAGGTCTCCCAGAGTTCCATAAAGAAAACCCCCCAAAGCAAGACCCCAAACTCCAAGTGAGAAGCATTAAACATCAACTCTACTTAGGTATATTCCCATACATATACCTAACTTATAAAGATATAATCGTCCCATACATTAAGGAAAAATACCCCAAAGGTAACACAGCAAAGGTAGAAGTACCACACAGGTAACACCACCAAGATAAAAGTACCACATTGGTCGCACCACAAAGACAACACCCCGAAGCTGTAAGTACCACAAAGGTAACACCACCAAGATTGAAGTACCACACAGGTAACACCATGAAGACAATAAAATGAAGGTAGAAGTACCAAACAGGTAACCCCTTGAATATATAATACTCATCTCACACTAATTATAACTTATGTACAAAAGTAGAGATGATTTGTTGTCAGCTAGATCATGTTATTATGTTAAGAGCACTGCTGCTGACCCACACATGATCAATAGGTAATAACCCCCATTGACCCTCACAGGATCTAGCCCACACATGATCAGTATTTATTGACCAAAACAGGATCGCAGAGCGCTGACCCACATAAGATTTGATATATGCTGACCAAGAAAGGATTGATAGATGCAGGCCCACTTAGGATCGATGATCTTTCTTCATGTTACAACCAGCCACAGGATTTATCACACCCAGTGTGTTCGAGATTCATAGAATCTGCCCCTTGAGATATATTTTGTACCTTGACTTACACTAAGATCCAAAAAGGAGTAACCCAACGGATCGTCAGGTCATAAGGGTTCCAACGCAATAGACAGTGTGTCAATTGGACACTCGGTCTGTGAGTTATAAGCATTTTAGTTCCGAGGCCCCGGTTGGATTCAGTTTCGATATAACCCATCTATACTCCAACTATCTCCAAAACTCAAGTTGATTATACCAAAAGGACTGTCTCACTCCAATTTTCCCACCACCATAGACGGTTCATCAAATGGACACCCGGTTTACATGTTATGGCCCTTTCAGAGAATCGGGGACTTGTTGGGTCCAGGTCCGATCTGACCCAGTCAGACCGACCCGGCTAGGATCTGTCATGGTTGGCTCAGCGTGCTGGTCTGCATTCTAGGCCGTCCCACAAGGGGGTGTGGCCCGCTATGCAAGGGCGCGACCTATTGGGCTCTCGTGGCTTGGCCTGCAGTAGAGTGTGACCCGGCCCGAGGTGGAGCAAGGCACAACTCAAGGTGGAGCACGGCCCAGCTCGAGGTGGAGCACGACCCGGCTTGAGGTGGAGCATAGCCTATCCTAGGGTGGATTGTGGCCCAGCCCATGATGGGCCACGACCCACTATCTCTCACGGTTTTCCTGAGCAGGAACGGCAGGGGAGCCGCCCCCTCCCTATTTTGAAAGGTGCGCCTAAGGGGCACTGCGTGGACACCAGCGGGTCCCGCTTCCACAACGTCAGAGCCGATACTCCTCCGGCAGCATGTCATTGCATGCCTCTACTTCCACAGGATGTCATCCATTATCGTCCATCCTACTTGACCTCGTCGTGGCTGGAATGGTTTGGCCCTTCTCCGTTAGTAGTGCATGACGGCGTGCCGCATCTCCTCTGTGGATGGTCGCTCCACTGACCACGGCGGCATAGTTTCTCGGCCTTCTCCCATAGCGCTTGAATGTGTTCCACCCCCGTCATGGTTGTCGGGTGCCAGCCACCTCCATCATTTTCTGCCCCGGGTCTCGTCCAACCTAAAGATATTGTTTGCGAAAAACGCACTAAAATACCAACAACTGCGGAGGGTCCAGGCTTTTCTTTTTTAACACGCCCCCTCGGTGTTATCTTGATAGCAAGATGATATGATTCAACAATCAATTGAAATTTTAACAAAATAAATCCCTACCTAGAATCATTGGACAGCACCCGCGATTGAGGAAGTGGGTCAGTGTTCGTCTTTCCCGCAACAAGATTCCAGCGACACCACTCATACGTCATCCTTCGGTTCATGGTTTACTGTCACCCATCACCTCCCACTAGAATAGGCTCCAACATCCAAGGGTTAGGCCTCATGGCACTTTTCCCTCACTTCATTACTTGGATAGGTAGTACTGATACCTCTCCCTAAGTTCCATACAAATAGGAGAGGGGGAGGGTGAGAAATGCTCCTATAATTTATGAGGGTTCATTAATAGGAACCTTCCAAAATTATAATGATGTTGTTAAGTAGAATTTTAAGGGTCATTCCATTTAATGGATTGAAACACTGCTGGTCCCACACTACCTCTTGTCCATTATAGGTAAGGAAATAATAAAATAAGAAAGTAATTTTATTTATTCTTTTAAAAAGTCCAAATCTAACCTTTTCTCTAGACCTATTGCGGTCGAAGTAAAGCCTCCCATAAGTAAATCATGGTGTTGTGGATTCAACTGTACCCTCAGATTTTTAATCCAAGGACCAGTTCAAAATTCATAAAATGTTGCTCGCACGATTACTGAACGTACCTTAAAAATGTTTTGAAATTCATTTTAGGCACACCGTGTTTCAGAATCTTGAGCTGGAAATATTCGTAGACTCATAATAATTCCATAAATTTAAAAACAATTACATGGAAAATATGAGTCTTTGCAATCTCTCCACCTTAGGGCCTTTCTTCCCTGAAATCCACAATATATACTAAGAATAAAATGGGGGTACTGAGCACAAATCTAATACTCTCTCTCCCAAGTACTCTTATAGAGGTTCCCATGATGCCAGCAAATGTGCACTAGAGGTATCGATCACCCACAAATGAATCACTCGTTTCAATCCTCAATCTCTACTGGAACCTCCGTAAACATCACCCCATCATCAAAGTCTAGAATTCCATGGTCAATGATGTGAGATGGGTCATGAACATATCTCCTAAACTGGGATACGTGTAAGACATCATGCACCCTCTCCAACTGTGGTGGATCTTCAAAGTGTTATTCCACCTCATTAATCTTTTGAGGTATCAGAAATGGTCTGCTAAAAACATAGTGATAACATTATTCCTCATCCAAAGCTCTGTAGCCCCCATCGAAATGAGACTCATTGGAAGATATGGCCTCCATCCTCGAACTCCAAAGGTCTCCATCTCCTATTGGAATAATACTTATGCCTACTCTATGTGGTATTCATCCACTCCTGGACGATCTGCACCTTCTAAGTGGTAGCTCGTACCAACCCTGGACCCATAACTGCTGACTCCCCTGGGTCTGTCTAGCATAGAGGTGATCTGCAAGGTCGACCGTATAGTGCCTCAAATGGTACCAAACTGATGTGGATTGATGGCTATTATTGTATGAAAACTCTACCAAGGGCAGCTGATCCTCCCAACTGAGTCCAAAATCTAGGACGCCAGCACGTAGCATGTCCTCTAGTGTCTGAATGGTCTGCTCCATCTGACCATCTATCTGTGGATGAAAGGTGGTGCTCAAACGTAGCTGAGTCTTAAATGACTCATGTAATCCCTTCCACAACCAGGATGTAAAATGTGTGTCACGGTCAGAGATTATTGTCGATGGAACCCCATGAATTCGCATAGTCTCATGTACAAAGAGGCGTCATAAGCCCTCTACTACTCTCTGCTCTCAGATAGGTAAGAAGTGGGCCTACTTGGGGAGTCAGTCAGTGATCACCCAAATGGACTCATGTCCCCTGGACATATGTGGAAGCCTTATCACAAATTCCATGGAGATACCATCCCACTTCCACTCTGGCACCTCTATTGGTTGTTCTAGGCCTACTGGAACTAGATTCTCAGCCTTCACTTTCTGACAAGTGGGGCATCGTGAAAAAGAATTTACCAATGACTTATTCATCCCTGGCCACCAGTTCATAAGTTGGAGTTCCTGGACAACTTCGCCACACCATGATGTACTGCCATAGGGTACATATAGAACTCCCTCAACACCTCCTCCTATAGCGCCACTGGTACCATGGTACTTTCTCTTGAGATTATGATGTGATCCCCACCTTTAGAAACAATTTTATGTTCCTATCCTGAGGATATCTGAGCATGTAGATCCTCACAGTCAATGTCCCCATGTTGTGCCTCCCGAACTCGCTGAAGAAGTGGGGAGTGAAAATCATAGACTGGATGTAAGCTACTCCATCTCTATCCTTGAAGGATATCTACAATGTGGCTAGCTGATTTGTCACCTCACTCAGAAACTGAAGACTAGACCTCATGTTGAGTGCATCAGCTACCACGTTCCCCTTCCCATGAGTATAGACTATCTAAAAGTCATAGTCCTAGAGGAACTCTATCCATCACCATTGTCTCTGGTTTTGGTCCTTCTGAGAGAAGATATACCTGGGACTCTTGTGATCAGAGTAGACTATAAAATTTTTGCCCATCAAGTAATGTAGCCACATATTTAGGGTAAAGACTATTGCTACTAACTCCATGTCATGGGTAGTGTAGTTCTGGTCATGTTGTGTTAGCTATCGTGAGCCGTAGGCAATCACTGCTCACTCCTACATCAGGACACACCCAAGTCTGGTCCATCATGTGTCGCAGTAAACTACATAAAGAACGCCCTCTTCTAGTAGCCTCTGTATGGGGGCACTCATCAGTCTCTGTCTCATCTACTGAAAACTCTTCTGGCATCTATCCATCTATAAGAAGGTATGTGCCTTCTTCATCAACACTGACAAGGTTGTCACAACTCTTTAAAAGTCGGGCATAAATCTCAGGTAGTATTCTTCCATCCCCAGAAAACAATGCACCTTGGTCACACTCTTGGGTGGATCTCAAGAAAGAAAAGCTGCTATATTCATCGGATATACTGCATCTCCAGCCTCCGAGATAACATTTCCTAGAAATTGGGCCTCACGTATCCAAAACTGGCACTTCGAGAGCTTAGCATAAAGCTGGTGTTCTCATAGTGTATCCAGAACTATTTGCAGATGATATGCATGCTCTTCCTCTGACAACGAGTATATCAAGATGTCATTGATGAAGGCCAATACAAAGTGATCGAGGTATGGCTGAAATATCCTGTTCATGAGTCCCATAAACACTACAGGGGAATTGGTCACACCAAATGGAATAACCCAGAACTATAGTGGCCAAACCGACATCTGAAATCTTTCTTCTACACATCCTCATCATGTACTCTAAGTTGATGACAGCTTGATCTGAGGTTTATCTTCGACAACCAACGAGCTCCCTTCAGCTGATCGAAAAGATCATAAATACTCGGAATTGGATATGTGTTCCTCACGGTCACTTGGTTCATGTGTCGATAGTCCACACAGAGTCTAAAACTCCCATATGCCTTCTTGGATAAAAAAATCAGGGATACCTATGGAGAAACACTAGGACTTATGAACCCCTTCCTCTACAAGTCATCCAACTGTACCTGTAACTCACGAAGCTCCGTAGGAGCCATCCAATATGATACCATATATATTGATGTTGTCCTGGGGTACAGGTTGATGTACAAATATAGCTTTATACATGTAGTTAGTCTGATAACATCATCAAGAAAGGCATCGGCAGACTGATCCCCCACTACAGGATAGCTCGGACTCTCAGCATCTACTGCTCTGAGGGTAAGGCTATCCAACTAGTGTTTGATCAGCTACACCCTCCTCCAGGTAATCCCATCCCATGCTTCAATAGTTCCCTTCTTTCTAGTGAAAGGAAACCTGGTCTCATCATCATGGACACACTGCACTTTGCGCCTAATACAATCAATATGTGCATGGACTGTGGATAACCAGTCCATACCCAAAATAATGTCGTGAACCATCAACACCACTACTAATAGATCACAGCTGAAGCTCTCACCTCCTAGAGTAAGAACACACTACTAGAACCAGTTTTAAATCATCGAGTATTCTCTCATGGGAGTCTCTAGCTGTAAGGATCGAGCCAATGGCTCTGGCACAATCTCTGAGCTCTGAATGAGGGTCATGGAAATAAAAGAGTGACTGAAACCTGTGTCTATAAATAATGCCGCTAAGGTGGATAAGACATAGGTTGTACCTCTAATAATCTATGGAGCATCTTGGTTATAGGCCTCAGCTTCCTGGAGCTGAGATCATCCATGTCCACCTACTCACTGTGATCAGGGTGGACCACCTGGAGGTGGGGGAGGAAGAACCTCAAATCGCCGCCCACCGCCTGCTGCACGGCCAACTCCTCTACTATGTCTGTCTGCTTCCTATGGACCTCCCTATATCCTTAAGTCGTCCAACAAAAGGCCTATCCTGCTTGGGCCCCTGTTTCATCGGTTTACTTCCTGCTGCATATGACTCTTCTACCTGACATCTAGTGGTGGCTCTCGTTGTCTGTGTCTGCTCATCTAGAAATCTCTCCACCAAAAGCTCTCACTCTAGCAGTAATTCCCTGACCCCAGTTACCTACAGTCGGTGCATTATTACATAAAATTGGCATGATCACAAGAAAGATCAAATGTCTAATGACCGATTAGTTTAGTAGACTTTGAAACGCTATATATACTCATAAAGTTTTACATTACATCCTAAAAATGAAAACTATAACAACATTGTCTCCATATTCCACACTCTTATCCCCTCATACTATACCTATAGGTCATTCATAATTTACATCTTCATATCATAGGAAAACTAAAACATAGAAAAGGGGTGACCTCAAATGCCCAGTAAGGATAACAATATAGCGGAAACATTCATAAATAAGAATAAAAATTTAAGGCAATGTATAACTAAAACAAAAGCCTTTTAAACTTGAACTTCAACATAGCATGGAAAAATTAAAATGAAATAATTTCCATTTACTTACTCACATGGATATTCTACTAATAGAATAATCACATGAAATATCAATAACCACTTTCATAATGATGGAATGCATAATTCTAGACTAACATAACCACATAGCCAAGGCCTCGTGCTAAGGCCTCGTGCCAAGGCCTCGTGCCAAGACTACAAATAAGATTTTTTCAAGGCCTTGTGTCAAGACACTAGATTGTCTCATGAGACCTATCGATGCATCGAGGAGCTATAGCAGGCTCCACCCGTCACATATTAATTTTAATGCATTCCCATATGAAAAGGTTTAAACATAACATAAACATTCGTATTAAAACTAGCATACGAAATGTAAATACTTCATCCATAAACCAAGAATGGTATAAAAATAACTCATCCACAGTCAAACATATCACAAAACCTTCAATACAATATAGAAGTTTTGTATCATAATAAATCATCTTCAAATAAGCTTAAAATCCATCAAGGATGTTGACATAGATGAAATCAAAACTATTTTTAGAGAAATATCTCTTTATATTTTGAAATCATTTAAGAGTCATATATCTATAAAATAAAACATTTTCTTTGAAAATATTCTTATAAGATTGTAAGGGAAGCTTTGAAGATTTTATAATGGCGGAAAATAGCCGCACCCAACGTATAAGTTAAAAAAACATTCTTACATTAATTCTGTCGAAAAGGTTAAAAAGGACCTTGTTTGGAAAATGATGGAAATATTCCTTTATAAACCACTTATAAAAGTCAAAAAGTGTATAAATGACTTTAACCCATATTCTAGTAAATAGTAAAAATGTTTTGAAATACATTTTTATGAAACATGGATGTGGATAATAAAGAAGTCCCAGTAGATTATTACGTATAAACAACCTCGGATAATGAAGAGATTGCAAAATAAACTCTTACCTTGTACTTTTATTTGGTTAAGGGTAGGTTAACCTCCTTTATAATGGTGAAATAATTTTAATTAAATAATAAAACAATCATATACATTGATATGATATCATATATGATCTTTTAACATTGATTTGTTAATAATATCATAGAATTATCGACGTTTCGGGTGTTAACTTACTCGTTTTGTTTTATATGTTTTGTTACATAAGCTGTGTTTTTCATGGATAGGTTGTATCTTATTCATATCCAGAATGATATCAAGTCCTTAGATACAATTATTATTCATCAAATGATAATTATACTTGAATGGATACGATGGGTAATGAATTTCATCGCGTTTGTGGAGACGGTAGTCCGTACGTACGCACGAGCGCCAATATCATTCTTTTGATATTAAAATAATAATTAATTGGATGGTATATCATATATTGAGAATAATTATCATGTAATATTTATTATTTAAATGAATTACACATCATTATTATAACCATCCAAATAATAATGTTTTGAATAACAATTACACCACGACGTGGAGACGGTAAGTCGTACCTACACACGTATGGTGACATGTCATTCAAATGATGGATAGAATACTGAAATATGGTTGTACCATGTTTATAATAACATAAAATTAAATATAATATACTGGAGTTATTATTTTATAATGTTAATAACAAAGATAGAAGAAGTGGAAGAAGAAAGGAACTTGAAAAGGGGTGGTGAAATCATTACCTCTTCTTCAGGTTCTTCCTTTTGATTTGATCAAAAGGGCTCCTTAGGTTGGCTTTATGACTAAAGGAAGGAATATTGGATGAAGTGAGGGAGTTTGAGAGAATATTTGGGAAGATTGTGGCCGAACCAAAAGGCTTTTAAGGTGTGAATTAATGAGAGGGGGAGTGCCCTTTTATAAGAGGGGTGAGGGGCACCTTTGGAAAAGCTAGAAATGTTATTTTATAATAAATTCATATTTGGTTTCTAATGGATCGAAGGTGTATTATTTAAAGTTTAAGGTCATTATGCGTCAAAAACCACTCAACCAATATAATTTAGATAGGTTTGGGTCATTATTGTAACATTATCTTTTAGTTTTAACACTTAGTTAATTAGTTTGACACTTACCATGTCACTTTGTATTTTTATATTATATAGTTAATAAACGTACAATATACATCAAATAGACCTCCAAGTGGTCCATTAATGATACCCCTATCATGTTATAAGTCTCTTGGGCGAACCTTAGATTTTTAGGAATTTAATATCAATTAATAATATAATATTTTTTAAAAAACTCTTTTATGTCAATTTTGACACTATTCAATAATTGATTTTTGTGAAAATCATAACAGAATGATTACTTCGAAAAAAGTTAATTAAGTCAATACTAAAATGTCATATTAACCTAGAAAATTGCTTTAATTCATAAAAAGTCTCAAATTATATTTATTTGTGTGTTTATAATATCAATTATTTTAAATTTTCACTATTATGGTAATTACTGCATCATCATTATGTCATAACTAAATTAAATTATTTATTGTCTAAAAATTATAAATAAAATAAAATTATGTTGGAAATCATTTTATATTTCTAATTCATATTTATAGTCGAAAATCCAACATATATTACCCTATGTTGAAATTGTTTTTCTAAAATATATATGCTTTTGTCAGTTTTGTATTTATTTTAACTTAATTAAAATAAAGTGTCCCTATCACCTACAAGTGGCTCCATGGGGTCCCAAAATTGACCCAAATATTCCTATGGTCGTACATGTATCCACCAATAATGTTATGACACGTTTTAGGGTAATTTAGTATTATTATAATATTATTTTTTTACCCTTATTTACCGGATTTACCCTTTAACCATGGTAAATAAAATATCTACTTAGGTAATTATTCAAAATGTCTAAAAATAAAATATACCTATTTACACAATTTGGAAATCTTGATTCCAAATATGGAATCCATTTTTACAAATTCAAAACACAGAAGTGCCAGAAATTATTTAAAATTAATTCCCGCTGTCAAAACAAAAAGCGTGTTTTTAATATATAATAACTATCAAAAGATTGATACGTGTTTATGTCCGGTTTAATTGTGAAATTATGTCCAATGACCAAAATTGTATTAAATGGTAAAAATATATTCTAAATATACTTTAAAACCACTCAAATTCATAATTTATCACTATTAATTATTTTGATTAAAAAAGTTGTATTTAATTAAAATTTAGTAATTTTCACTATTCATCAAAATATTAAAGTTATCCGAAAAGTACCAAAATTTCCGTTAGGCTAAATTCGATACTCCGAATACAAATATGAAGTCCATTTTGAGAGATAAAATTTCTAAAATTTTAAAAAGTAGGCATTACTATTCATAACGGTTAATTTGATTGGTTGTGGTGTGTGTTAGAACTCGATGTTGCGTACAACACACGCTATTACATTATTCAAAGAGAAGCGGACCATAGAAGCTTGGGGTGATACATTCTCCCCTCCTTAAAATAATTTCGTCCTCAAAATTTCTATAAATCTACCTCATGAAAAGATTCAGGTGGTTCTTCATCATATGTTCCTTGGGTTCCCACGTTGCCTCTTCCATCTTATGGTTTCTCCACAAAACTTTTACCAGACAAGTCGTCCGGTTTCTCAGTACTTGTTCTCTCATATCAATAATCTTGACGGGATCTTCTCAATAAGACAGATCAGGTTCCAGTTCTAATTCCTCATAGGTGAGTACATGTGTTGGGTCAGGCATATATTTCCTCAACAGTGATATGTGGAACACATCGTGAACTTTGGAGAGACTTGGTGGCATTGTCAAACGGTAAGCTACACCACCAATTCGTTCTAGAATTTTGAAAGGTCTGATGTACTTGGGACTCAATTTACCTTTCTTACCAAAACGTATGAATCCCTTCCATGGAGGTACCTTCAGGAAAACATGATCACCAACTTGAAATTCCAAATCCTTCCTTCGATTATCAGCATAGCTCTTCTACTTACTTTGAGGTGATTTGATATGGTTTTCGATTACCTTCACCTTTTCCATCGTTTCCTCCACCAGTTTCGGGCCTACAATTTCTCTTTCACCAACGTCATCCCAACAGGTTGGTGTGTGACATCTCTTTCCGTATAACGCGTCATATGGTACCATATGAATACTCGAATGGAAGCTATTGTTATAGGAAAATTCTACCAGAGGTAAATATTGATCCCACATACCCTGAAAGTCAAGCGAGCAGGATATCAATATGTCTTTTAAGGTTTGAATAGTCCATTCTGATTGTTCGTCGGTTTGAGGGTGGTAGGTAGTGCTCAAATAAAGTTTAGTATCCAAGGATTTCTGAAGACTTTTCTAGAATCTTGAAGTAAAACGGGAATCATGATCAGAAACAATCGATAGGGGTACTCCATAAAGACTCACCACTTCATCAATATATAGTTTTGATAGACATTCCATTGGTAGATCTTATCTTATAGAAATAAAATGTGCTGACTTGGTAAGACGATCAACAACGACCCATATTGCATCGTTCCTTCTAGGAGTCTTTGGTAGCCCCATGACATAGTTCATCGTAATATTTTCCCATTTCCACTAAAATATGGGAAGAAGTTTCATGACTCCTCCAGGCTGTTGCCTTCTAGCTTTCACTTGTTGACAAACCATACATCTTGACACAAAATCGGCAATCTCCCTCTTCATGATGTCCCACCAAAAATGTTCCTTCAAATCTCTATACATTTTGGTGCTCCAAGGGTGTATAGAGAAATTGGAACTATGAGAATCATCCAGAAATTCCCTTTTTAGATCAGGTATATCGGGAACACAAAGTCTCTTCCCGAATTTCAAAATTCCATCTTCATACCCAAAGTCTCTCAATCTCCCATCATTCGTAGCTTTAATCTTCTTTTGAAATTCTTCATCATCGGCCTGAGAACTCTTAATCTTTTCTAGTAAAGATGGTTTGGAAAACATTTGAAAAAGCATTGATGTTTCACCTTCCCTAGTTATTCCCATGTCCATCTTCACTAGATCCATGAAAATTGGATCCCTTTAAATTCTCATATTGTTCAAAACTCCATGATCTTTTCTGCTCAAAGCATCTGCCACCTTGTTTTCTTTCCTCGAGTGGTAGTGTATCGTACAATCATAATCCTTGAGTAATTCAAGCCATCTCCATTGACTCATGTTGAGTTCTTTTTGTGAGAAAATATACTTCAAACTATTTTTATCAGTATAAATCTCACATTTTTTACCATAGAGGTAGTGCCTCCATATATTCAAAGCAAATATCACAGCTGCTAACTCGATATCATGAGTAGGATAGTTTTGTTCATGAATTTTCAATTGTCGTGATGCATAGGCAATAACCCTATCATTCTGCATAAGGACACAACCAAGTCCTTTCTTTGATGCATCACTATAAATAACGAACCCATCATTACCCGATGGTAGAGTCAATATATGAGAATTAACTAATCTTCTCTTCAGTTCTTCGAAACATTCTTTACACTCTTTTTTACACACAAATTTAACCCCTTTACATGTGAGCTTTGTTAATGGGTTAGCCAATCGGGCAAAATTCTGGACGAAATGTCAATAATAACCTGCCAAACCAATAAAACTACGTACCTCAGTTATACTCATAGGTGTTGGCCATTCTTGTATTTACATGGTCTTAGAAGGATCAATAGAGATTCCATCTTTAGAGACAATATTTCCAAGAAAAGAAATATCCTGAAGCCAAAATTCACACTTTCTAAAATTCCCATATAATTCATGTCTTCTCAGAGTCTTCAAGATAATGCACAAGTGATTTTCATGATCTTCTTAGCTTTTGGAGTATACCAAGATATCATCAATAAATACCACCAAAAATTCATAAAGATATTCCTTGAAAATTCTATTCAACAGATCCATGAATACAGAGGGTGCATTAGTCAATCCAAAAGGCATTACTGTAAACTCGTAATGCCTGTACCTGGTTTGAAATGCTGTCTTCGGAATGTCTTCCTTCTTCACACACAACTGATGGTATCCAGATCGAAGGTCAATTTTGTAATAGTATTGAGCTCCATGCAGTTGTTCAAATAAATCATCAATGTGAGGTAGGGGATACATGTTCTTTATTGTTATATAATTGATCTCCTTGTAGTCGATACATAACCTCATAGATCCATCTTTCTTTTTAACAAAAAGAACACTGGCTCCCCATGGAGAAACACTATGGAGAATAAATCCATTATTAATCAATTCCTCTAGTTGTTTCTTTTGTTCAACTAATTCTATAGTGGCCATTATATAAGGGGTCTTCAATATAGGCCTTGATCTAGGAATTAAATCAATGGAAAAGTCAACTTCTTGTTCTGGAGGATGTCCAAGTAAATCATATAGAAACACATCTACATATTCTTTCACAACAGGTACACCCTCTATTTGAACATTCCTTTCCTCACCCATAGTCATTTCATCCTCTTCCTCCCCAATAATTTAATTTAGTTGAGCGACTGGGGGTGGATCTATAAAAGAATTAGGTGGCGATGATTCTTCTATAAAGATAAGGTGTTCCTTATCATCATCCTCAAAAATCTTAACCTCCTTCTTCTTACAATAAATCTTTGCATCATGGTCCGAAAACCAATCCATACTGAGGATTATATCAAACTCAATCATAGGTATGACGATGAGATCAGTGGATAAAGAACATTTATGTGCTCTAATGGGGACTGATTCACAAAACATTGTTGCAATGATACTTTCCTTAGGAGTTTTAACTGACAACATTCTTATTAAATCAAATTGTAAATATCTAATTTTCTTAGAAACCTGGGAAGATATGAAACAATGCGATGATCCAGAATCAAATAATGCATTTTCTAAACTTGAGGAAACCATTAAATTACCTACCACCACATATTTCGGAGCTTCTACCTCAGTAGTAGTGATAGCATAAGCTTGGCCTTGATCCCTTGTCCTTTTCTGAGGTAAGTTCCCATGACGCTTAGGAAATTAATTTTCATAATGTCCCATCTCCCTGCAATTGTAGCACTGAAAATTGGTAGCTTCCTTATTACCTTTGCAATCACGAGCTTGGTGGCCTTTTTCATCACACTTGTAACAGACACTCATTCCCTTCAAGCAAGTACCGGGGTGTTTCTTCCCATATTTACCACAAGATGGATATTAAACCTTTCCCTTCTTCCCCTTATTTCCATTCCCAGATTGATCTGCAGATCTCTTCTTCTCTTGCTTTGCTTTAAAGTCAGATAACTTAGAGAATTATTTATCTGTCTTGACAGCACATAAAACAATGTCTTTGTACGATGAGATGGATTGTGAGACTAATGATCGACGGAGAAATGGTTTTTACCCATCAAAGAAATGATCAACCTTGATTATTGGGTTATGTATATAATCTCTAGCATACCTTGCTCACATTGTAATGTTAGCCTCATACTTTGCGACATTCTCATCCTCCTTTTGTTTGAGACTCGGAAATTGTCTTTCCATATCTGCTCGATGGTCATGAGGAAAGTATTTTTCTAAACACAGATCTTTGAACTCCCTCCATTCCATAATTGATACTTCATTGTCTTCCTTCATGTTTTGAATCAATGACCACCATTGATCAGCATCTCCAGTGAGGCGGTAAACTGCCATGATAACTTTTTACATTTCACTACATCCCAAAGCCTGAAATATTTTCTCTAGGGAACATATCCATTGCTCAGATACTAAGGGATTTGTACTCCCATTGAAAGTTGGTGGTTGTTTCCTCATGAAGCGATCTAACATTGATCCTCCACACTACGGATCAGGGTGTCTCATACGGGTAAGGTTATTATTCATAACCTGAGTGAGTTGTCCCAGTATGGTGATTAGCTGATCGGCACCAGTTGCAGCACCATCTCCACTATAATTATCTAGAGCAGGAGGGAAATCCCTACATAGAGTACGCTAATTGATACGGTTTCCATTTCTTCCACTAGGTGCCATTTCTAAACAATGGAATAAACTAGATCAGTTTATGAATCAAAATACATAATTCCATACATATAAAACACTTAACATAAATTGAACTATTTATGGATATAATCCATAATCATAAAAATGTTTTCTTTGAGGAAGTATATAATCATAAACCCTTCATAATTATTTGTAATGAAAATGGGATTTATCCTAAGCATATCGCCTGGGAGTGTCGTAACCAAGAGTCCAGCAAGGCCCATTATCGTGCACCAGTTCCCGTTCGAGTCCAGATCAAAGAGGTGTTTTCAGGTTTTACCACTCGGTACATATGTATTAGAGCCTCCTCTACCTTCTCATATCCAGACAGGGATGTATTGCTCGGAAAACTCACAAAATCTCTATAATACCTAAATTCTAGGAAGTTCTTCTATATTAATCCTCAAATTCCATCTGAAATCTATGTTCTCTAATCCGAGTTTATCTAAATCTAGCTTTCAAGGTTTGTATTAAACTTCCTCTGATACCAACTGTAATGCCCTTACCATAGTTACCCAGAGTCGGTGCATTATTACATAACATTGGCATGATCACAAGAAATATCAAGTCTCGAAAGACCGATTAGTTTAGTAGCCTTTGAAACAATAGATATACTCATAAAGTTTTAGATTACATCATAAAAATGAAAACTAAAACAAAATAGTCTCCATAGTCCACACTCTTATCCCCTCATACTATCCATGCAGGTCATTCATAATTTACTTCTTCATATCCTGGGAAAAATAAAACATAGAAAATGGGTGAGCTCAAATGCCCAGTAAGGATAACAATATAGCAGAAACATTCATAAATAAGAATAAATTTTTAAGGCAACGTATAACTAAAACAAAATCCTTTTAATCTTGAACATCAACATAGCATGGAAAAAATAAAATGAAATAATTTCCATTTACTTATTCACATGGATATTCTACTAATCGAATAATCACATGCAATATCAATAACCACTTTCATAATGATGGAATGCATAATGTCAGACTATCATAACCACATAGCCAAGGCCTCGTGCCAAGAATACAAAGAAGATTTTCTCAAGGCCTTGTTCCAAGACACTAGTTTGTCTCATTAGACCTACCAATGCATCGAGGAGCTATAGCAGGCTCCACCTGCCACATATTAAGTCCAATGCATTCCCATATGAAAAGGTTTAAATATAACATAAACATTCATATTAAACTAGCATACAAAATGTAAATACTTCATCCATAAATCATGAATGGTATAAAAATAACACATCCATAGTCAAACATATCACAAAACCATAAATAAAATATAGAAGTTTTGTATCATAATAAATCAACTTCAAATAAGCTAAAATCCATAAAATGATGTTGACATAGATAAAATCAAAACTCTTTTCAGAGAAATATATCTTTCTATTTTGAAATCATTTAAAAGTCATATATCTATAAAATAAAACATTTTCTTTGAAAATATTATTATAAGCTTCTAAGGGACGCTTCGATGATTTTATAAAGGCTGGAAATATCTGCACCCGCCATATAAGTTAAAAAACATTCTTACAGTAATTCTGTCGAAAATGTTGAAAAGGACCTTGTTTGGAAAATGACGGAAATATTCCTTTATAAACCACTTATAAAAGTCAAAAAGGGTATAAATGAATTTAACCCGTATTGTATTAAATAGTAAAAAAAATTGAAATTCATTTTTAAGAAACATGGATGTGGATGATAAAGAACTCCCGATAGATTATTACGTATAAACAACCTCGGATAATGAATAGATTGCGAAATAAACCCTTACCTAGTACTTTTCCTTGGTTGAGGGAAGGTTAACCTCCTGTATAATGGTGAAATAATTGTTATTAAATTATACAATAATCATATACATTAATATGATATCATATATGATCTTTTAACATTGATTTGTTAATAATATCGTAGAATTATCGTCGTTTCGGGTGTTAACTTACTTGTTTTCTTTTATATGTTTTGTTACGTAAGTTGTGTTTGTCATTGATAGGTTGTATCTTAATCATATACCGAATTATATCAAGTCCATAGATACTATTATTCATCATTAAATGAGAATTATACTCGAATGGATAGGATGGAGAATGAATCTCATCGCGTTCGTGAAGATGGTAGTCCGTACGTATGCATGAGCGACAATATCATTATTTTGATATTATAATAATAATTAATTGGATGGTATACCATATATACAGAATCATTATCATTTTTTATTTATTATTTACATGAATTACACATCATTATTATAACCATCCAAATAATAATGTTTTGAATAACAATTACACCACGACGTGGAGACGGTATGTCGTACGTACGCACGTATGGTGACATGTCATTCAAAGGATAGATAGAATACTGAAATATGGTTGTAAAATGTTTATAATAACATCAAAGTATATATATTATACTGGATTTATTATTTTATAATGGTAATAACAAAGATAGAAGAAGTGGAAGAAGAATGGAACTTGAAAAGGGGTGGTGAAATCATTACCTCTTCTTCATGTTCTTCCTTTTGATATGATCAAAAGGGCCCATTAGGTTGGATTTAGGACTAAAGGAAGGCCTCTAGGATGAATTGAGGGAGTTTGAGAGAGTATTTGGGCATAGTTTAGCTGAACTAAAAGGCTTTCATGGGGTGAATTAATGAGAAGGGGGTGCCCTTTTATTAGAGGGGTGAGGGGCACCTTTGGAAAAGCTAGAAATATTATTTTATAATAAATTCATATTCGGTTTCTAATGGCTCCAAAGTGGATTATTTAAAGGTTAAGGTGGGGATGGGTCGAAAACAACTCAACCAATAGAATGTATACAGGTTTGGGTCATTATGTTAACCTTATATTTTAGTTTTAACTCTTAGTTAATTAGTTTGACATTTACCATGTCACTTTGTATTTTTATATTATATAGTTAATAAACTTACTATATACCTACAAGCGACCTCCAAGTGGTCCATTAATGATACACTTATCATGATATAAGTCTCTTGGATGAATCTTAGATTTTTAATAATTTCTTATCAATTAATAATATAATATTTGTTTTAAAAACTCTTTTATGTCAATTTTGACACTATTCAATAATTGATTTTTGTGAAAATCATAACAAAATTAGTACTTCTAAAAAGTTAATTAAGTCAATACTAACATGTCATATTAACCTATAAAATTATTTTAATTCATAAAAAGTCTCAAATTATATTTATTTGGGTATTTATAAAATCAATTATTTTAATTTTTCACTATTATGGTAATTACTGCATCATCATTGTGTCATAAATAAATTAAGTTATTTTTGTCTAAAAATTATAAATAAAATATCATTATGTAGGAAATATTTTTAGATTTCTGATGAATATTTATAGTCAAAAATCCAACATATATTACCCTATGTAAAAATTGTTTTTCTAAAAGATATATGCTTATTTCATTTTTGTATTTATTTTAACTTAATTAAATTAATGTGTCCATATCCCCTACAAGTGGCTCCATGGGGTCCCAAAATCGATCCAAAGATGCCTGTGGTCGGACATGTGTCCACAAATAAGGTTAGGACACGTTTTAGGGTAATTTAGTATTATTATAATATTATTTTTTAACCCTTATTTACCGGATTTACCCTTTAACCATGGTAAATAAAATATTTACCGAAGTAATTATTCAAAATTTCTAAAAATAAAAGTTACCTATTTACACAGTTTGTACATCCTGATTAAAAGTATGGAATCCATTTTTCCAAATTCAAAACACAGAAGTGGCAGAAATTAATTAAAAATTAATTCCCGCTGTCAAAACAAAAAGCGTGTTTTTAATATATAATAACTATCAAAAGATTGATACTTGTTTATGTCCGTTTTAATGGTGAAATTATGTCCAATGACAAAAATTGTATTTAATGGTAAAAATATATTCTAAATATTCTTTAAAACCACTCAAAATCATAATTTATCACTATTAATTATTTTGATTAAAAATTTTGTTTTTAATTAAAATTTAGTGATTTTCACTATTCATAAAAGTATTAAAGTTATCCGAAAAGTACCAAAATTTCACCTTAGGCTAAATTCAACACTCTGAATCCAAAAATTAAGTCCATTTTGAGAGATAAAATTTCTAAAATTTTAAAAATTTGGTATTACTATTCATAATGGTTGGTTTGATTGGTTGTGGTGTGTGTTAGAACTCGATGTTGCGTACAACACACGCTATTACATTATTCAAAAAGAAGTGTACCTTAGAAGCTTGGGGTGCTACACTAGCACCCCATCTTACATCTAAATGATGAGTGATGTCATCTTTTCTCGGATCTCCCATCAAAGACACTGCTCAAAGGTTCGTTCCCTGAAGAAAGGGTCTGGTAACATGTTGGTGGAGTAGCAGGAGAGATCAGTAAACCTCGTCGAGTACTTGGCCACAGTCATGATGCCCGACTATGAGTGTAGTAGCTCCTGTATGTGCACTGAGCATTGTGTCTATAGGATGAACTCTGCCCTAAAAAGGCCCTCGATGTCTGCCCAGATGAGAGTCTCCTCATCATGTATAAGGAGTGTCAAACTCCACCATCTACCAGCTGCTCCCTAGAAGATACAGGTAGTTAGGATCACTATTAGATCAGCTGGTGTCCCCACTAGGTGAAAAACTATTGCCATAGCCTCTAGCGAGTCCTCAGCTGCCTGTGGATCCATCTCACCTCGGAACCTCGGAATCCCTTAATGCTGGAACTCATGCAACGCGCTCAGTCAGCGTGCTCTATCTACTACTAGGGCTGGTGGTAATGGCTTCCCAATGTGTAGTGGTGCCACTAGTATGCCAGCTGAAGGTGCTAATGTCGTAAGAGGTCCATGCACTGAGGCCACATCACTCATTGGGCAATCATCGTGTACTCTCTCGATAATCCTAGATGGGTGTCTAATTAGTGGAATCCAAAAAAGAAATAGGTGTTCCACGATCAATAAGTTATACCTTGTGAGCTGACTCTAAGAGATCACGATAAAGACTTCAAAAAGACACGTAGTCAGTGTTTCTGTGTACTAAGTCAGAAAGCATAATTCAGGTTCCTAAAGTATGGATACATTAGCTTCTAAACCAACATGGGATTCCCTAAACTGAATACCACACTCATAACACTTAACACTATTTCAACATAGAAACGATCAGAGTCCTAGTTCTTGGGTAGAACCAACTCCTCTGATACCACATTGTCATGACCCGTCCCACGGGGCCTGTTTCGTGACTACTCCATGTCCACCTTCCATAGGCTAGGGGCTGGCGACTAGCACTAGAAAGGTGTATCCCTAATACGGGAACGAATTTCCTTTTTAACCTGTACAGACACACAGCCTACGAACACAACAAGAAGAAACCATGATGTAAAAAAATGTAGTAAAAGTGTGTTGAAAGTAAAGAGGCTAGAATACAAGCCCAACTGAAAAGTAAAAAATACAACTCAGAATTGAAAAATAGCTCAAAGATCTTCCACTAAGGATCCTACTTGAAGGGTAGGTATAGCTCAAGATCAGTAGTCCCTGTGTCACATCATGCCAAATAGTTCACCTCCGAGCACTGTCCATTCCTGGCTCCCTCAGCCTCGGTCAATGTTGTACATCGTCTACACAAGACACAACAAGGTACGAGTCATATTCCGTGAAAGGGTGAGTATAATGATACTCAGTAGACACCACGAGACCCCCTGTAGGTCTCCCAGAGTTCCACAAATGGAAAATGACAATGTAGGAGCCCAAACTCAATGTACGAAGCGTTAGACATCAATTCAACATAGGTATATTCCCAAACATAAACCTAAGTTATCAAGGTATACTCAGCCTATACATGAGGGAAGAATACCGAAAAGGTATCACCACGAAGGTAGAAGTACCACACATGTAACACAACGAAGATAGAAGCACCACACAGGTAACTACACAAAGAAAATTCCAAAAAGGTAGAAGTACCACAGTTGTAACACTAATAACATAGAAGTACCACACAGGTAACACCATGAATACAACACCACAAAGGTAAAAGTACCACATAGGTAACATCGCGAAGATAGAAGACTCATCTCACACTATGTATAACATAAGTATAGAATTAAAGATGATTAGTCGTAAGTTGGATCATCTTATTATGTTAAGAGCACTATTGCTGACCCAGACAGGATCGATAGGTAATAAGCCCTGCTAACCCACAAAGGATCTGACCCACATAGGATCGGTATGCACTGACCAAGATAGGATCACTAAGGGATAAACCACACAAGATCTGATAGATTTTGACCCACATAGGATTTATAGATACTTACCCATTTAGGATCAATGTTCTTTCTTCATTTTACATCCAGCCAAAGGATTCGTCGCATCTAGTGCGCTCGATCTTCGTATAATCTATCCCTCAAGATATCATTCATATCGCTACCACCACTAAGTTTTACAAATGAGTACCCCAAAGGACCACCATGTCTTAAGGGTTCCATTATTCCAGGAGGTTCACTAATTGGATACCCGATCTATCAATTATAATGGTTTTTGTTCTGATGTCCCGGTTGGATTTGGGTTTGATCCAACCCGAATATACTCCAACTATATCTAAAACTCTATTGGAGAGTACCGAATGGACCCTCTTTCTCCAAGGGTCCCTGTGTAGTAGACAGTTCATCAAAAGGATGCCTAGATCACAAGTTGTGGCCCTTTAAGTGTATCTGGCCCTGGTTGGGTCTGAGTCCAATTTTACCCAGTTTGGGTTGACCCGACCAGGTCTAGGTCCGACCCGACTAGGCTGGGCCACAGTCTGGCCTAGATTGCAAGGGCATCAAACCCGGCCCGCTAGGATTGCATGGCCGAGTCCGTGTTGGAGCGTGACCCGACCCAAGGTGGAGCACGACCCGGGTCGAGGCAGAGCGCAGCTCGGATCGAGGTGGACGGCTGGATGGCCTGAGGTGGAGCGTGTCCTGGCCCAGTCTGGAGTTGAGCACTGATCGGCCCGTGATGGGGTGTGGCCCGCTGGCTCATGTGGTTTTCATGAGCTGGCATGGTAGCGAATCATCCCCCTCCCCATTTTGGTAGGCGAAGCGGTAGAGCCTAAGGAGTGCTTCCAGGTCACCCATGGGACCCGCTTCGAGTCCCGCCACTGCGGCATCATAGTCACGGCTCCTCCGGTGGTGTGATATTGCGCTTCGCTGCTTCCACTTGCAGGTGTCCTTTTCTGGATTCCCTTCCTGACCCCACCACAGCTGGAAACCCATGGCCCTTCTTTGCCAACGGCAGGCAACAACACACCGCATCTCCTCCGCGGTCGGACAGTGTTGGCTGCTTCATTGACCAACACAGCATAGTTTTATGGACTTCACCCATAGCTCTCGATGGTTCCCCACCGCCATCATGACTGGATGGTGTCGTCCACCTCCATCATTTGTCATCCTGGGTCTCGTCCAACCTGAAGATATTGTTTGCGAAAAACTCACCAAAATTCCAACAAGGGCGGGGGGCCATGCCTTATTTGTTTGTCCCACACCATTCACATTAGCTTCATAGAAAAATAATTTGATTAAACAATCAATTGGAATTATAACAAAATAAATCCCTACGTCAAATCGTTGGAGAGCACCCATGATTGAGGAAGTGGGTCGGTGTTCGTCTTTCCTGCAACAAGCTTCCAATGACACTACTCGTATGTCATCCTTCGGTCCATGGTTCAGTGTCGCCCGTCACCTCCAAATGGAACTATCTACAACCTCCAAGGGATATGATTCACTACACTTTTTCCTCACTTCATTACTTGGTGAATTAGTGTTGATTCCTCTCCCCATGCTCCAAATAAATTGGAGTGGGGTAGGGTGAGCCACAATCATAGAATTTATGAGGGTTCGTTAATAGGAACTTTCCAAAACTCTAACGACACTGTTATATAGGATTTGAAGGTTCAAGCCATAAAATGGATTGATATTACACTATTTATACTCTAACTTTTTTATGTTGTAGGTAAGGAAAGAATAAAATAACAATGTTATTTGATTTATTCTTTTAAAAAGTCCAAAATCTATCTTTTTCTCCAGACCTACTGCGGTCGAAGTGAAGCCTCCCTAAAGAATATCCCTGCACTAAGGATACAACAGTGCCCTCGTATTTTTAACTCGAGCACAGGTTCAATAGTTAGAAAACTCCTCTCGTGCATTTACTGAACGTACCTTATAAAAGATCAGAAATGTTATTCAGGTACACCAGGCCTTGAAATCACGCTCTATCAATTTTTTCAGACTCGTAATAATTCTATATAATTAAAAAATTACATATAAAATCCAGGTCTTTATAGTACCATATTTATAATAACAACATTGTATTTAGAGGTAACTAGAGTTATTATTTTGGTAGGAAAATAGCAAAGAAAGAGGTAGTGGAAGAATAAAATAACTTTGAAAGAGGTGGTGAAAAAATTTCCTCTTCTTCGGGTGCTTCCTTTTGGTTTGATCAAAATGGATTCTTAGGATGGATTTCTAATCCAATAAAGGCCTCTAGGTTAGAATTAAGGGTAGTTGGAGGGATATTGAAGTAGATGTTGTCCAATCCCAATGGCTTTGTAGGTGTGAAATTAAGATAAGGGGAAGTACACTTTTATAGGAGAGGTGAGGGTCACTTTAAGAAAAGCATGAAATATTATTTTATTATAAAATAATTTTCAGTTTAAAATGGTTTTAAATGGATATATTTCTAGTATAAGGTCTGTATGGGTAGAAATTATCTAAACCCATAGGTTTTAGACAAGTTTAGGTCACCATATTAACTTTGTCCTTTAGATTTAACTCTTAGTTAAATAGTTTAACATTTACCATGTCTTCTGGTATTTTTGTATTACACTATTAATAAACATATTGTACAATACCAATAGAACCTAAAGTGGTTAATTAATGACATTCCTACCATTATATATGTCCTCTGGTTTAATAGGATATTTTTCGTAATATTATGTCATTTAATAATATAGTATTTTTTTTTAAAACACATTTATGTCAATTTTGATACTATTTAGTATTTGGTTTTTGTGAAAGTCAACAAAACATTATTACATAGAAAAAAATAAATTAAATCAACCCTAACATGTCATATTCACCTAGAAAATTCATGGATAGAATCAAAAGTTTCAATTTACGTTTATTTTTATATTTATCATATAAATTATTTTAATCATTTATTATTAAGGTAATTACTACATCATCATTGTGTCATAAATAATCTTAAAATTTTATGATAATGTATAAAATTAAAACCCAATCCCTTTAAAAATATAATTAAGAATAATATGGAAAATACATATAAAATAATTCCATTTACTTATTCACATGGATATTCTACTATAAGAATAATCACATGTAAAACCAACAACTAATTTCATAATGATGGATGCACAATTCCGGACTTCATAACCACATAGTCAAGGCTCAAGCCAAGACTACAAATAAAATTTTGTCAAGGATTTGTTCTAAGACACTAGTTTGTCTCATGAGACCTACCAATGCATTAAGAGATATAGTGGGATCCACCTGTCACTTACTAACTCCAATGCATTCCTCGATTGAAAATATTGAAACATAACATAAACATTCATATTAAAACTAGAATACAAAATGTCAATACTTTAACCATATATCATGAATGGTGTAAAAATAGAACATTCACATTCAAACATGTCATAACTCATTCAATACAATATTGAAGATTGTATTTATAGGAAATCAACCTCAATCAAAAATAATATCCAAAATGAAGTTGACATAGTAGAAGATAATCAGTAAAACCCTTTGAGAGAAATATCCTTTTTTCATCAAATCATTTAAAAGTTTCACAATTTATAAAAAAGTCATTTAAAAGAGTTTTTTTAATAAAATTCTTTCATACCAATTTTAAACTTTTGAAAGGAATTAAAATTATAAAACAATTATGTCCATTTGAATAAATCCTTAAAATCATTTTGAAAACCTTGACATTAATCAAATAAATTTAGAAAAATAAATCCTTAAAACATTAAAAATAATGATCACGTTAAAGAGTTCATTCCATAAAATATTAAAAGATTCATTTTGAAAACATTTTTATGAAACATGGACATTGATGATAAATATTTCCAAGTAAATACATATATATAAATACTCTCAAAAAATAATGGGATTGAGGAATTAACCCTTACCTCGTACATTACTTTGGTCGAGGGTATGTTTAAACTCTTTTATAATGACCACAATATGTTATTAAAATATAAAAGAACCATATTAATATTTATGATATCATACTTTATTCATTTATGAATTTATACTACCCCTTTAATAATAATTACTATGTTAAAATAACAGTTCATGTAATAATTTCTTTCTTTATCGTGCACGTTTTCACTCATTATTTTTGATCGAATCACTTATATAATGATTTAATTTATTCCAAGATATAAAAAATTATTTATTTATAATTTATATTCATAATATAAATATGTATAATAGATATATATATATAGGAAATGTTAAATATCGTTTATGGAGATGGCAGGCCGTAGGTATGCATAAACGTCATTTCCATTTTCATATCATATTGTATTAAAGTAGGTGAATGAGATATATGTAAATACAAATATATATATATATATATATATATATTCTTTTAGAATTATTATGTCATATATTAAATTCTTAATAATAATATATATTTTTATAATCAACATTGAATGGTGGACGCGGAAATGAATCTCATCGCGTCGTGGAGATGGTAAGCAGTACGTACACACGAGCAACAATATCCTTTCCTTAATGATAAAATGGTATGATATTGGATGGAATATTAATTATACAGAAATATTAACTTGTTATATTTATTATTTACATGAATTATACTCATTATTATACACATCCAAGTAATTAAATATTGAATAATAAACTACACCATGAGGTGGAGACGGTAAGCCGTGCGTACGCACGTATGATGAATTTTTCATTCATAGGATGGATAGGATAATGAATATTTTTGTACCATATTTATAATAACATCACAATATGTATAGGGTACTAGATTTATTATTTTGGAATGGAAACAATAAATAAATATAATGATTAAGAATAATAGAACTTTGAAAGAGGTGATGAAATAATTACCTCTTCTTTAGGTTATTTCTTTCGATTTGATCAAAAGGGCTCCATAGGTTGGATTTATGGTCAAATTAAGGCCTCTAGGTTAAATTGAGGGTAGTTGGGAGGATATTTGAGAAGTTTTTTGATGATCCAAATGGCTTTGAATGTGTGAAATTAAGATAAGGGGAAGTATCGTTTTATAAGAGAGGTGAGGGTCACTTTAGGAAAATATTGAAATATTATTTTATTATAAAATAATTTTCAATTTATAATGGTTAAAAATGGATTTATTTCGAGGATAAGGTTGTTATTGGTCTAAATGCTCTCAAAAAATAGATTTTAGACAATTTTAAATCCCCATATTAACCTTATCTTTTTGGTTTAACTCCTATTTAAACAGTTTAACTTTTACCATGTCTTCTTGTATCTTTATATTGCATTGTTAATAAAACTACTATAAAACTCCAATGAACCTCAAGAAGTTAATTAATGACATAATTATCATTATATAAGTCCCTTGGACAAATATTAAATTTTAGGAATATTATATTATTTTATAATATAGTATTTATTTTAAAAACTCATTTATGTCAATTTTGACACTATTTAGTATTTGGTTTTTTTGAAAGTCAAAAAAACATGATTAATTCAAAAAAAATACATTAAATCAACCCTAACATGTCATATTCACCTATAAAATTCATTTATGGCATCAAAAGTTTCAATGTACATTTATGTTTATATTTATAATATCAATTATATTAATCTTATTTTAATAAGGTAATTACTGCATCATAATGTTTTCATAAATAAATTTAATTATTTAATGTCTAAAAATTATAAATAAAATACCATTATGTAGAAAATATTTTTATATTTCTAATGAGTATTTATAGTTGAAATTATATTTTCTATAACCCTATATTAAAAATGTTTTAGTAATTAAAATTTGAATTTAATACTTTTAAATCTTCTTTAAATAAAATAATAATAAATTTCCTAATCTAATCCATGTGGATCAGAAAGGATCGTATTTTATTATTAAGGTAGGTTTTGGTTTAAATACAATTATCCAATATAATTAGGACATGTGTTGGGGTAATTATAATATCATTTTTACCTTTAATTACACTATTAACTTTTAACCATAGTAAATAAAAATCCAAAGTTACTATTCGCCAAAAATGATTTTAAGCCTATTGAACCACATTTTACTTACTGATATCAACTATGTATCTCATATTTTTTAAATTCAATTCAAAAAAGTGATTAAATTACGTTTTATAAAAATTTGAAAATATTCCTAGAAGGTGGGTAATATACATTAAAAAGATCAATAAGATTTTATATGTCTAACCTTATTATAAAAGAAATATAATGAATTACATTGGACCAATATACGTATTTTGTATCTATTTTTACATTAATATAAATTTTTAACTACAAATAATTATTTAAATGAGAATGACAGTTTTTATCTACAACGCATTGTTTTTCACTATTCATCAAAAATGATTGTTTTTAGAAAAATATCAAATATTCACCAAAATATAATTTTAATATAAAAAATTCAAAAATTATATCCATTTTACCAAATTAAAAACATAGAATTTTCATTAATTAGTATAAATTTATTCTCATTGTCAAAACCAAAAAGCAGGTTTTTTAGAAGTAAAAACTATCAAAATATTGACATGTGTTTATGTCAAATATAAATGTGAACTTATATACAATGACCTAAATTATATTAAATTATAAAAATATAATATAATTATAATTTAAAACCACTCAAATCCATAATTTAACACTATAAATTATTTCTATTAAAAAAGTTGTTTTCAATAAAAATTTAGTATTTTTTACTATTCATCAAAATATAAATGTTATTCGAAAAGTACAAAAAGTAAATCCAACATAAATTTTTATGTCCCACTTCTAAATAATAATTTAATTTCATTAAATTTAATATTTAAATTTTTCAAAATGGATTTAAAAATGGTTCTCCATTAAAAGGTTCAAAACATCATTTTTTGAAAAATGCTTCTTTTATCTGAAAAAATTTAATTTGTCTTTATATTATGTATAAGAAACAAAAAATACGAAGGTAAAATTATATTGGAAATATATATATATATATATATATTTCAAAATTTGGTTAACATTATTCATAACCACTTTTAAAAAGGTTAGTTTGATAGGTCGTGATGTGCTTGAACTCGGTGTTGCGTGTAGCGCAAGCTATTGAATTACTTAAAAGAGATAACATACTATAAAATCGTGGGTTCTGAAAGTTATACCTAGTGAAAAAAATTTAAAAATTTGGGATGATCATAAAAATCTCAGAAATGGTTATAAAACAAAGAAAGAAAACATTAGTCCATCAATACATACAAATCAATGAAATTGTACTTTTCAATCGTAAAACATAATATTTTTAACATACCTTACAAAATCATAAGATTTATGAATAGAAAATAGAATCATAAAACATAATGGTAACTTATTGCATCCATATCATACTTACATTGTATCCTTCATTACTATATTGGGAGTTACATTTGAAATACTCATCATAGTATATCCCCTAAATCTCTTCGAAGAAACATTAATGATTACCTCTATCATGTTACCCAATGCATTGGAGATCTATCTCGACCTCACCCTCCCTGGGTTTATAAAAAACCAACCGTATACGTATAAAATTTCCACTAACCATAACATAATCATAACACATAACATATTCATAATGGAGAGATAACATTTCCACATTGCAATCACAATATATCATTTCAATATATTGACATAATCAATTTATGTAAAACATTCATAAAGAAGTGATTTGAATCAAAGTGTCCCATAACACTTTGAAACTTTTTAAAGTAATTTACAATTTAAACATCCATATAAATATATGTAAATATTTAAAATCATTTCTAAAACAAGGGCATGAAAGAGAAGGATTTAGAAGATTAAATATTTAAAACGTTTAAAATGATGTTTTAGTTAAAGAATCCTTTACCACTTTAGAAACTCTTGAATAAAAATCATTAAATAATAACATCAAAGAAAAAAAAATATCATTATAATTTATAAATTAATGATATAAAATTTCAAAGGGGTTTTATATACACCTTATAGGATAATAAAGGTTCACAATATCACTATATTCCTCAATGAAAGGAGATTGAGACGTAGTTCCTTACAAAGATTGTATCATTAGATTAAGAACAAATAAATGACATAATTATGAATGAAAAATATAAATACACCGAATAAAATTGTATATTAGGAATAAAATATTCATAGGTAATTCACACATATTCATAGCATGACAAAATCATGAAGTAGAAGTTTAAACCAAAGAATGGAAATTTTGTTGAGTTCCCTTAACTCGTCTCCAACTTGGCTCCTTCGTTCTTTAATTTGATGAATAAATAAGCTAAGTTAAATTATAATTGATTAAGAACCTTTTTAAATTTTATTATTCCTTTCATATTACTTATTACCTTGAAATAAAAATTAGTTAATTATTTGAGTTCATATAATACAGTTTGTCGATGTTTGGAATTTGAGTCAAATATGAACTTGTTATAATTATCAATTTTCCTTGTGGTCAAATTCCATTTTCTCCAGAATGATATTAATGATTTAGATATAATTTATATCATATATATATCCAGTATATATGTATTTAGAATAGACCCTATCATTTGGATATGTTAAAATGAAATGCACTGTTTATGGAGACGGTAAGTTGTATGTAGGCATGAATGCTAATTTCATTTCTTGTTTTTGTTTTTAAAGGAATGAAAATCAAATGATACATAGGTATATTATAATTTCAGTATAATATTATATTTTATACACATTAAAAAATTTCATTAACACCATCCTTTATACGTCCCATGTATGTCATTAACGAGTCATGTCACTTTGAGGGGGTGGTCATCCGCACTTCCTCAAATGCAATTATCGTATTTTTCAGTATGGAAACCATAAAGTTATGCTATAAATGAAAAATAAAAAACTTATAGAAAATATAAATATAATATATATTACATATAAATACAGTTTCATCATAATGTCCACCATAAGAGTTTGTAGGATAAGATAGAACGATCATCGTTTCGTGAGGTAGTAGTTTGTTGTCCATAGAAACAGAATGTTCGTATCCATTAGATGGAGGTGTGTGTTACAATAGTTAGAATAATTATCATAAAAATATATTAGTATATTTATTATACTTTTTTTTTAATAAAAGAAAAATAATATAATACTGGGTGAATAATTATGATAAAAGTAGAGAACTTGAGAGAAGACGTTACCTCTAAATATGGTAACTCCCATAGGTTTGAACCAAAAGTATTTCTTGAAGTACCTTATGACTAATTTAAGGATTATATGAGAAATATAGGTATTTTGAGAAGTTATCTTGTTAGATTTTGGATGATAAAAGGGGCTTGAGAGGTTTGAGTAAGCGTTAGAGGTGATGGCCTTTTATAAGGGGGAGGGGCTCTTTAGGAAAGTTTGAAAGTAATATTTTATTATAAAATTGTTTTCAGCTTAAAAAGATCCAAACCTCATTAAATTTTAATACAATATGAATATAAGTCCAAATAAAATTTTCAAATAAGAATTGGACTGGTTTGGATATTTTTAATCCTTATATTTTTTATTTAACACTTTTTTACCCATACTGTTTTATCAAGACTTTAAAACTTGGAAAATCACAATAGTTACCAAAACATGAAAAATTACTAATAAATGATTCAATAATATATTTTATACTTATGATAACAATTTTGAGGAATATTCTATTTTTTATAATTTTATGATATTTAATAAAATATTTTATATTTCAAAATATGAACTATGTCGATTTTGACACTATTCATATCATGACTTTTTAAAAATCCATAACAACATTATTTATTCTAAAAAACTTAATTAATACAAAGATAACATCTACCTATCATATAGAGAATTTTTGGATGACATAAAAATAAAAAAATTACATTTATTTAAATATTATAATATCATTTATTTGAATCCTTTATTAATCAGGTAATCATTGTATCACCATTGTGTTATACGTAAATTTATTTATTTAATGTCTAAAAATTATAAATAAAATACCATGATATGGGAAATTATTTTATATTTCTTAAGAATATTTATAGTCGAAAATATCACTTACATTACTCTATATAAAAAACATTTACTAAAAGATATATGTTAATTTTACATTTTCCTTAACATTAAATTAATTTTTATAAAATGTCATTTTCAATTAAAAGTGGCTACATGGGGTCCCAAAATTGACCGAATGATGCCCATGGCGGGAAATTTATCATCCAATAGGGTTAGGACACGTGTTAGGATAATTTAATATTATTATAATATTATTTTGTTACCCTTATTGACCAGACTAACCCTTTAACCTTGTTAAATAAAATATTTACTTAAGTAACTATTCATAATGTCTAAAAATATATGTCAATTATTTACACAATTTAGAAATATTTATTCAAAATATGGAATCCAATTTTCTAAATTCAAAACACAGAAGTTGCAGAAATTAATTTAAAATTAATTCCCGTGGTCAAAACCAAAAAGTGCGTTTATTAGATATAAAAACTTTCAAAAGATTGACATGTGTTTATGTCCAAATTCAAAGTGATACTACTTTAAATGACCAAAATTTTATTAAATTATAACAATATAATCTAATTAAAATTTAAAAACTATTAGAAATATAGTATAATCATATAAATAAATTATATTAAAATGCGGTTTTGAATTAAAATGAAGTATTTTTCACTATTCATCAAAAAAAAGAACTTGATCAGAAAAATTCCCAAATTTAACCCAATGTAAATTTTCATCTCCTCTTTATAAATAAAAAGTTTATATTTTTAAATGGAATATTCTAAAGTGAAAAAAACTATATTTAAAAAAATTTCTCCATCAAATGGCAGTAAATAGATCTTTTAAATAATATTAGAGTTTTATAGCTTAAAATTGGATTCATTCTTATTTCAAGTCTCTCGAATTATTGGATAAAAGTAAAAAACATTTAAAAAACATTTGTAATAATATTATAGTTAGTTCTATTCATTCTCTCCAATAAAATTCCTAGGCGTTAACTACCATTTAAAATATTATTATTATTATTATTATTATTTCCTGCATGACTCAGCATTGTGCACAACATAAGATTTCGGAAAAACCCATTATTGTGTCCGGGTACTCCTTCTAACATAGCATCCCCTTTAAAGTAATATTAAAATTTAATTAACAAATATTAATAAATATGAAATTTTTATTTTCTTTATTTACCTGGGATGTTACACTTCCCCCCTTTTGGGAATTGTTTCCTAATAATTTTAAAATTGGTCTCTAAAACTTCATTTAAAGTCTCACATCAGAAAAAGAGTCAATAAAACTATCACTTTAAAATAATTAAAAATAAGTATAATATGTCACCCGAGATAACACATACTAGGATTCCATGAAAACATGGATATAGAGGAGAAAACAAACCACCAATTTCTCATGGAGATTGATAGAAAATATGATCAGGAGAAAGTTAAACACCAAAAAACCACCAGCTTATGAAAGGTTAAACGTTCATTGATTCCCTAGTTGGAAAAGTAAACAGACAATGTTTTTTTAAGTTCCATTTCATAAATTTTGAAAATTTATGTATGATATTGACTAAGTAAAGAAGGAAATATACTTACTTTTCAAGTAGAGTTTCTTCCTTTAAAATTTTTCTACCAAAAGATCATATTTTCTCCAAATGATGAGTGTTCAAGATGACTTGTTCACACCTGAAGAGCTAGAATCAACTTCTAGAGAATCACATAATCCACAAAAGATGAACTATATATTTCCCTTATTATTAAACAGTAACCAAAACCAAAATGGTTAATACAAGATCAGATAATCCCCAAAAAGGGTAATATTTTATAAAAAGAAATACTACTCTTAATCTCCAAAATTGAACAAACAACACCAAAAGTTTAACAAATACCATTAAATACACAATTGTCCTTAAAATTGTTCAAAATAGTCCAAACAAAGTTTGAAACCAAAAATTCTGAAGTATTTATATCACATAGTCTTTCATTTTAATTCTTAACATTTATCTCCAAATAACATCTACTACTCTTAAAGTCTTGTACTGAAGTGTAACTAAAAAATCACATACTCTCTATGATAGGTTAATAATTTCTATAAATAACCCAAATCTCAATATATACACATTAAAAACATATATTCTTCCAAAATAAATTTTCAACCATTAGCCAACAAATTAAATCCCATAGTATTCTATTTTCCTAAGGCAATTAGTGACTCCCCAAAATAGAGAACGTCTTCCAAAATAACCTTTATCACTTAATCACCAAATTATTTTCCTATACTAAGGATATCCATTTGATAATACGTATGATCCAGAAATAAAGTTATTATTTATCAATAAAATAATTTAACTAAAAAATAATAAGTCATACTAACAAGGGACTTCACATAGGCTAGTGATAGGCGATGCACCATTGTCTCCCTTCGGTTGTGGGTTCGATTTCTGCAACCCTAACAGACGTGATGGGTTGTCACCCATATTACATGTTGTCCCTTTTTATAAAACTCAAAAATAACCTTGACATTATTTAACCACAATGGTTTCCTTATACCTTTCATTTTCCTCCCAACTCATAATGACCTCAATATCATAATTCATGAAGTCTTATATATAGTGTCATTTTTTACCTCTATAAAATAACATTATTCCCAAAGAAAGAACATCATACCATGATCACGGTGTCCACCTAGATTCATCATTATCTTGTTCACATAAATAGATTGTCCATTCATTTCAATAATGATTTAGAGATACTTCAAAATCTTTTGCTTCCTTTTTCCAAATACTCCTCGTATAACATGGGTCATATGATTGTTCACAGAAAAATAGTTTTGGAAAATAATCATGTATGACATATAATTTCAAAAAATCTGATAAAACTTTCTTTTTATAAAATAGTCGAACCAAGTTTGAGTTGAAACATTCAGTAAATGGTCCTTTTTAATATACCACAAGATGTGCTAAAATAATATATTTTAATAGAAAAAATAAATTGGTATCGTAAGGGTATTATTCTTTATAACCTTTTTCAAAATCATAATATGCTTAAAAATCTTGAGACAAGGTAATATATTTTAAATTACTTTGATAATATTCAACTATCTAGATGATATGATAATATTAAGAAAATAATATTTTATTAAATATAACCCATGATCAATGTTTGTATCAAGGTATAGTGGAGGTGTTTGATATTTCAAACAACTCCTTTAAAGAGAGTTGTATGCTAGAATATGTTTCAGAATTGTATGAACATGACTTTTTTATAATTATTACAACCAAGTCATCAGGAAGAGATAAGAATTTAGTTCTTGATCCTCCTCCTTCCATCTGTAACATACTTTCCTTGATCTAAAAAAGATACAAAATAAGTATTTAATTTAAATAGTAGAACTAGAGACTAACCTTGTGTCTTACAAAAACTTATAATCCCTAAAGTTTTCTAAACCAATCTTTGATAAAAACTGTAAGGCCTCAGCCTTAAACATTACATTTTCTTGAGTTAAGTCAATAATTAACATTGAGGATATTTTTAGGTTTATAATTTTATTAAATAAGGTCGTAACTACTACATCATATCCCAATAATTAAAAGTTAACACTTCTACTCTATCAAATTTTTTCACAATAATAAAACTCCTTAAATAAAACAAGAGTTCTTTTCTTGATATAAATACTCTTCAATACTTATTTCCTCTTACCCTTTCTTATACCCTGTGAAAAAAATTTCAAAAACATGGGATGATCATAAAAGTCTCCGTAATGGTTTTAAAACAAGGAAAGAAAACATTACTCCGTCAGTATATACAAATCAATTAAATTGTATTTTCAATCATAAATTATAATCTCTTTAACATACCTCACAAAGTCATAAGATTTATTAATAGCACATAAATTCATAAATCATAATATTAAATTATGGCATCAATATCATACTTACATTATAGCTTTCATAGTTACATAGGGAGTTATGTTTGGAATACCCATCATAGTATATTCCCTAAATCTCTTAGGAGAAACATTGATGTTTACATCTGTAACGTTACCCAATGCATTGGAGAGATATCTCGAGATCACTCGCCCTAGTCTTATCATGGAACCACCAGTATACATAAACAATGCCCAAGAAAGATAACATAATCATAACACATAAAATAATCATAATATAAAGATAACATTTCCACATTTCAATCACAGTATATCATTTTAATATATTGACATAAGCTATTCATATAAAATATTAAAAAAATAAGAGTTTTGAATAAAAGTGTCTCATACCACTTTGAAACTTTTTAAAGGAATTTACACTTTAATACACCCATGTACATATAAATAAATATTTAAAATAATTTCTAAAACATAGACATTAAAGAGAATGATTTAGAATAACAAATCTTTAAAACTTTAAAACGATGTTTTAGTTAAAGAATCATTTGCCACTTTAGAAACTCTTGAATTAAAAACATTAAATAATAACATCAAAGAAAAATATTAATATCATGATAATATATAAATTAATTATATAAAATTTCAAAAGAGATTTATATACACCCTATTGGATAATAAAGGAGCACAATATCAAGATATGCCACAATGAAAGGAGATTGAGACATAGTCCCTTACAAAGATTGTATCATTAGATTAAGGATAAATCCGAAACATAATTATGTATGAAAAATATAAATACACCCAATATAACTGGATATTAAGTGTAAAAAAATCATTGTCCATTCACACATATTCATATAATGATATAATCAATAAGTATAAGTTTAACCAAACAATGGAAATTGGGTTAAGGAGTTCCCTTACCTCGTGTCTAACATAACTTGTTTGTCATTTGATTTCTAGAATAATAAACTTAAGTTCATTTATACTTGATTCAGAACCTATTTAAATTTTTTTATTCCTTTTATATCACTTATTACATTGAAATAAAAAATATTTAACTATTTTATACATATCGGACATTTTTTTGATGTTCGGAATTTGAGTCAAAAATGGACTAGTTATAATTATAAATTGTCCATGTTGTCAAAATTAAATTATCACCATAATGATATTAATTATTTAGATATCATATATATCATATATATATATATCTAGTATATATTTATTTATAATAGTCCATATCATTTTGATATATGGAAATGAAATGCACCGTTCAAGGAGACGGTAAGTCGTACGTACGCCTGAACGCTTCTTTCATTTATTTTTTTCATTTTTAACGGAATAAAAACAAAATGATACATAGTTAAATTATAATTCCACTATAATATTATATTTTATATATGTTACATAATTTCATTAGTACTATCATTTATACATTTTCATGTATGGCATTAACGAGTCATATCACTTTGAGGGGATGGTAGTCTGCACTTCCTCAAATTAAATTATCGTATTAACCCATTATGGTAACCACAAAGGTATGATATAAATGAATAATAATTAATCATAGAGACAATATAAACATAATATATATCACATATAAATACAGTTCCTTCATAATGACCACTATAAGAGGTGGTAGAAGAATATTGAACAATCATTAATTCATGAGACAGTAGTTCACCGTCCACTGAAGCAGTATGTTTGTATCCATTAGATGGAGGTGTGTCTAAGTGTAATTAGAATAATTCACATAAAAACTATTATATTGAGGCTATCGGTGTTTTTATTTAATCAAAAAAAATATAATAGGGAGTGAAGAAGTAGAATAAAAGAAGAGAACTTGAGAGAATATGTTACCTCCAAATCGGGTAACTCCTTTTGGTATGAACCAAAAGGATTTCTTAAAGTGCATTTTAAATAAGTTAAGGCTTCTAGTAGTAATAGGGAGATTTTGGGAGATTATGTTATTAGATTTAGGATGAGACAAAGTCCTTGATAGGTGTAAGTAAGGGTTGTAGTTGATGGACTTTTATAAGGGAGAGGAGGGGCTCTTTTGAGATGTTTGAAAGTATTATTTTATTATAAAATAGTTTTCCATTTAAAAAGGTCAAAAACTCATTAATGTAGAAGATAATATAAATATAAGTTGAAATAAAATTATCCAATAAGAATTGGAAAGTTTTGTTATATTTTTTAAGCCTTATCATATTTATTTTACCCTTTTTTACTCTTTCCGTTTTGTGAGGCATTTAACACTTTGAGAATAAAAATAGTTACCAAAACATGAAAAATATACAATTAGAGAGTAAATATTAAACTTTTAGACATATGATAACTATTTGGAATAAAATAATATTTTCTATTAATTTATAATCTTAAATGAAATATTTTATATTTTAAAATATGAAATTTGTCAATTTTGACACTATTCTTATGATGACTTTTTAAAAATCTATAATAACCTGATTGATTTGAAAAAAAAATCATTAAATAAAAATATAACATGTAAATATCATCCACAGAATTCTTGGATTATATAAAATTAAAAAAATTAAATTTATTTTAATATTTATAATATCATTTATTTTAATCCTTTATTAATGAAGGAATCACGACATCATTATTCTATCATAATTAAATTTATTTATTTAATTTATAATAATTATAAATAAAATTACATGATTTAGGAAATTATTTTCTATTTCTAATTACTATTAATAGTAAAATATATCACTTATATAACCCCATATAAATAATTGTTTACTAAAAGATATATTTTTATATTATATTTTCCTCGACTTTAAATTAATTTTATAAAATGTCATTCTCACTTACAAGTGGCTCAATGGGGTCCCCATATCGACCCAAGGATTCACATGGTCAGATATGTAACAAAAAATATGTTTAGGATACGTGCTAGGGTAATTTTATATTTTTATAATATTATTTCTTTACCCTTATTTACCATATTTACCCTTTAACCAAGGAAAATAAAATATTTACTAAAGTTACTATTCATAATGTCTAAATATATAAGTTACCTATTTACCCAATTTGGACCTCCTGATTATAAATATGGAATCCATTTTTTTAAATTCAAAACATAGAAGTTTTAAAAATTGATTTAAAATTAATTCTTGTTGTCAAATCCAAAAAATGTGTTTTTCAGTAGTAAAAACTACCAAAATATTGACATGTGTTTATTTCCAATTTCAATGTGAAATTACATTAAATGACAAAAATTGGATTTAATGATAAAAATATAATCTGGTTATATTTTAAAACTAATAAAATTGATAGTTTAATCATATATAAAAATTATATTAAAAGGTAGTTTTGATTTAAAATGCAGTATTCTCACTATTCATTAAAAAAAGAACATTATCAGAAAAATACCAAAATTTTACCCAAAGTAAATATTGATGTGATGAATATAAATAAGAAGTTTATTTTTAAAATTAAATATATAAACGTTATAAAACTAGATTTAAAAAAGGGTTCTCCATCAAAAGGCAGTAAATCGATCTTTTAAAGAATATTAGAGTATTTCATGCCTAAAATCGCATTCATTCTTATTTTAAGCATCTAAAATTTATTGGATAAAAGTAAAAAAATTTAAAAAAACATGTGTATTAATATTGTTTTTAGTTCTGTTTATTCCATCCAACACAATGTCTAGGCATTAACTACCATTTAAAATATTATTATTATTATTAGTATTTTTAGTATGATGTGGCATTGTGTGCAACATATGATTTCAGAGAAACTCATTGTTTCATGTAGGGTACGCCATCGAACATAGAATCCCATTTAAATTAAAATTAATATTTAATTCAAAAATAGTAATAAATATAAAAATTTAATATTCTTTATTTACTTCGGATGTTACAATTTGGCTTTAGGGAACTGACTCCAACAGACTCCCAATTCCACCTGACCCATATAATAACTAACAACATGTAATCTTGCATATGTAAAAAATTATTTAACTATGAAATAGTTATAGCTATTGGTCCTACCACATTCCCATGTTGTTGTTCTTCCTTCTACAACTTCACTCCGTTGTAAAAATCCTTCAAGAAGAAATATCACTAAGTATTTATCTTTTTCCTCCATCAAAATATTAACAAATTATCTAATACAATAGTAATAATTTTTCATATGAATTCTTATAATACATTACTATCTTTTTATAATTCTAAAAATGGAACAAATCATCACAAAACATCTTATTTAGATGCATTAGAAGCTAAAATATACCCAATCTGTAAAAATATAGAAAACACTAGCTTAAAATAGCTTCTATTTCAAACTATAATTGCTTTTCTATGAAACTAAATAAAATTAATCTAAAGTACCATAACAAAAACCATTTTTTGTGGTTTATATAAAATGGATGTTGTTATGGTACTTCATATATAATATTTGAGATAAATTTTTGGGAAATCTATGATTCAAGTATCACTATAATATTATATATTAGTACCATAACAACATCCATTTAAAATATGAAATATTATATCATCATGTTTATAAATAGGAATTTACATAAATGTTTTAGAAACACTCAATAAAAAATAATTATTTTACAAGAATCAACCAAATTAGAAATCTCAATTTGGGTTCTTCTCTTTGATAACATAGGGATCTCCCTTCTTAAGAAACATTGAGATTTCATGATACTTATTTTAACGTTTTTTAACTTATATGGAACCTATATTTGTATAAAAATATATTATTTTCATATTTTATTCAATACCCCTATAGTAAAATGGAAATATTATATATAGAAATGAACATAAATAAAGTAGAAACTATTTATTGTTTCTTCTTCAACTAATTTGATTTCCACTTCTAGTGAACGTTTTTTCTATACGTGGTGCAGATATCCTCCTACTCATTTCCCTAGGAATGAATTTTTGTTTCTTTTAATGTAATTTAAAACTCTTAATTTAATTAAATGTTTTCATATTCTTTTAAACATTTTATTTAAAAAATTTCACCATAATAGTTGTGTAACCATATACCCACCAATTTATATTTATGAGTAGAAGGAAATTCATAATTTTCTTGAGTGGATTATCCATACTATTCATTGTATACCTAAACTAAATGGCCCAAAGGCCTTCATTTTTTATTAATTTTTGATAATCCTTATTTTATGTTTTAAAGGGGAACCCCTAAATGGCTCGTAGGCCTCCTGACATTATAAGACCTAAACCTCTTAAAGTAATTCATCCCATACAATGACTACTTGAAACAACTGATCCCAAGTGTCTACATTGTGATCAGCACACCTTTGCATGACCAGTCAGCTAGTTGTCTTGTGCAGGGATCCACATGTCTAATATCAATGGAAAATCCATACCCTCTCATTCGCCCAAGTCTAATTTTCCCTTCTCTAGTGAATGGACCTACTATAAATCCTCATCTAGAGACTTTTTCCTTATAATTCAGTCTGGTAATTCTGTAAGTCATGTGCACTAAAGCCTTGATGTGGACCAAAGGGCTTGAGGTTGCCAAAATGCCTTTAGGTGTCCTAAAATCCATACTCGCCTGAAGGCCTTGGGTGGCCTGAAGGCCTTGAAGGACCTGAAGACCAAACCAATGGCCCGAAATCCAAAACGGGTGAATAGTTCTTGTGGATACAGTACTGAACAGTACCTCCTATAGTTCATACTATAGTAACTTAGAAAAATGCCTCTGTATGGATTTGATCTCAGGTCTCTTTGATTCACTTAATTATTCCTCACCAACTGAAGTGAGGCTCATGTACCATACTATACATTCTATAATTCTTAATGAATAACGAGAATCTTGGTGGTGAGGATAATAATATGAGATTAATAGAAAATTTCTAATACATATAGAATCCCAACTTCACTAACTGATCAGTGTACTTCAATATCTTGAATTAAATATCACTATCTAGCTCCCATATATTAATTTACACTTGCATAATGTAGGGACAATATCATTTATCTTTAGCCTCTGTTTTTCCTTTTTCAGTTATAGGTAGTGAGTTATCACAGTATATGCACCCATTCCTTTATAGTGTATCTTCAGCTATTTGAACATAGCTAATAGAAAGATATAATAGTTGTTTTCAGTATCCATTTTGAATATCTTATAGTCTTTAATTTTACCTTCACTCTATAACTAATGTGGCTGATCATAAAAATTATACTACCACACATGGTAAAACATTTCTAGAAGTACTTCATTATAAAAATGACTATGTCATTGTTAAAACTTTGTATTGGTGAAGATATGTTATTCGTAAAGAAAAAATCACAATATCCCTATATCTTTTTCTTAGAATTTTACATAATAATTAAAGTGTATTTCTAAAATAATTAAAATAATATTTTATTACGTTATCATGATTACCATTTATATTGTAATAAATAAATTTTTTTATACCCAATAATTTTATCAAAATTATGTTTTACATGCCAACTACATTAACTCATAGTTCCCTGGTCTACTTAGTAAACTCCTCAATCCCAAAATCCTAAACTCATATTCTCTTATAGCTTTATTCCAAATTTTAGTAATTATTCTTTGGCCATTACACTTAATAACAATTTGGTTAAGTCAACCCATTATCCATATTAAATCTTCCTAATGATTAAAAAGTGTCCATGAAATTGTCATGATGGTCACTTTATCAATAATTACATATTTACGTAGATGATAGAAGGTGTTTATGGATATAATATATTCTTTTAGGTGTTTTTAAAAACATGTCCATACATTTCCATTATTTTATTCTTAACATGATTATTAATATTTTGTAGATTTATCATACTTAATTTATCATGTTTGATAAAATATTTTAACCATAATTGTTTTATTTAATTTCTTCATAGAATATATTTTATTTCATTTAATTTATGTGATCACCTTTAACCATAAAATAAAACATATCTTGAAAAAATAAATAAATAAATAAATATTCACTTGACAAACAAAATAAATAGTTTATGTGATCATCAGGATTTATTCTACTGGTCAGTTTACCTCGAATAGGTTAAAAAAACCTTGACACTAAGTGAAATAAATCAATGAGATAGTTACAATATTAATTTTTCACATTCTACTATAAACCAATTTATCTTCTTAGTTGCATTCATCATAGAATGGAACTATATTTATCGCCTCTTATTAAGATCCCCTTCCAATACATATTCTCAGTCACTTACAAGTGTTTTGTACTAATATTTATGGTTAAAAAATAATCCTTGGACGCATAGCCCCATATATAATAAAGGAGGGTGGTATGATATTCATATCATCATATTTTATTTAAAAATAAATTTATTATAAAACACCTATAATAAATTATTTAATTAAATTAAAACCAATAATATTCAAAGTTCTATCAATCTCATAATCAATTACTACATGAAGATACTATGCATTCAAACTTTCTAGCATTTTTTTAATTTTTATTTATTAAGACAAATTTACTTAGATTATTAAATTATTATAAAATTAATTTATTAATTCATTGTCTTAATTATGAGTTCAAATAGTACTTGTGATATGTTAAGATTCACATCCTTTATAATTTTAAATAAATTAAATTTTAATTAATTTTATTTATTTGCATGATGTGTAGTTTCTTAATCATGTGGTGTGTACCCTCCTCTTCAATTTAAAATTTAGTTCTTGAATTCTAATATATACGCAACATATACTGGAGGAAATACGGTGAGTTCCCTTCTACACTTTCTTAAAATCAATTATTGTGTTTTACAGAAATGAAGTGTGTGTTATCACCCAACATAGTGTTTGACTTATGTTTTGTATGGTTCTTTCCTTGTACAATGTACTTACATGGAATTATTCCAATATGGTCTTTCATGATATACAAGGTGTGTTATTTTTTGGGTCAATCATTATAGTATTCACAACATATATGACCACATGACATACCATGAATATACATGATGTAAACTAATGGTGATTCACATGAAGTACTTTGCAAGTACAATAAACATAAACATAATTTATTTATCGAATTACCATGATAAAAATAATAAATGAAGTTAATTCCATATGACCTCCTAAATTTATTGGATTAGTGTGAGATCACTGCGATGGTGAGGGATGAATCAGTGTTTTTTTCTTTTTATAAGTAATTTGTTTTTTATTAAACCTCTTTTAATCATCAAACCCATTATCCACTCATCTTCTATCTCTCGTTGTTACCTTTAATAATTATGTAAATATTGTAATTACCATAATCTCAATATCCCATAGTATATTACTTTATTAAATTGATACTATAAAAAAGCATTCGAATCCCAAAAGACAAAATAGATTAGTAGAGTTGGAAAACAATATACCAACAGTGGTTTTAAATTACAACATAAAATGAAATAAAACATAGAAACTCTATTGGAAATGACTATAAAGTCAAAGATTATCCCTACAAGTCATTCATTATATACGTATTCAAATCTTTGGAAAAATAAAATATAATAAATGGGTGAGCTTAGATTATTAGTAAGGGTAATAAATACAGGGGAAGCTATCATAAATAAATATAAACAATAAAAATGGCAGATCAAAAAAAACACATTCCATTAAATAATAATCTTATGCATAATATAGTAAGAATAAAAGATAATTAAATAATTCCATATAAATAATCATATGAGAATGAAACCTAAGAACAAATATTATAGTAGTTGAATAATTGCATCGATTAAAAATTAAGAATATCATAATTATGGAATTCATAATTTTGGACATCTAAAAAGAAACATCATGGCCTCAGCCAAGACATCTGAAAATATTTGGTTAAGGCCTCATCCAAAACCATATATGAAAATAAATGGGAAAGGCCTCATCCAAGTCCACATTTGGTTTGTCATGAGACCTACTGATGTATCGATGGGCTATAATAGGAACCACCCATCACTTACTAAGCCCAATTAATTACTCATATGAATGCGTTAAAACATAGAAAACATATTCATATGAAAATTAAATAACTTTCCACAATCAGTAAACATAATCACTAACCATTCTGAGTAATATGGTGACTATTATCAAGATAGAACATCTAAAGTCAAACAACACATAAACAATTTAATAAAATATAGTATATGATATCATAGAATACCAATAACAATTAATCATAATATTCAATAATGTTTTTTAAAATAGATTAAAATACTTTAATAAAATCATTGAAGAAATCTTGAGAAAAATTTCCTTTTTCTTTTCAAAGAAGAGTTATTTTGTAAAAATAATGTTATTTTTCATAAAACACGATTGAAACCATGTATTTAAAATTAAATAATTGTAAATTGGAGTGTAATTGTTGTTTATACATAAATTATATCCAACTAAAGTGAAAACATGTAAAAAGGTTTTTAAGAAACATTAGAAATGGGCCAGTTTATATGGTTTAAGAGAAAATATAAAAGAGTCTTTAAAAATTAAGAGTAATAATTGTTTATATAAAACCAAAAATTAAAAAAGATAGTTTTTCAAGATAAGAAGAGTGTTTTTATAAAAATATTGGGTGATTAAAATATATTATGGAGTATACTTGAAAATGGGTAAGAAATTGAGATGTACCCTTTAATGGGGCTTTCTTATCGGGTGTACTTTAAAAGGGGTCCTTCTAAAAAATGTATTTCCTTATAAAAGAAAGATGAACTGATATAAATACATGATTTTGGAACATATATATAAATTTTAGAATAATTATAAAAACAAATAAGAATTACATTTGGGTAAAGAGATAGAAAGTTTAACCCGAAGGTAAAATGGATATCTGGGTAGAATTCCTTACCATATGTCCGAAAGTTTTCTACACTAGTACACAATGCCCTGGATAATAAAATTAGATTAATTAATAGTTTAATTCAGAATATATTAAAAATTATTTTCAATTTAGTAAACTTTTATTATGTTTATTTATTCCCATTTTGATGAGTTATAAGATTCAATTTCATCGTTCGAGAGGGTTTGTTTCCTCAGTTTTCTTGATCAGTTCATTTGTATACATGTATAAAAGATCATGTAAAATAGAAAATAGTTTTCCAGAATTGAAATTATATATTTTTAATTTACTTATAGGATATTTTATTTTCTTATTTTCGATTTTGTTTCTGTATATGAGGATGATTCATTAGACAAAGAGTTAATGATAACCATTTATATTATTTTTTATTTTTTCGATCATCACGAACTAGTTTTTTAATATGAATTAATATTATGTATATAAATTGGTTATAAAAAATTAAATAACTAATACCACATATATTAATGACTTTTTTATCCATAAAAATGGTTCTATGAACATCCTTGAAGGTAGAATTGAAAAATTAAGACTCGTCATCCATGAAGGCAGTAAATCAGCATCTCACAGAAAATGTTTTCATTTTCAGAATAAAAAGGCGGATTTTAGGATAATTTATGGTTGATATAAAATTAATATAATAAAATTAATGTATATATAATATACTTTAGTTATCACGTCACTTGTATAGGGTATTTGATGGAATGATAAGAAAAGAAAAGAAGCTTAAAGAGAGAGAAACAGTTTTACCTCTTGAGTGTCACCTCCCTAAGAACCACCTTAAGGGACATGGAAAATGTATTTCTTTTGAGTCCTTATTGACCAAAACATGGGTAAGAGTTTTGTGAGAGTAATTTATATAATATAATAAATCTTCAATGCTTTATAGGTGTGAGGAGAAGGGATGTTTTTTTGTTATTTTATTCATTGGTTTAATATTTCAGCCTAAGACTAACAATAGTGTTGATTCTAGTGACTAAATATAGTAACAAGTGCATGTGAGTTCGAAAAAATGGGCAATTATCTTATCTATAAATCAACCATTACATGATAAATCATTTATTCTCTTATATTTTTAAATACCATAAATTATTGTATTTCACTATTCACTAAATATTCAAATATTTATGAAAAATCCCAAAACATCACCATAACCCTTTTTTGACCAGTATAATGGAAATATGGAATCCATTTTATGAAAATAACTTTGTAATTCTCATAAATTTAATTTATAATTAAAAACATCATTTATTCGAAAAAATACTTATTTTAAAATTATAACTAATTTTATGACCCTTTGAAATATTAATTGAGGTCTAATAAACATATATTATAATAATAAGACCATAAAATACTAATTAATGAATCTATTTTGTGAAATTAATTTTATTTTAGATCATTATATTATTTATAAAATTTTAAATAAACATTTACTCTTTAAACAAATACCAATACATGATTTACCTTTTTTAAAACATTTGTTTACTTTTTAAAAGATATAAATATATAATATATTAATTTATAATATATCAAAATTGTATTTAAACATTCATAGTTAAGGTGACTATTAAAATCATAAATTAAAAATTGATATAAAAAAATGAAGGTTTTATAAAAATCAGAATTTTTCACTGGTCACTGGAAAATAAATATATTCAGAAAAACACCAAAATTTCACCCAAAGATAATTTTGAAATTATTATTTTAAAAATTGAGTTTATTTTGATTAATATAATTTATGAAATTTTAAAAAATTAGTTTTTAAACATGTGTTCCATTAAATGGTGGTGGAATTTCCTTTTAGAAAATACATATTTTAATGCTTAAAATTGGATTTATTCTTATCTTACGCCTATAAAATTTATTGATTGAATTTCAAAAAAAAATATTAACTATGTAATATAAAAATTTAAATAATATCTTTCTGTAGTAATGCTTAATTTATTTTAAAATTTCATTGTGGTCATAAATATATTTTTTTATAAAAACATATCCCTTGTGTTCAATTGGTTTTTTCATTTATAATTAATTGGTAACCAATGAATTAATTATAGAAACATGTGTAAAATAAATTTTCATAATATACATAATCCATTTTATTCTCAAAATTCCAATGATTGTATCACATTAAAAGAATCTAATCATTTGTATAAGCTTGGTGTTTTCTTAACTTGATCCATTTAAGAAGTTAAATTTTAAAAAGAGACATACTATAAAGTCTTGGGGTGTTACATTCTCACCTCCTTCAATAAATAAAATCCTCACAATTTAAAATTTCACTTAAAAAATTAAATTTTCATGCTTGATATTTCATTTTTAGAAATCCCTCATCAAAAAAAGGTTTTCAAAAATTTCATTTAAAAAATAGGTAAATAGAAATGTGAATGCAACAAAAAAAACTATGATTCTGAAATATGAGAAGATTTTTTTAAATATAGACATATAAGGGAAATATAAATATCAATATATTATGGATGGTGATATAAAATATGGTCATTTTAATATCTTCCATCAAAAACTTTTAAATTTATGATCAGTTAAAAGAACATTGATTTCTCAAAAGGAAAAGTAACGAAATGGTGTTTTTGTACTAAAATATTTTTTCAGGAGTTGAGGGTTTCTTTTCATATCCAGAAAAGATCCTGAGAATATATAATTTCTATATTCCTTTCCATGTTATTATCTCATCGTTTTGTTGTTCTCTATTCTATCTCCACTTCATTTTTTACGTTCGGAGACGGATATTCAAAAAAAATTATTCCTACAGCACTTTTATGAATCATAAGATCCACTAGTCATTCCTTTATCCTTTAAATGTTTAATAAAACAAAAATGATTATCATTGTTTATCCAATATGATAAATCATACTTCATTCTTAATCAAAAATATCCTTAATCCATTCCATATGTTTTTAAACATAAGACTCTACAAAAAAATGTCTATTGAAATTCAGAGACCAAATCTTTATAAGGAAGGTCACTAAATTTCCAAAATCAACTTAACAAAAACATAACTAAATAATATAGCTATTATTTTCACATACCAAATTTATTAATACCTTAATTTTCTTTAATATTTTATGAAACAGGAAAGATTCCATGAGTATCATCTCATGTTGTCGAATAAATTCCTTAAATCCCAACATCTAATAATTCTAGCATAACATAAACCATCAAATCAATAACCACCTTCGTGGTCACCAATAATATTCCAAAAATATATATTTCTTATTAACACAATATAAAGAAAATATTTAGTTCCATCTTACCCAAGTCATTTTTTTTCAATAATATTAACTTGCAACATGAAAACTCCTCTTGATTACTAGTTTTAATCATCACTTGCTTCCAATTCCTTAAAGAATAATTACTATAGTACAATCCTTACGTATCTCCTCATTCTTATAACCAACAAAAATTTTGAGAAAATACTCAAATAACATAATCATTGAATCCAAACATAGTCATAATAATCATTCCCACTCACATTTGGTGGTATCATAATCTTGACCTTGATCCATTATCTAATTTTTGGGTATTTGTAGAGACATTGTTCTACATAGTTCCCAATATTTTTACAGTTTAAGCATTGGACTGATTCTTTCTTTCCTTTTCAATCACGATACTAGTATCCCTTATCTACATATTTTAATAAAACTTTTATTCACTTCAATCTAGTACTAGGGTGTTTCCTTCCAAAATTATCACATGTTGGAAAATTCTTCTTCCCTTATTCCCTTTATCCATCATTTTAAATGTCGTCCTCTAATTCCCTTGCATCCTATCTAAGTAATATGACTTGAATAATTCCTTCCTTATCTTTATAGAACATGATACTATATCCTCATGTGATAATAATGTTTGGGAGACTTGTTACCTTCGAAGGATTAGCATAAGACCATAAAATATATAATCATTATTACACTTTATATCATGAGAATTGTTGAAGTTCTCAGTACTTTTGTGAGGTGTTAATTCTAAACAATATCATTAACTAAATTTGGTCATGAATCAAAATTAATAGAATCAAAATATCAAAACACATAATATAAATTGACAATTTATTCATAGATAATCTCACAATAGAAAACATGTTTTCTTTGTGGACATGTTTATTTTAAACCCTTCATTGTAGTTTGTAAAGAAAACAGGGAATTATCCTAATAATATGTCCCAGGAGTGTTAAACCATGTGAATAGTAAGTCTCATTGTCAAGTACCATGTTATGTCAAGTTAGGTCTGATGCACCTTATCATATTTTTTACCCCTAGGTGCATATGTTCTATAACCACATCCACTTGTATTATCCAAACAGGGATGTACTTCTAGAAATACCCACATAATATCTACCTTAAAAAATTATAGAATGTTATTCTCTGTCTATCCTCAAAGAATATATTAGTGTTATTATCCTTAATCTATATTTTTTAAATCTAGTTTCCTTTTTTTCTACTAAACATTATCTGATACCAACTATAAAGACCATGACACCAGTATCCTTAAGTCAGTTCCATACTTTATTACATTTGTGCGATGAATAAGAATCCGCATCCAAAAGGACCGAATTGTTTGGTACATTCAGAAAACTAGAAACATACATAAGTAATACATTAAATCTTTAAATCAAATAGAACAAATTGAAACCATTTAAAACAAAAATATACTCCTATATTATCTCATCATGTCGTTCATAATATACTTCTTCACATCCTGGGGGAAAATAAAAAATAAGAAATGGGTGAGTTAAGAGGATCTGTAAGGATAAGAAATACTAAAGAATCTATAATAAATAAATACTAAAAACAAGGTAAACTAAATAACTAAATATTAATTCCATTAAAATATCATCTTGATAATAATATGGTAGGAATAAATGATGATTATATAATATCATATTAATAATAATATGAGAATGAAACCTAACCATGGATATTATACTAGTCGAATAATCACATGGATTATTAGTTACTAATATCATAATGATAGAATGTATAATGTTTTAAATCTAAAACATTCCATTGAGGCCTTGGACATGGAATTTGAAAATAAATTGTTAAGGCCTTATCCAAAATCATATCTTAAAATAAATGGGTAGTACATCAGCCAAGTCTATATATAGCTTGTCTCAAGAGACCTACCGATGCATCAAGGGGTTATAGCTGGAACCACCCATAAATTACTAAGTTCAATTCATTCTTCATATGAATGGGTTGAAACATATATAACATATATATATTAAATTTAAATAACTTTTCCTAATCAGTAAACATAGTCACAAACTATTCTGAGTAATATGGTGAATGGTGTCAAGATAGCACATCCATGATCAAACTAATCATAAACTGTTTAAAAATATTTGGTAGATAATATCATAAAATATCGATACCAATAAACCATATGATTCAAAAGAGGATGTTGAAATAGTTTAAAATACTCTAATAAAATCTGTGAGGTATTCTTGACTGAAATTCCCTTCTTTACTATGTAAAGAAGAGTTTGTTTGGAAAAATCATTGGTATTTTTCATAAATTATATAAAAAACTTGTATAACCCAAGAAATAAAAGGTATGAAAAATTAAATTATGTTTAACTCATAAATAATTTCCAATATAAGTGAAAACATACAAAATAGTTTTTAAGAAACATTATAAATGGGCCACATTAGTGCGGTTTAAGAGAAAACATAAAAGATTCTTTAAAACAGAAAATTTCATAATGGTTAGTATAAAACCAGAACTGAAGAAAAAAATTTCCTAATAAGAAGAATGATTTTATAAAAAAAAATGGGTCATTAAAACATATTATGGATTGTACACGAAAATGGGTAAGAAATTTTAAAGTTCCCTTAAATCGAGCTTGCTTATCAGGAGGAATTGCAATGGGATCCTTATAAAACATGTACTTACACATAAAAGAAATATTAACTGATGTGGATATATGATTATGGAACATATACAGATAATTTATAATAATTATATAAAAATGAAGAAATATATTGGGTTAAATATAAAAATCGTAACCCAAAGTAAAAAAATAGAGATCCGGGTTGAATCCCATACCTTATGTTCTAAAGTATTCTTCACTTGTGTATAATATCAAAGATAATGAATTTAAATTAATTAATAATTTTAATTCATAACCTATTAAACATTAATTTTTTGAATTATAGTTTTATTAGGTTTATTTATGAACTCTTTGATGGGTTATAGGATTCAATTTCGTTTTTTGGGAGTGTTTGTTTCCTTAGTTTTCATGGTTGGTTCACTTTTTTACACGTATGAAAGATCATATAAATGAAAATAGTTTTATAGAAATGAAATAATATGTTATAAATGAACATAAAATATATTTAATGGTCTTATATATCATTTTTCTTCTAGCTATGAGGATTATTCCTTAGATAATGCATTAATGAAAACCATTTAGATTATTTTGGTGTTTTTTCGATTATCATGAACTAGTTTTGTATTATGAATTAATATTATATATATGTATATATACTGGTTCCATAATATTTAATAACTTCAATTACATATATTAACATTTGTTTTAATCATTAAATTTTTTTTATTATTATCCTTCAATGTAGAATTGAAAAACAAAAACTCATCATCCATGAAGTGAAAAATCAGCAACTCGGAGACAATGTTTTAATTTTTAGATTAAAAAGCGGAAGAGAAGAGAAATTATAGATGATAAGATATTAATTGAATAAAATTATAGTGTATAAATGGTATTAGATTTATCATTTCACTTGGATAGTGGAGGTGAGGGAAAGATAAGAAATGAAAATAAAATGAAAGACAAAGAGAGAAGGTTTTACCTATGGAGTATCACCTCCTTGAGAACATCCTTAAGGAACATAGAAATGTAATTTTGGTGAGATAATAAAGGAAAAACTATGGGGAATAGGTTTGGGAGAGTAAATAGGTCGAATATAATAAATCTTCAAGGCTTTGGAGTTGTGAGGTGATACTGTGTTTTTTGATTATTTTATTCATTAGTTTATTATTTTGGCTCAAGAATATGAATATTATCTATTCTAGAGACAAAATATAGTATCTAATTCATTTTATTTCAAACAAATTGGTTCTTACTTCATCTATATATCATAAATGACTCAATAATTTATATATTTATTTATAATGTTAAATACCGTAAATTACCATATTTGACTATTCATCAAAAAGTTAACTATTTTAGAAAAATCTAAAAAATTCACCAAAACAATTTTATAATATGTAGAATTCGAAATTTTAATCTATTTTATGAAAATAATCTTATAAATATATGGAATTTAATTTTTAATTAAAATCAACATTCATTCAAAAAATATTTATTTAATAATTATAACTGATTTTATGACACTTTGAATTATTAATTAAGGACTCATAAAATTATATTATAATCATAAGACAACATAATATTAATTTGTTAATATTTTTGTGAAATTAAGTTTATTTCAAATCATTATATTAATTATAAAATTGTAAATAAACATTTACACTTGACAGAAATATCAATACTTAATCTATCACTTTTAAAACATTTGTCTACCTATTCCATGATAAAAATATATAATATTTTCATATAAAAGATAGAAAAATTTTATTTACACATTAATATATGTGTTTAATATTCATATAATAAATATACTATTAATATAATGAAAATGAAAATTTTATAAAAAACAGGATATTCCACTATTTACTAGAAAATAAATATTTTTAGAAGATTACCAAAATTTCACACTAAGATAATTTTTACATGTAGATTTTGAAAATTCTGTTTATTTTTTTAAATATAATTTAAAAAAGTGTTAAAATTTAGTTTTTAAACATGTGCACCATTAAAATGAGGTAAATTTTCCTTTTAGAGAATATATCCTTTTGTAATTAAAATTGGATTTATTTTTATCATAATCCTATCAAACTTAAGGATTTAATTTTAAAATATTTAATTGTATATGTATTACATAAATTTCGTTAATATATTTCAAAAATGGTGAATAATTTAAGATAAAATTCCATTTTATTCATAACTATAATCTTTTATAAAAACACATCATTTATGTTCAATTGGTTTTTATTTCCAATTTTTAATTAATTTTTAACTAATGAATTGATTTTAATGACATGTGTAATCTATATTTTTAAAATTTAATTAATCCCTTTTTTCCCACCATTCCAATGGCTATGTCATAATAAAAATATTTATTCATTTCTTTAGACTCAGTGTTTTGTGTAATTTAATCTATCAAATAAGTTAAATTTTAAAAAGATACATACCATAAAATCTTGGGGTTTTAAAAATAAAATGGCACAGAACATAAGAATTTACAAGGTTCAATACAGATACCTACTCCTTATCTTTTTTTATTATCCCCTACGTGGATCCTCATCTGTAATCTTATTATTAGTTACACTTTTCAATATAGTGTCACATTGTATATCTCCTAAATCATCAGAGGAGTTTCTTTATACTATATCCTATAATATTATCTGAATCCACATTGGCGCTCTCTAAAATCCAAACTAAATACTTATTCTCTTGAATTACAGTAGAGACTTTTCCTTTTCCTTTCTCCAATTGAGAGTCTTCCTCCATTGATCAAGGATTGATCCTCTATAAAATGACCAATTTATCTCCCTCCTTGAGATCACTAAATAAAAATTTATCATGTTCCTATTTAAGTACCTTTGTAAATCTACTATTATTTCTCAAATAAATTCTTTTCACCTATATATGATCAGTTTCCTCAATTAAACTATGCTCAGGAAAATATTCTTCCTTATAATAAAGTTTCATCCATAATAATTATTTTGGTAGTAAGCATGAAATATCTCATCTCTAATTCTCCATGAATAAAAAATTATATATATAATAGTAACTAGCTTTTCATAAGTTGTACTAGAATAAGTTATTCTAGTAGACTGACATCTTATTTTGGGATCTATATTTACGTGCCTTTTTTGTTATTCATTTATAAAACTATTATGCAATGTTATCTAAAACCTTTAAGAAACACATTGTATATTAATAAGAATTTTGCATGAGATCTTTTGGAATTCACATGAACGAACCACACAGACCTTTTATCATACTCTTTTCTAAGTCAATGTATAGATAATTGATACTTATTCTTCAATCACATAACCAAATATAGTCTGTGGTTACCTAATTTTTGAAGGGATCACACAGGTTGTCTTCTTATCTTCATAAGTGGATCATTGTAGTACTATGTATCTAAGAAAATGAAATATTTTTTCTCAAGTATATCTAAATTATCAAAGCTCTAACGTTTATACACCACCTCTGTTTTATATCTATATTTACTTCATTGCTTCTCCGATATTATTCTGGATGATTCAAATATTCCCTATAATCATAGGATCTCCTTAAATTCTAAAACTATAGGTTTTCTCCTGGACATGAGTTGTTATGAAATTCACATTTTCACTACATACATCACCCTTTTATTGAAATCTTCTTCATGTTTTTTTAAGAAAATTTTGTCTCCTAATCATTTGAATATATTTTTATGGATCATATGTCCTAACATTTATTTACATGGTATTTAAAAATTACTTCAGTATATCCTCATTTCAAACATTACCAAAAATGCACCTCAAATTTTTAATGTCTTTGAATTGTCCTCTAAAACATTCAGATACATGAGATATTATCAATACTCATAATTAGAAATTGGTTACATGAAACCGACACAAAAAATACCTCTCTGAACTCATTTTGTTATGTGGTTCTCATTCAAAATCGGTGTATAGAAAAACTGTTACATTTTATATCCCTTTAAGTAGTAATTCATATATGTGGATCTCTCTTCGTGAAATCAACTACATTGCACTAATCACAAAATGGTTATATTGTTCTACCCATAGTTGTTAGATATGTGGACGATTCCATCAAAATAACTGTATAAATATCATTTCTTTCATTTTATGTTTATACATGAAGTTGTAACTACATTCATTTGATATTATGATCTCACATGTGCATTAATTAAGCATTAAACTAATCTAAAGTTTCTGATTCATCAAGAGATCATCATAGATCACATAATTCTGTTCATGCATGATAAATACATGAATATCATTAAAAATAATAGGATAGGACTTATATTGATCATAGGTTTTCAATATGGGCTTCATAAATGTGGGGAGATTCCTTCTCCTGGATCATCATGGTTTCATAAAAAATAGAATAACCTAGAAGGAAAAAGATTTTTTTGTCAAAATGTAGAATATCATCGCCCATAATGATTGGATGGATTAATAGCAGTCGATTTAAAGGCCTTAATAATGTCTGTATATTTTAAATGGAGGAAAAGAATATGAGTTCGATCATCCCATATCTACCCACGTTATATTAGAGAACATCCTTAATAATCAACTGCTAATGTGACTGATTCGACCTGGAGGCCGCAGATCATTACCAGCATACACCTTCCTCACACACATGCCTCAAGGGATAGTGCCTCCCAGTGTTGACCCATATCTCCAAATGCCTGAACCATTCCATCCACATGTTCTCTAACATGGGCACGTGATCCTTTGGGATTACACATGTCCAACTCACTCCTTAACCCCTCATTGTCTATATAGTTTTAATTTTTTGGCCCAACTAAATAGTTGTGTATGAATCCCTCAGTTGGCCAATGGCAGTGGGAAAAATTTTGTAATATTAAATAAAAGAAACTTTAACCTATATCCCATATAATAGTTAATCTAATTATCCTTCACTTTCAATATAGAACTTAGTATCCTTCTCAAATTATTTTCATAGTATTCAACATTACCCATTCTCATTTTAGAACATAAATTTCATCTGGTTTTCCAAAAAATGTGTACCTCATAAATCTCTTTATGAAAATTTATTTGACTAGAAATATTAGTTCAGTCAATCACCACAATTTATACATCAAGAATTTTTCAAGAATTAAATCAAATTCCATCAATGATTTCCATAAAAATTCTCTAATCCTCATCACTTCATCCAACAACACATATTAAATGATTGATAAAAAATGAAAAATAGGCTCATAAATCTCCCCCTTTGTATTTATTTTTGAATATCAACACATAATATTCAAGTTAATATGTGGTTAAAACCTTCTCCCTTATATTGATAATTCAATGAAATAGATAATTTGTTCTTCTCAAAAACAAATATCATCCTTTTGAATGTAATTTCATGATCACTTCTGAGATAGGGGTGATATCACATTGTTTTCTTAAAATAAGAGCCTATAGTAAAATAACTATAAGTCTAATTGGAAAATATTCATTTTGAAAATAAGGGAGATATTTCTAAATATGTCTAATATGTCCAAAAAGATTCCATGCATGTGAAATAATTCTAAAATATTCTCAATTATTCTTTAAAGGGATGAAAATAATCATGTTTATTAATGAAATGAAAAATAAGTCACACACTTTAATAGAAAATTTATAAAGGTCAATTGGAAAAGATATATCACCCCTTTTTTCTGATCTCTTCACCAACTAATAACTCCCTCATAACTGATATGATTAATACAATTAACAATAAGGTAAGAAAGTGTGATTAACAAACCCCATCATTAATTTTTGTATAGTTGTTTAAAAGGTCCACATTCACTAGCTAATGAAGATTTAATAGAATCATTACATAAATAATCCCCCTCAAGGGATGTATCAATTTCCTTCAACAATCTAATTTTTAGTACAAAAGATTTTATATATAATGGGATAATAAGGGACCTATTAGTTTCTTACAAAAAAACATTCGCACTGAGGGACTCCTCTCAATATAGACTTCTTTTTATTATACTGAAATGATATGTTTCGCCTTTCTTAGTTTTGTAAGAGTGTGTGATTGATTGTTTTCCACATAGGTTGACACTTCTGATGCAGATGCCTCTTCTTCCCTGATACCATGATCATATCTTTGAGATTCCCACATCTTTTTCATGATTTTTTCATAGAATGGTAGAATTTTCAAAAAATTATGTAACATCCCAAGATTTCATAGTACGTTATATCTTTAAAGTTCGTCAATAACTTCTACTACATGCAACACTGACTTGGCTTAGGTTATACGAAAGATTGTGTTTCTCTGAAACTACACATTAGTATTATAATTATTCGAACGATATATTTATTTATCAATTAGATATTCTAATATGAATAGTAACAAATGAATTTTTATTGTTATTTATAATTTTTTCACATAAATGAAACATATTTATAATGAGATGTATATGCTTTGTTAAAATAGTTATATATTTACAAAAACTATTATATTAAAATAACTACTTTTTTGTCATTTGTGAACACTAATAAAATTAATATTAGACACTTATAAAAAATAAATTTGGTAAAATAGACTTCATTTATGGATTCAGAATATCAAAATTAGCTTAGGGTGAATTTTTGGTATTTTTCGAAAAACATCCAATTTTTGATGAATAGTGAGAAACACTGCGTTATTGTTTAAAATCGACTTTTTATTTAAAATATTATTTATTTAAATTAAATTTATTTTAAGTCAAAATAGATATATAATACCAATATAAGTTCAATGTAATTATTTGGAGTCACTTTATAACAAGATAATATGTATAAAATGTTATTGAACTTTTTACCATCTCTTATCCACCTTCTAGGAACATTTATAAATTTTCATAAAACGTAATTTTACCCCTTCTATGAATTGAATTTCAAAAAACTGAGAGACATGATTGACATCAGTAAGTAAAATGTGGTTCAATAAGATGAAAATAATTTTTTGTGAATAGTAACTTTTCATTTTTATTTACCACTATTAAAAGTAAATAGGGTAATTAATGGTAAAACTTATAATATAATTATCCAAACACATGTTCCAATTCTTTTGGATAAGTGTATTTCTACCAAAATAAACATTGGTAATGAAATATGATCCTTTTTATTCACTTTCATTAGATTATGGCATTTATTGTTATTTTATATAAAGAAGAGTTAAATGTGTAAAATTTAAAGTTTAATAATTAAAACATTTTTAATAGAGTGTCATACATAAGATAAATTTGACTATAAATATAAGTTAGAAATAAAAATATATTTCGTACATCATGGTGTTTTATTTATAATTTTTAGACATTAAATAATTAAATTTATTTATGACAGAATGATGATGCAGTATTTACCTTATTAATGAAAGATTAAAATAATTGATAATAAAAATATCAAAATAAATGTAAATTTAGATTTTTTATTCCTTACACTAATTTTAAAGGTTAATATGACATGTTAGGGTTTATTAAATTTTTTTTTTGAAGTGATAAAATTTTTATGACTTTCACAAAAACCAAATACTAAATAGTGTCAAAATTGACATAAATGAGTTTTTTAAACAAATACTATATTATTATATGATATAATAATCCTAAAAATATAATGTTTGTCCAAAAGACTTATATAATAATATATATGTCATTAATTACCCACTTTATGTTCTCTTGTCTTTTTATAGTATGTTTATTAACCTTTTATTATAATAATACAAGAAGACATGGTAAAAGTTAAACTATTTAACTAAGAGTTGAATCTAAAATATAAGGTTAATATGGTGACCTAAACCTATCTAAAACATATTGGTTGAGAGTATTTCGACCCATATCCACATTATCATCAAAATATATCCTTTTTGAGCCATTATAATCCAAAAATTGATTTTCAATAAAATAATATTTCAAGCTTTTCCTAAAGTGAAACTCACCTCTCTTATAAAACGGTACTTCCCCTTCTCTCAAAATCAGTCCTCCAAACCCATTTCAATTGACCAAATCCTACTCAAATATCCTTATAAATACCCTCTATTTTACCTAAAGTCCTTACATTGATCATAAAGCTAACCTATGTAGCCCTTTTTATCAAATAAAAAGTAACAACCAGAAGAATAATGAGTATAATTGATGTAAATAATAAACATAAAATTCTAAAGTCCTTACATTGATCATAAATCCAGCCTATGTAGCCCTTTTTATTCAACGCTTCATTATTTGGAAGGGTATAATAATGAGTATAATTGATGTAAATAATTAACATAAAATTTTAATTATTCTAGATATATAATATAACATCCAATTACCTATGATTTCACCATCAATAGAATGATATCTTCGATTTTTCATACGTATGGCTTACCTCCTCCACGACGCGATGAGATTCAGTTCCACGTTCACCATTCAATGATGATTATAAAAATATATATTATTAATAACTGTGTAATATATGACATAATTATTCTAATATAAATATATATATATATATTTACATATATCTCATTCACTTACTTCTGTTCAATACGATATGAAAAACAAAATAGCGTTTATGCATACGTACGGTCTACCATCTCCATAAACGGTGTTTTCCATTTCATATATCTATATATTACACATATTTATATTCTGAATATATATGATACATAAATAATTTTTTATATTCTGAAAGCAATTAAATCATGATATAGGTTATACAATTAAGAATAAAATGTTAAAACACATTCGATAAAGAAAGTGATTATTACACGAAATGTTATTTTAACATGGAAATTATTATTAAATAAGTAGTATAAAGTCATGAATTAATCATGTTCTAAATAATAAAAATGAATATGGTTTTGGTATAATTTAATAACATACTATGTTCATTATACAGGAGGTTAAACATGCCCTCGACCAATGTAAAGTAAAAGGTAAGGGTTAATTCCTCAATCTATTTATTTTTTGAGATTATTTATATGTATGTATTTTTTGGGACATATTTAACATTGATATCAATGTTTCATAAAAATGTTCTCAAAAGGAATATTTTAATGTTTTTTGGAAGGTAATCTTTAACTATATCATCTTTTTAAATGTTTTAAAGATTTATTTTTCTAAATCTATTTCATTAATGTAAATAATTTCAAAATTAATTTTAGGATTTATTTATATAGATATAATTATTTTAAAATGTTAATTATTTTAAAAAGATTAAAAGTGGTATGGGACACTTTGATTCCGAAATATATTTTAAACGAATTCCTTTATAAATTGTGAGACATTTAAATACTTTCATGAAAAAAGGATATTTCTATCAAAGGGTTTTACTGATTATTTTCAACTATGTCAACATACGTTTTGTATGTTATTATTGATTGAGGTTGATTTATTATGAATATAATATTCAATATTGTATCGAATGAGTATTGATATGTCTGACAATTAATGTGATATTTTTATACCATTCATGATTTATGGATAATTTTTTGACATTTAGTATTCTAGTTTCAATACGAATGTTTAGGTTATGTTTCAACATTTTCATATGGGGAATGCACCCACGGCCTCTAAGCGGCATCGCCTCTCCCCCAAGTGCACTTGGTTTTTCGCCTTCAGTCTCATCCCTCCTCCCCTCCTCTCCTCCAGTAGTTCATTGTCTGGCTTTGGTTTCTGGTTTCGGCACACCCGTGCTTCAGTGTGAAGGGTTTCCAACTTTGCTAGATTTGTCGTGGTGATTGGCCCTGATGCATCTCAGCAGCCAACATCTTTCATGTCAGAGTCGGCTTTGGATTTTCTGGGTGAAGATGTCAAGGTAGGCATGTGAAGGAACTTCTTATTTAGATCTTGGTCAGGAATCAGCAGCGAAGGCGTTGTGGCGAGCAACCGGTCTGTGGCTTATCGTCGGCCCCGGAGTACCATGGAGGGGAGGAGGATTTCTGGCCTACGGCGGTCCGGTGTTTCTTCTAGGAGTTCTACCTCAGTTTTTATGCATTTTTTTGATTAGTGTTGATTTTCCGTTCTGTTGTTGTGAGGTGGTTTGGTATTTCTGGTTTTTGTTTTCTGCGTTGAATCTGTAGATCTGGTTTTGTGTGGGGGCCAAGATTTCTACTGCACATTGTTCTTTCTCCCCTTCTGGTCTATATACCATGGAATCCAGTTGGGGTGTGTATGTGGTACTGTTCTGAGTGGATCCATGCTCAAAGTGTCGTTTCTTGTTCATATTAGCTCAGATCCCTTCACTAGTGATGTACCCTTGATGTGTTGTTGGGACATCCTATCTTAGGTGACGATGTACTGACTTCACATTCTCTAGATCTTCTTCTAGTTTCTCTGGCGACATTAGTGGTGGATGGGAGTCAGAGGAGAACAGTGGGGTGGAGGTTGATTTCGTAAGGTCTTTGTGATGATGCTGATTTTGGTATGTCTTGCTCATGTTTGATGTTTGGAAATTTCCCTTTGTTTGAGCTCGAAGGTGAGAAGTCAGTGAAACTGAATTCAACCACTTGTAATAAGACCCAGAGGAGGATCCAGAGCTGGTGGTTCATCTTTGCAGTGCTTTATGGATTTGGTTATTGAGAGGGTATGGCATCAGCCATCGGATCGGGCCTATGCTTTGATACAGGACACTTGATTGTCGAATCTCCCTACAATGGTGGAGATCGTCATCATGTTCATATTCTTGGGAGGGGTGGGTCCTTATTGTCAGTTTGGTTTTCACTTTTTTCCATTCAGGTGTGATTTGTCTTATTCCTGTGGAGTCTGTTAGGGTTCCCCCATTCTTCCCATAAAAATGGGCTTTATCAATTAATAAAAAAATTAAAGGCCTTCGATCCATTGGATGGATGGATATGGAGAATGCATTAGAATTAGTAAGTGATGGGTGGATCTTTCTATATCGCCTCGATGCATCAGTAGGTCTTGTGAGAAAAACTAGGGTCTTTCCATAATTCCTTGATAAAATATTATTTGTAGCCCTTGCATGAGGCCTTTACTATGTGGTTATGAAGTCCGGTAATATGCATTCCATCATTATGAAATTAGCTATTGATATTACATGTCATTATTCAACTAGTAGAATATCCATGTGAATAATTAAATTGAATTATTTAATTTATATTTTCCATATTATGGTGAATTTTAACTTTAAAAGTATTATGTTTTAGTCTTATACTTTTCCTTAAATTTTTATGCTTATTTATGATAGTTTCTGATATATTGTTATCCTTACTGAGCATCTGATACCACCATTTTATTATGTTTTATTTTTTCCAAGATGTGAAGAAGTATATTATGATTGACCTACAGGGATAATATTTGGTATATGAGTGTGTCTAATGGAGAAAAAAATTGGTTTTCATTTCATAATGTAATGTAAAACTTATGTATGTATCTAGTACCTCCAAGGCTGGTAAACCGATCTATCTTTCGAGATTGGATCCCTTGTGATCATGTCAATGTTATGTAATAATGCACCGACTCTGGGTAACTAGGTTCGGGGTGTTACGGTTGGTATCAGAGGAATTTTAGTACAAAACATGGAAACTATATTTAGATAAACTCTGATTAGAGAACATTACCCTATGATAGACATTGGGGATTAGTATAGAATAACTTCCTATAATTTTTTTAATGTAGAGATTTTGTGAATTTTCCAAGTAATACAGCCCTATCTGGATATGAGAAGATAAAGGCAGCTCTGGGACAGATGTACCTAAGAGTGATAACTCTGAAAAATGGTATCAGTATAGACCTGAGGTATCCTGGTACACAAAATTAGGCCTTTCTTCACTCTTGGTTATGACACTCCCGAGGGATATGATTAAGACAATTCACATTTTCTTTACAAACCGTTAAGATGGATTTAAGAGTAAATACTTCCTCAATGAATTTTTTTTATGATTATGGATTATTTTTATAAACATTTCAATTTATATTAGGCATTATACAAGTTTGGAAATGTGTATTAGGATTCATAAACTAACCGTGTGTATGACATTGTTTAAAAATGGTGCCATGTAGAAGGAATGGGAACTCCAGCAATACACATGAACTAAGGAGCAAAAAGGATCATGTCATTAATCTTCTTAAGCCAAATTTTAGAAGGTAAATATTCCCCCACATATTCTCATAATATGAAAAAATATGATCATGTTTTAATAAGATATGTAAATAATTCTCTGAGTCTTATGTCTTTGAAGGGAAGCTAGAGACGAAAATGATGGTAGAGAGAAATATGTATAAAGGGAAGAAGGAAAAGAATGATTTTCCCATATGTGATAATTTTGGAAAGAATCACCTTAGTAAGTGCTTGAAGGGAATGAGATTTTTTTATAAGTGTGGTGAAAAAGGACATAAGGTACGTGATTGAAAGGGTAAGAAAAATGTTTCAAATGTACAATGCTTCATCTACAAGGAGTTGGTACACTATGCGAATCCATGTCCAAATCATCATAGTATACCCAAAATGATGATATTTTATAATAATCAAGTTATGATACTACCGCAAATGAAGAGGAATAATTCGTGTTTTTATATTATGTCATTTGAGTGTTTCATCAACGATGTACTGGTTATATTAATTAAGGAAATAAATAAGGATTGTACTGTAGTATTATTTCATTGAGGATTTGAGATAATATGGTACTAAGAAAAGTGACTCAATAGAAATTTAAAATTTTTAGAAAATATATTTCTAAAGGAAAGATAAACCTTAATATGGTCTTGATACTGAGGTAGTGATTTTGTAAAAAAAGAGATGGTTGATTTGGATAAATTATTTTGGATATTCTTAACTACCTTGGAACCGATTAATGGTTTGTTTATTCCATCATTCTTGGGGTATTAAAATTTTTTGGATATAAGGAATATATCCAGTATTCTATAATGAATAAGGGATCATTAATGTAATTGATAAGGTTTTATTGTAATTCATGGTGTTACCATGTTTTATGAATGTATGATTAAGGTACCCACATGTTATTATGTTGAAAAAGAGATCTTCATTATGTTATGTTGAACTTCCTTATAAATGTTTGGACTATGAGATCAAACTCAAGTACTTTGGATAAGTCTAAATGTTAGAATGGAGTAAGTTGGACATTGGACACTATGGTTTAATATTAAAATATTTCTTATGATTATTTTTTCATTTTTTATAAAAAGGACAACCCGAAGGTCGGGCGAAAACATGTCACGTCCGGTAAGGACCCAAGACATAAACCAACAACCAATGGGCGACAAGGGTGTATCACCTAAAACTGGCCTATATGATTTCCTAGTTTGTATAATTTATTTTTTTAATGATCTGATAGATGAATTATTGATTCATTTTTTTAAACCTTATACGATTAGGATCAATTGAATATTTTTTTGTTCAATTATCTTTTGAAGTGATAGATGAGTTTGTGGTAGAAATTAATTAAATGATGAAACTCTAATTGTAAAGTATTTTTTTCTTATACTATGATGAAATTAATTAATAAACATTAGGTAAAGGATCTTAAAACCAAAGAATTTGTTATCCAAAAACCTTATGTTTTGATGAAGCAAATAAATTTTATGTAATCATATATTTATGGTTCTAAGGCCCTCAATTTTCTATTTATTGTTCACTTGTTTGTGATTGATAACCTCAATAAATCCCAATAAATATGTATGTCTTCCTCTAATTATGTGTCTCAAATTGCCACAAATGTTCACCTATTCGAAATCCTAATTTTTTGGTGATTTTTTCATTTCCCATTTCCTCTTATTAAGATAAAATTTTATTAACCCTATTTCCGATGTGGGTTTTCCAAAGAGGTATTTTTTATTTTTAACCTATTATTTTTGAAGAATAATTTCAAATTGGGAGGACACAATTTATTGAATGAGGGGAGAATGTAACACCCCAATATTTCATCGTATTTTATATCATTAATGTTAGTAAATAACTTATACTTCACGCAACACCGACTTGGCTTACATTATACACAAGATTGAGTTTTTATGAAACAACACATTAGTATTATAATTATTTAAACGATATATTTATTTATCAACTAAATACTATGATATGAATATAAACAAATAAATTTTTATTATTAATTATAATTTCTTCACATAAATAAAACTTATTTATACTGAGATATATATGTTTTGTTAAAATAGTTATATATTTACAAAAACTATTGTCTTAAAAGAACTACTTTTATGTCCTTTTGTGAACAATAATAGAATTAATATTAAACACTCCTGAAAATTAAATTTGGTAAAATATACTTCTTTTTTGGATTCTGAATATCAAAATTATCTTAGGGTTAATTTTTTGTACTTTTCTAAAAACATTCAATTTTTGATGAATAGTGAAAAACACTACCTTATTACTCAAAACCAAATTATAATTTATACAATTATTTATTTTATTTAAATTTATTTTTAAAGAAATATATATATAATACCTATATAAGTTCAATGTAATTCATTGGAGTCATTTTATAACAACATTAGATCTATAATATTTTATTGAACTTTTTACCATTTTACCCACCTTCTGGGCACATTTGTAAATTTTCATAAAATGTAATTTTACCAATTCTGTTAATTGAATTTCAAAATGTTGAGAGAAAAGGTTGACATAATGAAGTAAAATCGAGTTCAATAAGATGAAAATAATTTTTGGTGAAAAATAACTTTTGAATTTTATTGACCACAGTTAATAGTAAATAGGGTGATTAAAGGTGAAAATGATATTATAATTACCCTAACAAAATTCCTAATTATATTGTATATGTTTATTTCGACAAAAATCATACTTAGGAATAAAAATTATTTTTTTTATCCACTTGGATAAGATTAGGATATTTATTATTATTTTATATAAACAAGAGTTAAAAGTGTAAAATTCAAAGTTTAATAATTACACCATTTTTAATATAGTGTTATACGTAAGATAAATTTGACTATAAATATTCATTATAAATATAAAAATATTTCATACATCATGTTATTTTATTTATAATTTTTATCCATTAAATAATTAAATTTATTTTTGACACAATGATGAAGTAGTAATTACCTTATTAATTACAGATTAAAATAATTTATATTATAAATATCACAATAAATGTACATTGAGACTTTGAATGCATTAAAAAAAATTCTAGGATAATATGACATGTTAGTGTTGATTAAATAAATTTTTTTAAGTGATAAAGTATTTTTGACTTTCCCAAAAACAAAAAACTAAAGTGTCAAAATTGACATTAATTGGTGTTTTAAACAAATACTATATCATTAAATGATATAATAATCCTCAAAATATAATAACTATAAAAAAGACATATATAATGATATATATTTCATTAATGATCCAATTTAGGTTCTCTTGGATTTTTATTGTATGTTTATTAATCATTTATTATAATAATACAAGGATAGAAGTTAAAAGTTAAAGTATTTTACTAAGAGTTAAATCTCAAATATAATGTTAATATGGTGACCTAAACTTCTCTAAAACCTATTGGTTTAGAGGATTTTGACCCATCTACACCTTATCCTTGAAATAAATCCTTTTGGATCCATTAGAAATCAAAAAAAAAATATTTAATAAATTAATATTTCATGCTTTTCCTTAAGTGTCCAACACATCTCTTATAATAGGGTACTTCCTCTTATCTCAAAATCACACCTCCAAATCCATTTAGCTCAGACAAAACCTACTCAAATATTCTAAAAACTACCATCAATTTGACCTAGAGTCCTTACTTGGATCATAAATCCAACCAATTGATCTCTTTTGATCAAATCAAAAGGAAGAAACTGAAGAAGATGTAATAATTTCATCACCTCTTTCAAATATCTTTTCTTCTTCCAATTACACTTTATTTGTTATTTCCATATAAAAATAATAACTCCGGTAATTTATATTTAATTTGATATTATTATAAATATGGTACAACCATAATCATTATTATTTCCATTCTATGATTGAAAAATTCACTATATGTGCGTACGTACAACTTACCGACTCCACATTGTATTGTAGTTTGTTATTCAACATGTCATTATTTGGATGGGTATAATAATGAGTCTAATTGATGAAAATAATAAATTTAAAATGTTAATTATTCTGTATATATAATATATCATCCAATTACCTACTATTTCACCATTAATATAATGATATCATTGCTTGTGCGTGCGTACGTCTTATCGTCTCCATTAGGTGATGAGATTCATTTCCACGTTCACCATTCAATGATGATTATAAAAATACATTTTACTAATAAGTATGTAATTTATGACATAGTAATGTTACTGGATATATATGTGTGTGTGTGTGTGTGTGTGTTTTGTGTGTGTGTGTGTGTGTTTACATATATCTCATTCACTTACTTCCATTTATTACGATATGAAAATAAAAACAGCATTTATGCGTACGTATGGCCTACCATCTCTAAAAACAATGTATTCAATTTCATATATCTATCTATTATACATATTTATATTCTAAATATATATGATAGATATGTAATGTTTTATATTCTTGAATCTATTAAATCATGATATAAGTTATACGATCAAGAATAACAAGTTAAAACTTGTATAATAAAGAAAGAGATTATTACTCGAAATGTTATTTGAACAAATAAATTATTATTAAATAAGTAGTATAAAGTCATGATTGAATCAAGTATGAAATAATAAAATTGAATATGGTTCTAGTATAATTTAACAACAAACTATGTTCATTATACCAGAGGCTAAACATACCCTCTATCAAAGGATAGTACAAGGTAAGGGTTGATTCTTCAATATCATTATTATCCGAGATTTTTTATTGGTATTTATTTACTGGGACATATTTATCATCAAGATCCATCTTTCCTAATAATGTTTTCCAAAGTAATATTTTAAGGTTTTGTCAAAGGTAATCTTTAAATATATCATATTTTTAAATGTTTAAAGATTTATTTTTCTAAATATATTTCATTAATGACCGTGTTTTCAAAATGATTTCAAGGATTTATTCATATGGACACAATTGTTTTTAAATTTTAATTATTTTCAAAAGTTTCAAAGTGGTATGGGATACATATATTCAATAATATCTTCTAAATGACTTATTTTATAAATTCTAAGACTTTAAAATGCTTTCATGAAAAAGGGATATTTCTCTCAAAGGGTTTCACTGATTTTTTCAACTATTTCAACATCCTTTTTGGATGTTATTGTTGATTGAGGTTGATTTGTTATGAATACGATATTTAATATTGTATTGAATGAGTTATGATATGTTTGACTGTGAATGTGCTATTATTATACCATTCATGATTTATGGGAAAAGTATTAACATTTCATATGATAGTTTTAATACTAATGTTTACGATATGTTTCAATATTTTCATATGAGGAATTAATTGGACTTAGTAAGGGATGGGTGGAGCCTGCTATAGCTCCACGATGCATCAGTAGATCTCATGATACAAACTAGTGTCTTGGAAGAAGGCCTTGACAAAATATTATTTGTAGTATTGGCACGAGGCCTCGACTATGTGGTTATGATAACTAGAATTATGCATTCCATCATTATGAAATTAGCTATTGATATTACATGTGATTATTCAGCAAGTAGAATATCTATGTAGTAATTAAATAGGATTATTTGATTTATATTTTCCATATTATGCTGAAGTTTATGTTTAAAAGGAATTTTTTTAGTCTTATACTTTTACTTAAATATTTATGCTTATTTATGATAGTATCCTCTATATTGTTATGCTTACAGAGCATCTGAGCTCACCAATTTATTATGTTTTATTTTTCCCATGATGTGAAGAAGTATATTATGATTGACCTATATGGATAGTATATGGGATATAAGTGTGTTTAAAGAAGACACAATGTTTTTTTTTCATTTCATAATGTAATGTAAAACTTTTTTATGTATCTAGTAATTCCAAAGATACTAAATTGATCGGTATTTCAAGATTTAATCCCTTGGGATCATTCCAATCTTATGTAATAATGCATCAACTCTCAGTAACTTGGGTCGGGGCACTACAAATGATTGATATCTTGACCATTTTTTTTACACCTTTCAAATGTTAGAATATTAAAGTCTTCCTTTATACATTACATGACATCAACTTTAATTTAATTAACATTATAAAATTTGTTATTTCCTCTTCATGTTTATGATCATTCAATATTTTTTCATTATTATCCAGTTAGTCAGACCATATAAATAAACATTATTTCTTAACGTTCTTAAATTTCATGATCATCTTACATATTTCACTAGTGACTATAGATTTCTTCCCAATATTACTTATTTTTACATTTACATTGTGATGAATCTCTCCTAGTGAACTAACTCTTCATTCCTCAACTTTGTATCCTTCTTGACCTCATCTTCCACAAACTACATTCAAGAATTAAAATTTCTTTTTTGTTGATAATATAGATGATTTCTTGGTGACATGCCTCTATTTATGATAAGATGATCTAATTTGTTTACAATTTCTCCCACTTGATCCACACTTCATTCCTAGTACTGACATCTTATACTAGTATGAGTATGTTTTATAACCAAATAATCCATAACAACAGTTGTATCCACTGAACCTTGATCTTTAGAAATATTAATTGTTATTCCCTAAAGATTTTAATTATTCCCCTTTCACAAATTGTGTGTGTTTTTGTTTGGGACAAATCTTCTAAGATTAATTAGTCCATTGTCCCTTTCTAGAAGTTGTTTTCTTGTTTTTTCTTTTTGGTCTAGCCTAATTTAGTTTTTTATATTAGGCTTGCACTGTCATAAAAAATGTATATCAGGATTAATTAGGTATAAAAAATTATTTTCTTTGTACCCTATTCTTATAAGATTTAAATGATTCACCCTTGACCTCAACATCATTGTAGAAGTATTATTTTATCATATTCAACTCATATTCATCTAAAAGGAACATAGATTGTGTCTCAAATAATTTTACCTCTTTTTATGTAATTATTTCATTAATAAAATTCATCATCATTTCAAGATAAACTCTCATGAACCAGTTTTTTTTGTTCTCTTCAATTAATACATTTTTATTATTATTGATTTATTCTCATCATGGTGAATGTTTTTTGAATCATTTAATTTCCATTCTAATAAAACTAATTTCTTTAAATGTACCCTTATCTTATTAAGTTTTTTATCTTATTTATTAACACATGTTGCATTCTCTTTTATTGTTTTTATTTTCTCCTAATTGATATTCATTTTATTCTAAATAGTATCATATAGATTATATTTTCAGTTATTTTTTATATCAGTTCTCTATTTACTATATACACCTTTTAATGTGGATTTAGTTGTTTTGGATTTTTACATAAAGTACCCCTAATTTTTATAACTTCATTAATATTTTATCCCACCGATTTATGATGAGGATTCATCAATTCCCTTTGAGCATTACATTTCTTTTATTTTTCTTTGATTAATTCTTATTTTTCCAATCACAGTCACTGTTTATGTAAATTATAGATTTTCTCTTGAAGTAGTCTTCAACATTATCATACTCAGTGGCATTGCAATTATTCTTTAGACAAACATATGAAAAATGGAAAAGCCAATGACAATTGAATAAATTTATACACATTTTTATTTTTTTTCTATTTCCATGAATTAACCCACAGGGACTATCATGTCAGACAATAAGATGATTCGGAAAACCCTAATCCCACTCTAATTGGTTAGGGGTTAGAAAAAAGCACTGAATAGAGATAAAACTCACATTGGAGGATTTATCTTATGGTGCCTATATAACCACACACATTTAAAAAATCATACAGTGATGAAATGTAACATAAAACTAATACCAAATGTATGCACACATATAAATACAGCAATCCAAGTATGATAAATAATACTGTAAAGTATAATGGTCTAAAAACAAGTACACCAAAAATTATAAAGTATTCAAACCTACTAAAAAGAGATGAAAATGGTCAAATGTGACTCCTACAATGAACCATGGTCAATATTTCCCAAATATAAGCTTCAACATCTCTTGGTACAGTGAGAACCTCACTGAATAGTCGGTCTTATTCATATGACAAGACATGTATGGGCATATCCCACACAGGGGTTAGTGTAACAATACATAGTAGGATACCAAAAATCACTAAGCATAAGTCATCAAGAGTAGTCATCTCAACATAGGATATATCAATAAAAACATGAGACATATAATTAAACACCTAGATATACTCATGTTAGACTATAAGTATAAAGGTAGGGTCACAACTACATTTCTATGCTATGATTATGATCAAGAGTCTGTTACCGCACTCACCTAGGAGAACTCACTCCGTGAGCCGGATAGAATTGATGGAATCCATCCATGATTTTAATCTCTTAAGATGTCTCTATAACAAAGTATATACTAGGAGTATGAAGATAGTGATAAAAATGGGCATCACACCTAGGTAAATAAGGTATACCAATAACCCAATCTGAATTAACATGATAAGTAGAGGATCAATGCCCATTTACAATTGGCCACACCGATTCTGAGAATACCACCTATATAAAAGATGATAGAGGACCCAATACTAGCCTCTGGGATGGATTCTTAAAACTCTATCTAGAATAAATCCCTTTTAGAGTGTCATAATCTTATGATCGGGATGTAATGACATACAATACCTCACAGGAATGGATCAAGGGAATTCACACTTCAGAAAACTAGTCCACATTTAGGGGAATATTCTCTCCAAGTCATCTTCAAATAAGTATATGGAATCTAAGTAGGTGAAATTACATATACCACTAATCCTATACCTTCCCATATATTCACTTATGTGCCAATATTTGTTCCTATGTATATATAATAGTTCCCATGTACTAAGGTCATGTTGTGTACCTATCCATGTCCGAGTGTCGAGTCATGTTTGTGTACTCTAACCAAGTCCATGTTCAGTTCTATGTATCCTCTAAGATACATGCCAAGATACCAAGTAGTGGTCTCATGGTGTGTGACATGTGTCACATGTCATTTAATGCTTTTCTTCTTTGTGTAAAATCTAACGTTGCATCCTAGGACCCACACGGCATGTATCACTGAATTCTATGCCATGTAGTGTGAGATTATCCAGAAATTGGGGATCTCCAACATGCATCACCACCTACTACTCCAGCCTCCTATCCCTCCATGAATCAAGATGGTAAACGTGGATTATGTTAGACCGAGCCCTATCATTGTCTCTCACTAGAACCCGGCCTTCTGATTCGGTCATGAAACACCACTATCACTTATGTCATAATAATACGCCAAACTAGGGAATGTGGAACCTTTGATCTAGTCTGGATCCATCATCTTTGTCCTTAAATTTTGATCCCACTAACATTGTGAACCCAAATCGGTGGTATCAATTCATTATGCCAAGAAATGGGTGTGAAAAAATTTATTACTGAGTATTTGTTGAACCACCATCCAAAACAAAAGATGGTGACAAATGAATGAAAAACAGGGTAATAAATTCATAAAAAACATGAGGAATATACCAAAAACAATGTTTGTGTAGGTCCTAATTCATTGAAATTTAAAGTATAAATTAATAGATATAAATTTTTCAGTAATAGAAATCCCTAAATTCCATGAAAAACAATCACTTACCCACAATACAATCGATCCACAAATCAATACATTAATTTATTTATTCTTATTAATCGTTGGATAAAAAAATAAAGATATATCTACATAAAAAAATATCCTAACATGAGTTTATAATATGTTATAATGAATATAAATCATACTTCATAGTCATTAGAGAGATTGATTAAATCCAATGTCATTGGCTGATAACAATTTGATCCTCTGATTTGATGTCATTCACCAACACCTCTGCAATATCTTCTCTCTATATCACAAGGGTTATGCAAAAAACCTTGGTAATGAACCATAATAGGGTATTTATAGAATATTCATAGGTCCTGGAATTAAAATCATTAAATTAATTTATATTATTATTTTCTATAGCTATGAATTTCCTTAGAAACATTATGATACCGACAAATACTATGTCTCACATAGGGTAAAACCCACATTTCTGACTCAAAAGTGGTCTCAAATTTCTGATTTTAGACTCTGTTTTTGAGTTATTCAAAGTTTTTAGTAAAAGTATCCTTACATGATATTAATACATTTAAAAATTTTAAAATATCGATTATGAGATCATCATGGCTTCAAATCTAGTGTCATGCTAGTGCTTATCTCTAAAAGTATTACCAGATATATTTAAAATCATTATATTGAAAAAACGAAGGCATTACATTCTCTACATATTAGGGTTTTTATTTGTAAAAATAAAAAAGTACTATATAAAAATATGTGAGTACTGAGCTTTCATATGACTCTCCTACTCCAAGTAGATCTACAAAATATTCTCATGCTTCCACTGGACAGGAACTAAAGGAGTGGATGGCATCATCTAGTACACTCGAGCCATACGAAGATCATTTTTTAGAGCATGAAAAGGAGGTACCATTATTGGGATTCACTAATGACCAAGCACAATTTGAGCTTCAACAATTTAATCTTGAATAACATGGCCTATGGGAGAAATGGAAGTTAATAGAGATTACTGTCCGAGTGATGTTATCTGAGCCACCCCAAGACTTTGTCCCAATCGCAAAACTTACCCTTAGGTCTAATGTAGGTGTTATAATGGGTTATGTATTAAGTTATTAGTTATTTTTTTATTAATTCCTTTTATAAATAAAATTCATATTCCATCATTTCATTTATGAAAATATTTTTTATTAAAATTATAATGAATTAGATAAATTGAATTTTTCAGTAAAATGGTAGTTTTCATAAATATATAAATTATTATATTAAACTTAGTTTTTATTAATAATGTTATTATAATATTTTTACAATAACACTCATTTTAATTATAAATTATTATTATATTTATTGTTTTTACTCTATAAAATATTAAGTATTCAGTTTGCTAAGAATAGTATTTTTATGCGATAAAATAGAAATTGAATTTTTAATTAAAGAATTCATTTTGATGAAATTTTGAAATTTCTAAATAATTGATATTATAATATAATATTATTATGAAATTACATTTATGAATAATAAATGAGTATATAATTTCTATGAAGTCAAATTTAATTCTTATTAAGGTTAAAAACTCTTTTTTTTTCAAAACATGTCATTTTTCAGTAAATGTCAGTCTTTATTTTAATTTTAAAGATTCACATATTTATAAAATTATTTAAATAAAATAAATATTATTTTTGGAAACATGATTTCAAAATTATCCAATGGTGAATTTTTCTTAATTTTCAGAGATAGTCGAATTTTTGTGCAAAAATTAAATACCGAATAAATATATAATGTGTTTTATGATATCATAATAAACCAATAGTGAGGTAACAAAATGCTATAAAAAAATATTCAGACAATATATGTTTTAGATTTAGAATATCTTTATTTTATATTTTTTTTATTAAATTTATAATTATTTAGTGGACCCTCCAAGACTTATAAAATATTTTAACATTTTAAAATGACTTCCTTGAGAGTATGACTCACCTCCAAATAAGAAAGCCTAATATTTTAATATTTTTGACATTTGGACTTATAAAATGATGTATACCACTCCCATTTATCATAAACCATGGAACAAATCCATGGTATGGTTTGTGGTTTTTATTAGTTTAATGTGTTGTGTCCAAAACCTAAATAATAAACAATTCCCTCTCATTTCCTATATAAACCCACTAAATCTATCAATCCTATTCACTCAACCCATTTAGAGGTTGACCAACCTCTTCCCTACACTCTCTATAATCCTAAAAAGGCACCAAAAGTTCCCAATAATCCTCTCTCTATCCCCTTCTAGGCCTTTGGGATCATACTTCCACATAAGGGATCCTCAATTTCCTCTCCTTTCAAATTCAAGCATCTTATTTGAACGTAGTTCTTTTAATTTCGAATGGTTATAATGTGATTATTTTAAAATAATTATATTACTGTATATTTGATGTTATTTTAATGAGTTATTATTTATCCACCAACATTTTACCCTTACCTAAGTCGTTACAATTCCAAACTTTATTAAGGGGTTTCACTTTTCTCATTTCCATTCAAGCTACTCTTTTACATTATGCTTCTTATGTTCCATATTTATATGTTCTTTTATGATGCTACAAGAACTCCATACAATAAATTTAATTTATATATGATTATATATTCCTTTCAGTCTCATCAATACCCTTATAATCCTTAATCACACTCATTACTTTGTGGAAATTCCATAAGAGATCTTCCACCCTCCTCTTTAATCAAGCATTATTTTATTGTTATGTATTTGAATTTATTTTAATTCTAAGTTTTGATAAGTTATTATATGTCATATAATACTTAAAATTTTAAGTTTAAATGATGATATTCTAATTCACGCTCATTTATCCCTCTTATGAACCCTTATTTATACTCGTTACCATACCGAATGTTGGTAAGGGATTTCTTCAATTCTCATTTTGTCCAAGTTTCCCTATATTGATATACCATTTTATTTTCAATTAAAAATATTGGTGTATGGCTTAGAACCTCCCCAATACTTCACTATTTTTGTTTTAATGATTTTATACTTCTTTATCTCTCATTAATCCCTCTCATGTACACCTGTTACCATGTCGAAATTTCATAAGTGTTATTCCATTTCTCCTCTTTCTTCAAGTTTCTTTAATATGTTACGCCTGATATTTTCAAATTAAAGGTGTTTATACTTGCATATATATAGCCCCATTACTATCCATTTCATTTTATTATGATAATATTCCCATTTATCCATCATCAACAATTTTTATGAATTTTTATGTCACGTCATTATGCTGCCGAAATTGCACCGCAATTTTCGAAGCCAAAATGATTGTGTAGTGAATACCATACTCATTTCCCTATCAAGGGCATTCACCTTTATGAACATATACTTGTTTAGTTGTATTTAAATGTATGTGTTATACATTCTTTAATCATGCAATATCTTATGATGTTGAATGATTCCATGTTATATGATCCATGTGGCACACTTATGCATGAAATTAAATATTTATATATGGTGAACCCTGATAGCACTCCAATGCATTGGGTAATGTTTACTATCATGATACTCCATTTTAAATAAGGGTTCACTTTTGTTAATTCAAGTGAAATGAAGTTCTACTCATGTTAATTCATGTGAAATGAGGGTTTACTCATGCTAATTCAAATGTAATGAGGGTTTACTCATGCTAATTCATGTGCAATGAGATTTTAATCACACTAATTCAAGTTAAATAAGGGTTTACTCATTCTAATTCATGTTAAATGAGCCTTGTATCATACTAATATCATGTTGTATGTCATTGTCACATTTCCATGTTATGATAACCATGTTATATCATGTATTTATGTTCATGTTTCTCTTGTCATCCATTGATATACCTATTGCCTAACATGTACAATATTCTTCATGTTATGCCTTGTTTACTCCCTTAATAGGCTTTATAGGTCACCCTTTTCTTATTTATGTCCATGGGTTATCCCATTAAATGCTATGTATGAAGGAATGTGGTGGTCATGTAAAATATGTCCTCAATAATTATTTGTATTTTATGTCTTAATTAGTCTTGTAATGTTCTTAATTTCAGGAGAAACTAGACCTCTTGATCCTTAGATTTGTCTTAAGTTATATTTTATGTAATAAATCTTGTTTAAATGAGTAATAAAGATAAAGGTTGTTATATTTTATATCAAAGGATAGGTTTTCTTATTTTTAGGATTAGGACTAGAAAACCCTAGTAAAAGCCTTAAGTATAAGTATAAGTATAAGAAAAACATGTCCGTATTTTGGTGAGTATAGAGTAAGTGTTTTATCAAGAAAATAAATCCAAGACTGGATACAAACAATTAGAGGTGGATCTGGCCCAGATGAATCTAGGGGTAAAACATGAAAACCCCGCTTTGAGTTAGACTCGAACAGGAACTTGTGCACGATAATGGGCCTTGCTGCACTTTTAGTTCGACACATATATGGGATATGATTTTATAAATTCATAAGCTTAGTATGAACCATTATTAAGGGAAAAATTCCCCTAATAATAAATGTTTGTAAGTAGATCATGGACTACATTGATTAAATCCTATAAATTCATAAGTTAGTAAAATAAATGTAATTTATAAGTTATCCTTATTTTTCTTTGGATTCCCCTTTATGTGTTAAAATTATTAAGATACTAATACCTAATTTTGATTTTATTCTAGCCAATGGACGGTAATATGAGGAATATGGATAACAACTAATGTGAAGGGAAACTTGATAAATGTCCTAGTGATATTCCCAATCAAATGGGTTCTCAAGTAGGACATATCGTGATTATGCCAATCCACCTTTCAAAAATCATGATTAAAAATTGGATCTTTGTTCAATGCCCAAGGAAACTATAGAAGAGGAAAATGACATCTCATGAAAGTCCATATGCTAATGTTGATAAGGGGAAGAATACCCAATCTCTTTCATGCAACTAGTGATGAAAGAGGCACCAAGGTAAATGTCACAAAGGTATTAGGATATGTTTTAGTGTCTAAAGGAATGGCACAAAGTATCCAATTTCCATGAAATAATGGATAATGGTATGGATGAAAACAAAGTTCCATCTAAATCATATTACACATTTTTAAGCTATAAATGTTGAGAAGTCGGGAATTACCCAAGGTATGATGAGCATCAACAATCTCCATGATCAAGGTAGCACATGATTTCCTTTACTATGATGGGTAATGATTAATTAATCGCATGTAACCCCTACATTAAATTAGTGTATGTCACAATGTATTTCAATTCATATCCTATTAGTATATCTTTTATTTTTTTCAATATCATTAAGTCCCTGATAGAAATGATATTAAATCATTAGGGAAGAACTTCTATAATTGTTCTGTCACATGTTGAAGTTTTTGGGAATGTTCTTCTTGAAAATTTTATAATTCTCAATTTTATTGAATCTGAGGAAAAAGATAAAATTGTTGCATATGCCTCAAGGTGGTTAAAAATTCTTGGGCAAAACTATCCCATGAAATATCTGGAATTGGCGGTAGTGATCTTTGCAATAATGATTAGGTGGAATTATCTCTTTGGGGAGAAGTGTGAAATATATACAGATCAAATAATTCTGAAATATATATTCATATATAAAGAGTTGAATATGCCCCAACAAATATGGTTAGAGATTATCAAAGTTTATGATTGCTCAATCCATTACCACCTTGGGAAAGCGAACAAGGTGGAAGATGCTCTAAGAAGAAAGGACCCATCAATTCTATCATTGATGAGAATTGAAAATGATCCAGTCTTCTTATATTAGATGAATACGGACATGGGAATCATAAATAAGGTAACATCAACAATCCTTTCACAAATTATTTCCCAACCATCTCTTTTGGAATTGTATAAGGATGATCAAAAAGATGGTGTCGGAATTCAAGAGAAAGTGGAAAATATAAGAAAAGGGAAATCCCCATATTTCATTTTTAATTAATAATGAATTGTGAGAATTTGTTCAAGACTATGTGTTCCATCAAATCTAGAGTCAGATAATGAACTTTTGGATGATGCACATCATTCAAATTTCTCCATTCGGCTAGGAAACTAATAGATGTATCAAGATCACTGAGATCATTATCGGTGGGATAAAATGAAGAAGGATATCACTGATTATACATCAAAGTGGTTGGTATTTCAACGAGTGAAGGTAGAGAGGAAAAAGTCTTAGGGGATGAAGAAACTATTACCCATACCAATATGGAAATGGAATTACATCACCGTTGAATTTTTCACTAGACTTAAAAAGATATACAAATGAAATAATGCTATCAGGGTTTCTGTGGATCATCTTACAAAGACTGCACACTTTATTGCAATTCATGAGGATTTCTCATTGCATCAACCAGCACAGATATACATTAGAGAAGTGGTAAGGCTACATATAGTACCCCTATTGATTGTATCTAATTGAGATCCAAGATTCACCTCTAAGATCTGGAAGAGTCTCCAACATGCTATGAATACTGAGCTGAACATCAGTATGTCTTATCATCCTAACACTAATGGAAAATCTGAGTAGACAATCCAAACACTTGAGAAGATGTTGACAGCATGCTAAATGGACTTCAAATGAGGATTGGATCAACATCTTATTCTGGTTTAGTTCTCTTACAATACTAGTTTCCACTCAAGCATCCAAATGGATTCTTATGAAGCCCTTTATGGGAAGAGGTGAAAAACACTGGCATGTTGGGATGAAGTTAGAGAGTAAAAAAATCTAGGTCTAAAAATGGTCGAGGAAATGATGGAGATGTTAAGACCATCCAGCAGCTCATTAAATCTGCTTAGATTTGATACAAGTTCTATCCATAAAACCATCAATGAGACCTAAAGGTTGATGTTAGAGGAATATTATTCCTATGTATATCACTATGAAAGAGATTTATGAGATTTTGGAAGAATATAAAGATTATTTCTAGGTACGTCATCCCTTTTGAGATACTTTATCTCATTGGAGTTGTTTCCTATCAACTAACACTCCCACTGAACTCATCTCAAGTGGATGATGTATTCCATGTATCACTCTTGAGGAAGTATATACCTAACCCATCAAATGTAATCAATACATAGGTGTTATTGTCTAATAATGACCTCTCTTATAAGGAAAAGTCATTGAATATATTAGATCATAGGGAAAAAGTTCTATGAAATAATATAATTTCCCATGGTTAAAGTGTTGTGGATAAACCACAAGTTTAAAGAAGAAATTCCAGAACTAGAGTAAGTGGTGAGGAAAATTTAACCTCATATGTTTTAGAGTTGGAAAAGAAAATTTTAAGGGTAATATTTCTTAAGGGGGGAAGGTTTTAATGACCCAAACATTCATGAATAAAATTATTTTTTATAGAAATAAATGTCTTATGGATATAGAAAATAGATGCATTTTTTATTTTATCCAATGGGATTTAAATTTCCATTAAGTATCATTTGCATTGATAGTATAGTCATTTAATAGTGATCACATGTATATAATAAATATAATGTTTTAAAAAAAATTTAAACACAAACAATAGAGTGGATGGCCTCATCTAGTAGACTCGACTCGTACAAAGCTCATTTATCAGAGCCTGGAAAGGAGGAATCATTACTTTTCTTCTCTCTTGACCAATACAAATCTGAGCTTCAACATGTTAATCTTTAATGGAATCACCTACGGTAGAAGTGGAAGTTAATAGAGATTACCACCGGAGTGATGTTATCTGAGCTGCCCGAAGATACTATCACAATTGCACACATTACCCTTAGATCTTGTGTGGGTGTTGTAAGGGGGTATGTAACAAGGTATTAGTTAATTTTTTTAAATCCCTTTTGTAAATAAAATTATTTTTTCATCAATTCCTTTATGAGAATAGTTTTTCTTAAAAATTTATTGAATTAAACAAATTGACTTTTCGGGTAAAATGGTACTTTTTAGAAATATATAAATTATTTTATTAAACTATGTTTTATTAACAATTTTATTATAATAGTGTTATAATAACACTCCATTTAATTATAAATGATTATTATATTTATTGTTTTTACTCTATATAAGATTAAGTATTCAATTTGATAAGAATTATATTTTTACACAATAAAACAGAAATTGTATTTTTAATTAAAGAATTTATTTTGATCGATTAATGAATTTATGAAATAATTAATATTTTAATAAAATATTATTCTCAAATTACATTTATTAATACTAAATTATTATATAATTTTTATGAAGTCAAAATTACTTTTTATTAAGGGTAAGTACTGTTTTTTTTTCAAAACAGGTAAATTTTTAGTAAATGTCATTTTTTATTTTAAAATTGATAATTCACATATTTAGAAAAGTATTTAGATAAAATAAATATTATTTTTGTAATAATGTCATTGAAATTATCCAATGGTGGATTTTTCATAATTTTCTGAAAGAGTCAAATTTTTCGGTAAAAATGAAATACTTAATAAATATATAATGTGTTTTCTGACATCATAATGACCAAATAGTGATGTAATAAAATACAATAAAAGGTATATTTGGAAAATATATGTTTTAACTTTAAAATATTTTGATTTTATATATTTATGATTAATTTTATAATACCTTATTTGACCCTCAAAGACTTATAAAATATTTTAGCATTTTTAAATTATTTCCTTGTGAGTGTAACTCACCTCCACATATGAAATCCTAATATTTTAATATTTTTGGATAGTTCCCTTATAAAATATTTTATTTCAATCCCATTTGGTATAACCGATTGGAGAAATCATGGGGTGGATTGTGGGTTTGATTAGTTTAATGTGTAGTTTCTAAAACCTAAATAACAAAGAATTCACACTCCCTTCTTATATAAACTCATTCAATATCCCATTACTCTTCACTCAAACAATTTTTAGCAAGAACAAATTATCCCTTCCTCTCTCTATAATCCTCCCAAGTCTCCCACATCTCTGAATAATCCTCTCTAAATCCTCTACTAATACTTTGGGATCACACTTCCAAGTAAAGGATCCACACTTTCCTCTCCTCATTTCAAATTCAATAATATTATTTGAAAGTAGTTGTTGTAATTTTTATGGTTATATTGTGATTATTTTTTAATAACTTTATTATTGTACATTTGATTTTTTTTAGGGGTTATTTATCATCCCTCATTTTTACCGTTACCTAAGTTGTTACTATGAAAAAGTTTCATAAGGGATTTCACTCTTCTTATTTCCATTCAAGCAACTCTTTTACATTATGATTCTTAACATTCATATTTATATATAGGGTTATGATGTTACAAGACCATAATACTATCAATTTTATGTATATATATTGAGATCATCCTTTCACTCTCATCAAGCCCCATGTCATCGTTTAATCACACCTGTTACTTTGCCGAAATTCCATAACAGATCTTCCCCCTCCTATTTTGTCAAGCATTATTTTCATGATATGCCTTTGAATTTATTTTATTACTATGTTTGGATATGTTATTATATTTACTACTTACTGAAAATTTTATATATAAATTATTATACCCACTTTCACTCTCATTTATCCCCCTTATGAACACTTATATATGCTCGTTACCATGCTGAAGTTTCATAAGGGATTTCTTCCTTTCTCTGGTTTCTCCATGTTGTTTTTGTTTATATACCCTTTTATTTTATATTAAAAAATTTGGGGTATGGTTTCACACATCCACAATACTTCCTTCCGTATGTTTTAATTATGATATGTCTTCTCTATATCATTAATCCCTCCCATGTACACCTGTTACCATGAAGAAATTTTAAAGGAGTTATTTCATTTCTCCTCTTTCTAAAAGATTATTTATTATGTTATGCCTTCAATATACAAATTAAATTTGTTGGGACATGTATATATATGATCCCCTTACTTTCCATTTCATGTATACATTATGAGATACCCTTTTCTCTCTCATAAACGATTTATATGAATTTTTATGTCACGTTGTTATGCTATCAGAATTGCACTATGATATTCCAAGACAAAATCATTTTATAGTGAATACCATACCAATTTCCCTATAAAGGTTATTCACCTTTATGCACATATACTTATTTAATGGTACATACTTGTATATATTCCACATTCTTTAATCGTGGAATATCTTATGATGTTGAATGATTCCATGTTATATGATCCATGTTGCACACTTATGCTTGAAATGAAATGTTTATAAAGGGTGTGCCTGGATAGCGCTCCAATGCATTGGGTAATGTTTAGTATCATGATAAACCATTTTCAATAAGGGTTTACTCAATCCAATTCAAGTACAATGGGGGTTTAGTCATGCTAATTCATTTAAAATTAGGGTTTACGCATTCTAATTAAAATATAATGAGTGTATACTCATGATAATTCTTGTGCAATGAGGGTTTACTCATGAGAATTCAAGTGACATGAGGGTTTACTCTTGCTAATCCATGTGAAATGAGCATTGTCTCCTTCTAATATCACGTTTTATGTCATTTACACATTTCCATGTTATGATAATCAAGATATTTCATGTCTTTATGTTCATGTTTCTCTAGAGCTCCATTGACATGACTATTTCCTAACATGTATTGTATTCTTCATGGTATTCCTTGTTTAATCCCTTATTAGGACTTATATCTCACCCTTTTCTTAGATATATCCTCATGTTATCCCATGGAACACTAAGTACAAAAGAATTTTGTGGTCATGTAAAATAATTTTTCAATAAATATGTTTTATTTTATGTCTTATGTTGTCATGTAATGTTACCGATTTCCCAATACACTGGTCCACTTGATCCTCTTAGTTGTATAAAGAGAATATTTATGTAATAAATCATGTTTAAATAAGTAATAAAGGTCAGGGTTGTTATATCCCATGATTTTTGACTCACATTGATCATTCTATCAAAGTAGTGGCCAACAGGTTCCCCTGTACAAGGACTCTAATGCTGCCATACTAATGGTAGAATTGTAGATTAGGTTTTCTAAAATCTCCAACAAGGGTACATAATCCCTCAAACCACATCCAAATTCCATCATGAAAGACAAGAAAATTCCATTCAAAACATGAATGGTCCTCTATATATAGCCATCAGTTTGTGGGTGAAAATTCTTGCTCAAATGCAACTGATTCCCAAAGTCCTATAACAATCATATCTGTAATAATGAGGTGAAGTGGTAATCATGATCTGAAGCGATTATCGGGGTTTCTTCATGGATCTAAACTATCTCTTTCATGATCTCAAATATCTTGGTAGTGGAATGACTTAGTGAGTTGGTATATGATCACCTATATGGAATCAATACCCAAGACATATGTGGTAACACCATCATTAAGACAATATATATTCCATACCACTTCCACTATAGAACCTTAGGGGGGGGTGAGCTAAACCCATTAGAACTTGGTGCTTAGCCTTAACCTACTAACAAGTGAGGTATTGAGAGACAAAATCCATTACACTCTTCTTTATTCCTACCACCACAACAGATGTCATAGGTCCTCGTAAATCTTTTCATTACCCATATATACCACCAAAGGGGATTTATAAAACTCTATCATCATCGCCACCCAAAAAATCATTGGAAACATCGACCATCCAATAAAAAAGATAAATTTCTCCCCGCCTTCAAAAAACACCATGATCTTGTCCATTAGATATTTCAGTGCATAAGGTATCATAGTTTGTATCCCCATGCTAAGCTTCCTTGATGCATAGAAAAATAGGTGGGATAAAATGAATCAAGTAAATATATAATGTACCATCCTTTTCCACTATGGAAAACTGAAACAAGGCTAACTAACTCCTCTGTCAACAATTGAGAACAAGATATCATATAGAAAGTTTCTATTACCACATTCCCCTTTCTAGGAGTATATACTATCTCTAAGACATATTCCAGGGGGAAATATGACCATCTCCCTTTATCTCATGTTAAGATAATTGTGGTGTAAGATATAACTGGGACTCTTATGGTTAGAATAAACGATATATCTCTCACCGATAAGGTAGTGTTTCCACAATTTTAGGGTGAAGACTACCACTAGAAACTAAGAATCATGTGATTCACCATTATTCTCCTATGTTCTCATCTTCATAGATTCATATTAAATCACTAAATGCCTCTACATCAATACATAACCATGTATAGTCCCAAGAGAATCATAGAACACTAAATAATTGAAACCATACCCTAGGAACCTCAAGATGGTGTCCCTCATGAACCACTATTAAAAATCATAAAAAACATGAAATAATACTTCCATTTACATGAATGCATACCCCGTTCAGGTCAAATTAGTCAAAGTTTTCAACATCCTATGAAATCTAGAAAAACTATCATGTAGTAGCTTTACAACCTAATAAATATTTTCACCTCGGTCACACACTTGGGTGACTCCCATGATAAAATAGCTTCAACCATTATCGAGTAAACTCTTACTCCATTAACTGGGAAAAATGTCTCAAAAATTGGACCTTCTCAATCTAGAAATAACACTTCAAGAAATTCTCAAAATACTGGTGTTCTCAAAATGTGTTTAGTTCTATTATTAAGTGTATCACATGACCCTCCTCGGATTCCAAGTACACCAAGATATCATCAATGAAGAACACCATAAACAGATCCAATAAATGATAAAATATCATATTCATGACTACTATGAACACTGATGGGGTGTTATTTATGATTAATAGAATCACCAAGTTCTTATAGTGGTCGTAGAAACATTTGAATGTCTTATTTAGTATATTATCACCTCATACTCATAGCTAGAGATAGCATGAGTTGAGGTGTGTAACGCCCCGACCCTAGTTGCCTAGAGTCGGTGCATTATTACATAACATTGGCATGATCACAAGAAAGATCAAATCTCGAAAGACCGATTGGTTTAGTAGCCTTGGAAACACTAGATATATTCATAAGTTTTACATTACATCATAAAATGAAAAACTACTACAACAACATAATGTTTCCACAGTCCACACTATAATCCCCTCATAATATCCCTGCAGGTCATTCATAACTTACATCTCCACATCCTGGGAAAAATAAAACATAGAAAAGGGGTGAGCTCAAATGCCCAGTAAGGATAACAATATAGCGGAACATTCAAAAATAAGCATAAATATTTAAGGCAATGAATTACTAAAACAAAAGCCTTTTAAACTTGAACTTCAACATAGTATGGCAAAAGTAAAATGAAATAATGCCATTTACTTGTTCACATGGATATTCTACTAATCGAATAATCACATGAAAAATCAATAACCACTTTCATAATGTTGGAATGCATAATGCCAGACTATCATAACCACATAGCCAAGGCCTCGTGCCAAGACTACAAATAAGATTTTGTCAAGGCCTTGTGCCAAGACACTAGTTTGTCTCATGAGACCTACCGATGCATCGAGGAGCTATAGCGGGCTCCACCCGTCACTTATTAAGTCCAATGCATTCCCATATGAAAAGGTTTAAACATAACATAAACATTCGTATTAAAACTAGCATACGAAATGTCAATACTTTCACAATAAAATATGAATGGTATAAAAATAGCACATCCACAGTCAAACATATCACAAAACCTTCAATACAATATAGAAGTTTTGTATCATAATAAATCAACTTCAAATAATCTTAAAATCCATCAAAGGATGTTGACATAGATGAAATCAAAATTCTTTTTAAAGAAATATCTCCTTTTATTTTGAAATCATTTAAGATCCATATAAAATAAAACATTTTCTTTGAAAATATTCTTATCAGCTTGTAAGTAAAGCTTTGAAGATTTTATAACGGCGTAAAATAACCGCACCCGCCGTATAAGTTAAAAAAAACATTCTTACCTCAATTTTGTCGAAAAGGTTAAAAAGGACCTTGTTTTGAAAACGACGGAAAGATTCCTTTATAAACCTCTTATAAAAAGTCAAAAAAGGGTATAAATGACTTTAACCCATATTCTTGTAAATAGTAAAAATGTTTTGAAATACATTTTTAAGAAACATGGATGTGGATGATAAAGAGATCCCAGTAGATTATTACATATAAACAACCTCGGATAATGAAGAGATTGTGAAATAACCCTTACCAGTTTGGTAACTTATGAAACATACAACCCATGAAAGAGGTATCATACAATGAATATGTAAGTACACATAAATTAGAGTGTATTACACAAAGAATATAATTATGGGCAGTACATACACCACACAAAAGGTAATGGTGGCAATATGGCATGAATCTCACGGGAATAAGGAGTGAGATAAAAACCCCTTACCACGTTAATCAACTGAGTCGCATGGCCAAAAGTTAATAACCACCAAATTATTTATAGAATAAAATGAATATAAAGTGAATCATGATAATATATATCAAATGGAAGTACACAATACACCACTTTCAATAATTTAGTAGCGAACAATGGAAATCTCACAGAATTGAATGTGAGATAAGAAAAATCCCTTACCTTGTACTTTTCCTTGGTTGGGGTAGGTTAACCTCCTGTATAATGGTGAAATAATTTTTATTAAATTATACAAGAATCATATACATTAATATGATATCATATATGTTCTTTTAACATTGCTTTATTAATAATATCTTAGTATTATCGTCGTTTCGGGTGATAATCGATTCGTTCTTCTTAAATGTTTGGTTACGTAAGACATGTTTGTAATGGATAGATTATATCTTATTCATAATCAGAATGATATTAAAATTATTTTTAACCCCAAAATGAGAATAATACTTGAATGGATACGATGGAGGATGGATCTCACCGCGTTCGTGGAGACGGTAGTCCGTACGTACGCACGAACGCTACTTCCATTTAATTTTTATTTTAAAAGAATTGAATCCAAATGATACATAGGTATATTACTATTCCAGTATAATATAATATTTTATATATGTTACTTATGTTCATTAACACCATCCTTTATACGTTCCATGTGTGGTATGAACGAGTCATATCATTTTAAGGGGGCGGTAGTCCGCACTTCCTCAAATGAAATTATCGTATGTATATACAACATGAAACGAATAATGGTATGAAATAAAATGGAATTACAGAAGCTTATATATAAAATATATATCATTAATATCATATTTAATTATAGTTCCATCATAATGGCCACCATGAGAGGCGGTAAGATGTATTTGAACAATCATCGTTTCGTGAGGCGTTAGTTTGCCATCCACAGAAACATTATGTTCATCATCCATTAGATGGAGTTGTGTGTATGTGTAGTTTGAATCCTTCTTATAACAACATCCTAGTATATTGAGGATACTGGTGTTGTTACAAAAGAAAGGAAATAAAAAGAGTTTGGGGGTTGGAGAAGCAAAATAAATGAAAATAATTTAAGAGAAATCGTTACCTTTAATTTAGGTAACTCACTTTGGTTGGAACCAAAGGACTTCTTGAAATGCTTTCTGCCTAAGGGGAAGCTTCAAGGAGGAGGAGAGGGATGTGGGGAGCTTATTTGGGCACAGTTTGGACGAGCCAAGTGGCTTGAGAGGTGTGAAGAATGAGTAGAAGTGGTCTCCTTTTATAAGGGAGAAGAGGGGCTCTTTAGGAAAGAGTGAAAGTATTACTTTATAATATAATTATATTCGGTTTATAATGGTCCAAAAATCATTGAGGTAGAAGATAAGATTACCCATATTCTAAATAACATCAACCAATAAGAATTGGACAGGTTTTAGATAATATTTTAATCATTATAATCTTATTTATTTAAATGCTTTATTAATGAGGTAAACATTGCATCATTATTGTGTCATTAATAATTTAAATTATTTGATGTCTAAAAATTATAAATAAAATATCATTATGTAGGAAATCTTTTTATATTTCTAATGAATATTTATAATCGAAAATCCAACATGTATAACCCTATGTAAAAATTGTTCTTCTAAAAGATGTAAGCTTATGCCATTTTTATTTTTATTTTAACTTTTTTAATATAAAGTGTCCCTACCACATACAAGTGGATCCAAGGGGTCCCCAAATTGACCCAAGGATGCTCATGGTCTGGTATGTGTCCACCAATAAGTTTAGGACACGTTTTAGGTTAATTTTCTATTATTATAATATTATTTTTTAACCCTTATTTACCGGATTTACCCTTAACCATGGTAAATAAAATATTTACCACAGTAATTATTCAAAATGTCTAAAAATAAAAGTTACCTATTTACACAATTTGGACATCCTGATTCCAAATATGGAATCCATTTTTCTAAATTCAAAACACAGAAGTGGCAGAAATTAATTTAAAATTAATTCCCGCTGTCAAAACAAAAAGCGTGTTTTTAAGAGGTAATAACTATCAAAAGATTGACACTTGTTTATGTTTGGTTTAATTGTAAAATTATGTATAATGACCAACATTATATTAAATGGTAAAAATATATTCTAAATATACTTTAAAACCACTCAAATTCATAATTTATCACTATTAATTATTTTGATTAAAAAAGTTGTTTTTAATTAAAATTTAGTAATTTTCACTATTCATCAAAATATGGAAGTTATCCGAAAAGTACCAAAATTTCACCTTAGGCTAAATTTGATATTCCGAATCCAGAAATGAAGTCCATTTTAAAATATAAAATATATATAATTTCAAAAAGTAGGTATTACTATTCATAACGGCTAGTTTGATTGGTTGTGGTGTGTGTTAAAACTCAAGGCTGCGTACAACACACGCTACTGTATTATTCAAAGAAAGCGTACCGTGGAAGCTTGGGATGTTTCATTTTAAATTTTTGATGTCCCCATTTAGTCAAAAAGTTTAAAATATTGTATTTAAAAAGGGTTCACTATTAAAAGTTGATAAAAGTGCAATATTGAAAATGAATTTGTTCTTGCATTATATCTAAGAAACTCATAATATGGATTCTAAAATTATAATGATTATATAAAGTTTAAAATTTAGATAATACTATCCATAACCTCTTTTGAATGGATTTTTTTTTGTAAGTCATGGTGTGATTGAACTCGTTGTTGCGTGTAGTGCAAGTTATTGAATTATTTTGAAGAAATAACACACTATGAAATCTTGGGGTGTTACATTCTCCCCTCCTTCAATAAATTGCGTCCTCGCAATTTGAAATTGTTCTTCGAAAATAAAAGGTTGAAAATAGAAAATATCTTTGTGGGAAAACCCACATCGGAAATTAGGTTACTAAAATTTAGTCTTAATATGAGGAAAAGAGAAATGAAAGGGTCACCACCAAATTATGATCTTGATTAGGAGAACATTGGTGGCAATTAGAGACATATAATCGGAGGAAAAACCTAAATATTTATAGGTAGTGATTGAGGTCATAAATCACAAATAAGTGTATAATTGAGGTCCTTAAACTCATCAATCTATGATGATTTGAAGTACCATCGGTTCAACAAAATATAGGGTATTGGGATAACACATTTTTGACGTTTCAAAATATCTTAGTTGAAATCCCACATCGAAAAATGAATTAACGAGGCCTCTATTTAAAATAAAGAGTCGAAAGTATGAAGATTACCGAAAATAACACATACTAGGGTTCCATGTAAGAAAATATGGATATGGAAGAAAAATCTAACCATCAATTACCTGATGGAGAGTGGTAGAGAACATGGCTATGAAAAGGCCAACAATCCCAAAGCCATTAATTAGTGCTGATTTAAGGTACCATCTAGGAAAACATTTTTGTTCTAAGTTTCTTTTCATAATATTGAGGAATTTATTTATGAGATTGGCTAAGATCATAAGGAGATATAATTACATTATAATTAGAGTTTTATCCATTAATAAATTTCTACCACAAACTCATCTTTCACTCCAAAAGATAATAGAATGTAAAAAAAATTCTATTTACACTATTCGTATAGGGTTCCAAAATAAACGAATTTATAATTCATATACATGATCTTTTAATAAAAACTACATTATTTAATCCAGGACATCTCATGGGCCAGTGGTAGGTGATACACCCTTGTCGCCCTTTGGTTGCGGGTTCAAGTCTCGCAGCCTTGCCGGACGCGACGGGTTGCCGCCCGACCTCCGGGTTGTCCTTTTATGGCAATCCAAAATAATAAAAACTAGAACTATCCAAAATACTTCTATCCAAACTCACAGTCCAACATTTATAAGGAAGGTAAACATAATGTAGATCCTTTTTACCCCGTAATAGCATATGAATACCTTCATCTTGTATTCTTTTAATACACTGAAACATCCTGAATTACCATATTCCTTATTGATTACATTCATGCTCCCTTATTCCATATAGAATGCTAGATATACTTCATCAATCAAAAAAATGTTTTAAACCCCAAAAATGATGGAATATACAAATCAGTAATCAGTTTCAAGGTATTCAAGAATACCCAATATAATTTATCCAAATCAATCATGTATTATTCTAAAATCACTACCTCGGTATCAGAACCATATTATGGTTTATCATTCTCTCAACCATTTATTTTCCAAAAATTTAACCTGCTATTGAGTCACTTTTCTTTGTTCCACACAATTTCAAGTCCTTAATGAAATAGTACTGCAGTACAATCCTTATATACTCCATAATTATTATAACAAGTACATTGTTGATACAAAGCTCAATTGACATAATCAACATAAGAACTCTAATCATTCCTCTTCATATGTGGTAGTATCATAACTTGATTATTATCCAATAGCATCATTTGCGTCATAGTCTGATGACTAGGACATAGGTTCGCGTAGTGTCCAAACTCCTTGCAAATGAAGCATTGTACATTTGAAACCATTTTCTTACCCTTGCAGTCACGTACTTTGTGCCCTTTTCCTCCACACTTATAACAAACTCTCATTCCTTTCAAGCAAGTTCCAGGGTGTTTCTTTCCACAGTTACCACATATGGGAAAATTCTTCTTTTCCCTCTTCCCTTTATCCATCTTTTTCTCTTCTATCCTTTTCTTCTCTTGCTTCCCTTCAAAGCCATAGGACTCAGTAAACTCTTTACTTATCTTATCAATAAATGATATTATTTCTTCATATGATGATAATACATGGGAGACTATTTATCTTATAAATTCTAGCTTAAGACCATGAAAGATATGATCCTTCCTTCTCTTTGGATCATGTGCATTTCCGGAGTTCTCATTCCTTCTACTGGGCTCCATTTCTAAACAATGGCATAAACTAGATCAGTTTATGAATCAAAATACATAATCCCATACTTATAAAACACTTAACATAAATTGAACTATTTATGGATATAATCCATAATCATAAGAATGTTTTCTTTGAGGAAGTATATACTCATAATCCCTTCAAAATGATTTGTAAAGAAAATGAGAGTTATCCTAAGCATATCCCCCGGGAGTGTCGTAACCAAGAGTGCTGCAAGGCCCGTTGTCGTGCACCAGTTCCCGTTCGAGTCTAGCTCAAAGTGGTGTTTTCGGGTTTTACCCCTAGGTACATCTGTGCCAGAGCCGCCTCTACCTGCTCGTATCCAGACAGGGATGTATTGCTCGGAAAACTCACAAAATCTCTACAATACCAAAATTCTAGGAAGTTCTTCTATACTAATCCTCAAAGTTCATCTTAGTTCTACGTGATCTAATCAGAGTTTATCTAAATCTAGCTTCCAAGGTTTGTACTAAACATCCTTTGATACCAACTGTAACGCCCCGACCCTAGTTTCCTAGAGTCGGTGCATTATTACATAACATTGGCATGATCACAAGAAAGATCAAATCTCGAAAGACCGATTGGTTTAGTAGCCTTGGAAACACTAGATATATTCATAAGTTTTACATTACATCATAAAATGAAAAACTACTACAACAACATAATGTTTCCACAGTCCACACTATAATCCCCTCATAATATCCCTGCAGGTCATTCATAACTTACATCTCCACATCCTAGGAAAAATAAAACATAGAAAAGGGGTGAGCTCAAATGCCCAGTAAGGATAACAATATAGCGGAACATTCAAAAATAAGCATAAATATTTAAGGCAATGAATTACTAAAACAAAAGCCTTTTAAACTTGAACTTCAACATAGTATGGAAAAAGTAAAATGAAATAATGCCATTTACTTGTTCACATGGATATTCTACTAATCGAATAATCACATGAAAAATCAATAACCACTTTCATAATGTTGGAATGCATAATGCCAGACTATCATAACCACATAGCCAAGGCCTCGTGCCAAGACTACAAATAAGATTTTGTCAAGGCCTTGTGCAAAGACACTAGTTTGTCTCATGAGACCTACCGATGCATCGAGGAGCTATAGCGGGCTCCACCCGTCACTTATTAAGTCCAATGCATTCCCATATGAAAAGGTTTAAACATAACATAAACATTCGTATTAAAACTAGCATACGAAATGTCAATACTTTCACAATAAACTATGAATGGTATAAAAATAGCACATCCACAGTCAAACATATCACAAAACCTTCAATACAATATAGAAGTTTTGTATCATAATAAATCAACTTCAAATAATCTTAAAATCCATCAAAGGATGTTGACATAGATGAAATCAAAATTCTTTTTAAAGAAATATCTCCTTTTATTTTGAAATCATTTAAGATCCATATAAAATAAAACATTTTCTTTGAAAATATTCTTATAATCTTGTAAGGAAAGCTTTGAAGATTTTATAACGGCGTAAAATAACCGCACCCGCCGTATAAGTTAAAAAAAACATTCTTACCTCAATTCTGTCGAAAAGGTTAAAAAGGACCTTGTTTTGAAAACGACGGAAAGATTCCTTTATAAACCTCTTATAAAAAGTCAAAAAAGGGTATAAATGACTTTAACCCATATTCTTGTAAATAGTAAAAATGTTTTGAAATACATTTTTAAGAAACATGGATTTGGATGATAAAGAGATCCCAGTAGATTATTACATATAAACAACCTCGGATAATGAAGAGATTGTGAAATAACCCTTACCAGTTTGGTAACTTATGAAACATACAACCCATGAAAGTGGTATCATACAATGAATATGTAAGTACACATAAATTAGAGTGTATTACACAAAGAATATAATTATGGGCAGTACATACACCACACAAAAGGTAATGGTGGCAATATGGCATGAATCTCACGGGAATAAGGAGTGAGATAAAAACCCCTTACCACGTTAATCAACTGAGTCGCATGGCCAAAAGTTAATAACCACCAAATTATTTACAGAATAAAATGAATATAAAGTGAATCATGATAATATATATCAAATGGAAGTACACAATACACCACTTTCAATAATTTAGTAGCGAACAATGGAAATCTCACAGAATTGAATGTGAGATAAGAAAAATCCCTTACCTTGTACTTTTCCTTGGTTGGGGTAGGTTAACCTCCTGTATAATGGTGAAATAATTTTTATTAAATTATACAAGAATCATATACATTAATATGATATCATATATGTTCTTTTAACATTGCTTTATTAATAATATCTTAGTATTATCGTCGTTTCGGGTGATAATCGATTCGTTCTTCTTAAATGTTTGGTTACGTAAGACATGTTTGTAATGGATAGATTATATCTTATTCATAATCAGAATGATATTAAAATTATTTTTAACCCTAAAATGAGAATAATACTTGAATGGATACGATGGAGGATGGATCTCACCGCGTTCGTGGAGACGGTAGTCCGTACGTACGCACGAACGCTACTTCCATTTAATTTTTATTTTAAAAGAATTGAATCCAAATGATACATAGGTATATTACTATTCCAGTATAATATAATATTTTATATATGTTACTTATGTTCATTAACACCATCCTTTATACGTTCCATGTGTGGTATGAACGAGTCATATCATTTTAAGGGGGCGGTAGTCCGCACTTCCTCAAATGAAATTATCGTATGTATATACAACATGAAACGAATAATGGTATGAAATAAAATGGAATTACAGAAGCTTATATATAAAATATATATCATTAATATCATATTTAATTATAGTGCCATCATAATGGCCACCATGAGAGGTGGTAAGATGTATTTGAACAATCATCGTTTCGTGAGGCGTTAGTTTGCCATCCACAGAAACATTATGTTCATCATCCATTAGATGGAGTTGTGTGTATGTGTAGTTTGAATCCTTCTTATAACAACATCCTAGTATATTGAGGATACTGGTGTTGTTACAAAAGAAAGGAAATAAAAAGAGTTTGGGGGTTGGAAAAGCAAAATAAATGAAAATAATTTAAGAGAAATCGTTACCTTTAATTTAGGTAACTCACTTTGGTTGGAACCAAAGGACTTCTTGAAATGCTTTCTGCCTAAGGGGAAGCTTCAAGGAGGAGGAGAGGGATGTGGGGATCTTATTTGGGCAGAGTTTGGACGAGCCAAGTGGCTTGAGAGGTGTGAGGAATGAGTAGAAGTGGTCTCCTTTTATAAGGGAGAAGAGGGGCTCTTTAGGAAAGAGTGAAAGTATTACTTTATAATATAATTATATTCGGTTTATAATGGTCCAAAAATCATTGAGGTAGAAGATAAGATTACCCATATTCTAAATAACATCAACCAATAAGAATTGGACAGGTTTTAGATAATATTTTAATCATTATAATCTTATTTATTTAAATGATTTATTAATGAGGTAAACATTGCATCATTATTGTGTCATTAATAATTTAAATTATTTGATGTCTAAAAATTATAAATAAAATATCATTATGTAGGAAATCTTTTTATCTTTCTAATGAATATTTATAATCGAAAATCCAACATGTATAACCCTATGTAAAAATTGTTCTTCTAAAATATGTAAGCTTATGCCATTTTTATTTTTATTTTAACTTTGTTAATATAAAGTGTCCCTACCACATACAAGTGGATCCAAGGGGTCCCCAAATTGACCCAAGGATGCTCATGGTCTGGTATGTGTCCACAAATAAGGTTAGGACACGTTTTAGGTTAATTTTGTATTATTATAATATTATTTTTTAACCCTTATTTACCGGATTTACCCTTAACCATGGTAAATAAAATATTTACCACAGCAATTATTCAAAATGTCTAAAAATAAAAGTTACCTATTTACACAATTTGGACATCCTGATTCCAAATATGGAATCCATTTTTATAAATTCAAAACACAGAAGTGGCAGAGATTAATTTAAAATTAATTCCCGCTGTCAAAACAAAAAGCGTGTTTTTAAGAGGTAATAACTATCAAAAGATTGACACTTGTTTATGTTTGGTTTAATTGTAAAATTATGTACAATTACCAACATTATATTAAATGGTAAAAATATATTCTAAATATACTTTAAAACCACTCAAATTCATAATTTATCACTATTAATTATTTTGATTAAAAAAGTTGTTTTTAATTAAAATTTAGTAATTTTCACTATTCATCAAAATATGAAAGTTATCCGAAAAGTACCAAAATTTCACCTTAGGCTAAATTTGATATTCCGAATCCAGAAATGAAGTCCATTTTAAAATATAAAATATATATAATTTCAAAAAGTAGGTATTACTATTCATAACGGCTAGTTTGATTGGTTGTGGTGTGTGTTAAAACTCAAGGCTGCGTACAACACACGCTACTGTATTATTCAAAGAAAGCGTACCGTGGAAGATTGGGATGTTTCATTTTAAATTTTTGATGTCCCCATTTAGTCAAAAAGTTTAAAATATTGTATTTAAAAAGGGTTCACTATTAAAAGTTGATAAAAGTGCAATATTGAAAATGAATTTGTTCTTGCATTATATCTAAGAAACTCATAATATGGATTCTAAAATTATAATGATTATATAAAGTTTAAAATTTATATAATACTATCCATAACCTCTTTTGAATGGATTTTTTTTTGTAAGTCATGGTGTGATTGAACTCGTTGTTGCGTGTAGTGCAAGTTATTGAATTATTTTGAAGAAATAACACACTATGAAATCTTGGGGTGTTACAAGGTGAATCTTCAAGAACATTCACTCCCTTCTCAAATGATCAATGAGTTTATTGATCCTTAATAGTGGATATTTTTCCGTGTGATCACTTTCTTTAGGAACCAATTATCAATGTATTTCCTTGATCTCTTGTTCGCCTTCTAGGTGAACAACAATAAGGTTCCCTGGGGAAAACACATAGTATCACAAAACACTTCCTATAAAAATCCTCCAACTGCACCCTCAACATGAAAAGAAATACATGAGACATTTTAAACAATGTTGTATATATTAGGGCCTTCCCTAGGAGTAATTAAATGTAGAAATCTATACCATAGAGGGTAGGTATTCCTCAGGAAAGAAGTCCTTATACTCAACCATCATAGTAGGAAATTGATAAATCATAGTATCTAATACTCCAAGATTCATTCCATCCAACCGTTATGTAATCAACTCCACCCACTTATATATGAGTCCTTTATTCTCTAACTAGGTTTCCTTCTCACCTATGAAGGAAAAAATCATCCCATCAATTCGGACATACCATATCTTCCACCATAAGTAGTAAATTTTTTCAAGAATGGTGTATATCCATCCAATTCCTATTATGAAATTTTAAGGCCTAATTGTTTGGAAAATGTTTGGAAAAAGTTTCTGATTTCTAAGTCATCTCCGATAGGTGTCTCCAAGAATAAGGGTCAATCCAAGGGCATAAATGAAACTAAAAAGTCTCAAACTAGGGTTGAAAAAAAATAATTGGATCATTCATGTGTCTTTAATAATGATACATAAGGTATAAATGAACTATATTGTGGCTCTAATAACTCCTGGAGCCTCTGAATCATTGACTTCTATGGAATTCAGCTTCCCTCAACCTCATAAACCATCTCCCTAAGCCTATATGGGACCACCAAGAGTGGTGGTGGAAATATGAAAAAATGTATGCCACCTTCTTCAACTCTCCGTAATCCTATGACACATCCACCATCTAGTGTACCTACCTACACCATCAACTAATTTTACCTAGGAGGCTCATCCACTATCTCACTATCAACCGTACGATGGGTTGGACAATCCTATGTGAGATATCATCGATCATCACAAGAGTAGAACAACCTCTCCCTAGACTGACTATACCCATCCAGAGAACCTTGAACCATAAAACATTAGTCTATAGATCACCTACAGTAACATGTCACATGTATTGTTCCCAAAGTCTTTTGTTTTCTACCTACTTCCAAAGTCTCATCCCTTGCAAACCAACTATTTCCACCCATTGTCGGTGACTTCTTATCCGGAAATCTCTTATCACCAAGTTAATACCTAACACACCCTGATAAGTAGTAGTTCATAGAGGTGTCACAATATCTTAGACATCTCTATATATATATTTTTCATAGATCTATTCCTTAAATAATAGATATTGATCCATATACATTGAGTATCCTAAGTGGTTGGTAAACCTTGAAGAATACTCAACCACTGTCATGTTTCCTTGTCGTAGCTATAAAATCTCATTAATATGTACTTCTTACATCCTAGATGGAGAGTAATCCTCCCTAAAGAGATGATCAAACATTTTCCATGAATGATTTTCTTCATAATATGATATAACCACCAGGATCCACAAATTCCTTATGGATCCATGGAGAAGGCTCGGCACAAGGGGCATCAATTAGTCCATGGGTTTCCTTAAAAGACAAAAGACTCACATAACTAGATCAATCCAATCATTAGTTGCCTATTATTGTGTCCCATACATGAACTTGAGGGATCACTGATGTTGAAACTCACAAATCACACTCAAGATATGCACCTCAAAAACCGGTATTATGTGCACTATCTGTTTCTCAATACGTAGAGGTGCGACTAGAATACTACACAGAGGAACTACCTCCTGAAGAGGTCCTTATATCAAAAACTCTACACTTAGGGTATCATCATTCTGATCCTTCTGTTAAGTACTAGTTGGAAATCATAGTGGACGCAACCTAAAATAGATACGATGTTCCATGGTTAATGAGTATATCTAGTGATATGAGTCACGAAGTATATGTAAATACAAATCATTCCAATATGATGAATCTAAAAATATTTAATCATGCAACCAATGTCTACATGTACTGATTCAAAGGGGTTGATCAGAGTCATACTGTATGGATATATTAGTCACCACACCAACATTATAGTAGCTATCCTAAAAGAAAAAAACTCTTAAAAATGATTCCTTAAAACACTAACTAAAATCACATCTAGAAAAACCACCAAACTCTAGTCCTAAATATAACATTCCTTTGATACCCATCTATCACTACTTGATCCACCATGGCCCATCTGGTCAGCAATAATCCAAGTGTGACTACCTAAATTATTCCTCCAGTAGGTTAGGGGATAAAAACCATTACCGAGTAGGCATAACACTCACATGGGAGGCCTTAACCTATGGTTCTTGTAAGCACACACACACACAAATACATATTAATAAAATTTTAAAATGTTAAATAAAACTAATACCAAATGAATACACACATCTAAATCCCACAATCATAGTAGGATCAATAATACTATAAATTGTAAAGGGATAAATACACGCCCATAAAAACTGTAAATATGTCTAACCTGCTAGAAAGATAGGACAACAGTCAAATGTGACTACTAGAATGAACCATGATATGTCTAACCCAAATATAACCTCTTTCTTCTCCTAGTCCCCCACAAACTCCATTAAATGTTCAGTCTTCTGTATAATACTTGGAACATATGGGTAGATCCTATGTAGGGTTGAGTATTACAATACCTAGTTGTACATGCTAAAATCACTAAGCATAAAGCATCAACAGTATTCATCCAATCATAGGATATGTCTATCAAAATATGAAAAATATAATAAAACACCTAGAAATAATAATGGTAGCCACTAAGTCTCAATTTAAGATTACAACAAAATTGTCAACATAATATTATGCTCAAGAGTAGTAACCACACTCACCAAAGAGAACACACCCCTTCAGTCTGAGAGTGTTGATGGCATTGATACAAGATTCTGTACTTATCGGCTTTCACCATAAGGAAGTACATGTATAAAATATGAAGAGATTGATGCATAGATGCGGATCACAACCAGGTCCATGGTGTACAAAAAAAACCCAATATAAATTATCCCACTAATTAGGGGATTGACACCTATGTATTTTTGGTCATGAATAATTTGAGAACCCCACCTAGGTAGAAGACATATGATCCAATCTTGGCATTTAGGATCATTTCCCAAAACTATTTCATAAATTATCAATTATATTGGACCACAATACAATTCTAAGTACATAATACCATATTATACACTCACAAGGATGGATTAAGGGAATGAAAACTTAATGAAAATAGTCCATGATAATTAGAAAAATGTCTATACTTAGTCTTTGAATAAGCACATGGTGTGTAAGTAGGGTAGGAATGTACTACTTGTATTATACATCCCTCTATTTGTGATCAACTGCTTATGCCTATGCATGTGTACATATAGTCATTCCATTGTATGGAGGTCATGTTGTGTACCTGGTTGTGTCCAGGTACCATTCCATGACCATGTACTCTACCATTATCAATGTACATGGCCATGTATGTGGCTGTGTATCCCCCATGACACAATTTTAGCCACCAGGTAATTATCACACAACAAGTTACATATGTCACATGACATGTGATAATTTCATTCCCTGTGGAAACCCTAGTGATAAACCCGTGGCCCCACAAAGCATGTATCTCTAGATTATATACCATTTATTGGGGGATTTTCAACAAACCATGGATCTCCTTAATGCATTGTCACCCATGAATCTGGCCTCTAATCCCTCCATGAATCAAGACAGTAAACATGAATTAGGTCTAGCTGATCCTTTTCATCACCCTTCATTAGAATATGGTAATCTAATTTGACCAGGATACACAATTGTTGCTCGTATTGCCATCAAGTGCCAAACCATGGAATGTGGGACCTCTTATTCAATCATGATCCATCATAACCAATGTCAAATAACGATCCCCCGTCACTATGAACCAGTATCAATGGTATCAATCTATCGTGATAAGAAATGGGTGACGATTTATTACTGGGTATTTTTCAAAACCCTGTCCAAAATGAAAATTAGTTATGAATGAGTGAAGAATGGATGAAGAAATGTAAAAAACCCACCAGGATGGACCTAATCCAATGTTTTTTCTCGATTCATTTCAATTAAAATGATGATTAAATAGATATAAATTAAACATCAAGAGAAATCCACAAATTCCCAACAAAATAATCCCATACCCATAATATGATCAACTCATTCGTCAATATATTATTTGACTATTTTCTTGTTCATAGTTGGAAAATAAAATAGGTATAAATCGACATAAATGAACATCCTAACTTGAGTTACGATTGGTTGATGAGGATGAATGGTCTTTAATTATAGTTTTTGGTGAGATCCATGATCATGGTGTTATTAGCGATCCTTGTCATAACAGTTCGATCCTCCAATCTAAACAAAACATTTAATGCTACAAAAAATATAGTTTACCCTTGTGAGGTATCATAAAGACTTTCATCATCACCAATTTTAATATCTTCAAATCATCTAATATAGAATTTAAATATAGATTCTTGGACTTTAAGATTGTATTCATAACTAATTTTTAGTTTATCCAAGATATCCTTGGCGGTTTGTTGACCCATCACTTTAGTGTAAAACGTTTCTGATAAATCCATCAAGATTTAATTTTGGGTATTTCCATCAATCTGTATGTTCCTGTAATATTCAAAATTAATAGGATCATTCTCAATATAGGGTGAAAATCCCACTATAATGTATCTCACACATATACCACTAGACATAGAAGATTTGGTATCATTCTACTTCTTATGCCATGAATGTTCTCGCCATTTTAAATGGGAATGCACCAACTATTTACTAAATTCAAGTTCACTGTCCTCATAAGTCCATATAAACATTTAGAGGTGACTTTTGCTCTAATACCAATTAAATTGTACTGATCAATGTGATATTATAGGGAGGGGGAGGGGTGAATTAGTAATTCCTCTTATTTATGCAAATTATTTCTTTTAAATTAAACATCTATGGATGCTTAAATATTAGATTCACTCTTCTTGATTCTCTCAACCTTACCTAAAATAATTTTACAAATACAAATTCATGGAATAGAAGTATTTTTAGGGTTTGCTATAATGTTATACTTCTTTTTAGGTTGGTTATTATCCCCAACACGGATTCTCCACTATAATATTATTATCAGTAAAAATTGTCAATACAGAGTCATGTTGTATCTCTTATAAATACTCATAGGTGGTTCTTTATATTTCATTCCATAGTATTACCAAAATCTATAATGTCTTGTTCTAGAATCCACACTATATTCTTCAACTCTAGTATCACACGAGATACTTCTCTTGATCCCATCTCTAACTGAGAGACTTTCTCTTTTATTTAAGGTGAATATAAATTGATTATATACCTATTCATGTACCTTTTCAAATATGATGGTCTTGATCAAATAAATTCTGGTCACCATTATTTTATCATTTTAATCAGTGAAACTGTGCTTGGGAAAATCTTATTCATTTTTATAAATTTCTTGTCTCAATAATTCATTTGATAATAAGAAATAAATATCTCTTATTTACTTCTCCATGCATAAAAATATATACATATCACCAACTTCCTTTTCATATATTGTACTAGAACAAGTTATTTTGGAAGACTCCTTTCTTATTTTTTGAACAAGATATGTGTACCTTCAAGGATCTTCATATGTCGCACTAGTATCCCATGGTATCTAAAACATTCACGAAACACACTATATATCAACAAGAAGTGCATCTGAGAAATCATAGATTTCAATGGAATTAACCGCACAAACATTCTGTATTATTCTTCATGAAATCCATGTATGGCTCATAAATACTTCATCATCCTTCACATAATAAAAGAGGATTCATGATTTACTCTAATGTAAATTGATCGCATGAGTTTTATTCTTCTTTTAAGGAGCTGATAACTACAATTCTCTATCAATCAATAACCAATATCTTTTTTCTCAAGTATATTAAAGTGATAGTACTCCTAACTTTCAATTGTAACCATTGTTTTAAATATATGGTCATTTCACAACTTCTCCTCATTTACTCAGTAAATGTCAAGGATTCCCTATGATCTTGGGATCTTCTTGAATACTAATACTATCAGTATCATCAAGCACAAGATTGGCTACAAACTTCTCATGATCACTCAACACATTGGACTTTAATAACAATTCAATTTATATTTTTTTTAATAATTCAATGTTTCTTGGTCATTAAAATATATTATAAGACTTGGATATCTACATTTGTATTTACACTACAATTAAAAATAAATTCTTAGTTTCCTCATTTCATGTAGTGAAATTAATACACTAAAACCTTCAAGTGGATACATGAATTGTCTGCTCAAGAATTCTAATACCTGAGATGTTCTCAAAACTAATTCATTGTAATCAGCTACTTGAAACCCTTATATAAAGAAATACCTGCATGAACTCATTCAGTTATGTGGTTCTATTCTGAAACTGGTATGTAAAAAAAATTCTATGTGAGATATTCATTTACATAATAATTCGCCTACATCAATCTGTATACCTGAAATCAACTACATAGAACTTACCAAAAAATCACTATGTATTTCTTCCCATAGCAATTAGATAAAAAGATAATTCCTTCAATAGTAGTGTATAAATATCATTTATTTCATTTGATGTACATGAATGCAAGGGAAATTGAATGCATATGAAATTTAGATCTCACGTCTGAATTAATTAATCTTTAAGATCCACCAAAGTCACATCTGTGTAAGGTTTTCATCATGGCTTCGATAATTCTATTCATGAAATATAAATGCTTGAATATCATGTGAAAAAAAGAGCTTAATACTCACTAGGATCATAGGTCTTCAAAATTGGATTCTTAAATGAGGGAAAAGGAATTTTGTTTGGTCATTGTGGTCTCATAAATTGAAAAATAACATGCGATGGAAAACATTCGAATTTATGAAGGTAGAATATGGTCACCCATAATGGTCGGATGGCTTGGATGCAGTAGATTAGACAGCCTGTATTATGTCTATTTATTTTAAGAATAGAAAAAATAAATGTGTCTTAGTGTCCAACATCAATATAAACTTTGGTAGAGTGATTCCTTATTAATCAACTACTCTCATCAACAATTTGATCTAGTGGTGGGGGATTATCCCTCACATATGCATTCCTCACACCCAATCTCTATGGGAAGGTGACTCTCTACACTGGCCCACCTACCCAACTGACTTACCAATCCTAACTAGATGTGCTCTCACATGGGTAAATTCTCTTATAGGATTACACACATCCCATCCATACCTCTACCCCTCCTAGGTTGTCTAGGTTTGATTTACATTCCCACCTAAGTAGTGGTTCACAAAAAATTTATATGGACTATGTTATTATGATGAATTTTTTATAATCAATTAAAAAACACTTTAGCCAATATCTCATATTGCAGCTCAACCAATTCCCCTTCACTGCCAACTGAGTATTCTTCAAGAATTTTTTTATAATATTATACATTCCTAATTCTCATTTTGGAATATAAATTACATCTAGTGTTGTAAACATTGTACACTCTATAAATATCCTTATTCACTTTTCTTTGACATGAAATATTAGTTCAATAAATTTTCACAATTTATACATGGATTATTTATCAAGAATGACATCCAACTCCATCAAAGAAATCCATAAAAATTCTCCATGAATCACCACTTCATCCGCCAAAACATATTGACTTGTTGAAAACAAATTCAACCAAGGATCATCACCAAAAAAACACTCAACATGTACCAAGTGTAGAAACACTAAATCACACTACACGTACATGGAATATACACCAACTATATTTCATATAATTCAGTTATAGAGACTTGTACTATATTTCATGGAACTCGTTATATATTTTGTGGGACTTATCCCATGTTACAATAGATATACAACCATATATGCACCATGTTATCACTTACTATCATTGCATGGCATGTAAGGACACCACATACCGACCTCCACAAGGCATATTATGATCATCACCAAATGGCCATCTATGGATAAAAATTGGTACATTGTGTGTATTTTTCTATTGTACACAATGTATATATGACATGTGATTATCATGATTAACCCCACCAGATGATATATTTGAATATTCTCCATATGTTCTCACCGTATTCTTAGTTATTTGAATTTGAAAAAATGTGTTATCTCAACATTGGTATTAAAGAATGAAAATTGTAAACACATAATAACAAAGAAAATATATAATTGATTAAGTGAGTAATAAATAATTATAAATTAAAATGTGATTTTTTTTTGAAAAATAATGATTACATGGCATAATAAAAGTGGACAAGGAGTTACCCAATAATTCTTTTCATTAGTTTTAATGTATAATATCCAAATAATTTGATTATGAAACCCATGAATATTTTAAGAGTAGATATTTCACATTTAATTTATAATTAATTTAAAAAAAATTAACTTGGGGATAATTGTCCATGTTTTTAGTCAATATGGTTTTTTTCCTTTTCATTTCATCTTTGTGGTAATGAATCTAGACTCGAATTCCTCAATCAGTATCCACACAAGCTGAAAAAAATATCCGAACAATGATCTTTGTATTTCAAATTCTAGAATGGAGGAACCAAATACATTTAATTTTTTCCCATTGATCACATAAAAGAATATCTCATTTCCTCATGTTATTGACATTGAGGAGGAGGATTTTCTCTCTTGGATAATTTCTCTCAAGCTTATGAGAATAATCATGTGAGAATATATTATGGATAAACACTCTTGATCTCCAAAATAATATTACCAGGAAGATACAAATAGGGTTAAAAAGGAGTAATTACATAGATACCCTTTATAGAATTGTTTTTTCTACCTAAACCCAAAGGCAAATAATTATATTATTATTATTTTTACTCTCCATGACATATGATAAACTAGAAGATATTTAAATATCATTTGTTAAATAAATCAATAAATATTTTTTTAAATGATATTTAGTTATGTTATATCATTTTTTTCAGGCCCCTTAACTTATCCTATCATTCATCTCAACATTTATTTAAACTTGAATAATTAAATATTTATTTGAATAATTAATTATCATTATATAATTCTTTAAATAAATAATTTTTATATTCACTAAACTCGTGAATAAATATTTATTTTTAATATGCATATAACTAAATAAATATTTATATTAATATATTCACTAAAATAGCGAATAAATATTTATTTATTTGTTACCTTGTGAATAAAAGAAAAGAAGAAAATAAATATAATATTCCCCAAACTCACAAATTAATATTTATTGTTATATTCATCTCGTATATTCTAAATTATAATATATCTAGTGATTGAATTTATATAATAAAAAATACTTGAATAATTATTAAACCACAATTTAGGAATAATATTTATTCATACCATCAAATTCAAATAACATTTAACTATGATTCTAGATAAACATAGCATGTGACCCTTTATGAAAAATTCTTACTGGAATTAGGTGAACCTTCCTAAATTCTACGATCTACTTCTCAAAACACATCAATACACCTAGAGAAAATGAATGACAACAACCGCAGATTAACACTTACTGTGAAATATAATCTATTTGTTCCACAATCTCATCAGGTTGGTTGAATAAATGTGTCATCAATATAAATGCTTAAATTTTCTATCATTGAATCTCTAAAATGAACTCATCGATGAAATACAATGTCCATGGATTAATCATATTATTAATTTCAAATCAAAGGGATATAGATATCTTATTCCCTTAACTCATAATCAAAAAATCCACACTTGACTTATTCAATTAACATCATATCACTTATGACTCACAAGACATATACTATGTCATCATGAGCATATAACATCATAGTGTTCATCAATACATGAAAGTTTTTGATCCATGATATATATTCATTATAATATCATCTTTAAGGACCTATTTGCATGCCCACATATAGGAATATCCAATGAAACATACAAAATATGGAATTCATATTGGTGGGATTTTCCTAATAACCTCCTCCCTTAGAAATTATCAAGTGTGAAATTCATCAGAATAATTCCCAAGTTTATATTATCCCCCAAAACCAGATATTAAACCATCATCTATGTCACATCTAACATATGTTTTCAATACCAAGGAATATATGTTTAAAAATATTTTCATTATATTTCAATATTCTCATTACTATGGGAAAATACTATAACAATTCGATGTAATAGATACTAGGAGGATATTATCACATTAATGTTATGTAGAAGTGTAATAATTATGAGAAAAAAATATTTATTAATACTATAATAATCAAATATTTTGGTAACCAAAAGAAAAAATTACATTGGTTATAGGGCACCAACGCTAACATTTTCTGACATGACATTATGATTGAGGGGTTTTATTTAAGTATTGCATAAATACACTTTATTTTATTCTTTACATGATTTTTAATATTATTTGTAACACAAATAATTAATTCATTGTGTATGATTCAATAATTTCATCATAATACTTATGTAAGATTTTTTATTCTTTTGTTATTTACTAATGTATTATCATATTCAGGAATGTAAATAATGAATTGACTATGCCTCATATAAAATATCTTATACATTTTATTTTATTTTATTTTAATAAAATTTGTTAATTTATTTATCTAATGTAATCATGATTAAATATCTAAATAAACCATGCATTACATAAATAAATAAATAATCATTAATTGAAAAAATACCCAACAATCTAAACCATAGGTGGATCCATGGACCATAAAATTATTATTAAAAAGAAGAAGTGAGCAAAGTGACATGGGGGATCTAGGTAAAAGTGAAAGACACAATAATAAATAAACAAGAAACCTGATCAGCCCTTCGTTCTTCCACCTCTACCATAGTATCTACCATTTCTTCTTAGGTGTCTTTTTCTCCTATACTACTTTAGAGTCTTCCATACACCCTCATGATCAACTGCAGGTTCATCATCTTAGTTATGCTCACCAGGTGAAGCATTCTTTGAAGAATCTTTAGGATCAAATTTCAGAACATCATCCTTCATATCAACAGTAGCCGAAAAATTCATCTCTAAAATCTACTCCTAAGAAGACAACCCATCCTGTTTAAAGAAAACACCTTCTTTGGTGGCATGTGAATCCAAAAAATGAAGGAGAAAAAACATTGGAAACATGATTCTTCAAAATAGAGGGTCTTTAACTCTCTCGGATCTCCCTATGGGGAGAATCAGACTCTGTATAATTGATTGATTCGAGCATGGAGAAGAATGCATCTTCTATAGAATAATTTTTGTTCTCTTTCATAGGGGGTTACACTACCTTAGTGATATTAGTGATAACCACAGGAGACACGTGCACCTATGAAATAGGTCCACCATGAAGCAGATTAGATTAATCCTCCACATAGTGCACAACTAAATCAGCAGCAAAAGAGAGTGTCGTAGGTAGAGAACCTACACAATGATCTAAAACAGAACCCAAAGGACTATCTTTGGAAGTGGACCACACTGCTAGAATATGTTCTTGAACATGAAGATTTCCACATTTATCAAGAGATATATTTCTAGTCTCCTTATCATACACACCTATAATAGAAGAAAGATTCAACAATGAACCATGACTTGAAATAGATGAATCCTCACAAATATTAGAGCTTGAAACCATATTAGATTGGTGAATCCACCCAATTGTAGGATGATCTCCTTGAGAAAGATATTTGGATTTCAACTTGCCTTCGGAAAAAAATTCTCCTCCAAAGAGACAATTGAGTCCATCTCAATATCACTACCCTGACTAGAAGAGAAGTACTCAACCTATTTGGAAAGAGAGGGGTCCCCCATGGAAAGAGAGTCATTATAATTCAATAAACGAGGGAAAAAATGTGCACCCGAGGATTCAGGCAACACAACCTTTCCACCATTAAACACAGTGCCAGTAACCACATCAGCCAAAGAAACCAAGCCAATAGTCCCAAAAAATGACATATAGTTATCCACCAGGCCCCCTTTAAGTGTGGAAGGTGAAGCAACATTTAGTACTTACACACTATAGAGGTCCATCTTCCCAGTTTCAGGCACAACATCACAAGTAATTGGAATTTTAACCTTACATTTCTCAGCCAAATGACCATTCCTTTTTCAATTAATGCATCTCAAAACTCTATGGAAATTTCCCTTAGCATTTCCCATAGTTAAACTATTTTCACAAAAGACAAGAACATGCTCAAAATAAATTAAAATTTTAAACTTAAACTCACTAGAAATCATGCACACCGTCTCCACAAGAGGAATAGAAATATCAAATTCAACCCAAATATGGTCAAAATGACCATACCTAGCCATTTTAGTTTCCTTATCGAATGCAATTAGGGTAACAAAACCCATTGTGACATACCAAAGGTTTATGGAATGAAAAAAATACCAATTATACCCCTTGATAAAAATACATGATTGTGCAACTAAATTCTAGGACCAAAATGGGTCAAACCAGGGGTCCAAGTATAGAAATCTCAAGACCCCTGGTTTAAGATTGATGAAACCATTTCTTCAGACCCTTAATTTCAGCTCCTATGAGTGAAAAGTTATGTAATGAACAATTCATATCTATCGACACAATGTTCCACTATTCAAAACCCCAAATTAGAACCAATAGCTTCCATAAATCATCAAGGGTCAACCAATCATTTTTCGGAGAAGTAACTCTTGCAATAATCAAGTATTTTCACACCTCAATTCATTATTCAAAAAATTTAGGATTTGTTTCAACAATAATGAGTGAACCATTACTCAGAATATGATTATGAATAAGAGACACCTCATTTCACAGACTATGGAAGAATCTATCAATAGGATCCTTCCTTAATGATGATGCCTCAGCTAGTAAGATCTCCGGACCCCACCCCGACTATGAGCCATCAGTCGCCTGATTAATAGACGAGACAGTGGAATGCTTCAAACCAGATCCATCGTCCTACTTCCGTGAGGGATTGAAAAATACATTACTCGGATTTAAGTAATCAGTGAAGAAATAATCCATTACAAAGATCAAGCAAGAACACCATTTATGAAGAGAGATAGCCTCTCAACCCGTGTTTCTCGCATCCTCGTCTTTACTAAAAAATAAAATTGATATATTATATGAACATGTTCTTTTAACTACTTGTTTGTTTATCAATAAATTATTAACAAAACATCACCATGGGGATAAACACTCCATGTGCATATGCTTGGATTTAGTACCAGCAATTATTCATTCTTCAATGTATCATCATGGTTGGATTTACATTAGATTGAGTTCTGAACTATCTCCTCTTGTTCAGATCTTCGTATATTACAATAGTTTACTCACTCATGGGTGAGGGGTAACAAGGGTTTAGGGTTAAAGAAAACCATGGACATGAAAGACTATGTATAATAAAGGGGGTAGGTATGGTTCATAGATCAACATATTTAATTCAACAATAAACTATAATATAAAACTCCCTAACAAATAATTAAACTAAATTAATCTAACATGTACATTGGTTGATCAATATCATGATGAACCAAAATGCATAACAATAATGTATTTATTTATTTTTACAATCATTTATTTTAACTTTAATTGAGAAAATTTTAATTGAATTAATATATTTATAAACAAATTAAGGAATTAATTGTCTATCTTAATATTGTTTCAAAAAAATACTTGACACATAGTAAGAATATCAAACTATATTATTTCAAATAAGTTAAATAATTTTTTATATTAATTTTAAAATAATTAAGTACATGGAATGTACACTAGAGGCCACATGAAAATTTTATTATATGTTAAATTAAATCTATTTATAGAATTTAGCACTTATATAGTACGTGTTTTCACTCAAAATATTGTGTGACACACACTATGTTTTCTCCTTTTGTGTATTGTATATATACACAGTGTGTATTCCCAGTTGGCATGTCACGTTATACACCGCATGTAGTTCTAGGGATAAAGCCATATGGTCTATATCGCTTTTATGACCACATGATGTGCAAGATTATATGTTGAGTTTACTACTATAAATGTGCTTCAACTACACCACATGTATTAAAATTGTTATGAATTGTTTAGTGACAGATTTTATATGGAATAAAATTTTAATCATGTGGTCCCACATCAAACACCAAAATTCACACTATGTATAAGTTTTTTGAAAAAATCATGAAAAACTGAGTGTATATATTGCTACAATCCATGAATTCACACCTACAGTTTCTTAATCAACATGTTAACACACCCGAGAATCTTAAAATTAATTAGTATGTGCCTTGTATGGGTTTACACAATTTAAATTGGGTTTAAATTATATATACATTCCATGTAGTTAGATTTTGGCTACATTTCTTGACTGGATATCAATAGATGACATGATAAGACACTGCATATTGATGACACAACACACCGCAACATATGCGATGTCAATAACTTGTGATATTAAACTGTATGTATGCCAGCTACATGTAGTATAATCCCTTTCAAAATAAATGTCACATTGATGGCCAATACATGGTGTGTAATGACAATGTATACATATTCACATTATTATATTTACATGACTTTCCCCTTCTGTTTGTTGACCATGACTACATGGAATGAAATTTACTGTTACAAACTATGTTTCTATTTCATGCATCCATTGAACTTGGAACCTTTTTATGGGACCTTAGAGCATTATTCATAAATTTGAGACCTATTCTTGTATATAAGTAATTATATAAACATGGAAACTATAACAACCCAAATTTTTCAATAGAAATTTCCTTCGTATAATGATGTCATGTAATCACATGATATCACAACACAATGAACTAACAAGTACTATGTGATCTTTAAAAATAATTTTCTCACTTTTGTGGATTTAATTTCAAAAATCTAACAAACACAGTGGTGATTAGTAAGTTATTTGGAGTCTAAAATGACCAACTTAATTTTTTTGTGAGTAGTAACATACCCTTATGAATAGTAATTTTACCATTATGAATAGTGAAACATCCTAATGAATATTAACCTTACCTATCATAGTATATAAAAAATATTCAAGTAGATGTATGATATACCTATATATGGGAATCCGAATATATATGTTTTAGAATTGATGTTTTTTTGAGTAAATTGTGTTTTTTATAAAAAATTAAATTAATCAAATATATAAAATTATTTTGGAAAAATGGATTTCATTTTTGAATTATATGTTTCAAATAATTTTTTGGGTGAATATTTGGGATTTTTCTGAAATACATGAATTTTGGTGAATAGTAAAATGCATTAATTTACCATATAAATACATTATAATTTAAATCAACTATTCCTAACATCATAAGTGATGTACGCACCCAAATCTAGAACTAAAATTTACTTATTACTATATTTTAAAATAATCATCACTATTTCTTTCCTTATGGAAAAATAATAAACTAATGATTAAAATATTATCCAAACCCTCTTATCCTCCACTATAAATACCACCTCTTTTTAGCTATTCTCTTTACTCATCTAAAGACTTGTCCCTTGCATATATTTTATCCAAATCACTCCCCAATCTCCTCTCCCTCATCCAACAGCACTTGGTCTCCTCAAAAGACCAAATCATCCTCCCTTAAGAGGCTATCTAGGAAGATTGAATCAAGACGTAAATTCCACTTTTCTGTTTTTCTTTTTGTTTTCAAGTTCATTTGTTTTCTTTTCAATACTTACCTATCCTCATACAAATGTTTTGAAAACTCCAGTACCTTAAATTTAATTTAATTTTTTTATGATAATGGAATATTTTATTAGCATATCTCCTTTACTCTTATTTTAATTTAGTAGTATAGACACCATCTGAGAAGTGTTAATTTACAACATTCAAGGACGATGGGTTTTCAATTTCTGTTACCATATTCAATTCTGGTCCTTAACCCATTTTCATGGTTGAACCAGACCAAAATATATGTATTATTCCTCATATATGGTTTTTAAATCATTGTTTACACATGGTTTTGGCTTATAAAACAAAATGTGTTATTTGGGGGTCAAAAACTGCCAATTGACCCAAAAGGTTGTCACTAAAGTTTTATATAATGATTCGAGTTCAATCAAATTAACAAAATTAAATTTTAAACTATGTAACCTTATGGATGTTCAATAATAAAATAAAACTTCAATTTTGTACAATCAACTTCATCGTAAATGTTTATCCGAACATGAACCTGTCATTAAAACCAAGCAAGCAAACAGACCTGAACAATGAAATTTTACCTCATAACCAATAAAAATGGTTGTAAATGAACATAAAAATGTTATAATAATTATTTTACCTATAGAATATATTTTTTAATTATTAATTAATGAACTTTATTTGTTTATTCATGTCATTAATTTCAATCAAAATCACCACTGGATTTAAGGTAAGGGATCATCTCTATTACACTTTTATTCAAGAAAGTCCTCTATTTTATGTAATTTTATGTGTAATACCTAATGATGGGGTATGATTTGGAACCTCCAAAATACTTTACTAATGATTAATAAGTGATGATAAACCCTTTTATCTCACATGAATCCCTCTTAAGAACACCTGATACCATGACGATAATCCGTAAGGAATTCTACCAGAATCTCCTTCATTAATTCGGGTTACCTTATATTCATTTCAACCAAAATGAAGTTATATTATATACTTATGGGAATATTATAAATGATATTTACATGCACAAAATTCAATTATCAATACCCATCCATCGTTCTCTTTTTTATATATGCATGTTTTTATGTGATTCCCCCCCCCCCAATACTTCTCGTTAAGCAAACCTTTATTAAGGGAACTTCCCAAATTATCACCTGATTTATAGTGCACTCTATCTTCTATTTTAAGCAACCATTGTCTTTATAAAATCATTCCTTTTTATTATGAAAACCTTCTGGGTTCACTTCTGGTTTTGTATAAAGTAATTTTCCCTTTTCTCGTTTAAAGGCCCTCTAGTTTTCTCCTTAAAAACTCTAAAAAATGTTTTAATGATAAATTTCTTAAATAATTTTGTTATATATCGTCATGTATACTTGAAATAACTTCCATGATACATTCCTATCTTCCATTATTAATTTCCATGTATATTTTAGTTCCTTTATTTCGTGGACACTTTTATGATACGCCTATTTGTTATGATTTAGGTTATAATTATGGTACCCAGTCCTTTCCATGGGTAAACCTTGTGTTTTTATATAATTTATTATGTATGATTAATTATGTAGAAAACATATTCATGGAAAATTAATTTGGGTATTCCCATATATATCTCCAATTAATTGTGTAAAGTAGAGTCTCATGAGACTTTATGTGTGACGATCTTGGTGGTTATTCTTGGCTTGTGCTACTACGTGAAACAGTCTTGGGAGTAGCTTGTCTTGGGCTACTATAGAAAACATCCTTGGTGATTAGAATTGAATCATACAAAATTTATGTTTTAGGTTTCTTCCACATTATTATGATTCCATGTTTATATTATTATATGTTTATATGTTTTGATTCCATATGTTACATTCCTTTTTTTATCATCATTTCATACCTTCAATACTATGTGATAATGCTTTGTTCTTATGGTTATTCCCTTACGGGTATTTTAGCTCATCCCTTTGTTCATGTTATCCCCAGGATATCCTATGCATATGTATGATCCCAATTTAAGATAATATCTAATTTCAGAGTTTAAATAAAAATTTGTTTTTAAAATATTTGATTACGTACCTAGACTTCCAAGACACTAGACTTTACGATCTTTGGCTTCTACTCTGATGTATAGTTATGCTCAAAATCATGTAATGTTTTATTGAAAAGGCTAGGGTCTCTATAGTTGGTATGATATGATGGTCTAGCTATTTTTGGATATTATGAATAGATCATCTTAAGGATGAGACTAAGTATAAGAAAACATCCCTAAATTTTGTTAAGTATAGAGTAAGTGGTTTATGAAGAAAATACATTGTTGTCTAGATACAAACAGGTAGATGTGGATCTGGCACAGATGTACCTAAGAGTGAAAACTCTGACTAGGAATTTCAGGCCTATCCCGGGATATATCGGTTCATGAAAATGGGTCTTTTTGTACTCTTGGTTTGACACTCCCAGGGGATATTCTTTTCAAAATTCATGAGCATAGTACAAACAATTATTAAGGGAATAAAAAAATCTCGTAAGAATATAATTTAAAAAATATATCGAGGATAACCTATATTTAAACCTAAGGATTCACAAGTTAGGATATAATTCTTCTTTACAAGTTCATCCTCTTATGTTCAAAGTTTCCTTTTTTTGCTCAATAGCTAAGTATTCAAGCCCTCAAATTGTGCGTTCTTTTTATATGTTAATGGCATAAAATATAATAACATGTTTAAAAAATATGTGATAGGAAATGTGAATATTTCCCTACTAATATGTCTGATATGATGGGAACATGTGCTTAGAACAACATAATGGTACTTGATTTTTTGGATCAAGTTAGGAATAATAACTTCAATAAAGTGTAACAACCTCCTCCTCCAAGGAAAGAGAAATTTCCATGGAATAATTCATGTGGAAAAGGCCTCCCATGTTTAGCATATATTATGATATCCCCTCATAGAATAGTGGATCAACTCCGTTGAAAAGATATTCTTCATCATCCTGTTCTTAGAAGAAGAGAAAGTTGTACTTACGGTCTATCATTTTGATGGGGAAGTTGATCAGTTGTGGAAACTGATTAAGAATACAATGTCCCAAGAGAAAATTGATTTCATGGATTGGGAGGAATTCAAAAGGTTGTTTTCAATAAATATTTTCCTCAAACCCTTCGTCTCAAGATGGAAAGAGAGTTCGTTGGACCCAAGAAAAAGGAATATGCGTCCATCAGGGGCCTATGAAGAAAACATTACAAGGATTGCAAGGTATGCCTCTAGCTTTTCCATGAAAACTGAAATCCGGGTGGATTGCTTCTTTATCAGGCTAAATATGAGTCTACAGAAGGTGTTGGTGAATCGAGACTTCGACAGTTATAAGAATATTGTCCATTGTTCTCTCAAGGTTGAAATGGATATTGGAGACTCTCATTGGTCTCGTGGACCCAGTGATAAGAAGTGTAAATTGGAGAACAACATCGGTGGTTCAAAAAAAAATCCCATGATGGAAAGAAGCCTAAATATCCCACTTGTAAAAGTTGTGGGAAGAAGAATCTTGTGAACTGTCTAAAGGGAACCAAGAATTACTTGAAATGTGGAACTAAGGGATATCTGGCCACAAACTATCGAAGAGATATCAAGAATTCCACTAATTTTGAAGAAGAAAGGAATGTTTAGATCAACACTCAGCCTATAGTGTAGTGTTAAAACTGCAAGGAATATGGTAATTATGCAAACAATTTCCCTAAGCCAAGGGTTTTTTGAGGAAATCAACAACAACCTCCAAGACAACAAGGAAGGGATTATGTAATCACTACTGCTGAGGTGGAGTCGGAAAACGATGTAGTTATAGGTATGCTATTTATTCATTCATGAATGACAAACATACTATTTTATTCTAGTTCTACGCATTCATTCATATCATGCAAGTTTAGTAGAACTATTCATGCACCACCTCAAAATTTGGAGGAAAATATATCTATGAGAACAGAAAATGGAGAAATTATATTTTCTGTGTTTTATAAATCCTCCCCAGTTTATGTTTGTCGACTAAACCTACCAGAATATATTTTAATACTTACCTTAGTGGATTTTGATGTTATTTTTTGCATGAACTGGCTATCCTTATTCAAAGCCAACATCAACTTTCGGGAAATTTAATTCACTCTTAACATCCTAAAGCATCCTTCAATTCTTTACAAGTGTAAGTAGAAAGATGAATCCCCTTTAGAATAAGTGTCTCTAGTGTCATGTTAATTCATTATGAGAAAGAATATCTAGATCAAATGATTAACAGAAAGGATAAGATCATTCTTGAAGACATTCTTATCCAGAGGGACTACACTGATATATTCCCTGATGAATTTCTTGGACGTCCTCTTGATTGAGAGGTTGATTTAATAATTGAATGTATTCCTAGATCTCTACCTATTTCAAAGACAGACTATATAATGCCCACTATAGAGCTGGAGGAGCTGAATAAGGGGTTATAGGAGAATCTAGAGAAGGGTTTTATATGCCCAAGTGCTTCACTGTGGGGTGCACCAGTCCTATTCATTAAGAAGAAGGACGGATAAATACACCTCTTCATTAATTATCATAAGCTCGATAAAATCACGATAAAGAATATATATCTCATACCATTGATAGATGAATTGTTTGATCAGCATCGTGGGGCCAGTTATTTCTTAAATGTGGTTCTTCAGTCAGGATATCACCATTTAAAGGTGAGGAAGGAAGATATTCCCAAGACTTCCTTTTGATTGATGTATGGACACTATGAGTTCATAGTGATGCCCTTCGTACTCACTAATGCTCTATAAATTTTCATGGATTTAATGAATAGAGTCTTTAGAGATTACCTCAACAAATTTATGGTGGTATTTATTGATTATATTCTGACATACTCCAAGAGAAGAAGGAACATGATTTGTGTTTGAATAATATGTTAAAGACTTTGAAAAGGGATGAGATATATGAAAAGTATAGTAAATTAGAGTTTGGGATAGAGGGAGTATCATTCTTGGGGCATGTTATCACCAGTAAATGGATATCTGTAGACCCTACCAAGACAAAGTAAATTGAAGAGTGTCCCAAGACAACATCTATAATTGAGATCTACACCTTTCTGGGTCTAGCTGGGTATTATTGATGATTTGTGAAGAAATTTTCACAATTTTCAAACCCAATGACCAAGATGACATGGAATGGAGTGAAGTTTTTCTAGACTCAGGAATGTGAAGATTGCTTTACGGAGTTGAAAATGAGGCCAATCACTGCACCAGTACTCACACTCCCAAAAAGTGGAGAGCTCTTTGTGGTGTACAGTGATGCTTCAAAGAAGGGATTAGGTTGTGTGATTATGAAAAACTATATAGTGATAGCTTGTTACAGAAGGTAGCTGAAAATCCATGATAAAAACTATTCTATGCATGGTCTAGAGTTGTCCATTGTGATCTTTGCGTTAAAAATATTTAGGCATTATCTTTATGGGGAGAAGTGTGAGATACATACTAATCACAATAATCTCAAGTATATATACACATAAAAAGAGCTTAATATTACCTAGTGAATATTGATAGAGCTCATCAAGGATTATGACTGCTCAATACACTACCATCCCTGTAAGGTAAACAAGGTGGTCAATGCTCTAAGTACAAAGGATCTTGATTCATTATAAATTATGAGAATTGAAAAGGATCCGATCTTATTAGAATTTAATAAGATGGATATGGGGTTCATTAATGAAAGAACATCAAAAATCCTTTCTCAAATGATATCTCAACAATCCCTCATGGAGAAACTAAATGTTACTCAATAAAGATATGTGGAAATTCGAAAAAGGGTGGGAGCTGTTGAAAATGGGAAATCCTCTGAGTTCATGATTCATGAGGAAGGAGTTATAAGATTTGGATCACAATTATTTTTACCATATTATCTAGAGATAAATAAGTACCTTCAGAATGATGCACGTACCATAACCTTATCTATTCACTTAGGGAGCACAAAGATGTATCGAGATCTCTGAGAAAAATTTTGGTTGGACAATATGAAAAGGGATATTGTTGAATATACCTCAAAGTGACTAGTATGTTAGCATGTGAATTATGAGAGGAAAAATTCTAAGGGGATGATACAACCACTACCCATAACAACATGTAAGTGGGAGAATATCAACATGGACTTTTTCACTAGACTTCCTAGGACATCTAGAGGAAACATTTCTATATGGGTAATAGTGGATCTTCTTACAAAGACAAATCAATTTATCATGATTAAATAGGACTTATTATTGGATAAAATTTCAATGATATATTTCAAAGAGGTGGTAAGGATAATAGGAGTACCAATATCTATTGTATCCAATCGAGATCCAAGATTCACCCTGATGTTATGGAAAAGTCTCCAACATGCTCTATGAACTGAACTGAACTTCAGTAGGACCTATCATCCTCAAACGGATACCCAATATGTGTGGACTATTCATAAAATAGAATATATGTTGAGATCATGTTCTATGGACTTCAAAGTAGGATAGGGACAACATCTTCCACTAGCTGAATTCTCCTACAACATTAGTTTCCACTTGAGCATCTGAATGGAACCATACAAGTCCCTTTATGGGAAAAGGTGCAGAACATCGGTATGTTGGGATGAAGTTAGTGAGCATAATCTGCTCGGACCTGAAATGGTCGAAGAAATAGTGGAGAAGCTGAAAACCATTTCGTAGCACATCAAGGCAACCCAAAGTCAACGAAATAGTTATGAAGACAACTTCCAACAAGACATTGAGTTTGAAGTTAGAGACACAGTATTTCTCTGCATATCTTCATGGGAAAAGTTTATGGGATTTTGGAATAAGGGGAAGTTAAATCACATGTACATTGACCCCTTCATGATTCTTGATTGTATCGGGGTTGTGGCCTATCGACTAGCACTTCCACCGACCACAGCCAATGTACATGATATCTTCCATGTATCCATCTTAAGGAAGTATATTCCTAATCATTCACATGTACTCTCTTCATAGGTGGAACACTTGTAGGATGACCTTTCTTAGGAGGGGAAGCTAGTAAAGATCATGGATCATAGATATAAAGTTCTACGTAACAAGACTACTCACCTGGTAAAAGTACTATGGTGGAACTATATGTATGAAGAGGAAACATGGAAACTCGAATAAGAAATGAAAGAAAAGTACCTGCACCTGTTTATGGCTTAGAATGTAAAACAAAATTTCAAGGGTGAGATTTCCTAAGGGGGATAATATAAAAACCCAATATTCTCAATAGAAATTTCTTTCATATAATTATGTCATGAAATCACATGAAATCACAACACAATAAACTATTAAGTACTATGTGACATTTAAACATAAGTTTTTCACATCTGTGATTTGATATTCAAAAATCTAACATACATTGTTGCGATCAGTAAGTTATTTGGAGTCTAATATGACCAACATAATTTTTAGTGAATAGTAACCTACCCTTATGAATTGTAATGTTACCCTTATGAATAGTTACATACCCTAATGAATAGTAACCTTACCTATGATATTATATAATTAAGATTCTATTGGAAGTACGATATACCTATATCTGGGAATAAGAAAATAAATGTTTTAAAATTGTAGTTATTTGAGTAAATTGTGTGTTTAATTTAAAATTAAATTAATCATATTTATAAAATTATATTTCAAAAATGGATTTCAAATTTTGATTCTAAATGTTGAAAAATTGTTATGGTGAATTTTTTGAATTTTTCTGAAATACTTGAATTTTTAGTGAATAGTAAAATACATTAATTTACCGTATAAATACATTATATTTTAAATCCACTATTTCGGAAATCATAAGTGATGTAAGCACCCAAATCATGAACTCATATGAACTTATTATTATTTTTTGTCACTAAATAAACCCTATTTTTTATGGAAAAACAATAAACTAATGATTATAATATTATAAGAACCCTCCTCTCCTCCACTATAAATACCACCCCTCTTTACCAGTTCTCTTCACTCCTCTAAATAATTTTTTCAAGCCTATATTCTCTCTTAAATTACTCCCTATGCTCATCTCCCCCATCTAATATCCCTTATTCCTCTCGAAAAACCAAATCATCTCCCCTTAAGAGGCTCTCAAGGAAGATTGAATCAAGAGGTAAATTCCTCTTTTCTTTTCTTTCTTTTTTTTCAAGTTCATTTTTTTCTTTTATATCTTTACCACTCCTCAAACAAATGTTATGAAAACTCTAGTACCTTAAATTTAATTTACTTTTGTTATGATAATGAAATAAGTTATTATCATATCTCATTTACTCTTCTTTTATATTAGTAGTAAAGACACCCTCTAGGATGTGTTAATCTACCACAATCAAGGACGATGGGTTTTCTATTTCCATTACCATCTTCAATTATAGTCACGAAACCATTTTATGGATGTAACAGACCATAATATATGTATTATGTTTCATCTATGGTACTGGAATCTTTTTTTACACGTGGTTTTTGTTTATAAAACAAAACGTGTTCTTTGTCGTCAAAAACCACCAATTAACCCAAAAGGTATTCACTAAAGTTTTATATAATGATTAAAATTATCTCTAAGTAAACAAATTAAGTTTTCATACATGTAACCTTCAGGATGATAAATAATAAAATATAACTTCAATTTTGGACAACAACATTCATCATACATGTTTATCCGAACATGAACCGATCATTAAAACCAAGAAAGCAAACAGAACCGAACAATGAAATTGAACCTCATAACCAGTCAAAATGGTTATAAATGAACTCAAAAAGATTATATTAAATATTTATAATATACAATAAGTTATTTAATAATTAATTAATCAAACTAATTTTTTTATTCAGGTCATTAAGTTCAAGAAATTATCACAATTTTATTTAAGGTATGGGATCCTCTCTATTTCGCTTTTATTCAAGAATATCCTAAATGTTATTCCATTTTATGTGTAATCCCTAATGATAGGGTATGATTTATAACTTCTCCAATACATCCCTCATGATTAATAAGTTATTAGAAACCCATTTATTTCTTCCGAATCCATCTTAAGAACACCTGATACTGTGCTGATAATCCTTAAGGAATTCTACATGAATCTCCATTATTCCTTCGGTTTGCCTTATATTTCAATCTACCAAAATGAAGTTTTCTTATATACTTATTTTAAAATTTTAAATTATTTTAACATGTACAAAATTTATTTATCAATATCCTTCAATTGTTCTCTTTTATAGATATACATATATTTAAGCGATTTCCTCCTCAACACTTCCCATTAAGCAAACCTGTTTTAAGGGAACTTCTCGAATTCTTACACAATTTCAAGTGAACTCTATCTTATGATTTAAGACACAATTGTATTTATAAAATTATTCCTTTTATTATGAAAACCTTCTCAATTCACTTTTACTTTTTTATAAAGTATTGTTCCATTTTTTATTTTAAAGGCTCTATAGTATTTTTCCTTAAAACATCTCAAAAGTGTTTTAATGATAATTTTCTTAAATACATTTCTTACAAGTTGTCACTTCTACTTGAAATCACTTCCCATGATAAATGCCTATTTTCCCTTATGAATGTCCATGTATGTTTAGTTCCTTTCTTTCTTGGACACTTTTATGATACACCCATTTCTTATTCTTTATGTCATGATTATGGTACTCAATCCTTTCTATGGGTTACCCTGAGGTTTATGTATGATATATTATGTATGTTTCATTTTTTGGAAAACATATTCATGGAATATTAAGATGGGTGAACCCAGATAGTGCTCCAATGCATTGGGAAATTTTGAGTCTTATGAGACGTTATGTGTGACGGTCTTGGCGGCTAGCCTTAGCTTGTGCTACTATGTGCGATGGTCTTAGCGGTTAGTCTTGGCTTGTGTTACTATGGAAAACAGTCTCGGAAGTTAGCCTGGAAGCATACTAAATTCATGTGTTATGTTTCTTTAACATTACTATGACTCCATTTTTATATGATTCCATGTTTAAATGTTACTATTCAATATGTTACATGCCTTTTTTATATCATCTTGTCATTCCTTCTCTCTCATGTGATAATGCTTTATTCTTATATTTATTACCATACTAAGATTTTAGCTCATACCTTTGTTCATGTTATCCCCAGGTTATCCTATGTAGATGTAGGATCACAATGAAAGATGAAAGCTCATTGTGGAGTTTAAATAAAAAGGTGTTTTATAATGTTTTATAATGTGTCTAGTCTTCCAAGATACAAGACTTTAGGATCCTTAGATTTTACACTGATGTATAATTATTCTTAAAATCATGTAATGTTATATATAAAAGGTTGGGGTCATTATAGTAACACGGAATTTTCATTAAGAAATAAATACTAAAAATTAAAAAAATTCAATCTAATGCAAGAAACTAATCAAATTAATTATAAAAAATTATAAATTATAATGAGACATCTTTGATACCACTTGAAGGTTTTAGTGTGAAATGAAAGTGATAATATGGTGCCTAGTTTATTCTTTTTTCATCGTTTTCTATGGTTAATAACCTAAGAACTTGATAAACAAGGAATATCTTAGAGGGGATCCTTCACATTTAATTTAAAATTAGTTTGAAACAATAATTTCGTCAAACTATGAATTACTATAACTAAAATACATTTCCACTCTTTTTATATTCTCGTTCCCATTCAAAAATCAGATGGGGATCCTCTAGTAATGTCCACATGTACTCCATGAATCTCTGAAAAAAGTTCTTGAAACTTTTGGTGCTATAATGGTAAGTTCAAGTGCTTTATAGTGTTTTATGTTGATCATGACTATATCCCTTATTCTAACTATGTTCCTGATAGGTGGGATGGGATTATTTTCTATTTATGCTCGATAGAGTTCTTGAGAGATTTAGTTGTTAACAATAAGTCTCATATATCTAAAATTTTATAATAGGATTTTTTATAAATGGTTTTAAACTATTAATAATTTCACAATAACCCATAATCAATTTTTTCTTCTAAGTCATTTCCATATAAAATAATATTATTATCATTATTTTGATCACATGTTGTTTTTAGATAACATTTTTTTGATAAATAAATTAATGTTTATTTAAATTATATGAAATAATATATATCACATACATAAAACTATTAACTCAACTCATTAATCTACTCATAGGATTTACCCAACCATAAGTAATAAAATATTTATTTAAATATATAATATTTGTATGATAAATAAATAAAGATTATATTGAGTAAAATCGTGAACATATTAACATAAATAAATAAATATCTATTTTAAACTATTCATTAAACTAGAGAAGAAATATTTATTTATTATTATGTTGTTAATAATAAACTATATGTTTCAGGGTGGAGTGGGAGCATTCAAACCCATACCCAACAATATTTTTTATTAGTTTCAATGGAGAAAATCAGAACATAGTGAATAAAAATTAGTTAAATCATAGATACGGTATTTTCACATATAATTTATTAATAATTTAAAACAAATAATTACATAATCATTATAATTATTCTTGTCTATTGTTCAATTTAGTATCCATTCTCATAGTCTTACCATCGCGGATTAGAATCCAAACTATGGACCCTTTAGTTATATTGACAATGTTATATGAATATTCGTAATTTATTATTGGTATTCTAGGTGCTAGAATGGAAGATCCACGTGCCTTGAATTGTTCACTATTGATCAAAACTACAATTCTCTTAGGTGTGAGAGAATTATTTCTTGATCTCTAGTTCTTTATAGGGAGGAACGGGATTATCTCTGATTCTTGACAGAGTTTTTTAAAAGACATCTATAGGGATTTGTGATAATTCTCTTGGGAGAATCTATTATGCAAAACATTTTAATTCTCTAAAATTATATAAATCATATCTTATAATTTAGACGGAACAATTTATAACTTCACAAAGGATATATATCTAATTTTTTATTCTAAGTAAAAAAAATGTTAAATATTACAATTATTATTATAATGTTATGACATATTCCAAAATAACTTATTAATATATCATTTTTGTTGGTCCCTTTAACACATCCCAATAATCATTTTGGGAATTTATCAAACCTTGAATAATAAATATTTATTGAAATAAGTAAAAATATTTATATCATTGTATATTAAAAAAATATTTTATTCACTAAAGTTGTGAATAAATATTTATTTAAATAATTATTTATTTATTAAATTTATAGTAATAACAAGGAGATAAAAAATATTATATCATTAGCTAGAAAATAATATTTATTTTATATTCAACTCATATATATTATAAACTTGAATAAATAGTGATTCAATTTATGTGATCAACTTAACCAAAATAACTATTAATTCATTGGTTGATAAAAATATTTATTTTTAACAGTAAATTCGAATATAATTTAACTGGTATTTTCTATAAACATAGTGTATGATTATCTAGTAATCTTTCTCAGAGGTATTTGGAAGGCTTTGATAAATTCCAAGTTCAATGGTATGTAACACGTCAAGTCACCCATAGAGAAAGAAATTAATATTTCAATGATAACATCCTCACACAAGCACTCAATGTGTAATATAATCCCTTTTTTATGATATCTCATAGAGTAAATATTATATTTTGTACCATAAACCTATGTACTTGATTTACATTTCATTGACTACTTGAAATGAAATCATTTATGAAATATCATTGCCTTGAATTTAATTTGATAATTCCATTTTAGTCCAAGGGTAAGAGATATCATCTTCCATTAAATCATAAGTGGAAAATCCTTTCATGACTTATTCAATTAATTTCATATCACTTATGATTCACTAAATGTATCCTTCCCCGACCCTTTATATTGTGAAATAATTTTCATAAATACATCAAAGTAAAAGATTATTAATATACATTAATACTAATCTCCAGTATAGGGACCAATGCACATATTTTATAATAGAAATATCCAATAACACAAATAAAATATTTATTTCATATTAGTGGTTTTATCCTCATAACCACCTTTATTATATATTTCCAAGTGATAACTTCATGAGAATAATTCTCAAAAAATTATGAGTATCAATCACATGATGGTAAAAACATCATATATTTCCCATTTGATAGATTTTAACTTGACCATAGCTCATATGTTTAAGAATATTGTAGTATCTCTCCAAGTTTCTCATCATAATGAGTAATAGTTATAAACTTTAGAGGATAAAAATACATTAAGAAAATTATCACATTAATTTTATGAAAAATAACACTCATAATTTAAATTAACATTATAAGGTGGTTCACAATGTGAAAGGGTAATTAACGACATGTTTTTTTGATTCAATGATTGTGTTTTAATGAGTATTTCTACACAAAACCAACTCACTATGTGAAAAGATGATTTATGACATCAATTAAATTGACAGGGAAGCACCATGAATTTTACAAGAATTTAAATGATTCTATGTTTTGAGAAATTCATGACTTTAATTTGTTTCAAAGCTTTAATTTCTAGGTGGCATGAGAATTTACATTGTAAATATGTAATTCATGGCATGAATGTGTTGAGTTATAACCTATTTAAAAATAAAAGGCTTGGATTAATTTAATCTTTCAAATCATATTACTCTTGGTATTTTGGAAACCCATGGGAGTTTTGGGATGGTTTTATAGACCCTTTCCTCCAAATTTGATCCTTTGTTCCAAACGTGGATCATTATCAATTTAAGGTGAGTTCTTATATTCATCCTTATGTTTCCTTTTGATATTATTTTTGGGATTCACATTATTGAAGTTTTTCTGGTTTGATGATCATTAATATGGAAATTATTTTGATGATCCCATAGTGTTTCCTTATTATTTAAAAGTTTTCCTTGTAAAGTTGTTGTTTTAGGGTTGTTTCCTCTTCTTCCTATTGTTCCATGTGAATTAGAAATCTTTTATGAGATAAGGGATCCTTGTTATCTACCTATTTATGAGAATCTTTGCGGATTTAATGCTTTTTCTTTCTTTTCCATAGACATTAAGGGTTATATTGATAAATATGAAAAAATTTCATAACCTGAACATGATAGAAATGGGAAGTGGTCGTATATTTTTTCTAAGTTAATGATATTGTTTAGGGGATTATGTATGCTTGTTTTCATTACTGAAAATAATTCCTATTGAGGTCCTTTATTTTGTTGAAGTCGATATTTATATAACATATTTGATGTGTTGATTATTAATATCACCTTGAATTAAAAGGATAATAACATATATATGGCTAAAAAATTGTTTTCCCATAAAAATATGTTTTTTTATAATACATCATATAAGTAATTAAGTGAAATAATGTAAGAACTTGAACATAATTCATGGAATCTAGGATGTGATGTTATTTTTGGTAATACAGATTTTTTTTCTTTATGTAGTGTATACTTTTGTACAATGATAGTGCTGACTGGATATCTTTTGAAATGTGTGGGGTATTGATTTAATGGTTAGTAGGAATGGGATGGATTGTGGTAAATTTTGTTGTGTTATTGTGGTGTGGTGGTTCATATGGGAGGTTATTATAATGAGATGCCTTGTATGATTTGGTGTTGTATATATGGTGGATGTGTGATGGGTGAGCTTCTATGTGGTGTGGTTGTGTAAGTTTCCTGGTTACCCATGGAATAAATTATATTGTTGAAACTAAATGGAATGGGTTGAAAAATTAATAATAATGGGTTTTATTTTTTATTTCATAATTATTTTAAATAATTTAGATAATCAATTAATGCCATGAGTAAATGATAATGAAATATAATAGTATATTATAGTTAGTTTAAACTCATTAAATCTAGAAATAGGTGGAACCTTTAATTTAAAGTGAGATTCTCTGGCTTTATTTTATGTTCCTATTCTATGATGAATTTATTAGTGGAAATGGTTGTGGCTAGTGTTTTGTGGTTAAATGGTGGTGTTTTGGTGTATGCTAGTGTAATTTTTGTGAACCCATTGGTTGGGTATTTTTTCCTATCTATTTATCATTTATTTTATTTTATTTATATACAAGTCCTACCAAATTTGGATAACCTTACCAATTCCAAAAGTTGTTGTCTTCTGGGTGTTTTCCCCAACATCCAGGATGGTGGTGTTGTGGATGGATGGATATCCTCTATTTTCAACTCTTCCTTCAGTAGAATTAATGATACAAGTTTATGTTAGAGATTACACAATGATGATATAGGTTGGTATCAGTGATTACCCAGTGGTGATGAGGATGTGATATGTGTTGGGGGTTATGTGTGGTTGAAGGAGGGAATGTGGTTGATTTCCATCAAGTTAATGATACATTAATACCCTGCTTATATATTGAGGTTGTTATGTGATATTGTTTTAATGTGATGTGATGAGGCTATGATGTGATGTGATGATGAACAATTCTATAACCTAATTCTAGACCTTTTTATAGTTTGGTATGTAGGTATGTGTCTCTTCCCACATATAATATGGTTTTTTATGTGGGGCGGCATGTATATAAGTGATGGAAGTAAGATATTTTTGATGTTGGGTGTTAGAGTGTAAAATCAGTTGAGAAATTGCATTATGGTACCTTTTGTTATGTTTTTTATACTATGTAACTATATTGGATGCGTAAGGTAGTGAGAGGTTTGTGGTGAGGCTGGGTTATTTGACCTATTTAGGTTCATGTTGGTTTCACTATTTTTTAACTAGAACATTAGTATACTCATTTCAAATGTGTATATGAGACCTTTGGGTATGATCCTACTGATTATATATCTTATGATCACACTATGTATATATAAACTATTTTTCTGTTTTCTGTGATAAATTTGGGGAATAAGCTAGACATTATTAGCATGTTATTATGAGTTTTATTGAGTTTCTATAGTGGTACTTGTCTTTTTGTATTTACATAGAGACTACTATTTATATCTATTGACATTGTTCATGCATAGTGGGATGGTTTTGGGTTTACCTTTATATTATGAGATGAATTTATTTAGTGCTTATTTTTCCTGTCTTATAATCCTATATTATTATAAATGGGACTTACTTCCATATGTGAGATTTTATACCCTCAGTTCTTGTCTCCAACTCAGGGCCTACAGTAGGGGGGACTCTGGGTTTATTATCTCTCTTACTTTAATTTAATCTAGAAGGATTACCCTTAGAGGGAGGTTGTCATGAATGAGTGGAATAAAAGTATTTTGGTGATAGGTATGATATATTTTGTACTTAGGAACTATGAATATTTTATGGCTTGGTTTAGAAATGGTACCAGTTGAAATTGGTATGTGGCATGGGCTAGGGAGACCAGTTAGGATTTGGGATTTTAGGGTCCCTCACGAACTAATGCGAGGAAACTGAGTTCATTGAATAGATAAGTGAGGTGGAACTATTTTCAAGGTAAAATTTAGGATAGGTTCATTCATCATGATTTAATTTTTTCAGGTCTGAATATGGTTATCATGGTAAATTAAAAATAATTAAATACATAAACTATGATAACATCCATGTTTTGGGCTTAGGATTCCTCCTTTCCTTTTAGTAATGACTCTTGGTCTTCATTCAAATGTTTATTAGGAAATAAATTTTTAAATTGATGATATTCTTGGATTTCATAGGGTCAACCCGATATAAAAATATGAGGCATGGTATATGGATTCTTATTTCTTTAAATTGTAGATTTTAAGGAAGTATAAGGGGAGCATCTGAAATATGGAGATAGTGCATTGGTTATAGGAGCACGATATCAATGTTAGTTTGATTCAATATTGGTATGAGTTCTAGGTACCATTTTAATTTAGCTATATGTGAGGAGATACAAGTCAGTGGTGGATGTTATATCTTGGTGACTGTAGGTAGGCAGACATGTTGTAGATAGAAATTTAGAAGGAGTTCAGTTTGGAATTCTTATCTTCATTGATAAAGGTTGTCAAGTAGTTGAAGTTTATATTCCTTATATAGGGTAGCCTTAGTGTTAATGACCTTGGGATCACGTTCAATGACCTCTTTCACTTCACCCTGAATATCTCTCCAGATGAGAAGTCTATACTATGACATCTGGAACAGGATTTTCACCCAATGTTCAAGTGTGTAGTCACCTCATTTATTCTTTCTAGGTGGATGGAGGTGAAGAAAAATTAAGAGTATATTGACTGAATGTTTTCTATGAGATGTAAACATTAGATGGCAGCTATTAGTAAACATATAGGATTTTATCTTTACGTAGTGGTTCCCAAACATTCAGGAATTCAAGGTTTCAATTAGTCAAGAACAAACTGTGAAAGATCATTTGTCGTCCCTCTAGGGCATATAGAATCCAAGAATCTCTTAGGGGATTCCCATTTTCATGATGTATTTTTGGGGTACATGTACACAAGTAGGATCTATTTATAACCACTTAATAATACTATTATTATATGGTCATTCAATCCCCTTTTCGGTAGCGACATTAGTTTCCCTTAAGGCAACTTTAGTAGGAGGGACTATCGGTGCTTGTCCAGCAACTGAGGATAGATGGTGGTAGCAAAGGTAAGCCCCATGATGATCCCCATACATAGGAACATATTCCATATTTTGGTCATGTATTTCAAAAATATATAGGTGGAGGATTTTGGCATGGTCATATGCATGTGTTGGATAGAGTGGCGCCATCAGGGTCAAAGGTTAGAAGAAGTATAGTCAGTTTATCATCTACTCTTGTTTGTGCTTGGTTTGATTTAGGAGCCTCGCACTCCTTTTTCATTACAACTTTTTGAAGTCCTGTGGTACTATATGTGAATATACTTCTAGTGTCCTGGTGTTATATATAATGTCTGGAGGTTAGGCTACTTTGTTTGATGTGTGTTAAGGATGTATACTAGTGACAGGACAACACCTATCAATGGTAGATTCATCATTTCTATAGATATAGTCATAGGATGTTATTCTTTTCATTGACTAACTACACTCCACGCATATAGTCATACACTATTTCCATATGAGTGTTTTGTTTTCTAATGTGGAGGGTCATCAAGTTTCGTTCATTGGTGGACAAGGTTATCGGATCAGTGGAAGGCAATTGGAGCCACTTTTATCTTAGTTATTTGAGCTATTAGAGAAATATCGTGTAGAGGATGTTCAAAATGTTAGGGAATAGTTTTTGTATGTTTTATCAGATAAGTTTATGCAACTACCCCCTTGAATTAATGTCAATTTTAGGATAGATAATCAATGATATCATCTCTATCTTTGATGGATCCCTATTTAATAAAACCTTTAGAGCTATGATAATTGATGTTTTAAGTTAATAGTCTGATGTAGTGGCTTTTAATCCAACCAATTTTGTCTCCTTTGGGGTTCTCAAGTGTTGTTTTCTAAGAAGTTAGATGGTATTATGAAGTTGATTGTAGACTATCAGAGGTTGAATCAAGTAACAATCAATACTCATCACCACTTCTAAGAATATAGGATTTTTTTTACCATTTAAAGGAATCTGGGTTATTTTTCAAGGTTGTATTGAATTGTAGATTTCCTTATATTAGGGTAAAAGAGGTGGATATCCCAAAGACTACCTCCAGGTAATTGTATGGATACTTTGAGTCTGTGGTCATTTTGTTTGGTATCATAATTTTACCTTATATGTTCACATGGATCTTGAAATACATATTCCATAATTTATTAGACCAGTTCTTGATCACATTCATCAAAAATATATTGATCTACTCAATTTAAACATAGGATCATTCTAAATTTCTCTTAGCTATCATACAGGTCTTTCAACACCATCATCTCTATTAAATGTGGTCCAAGTGTAGGTTCTGTACATGAGAGGTTAATTTCCTTGAAAATTTGGTTTCAATGTAGGGTGTGTCCATACACCCATTAAATATCAAGGATGTTTTATATTGGTCCACACCTAATAATTTGGTAGAGGTTTGAAATTTTCATTTTCTTTCCATTTATTATTAGGGATTTAATCTAATTTCTCTCAGGTTTTATCCGTACTAAATAGTTTTACTAGGAAGGAATATGCCTGTATATAGAATAATTTGTTCCAATAATCATTCAATTACCTAAAGAATAATTTGTTCGGTGCTCCACTAATTTGGTTTCCTAATGAGGGTGTGATGTTTGAGGTTTCCTGTAACGCTTCTTTTATAGGATTAGAATGTTCCTTAATGCAGTAGAGGGTAGTGATATAATATGTTACTAGATATTTATGTCCATATGAGTTTAACTATTCCACCCTTTATCTAGTGTTAGAAACAATTATGTTTTCAATGAAATGTTTGAGGAATTATATCACTAGTGAGGGATTTTTGGATTTCAGATAATATAAAATCTTGAAATATGTATTATATCAGCCGGATTTTAATCTACTCTTGTAGGGGTTGATTAATATTATTTATTATTGATATTTTTATATATATTACACCCTGGAAAAGGTGAATTTTTTTTAGAAGTGCTAAGTCAAAAGTCTCAAGAATTTGTGGTTTGAGATTCTGTTGATGTTTGGAATGTGGTGAAGGAGCTTTTAGTGATGTATCTTGTCATGGTGGAGTATTTTTTGAGGATTTATTCAACATATTAATATATATTTATCCGTTATAAAATATTTACATGAGTCTCAGTGGGGAGAATCTCAGTTAGAGGGGATATGTTACCATGTTAACCAAAGTCCTTCTCCAGCGGGGTAGTGGGAGGATAGTCAGAACCGGATGTTATTTCAAGTGAGGTTGTTTTTTTCATTATAAATGTGTGTGAAACTTCTACATGATTTTCATATCTCACCTTTATTAGTGCTTCCTAGTAAGAACAATATGTATCGTGGCTTGAGGATACATCTTTGGTTCCATAGTATGAAATGTTAAGTGGTAGATTTTTTGGGTAATTATCAGGTTTTTCAGCATGTGATGGTTGAACACTGTGTTCCTGGAGGGTTTTTTCTAACCTTAAATGTTCTTTAGTAGAAATTTTAGGACATATAGATGTATTTTTTTCATTAGGTTACCCTAGGATCAGGGATCATGTGATGCAGTTTGGGTAAGAGTAGACAGACTGAGTAATTCGGGTCATTTTTTGATGATCTGTGATTTGAGAGATATGGATGTAAAATAAAGGTAGTACATGGATGATGGGGTTAGGATTCTCAGGGTAATAGTACCATCATATAGGATCAATTCGCTGATTTTACATAATGGGTGTGGAGTGGATTGTAATATTCCTTTAGCACCCAACTGGCCCTTAATGCTACTTTCAGCCCCAAGATGGATGGGAATATGGAGTTGACCATCCAAAAACTAGAGGATATATTATCAAATTGCATCCTATATTTTAGATTATTATTGGTAAATAACCTTACATTGGTTTATTTTTCCTACAACAACTGGTATCACTCATCTATTATCATGACTCCATATGAGGCATTGTGTGGGAAGTTATTTAATTCATTTTTTTTCTAGATGGAGGTTGAGGAGTTAGTGGTTCATAGTCATTATATAGTGTAAAGAATGACCAAGGTGTTCCATTTTGTAAAATATATTATGAGGGTGGAATAGGACCAACAAAGGACCTATTCTAATCACATGCAGAGGCCCCTAGAGATTGAGGATAGAGACCATGTGTTCTTGAGGGTTTTCTCTCGACAGGGTAAGCGGAGGTTTAGCAGGTGAAATAAGATTTATACTTGGATATTTGTTCCTTTGGAGGTGTTGGGTAATTTTGTAAAGGTTTCATATCTTTTAAAACTCCATCTACGATTGGACAGGATCCATGACATCTTCTGTGTTTCCCAACCTCATTGGTATATTCCTTATAACTCTAATATCATTGAGTTGGGAGAGTTACATATCAAGGATCATGTTAAGTTCATGTAGTGACTATTAGAGATCTGGGATCATGGATAGAAGGTGTTTCAGGATTTATTTATCCCCTTGTTTCACAAGTTTTGGAGGCATTCCATCCTAGAGGAAAGTACTTTGAATCATGATACAATGATGAATTCCCATTACCCAGAGTTGTTTTGAGTTTTTCATTACTCTATTTTTTTGTTATGATGTACTATTTATCCTTATAAATTTTATGAGATGTGCCTTATTTTACCATAATGTTTTAGTGAGTTATGGATTTAAGTATAGGAATAATGGGAATCCCATTTATAGTTATGAAACATTGTATTTATGAAACATTTTAAAGCGGTTTAGGTGAGTCAGTATTGCCCAAAGTAGGAAATTTATTTATATCAATTGTGGGTTTCCTTCGTTATTTTTTCAGATTAGCATTGTGTATTGGTTGAGGAGGTTGTTAGATTTGGCTATGTAGAGTTTTAAATGGTTTTGTTGATGGTTGTATGAAAAATATGTCTCTTTTAGCTAATTTTAGATGATTTGATATTGTTCCCAGTTGGTGGTGGATATGGGGTTGTGCGTGGTGTTTTATAGATGTTTTGGTTCAGTGTGTTTGGCTAGTGGTAGTGTTTGGGGTGTAATAATATCCCTAAGAGTTATCTTGAGGGGTGGTTCTATAAACCCTCTCCTTCTTTTGGTTTGGTTTGATTCTTAAGGATAAGAATAATTTGGGAGTTATGTAATGTAATGGTTCATTCTTTATTAACCTATTACTTTGCTGGTTTGGGAGTTGGAGTCATTTAGAAGAGGCTCAAGGATAGTTCAGTGGATGTTGGAGCTACAGTTCTGCCACAATATGTGGTTCATGATGTGAAGGGGGAATTCAAAAAGTGGGTTTGTCTTTCATATCTTCTTTTTTGGTGTTGAGTTCTATACAGAATCAACTCATGATATGAAATGATAATTTATAAAGTTAATTAAATTGAGGGTGAGGTTCCATGAATTTTTGTAGAAGATCATTGGTTTTGAGTTTTGATGAATTCATGTCTTAAATCATTTTCACGTATTAAATTTTATGGATGTACGATAATTCACATCATAAATATTTACTTCGCAGTGTGAATGAGTTGAGTTACAACATGCTTATAAATAAGTGACTAGAACTCTTTCCCTCATTCATATCTCATTTCTCTTACTTTTTTAACTAACCCTAGGGTCTTCTAACCCATTTCCTCCTTTGATCATTGGGTTTTGGAGGTTGGTTATTTTCATTCTAAGTTGGGTTCTTCCTTTTATCTTTTTTTTTCATTCATTCTTCTTTCATGGATTCATAGTGGTGATGTTGTTCTTATCTGGGGAGTTTTTGGGATGTTTTTTGATTATTACTTATTATTATCCAGGTGGGTTGATGTTTTTCCTTATAGGCTTTTGGTTTTTGTGTTGTTTATCCTTTTCCCTCTTCTGTCTAGTCAATCAAAAAGATTCATTAAGGTAGGGGACTATTATTCTCTCTCTATTTAGGTTCATGTGTGGGGATTTGAAGTTTTTTCCTTCATTTGGGTGGATGTTAAAGGTTGAATTATTAAAGATAAAAAATTGACATAACATAAAGTTGATAGTAATGTAAAAAATCGTATGTTTATACTATTTTTATTATATTATAGAGGAGATTGTGTATTCTTGTTTCCATTTTTTAAAATCATAGATTTTGTGGGACCTGGTTAATTTGGTTTTGATATGTATTGGAGACCCTTTTTTATTGTTGGTATCACCCTGAATGAAATGGTAATGAAAATATATATTGATAATGAATATGTATCCCATGGAAATCTATTTTGTGTGATAATACCCAAGATAAATATTTAAGTGATGTAATGTAAGCCCTTGAACCTAGTTTGTCTAAGTTGATATCTAATTCTATGTGTGGTTTTTCTTTTTATTTTTTTCATTCCTATTATAGTATGAGATATTTTTTGGTGATGTTGCTAAACATTTGGGTTATGAAATATTTGGGTCGGCGATTAAATGGTTGGTTATCATGGGATGCATTGTGAGGAGTTTTGCGGTGGTTTTGTGTTTCTGTGGTTGATATGGGTGGTTATTGCAAGATGTCTTGGTTGATAAGGTGTTCTAGTGATGGTGGATGTGTTATGGTTGATCATTTCTAATGTGTGGTTGTTTTAGTTTCTTGGTTATTCATGGAGTAAATTTTAATGTTGAAACAAAATTACATGGGTTGATAGATGAATAATAATGGGCTACATGTTTTCATGTAGTAATTGGTTTAAATAATATGCATGATAAATGAATGTGGTGATTATGTGTGAAATAAATAGATTAGTAAATTGTAGTTTTTTAAACTCCTTAAATCTACAAAATTGTTTAAAATATAATTGAATGTTATTTTTATGACTTTATATGTTGTTTGTGTGGTGTCATGCATTTATTGGTGGAAGCAGTCATGGTTGGTGTTGTGTGGTAAAATAGAGGAGTTTTGGTTTATGGTAGAGTAGTTTTCTTGAACATGTAGTTTTTTCACTATGTTCTATATTTCAATCATATATTTTATGTAATTTCTATATGAACACCACCTGATATGGATAACCATTACAACACCGAAAGGTTTTGGGTTCTGGGTGTTTTCCCCAACATCTAGGATAGTGGTGATATAGATGGATTGATACCCCCTCTTCCCCAATCTTTCTTTAGTAGTACTGATGATATAGTTTATTTTTTACATTACCCAGTGATAATATGGGTTGTTTTTTGGATATTACCCTATGGTGATGGGTATTTCCTATTTGGTGGGATCATAAATGGTGGGAGGAGGGAACGATGTTAATTCCCTTCACATTCATGATACCCTACTACCCTTGTTGTGCGATGAGTCTTTTATGTGATGAGGATGTGATGTGATGTGATGAGGTTGTGATATGATGTAATGATTAATTATTCTCACACAAGATTTTTTGCCCTGTGAGGTTGGGGTAGGAAAGGATGCATCCCGACTCATATTGAAGATGGTTGGTTATGTGATGGGATATTTATAGAAGTGACGGGAGCCCAGATATTTAACATTGTGGAGTGAGATAAAAACATCAGAGGGAAGTATCAGTGGATCACCTTTTTTATGTTTTTAATAATATATTACCATATTGGAATCTTCATTTGGTGAGTGTTCCACGGTGAGGTTGGGATGGGCTAGTTGCCTGTTTAGGTGCATGTTGGTTCGTAGGTTTCTCCATCGGTTCATTAGTATGCTCTTTTCCCATGTTCTCTTGATATTTTAGGTATGATATTACTGAGTATACATGTATTATCAATCTACGTATATATAAACTATTTTTTTAGGTTTTTCGAAGAACTTTGTGGACCAACCTAGACATTACAAGCATTAGATTTGGAGATATTTTTTACTCTATAACATAGGACTTCACTTATGGTATTTACATGGAGACTTTTTATATATATATTGACAGTAATCAAGTATTTTGGGATGGTTTTGATTTTACCTTTATATTTTTTTATGGTGTTTGTTGGTGGTTTTTTACCCTGTCTCTTATTTATATATTATTAAGTAGGTTAATTCCATCCATATGTGTGATTTATATACCCTTGGTTATTATTGTGAACTCGAGGCCTACTTGAGGTGGGACTCTAGTTCATTATTTCTCTTCCTTTATTATCATACCAAAAGGGATACTATTAGAGGGAATGGTTTGGGACATGAAAAGACTTAGACTTTCACTAGAGCCAACTATTAACAACTTTTAGTCTACTAGATCTCATGTGATATTCTTGAAGCTTCTATGATAAGGCTTCAAAAAAATGATCCCACCATGTTTTCTTCTATGGAAAATCTTCATACTACTACTTCACCCCTCTATGAAAATCCCTTAAGATGTGATATATCTGAAATATATTCTTTTTCAATTGATCAAGACATAGATACATTGATAAAATTTCTACTATAAAGCTATCACAAAATAGGGTGATAAAATATTAAATATTAGGTACAACTTAGGATCCTAGATAATGTTTCTTATCCATGTTTCTAATTTACCTTAATGAAAATATGTTATATAATCATTCTCTATTATAAAATCAATGATCATGGGATTTTTATAACTCTTCCAAATCATAGCTATTTTATTAAGGCATAACACTTATCCCTAATTCAATTATAGATCATTTTGATATATTAGAAAACTAGAATCTATATATCCTCGGATAACTAGTTCCAAAACTCCTCTATAAATGAAAGAAATCTCTTTTTTCTTCCTCTGATATATCAGGATATTCTCTAAAACCATTCAATACAGCTCACATGGGCCTTCTTGATATGATTTTACAATTCTCAAGGGGTAGAAAACATCAATCCCAATACATATAATGGTATATATGAATGAAAATATCTAATTACAAGAAGGAATATATCCTTTTTACTCATTCCCTCTCACTCATCTTATGTCTTGGGACGCATTTTCTTTTAGAGATATACACCATGTTTCAATACAAACAATCCCCACATGGACTATTATATATTTAATCCATTAAATACCATGTCAATGTATGTACCCTATTTTATTCTAAGAATCCTCTTATATATATCATGTTTGATCTTGATCCCTTGAATATAGGTTATTTATCTTAATTCCTTCAAGAATAATTATTTTAAAACCCATAATTTAACTGATTAAAAGACTAAAATATCATTTCCCATTAGTAACATATCATTAACCTATGATACTAGGAAAAAATATTCACCCTTACTTAACCTATTGTAGATGTAGGGATCACATTTATTCTTTATAAAACCAATTCGGTTGTATATTCATCAGAACTAATACTCCATGATCATGATTCTTTCTCCAACCCTAAAATAAATCTATTTAACTAAGATACATTCAATTTATCCTTGAGATTCAAAAAACCTTATAGTTGTGTCATACAGACATGTTCCATAATGTATCATTAGGTAAATATATCTTGAAATCAATTTTCCAAATGTCATAATCATGATAATATGCTTTTCCAAACATGATTCTAATGGATTTCAACATACAAATTGTTAAATTATTTCATCATAATATATTATTGGATTTTTCGTAAACCCATTATAAAGTATTTGTTCCTTATAGGTATTAAATTTACCATATATGTATAGATTATCCTAGAATTACCATTTTTAACCTATAGTCTTTACATAAACATCATCATATTCTGGTGTTGGAATCAAATTATTTATTGGTATTGGATTTTGTTACATTTTTTTTCAATGTGGTTTTCCAAAATAAGATCTATAAATTAGAGGAGTAGATGTGTCAAAAGTTTTCTAGAAGTTTAAATACTAACGGATGGGAAGTTATTATTATTGTAGAGGTAATATGAATGTTATGAAATTCTGAAAGAGGATCCATTGTTTTGGATGTTACAATTTGAAAAAAATATTATTCAATTGAGGAATCTAGAAGGTTCTTAAGAATTTTTTTTCATGGTAAAATCCCCACATTGTGTCATTATTGACCATGGTATAGTGAATATTCATGATGAAATGAAAAATCCATGGTGGGTCCCTATGTGGGTAAGAGTAAATTCTTGAAGAGGTTATGAAATAAGAATAAGTGCTAGAGAACTTCCCCATATGTGTAAGATTCAATTCTTGGAAAAGTGGTAAAAATATAAGGGTCACACTTCGATCATGTAAGGGATATTAAGTGACACCCAAAGCATGTAAGAGTAATTATTCAGTGAAGGATAAAATTGTAAGGTCAATCTAGGAATAACATATGATTCATTTCTAAATTTAGGAAAAAATGTAAGTTTCATTTCACATAATTGTGAATAATGTAAGGATCATTTCCTTTTTTGGAGTGATGGATTGGCCAAAACATAAATAGATGCCCATGTCATGGTAATTTAAAAATGGGGATAAGTTTTATACCACAATGTAGAGGATAGACTTTTGAATTTAAATATTACTTATGTAAAATGTGTAACTACCACACCAGAATTTTCAAGGCTATAGATAAATGTGCTTCAATAAAAAATGTAAAATAGAGGAATCCTCCCATTATATATAAGGTTTTGGATAGTGGAAATGTGACAAGGTTCTCAACCTAAGGTTTTTTTAAGAGGTTAGTCAAAATGAAAAATTACTGGAGATCGTTCCATGGTGGATTCTATAATGGGATTTTATAATCCCTATGATAAATGAAAATTATCACCGTAGGAATTTTATATACCATGAGAAAATCATGTAATATTGGTTGAGGTAGGATATTTGAGATCCCTTGCATCATCGACCAAGGTGGGTTGAGTATCGGGTTTCTATTTAGAAAGTGGAAATGGGTAGGTGGTCAAAGAACCAACCATTTTGATGGTCATTTTTCCTATGACTACACCATGTCATGGTAAGTAGAGAAACAGGTAATGGTAAATATATTTTAGGGATTAGGGATTCAAATAATGGTATTCAGTGAGATAAATATGAGATAATATTATTTTTGAGCCCTCTGGAAGATTGTTGAAATTATTCCTATGATTTCTATTTTAGTAATCGCAAATCATCAATTACTTAATCCAGTTGGATTTCTCATATACATAATCACAATCTCTTAGTGAATCTGTGTATATTGGCTGGATCATGTTTTTATCTCTTTGTTATTGATTTACAAGTATTCTGGAAGTCCTCTGTATCAAAGGACAATGGTCGCACCGATCCATATCAAAGGACAACGGTCGCACTGATCCATATCAAAGGACAACGGTCGCACCGATCCATATCAAAGGACAATGGTCGCACCGATCCATATCAAAGTACAATGGTCGCAGCGATCCATATCAAAGGACAACGGTTGCATCGATCCATATCAAAGGACAACGGTCACTCTGATGCTGATCAAATGAGTCACCGAAGATGACACACTGATGCTGATCAAATGAGTCACCGATCATGACACACCGATGCTGATCAAATGAGTCACCGAAGATGACACACCGATGCTGATCAAATGATTCACCGATCAAGACACACCGATGCTGATCATCTGAGTCACCAAAGATGTCTCACCGATGCTGATGTTGATGACCTACCGATCACTTGACACACCGATAGACATAAACAGCTGTTTGAATTTATTTATCTTTATTTAATCCAACCAACGGTCATATTAGGAATATTTTAATGATCTGCCAATTATTTAATGAAGGTTATTGGATGTCAGGGAACCGTACCTCGTACCTACAAAAAGAAATCATTTCTTTTACTGGAGCTCGTTCCATAAATACAAGAAGCCCCTGCTGGTTCAAAGACATACGGGAGTAACAACGACAAGACAGGAGAGCGCAAAGAGTGGTGGATGAGATAGTCGTAGAAAAACACAGAACCTCATACACACTCAAGCTTACTCAAGAAGAGTTATGTACTTCCACGAGGACATTGAAGAACTTCATTCACTACATTTCCCACTATCTCTGAATCTGGATACCAAGCAAACGACACTCTGTTTTTCAGACAAAAACCAGACGATGACTCAGAATCAACTCTGATCAAACTCAATGAGTCCAAAGATTCATTGCAATCACTAGCGCCATTTCAAAACTCTACATCTCTGCTCTATGATTCATTATTTTGAATTTAGAGCAGTGTGTGTTATCTCCTGTATTTAACACACACACTGTATACTATACTTTAACTGGAGGATCTGTAAATCCTCACTCAAACTCTTACATCTTGTATTTCCCACTGAGATACTAGTAGAGGTCGTGTGTGACCTGGACAGCTAGTTGTTGTTGTTCTGTTTACCACGAATAACAGTGGTAGAGGTCTTGGACCTGGACAGGTGTAAACTGTTGTGAACCCCGATCCAGGGTGTGGATCAGATTTATAAAAATTGTTGAGAGGACTAAGTCTCGTCTTGAGACTGAACCTCTTGATTATATCTGTTGTGCTATATCTGTCAAAGTTATTCTTTTATTCCGCTGCTAATTTCTTTAAAACCAAAACTGTTTTAAAGTCACTTTGATAATTAAATTCACAAGTGTTTATATTAGATGTAAATTAGTAAGTTGGTTTCAAAAGTTAATCAACCTTTCTGTTTTGATTAACTGGGAAATAATCAATCCCTTGAGAACCCAACCGAACCCTTACTTTGATATAAATTCACTATAGTTTAATTCAATATTTTATTTGGGGGTTTTTAAGACAAAGTTTTAAAACAGAAATTTTAATTGGAACTCAATTCACCCCCCTCTTGAGTATCCACTCCGACCAACAATTGGTATCAGAGGAAGATTTAAATATTTTCTAAAACTACTCTATTTTTCAACTGTGATTTTAGTTGTATTTTAAAGTTCTTAAAATTTCTGTTATTTCTAAATTTTTATCTCTTTAAAATCTTTTCTTTAAGTAAGCTATCATGGATAATAGAATTGAAGGTGTTGCTACCAATAGACCACCATTTTCAATGGCACTAACTATGATCAGTGGAAAATCAAGATGAAAATTCATTTAGAAAGCATGGGTTTTGATATTTGGACTGCTATAGAATCAGAATATAAAATTCCTACTACTGTTATAACTACATGGAATGAAGCTACTAAGGCTGCCTACAATAATAACTGAAAATCTATGAATGCCTTGTATTGTGCTTTAGGAGATGAAGAATTTAATAGAATATCTGCTTGTAAAACTGCTTATGAAATTTGGGATACCTTAGCTGTTTCTCATGAAGGAACAACTAATGTTAAGGAAATGAGATTGAACACTTATACTATTAAGTATGATAATTTTAATATGAAGCCTGATGAACCCATTTCTGAGATGTGTCTCAGGTTTAATGAAATTGTCAACACAATTACTTCTCTGGGAAAGGATGTTCCATCAAAGGAACAAATAATGAGAATTCTGAGATGTATACCTGAAAGATAGAGGGTAACTTCTGTCTCAATTAGAGAATCATGTGATATTGGTAAACTATCAGTCAAGGAACTAATTGGAAATTTGATGATGTATGAAGAGGAAATCAAGGTTAACAACGAAGAAGAAGATGAACCTAGAAGGAAGTCAGTTGCTTTCAAGACTTCAACTTCAAAGAACATGGATAAGGAGAAGCTTCATGCTATAAATGTGAGTTCAAGCTGTGAAGACAGTGAAAGTGCTTCTGATAGTGATGCTGAGATGGATCACATTTCCAGAAGATTTAAGAAGTTTTATAGGAAGAATAAGTTTTTCAGAATATAAATTATAAAGGTAAGTATGATAGCAAGGGACATTGGAAAAATAATTGGAAGCAATCTGACAAATCAGATGAAGTTGTCTGCTATGAGTGCAAAAGAAAGGGACACATAAAAGCAGACTGTCCAAAGTTGAAATACAAGAAGAGGTATGATTACAAGGATAGTAAGTACAAAAAGGCTATGAAGGCTACTTGGAGTGCTTCTGAGGATAGCTCTACTGAATATGAAGTTTCTGAAACTAAGCATAGAAATAAGGCAAACATGTGTTTTATGACAAACACCTCTGAGGTAACATCTGAAACTTCTTCTTTAAATTCATATTATTCTGAAGGTGATTTTGACTTAGAAAACATGTCAAAATCTGAACTATTTTAATATTGTGATATGTTAGAAGAAACTTGTAATGAGCTGAAAGACAAATACAAAGGGTTAAAGAAACAGTATGCTTTAACTGTTAAACATATATCTGATCTTGATATTGAAATGGAAAAGGATGCTCAGTTTATTAAAGAAAACACGGAACTGAAATTATCTAATAAGCAACTAAAGAAAGACTTAGAGAAATTTACAAATGGTAAAGATACTCCAACTCAGATTCTAGGTAAGCAAATAGCACCTAGATACACTACTAGTATAGGATACCAACCTGGACAAAGGAAGATTACCAAAACTAAATTCATTCCTAAATCTGGACAGAATGTAGCTAGTTCTGAAACATCATATGATTCAACTAGATATTCATATTTATGGATCTAATAAGGTTTACCTTTCAAAATCTGTTGATTCTACAAAGTTTATGAGACCCATAAGGCAAATTTGGGTACCAAAAGCTCTGATTGTTAACCTGTCTGGACCCAAGAAGATCTGGGTACCAAAATCATTTCCTATCTAAATCTGTTTTGTAGGGAACCTGCTTAAAGAGCTCCTGTAGAAAGCCTTGGTATTTGGACAGTGGATGTTCAAGACATATGCCTGGAGACTTCTCATGCTTTAAAATCTTAGTCAGAGTTGATGGAGTTTTTGTCACCTTTGGTGATAATTCTAAAGGGAAAATCATCGGCTTAGGCCAGATTGGTAACACTGACTCAGTATTAATTTCTAAAGTTTTATTTGTTGATGGACTTAAATACAATTTGTTAAGTATTTCTCAGTTATGTGATGATGGTGTTTATGTTAAATTTTAAAATTATTCTTGCAGTGTTTTTAATTCTAAAAATGTTTTAGTGTTTGCTGCTTTGAGAAATGAAAATGTTTAGGCTGTTGATTTAAATTCATTAGCTAAGAAAACTATTAATTGTTTAAATGCTTTTCATAAAGAGTCTTGGCTTTGGCAGAGAATCTTAGGACACTACAATGTGCATACACTTAGAAAACTTTCTAGGAAGAACTTAGTTAGAGACCTACCCAAACTTGAATTTCCAGCAGACAAAGTTTGTAATCTCTGTCAAAAGGGAAAGAAACATAAACTTTCTTTTAAATTAAAGAAATAAGTTTCAACTTCTCAACCTCTCGAGTTGGTTCACATGGATTTATTTGGACCTTCTAGAGTTTCTAGTTTAAATGGGAAGCATTATGTCTATGTTCATGTAGATGACTTTTCTAGATATACTTGGGTATATTTTCTAGCTCACAAAAGTGAAGCTTGTTCTTACTTTGTAAAATACTCCAAGTATGTAGAAAACCTTAGTGGACTTAAGATTAAAACTCTGAGAAGTGATCATGGCCGTGAGTTTGAAAATCATGAGTTTGAATATTACTGCTCACACAATGGCTATAGTCACAATTTCTCTGCCCCTAGGACACCTCAACAGAATGGTGTAGTAGAAAGGGGGAATAGAACCCTGCAAGAAATTGCTATAACTATGCTTAATGAGTATGACCTACCTGTTTACTTTTCGGTTGAAGCTATAAATACAGCTTTTTATGTTATTAATAGAGTCTTGATCAGACCTGTTCTTAAGAGGACCCCTTATGAGTTGTGGAACCATAGGAAACCTAAGGTTAACTAATTCAAAGTTATTGGCTGCAAAGTCTTTATTCTTAATACTAAAGACAATATCGACAAATTTGCATCCAATAGTGATGAAGGAATTTTTCTAGGTTACACAAATTCCAGTAAAGCTAATTGAGTTTTCAATAAAAGAACCAAATGTGTGGAAGAATATGTTCACATCAAATTTGATGAAACTGATCCACATGAACCTAGGACCTCTCTTGAAAATCTTGAAGATGATCTCTCTGGTTTGAACCTTAATGATAAAGACAGTGGACCTATAGTTAAAACATCCAGTTCTGGAAATTTTCCAGACCCTGCTTCTGTTGAACCTCAACCTATAGATGAACCTGAAATCTCGAGCCCTACCTTTTCTAGATCAACTAGAATTATGAAGAATCATCCTTTAGATGTTGTTGTAGGAAATCTTGATAGAGGGACACAGACTAGAGATTCTCTTAGAAATCAGGTTGAACATCAAGCCTTCTTGTCACAGCTAGAACCTCAAAATATCAATGATTCTATCAATGATGAATTTTGGGTAATGGCTATGCAGGAGGAACTAAATCAATTTGAAAGAAACAAAGTCTGGAAATTAGTAGAAAGACCTAAGGACACTATAACCATAGGCACAAAATGGGTGTTTAGAAACAAAGTTGATGAATCTAGAAACATCATTAGAAAAAAATCTAGGCTAGTTGCACAAGGTTACAATCAAGAAGAAGGAATTTACTATGAGGAAACCATCGCACCTGTAGCTAGATTAGAGGCTATTAGGATCTTACTTGCCTATGCATCACATCTGAATTTCAAGTTATATCAAATGGATGTGAAAAGTGTGTTTTTAAATGGTTTTATTATTGAATATGTTTTTGTAGAACAACCACCTGGTTTCACAAATCCTCATTTTCAAAATCATGTCTTTAAACTTTCTAAAGCTTTATATGGTTTAAAAAAAGCTCCAAGAGCTTGGTATGAAAGACTTTCAAACTTTCTTATTTCAAAAGGATTTACAAAAGGAATAACTGATCCCACTCTTTTTATAAAAAGGATTTCAAAAGATGTGTTAATATTACAAATCTATGTTTATGATATTATTTTTGGATCTTCTAAAAATTCTTTATGTACTGAATTTTCAAAGGTTATGCAAAATGAGTTTGAAATGAGCTTAATGGGAGAGTTTAAGTATTTTCTTGGATTTCAAATATTTCAAACTAAAGAGGGTATTATTCTAAATCAAAGTAAAAATACTAAGGATTTATTAAAACGTTTTGGTTTAGATAGTATTAAGGAAAGTGATATACCTATGAGTACTACCTGTAAGTTGGATGTTGATGAAACTGGGAAACCAGTTGATCAAACCTATTACAGAGGCATGATTGGGAGTTTACTTTATCTTACTTCTAGTCAACCGGATATTATGTTTAGTTTTTGTATGTGTGCTAGATTTCAAGCTAATCCTAAAGAATCACACTTACTGGCTGTTAAAAGGATTTTTAAATATCTTAAGTATACTTTGAATTTAAGTTTGTTTTATCCGAAAGGAAAATCATTTGACCTAACTAGTTATTCAGATGCTGACTTTACTGGATGTAAGTTAGATAGGAAAATCACATCTGGAACATGTCATTTACTTGGAAAGTCCCTAGTATCATGGTGTAGTAAGAAATAGAACTCAGTTGCATTGTCTACTGCTGAAGCAGAATATATTGTTGCTGGTAGTTATTGTGCACATATTCTGTGGATGAAACACACTTTATTGGACTATGGATTTGATTTTAAATAGGTTTCAATTAACTGTGACAATACTAGTGAGATCAACATATCTAAGAATCATGTGTCTCACTCTAGGACTAAGCACATTGATATTAGACAGCACTTTCTAAGAGATCATTATCAGAAAGGTAATATTTCTCTAGAATTTATTAGTTCTGAACATCAATTAGCTGATATTTTTACAAAGCCTTTATGTTCTGAAAAAATGAATTTTATTAAACAAGAATTGTGTATGATAGATCTATGAAACCGATCTATGAAACCGATCTGTGAAACCGATCTGTGAAACCGATCTGTGAAACCGATCTGTGAAACCGATCTGTGAAACTGATATGTGAAACCGATCTGTGAAACTGATCTGTAAAACCGATCTGTGAAACCGATCTGTGAAACCGATCTTTCTTTATATTACTTTTTATTTTGTTGTGATTAATTAACTAATTTTATCTTTATTATGGGAACCCTAAATGATGAAATAAATGATACGTGGATATTTCTATTCCCCAAACCTTCGACCCTTCATTTCTTTCCCGCCAAACCTTATTTCCTCTCTTTTCCTCTACTTCGAACATTTGAACTCCTGCTTTCCCCAGAATCGTCAAATGGCTAAGCAGAAGAGACCGAGCAAAGGATCAGAAAGTCTTGTACCTTCAAAGCATGCTCGAGGCTAGTCGAGTAGTGCCACTCAAAGATCAGTAAATCCTAACCTGGAAACTCGGATTGTTGCTGTAGAAAAGTAAGTCATCTCCACCTGGATTTTGACAAGTAAGTCTCTATTTTTACAAGTTTTAGATTCGCAAGGATGGAAATCCTGGTTCTCAGATAACACTTGTGTATACTACCCAAAGCTAGTGCATGAGTTTTATATAAATCTGCAAGTTACTTTAGATGGTGTCGAGGCTGCCAGAATGTCTTCTGTAGTGAAAGGAAAGAAAATATCCTTTTCGTCTAAACAATGAGATGAAAGTTTGAATGTAGCCCTTGAGGGTTGGTATGAGGATTATGCTGGAAACATTCCTCCAACCACTAAATACTTCTCTTATGAGTTAGCTTTGGAGATTTTGACTGGAAACAGAGAGTCAAGGAGAATCATAGCCTCAGAGCTGGATGGTGAATGTAGACTTCTCTTTAAGTTTATTCAGCACCAAATTTTCCCCAGGAAACGAGATTTTGTTGTTGTAAGATACCAGGATGTTTTTCTATTGTTTTTACTAAAGACCCATGAGAAGATAAATTTGTGTAGATATCTAATGGTTCACATAGCTGGAATGGTGAATCTTTATAAGAAAGCCACTGCCCTGTTCTATTCCAAAATGATCTCGACTATGTTAAAGAATCTGGAATGTGTTGATGAAGATGATGAGATAGCTGAATCTGATTGTGCTTATTGTGTTAATAAAGAAATTTGTAAACGGATGAAAATAAACTGGAACTCATGGATGAAATGTTGGGTTATTGATGAGAAAAAGTTGTATGAATCTTACAATCCTACTGATCATAGAGAGAGGCCGAAGGGTTTGAGAGACCCTGGTTTGAAATTAGATTAGGAGCCAATTTATTCTGATGATGAGGAAGAAGTAGATGTTTAAAGGAATAAAGACACTGAAGAGTCTGGTAAACAAGGGATGGAAGAAGCTAAAATAGAAGAAGGAATTATGTCACCTCCTGGTGATAGGAGTGATCCTGATACTGTGATCCCTAAGAGAAAAATAGACTTTGGATCTGCCAGTCCACCTTTACCCTTACCTGAATCAGAACCAGTTCTTGGTGATGAAGAAGCTAGTGACACTGAAGTATCTGACAGTGACGTTTCTGTGAAGAATGGAAATGAGAATGGATATGATGATGATGATGATAATGATGATGATGTGATAGCCGACCAGTGGATGGTGTTGTTGTACCTCCAATATAAACACATCAAACTGTACCAAAAACAGATGCCAATGGCAAGATAGAATCTCTTGAAATCAGTGGAAAAGCTATTTATGATAAACCGAAATATACTCTATGTGCTGCTGTCTGGGATGATTAGCCTGGTTTTGCTGTTTTGGGTTTAGAGTATTCTGAAGAATAAGAAGAAGAAGAATCAGAATCTACTGCGGTTATGATGGAAAGCCAACCAGTTGAGGCAAGGTCTGCTCATGCTGTTGATGCTGCAGGTGCTCATCTACCTAGTTCTACTGTCTCTCAGTCTGATATTGATAAGTTCAAAAGTGAGTTGCTTACTGATGTGAGAGATATAGTCAGAGAAAAGATTTCAAATGCTATTTAACCAGACCTGGCCAATACTGGTGAGTTTATTGGCAGGCACGTAGCCTCTCTAAATCAGATTTTGAAGGATCTACAATCTGGCTTAGTTTCTTTATCCAACGAATTTAGATACACCATCTCTGGTATGATGGAAGTGTTGAGAAATCTGATTTAACATCTTAAGAAGTCTGATCTAAGAATGTTGAAAGCTGAGATAACTCAGATAGTTGCTCAAGCCAGTACAGCCAAAGTAACCAAGATCACTACTCGTGAGCTAGAGGCTCTAAGGCAGATTGTGCATGATGAATTGGCCGCCATTAGGCAAGTTCTTGATTTGGACTCGTTGAGGAAGATGAAGGAGCACAGTGATCACATTCATAAGATGGTAACAGTATATTTAAAAGATGCCACTAAAGCTCAGAGAGAGATCAAGGAAAAGGTTGATCACTACTTTTCAAAAATCTATACCAAGCATGAGATGACCGTGAATTTCAAAGTGTTAGTTGACAATCTGAGACTACCTCCAGTCACTCAAGCTTTCAAGACTCAAGTTCGAAAGTTGCAAGATTTTACTCCAACCTTGGAACAGTTCATGGAGAATAAGGATGATTTTGAGAAGGCTATGCAGTATGGTGCAGAAGTTATTCAGAATTTCATAAATCTTTTGAAGCCTTATCTGAATGCACAAGCCACCGCCATTGTGCTTCCTACTACTGACCTTCTCAGTGCCTCTGATGTTGCTCTAAATCAGATATCCATTTCTCAAGCTATATCTCAACTCTGACTAGTTCCTCAGAAATCTTCTCAACAAGCTCCTACTGCTCCACAGCAAATCCTTGTGGCATCCTCTCCTCCAACCTCCAGATTCATCTTACCACCATTTCAAATTCGCCCAATTCAACCTGTCTCCAAGCCTTCCAACTTACCAACCATTGATCCTTCTGACAAAGGCAAAGCCCCGTTATTTCCCCAGAAATAGTTGTGAGTTGTTATTGATAGGGTGAACCCTGTTGTGATTGTACTGTGATGTCTTATAAACATTATTCTCTTTTCTTTTTATTCTCACTGATGCCTTCTTTTAATCTCTTCTTTATCTATTTTCCCTCCTTTTTGATTATCCAAAAGGGGGAGAAATCTGTATATCTATGGATCTATGGGGATATGGGGGAGATGCATCTCTCAAGGGGGAGATTTATATCTTTTTATGGCAATGCTTGCATAAGTATTTAAAGGCATAAATTCAGGGGGAGATTTATATCTCATTATGTTTTTATTCTTATTATTCCTTATTATTGATGCTATATTATATTTATTTATGGATAAGCTTTGTGATTGGCTAAGATTTGTGATTATCAAAAAGGGGGAGTTTGTTGAGCCCTCTGGAAGATTGTTGAAATTCTTCCTATGATTGCTATTTTAATAATCACAAATCATCAATTACTTAATCCGATTGGATTTATTATATACATAATCACAATCTCTTAGTGAATCTGTGTATATTGGATGGATCATGTTTTTATCTCTTTGTTATTTATTTACAAGTATTCTGGAAGTCCTCTGTATCAAAGGACAATGGTCGCACCGATCCATATCAAAGGAAAACGGTCGCACCGATCCATATCAAAGGACAACGGTCGCACCGATCCATATCAAAGGACAATGGTCGCACCGATCCATATCAAAGGACAACGGTCGCACCGATCCATATCAAAGAAAAACGGTCACTCCGATGCTGATCAAATGAATCACCGAATATGACACACTGATGCTGATAAAATGAGTCACTGATCATGACACACTGATGCTGATCATCTGAGTCACCAAAGATGTCTCACCGATGCTGATGCTGATGACCTACCGTTCACTTGACACACCGATATTCATAAATAGTTGTTTGAATTTCTTTATCTTTATTTAATCCAACCAACGGTCATATTAGGAATATTTTAATGCTCTGTCATTTATTTAATGAAGGTTGTTGGATGTCAGGGAACTGTACCTCGTACCTGTAAAAAGAAATCATTTCTTTTACTGGAGCTCTTTCCATAAATACAAGAAGACCCTGCTGTTGCATAGACATACGGGAGTAACAACAACAAGACAGGAGAGCGCAAAGAGTGGTGGATGAGATAGTCGTAGAAAAACACAGAACCTCATACACACTCAAGCTTACTCAAGAAGAGTTCTGTACTTCCACGAGGACATTGAAGAACTTCATTCACTTCATTTTTCACTTTCTCTGAATCTGGATACCAAGCAAACGACACTCTGTTTTTCAGACAAAAACCAGACAAGGACTCAGAATCATCTCTGATCAAACTCAAGGAGTCCAAAGTTTCATTGCAATCACTAGAGCCATTTCAAAACTCTACATCTCTTCTTTGTGATTCATTATTTTACATTTCGAGAAGTGTGTGTTATCTCCTGTATTTAACACACACACTGTCTCCTATACTTTAACTAGAGGATCTTCAAATCCTCCCTCAAACTCTTACATCTTCTATTTCCCACTGAGATAGTGGTAGAGGTCGTGTGTGACCTGGACAGCTGGTTATTGTTGTTGTGTTTCCCACGAATAACAGTGGTATAGGTCTTGGACCTGGACAGGTGTAAACTGTTGTGAACCTCGATCCAGGGTGTGCATCAAATTTATACAAATTGTTGAGAGGACTAAGTCTCGGCTTGAGACTGAACTTTTTGGTTATATCTACTGTGCTATATCTGTCAAAGTTATTCTTTTATTCCGCTGCTAATTTCATTAAAACCAAAACTGTTTTAAAGTCACTTTGATAATTAAATTTCCAAGTGTTTATATTAGTTGTAAATCAGTAAGTTGGTTTCAAATGTTAATCAACCTTTCTGTTTTGATTAACTTGGAAATAATCAATCCCGTGAGAACCCAACCGAACCCTTACTTTGATATAAATTCACTACAGTTTAATTTAGTATTTTATTTGGGGGTTTTTAAGACAAAGTTTTAAAATAGAAATTTTAATTGGAACTCAATTCACCCCCCTCTTGGGTATCTACTTCGACCAACAATTATGATTTCATGGATTTGGTTATTAATAAACCCCAATTCCAATAATATAGAAATCATGTTTTGAATTTGTTATTTTTTAGATTTGGATAAAAGTTTTGAAAAAGAATAAATTTCATGATATTATAGTATTTAACTCTACCTGATTTGATGACATTTGACAATAACTACTCACATAAAATTTTGCAAAGAAAATGGGTAAGGTATATTTCTTTAAAAATAATGAAGAGGTTTTTAGATGTTTTTTTTCCATCATACTAGTAAATAGATTATATCTTAATGAAGAGAAACATGGATAATATCTCTATGAAATGCAGAGAATAATTCTTGGATGGTGATTCTTTTGAGGATATCGCCTTTTTTTAACATTAGAGTTTAAAATAATGCAATGGTGAGGAGAAGAGAGCTATAAAATATATATAAACAATTGATAAAAATATAGTTCCATTGCAATATCTTCGTGATATAAGAGGAAAATGAAGAAGAAGATTTTTATTATATAAAAAGTTTTAAAATATTGACATGTATGATTATATAATAAGATTTCGAATTCCATTTGATAGGTGGTGAGAAACTAGAGAAGAAGAAGAAGTAGGAGGAGGAGTAGGAGGAGGAGGAGGAGGAGGAAGAAGAAGAGGAGAAGTGGGAGTTGTAGTAGTTATAGTTTTTGTTGTTGTTGTTGTTGTTGTAGCAGTAGTAGTGGTGGTGGTAGTAGTAGTAGTAGTAGTAGTAGGTAATTATTTATCTATGTTGGAATGAAGTAAACAAAGTCATTTTCCCTTATTAATGATATTTCCAAATAATAAGATAGGGTTTCCATAAAGACTCATGTAAAGAAATAAGGTTATTCACGGTGATATCCACAATATTCCTATGAAGGAGCCTATTTGGAGATCAATAATAGCTATCTCCATCCACTCCATCAATAGTAATATTTATATTTCTGAGATTTGGATACTGATTATAAATCTTTTATCATTTCTAGATGAGTGGATAAATGAAATGATATATGGGAGTAACCCTTAGAAAGTAGGGAGTCATCCATAAATCTTATAAGAAGAGTGAACCTAGGCATTGGAGTGGCTATTGATTCCATATTTCATAGAAAATGGCTTCCAAAAAATTAGTGTTTGGAATTTGGAGTAAGTTTTCATAGAAACTATTCAATTGGTGTAGCCCAATACATTTGTATAATGTTGGGATGAGTGTTAGATCCCCATAATATGCACCACGCCACAACCCTCGTGGGTTGAGCTCCATGATGACATCATTGGGGTTTTAGGGAAAATGTGTCCTCGTTCTAGGGGTTATGGTTCTAATGATCCCTACCCAAATTTTGGGGGACTATAGAAACTCTTACTAACTATAGAAAAGTTGACTTGATGGCACAAACCTGGAATTGTAAAAATATGAATTGGAGACACTAAAATGGCATTGCAGCACTGAAAATTTTGGCATGACCAACTATAGAAGAGCTGAATAGGTGACACAAATAGGGAATTTTAGTACTGTATACATTGACATGAAACTATAGAAAGGAACACTAGTGACACTGACAAGGCACTATAGTGATTGAGGACTTTGGAGATAGTGGTACTTTATCTCCATAGACTTCTAGTCACTAACCACTGTATCAGTATAGAATTGGGTGGTTGAAACACTATAGCATATACAATATTCTTTGAGGTTGGTGTAATATTGCGAAGTCTCCTTTATTATCTATTTTTGAGCTAGGATTATGTGTGCTTGAAACTGTGAAAACTCTAGGTAAATTTTGTTCCCAAATTATAGTGATATTTCTACATCTCTGTGCATGTAGAGATTATTCTAGAACCATGTAAATCATTGTGTACATATTCATCTTATTCATCTACTTTTTTCATTTATTTATTATAAACCTCTATCGTGTAACTCCAAGAATTATGGAAAAATAAACTCCCAAAGAAAATCATCCACATGAAGGGTTAAGGATGAAGATGGAAGAATCTTTGTTTCGCAAAACCAATCATGTGATCGCATGAGGCATTTCCTATCACAGAGATCAGAGCCCTTACAATCACACAAATGACCCATCCATATAAACCAAAAATCATTCATTTTTATTCTAAAGGAAGATCCAACATGGGGATTAAAGATACCACTATCTAATGCGGTATCTTAATGTATCCAGGACATTTCATTATCATTTTACGACCTAGTGACATGCCTCCTCAATAGTGGATCAAGCCTTTATGTCCACAGAAGTTATCTCCCTTACGCGTCTATGTGATTTTCTATCATACTTTGTCTACAAATCCACCACATGTATAAAAAACCATATTATCAAGTTTCACCTATAATATCCTCTTTCAAAAACATTGGAGGGGGATGAAAAATAATAAACTAAGAACAGTCGGTAGCTGAAAGAGGAGGAATCAACATGTAAAAACCCATGATTCTAAAATAAATAATAATCCTAGATTCTCCTATAGGAAATCATCATGTGATCCACTCCCATAATCACTATCCTATGAAATATTTTCAATATGAACCAATTTTCAATCAAAATATGATACACAAATCCATCGCACATTTTCATGATCGTGCATACTTTCATGATTATCCTTTTATGTTCCCTATTTTAAGGATGACTTTTGTGGTATCCTCCCATCACATGATATGTCCTCTCAACCCAGGGGTCTTCCATAACCCCATAGAATTTATTTGTGTGGGTCAATACCCCAAAAAATAAAAATCAATGTCACCCCCATGGACATTAGATCTACAAGATCAAGGTAAAGGGAATCCATATATGCCCCATTTTGATTATACCTTTATTTGGTAAAGGATATCCCCCACTAAACCTCCATAATAGAAATAGTACTCAAGATGTTTTCAATCATGAATCCCTTTATTTATGAGGACCCCAATCCTATATGTATTTGTGGGAATATTCTTGTTTTATGAAGTGGTTCTTACCTCTATCATGATTCTTGATACATGAAGAGAATTATGAAGAATACAAGTATTTTTTTATAATCAGGGGACAAATAATCCCTAATATAGGGTTTATAAATATATGGGGAGATGAGAGTTATCATACCTCTTAGATTAGTCCCCTATTATTCCTTGATTGATATCCCCTCCTTTATCCATCAACAGGAAGAACTAGATTGCAATGTGGGAATCCCTCCTATAGTAATACCATTGCCTTTATTGAAGGATTTAATATCCCTCCTTCCTTCCATATCCCCTCCATCATAAATCAGCATATGATTAAGGATGTTTAGCCTTAAGCCTCTAGTTTAGGTTTAAGTCTCATACAAACATGATTATGTAATGTGGTAGACCTTATAATGTCTGTCGTTTACCACACTAAGCATGAATCACAAGGTATTGATGATTTATAATGATTTTCTCACAAAATTAATTAACAATTCATATTACTAGGACTCCTATTCGGTTTATAACTTAACATAGCTTCCACGGAATCCTTAATGAATAATCCCTTCTCTGTATTATGTTGTCATAAGATTAATGACACATATTACATCCCCACAACATGACGATAAACTCTATGGATGGTGTCATTATCACATGGAATTAAAATATATCACACCTTCCTTATATATTACCTTAAACTATGTTCCTCAAACTATTTGGGATCTAATTCATGTCCCCAATAGGATACACCAGACATAATTCCATGGACTGAACCTGATACCCCCAAATATCCATCACTTAATACTATGATATATTCCCAGTATAGTTATATTCTTTTGTTGGTCTATATCCCTTGTGACATCATGCCCACGTATGAAGAGACATACCCCCACAGGTGGCACCATATTTCCTTCATTAGGACATATACCTAATGAGATCATACAATATTTTGGTAGGCCACATCACTATCATTTGTACCCACCAATCCAAATTAGTCCATATTTACCGTCGAGGACACCAGATAAGGTATCCCATGTGTAAGTCACGCACCAACTATTTCTAGGTGCCTCTTACCTAGTAGTCTATTTTTCATGACTTTAAAATATTTGGATTCAATCCTCATCGCACGACCTTAAAATGTATGACATTTACAATTAAGTGGCATAAAACTATGTGGGAATTTATTCTCTTCACATTGGTATATAGAAAACCCATATAATTGGCCCAATCCCAACACTAAGTACAAATTTTCTTCCTAGATGACACCAAATTCTATAGTTCATTGATAACAAGGCTTTAAACCAAAATATCATTCCACAATTAATTGAAAATCATTAATGATCGTAACAATTAGTATTAATAGTATTACTTGTTATGTTTAATGAAAATTTCTTATATCTATAAGAGAGACTCTAGGTAGGAAACAATTACCCTCAAAAGGATCTGGTAAGCCTGACCTCTCAACCTATCGACTAGCGTATTTTCTGATATGACACTAGTAAACTCTCAGTTACCATCTATCTTTAGAATGTGAGTCTACATTTACTCAAACAAGTATGGATGTGAATTTTTTTACAAAAACATGGTAAACCTAATGTGAATTCTTATAGTCATTAATAAGATGGAAAATAAATTTAATTAATATTATATTTATCATTCATGTCACATGGAAAGGTATTATTTTTTTGGTTCATTATTGGTGTAGAAAGGGAATTATTTCAGATCCTACATCAATCCATTCTATGGAATCATTATTAAATTCCTATCTTGAATCCTCGGTTGGGATAAAGTGTGTGGATTGATCTTCTGAGAGGTGATTTTCACCCACTCAGTGTCTCCAATGGAAGAATATTGATATTATAGTGGGATAGTATCAACACAATGGCATGCCCCCAACTCTAGAAGCTTCTCAAGATAGCCTCGACATTCTTAAATCTAGAAACCCACCTAATCAAGGGTGTCCAATAACTGGATAGGTGGATCCCCTTTCCACCATCAACCATTTTGGGAGTCTTTCCATAAAGCATGCTCATGCATAAATATCATATTTGAGGGAGATGTAGGAACACCTTTGAAAAATCACTCTTCAATAAGTTAAAATGGGAGATACACCTACCAATCAACACATTCAAAATCACATGACTTCTAATACTAAGAATCCTACACGTTAATTCATTAATTAAAACTATAACCCAGTTGTCACAAACCGGGTTAGGCTGTAATTTGACCATCACATGACCTAATCTTAGATAAGTCCTGAGAAGCATTATCGATCCTCCTAGGATGGAAAATAGCACTAGGAATTAATGTTCTCATAGTCCGAATGATTTATCCCAATAACAACCGACATCAGATAACAAAAACAAAACACACAGCATAAACCACTAATAGATGAACAAAAATAGATACACAAATAGAATCCAGATAAAACTACATCCAAACAAAACTAGAACTACCAAATGAAACTTAAAACATACCAAAAATAACCTTACATTCACCTGAAGTTTTGGTCACCCCAACCACAAGACCAATCAACTATGAAGGAAAACATGAACCAAATAAACTAAACCTACAAAACATCTTGAGTATACCAAGATCGAGTGAAATAAGTAGGGTGTGAGAATAAACATATCAGTAGATAATAACCACAAATTCTATTAATTTCTTTTTCCAAAACATTACAAAAAACAATTTTGAAATACATTTATAAAAATTGGATTTTATAATTTTAAAAAGCTAAAAAAATATTTTTCTTTTTTTAGAAAAAAAGGATTTCAATTCCAAAGTATTGTTCACAAACCAAATCCCAAATAAGTTTCCACACCACATGATAAAAAGTATCTTCTAAAAACACTTGAAAATAAACAAGCAGACATGAACTAGAAAGACTAATAATCAAAATACAGTAGATAAAAATAGAACATATGGATAGATAATTTTGGGTATTTCCTAAATCTATCTAGAAAACATCCCAGGATAAACTCATATTAGACTCACCAGATGATGTATGGTGCAGATTAACAGTTAATAACCAACATGGATAATTAAACTGGCCTCATCAGTGGTATATCCTATTATTCTTACCAACAAATATAGGGTGTATAAACCCATAAAATTAGGGATAGAAAGAAACCATCACTTGAACCTCTATATGATTCCCAAGAATCAAATGATGATAGTACATGGAGAATGATAAGGTCATCACATGTGTGGAATTAACCATAACCCAAAAAAAAATTTGTTTGTTCCTATCTAAAACACATACACCAACTATGTGGTGACCCTCTCCTTGAAGTGACCACTATAGGGGTTACCATCACACATAGAACCATCCAAAAGTACCAACTAGACCAACACATCACCTCACTGTAAAACCAAATTCCCAAAACATCACTAAGTACCAACAAGGCCTTATCATTTAAAATACAAGTCCATTTCCAAAAACAATCAAAATCATATAATGAGTTCAAATGATCCAAATGGGATTTTATAACATTTAGTTACCCAAACCACATTACAAAGTCCCAATCAGTCCAAGATTTAGTAATCACATAGGAAAATCACATTTGAAATAATTTGGGAACCTAGAAACCACTTTAAAAACATAGGGATTGTAGAATAACCATTTGGAAAGAAAGTGGAGTTAAGTAAAAGAATAAGGGAGAGGTAAAAAATCTTTGCAGGCCTATAGTTAAAGGTAAATATCCTTATAAAAAACCATTTTTATTTGTTTAACCATCCATATGTTCACATCATATAGATATGGATATTCCCACGTCAAATATTTCACTTGTTGAAAGACATAAAATACCAAAGATTTCAGTTTAATGATCAAAAAGTGATTAAACCCCCATTATAAGAGTCCGAACATGAATGAAACCCCATAAAATACATCAAATTCCAAACAAAAGACCTGATTAACAAACAAAACGAGTTACCAAGACATAAGAAAGGACAAACACAACCCAAGGTACCCAATTTCATCTTTAAATTCCAAGTGGACTTTTATAAAAAGACATTACATACACATACATATAGGAATAATTATAGAAACACTTTTAAAATCCATTTTATTCAGATTAAAATTATAAAAACACCATCACAATTCAAAAAAACACACCACCAGCATTATTAACACATTTTAGAAACAATTTAGGAAAGCTGAAGAATCATCGGTATGTTCCTGAGAGGAAAATAATGTAAACACCTACCTTAACGATGTGTAAATGCAATGAAACTACAAGAGAAAGAGGAGAAATTTTCAATAGATAATATACACACCCAAGAATCAAGTAAATGAAATCCAAACATCAACCCTACCCTATAGGGTTTTTTTAAGAGAGAACACACCCAAGTAAAACTAAGAACCTAAGAAAAACAAGAGACAGAGAAAATTGACCAAGAAATCCAAGGGGACTCAATTTAGAATCTTGAGGAGTAAACCAAGGAGGAATTGGATCCAATGGAAAGTATTTTGGGAGGCCCTCTTATGAACCTAGGTTGAGAAAGGGAGGAGAAACTTGAACGGGTCTTAAAACATAAGGAGGGAAAAGTTGTAATTTCAATTTTTAAGAAAATTGGGCTAGTCACATGGTTTGGCCCCACAATTTTTTAAACAACGTGCCAACAATGTGCACCCTAATAGAATGGTATAACACCCACATGGGTTGGATAAATGGTTTTGGAAACTATATTCCAACCATGAAAAATGGATCTATAAAATTATAGATCCACCCTACAGGCTTGTCGCATAGTTTCTTCTAACCCTACCCAAGTCATGCACTTTGTCCCTTACTCTAAAAGAGGGTTTAATGGTTTCTCCTAGGACTCATAAAGTTTGGACCCAACCATGATCAAACCATTCATGGTGAAAAAACACACCCAAAACATCCAAAACAAAAAAACTTTCATCAGGAACTCAACCCAAACCCCAACCAAAATATCTAACATCAAGAAAATAAAAAATAGTAATACCCATGGTCGGGGTGTGAAAATTTTCCCCACCACATAACCTTGATTCTCATATAAATTAATACAAAAAATTGAGTAACTAAATTTATCTAGAAACCAAATGAGGTCAAATGAAACCATGAACCTAGTGTGACCTTTCAACATCACAAGTCACACCCAACCGTCTCTAATGAAAACTACAAGGGGAATCACGTAGAAGAGAGATAAAAGGAAAGGGTTATACCCACCATGAGAATCCATCTAAAAGAATATAACTCACAAGGGAAACCCAAAAAACACCAACACTTGGGAAAATCCATGGAAACAACTCAAACCAAATATTTAACTAGACCGTGATTCATCATTTTGTCAAGACACAAGTATCTACAAAATAATCACAACTCAAAACCAAATTTGATCCATATAAGATAACTTCATAAATACCTAAAAATTTAGAACAATCACAAAACTATATGAAAAAGAGGCTTCCCATCCTTTTACAAAAAAACATAAAAAATAAAAAAAAACCCCACTAAAGTGAAATATAAGCAGATCTACTCCAACATTGGAGACAAAAATTGTGCCTGCATCACTATATCGGACAACTCTTGAATACATGATAAGATTCACTCTGGGGACTATGGATAGATCCCCAGTGCTTTGAATAATCTGCTGCACAATATTCAGGAGATTAAAACCTTCATCTATGAATTACTCTTCTAGACTTTCCTCTTATATAGCCTCTCTAGATAACCCAAACTACCACATAGACAGCAAGTCATTGGAGATTTTATGGAAATACTTCTTTGAATGCTTGAACCTTACACATTAGAATCACATGAAAAATGAGAATACAAAACTGACATAGGATACTCCTCAAGGATTTTTTCCTCTTTTTTATGACTCTCACTATATGGGGAACCTTTACGCCCACTAGGGGAAACAAGTTTGCCAACCTCCACTGAATTCACTCCAAGAACCACCATAACTAGAAGAAACTCATCCAAAATATTCCACAAAAGTACCTCATTAGATGAAATAATTCCCTTAATGATCTCTTAAAGAAGACCTTAGGAAAAAAAGAGAATCCTTTAGTTGACCCTCTGATTCTATCTCTAGAGAAAAAGAAACCATCTCCTAGAAGCGCTCAATATAAGACTTCACTATCTACTGAACTTGTTGAATACTCAAGATCTCCATCAGTTTCCCCATCTTCACCATGTCACGTATGAACTATTAGATTAAATTGTTCTTAAATAATTTCCATGTCATTTCATATTAAAAGGAAAATGGGATGATCACCTTCCAATGTTCCTAATAGGGACCTTCAAACGAATTCAAAATAGCTCGCACTCTCAGAGATTTGGGATTTCCCAATGAACTAAAGACTCCTTTGACTTCTTCAACCACTTTTTAGACTCTAATGGACCTTGATCAGCATGGAAAATGAGAAAAATGAAAGTAACATGACTCGTCCACCCCACTAGGAGTCTCGATAGGGTCGAAGATTAAACTGAACTTGTTAAAAACTTTTGGGACCTTTCTATCCAGCATACTATGAATAGTGTAAAGACACAAAACCAAAATCAACATAAAATGTTACTTCAAAATAATTTGATAAAAAACACCTTAAAATGAAGCACAAGACCCATAAAAACACCACAAAAAATCACAATTCACTTTAACAAACCACCACTTTAATTTCAAGAACAAAACCATTTCATCTCAAATTCAAAACCCATTTCACACCAAGCCATTTTCCAAAATTCCAAAACCCACTTCTGATTTAAATTTTTAAAATACCCTTGAAAATTTTTAAAATAAATATAGATGCCAAAATCATTTTCATTTTTGAAAACCATTTTTCCAAAAATCCATTTTCCATTTTAAATCCACTCACACCGACTAAAACCAAACCAAAACACAACCCACACTGAAACACGCAGAATGTGGAACTAGTGGTCGTGCATAACATGAACACATGGTTTAGTGGACCATTCCCCAAGTAATAACCAACCACTATGAGTGCCTTGAACTAAGTATTTGGGATTCACATGGGTCACTACTTCATGTATTCCCATCACACGTCATCGATTCACCACTTTTTTCATTCCCCATTCACACACCAAAAATCCAAAATGAAGAACTCAAATCCTGGAATACCCATAGTAACTCAAGGATGAAGATGAGTCAGAGTTCATAATTATATTCTCATACCAGCCTCCTAAGTCCCAAAATTCATTATATTTATTTCAAATATCACCCAAAGTAATAAAGGGCTTCTCTAATACCATTTTATCATGAAAACCTTTGGGTTATCATCTGATCGAGCACCTCACTCGACCAATGGAAAGGCCCGAGAGGCATTCTAAATCCTCTCAATATGAAAAATAGAATCATGAAAAAAAATTCATAGTGGGAACAATTTATACTAATAAAAAATAAGGTCAAATAAAAAAATAGACCATAAAAAATAAACCGCTAACAGTTTAACATCAATGGATACATAGACAAGATCTAGATAAAACTACTAATGATAAAAATAAGAACTAAAAATGAAACCAATACCTAACCAAAAATAGGAAAATCTCCATGTGACCACTTAGTCACCACCAACAGAAAGACCAAACTACTCCAAAATAACACATGAATCAGAAACATGAACCTACAAAATGGATTGGTTATACCGACTCTCAATGGAACAAGCAGGGTGTGAGCATAAACAAATCATTGGGTAAGCACTATAGATTCCATTTATAGTAACCCTACCTTTTCTTAAATTACTATTGCATCATTATTAAGATAAAAACCATAATATTATTACAAAACAATGATCCAGAGGTTTATTTTCTTGGGAAAACTAGGACAAGACATAACATTTACATCATCAAACATAAACATTTATTTAATTTCTTCTTCTCTGGATTTTTATTGGCACTTGACATCTCCTAGGTACATGTAGTAACCTGTGGTTATACATAAAATAGGGGTGAGAAAAAATCCCAATAAGAGGATATATAAGAACAATATTGCATGGGGTGAGCATAAAAATAACCTCATAATCACAATCAAGATAGGAAATAGTAATAAATTTCTTGAAATGTGGCAATGCATAAAAATGAAACATCATGTCTTAGTAGTTAATTACCATACATAGTTGTGAAAAAATCTATCATCATGTTCATGTATCATTTCCTTTTTAATCATGAGATTAATCACTTTACCCAATTCATTTCAGCACTATATAATTTCGGGTTCACCAGTCACATCATAACTTTCATTTTGCGCTGTATAATTTCGAGTGCACCCGTCACATCATAACATTATCATTATCATGCATTCCACATTGAACATATTTCAAAAATGAAATTAAATAACACATGTATAGAAATGGGTTTCATCTTATAATAACACATTCATAAACCTTAGGTTCCCAATAGAATGTGGGAATAACATAATTGCTATAAGAACCATCAGCATTGAGTGAGAAGTAATATGTGAGTTTTTAAAAGAAGAGTTCTTTTTGAAACCATTTATTTGACATAAACTATAGTCTAAAACATTTATTTAACATAAAATGTAAGATAATGATGAAAAAATGATTTTTAAGGAGTCAAAATAGAAAAAATGGAGTGAATGAGGGAGAACCTGAATAAAGAATGTTGGGTTTGATAATTTCCCCTTACCATGTATCTGAACGCTTTATTCACATTAAATTCATGTATAAACACATTATATTAATTAATTAACCATTCCAGAACCTTTTGTACAAGAATATGGTTTATTATTGTTTCATTAGGGTATTTTATGGGATTTTTTAAGACTAATATGGTTTAAATCCATTGTTCGTGAATGTTCGTTTTTATGGTTTTCTTGAACGGTTCACTTGTATTCATAAATGGAAGTTTGTGTAGAACATGGATAAAAATACAGAACTGGTATTACACGTTATTATTGATATTTCATTATTTTAAATGATAATATAATTAATTATGTTACATACCATGTGGATTAATCATTAGTTAAAATTTAATGATGATCGTTTGGCTTAATTCGGGCGATTTTTCGACCACAATGAACTAGTTTTTCTAATTATTTAGAAATATGAACATACTTTAGGTCCATAAAATTAAATAGGATATAATAAATAAAATATAATATGTTTTAATCATAAAAATGGTTTCATGAATATTTCTGAAGGTGGTAAAAAATGAAAACATGTCGTTCTTGAATGTGATAAATTAACACCTCACGACCAACATTTTCCTTTATAAAATTAAAAGAATATGAGAAGGGTGTTGGATAAGATATTATCACACTAATATCATAAAATTAAATTATATATATGATAATGGAGTTACCATACAATGTGTATGAGGATATTTGGGGATATATTAAGAAAAAACTTGAAATTGAAAGGAAATTAAAGGAAAAGAGAGAGAGGGCAATTACCTCTTGAATCCTCCTCTTGAGATCCTCCTTAAGGAACATAGGCTTGGTATTTTGATGAGACCCAAAGATCTTGAACATGGGGGTGGGGATAGGGAAGATTTTTAGGCATATTTTAGGCCAGTATTTAAGCTTGAGAGGTTTGAGGAAATGAGAGTGTAATGGGTGGTATTTGTAGTGGAGGGGAGAGTGGTTTTCCCAATATACTATTCATTAATTTATTATTTCTCCACAAGACAAGTAATAGTGAGTGTTCCATGACTAATTATAGTAATTTTATCATTTTAATCTGGGACATATGTACTTACATAATCAGAACATTACCCATGAAACTATAATTCATGAATTTAACTTATTTTGTAAATTATCATATTTCATTATTCATCAAAAATTCAGGTATTTCAGAAAAATACAAAAACTTCACCCTAACCATTTTTCAATGTTTATAGTCCAAAAATGAATTTTATTTTTCATAAATAATTTTTTAAATATGATTAATTTATTTTTTAATTAAAATCATAATTTACTTGAAATATATAGTTTTTAAGATTAAAACATATTTTATAATGCTTTAAAATATTACATAAGGTCTTATAAAATTATATTAAAACTAAAAGACATAGAATTTTTAATTTATGAACAAATTTTAGGAAATTATATTTTCAATTAAATTAATTAATTATTTATAATCAATTATTTATGACTTAGAAAAACACAATTACTTTTTCTATGTTCAAATTTTCACTTAAAAGAAGACTAAATTTTATTTAATCATTCATGGGTAAGGTTAATATTTTGTGGGGAAATTTACTATTCATAATGGTCATATTACTATTCATAAGTGTAGGTTACTATTTATAAGGGTATTTTTCTATTCACCAAAATTATTTTTTCCCTATCGGACTCCAAACATCTTACTGATCACAACAGTGTATGTCGGATTTTCGAAATTCAAAACATAAGAGTGGAAAAATTATGTTTTTTGGTCATATAGTATTTAGAATCATTATATTCCATTGTTCTTACTAATGTGATTATACAATAAATCATAATTATAATAAGGTATTTCCATTGATAAAACTTTGTTTCATTACAAAATTCATTTACATTTCCAAAAATAGTCTAAAAATTATGGTTGTAAATACATTTAGGAAAATAAATTTTTATCATTTTAAATATCCAAACCTATTGTTTCTTTTTTTAATTATTTTTCAACTCCAAAATCTTGTTCACAAAAAAACCCAAATAATATTCCCCACCATGTGATAAAAATACTATTATAAAAATACTACAAATAAAATAAGAAGTCATAAACTAGAAAGACTGATAAACAAAATTCATCAAATACAAATAGAACATACAGATATATAATCAGGGGTATTTCATAAACATATCTATAATAAATCATTGGATATAGTCAAATTGGACTCACATGTTAGTGTATGGTGTAGATCCATAGACAATAACTAACCAAGATACTCTAAACGTGCCTCATCAATGGAACATCCCACCTGGCCTCACAATAAATCTAGTGGTACCAATGAGTTTAACTCGGGTCAGTAATAAATCATCACTTTACCATCTAAATGATTCTTAGGAATACTATGATGATAGTATAAAGAGAATGATTGGGTCATCACATGGATGTAATTAACTTAAACCCAAAGATGAAACTATGATTTCTTATCCCATACTCTAGCACCAACTATGTGATGACCCTTTTCTCAGAGAGACCACCACAGTTAAAGTTCCCAATCATAATAATTATATTACTAAGAGGGGGGATGAATCTGTGATATATTTTCATTCTAAAAAAACCTTCCCCACCCATTAAATATTTCATTCCCTGTTGAAAACATTACAAACACACATCTATATGAACACAATAATTTACAAGGTTCACTATTAGATTAGAATAGTTTCATCCTTGGTATGGTTTGGAAATAATTCAATACCGTATAATCCACTATAAAACAGTCCTTTTGTGTGGAATAAAATTTATAGGATATTACCTTACAATCATTTATCACATTGTAAACAATCCTAGGGAGTGTGTTCTCTTCCTAGCATAAATGATGTAATACAATGTTTTTGTAACAAAACATGTTCCTGGTGCTTCTTTATCAACTTCCAAAATTTTATTATATTAAAAATAATTATTCTCTTTCATACTCAAAAGTTGGTAAGAACTTTGGAACTTTGATATGAAATATATTCTGATTTCCTAGTCTGCTTCTCCCAATCTGATTTCCCAGTCCAATTACTCAATACAAAAAGATAATTGTGTCATAATATGGTTGAGAAAATTATGAACACTTTCTACCTCAGTACAGAAAAAACAATACAATAATCTCGTTCCGATTATCTAGCCTGATGGGATGACTAGATAAATATGATGATAAGTAAAATTTAATAATTAGTTGTATATGGTGATCCACTGAATATGATTATCAGTTAAATATATTGAAATATTTTCTCTTATGCTTTAACTTCTATCAAATGATAATTCTTCAAAAAAGATAGATATAGAAACCTATTCTCCCAAAATATTTATATTTTCTCTCTCTTCCTCTCAGAATATTACTTTTTTTAGTAAAATTACAATTTACTTCACACCTTTTATAGGTGACCCAGAAGTGGTTTGGGCGAGAATCTGAAATTCTTTCCTCCTAAACCATATAAACCAAATTTTAAGGTTTCCTTCAATTTCCAATACATTTTTACTTCATCAGCACTTCTCAAATATTTTCAATCCTCCTCGAATATTCTAACAACTTCATCTCTCCACATACTTTATCCACTAGTATGATTCGGATTTCCAATTATGATTTCTCCATTATTATGAATATGGAAGATTCTTTAAAACTTCTTCCACAACTTCTACTTCTTTTTCTTAGACATGTAATAAGGTTTCAACTCCAATACGATAGATCTTGACCAATTTTTAATCAAAATAATTCAACCTGATGAATGGTTGGCTTCATTGTTGATGAAATATTATTTTCCTTTCGTATTGATCAAAACTACTTCAAATATTATGAATATGATACTCATCAACATAATTTTCTGATGATTTATATCTTTTGGTCTTTTGGTCTGACTGAAAACCAATACTTTTGGTTTCTCACATTTTCCAGAAACCATTCCAGTCTTTAAACAAATATGAATATAATGAAGTCATTAGAATGATCCTATAACAAAAATGATTCATCTTCATGAACATTAATCATCTCCAATCTTTCTAAAAGTATCATGACTTCCTTTATGGCATTGAAAACATATAATATTATATATATATATTCATCTAACCTATAATGTAAATTATTATGAAGTTTCACTTATCTAGAATGTAGTATTTTTTCCTAATCAACATGGATTGGGTTTTCATGATTTTGATCAGCATTATAACGATCAAGATGAATATGATCTACATCACCTTTTATTCTTTTCCACACAAATATTATTAATCTAAGGACTATTGGAAACACTTCTTATCTCCCTTTCTTTCATCACGATTTCATCACAAGTATTTTTAATTCTTTTGATTTTTGAGAACTCCAAGATTAGAAAATCATCGTTACATTTAATATAATATTCATGAAGACTCGGATTATCCATCATTATGATCACACATTCAATAATGAACTCTGGGAGATTCTAATGGCCCTTTACTTATTGTAAGATTCTTCCACAGTATAATCAATCCTTTAATTTAGGATTTAGTGTAAATCCAATGAACCTTTTCTTCAAACCTACTTCTTCAGGATATAATGGACCTTTTCAAGATTTTTCAGTCCAATTTCTTGAATATGATGGTCAGTCTACTTTTTATTAAATATAAAGTTGAGTGATTTTAATTGCTTCTTAAACTTCCTTTAAAATAAAAGACAATACCTGAATACAATCATCATCCTAATCATATTTCTCATAATAATCTCCCATAAATTTTTTTTTACCAAACAGGTTTCATAAATCATTGAAATTTGTATCCTAAAGAAGAGGATTAATTATAAACAATTTTAATCCTACATGAGCTAATTCATTATAGAAAATAAGAATAATTTATAAAAAAAAGAACACTCTCCAAAATTAGTGATCAGGAAAACATTATCAGCCTAATCTCCTCAACTTCTCTACACTTCATCAACATTCTTGGAATACAAAAAAATTTCTACAACCACTCCCATTAATAGTTATAACATTTTGCACATAATATAATGCTGGATTCATAGATTACCCACAACTCCCCCTTTTTACATGCTTCTATAAGGATGGTTTTATGAAACAATTCTATCTCTCCCTTAACAACACTATCCAATGGTAATATGAGAGAGGGGTAAAAAACAGATACCTCAACTTTGATGAGAAATAGGTTGGATTCCCATGTGCATCTTCAATTTAGAATAGAATTCATTCATTATAGGTTTTGCGAAAATGTCCACAAATTCTTCTAATATTGGAACACAATCCAACTTCATTTCATTCTTCTCCACATGCTCTTTGATAAAATGATATATGATAAAAATATGTTTTGAATGTGAATTTTGTACTATATACCTATTGAGTTTTATTGTACTTTTATTATAAAAACCCAAGATCAAGGGTAACTTCGCTTCAATAATTAATTCTTCTAATTGTTTCTTCATCCACCTAAGTTGAGTAGCAGCATGAGTGGTAGAAACATACTCATCTTTATCCATACTGGGAGTTACTGATTTCTATTTATTTATATACCAACTAACATAATTATTTATTGTAATGAATACTCCACCATACATGGATATTTTATCATTGACATTTCCTACCTAATTAGTATTTTAATACCTAAAAACTAAATACTTTCTCAACTATCATACTAGAATCTGAACTTTTTTGCCTTTGATTTTTCTGTGAATTATTTTTCTAGAAATTAAATGTGATTCTTTAAGAGCACTATCAAAATTTTCACATAATAAGATAGCATAAAAAATTTCTGATCTTGAGGTATTCAAATACAAAAAACTTACAATCAGACTCTGAAATAATTTCCCATCAACTTCTTTTCTTTCTCTATCTTCAGAAAACATTATTCCCACTAAAATTGGTGTGGAAAAAGGTTTTCAATTTTTAATGTTGAACCTCATAAGAAGTTCCTTGGAATACTTTTCTTGAGAAAGAAAAAATATTTCTTATATTGTAAAACTTCTAAACCAATAAAGTTTATCATTTCTCCCAACATGTATGTCTCAAAAAACATTTTCATTTCTTTAGGAAATATTTCAAAAGTTATTTCATCATTCCTAGAAAAGATAATTTCATCAACATTAGCAACTATAATGAGGAATTATCTTGACTTTATTTTTTGTAAGGATTATTATCAACTCTTCCTTTCTTGAAACTCATATTCCTCAAGAAAGTATAAAATTTGGAATACCATGCCCTAGGATCTTGTGTTAGAACATACAAGGACTTATTCAATCTGTAAACATAACTTTTATCTTTCCAAATATCAAAACCACGAGGTTTTTCAATATGGACTTTCTCATCAAGATCCACATTCATCAATGTGGACTTTACATCCATTTGAAATATTATGTTACTTCATTGTGCATAAATCGTAAGAAAAATTCTAATTGTTTCAAATATTTCCACCATAGAAAAGAATTCATTGGAATCAATATCTTCAATTTGTGAATTCCCTTTACAAAAAAATCTTACCTTTTTCCTAAAAAAATCACCTTTTTATTCATCTTGTTCATGAAAACCCATTTTGTACCAATAATATATTTTTATATAGATTGGGTACTAGTTCCCATGTATAATTAATTTAAATCTTATTCATCCCAGCATTCATGTCCTAAACCCATCTTTGGATACTCAAAATAATATTTAACATCAATCATCTCATCTTTTGAATAAAAATAAGTATGTGTAATATCATTTTCTTTTCTTCATGATTGAACCTTATAATATTGATTGCAAATGATATACTAGGATTAAAATTTAATCCTAAGACTAGAATAATATTTTTAACTATCATACTAATCAAAAAATAGTTGAGTTTGATTATTCTATTTGAATAGGATTAAAATCTCCTATATCATTATCAGAATTGATAGAAAAAACATTCCTTATTCTGTTCAACATTCTTATCCGCCCGAGTATATTTATCTTACTCAAATCTTTTAAAAACATTCAAATCAATAAAATCAACAATTATTCCTCTTTCTTTGTTGAAGCATATTTATCCTCTTCCATCTCGAGAATAGCTATGAAAAGTCCAATATTTACCTTTCTGCTCAAACTTTACATAGTTTCCATTATTCTTATTCATAATACATGGACAATGAAAAACTCTTAATTGTTTAAAACTAGAATTTTTTTCCCAAAAACATTTCCTATGAAGTTATATCTGAATTTGGAATATATAAACATTGGTTTTCAATATAAACATAAATACTCATGGCTGGCCTCCAATAGTAATGAGAAATACCATGTTCAAGTAACATTGTTCTTCATGTTTCCACCGAACATTTATTCATTCATTCAGAAACCCCATTTTGTTGGGGAGTGTATGGGAAACTATACAGATGCTGAATTTCAGGATTCTTAAGATAAATTTTAAATTCATCATTCTTATACTCACCATAATATTTGGTTCTTAACTTCTTTACTAAATACTCAGATTTATATTCATCAATTCTTTTGAAACTTTTAATCATTTTCAAAGCATCTAAATTATGTTTCATATACATAAAAAAAGTAATAAGAGTAAATAAATCAATGAATGTGATGAAATACTTATCTACATTCATTGAATATTTTCTCATCATCCCCCTAGATATCAGAATGGATATGTTCCATGGTTTTTTTCGAACAAATATCAACTTTCTTATGCACTGAATTTGTAATCTTTCCTTTCTGAAAAATAGTGAAACACCAATCTATTATTCTTAGAAAATCAAGAATGTCTCTGAAACTATCTAAATTTGATAACTTTATCATGTTTCTTTGACACATGTATCCTAGCCTTTTATTCCAAAATTTATTCACTCCCACTGATCTCAAGTAGCAAGAGTTTTTTATTTCATCAACTTGAAATAAGTTTCGTTTTATACGTTTGACTCATGTAACTATATTTCCCTATTCATAAATTTTCACAAAAATCCCATATTTTCTAAACATAACTTTTTTTCACTCATCACAATGTTCTGAAACACTAATAAAGTTGTCTTTCAATCCATCAACATATAAATTTTTCTTGTATTTCATCTATTTTTCCTAATGATAAATGATCCATTACCTTTAATTCTTAGAGATTCATCCTAGAAAAATGTAACTTTTACTTCTTTAAAGTATTTAAAATTCTTTAAAAAAAATAAATCTCAGGTCATATGAGAAGAAGATACCAAATCAATAATCCAATATTGTTCTCCTTTTGTAGCTTTCAGACCGGTTTCAAGAACAATAGATTCTTCTTCTTCCATTTCTTTCTTCACCTTCAGCTTCTTAGAATTGTTAAGAAGATTTTTTTGAGTTGGTAACAAAATAAGAAATCCTTTTTTAAGGTGTCCAGGTTCTTCATATATTTCACAAATAGTTTCTAAAGGTTAAAACCTATTTTCAAATTTCACACCAACCTTCTCAGAATTATTTTGAACTTCTTTTTTAGATTTCTTATTTTAAGATAAATAACACCCCGTCAAATTGTGTCTTTCATAACCTATGGAAAAATATTATTATTATTGATTGAACCAACACATATTTTTCATTTGTCCAAATCCACCACAATACCAATAGTATCCATAAAAAGAGTATTTTTCTCTTAAACTTACATACATACCATAATTGTAAAAAAGTTTCTCAACAACCTTCTTCTATTTAATATCTGAACCACCAACCTTTTTTATCAATAAAAATCTTATTTTTATTTTCATCCTTATCATATCCATAAAAAACATTTTTTTATTCAGAATGTTTTAAAGAATTTTAAGATTCAGGGTATTCTGAAACTTCTAAATTCACCACTTGGTTAATCATGGCTACAAACATAACTTCTCCTGTTTCCCTTTTTTCATAAACAATTACATATTTCGTTTCACCTTTTGATGGTAACTTGTGTTGGACCATCTCAGGTACCTTTTTGTACAAACTTTCTCCAACTTTAGAGATTTAATTTTTAAAACTTATATTTTTCTATTTAACTTTAGAAAGTTCTTGTTGGAAAAGTCCCAACAATTCTACTTTTCCCTTCAACTTCACTTCCAGATGCTCATTTTGGTTCTTTTCTTCCTCAAGGTATTTATTAAAATCATTTATTTCTTTCACCATATTTACTTTATCATTAGGAAAACATTCTTGACATTATTTTTTGGAAATTTTTGTCTTCAAAATCCTAATTTATTTCTCTTGCCTTCCAATATTTCTCATGAATTATTTCAATTCTTCTTTCAGATGATATTCTAATCGATTTTCTTCTTCTTCAAAACTACTACTTCTGAATTTTTCATCCTTAACTACTAAAATTAATGTATTCTCACCAACATAATCAACATATTTTTTGAACTCACCATCAATGTCTTCTTATTATTCATCTTTAGATAAGAAACTTGTTCTTTTTTATTTGAAAAACATTTTATCTTTCCCTGTGGAATACGATTTTTATTTATCTATCTATTTATTTCACTAACTTCTTGGATTAATTTTTTCTTTATCACTATCCCCTTATTTATTTATTTGAGGTTATTTAGTCCCAATGTGACAAGAATCTCCACATTCAAAACATTTCAAGTAATTTTTTCCTTTATATTTCTGCATGCCTCTTTTCACATTATTAAAAGGCAAGGATAAAATTTAATCAGGATTTTTACATACCTCATTTTTTGAATTAGAATCTCTAGCATCATCTTCAATAAGAATCTTCTTCGACTTCTCTTTCCTAGAAGCCTAAAAATATATTTTTCAATGAAATTTTGTTATGATTTTCATATATTTCTCCCCTTTAATTTCATAAGTGGTGAGATTTCTATGAAAATCATATTAAAATAATATTTTTGGATTTATATCTTCTAATGAAGACACTTCTCCCTCAAACATGTTTGGAATAATTATCAAGGTCTTTTAAAAAACTATAGAATATTCTAACTTTTCACCAATACATATGATAGTGCTGACAATGTCATTCACCCTGGTGAATAAGTCCCCAAAAAGTTCATACTCACCCATTTTCAATTCTTCATACATCAACCTCCAGATTTTTAATTTTTCCCTATTCACTTTTGTATTTCCTTTATATATGTTTTTTAGTTTAACATATATACCTTTAGTTGTGGAAAAACCTTTCACCCTTAGGAATTTAATTCAAGAAAGTGTTAATAGTATATCAATCTTAGACCTTCCATAATTCTCAAGATTCTTATTATCAAAAGATGTAAGAATAAATTTATCATCAATAGGAGGAAATCCATCTATTTCATCTTCAAGAACATAATATCTAATTAAAATATGTTGAGGTAATATTCTATCTTTCTAGATATGATAATTCTTACCATCAAAAACTAGAATACCTTTACTATTCACAAAATTCATATTCTCTATAAGCTTATTTTGAAAACATCAACAGAGAATAAGTGACGGAAACATTTGGCTCTAATACCAGTTGAAGTTTCCTTATCAAGATAATTGTATCACTAAGAGGGTAAGGGCGTGAATCCATGATATCTTTGGTTTTTATGTTTCCTTGAAAAACAAACAACTTTCACCACCTGTTAAATATTTCATTCCCAATAGAAAACAATTCAAAGACACATCCCCATGAACACGAGAATTTATAAGGTTTTATATTCAATAATAATTTCTATGTCCTTGGTATGGATTGGAAATAATCTAATACCACAAAATCCACTAGAAAAAATCCATATTTTTGGAATAAAATGAGTAAGATATGTCTTTACAGTCATCGAGCACTATATAAAGAATCCAATAGTGTGTGTGAAATTTCTATAACAAATGATGTAATAAAATGTTTTTATGACAAAACATGTTACCTATGATTCTTTATCAACTTCCAAAAATGTATTCTATTAAAAACATTTCTTCACTTTCTTAACCAGAAATGGGTAATAAATTCAAGGAAATTGATAAGAAACATAGTCTGATTCTCCCAATATTATTTCCCAGTTTCATTGATCGATACGAAAAGATAAATCCATTAGAATATGGTTTAAAAAATTCTAAAAACTTTCTTCCTCACTCCAAAAAACCCAATATGATAATCCTATTCTGATTATCTAGCCTAATATGATGACAATACAAATATAATGACATGTAGAACACACTAAGCATCTAAATACAAGTATCCACTGAATATGATGGTCATATGAATACATTGAAATTTTATCTCTTCTCATTTCACTTCTATATGATGAAACTTATTCAATAAATCTCAATACCGAAACTTTTTATTCATATAAATTTGGAGCTTCTCTCTCTTTAACTCTAAAAAATACTTTGGTTAGAAAAAGTATATTGTACTTATCACCATTTTTAGATGACGCAGAATTGGTCTGGGTGAGTATCTAAATTTGTTTCCCACTCAACCTAATTACCCAAATTTGAATGTGTCCTTGAATTTTGGATACATTTTTCCTTCATCAATAATTCCCATATCTTCTGAATCCTTCTCAAAACTCTCAACAACTTCATCTATTCCAAGAGTTTCTTCACTAGTCCGAGTCTGTTTCCCCATTTTTATTTCTCCATTATGATAAAGATGTAAGATTCTTTCAAACATATTCAAATGATTATACTTATATTTTTCAGACCTCTGATTAGTTATCCACTCCAATGTGATAGTTCTTAAACCATTGTAATCAAAATAATTCAACCTGATAAATGGTCGACTACATTATTGATGAACTCTAATTCTATTTTCATATTGGTCCCAACAACTTCAAATCTTCTGAATAAGATACCCATCAACATCATTTTCCCAAAGATTTATATCTTTTGGATTTTGGACTGACTCATAACCAATACCTTTAGTTTCTAACATTTTCCACAATACATTCTAGCCTTTAAAAAATATGAATTTCTTGGAACTCATTATGACAATTATGAGACCATAAATCTTCATCTACACCAAATTTCATCTTCTTCAATCATTCAAGTATCATGAATTCCTTCAGAACCTTGAATATATTGAAGAACAATTTTAGAATCATCTAACTTACAATGGAAAGTATTGTGAATTTTTATTTCTCCAGAAACTAGTATTCTTTCTAAATCATCATGAATATGATTGGCATGATTTCGATTATCATTATTACGATCATGCTAAATATGATCTCCAGTACCATTTCCTATTTTCCACCTTGATACGATTAATATGAGTATGATATGAAACACTTATTCTCCCCCTTTATTTCATTATGATTTCATCATAAGTTTTTAGTATACTTTTGATTTATGAGAACTCCATTATTAGAAAATAATCATCACATTTTATATTGTATTCATTAGACTCTGATTCCTCGCTATTACGATCACACATTCCATATTGAACTCAAGGAGAGTCTAATGACCCTTTACTTATGGAAATGTTCTTCCTCAATATGGTTGATTCTTTCATTCAGGATTCAGTGTGAATCTGGTGATCCTTTTCTTCAAGCCAACTTCCTATGAATATGATTGACATTTTGAAGCATTATGAGTCTGATTGCATAAATATGATGTCCATTATAATTTTCATCAGATACAAATTGATGTGATTTTCCGTTATTCTTAAACTTCCTTGAAAACAAAATAAAATATTTGTATACAATCATCATCCTAATCAACTTGTTCCTAACACACAGGAGTTCCCATCACACATCAAACCATCCAAAAGTTCCCAATGGCGCTACACAACACCTCAATTTAAAAAAAAATTATAAAAACACCAAAAATTTCCAATTAGGCCTTATCTTTTAAAATCCAAGTATATTTACAAAACCAAGTTGAAAACATACCATGAAATCAATGGTTCCAAAGGAAAATTTATAACTTTTAGTTACCCAAACCACATTCCAAAGTTACAAATGGGAAAAATTTTGGGAAACACATTGGAAAACCCTCAATTGAAATAATTTGGGAATTAAATAACCACTTAAAAAACATAATGGGTTTAGAATAACCATTTGGAAGTAAAGAGGAAGCTCTGGAAAAGATTGTGTTTGAGGGAAATGTTTTTGAAAATTCATAGTTAAAGGTTAACATAATTATGGAAAACCATTATCATTTGTGTGTCTATCCATATGTGAACCCTGTGAACATAAAGATGTGCCCATATCCAGTGGATCACTTTTTGAAAGCCATAAAATAAAAAATATTAAAATTTAAAAATCACAAAGTGATTAAAAACCCATTACAAGAGTCAACATATAAACACCAACCCATAAAGTCACCAATGTCCACACATAATATCCAAGTCACAAAAAAATAGTTATCGAGGCATAATCAAGGTCAAACACTGCCCAAAGCACCCAATTTCATCATTAAGGTCCTAGTGTCATTTTATATAACACTTTACATACACATACATATATGCATAATAATAAAAATCCTTGGAAACCCATTTTATTAAAATTTACATTATGAAAACACTATCATAATTCCAACTAACACAATACTAGCATGATTAAAACATTTTAGAAATAATTTTTTACAGCTCCAGAATTAATGGCATGTTATAGAAATGGAAATAATAGAAACAACTACCTCAACAGCATGAAAACACAAAGAAACACCAATTGAAGAAAGAAAATGCATAAAGAGACAATCCATACATCTTAGAATCAAAGAAATACAAGACACAGATCAACACTAGACTTTATGGTTTGGTCAAGAGAGATCCTACCTAAGGAAAACCAATATCCAAAGAGGGAAGAAGAATAATAGAATAAAATTTAACAATAAATCCAAAGGAACAAGCCTTATAAGATTGAGAAGAAAACCAAGGAGGAAGGGGATCCAAATGAGATTATCTTGGGAGTCCCACTCATGATTTTAGGTTGAGTAACGGTGGAAAACCCCAAATAGGGTTTAAAACAGGTGGAAAATTTTGGAATTTCAATTTTTATGACAACTGGACAAGTCACATAGTTTCACCACATGGTTTTTTAAACCGTGAACTAACCATGTGCAACCTACTATAAGGTAAGGACACCCACATGTTCTAGCTACATGGTTTGAGAAACTGTGCACCAACCTAGAAAAGTGGAACTATATAATTTTAGTTCCTCCTCTAGAACTTGACACATAGTTTCCTTTAGAATTTCATAAGTAATTTGCTTTTCCCCTAACACAAAAATAGGGTTACACTGTTTCTCGTATGCCTTTCACAGTTTGGACCAAACCATGCCCAAACTATGTAATGGGACAAAAACACACATGAAACCTCCAAACATCAAAATTAATCCTCAAGAACTCAACACAAACCCCAACAAAAATATTCAACATTAAGAAAAGAAAAAAATGAAAACCCATGGTTTGGGTGTGACCCTAGCTACTCATTATAGGGTAACTTAAAGTACTCTTTATGGGTGGTGGGCCATATCACCTGAAGGGTGGGTCCATGATAATATTTTATTTGAGAAAAATAGTTAAAATATCCCAATATTAAGTAGGAATATGGAAAATATTATTTCTTCCATAGATAAATTCCACCCATATATTGTGAAAGCATCCCATGAGCTGACTCAAATTTTGGTTCTTATTGAAGGATCCCACTCGCATATGGTAGTAGCTTAGGGGAAAGAACATATTTTTTCTACCCTGTATCAAGGAAGTCAAAATACCCTGGCAACAAAAGGTGGATAGGAGTGGGCACATATTACCACTTCAATTTAATATATTATTCCACTATAATATGGTAAATCAGATAATCATACTCATATTATTACTAAAATTATTTAGGACTATCAGTATATTTTATTGACCACATAGGATATCCGTTAGCATATTCTGAAACCTACAGTGGGATAGGCATATATTCTTACTCTTATCATGAAATTAGTTCATCCAGTTGGGGTTTGTTGGTATAATCTAATAATAACCTCTTAATAAGAAAATCTCTCTATTTTATATATATTAAAGAGTCCAAATAACATTATAATGGTGAAAAAAGGTCATGATTACATCCTTACCCATATCTCATAGGGATCCTAGTATATTCTATCTATACAAATGGTAAGCGAACATTGGTATACTTTGGTATCCAATATGAGTCCGGACCATATTCCCTCTCCTTCCAATAAAAGAGCACATTAACATGCCTTAAAGGTAACATAGGAAGGGGTGAATATTTCCTCTCTCATTATGGTGGGTCACCAGAATATTTTGGTAAAGAATTAAAAATAGGATCGAGTACATGTTCTCATTTCAACCAGGGTTCATTGGTATGTTATGTCAGACACTTCATGGATTGATCATACCCCAACCAATAACTCTGGAACTTCCCTACATATTTTAGTAATCACCCAACAGGATGCACATACCCTTAAAATATTAGATAAAGTCGTTGGAATATTTATATGGCATCCTAGAGACCATATTAGAGGATACTAATAAATGAGGATTCCCACAAACCATATATGGCCTTAGTATCCCGATGACAAGTGTCTAAAGTAAACAATCTAGGATTTCTATATAAATTATACGAAAACTGATATTTATACCATGAGTAATTTAAGTGTCCTACAATCCCTACAACTCTATTAAATAGGGGCATATGGATCCTCTAAATCCTCATTGGTAGGATAAGGTTGTATCAACTATATATGTCATTTCTATGGAAAAATAAAGAATTATCATGGGGACTCCTCCCCTAACATCCACCATGGAAATAATACCAACATAAATATCTCACCCATACTAGTGTATTCTCCCATTATCATAGTACCTTCATATAGATAGGTACTAGAAAAATCAATTTCAACTACATATCATTCCCTATCAGCATCCAATAATCTTCCATTGTGATCAAGGGATGGTTTAGTAAAATAATTATTATATCTACCTCCCACAGATCACCCGTTTTCATTTTCAAGAAAATTAACATTCTAATATAATGAATTTAACGAGTACGACTCTAATAATGATGAAAATAAAATATATGTGTGTAGATAACTAGACAATAGATATAAGCTAATAATGTTTTGGCCCAGAGCCACCTCCCAAAATGAGGTCCCTCGAGAGATAATATTCGAATCTGTATAGTATTTTTTCATTAACTTATGGATGACCCACCATCACCTTAGGGTAAAACATATTCCCAATGAGGGATATGATAACCATATTAAGACAGTTGGTGATATTTTCCACTAGATTAAGTTAAAGACCTAATTATTAGAATAGACCCCAAAATATAAAAATTATTATAAGAATTTGTAACATGTTTTCCTTAATATATTAAAAACACTTCAACAAATAATTGGGGTAACATCATATTATGTATGAATTCAAGGTTATGATGAATTTGGGGAACTAAATTTTTCAGAACACCTAATATAGAATATCCCTTCAAGGAAGGCCTCCAGTAATACTATTTCCATAGTCTAGGTCAGATGGATATGAGGTGAATATGAAAATTTTCAGTACATTGTATTCATTCCAATTCTAAATCCCACTAATTAATCACTCAATAAAAAAACTATCATCATATTATTGCATTTTCCTCTAAAAAAGTTAAAAGGGATTATTAGTTTTGGAGAAGCAGATCCCTATAAAGTGAATATTCACTAGAGTAAATAAACTCGTAATGTATACTTCGTACTACTCATACATTTTTAAAATCAAAAAAAAATATGAGAAGTCATAATAGAAGTAACTTCAGTGGAAATATATGAACAACCCCATCCTATAGGGAAATAAGTATTTTCATCTTAGTTACCATCATCACTACCCATGGGATCATCCAATCCATAATTAATCCATGATTGTATGGAAGTGGTTACACTCAAAACCATCCTATAGGGTGGTTAAAAAATATACCATTACCAATTTTACTAGAATGAGATTTAGTATCCACTAGGCTTGGGGAAACCTCACAGGAAGTATCTACGTTGTTATATTGATATGTTAAATTTATTCAACACTAAGGATATGCTAAAAATATTAATCAGAAGCTACTTAAATAAGATATTCCTCAGTGATAGGGAAAGAGGAAACATTAATCCTAGTAGGGGGTATAATCCCAAACATCATTCTAATAAAGAGAATTCCAAAATGTAATTTAAACTTTCTATCAATAAAAAATTAGGGTAGAGTGCATCCCTATAAAATTCAAATGTGGACAATGATATGGTCTTTCCCATCACAAATTCCTTGGTTAATGAAATAAATTAAATATAAAATAATATAGTAATTATCTAAAAGAATAAAATTTAATATTAAAATTCCATTATATAACTCACACTGACTTACTTGAAGAGAAGGGTGTCCATACTCAAAACTAGAGGCATGCCCATAACATAGCACCCCAAATCACTCTCATTCCACCACTAGATTTTTTATCATAAATAGATAAGGGAAATTTGGTAGTATCAACCATATATCATCATGAGGGATCCAATTTACCAACCATTGATGAGATATTGTCTTGATTAAAGGCTAAGGTATAAGAATTTAGATGGCTCAACACCAAGTTTCTCAGGGTAAATATTTCCAAGGAACATAATCTTACTATTAAAACCAATGTTTTTCCACCAATGGGAGATATGTAGCAAGAAATACTCATTCCAATGACTTGAGAGGGATCTAGTCACCCTTTCAATTTGGTACTCATACCACCAGTCTACTTGGATCCAAAAGTTTAAGATTGTCAAAATTTCCCCCTGTGTAAACTCATGCATCATCACTTTATACTTCTAATCCCAGTAAAATTGGGTTACAACAATATGATAAGGAAATAAAGTTATATCAGGCATCACTTGTAGTCCATAATAAATATTCCCTTCAATCATAAATACAATCAGATTTATTTGATTCCATCCAGACCCTTTTCACTTTGATAGTCGTCATAGATTATGACATAAATCCAGTAACACAAGTTCCACTAACTTAAACATCATTCTAACATTGTGTATAATAAATTTAAATTTATTATAATTCTATACCGAAATATTTTTAAAACTTATAATATCATATATTATCCACTTATAAAATTTAAGCACTCGTTTATTAATAATTATTTACTAAATCATTATTTCTATGTGTTAACTGTTTTGTTTTTCATGTAAGTTTTGATTATAAAATTATGGTAGTTATACTTTTATCATAGTTAAATCATATGAATAATGTCAAAAATGGTATAAATATAATATATATTCATTATATATATATATATATTTATTTATTTATATTCATTCATAAAAGGTAAAAATAGAAAATTTAATTACACCATTCCTGGAGACGATACATCGTATATATGCATGAACATTGATTTCAATATTTGATGGATGAAATGAAAGAAAATTAAATAATAATTCACCATTATGTAATAATTATTTTACCATATATATCATATAAATATATATATTTATTAAATTTATCTTTTTAACCATCCATGTAAAGCATAGATAAAAAATGAATCACATCACTACGTAAAGGTGGTAGTCCACATGTATGATCAAGCGACGTTATCATTTTTCAGTAGATATAAAATTAGTAAGGTGGGTATGATATTATAATTAAAAAAGTATAATTGTGTCATAAATATAATATGTAAACTTTTAACCTATCATAACAACCATCCATGAAATATGGTGATGGAAAATTAATTGTATCGCTGTGTGAAGATAGTAGTTAACACATATGCATGAGAGATACTTTCACTTCCCATTTGATGAAATATATGGTGGATAATGTTAGTTATATAATCATAATAACATTTAATTGTCTTTAGGATACTTAATTTTTTATTTTGTTATTAATACCATTTATTTAGAGGCGGTATAATAAGAAATAAATTAAATGAGGTTAGATGGGAAGATAACCTCTTCTTAGGTGGGCCACTTTTAGATCCAATATTAAAGACCCTTGGAATAACATTTAAAGAAGTCCAAAACCTATAATTTGTGGATAGTGGAATTTATAATATGATTTGGTAGGTTTTGTTAAATATAAATTATAAGGGCCTATATTCTTCTAGTCTTACCCTTTTCATGTATTTAAATCTCGTTGTGCTCAAAGGATGCCTCAAGAAGGTCTGGGGGTATTTAGATGACAAATGCTAGAAGCAGGGAGAATTCAAAACATTTAAGAATTTCACATCATAAATGATTAGTTCATGGCTTTTTTGAGTTTGGATCACAGGGTTTGTCATGACATGAATTAAATCAGTGTTAAATGGTTCGAGGTGAAATAATTTTCGGTGGTAATTATAATACAATATTTATAGAAAATGAAAGGGTTTATTTCCATGAAAACCCTTTTTGTAGTGTTCCTCTAATATCCAAAATTCCTTCAGTTTTCTCAAAACCTATAGCTCTCTCTCTCTTAATTTCCAAGAAATCATCAACACTTTCTCTAGGTGTTTAGAATCCCTTTATAGGGGAATGATTCTGAGTCTTCCACCATTGATTAGTGCAAATATAATGTATGTTATACATCTTATCATGAAGTTCATTGATCTAGATCCACCTTCTATTATTTATATAGGATGGTGGTTTATCTCCATCATTCTAATGAATTTTTCTTGGTTTTTTGTCGGTGTAGTTGTATCATGGAACCCTTGGAGGGATGCATCTCTTGTGGGAGGGTTGAATGGAATCTATGGAGATAGTATGTTATCATGCGAAGAACATTGATGCATTTTAGGTAGGGGATTCATGGAATACTCTATTTATTTATGTGGAATTGTAGAGTTACCATGGTTTATTTATTTTTATTTTAGTATAATTAACCGAATAGTTATTTAACCAGATTAATAAATAATTTTTTTGTGGTAAAATGTTGATGTGATTTATACTGATTACCTCTTTATTTTTTAGAGTGTAAAGTCTAAGTTATTCTTGTTATTATATTTTTTTATTCTCTGGATTAGCATGTTTTCATTGATTTAAAATGTTAAATAACAAAATGTTAGAATTAATTGATAATTAATTGGTTGGAGAATAAAGAGTCATATTGAATGAATATGATGTTTTTTTTAATTTGATAATGATCAAATTTATGCGATTATGCTTGTTTAATTGAATGTGTAATTCCCTTTGTTAATGTAATTTGATAAATAATGTGAAGAATGGTAATTAAAATTGATGAAAATAATTAATGACATGTTATTAAATTTTAATTCAATAGTATTTGGAAACTAGAATGTATGTTGTGAAGTATGTTTAAATTAATTGTTTAATTAATTTTGTAGCTTGTTAAATCTTAACACCTTAGGTTGACCATATTTAGAACCTATGAATAATGAATAAATTAATTAAATTTGTTATGATAAATTCTTTTGTGATAAAGAAAATTTATAAGGCCTGAATTGATCATATTATTTATATGGTCGAGATCCTTGTGGTCAAGTCATGAGAGATTGTTTATGTATAAAAGATGGATTCCATGTTTTAGGACCTGATTTCCATATAGAATGTTATTATCTATTTTATATTTCTTTGGTGATGTGATCTAGATTTCAAATTCACTCTACACTGTGATATGAGCCTGAGATGGATGAGCCTGGGATGGATGATGTTATATGGGATGGGGAGGCTCAGATGATGTGGAAATATTTGATGCATGTGATGGAAAAACACATCAGGGTACTCATTTAGTAGTCAGGGATGATATAAGAGATGATGGAACGGGTTGAATTTGGGCTTACATATTGATTTTATTCTAAGATGTAGTATGCTCACATATAAATATTTTTAATCATCAATGGCTAGGATTCTTGTTTTATCTGCATTCCTTTACCCATATTTTCAGGCAGCTGGATATACTCAGTTATATCTTTTACCTTATTGGTATCTTAGTATAGTTTTCCTACAGTTCCTAGTTTATGTAATGATGCAAATAATTAATAAATAGTTCCTAACCCATGTGTTTGGTGTAGATGGAATGAAAATACTAAAAAGATATTACTCTTGAGAAATTGTGGAATGGGTTTTGATTATTCTTAGAGGGAATGGGCTTTATTATAATTATTAATGTAATGTAATGTGGAATAACTTTAATGGTTAATTTAATGGATAATAAATTAATTAATGTAAGTTAATGATAAAAATTAAATAAGTAATTAATGTATCTATGTAAAATTATTTTTTCTTGTTAGATATCTGGTCATAGTGATGTTTGTTAGGACTTTTAGAGATTTAAGTTGCATTATATTATAGGACTATGCTTTTCACATAGTCTGGTTCTAATATATATTATATCAAATATATTTATTTTGATTTCATACATGACCTCATTCATAATGGATAGGCATAGTGACACCAAATGGACCCATGGAACGTTTTTTCCCAATATATTTCTGAGATAACATATGGCTTACTACCCCCTTTGGCCCTGATATATTTTCTTTCTAGTTGTTTATGTTGGTACACATGATGGTTAGTTTTCCCATATATGTGTGTAGAGGGTTGTAATAACTTGTAGTTATTTAAATAACATATATCTCTGAATATATTATCCAAAGTATTATTATAGGTATAAAATATATAGGTTGTAATGGATTAGGTACATACTCAGTGTATGGGTTGTGATAGCTTAAGCTATAATAACTGATGTATGATACACTTCATACAGTTTATAGTGGTTTCTCAAAAATACAAGGTTAATATGTATGGATATGTGGATGGTATTATGTGATAATGTGATGCATCAGGTACATGTTTTAATGAATTTCACAAATGTCTTTTGAAAAGTTTATTTTGAAGAGATATGGATTGGGACTTGAAAAATTTGGGCATAGTAGAAAACCGTTGGGGAAGAAGGAGGAGGGTACCCTTTATTTTTCATTACTATATTATATTATATATTGTATCTAATAATTTATGAGATTTATCCATGGTGAGGTTTAAAATATAGTATTCCATTTAGGTGATGAGTTAGTTTCACATTTTTACATAATTCTTTAGCAAGCAGGATTTATCTTTTACATGAGAGGATTTGGTTTGGTTCGTAAATAATATATGTTTATTCTCACACTATGTATATTTACATTGTTTTTTAGGTTATCTAGATAAGGTTATAGATCAAGTTGGATATTACAATCATTTAGTTTTTAGGAGTTGTTTGGTATTTTTGGTCACTGCCATTTTTCCTTTTTTGTACTTGTATTTTTCCTTTCTATTGTCATAGTGTTTTAGGGTATTTCAGGTAACCACATGGGTTTTATTAATATATATTTCTAATAAAGTGTTTATTGGTTTATTGTTTCTATCTCTCACTATCAAAGGTTATCTAAGAGGGTAATTACTCCTATATGTATGTTTATTATACCCATGGTCCTAGTTTCTAACCCAGTACCTACTGGAGCCAGGGATCTGGCAATCGCCATCTCACTTATCTCAATTCTAGACCAAGAGGGGTAAACATTGTAGGGATGGGTTCATGAGAGAGTGGTGTAAAATGTTTCGGTTGAGTGATAAGATGGAGTTTGAATCTTGGCACGTGTGAGATTTTAGGGGTTGTAGGAAAATAGTGATAGCTATGTTTTTTAAGCATTGTAAACTTGGGATACCATTTGATACTTAGTTATTTAGGGCCCCATGTGATCTGATGTGCAAACCTTTATTTTTTATAATCCTACTAAATGTAGTGATATTTGTTTTATGATACAGACCTAGGAAATTATCATGTATAATTATTATTTTCGCCCATGTTTGAAATGGGTGGACCTTCTTAAAGTTTAAAATAATAACAAGATAATAAAATTATTAATTAATACTAAGTATTCCATATTATTTTTTTAGGATATCTAATAGTTTTTTCTTTTTACAGTCATGTATCTAAGTCAATTTCCTCTTCAGGTTTGCATCAAACATGTTTAGCAGAATGTTCTTTCATATCACTGTATAATAGAGGTTGAAAACGACGATAAATTTAGGACGAAACTTTAGGAGTTTAATCTCCATATTCTTTAAAATTATGATGTAAATGTTATATATTATATCAAAAAATACTTGTCTGAGGAGGTTTAGATAGATTTCAGTTCGATTCTTTCTCAAAAGAATCACTAAGTTTTTTTTAATGTGATGATTCTGTGTGGAGTAGTGAGGTAGTGGTGGTTGTTATTCCATAGGTATAGCGATGAGTTGGAAGTCACATTAGAGAATTTCTTAAACTAGTTTCATGATGTGTTCCTTTATTTGACCATAAATACATCCAGTTTCTATATGTTCTGAGCATAGTGGAAGCGTGTTTGTGGGTTTTCTCAACATTAATTTTAGCGTTCAACAATTTTCAATCTGAGATCCCTCATGATAATAAAACGCTGGATCCTCAGAATAAAATGAAGAATGAAATGAAAGAGAAGGGTCCCAGAACTATCGAGAGGATCATCATATGTTGGTTATAATTAATTTAATTAATTGACAAGAATTTCCTTGATGGAATTATTTCTTAATGGATGTTTTTTGTTCAGGTTTTGATGTGATTCATTTTTGTGTGGTAGAATCCAAGTTTAGACTTCCTCTAGAAGTGATCCACACATGCACCATGTATCTCTGGAGGTCGCCAAAGGAATCTCTGGGTGCTAGTGTGGAGAAGCCTTTGCTTGCGTTATCCACCTTCGATCGCCTTGATCTGATGGAGGAGGATCTCTCTTGTTCTTGAGAACATTCTTGGAGGAAGGAGTTCTCTTGTCCTTGAGAGAATTTTCCATAATTGTTGTGCACAACTATTTATGGAGAATTTTTGGGGTTTTGAGGAAATTTGTAATCCGGTTTGAGGTTATATAGTTATGACAATAAATAAATGTGTTACGCATTTTATTTATTTCATTAACCCTTATTGAAAACCCCCATGTCGAATCATTAATTTCCTGACATGCGCCAATGCTGATTATAATAAATATCATTTAATAAAACAAAATTATTTCCTCAAAATCCCAAATGGAAAAACTACACGGCATGTAATCATTAATACAAGGCGTGTACCTATTTTTTGTTTTTTTTTTCAAAATGAAAACTACACAGTGTGTACATTCAATGTACATAGTGTGTATATATTGTTTTTCATTTTATTCTTCCCCTAACGTTAAAAATAATTCAGGATTCCATGAATAATTATTAAACCACATACGGGAATAATCTTTATTCTAGTTGAGATACTTGGATACACTTAGTGTGTGACCCTCTAGGCCTCTTTCTCATTGGCATTAGGCGGGCTTGACCAAAGTCCAAGATTAATGTCTAGGAATAGGTAAAGGAATCCAAGAGAAAGAAGTTGATGTCACATTGATGTGTCACCTCATACGAATGCTTACCATGTAATTTAATCCCTTTGCCTCGATATCTCTCATCAAGTGGGTTTCATGATAGTGTTATCAACCCATGTGCTCGATTATTCTTTCTTTGACTTCCCGGAATTGAATTCGCCCATACCTTACCATGCCCATGGATTTATTTAGGCAATAACAATTCCATTAAAGGGCCTGAGATATCTACTTCCATTATTAAAGTATAAGGGCCAATACACACATCTACAGATAGGAACATCCAATGACATTATGAAATGTGGATTTCCTACTAGCGGGTCTCATTCTCATAATATCCTCATGGATATTACCAAGGGCTCACACCATGGTAAGGTCCCTCAAATTTTTATGATTCATCACCCCTAATGGCCTGTATTATTTTTTTCCTTCAAATAACATCATCCATCTATAGAACATATATTCAAGAACAGTGTTATGTCACTTTTGGGTTCTCATCACTGTAGGGATATCCTGTGACCCTTTAATGAAATAGTTGTCCTAGGACATTATCACATGCATTGTCACACAGAATAACAATCATGATGTGATGAGGTATTTATTAATGAATAAAGTACAAAGTAGTTGGTTCTAGGACACAAACTCAAATAGTCTTTTGGTGTTATTTTCCCATTAACCAGGGAATTTCGGTGAGTGAGGTTATGGGATCTCGTTTAGTAACCTTTTGTGATATTCCTCAAACCAATTGTAAGACGAGGAGACCAGGATGAGGCATTTATTGGAGGTTTTTCATCCATAGATTCAATATCAGATCACCTTGTTTATGGTGAAAAAATATCTTGAAGTGCTATTGAGAGTAGAAGTTATTGAGAAGACGTTTTCCAGTAATAGATCATCATGATAGGGCAGTCATAATAATTCCTTACTAAGTAGAGTTATTGTCTGGGGTTCCTAGTTTTTAGGAGATAAGATCTTTTTATTAGCCCGGGCTAGGTCATGGCCCTTGTCATCTTGATTCTATAGGGGTTGATTCTATAATACCTATTTAAAGGGTTCAGATTCATGTTTTTATTTTGGATGTTGAGGTCATTAGTAAAAATAATTCCAAATGTTTTTTATCATTCAATGTGTGTTAGTTGTTGTTATTCAAGTTCCTCCATTGAGGAACTTTTAGAAAAGGTAGAAGTGGTAGGGTGTTCCAGTTTGGGACCAACCTAGAGGAGATGGGGTAGGTATATTACAACCCCAAGATACTTTTTATCCTTAAACATAAGAGTATCTCCATGGAGGTGATCATCACCAAGTTTAGAGAGGTCCTAAATTAGGTTAGGGTAAGATTCATGCTCTATAACTTCCAACGTTATGTAAGTGAGACATTGTTCGAGGTACCCTTTTCTTATTTTATACATGGGTAAATTATTTGTCTTATTCAGGAGCAACGCACACTTTTATGTCATTTACCCATATCCATTCTTTGGTACTTGGGGTATAGAGGCTTCTAATGTTCTTAGAATTGACTACTCTAGATGACGGTTGAGATGACTTATATAAATTATGTATAGACTATGATCTACTGGTTGGGAACTACATCTCTTGGAGAAACTTACTATGTTTAATAATACACCCATATAACACCATCCTCAACATGGATTATTTGTGTTCAATGTGGGATATTATAAATTTCTTGAGGATACAGGTTGTGTTTTATGTTTTTTATGGCTATTCATTTAGGTTTTTGCTAAGAGAGATAATAATTTTTTTGAAGTCATGTTCCATCCTTTTATTCCTTGATGGTTGAGATGATGATAAGTTCATATTAATTTCAACATTCAATGTTTCCCATATTTATAGAAGAGAAACCTAATTTCCTTCATGAGGTGTTTTTAGAATTACTCCCTTGATGAGAGATCATGTTTGGGATCAATCTATATATATGAATGTATCTTATATATATTTATCCATAAATTATGGATCCTTATAAGTTATTTGAACTTTGACTATAGCTCAATGATCTATTGGAGTGAGGTTTTATTCAGTCGAGTGTGTCACATTGGACTGCACCAGTTCTATTCCTATAGAATTAATATGTATGTTTGTGGCTTTGTATTGATTCTCATAGCTTGATCCAAGTTATTGTGAATAACTTGTACCCTATTTTATAGAATGATTATTTATTTGATCAATGAAAGGGACAAAGTTAGTTCTTAAAAATCGATTTATGGCCAGGATATCATTATATGTTGGTAAATTATGGGGATATTCCTAAGACTTCTTTCCATTTTCATCAAGGATTTATGATTTCATTGTGATTTCATTTGGGGTGAAGAATACTCCATCCATTTTAATGTGGTTGATGAACATAGTATTCATAGAGTTTCTAGATAAGTTCATGGTGGTTTTCATTAATGAAATCCTTATGTAATCTGAATTTGTAGAGGAGCGTGTATAAAATATGATTATCATTTTGGGAGTTCTTCATCATGAGAATATATTTGGGATGTTTTTATGTGTGATTTTTGGACTTTGAAGTTCACTTCTTAGGGCAGGACATGTCACAGTAGGTTGTATTTGTGGATCCTTTGAAGATTGAGGTAGTTTTTCTTTGGGAAACTCCCAAGACAACGGAAACGGTTTGGAGTTTCTTTGTAATTTTAAGATATTATAATAGGTTCATAGTTTATTTTTTTCAATTTTATAATCCTCTAAAATCCATGACCAGAAAGTATCAGGAATTATCATGGACTAACTAGTGTTAAGAATATTTTGAGTAACTAAAGAAGAATTTTTTCAGTGCTTTTATCCTTTGTTTTCTGGTATAGGGAGTTCAGCTCGAGGTTTTTTGTGACACTTCAAATCTTGGCTTCAGAAATTTTATAATTCATAAGAGATCATTATTTTCTTATGGGTATCAGTAGTTATTTCCCTATGAACATTATTATGCTCCCCGTGATCTTGAGTTTGTGGAAGATGTGTCTTCAATGAATCTTGGGTGACATTAACTCATCAGTGAGTGTTTTTTGGTTTTTACTAACCATAAGAGCCTGTGGTATGTATTCTCTTAGTATGACTTGAACCTATGTCAGTTTTTATGGATGGAAATATTTCAAGATTATGGATTTTAGTTTTTTTTTACACTAGGAAAGAGAAGTTTTCAAGCGAATTCATAGAGAAATAATTCATGGTGTGATTACGTGCATGAATTTATAGATTCTTGGTGAGTGATGGAATACCTCTCAGGGATTGATCAACATATAGGAGAGGTTAGAGGTAGACGTTTTCTTTTACAGATGAAGGTGTAGTATTCTTTAGTGTAATGGGTGGATTATTACTTGGTAAGTGATTCTAAGGTGGAGGTCTAGAGGGATTGAGTTATTTTTAGTGACACCCCTGGTATTTTTTCTGAGGATGGAAAACACTGAGTGTTGTTCTAGGGAAATATTTATGTTTCTACATCAATTCATGATATGGTTCTCCATGACTTCCATATCATACTTATAATTGTGCATCTCAATGTGGAAAAGATGTACCAATCATTAAGATTTCATTTTTGGTGGCCTAAGTAGAAGTGTACAATATCAGAGTTTGCTACGTAATGTTTTTTCTATTAGAAAGTGAAGACTGAGCATCCTGTTCTTGGTGGTTTTCTCCAGCCATTAGATGTTCCCCAATAGAAGTGGGAGAAAATATTGATGTAATTTTTACCCTTTTACCTCAGGATTATAAAGGCTATGATGTTATATTGGTGATAGAGGATCATTTGATGAAATATTATCACTTTATAGAAATCAAGGATCCAATCATAGAAAAGAGGTTTTTTAGGAATTGTATGGAGGAGGAGGTTCAAGTACATGGATTCCTGAGGGTGATCATATCTGATCAAGATAATTTTCTTACCTATTGGGTTTAGAGAGGTCTCTAACATTATTTTGGATCTCAATTATTCCATATCACAACTTTACATCTGTAAATGGATGGTCAGAGAGAGTGGACCATCCAGAATCTTGAATACATGTTGTGCTCTTGTGTCCTATATTTTGTGCATTTGAATATTAGGTACCTACCCATGGTCATGTTTTCAAAAAATAATAGTTTCCACTCCATCATTAGTATCATTCCATTTGAAGCTTTGTATGGATGACCTTTCTATTCACTTTTATGTTGGACGAGGGTTTGAAGAGAATAAATTCTTGGTCAAGAATTAGTATAGAATATAATATAGGTGGATCAGGTAATCATGAGAGGATGAAGGCATTAGAGGATTTTCATAAATCCTATGTTGAACATAGGGGTGGGTGACTGTATTTAGATGATGGCGGTGACATGTTCTTAAAGGTGACTCATCATCATGGGCAGTTAAGGTTTACTCATGGGGTAATCTTTATTCTGAGTTCGTTGGGCCTTTCGAGGTGTTATCGTATGTTATATCAATGGAATATTTGATAGAACTAACCTTATAGATGATATAAATACAAAACATTATTCATATTTTGTAGCTCAATTTTCTTCTTCATGATTACTCTCATGTCATCGATTAGGGAGAGATCAATTTTGATGATGATACGACCTTCAAGGAGAAAATTTTGGAGATTCCAGACTGTAAAGAGAAGGTGTTGTGTGGGTGATATATTTACCTGGTTTATTTATTATGGTATAATTTTGGAGTATAGGATATTACCTAGGAACATGAGTTTCATATTCACACTCATTATCCTAAGCTACTCAAGTTTATATTTTTATCTTGTGACATTTTTCATTCTATGGGTGTTGACCTTCTTAGTTTATAAGATGGTTCCCACTTGTTGCTTGTTGGTAACCTTATAATTTTATATTTATATCCCCTATGAGAGTGTTTAGGATACATTTTTTATTATTTCATGGTTTCACGTCATTCCTCTGATGAGCTGGATGAGCTCTTGTGATAAAGATATCCTTGAGAGGTACCTCTTGGGGTGGAAATTCAGATGACCACTTTTCCTTTTCTATCTGGTTTAATTTTTGATTTTTGAGGGTGTAAATGTTTTCAGAAGTATCTAATATAGGGTCTTTAATCTATCTAGTCTGACCCTTTTTTTTAAATCCCATGTTTCTCATAGGAGGCCTGGAGTAAGTCTGGAAGTGTTTTGATACTAAAAGATGGAAGTAGGTAGAATTCATGATCTTTAAAGGTTTCAGATTTAGAATGATCTATTCAGATCTTATGAGAGGATGGTTCATGGAATGTTCCATGAAAGCAATTAAATCAAGTTTAAATGGTTCGAGGTGATGCGTTTTTTAGTGTTACATAAAACCTTATATTTACATGGTGTGAAAGGGTTTCACACTATGAAAATAAACTATGCAGTGTGCCTTTTTAATCCATCACACCTTAGGTTTTCTCAAACCCTATGGCTCTCTCTTGGTTTCCAGGTTATCCACAGTACACTCCCTATGAATTTTGGAGTAATTTCAATGGGGATCAATTCTTGTCCCTCCATCATCGATATGTGGTGACCCATGGTATATTCTAACTCTTCTCTTATATTTATTAAATCTAGTTCTACCTTCTTCTTATTTCAATGGGAAATCAATATTTCTCTATTTTTATAATATATTTTCTTTGGTTGTTTCCTAGAGAATTTGTGGAGTAGAGTCCTTGGAAAGATGTAGCTCTTATGGGAGGGGTGATAAAAATTTATGATGTTGGTATGTTCTTGGGAAAAGAACATTTATACCTTTAGAGTAAGGTGTTTTTTCTTATTCGATTTATTTATGTGTAATCATAGATTTATCATGGTTTATCCCTTTTTATGGAAATCAAATTAACTTAATAATTATTGAACTAGTTTAATAAATAATTTTTAAAAAATTTCATATTTATTTGATTTATACCACTATAGCAGTCTTCTTCTTGATTATGCTTGTTATCATGTTTTTTCATGCTAGGGATTAGCAAGTTCTTCTTGGTAGAAAATGGTAATGGGTGTAGAACTGAGATTAGTTGATAATTAATTGGATGAATAATAAATATGTTTTTTTAATTAATTTGGTGTTTTTTTAAATTTCATAATGATAAAATGGATGTGAGTATTCATGTTCAATTGAATATTTAATTCCATGTGTTGATGGAATATGATAAAGAATGTGAATCATGTAAATTTTTTTGATTAAAATAATTAAATTCATGTTAATAAATTAAAATTCCAATGTTTTTGAAACTAAAATGTATGCTGGGAACATTGTTTAAATTAATTGTTTAATTAATTAAGTAGCTAGTCATAACTTAATTATGTAGGTTTCCCATAGTTAAAAACTATGAATAATTAATTGGATAATTAAATATGGAATAAGAACTAGTTGTGTGATAAAGATATTCCAAGGTCTTGGGTTTCCAGTCATCTAGAAAAGGATTAGAGCCTTGTGTTGAAGCCTTAAGAGATCATTCATGTGTTAAGTATAAAGGCCTTATTCTAGGGAATGGATTTCCCTTTTGGTGGTGGTTTTCTATGTCCTTGTGATATTATGATGTTTTCTGGATGTGAGCTTCACTATGTTTTGTGATATGATTCAAATGTGGTTAATCTTTGGATGGTTGATGTAATATGGGGTAGGGAGGCCCGAATGATGTGGAAGAAGTTGACATCTATGATTCTAAGATCTATCAAAATACACATGCAGGTGTTAGGGATGGCACCAAAGAGGATGGAACATGATAAATTTGGTCTTACCTATTTATGTGACGTTTAGAGATGGAATTATCATGTATGAATTTTATAATGGACTATGGTTGGGTTGGTTTTTTTCTACATCCTTTCCCCACTTCATGAGGAAGATGGATGTGCTTCATTTCATTTTTTACCTTGGTGGTAACTTAGGATGGTTTATTTTTTTCAATTTTATAATCCTCTAAAATCCATGACCAGAAAGTATTAGGATTTATCATGCACTAACCAGTGTTAAGAATCTTTTGAGTAAATAAAGAAGAATTTGTTCAGTGCTTTTATCCTTTGTTTTCTGGTATAGGGAGTTTAGCTTGTGGTTTTTTGTGACACTTCAAATCTTGGCTTCATAAATTTTATAATTCATAAGAGGTCATTTTTTTATTATGGGTATCAGTATTTATTTCCCTATGAACATTATTATGCTCCCCATGATCTTGAGTTGGTGGAAGATGTGTTTTCAATTAATCTTGGGTTACATTAACTCATCAGTGAGTGTTTTGTGGTTTTTATTAACCATAAGATCATGTGGTATGTATTCTCTTAGTATGACTTGAACTTATGTCAATTATTATGGATGGAATTATTTCAAGATTATGGATTTGAGATTTTTTTACACTAGGAAAGAGAAATTTTCTAGCTAATGCATAGAGAAATAATTCATGTTGTGATTACGTGCATGAATTTATAGATTCTTGGTGAATGATGGAATACCTCTCAGGGATTCATCAACATATAGGAGAGGTTATAGGTAAAGTTCTTCTTTTACAGATTAAGGTGTAGTATTCTTTAGTTTAATGGGTGGAGTATTACTTGGTAAGGGATTCTAAGGTGGAGGTCAAGAGGGATTGAGTTATTTTTAGTGACACCCCTGATATTTGTTCTGAGGATGGACAACACGGAGTGTTATTCTAGGGAAATATTTATGTTTCTACATCAATTCATGATATGGTTCTCCATGACTTCCATATCATACCTATAATTGTACATATCAATGTGGAAAATATGTACCAAGCATTAAGATTTCATTTTTGGTGGCCTAAGTAGAAGTGTACAATAGAAGATTTTGCTACTTAATGTTTTGTCTATTGGAAAGTGAAGACTGGTCATCATGTTCATGGTGGTTTTCTCCAGCCATTAGATGTTCCCCAATAGAAGTGGGAGGACATATTGATGGAATATTTACCCTTTTACCTCAGAATTAGAAAGGTTATGATGTTATATTGGTGATAGTGGATCATTTGATTAAATATTATCACTTTATAGAAATCAAGGATTCGATCTTAGAAAATGGGTTTTTTAGGAATTTTCTGGAGGAGGAGGTTCAACTACATGGATTCCTGAGGGTGATCATATCTAATCAAGATAATTTTCTTACCTATTGGGTTTAGAGAGGCCTTTAACATTATTTTGGATCTCAATTATTCCATATCACAACTTTCCATCTGTAAATGGATGGTCAGAGAGAGTGGACCATCCAGAATCTTGAATACATGTTGTGCTCTTGTGTCCTGGATTTTGTGAATTTGAATATTAGGTACCTACCCATGGTCAAGTTTTCAAAAAATAATAGTTTCCACTCCATCATTGGTATCAGAATCTATGATGTTGGTATGTTCTTGGGAAAAGAACATTTACACCTTTAGAGTAAGGTATTTTCTCTTCTTCGATTTATTTATGTGTAATCATAGAGTTATCATGGTTTATCCCTTTTTATGGAAATAAAAGTAACTTAATAATTACTGAACTATGTTAATAAATAATTTTTTAAAAATTTCATATTGATTTGATTTATACCACTATAGCAGTTTGCCTCTTGATTATGCTTGTTGTCATGTTTTTTCATGCTAGGGATTAAAAAGTTCATCTTGGTAGAAAAGGTTAATGGGTGTATATCTAAGATTAGTTGATAATTATTTGGATGAATAATAAATATGTTTTTTAATTCATTTGGTGTTTTTTTATTTTATAATGATAAAATTGATGTGAGTATTCATGTTCAATTGAATATTTAATTTCATGTGTTGATGGAATCTGATAAAGAATGTGAATCACGTAAATTTGTTTGATTAAAATAATTAAATGCATGGTAATAAATTAGAATTCCAATGTTTTTGAAACTAAAATGTATGTTGGGAACATTGTTTAAATTAATTGGTTAATTAATTTAGTATCTGGTCATAACTTAATTATGTAGGTTTCCTATAGTTAGAACCTATGAATAATTAATTGGATAATAAAATATGGAATAAGGACTAGTTGTGTGATAAAGATAATTCCATGGTCCTGGGATTCCAGTCATCTTGAAAAGGATTAGAGCCTTATGTTGAAGCCCTAAGAGATCATTCATGTGTTAAGTATAGAGGCCTTATTCTAGGTCATGGATTTCCGTTTTGGTGGTGGTTTTTTATGTCCTTGTGATATTATGATGTTTTCTAGATGTGAGATTCACAATGTTTTGTGATGTGATTCAAATGTGGTTAATCTTGGGATTGTTGATGTAATATTGGGTAGGGAGGCCTGAATGATGTGGAATAAGTTGACATCTATGATGCTAAGATCTATGAAAATACACATGGAGGTGTTAGGTATGGCACCAAAGAGGATGGAACAAGATGAATTTGGTCTTACCTATTTATGTAAAGTTGAGAGATGGAATTCTCATGTATGAATTTTATAATGGACTATGGTTGGGTTGGTTGTTTTTTCTACATCCTTTCCCCACTTCTTAAGGAAGTTGGATGTGCTTCGTTTCATTTTTTACCTTGGTGGTAACTTAGGATGGTTTTCCTAGATTATATGGTTTATGAAATGATTCTAATGATTAATAAATAATTCATAACCCACGGGATTGGTGTTGATGTAATAAAACTGTAGAAAATATTTCACTCTTGAGACTCTGTAGAATTGGTTTGGATTATACCAAGAGAGTATAAACATGAATCGGAAGAATAATGTAATGTAATATGGAATAATTTTCATTGTTAATTTAATGTATAATTAATTAATTACCATAAGTAATTATAAAATGGAATTAATTAATTAAAATATCTCTCTAAAATTTTTATCTGCTTATAGGATATATTTCTTAGTAGTGGAAGTTGAGAGTCCCAGTAACGTTAGTAGTAGTTGATTCTATCCCTAGATTATTCATATAGGTGGTTTATGATATATGTTAGATCATTTATATGACATGATTTCATATACTACCCCACCCATTTTGGTTAGGGAAAATTACACCCAATGGACTCTATAAGGGTGTTTTCACCAACAACCTGGTGGGAGGATGAATTGCTAACTGCCCTCCTAACAGAAGTCTCTTCTCATGGTAGTTACTTATGTTGGTATACATGAAGTATAGTTCTCTAATACATGTTTATAGAGAGTTATAGTCGCTTGTGGTTATTTCACACACATGTATCTCCATATATAGTATTCAAATGATTATTATAGGTATGTTGTGTATAGGTTGTGATAGCCTGAGGTACTTACTCTGTATATGGTCTATAATGGCTTGTGTTATAATCCCAGATGTATGATACAAGTTATGCAAGATGTGGTGGATTCCTAAAACTACTCAATTAGTTTGTATAGATATGTGGATAGTATGATGTGATAATTTGATACATGAGGTTCATGTTTCGATACCCTGTCCAGGTGTCTTTGGGATGACCTATTTTAGAGATTAATAGATTTGGATGTGCGACATTAGGTAAGAGCATCAAACCTGTGTGGAAGTAGGAGAAGGGTACCCTTAATGTTTCATTATTATAATATATTCTCTCTTGTATGTGCTACCAGGTGATAGTAATCCATGGTGAGGATATGAACATAGTAAACCATTTATGTGATGTGTTAGTTTCAGAGGTGTACATTATGATTTTTCATGTGTTCATTATCTTCTATATAGGAGGCTCCAGAGAGGATCCTACTAATTATAATACTATGAAAACCCTATGTATATATAAACTATTTTTCAGGTCGACTGTAGAAGTTTGGAGACCAAGTTGGATATTACTAGTGAACGGTTTTGTAGGAGTTATTTAGGTTTCCTGGTCTCTTACATCTGTATTGTTTTCATACTTTTATTTTTCCTTTTAGTTTTTATTCTACTACATGGAATTTTATATTTTCACTTGGTGTAATGCCCCGACACTAGAATCCTAGAGTCGATGCATTACATTATTAAATTATCATGATTACAAGGAATAAAATACTGAAAGATTGTTCAGTTTAGCAGTTTTGGAAAACCATATCACATACATGATAGCCATTTTACATTTGGAAAAGAAAATAAAAAATAATTCATAACAAAGACAAATAAACTGGATCCTTGAAACTCATTCTAAGAATTCATCTTCATATCCTGGGGAATGGAAACAAAATATGGGTGATCTTAAAATCACTGTAATGGTAATGTTATAGAATAAGTAATCATTAATAAATAATAATAATTAATATAGAAGGGTACATAACAAAACACACATTCCATTTAAACAATTGTATAAAGAACAAACAATATGGAAAGGTAAATAACTGAAATAAATGTCATTCAATCAATAAAATGAGAATGAAATGCATCCATAGATAATGGAAAAGAAAAAATATCATGAATAAATAATAACTAAATATAAATTAAAGAAATTCTTGATTATGGGATGACATTTTTTATAGGTTCATTGTACCTTTATCATCAAGATCTATTCTCAAGATATTTTAAACTACTTTGATTTGGCCAATAGAATTGTCTCATGAGAACCTATCAATGCATTGAGTGGAAAACTATAACCAGGGCCCATCCATATCATACTTATCCTAATCATTCATCATATATTGAATAATCTATTTAATTTTTTATCAATGTTTCTTATCAAATATATATATTGAGTAAAATATAGATATTTACTAATATTTCCCAAGTTAATCAAATAATTATCAATTACAATCTATATTTAAAAATGGAATATGGTTTAGGAAATAATTATATCCATCACATAATATTATGGATATCAAAAATAAATGTGATTTCCAATGGATAATTTTTATAAGAAAGTTATTTTTTCAATAGAAATTTAACAATCACAAAATAAAGTGAGACGACAAAGATAACTTTTATCACTTGGTAATATTAAAGTTAGACCCCTTTTGGATGAGATAATTCAAAGTAAAACTTTAAATACCATGAATATAAAAGGTTTAATGATATAATATATCAAAAATTTATTAGATACACTATATAAAATAAGTAAGCGGTGAATATGACATTTATCTCATAGGTGTAAAAGGTGATATGATTATTCTTTACCTTACACACTCTTTTGTTTTAATTCTCTTTAACCATGTATCGACTTGGTTTCAAGCCCTGTCAGACTTTATAATATTTCTATGAACAATTCTAGAGCTAGGTGCAAAGACGGCATGTGATTCTGAGGCCCGGTGTGTTCGGAATTAATTTTATAAAAATATTAAGTATTTTTATACTATGCACATGGTGGGGGTGTGATATCTCATAAACGGTAGCTCGGAATGGGAATCTGAGGGCACAGTTTCTTCCAAAGTGTGCCTTTTACCCTAGGTGGGGTGTAAACATTGTGGGCACAGGCCTCCTTTGAGAAAAACCACCAGGGGAATTTTCATAAATAAATTGAAAAGTTAATTTACGAGCGTCGGCTCGAATAACTTCTGAATGGAGTCTCAGATCTAAAATCAGAGCCCGCTGTTGCATTCAGAACGGTGTGTTTACCCTAGAGGCGGCCTCATTTTTTCTACGACGGGAGGATTGGTCTATGGTGTGGTCGTGTGTTTGAGTTAATTGTTTTATAAAAAACATACCCCCCCCCCCCCCCCGCAACCCCTTGTACGCGTAGACCACCTCCCCCCCCCCCATTCCTCCTCTTCGTCTATGGACGAACAACCCATGAATGAGCCGTCGTCAATTGTTTTCAACGCATATCATCGGCAGATTGAGCTCCAATGCATCACAGGCGTTGTTCTGCACCCGAAACTTCATCGTTTCTCCCATGAGGTAGGTGGTTTGAATTTAATTCCCCGATCCCGTTTTTTCTTTGAATTGCTTCTTTTTTTTGTCATATCAGGAAAGATCGAGTCCCAAGGTTCATGCAGGTACCTTCGAATCGAAAAGCGAACCACCAGTTGTCTATTTCGGGTGAGTAAACAGCCTATCTTGTGTGTTTTCCGTGTGGATCATGATGGTGGCCTCAGTATTGGCCTTGGAGGTGTGTGGGGTGGCATTTTGGTGGGTCACTTGGGTTAGTGATGTTTGGACCAACAGCGGTTGAGGGTACTCCCTTGGTTCATTCCTACGAGGGTTCATGCGGCATCACAACATTAGTATAGTTTTTTCATCCTCTCGATGGGATGTTTAATATGTTAGAGTTGTTGCAACCCTCCAGTTGTCCTAGTGTGGATCCTATAGCATCGTTTACCTAGATCGAGTTCTTGGTATCGATGTGACCCCTTATCCACGGGCGATGATCCCCTATATACCAGGTTAACCTCATAGGGTTTGTGGAATCATCGGGAATATGATCCCCTACGCAGTTGGACGTACTCAGTAGGGTTATGGCATCATCGGGTATATGATCCCCTACTCAACATGAGGATTATAGTAGGGTTGTGGTATCATTGTTTATACGATCCCCTACTCAGTGCGTGGTTTCTATAGGGTTTTGGCATCGTCAGTTCGATCCCCTACAGCACGAGATGTACCAGAAAAGGTTTCGGTATTGTCGTGATCGTCGTGACACAGGTGATGATCCTCTATCTGAGTGACATGTTTTTGACGAGTGACATATCGGGTTGTGGCATCCCCCAGTGGATCCTGGGAGTGATCCTCTATTTGTGAGATCTGTGAATGCCAGATCGGGTTGTGGTATTCCCCAGCAGACCCTGGGAGTGATCCCCTATCTATGAAATCTTCGTATACTAGTGTGGTTTCTGGTATCCCCTATCAGACCCAAGGAGTGATCCCCTAATCGAGAAGTTTGGTGGTTTTTTTGTTTCAGCAAGGCTTCCTCAGTGACGGTACCAGAAGAGCATGATCTCTCGGGTGAGCATCTGAGATGTTTGTGTGGGACCTGATGGAGTGTATCTCTCAAACGGGTGTCATCTGGGATGACAGTGATCATGGAGTGCGTTCTCCTTATTGTGAACCGTTGCTGGTGATGAGTTCGGTACCTCATGTGGATTGTTGAGTGAGATGAGTATCTCTAGATTTGTTCATGCTATATGTATGGGCATACACCTGAGCTGAGCTGACCAGTTGTGCTTATCCGAGGATGGTCACAATATGGAGTTTCTCTCTCATCTGGGTTCTCTCTGGCTAGGATGAGCGTACTGTTGAATTTTAGCTGCTCTCTTTTGTTTTGGGTTTTTAGGGTGCCTACTAAGTATTGTTATACTCACCCCCAACATGGGATTTGCCTGCACATGTTTGTGTCTTGTGCAGACCACATGCCTTTCGACGGAGTCCTAGGAGGACCTGGAGTAGGCGGAGCTGAGTGGGAGAGACTGATAATGGAGTCTTACCGGGGCTGTGCCGAAGAGCCTTTGGTGGTGCTATTGGAAGCGTGCCCCTTCTTCCGAGCAGGTTGGACGCTTTTGTAGTTTTCCCTTGGTGGCCCTGGTTTTTCCCTTTTTATACTGATGTTTCACTCTAGTTTGGGATAGATGTATGCATGCATTTTATTTTCAGTTTTATATATCTATACATTGTTGCATGGAGGTGTATGTGGGTGCGTGTGTACAGGTACCTTGGGTTAATGCCTCCCTTGTGTGCGATAGCCTACTCAGCGCTAGGCGCCAGCCCCTAGCCTATTGGAGGCGGGCCTGGGGAGTCAAGGCACGAGCCCCATTGGGTCGGGTCATGACAGAGTGGTATCAGAGGATGTTCCACCTTTGGGATCTCATAGCGTAGCCGGTCTAGCTGTGAGTTTGGTTTGGGTTGCATAGCGGCAGTGTTAGGATGTTTTGAGTTCGGATTTCAGGCCAGGGACTCCAGTGCAGGTGCAGCAGCAGACGTATCCATACACCAGGACTCTGATAACCTGCCTATCGACTCGAGACGTTCGAACACTAGTCTCAGGTACATAACGGTGCATGCATCATATAGAACTAGATTTTTTGGTTTCCCTTGTTCTTCTTGAGTCAGCTCTCCAGATATACACCTTGACTATGCAGCGTCATGATTGTATTTCAGTATGCCTCCTTGACGACAACCAGAAAGGGTTTCGAAGCAGGGTTGTGCTAACAATCCGTCCCGTGTAGAGGTTGTGGACTAGGGTGAAGGTTCTGAGGCTAGACATCCAGGTGGTCCGCTAGTTGAGCCACAACCTGCCGAGTAGCTGGTTGTACTGGCCAAGAAGGATGAGGTTGCGCACAGGCTGAGTGCACTGCACGAGTTCTAGAGGCAGTAACCTCGGAGGTTTCGGGGTGATCCAGACCCCCAGGCAGCTAATGACTGGCTCGAAGCGGTCACCTGAGTCTTCCACCTGGTGAGGAAACCTCCAGATCAGATGGTGGTCCGAGTGGAGAGCCTACTACATGGTTCAGACGGGCAAAGGTGGAGTTTGGTGATGTAGTCCCACGACAAGGAGACACTCGCATGGGAAGAGTTTGAGCGGCTCTTCAGGGTGGAGTTCTATATGGTGACACTGAGGTTAGTGTGGATCCAGGAGCTTCTGTAGCTTTGAAAGGAGGGCATGACTATGTCGGAGTACTCAGTGAGGTTTACCGACCTGTCGCACTACTCCCTAGATATAGTTTGAGACCCGTTCTTTAGGTCTTGGACCTTCAATCATGGCCTATGTAGAGACATTCAGGTAGGTGTGGTTTCTTTATGTCTGCCCACCTATGCGGGGGTGCTGGAGCGGGACCTAGTGGTGGAGAGCTTACTGGCCGAGCAAACACCACCTGTTAGTGTTGGGCACGTGAGAGATGAGACTTCGTTAGTCAGGTCGGCATCTGGTAGCTGAAGACAGACTCAAGGGCCCGGACGTGGGCGACATTTTAGGAGGCGACCCCAAGATGGAGGATCTGAGGCTCAGGGATCACAGGGCTCGCAGGCCAGTTTTGTTCAGCCACAGGAGAGGCAGTGTTATGCTTGCGATGGACGGGTACATATTACTAGAGAATGTCCGACCCGTCGTGCTGCTGAGAGGGAACCGGTTGACAGACAGCCTTGTCAGAGGCAGTGTCTCGAGCAAGGAGGACCACAGGGTGGTGGATCTGATGACGGAGCTAGTGCAGCAGCAGGAGGTGGTAGGTGGTATCAATTTCCACCACCCCCACCCCCATGTGGTCCATGTAAAGCCCAGGGAGCAGGGGGACGAGGACACGGACATCTGCATTCCCTAGAGGCTGTTGACACAGAGGCTCCGCAGATGGATAGAGGTATGCCTTGTGTCCTTTCTACTTTATTTAGAAGTTTTTTAGACATTTTTTAGAGGTACTCTTCCCTTACTATTTCTTGCTCGAGTTTTTTTAGGGCGTTGGTAAGACCCTTTGTGGGTGTAGTTTAGCGTGCTTCAAATGCTTGAGGAAGAGGGATCCTTCCCCTACCGAGACACATTTTTGTGACGCGATTAAAACTGTACGGGCGAGTAAGTGCCGCCCAAAGCAAATAGTATTGAGGTGTGGTGGCTGAGTCCCTAGGACTTATGTGTTCGAGAATGGGTGTTTGTTGGTGAACTCACTAGCGTGAGAGACTCAGTTGAGATTCCAGTTTATTTCCTTGCACTTATGGATTTTCGGGGACGAAAAGTTATAAGTTGAGGAGGATGTAGCAAATCTGGTTCTGGCCCTATCAGACTTTGGAATATTTCTATGAAAAATTCCACAGATAGGTGATAAGATGGCGTGCGATTCCGAGGCCAAGTGTGCCCAGAATCAATTTTATAAAACTATTAAGTATTTTTATACTATGCACATGGAGGTGGTGTAATATCTCCTAAAAGGTAGCTTGGAATGGTAATCTGAGAGCACGGTTTCATCTGGAGCGTGTCGTTTACCCTAGGAGTTCACTCAAATAACTTCTTATAGGAGTCTCAGATCGAAAATTAGAGTTCTTCGTTGCATTCATAACGGCACATTTTCCTGAGAGGCGACCTCATTTTCTCTACGCCGGGTGGATTGGTCTGAGGTGGGGTCGTGTGTGTGAATTAATTGTTTTAAAATAAAAAAGAAAAAAACAAACCTATCTCCCCCCTAACCCCTTGTATGAACAAACCACCCCCCCCCCCTCCTCCTCTTCGTCGATGGACGAACGACCCACGAAGGAGCCGTCGTCAGCCATTTTCGACGTAGATCGTCAGCAGATCGAGCTTCTGTGAATCGTAGTCGTCGTTCTACACTTGAAGCTTCGGGGTTTTGCCCGCGAGGTAGGTGGTTTGACTTTTAATTCCCCGATACAGTTTTTTCTTTGAATTGATTCGTTTTTTTGTTGTAGAAGGGAAGATCGAGTATCGAGGGTCACGTAGGTACCTTCGGATCGAAAAATGGACCAGCGGGGTGGTCCCGGCGGTCCGTAGAAGGCTCGCTGGCTGGCCATGGCTGGCCGGTGCAGTGACGTGGTGGCGGCGTACCACCCAGCGTGGCAGAGGCCACAGTCCCACAGCCAGCGCGGGCCGTAGCGCGGAAGAGGGCCTCCGGCCAGGGCGGGCCAGCCCAGGTCGGTCCGACCCCTTTTTAATACACGGTGGTTTTAAAACCATCGTTTCTTTCAATCCAAGGGTCGGGTTCGCGTATCATCTATGGTGACATGACACTAGAAATAGGGAGAACCCTTTGAGGTGAGTTCAAGGGCTATAAAGTTCGGGATTGTAGGCCGGGAGCTTGAAACGTCGAATAAAATAATAATATTTTATTATTATTCGACTCCGGGACGTTGTATCTTCTACCAAGAGCGTCCGACTGACATGCCGTTAGTGTCATTGAGGCCCTGATGGTACGACAGACTTTTCTTATTGGTTTTCTAGGTGTTGGGGCTGAGTTCGGGGCACGGACCCCACGAGGCCGGGTTTTGGCGTTTGTAGAAAAATGCAACTTTTTCACCATGTGTTCAATTTTGGCGGATGAATAGATGATCTTGTGTGTTTTTTCGAGAGGATCGCAATGATGTGATCCGTTTGATGAGTTTTGGGATCGAGGCATGGGCCCCACCCGAGCCGGATTTGGTGAAGAGTACCTTTTTCATTGGGTGTCCGTTTAGGACAAACGAGTAGTGGATCCCGTGTGTTTTCCCGAGGGGATCACAGTGGTATGATCCACTTGATGAGTTTTGAGATAGTTGTGTGGGCTCCACACGGGCTAGATATGGTGAATAGTTCCTTTTCCACTAGTTGCCTGTTTCGGGTGAGTAAACAGCCTATCATGCATGTTTTTCTGCATGGATCGTGATGGTGGACTCAGTATCGACCTTGGAGGTGCGCGAGGTGGTGTTGTGGCAGGTCGCTCGGGTTAGCAACGTTTGGACCAGCAGTGGTTTAGGATACTCCCTTGGTTTGTTCCTTCGAGGGTTCACGCAGCATCACAACCTTAGTATAGGTTCTTGATCCTCTCGATTGGATGTATAATCTATTAGAGTTGTGGAATCCCTAAAGTGGGCCCAGTGTGGGATCCTCTAGCACCGTTTCCCTAGGTTGATTTCTTAGTATCGTTGTGACCCCTTATCCACGGGTGGAGATCCCCTATCTAGAAGGTTAACCCCGCACGGTTTTTGGCATCATTGGGAATATGATCCCCTGCGGAGTGGAATTCTTATAAATACCAAAAGGTAAACACTATTGGGAGGACTCCCTTTCCTTATGTGCTTAAAAATGGAGTACTAATTGAGTAAACAAGAATATAAATACTCACACCACGCAAAAATAAAATCATTTTTTTCATTTTTTTTCCTTATCCATTATGTTTCCATATTTTTTCATTTTGGATTTTCATTTAAGAAACGAGTTTTCTAACCTATGCAATTCATCCATTAAGACTAAATTAATGTGATAACTATTATAAAATATAAAACCATTAAATTATAAATATTAAATCTAATTTCAAAAAATATAAATCCCAAGTCTGTTGGAAATTAATTTTAAAAAAAGTGCATGTATGGTGCAAAAACACTACTTTGACCAAAACAGTTGTAACAAAAGTTATACTTTTTTGTGGTCAATATATTCATTATAAGAGATAAATGAGTTCATAAATAGACAATATATTATATTTATTTAAATTTAAAAATAAATTTTCATAAGATATTATTTTTATTAATTTTAATTCATTTAATAAAATATCATTTTTTATAAAATAACAATAATTTCAATTTTGACATTATTTACAGATTTTAAATTTTCAAATATAAATACAATGATGGAATTAAAATATATTAAGTTAAAATGTTTTCAACATGAAATATTCTTCTAAAAAATAATTTAACATAATAATTCATTCAATTTTATTCACTTTTAATATTTTTAGTATCATTAATTTTATTTAGGTATTAACAAAATGATCACTTTATTGGCATTACATAAGAATTTTAATTAACTAATTCCTATATAAAAATTATTGATAAATTATTATCATAAAAATTACTCATTTATCTTTCAAAAGGAAATGTATAACCTAAAATATGATTTTTTTTTCATATATCAAGTCTTTATAAATGGTAAAGGTAAGAAAGGTTTCTTTTTTGACTTTTTCCTCACTTAACTAATTATATAGGTCACTTTAATAGAAAAGTATACAACTAACTCATAAAATCTGATAATAGAACAGATATTTTCTAAATAATGGTACTTGATTGCTTTTGGACATGTTTTAGGGTCATTATTTCCTTTAAGATTAAAGTTCAACCATTAAGTAAACTAATTTTAACCTTAATCACTACAGTTAATTTTTATTAATTTCTCTGATATTTTTGGTCAAAAAATAAGTTAAAATTGTCGGACTGTAAGTATTGTACTTATTCCAATTATGTATATTCATTTTTCAAAATTCAATCCACATAATTGGAAAAATTAAATTTAAATCCAATCTCTCATTGATGTGGCGAGAAAGAAGGTTTTTAAAGTGATAAATATTCAAAAGTTCATTATGTTTTCATATCAAAATTCAATATAAAATATATTGAAATAAAATAAATTTAATTAATATATTTATAATAAATCTATTATGAATTTAAAACCAATTAAAAATATATTTTAACATTAATAATTTTTGAAACGAAAAGGCTTCTTTCAACTAAAACAGTGTGTTTTTCACAATTCATCAAAAAATGAAACTTCCTAGAAAAATACTAAAAATTCACCCTAAAATAATTTTAATATTACTAATTCAAAAATGAAATTCATTTTGAAAAATAAAATTTATAAAAGGTTCAAAACTGATTTTTTAAATAGGTGCGCCATTAATAGGCGATAATATTGTCTTTCAAAAAATACATCTTCTTATGAATAAAACTAGATTTCTTCTTATAATGTGTCTATAAAATTTATGGGATGAATGTAAAAAATATATAATATATCATAAAGTCTTAGGAAGTTATATACACTTCTAATCTTGGAATTGAGTGTCTTAGACACAATTGAAGGAACTCAGTAATGTGTGTAACACAAGCCAACATAGTGTTGCATATAAACCAAATTAAATTTATTATAAAAGGGAAATATTGTAATTTTTTGGGTGTTACATTCTCACCTCCTTAAAAAAATTCATCGCAATTCAAACTGTATCTCAGTAATTGAAAATTTAATATTTGAAAATAATATTATTGAAAAACCCCTATCATAAAAGGGTTAACAAAATATCCCCCTAAAAAGGAGAGATAATGAAGTGTGAAGGTCATGTAACAAGGATCCCAAGAGGGAGAACAAAGGTGGTAAATTTAAAAATGGACATTGAAGAAAATAATAAATAAGTATATTCATTAGTCACAAGAAATTAATTGATCAATGGAACTTTAAGGCCCTCAAACCCACAAATATGTGATGACGTGAAGGACTATTTGATTCATAAGATACGAATGAAATAGGAAAACATTTTTATTTCAGCATCTTTTTCCTGGAGTTGAATAATTATTTCACTCTCTATCAATATATCTAAATACACTTCATTGATATGTTTCTATTTAATAAGAACAATCATATCCTTTGGTTTTTCTTTGAACTACTTCCACTTAATCTCTTAGAATAGGTAGTATCATTTGGTGAAGTAATACATTAATATCTTAAACCATTTCCAAAATATAAACCTAAACCATTTAATAAATGGTAAAATTTACCAAAATATTATATTCCAAAATATTAGAATAATTTCCAAGGTTGTTGGTACATTCCAATTAACTTTATTCAAATCAATAATTTCTTTATTCCAACATCATTTTCTCATTATTATAAACATAATATGGGTTTTCTTTCCCTCAATCATATGTTTTCTACTAAGTTCAACTTTTTAATAAATCTTTTTTCTTGGCCATCAGTATTTCTCAACATATGATTTCAAATCCTTATTTAAAATGTAATACAGTACAATAATTATATATTTCATGATTCTAAAAACTTTTATATCATTTATATAGTACTCAAAGAACATAATTATTGATTCCAAATACAATCACATTAATCATTCAACTGCATTTGTATCAATAACATAAGATTGACCTTGATCCCCTATTTTCTTCTATGTTATATTCCCTTGATTCTTGGTGAATTCATTTCTATAGTGCCCAGTATTTTTATAGTGGAACCATTGAACATTGGAATTTTATTTTGTTAAATATCAATCACAAACTTGGTGGAATTTTTATTCAAACTAATAAAAACTCACATTACCTTCAGGAATGTATCGAGGTATTTTTCTCCATGATTAACACATGAAAGAAAATTATTCATTATCTTCTTTACCTTATCTATAATTTTCCCAAAAATCATCTTGTTTTCATCCTTACCTCTGAATCCATAATTATTTGAGAATTATTTCTTAGTCTCTTTATCACAAGATATTATATCCTCATATAATCAGAATGTTTTTATGACTAGTTCCTTTAAAAATATTATCTTAAGACCATAAAATGTGTGAACCTTCTTAATCTCTAGATCATTTTCAATGGTGAGGGTCCCATTTCTTATATATGGTTACACTTATAAATGATTATGTACACTTTATTAGGTCATATCATTGTGGAACATAATGTATAATACCAAAACTAAGTAAATACTTTACATAAATTAAAAAATATATGCATAAAAAATAACATAATCATAAACATGGTATATTTGGGGTGTTCCATTAAACATATCATCAACAATATTCTTATGTTAATGTTATATTATATATGTTTTCCAAAATATATTTTTCATGGATTTGACTAAACTTGCTCTATTACCAAATGTAACTCTCTGATCCTAGAAGCCTAATGTCAGGGCATTACATTATTAAAATAACATTATTAAAATGAATAAAAACACAAAGTAGTGATCAATTTAGCAGTATTAGAAAACCATATTACATATATGATACACATTATACATTTTAAAAATTAAATAAAATGTAATATAATATAAACAAAAATAAATTGCATCATAGAAACTCATTCCAAGAATTCATATTCATATCATGGGGAAAGGAAACAAAATAAGGGTGATATAAATAGTTCAGTAAGGGTAATCATAAATCATAATAAATAATTAATACATAAGTATAATCAATCTTAAATGATAAATAACTAAACACACTTTACATTTAAACAATTAGATAAGGAATAATTAGTATGGAAAGCTAAACAAATGTAACACATGTCATTTAAACAATAAACTGAGAATAAAATGCACCCATAGATAATTTCAAAGAAAAAATATAATGGATAAATAATCATTTAATATGAATTAAATAAATTATTTACTATTTGATTCCATGTTTCCTAGGTATGTGGTACCTTTATCGTCAAGATCAATTCTCAAGATAGTTTAAACTGCTCTGATTTTTCCAATTAATTCATCTCATGAGAAGCAATGGATGCATCGAGAGGATATAAATAATTTGTCCCCACCCATGTATTACCTATTAAAATAATTCCCTTTATATTTAATAATCGATTTAATTTTCAAACAATGTTCCTTATAAAATATTCATATTGAGTAAATGATACGGAATTACAAATATTTCCCTAGTTAATCAAATAATATTTAGGTACACACTATATATAAAAATGGTATATGGTTTTGGAAATAATTATTACCATCACATAATATTATGGATATATAAAATAAATATTATTTTCAATGAAAAATATTCATAAGGATGTGGTTGTTTCAAAAGAAATTTAACAATCACAAAAGAAAGTGAGATCGTAAAGATAAATTTTACCACATGGTAATTTTCAAGTTAGAACCATTTGGATGAAATAATTCAAATTAAAACGTTAAATATCATGAATATAAAAATATTAATGACAACATATATCAAATGGGTTAGTATATAAATGTAAAAAATAGGTAAGTGGTGAATATGATATTTATCTCACAGATGTAAAAAGTGAGATGAAAATATCTTACCTTGCACACTCTTTTGGTTAAATTCTATTTAACCTCATGTATAATAGTTTTAATCATGTTATTAACTTATAAAATAACAATATTAGTATTTATTATATTATATATTATCCTCTTATAACATATTATTACCTATTTTTTAATAGTCTTTTGTTATTTTCATTGTTTCGGATGTTAATTGCCTTGTTTTATTATTATGTCTCAATTTATTATTTTCCATTCCTATTACATAGATAATGATTTAATCACCTCAAAAATGTATATTATGATTTAAATATTATAAATATTCATTATATATGTATTTATAGTAATATGTAATGTTTGAAGATAGGAAATAAAATACATCATTCATGGATATGGTAGGTGAGACGTGCACATGAACGGTGCTTCCATTTTCTTTTCATATTAAAAGAAACGAATATAAATGATATATGTGTATATTATAATTAAATTATCATATTAATTTTATATTTATTCCATATTTTAATTAAAAATATCCTTAATACATTCCATGTAGTGCGTAAATGAATTGTATCTCTTTAAGGAGGCGGTAGTCCACACATCCATAAACGAAGTTATTGTATTCCCAAAAATGGAAATCATAAAGTTATGTGTTATATAAAAATTAAATAAGAATAAATGAATAATATATATCATATATAAACAATAAATACATCATTATTTCAACATTAAAAGGCAGAAATGGAAGAACAAATGACACCATACACACCAATGATGATTGTGTATCCCATTTGATTGAAGTGTGTGAGAGATTAGGTTGAACCTAAACATAATAACATATGATTATATTTAGAATACATATATTTTTATATAATCAATATATAATAATAATTTAAGTGGTATATATTTAAATAAAACAAAATAGCTCTTGAAGAACGTTACCACATGGGTAACTCATTTTAGTTTATACCAAAATTCTTCCTTTGTTTTCTTTTTACAAAAATTTAGACTTATAAAATGATTTTATGTATTTTCAAAGATTATTTTGGTAGGTTTAATATGATTCAAATTGGATTGATAGGTGGAAGGAAGGAGAAGAGTGAATTCTATTTATAGTGGAGGAGGAGTGGCATTATTATTAATAAAAAAAGGTCAACACTATTGGGAGGTCGCCGCTAAATCATGTGATTTAAAAAAGGAAAAATAATGGATTAAATTGTAATTATAGTATATACAAACTCACACCACACAAAAATAAAATATATTTTATCATTTTTTCTGTAGTATTTATGTTTACTAATTTTTTTCATTTTGGTTTTTTATTTAGGTAACTAGCTTCTAACCTATGTAATTCATCCATTAAGACTAACTTAATATGAGAATTATTATAAAATATTGAACCATTTAATTTTAAATATTATATATAATTTAAAAAATATAAATATGATGTATGTTGGAAATTAATTTTAAAACAGTCACTTATATCCTGCAAAAACATTAATTCAACCCGACCCGTACTAACAATATTTTTACTATTTAAGGGTGAATATGATCATTATAAAAGATCAATTAGCCCTCAAATAGAAAATATACTATATTTATTTACATATTAAAATAAATTTTCAGAACTTGGTAATTTTAATTATTTTAATAAAATATAATTTATTATAAAATAATAATAATGTTAATTTTGATATTATTTAATTAAGTTAAATTTAAAAATAGCAATACAATGATGGAATTAAAATATATTAATTTTAAACCTATGTTAAATTAACTATTAATATAAAAATAATAATTTAACGTAATAATTCATTAAATTTTCTTCACTTTTAATATTTTTAGTATAATTTATTTTATTTTATTTTTAACTAAATTATCACATTTTTTGTGCTTCTTAAGAATTTTAGGTAAATAATTCATCTCTAAAAATAAATTATAAGTTATTATGATAAAAATAACTCATTTATATTTTAAAAAGACATTTATAACCCAAAATATGATGTTTTTTCTCATATCTCAAGGCTTTATAAATGTTAAAGGTACTAAAGGTTCATTTTTTTTCTTTTTCCCTTACTTAACATGATATACAGGTAAATTTCATGAAATATTATCTTAATAACTCATAAAATTTGAACCAATAGGGTATATAGTAGAAATATTGGAATCTAGTGTCTTTTGGAGAAGTTTCAATATCATTTTTCCCCTTAACACTAATGTGTAACCACTAAGTAAACTAATTTTTACATTAATAACTACAATAAATTTTAACTACTTTCACTAATATTTTTGGTAAATAACTAATTAGATATTATTAGACTATAAATATTATACTGATTCCAAATATGTATATCCATTTTTTAAAATTCAATTCCTATAATAAGAAAAATAAAATGTAATGCTAATCCTGAAGATGTGGGGAGAGAGTGGGTTTTCAAAGTGATAAATGTTCAAAAGTTCATTAACATTTTAAATCTAAATTCAATGAAAAAAATGATTACAATTACTAAAATTGTATTAAAATATTTATTATTGAAATATGTTTACATTAAAAATAATTTAAAATAGATTTTAATATTGATAACTATTTAAACGAAAAGGAAAATTTCAACTAAAATGTAGTATTTTTCATTATTCATTTAAAAATGATACTTCTTGAAAAAATAAAAAAAATCACCCTAAGATAATTCTGGTATCCTTAATTAAAAAATTAATTTTGTTTTGAAAAATAAAATTTTCAAATTGTCAATATTAATTTTTAAAATAGGTGCATTGTTAAAAGGTGGAAAACCATCTTTAGAAAAATATATCTTTTTATGCATAAAACATGATTTGTTCTTATTATATTTCTATTAAATATATTGGATGAATGTCAAAACATCGGATAATATATAATAAATTCTCCTGATGTTATATAAACTTCTAAGCATGTCCTTTTATGTATTATACACTATTGAATGAACTCATTATTGTGTGTAACACAAGCAAACATAGAGTTCTCTATAAAGCATACTAAAAACAAAATTAAATTTACTCTAAAATGTAAAATATATTAAAGTCTTGGGGTGTTACATTTGGTATTTATTTATATATGTATGATTATGTTTTTATTGGTTTGTTTATATTTTCACTCTCTTATTCATGATCTTTTAGAGAGAAATGCCTCCCATATATATGTTTATTATACCCATGGTGTCAGTCACCAACACGGGTCCTCCTTGAGGCGGGACTCAGGATGTCACAATATCCCTTCTATCATTTTAAAACAATAATGGGTACACTTTTTTTAGGGTTTAATATCATAAATGTCCCAAAATAGTGTTAAGGAAAGAGTTAATGGGTTTCCTCTTATAAATGAGGGAAAGTACACACATGAAATTACAAAAAACAAATTAAATATAATTGATGTATTTCTCAATTATATTGCTTCTATATAATAATGAATTTTAATAATAAGAGTATATTATTAAAATTTCATCATCCAATTAAATTTTTATAGGTTTTGGGGTCATTTTAAACTTTATATTTTTGTCTAACCCCTTCATTAACCGATTTTAATCTAATCTATAATAACAAAATTTTCAATATTAAAGGATTATAATTTTACTTATAAGCAAAAATTAGCTCATAAATGGCCAATGGAATAATGTTTAGGCCATTTATCATCCTAATTTTCCTATTTAATTTTTTTATTATTTTTAAATACTTTAATAAAATATTATTTAACATAAAATATCATTATTTTCTTTTTTGATATTACCCATTTAATTTACTTTATAGACATAAATGTAATTAAAATATAAACCTTTCACACATCCCTAATATTTTATATTCATCTATAAAATTTTTGGGGAAATAAAAATCACCCAAATCATATTACATTTAGAGATTTTTAAAAATAGTTACATGTTTTTTTTACTGCTCGCACAAGCAGTGTATCAGCGTTGTGATAGAATTTAAGGCAATTATTTCATCACTAAAAATTAAACCAAAACAAAAATAATAAAAAATTATTTACAATAAAAAATTATAAGAAAAATTATGCTAATTTTATCCATATGTAAAAAAAAGATTTAATAAATTAAAGAGATTGAAATTTTTGAATTTTCTTTACATAAAATAATATAAATTCCATTTTCAAAGAAAAATGGAACAATAATGACATATGTTAATATTTGGGTTTTCTATGATCTAATTGATTCCATATAATTAAGTAATGGAATTTTTTGGGTTGATTATGAGACCATACCTCATGGTTCTAACCTTGTTTTACCCATTTTACCCTTACTGAGGTGAAATATATTTACCACAATTACTATTCAAAATGAAAAAAAAAATAAAGGGGACCTATTTACCAAATTTAAACCTCCTAATTTAAAATATGGTATCCATTTTTCAATATTCAATCTCTATTATTTTATGTAACCAATTTTAATATAAATACATAAAATTCAATGAAAAAATAATTTTTGTAAAAATAATTTTTCAAGCATAAAAATTAACATATATCAAAATTATAAATATTACTAACACAAATGGAATTAATTTGATTATTATAAAAATTTATCATATATAACTTTAATATGAAATAAAAAATATAATGGGTCATTTAAATTACTTTATTTAATTAAAAGAAATTATAGTATTTGAAAATTATGTATTTTTCACTATTCACTAGAAAAATTAAAAATTTCAAAAAAAATTAAAAATTTCTCCAAAAGTTAATTTTGATATAATGATTTAAAAATAAATAAAATTTTTAAAAATAAATTTTTAAAAATTCATAGAATTTATTTCTATAATTTTCTCATAAAAAAAATAAAACTCATTTTTAGGGAAAAAGTATTTTTAAAGAATATAACGACTTTACTAAAAACTGAGTACATATTTATCATTATGTTTTCTTTTTTTGAAACCATTGTACATATTTTCTAAAGAATTGGTTATTCCTCTTTACTCCACCAATCTAAAACCCTGGATATAACAATTTACTATATTGTGGATCATTTAGACTCGGAGTTATGTGTATCATAAGTTATGTGTATCATCCCATTATATTGTAGTTTTACACATCATCCCATATCTCAAGGCTTTATAAATGTTAAAGGTACTAAAGGTTCATTTTTTTCTTTTTTCCTTACTTAACTTGATATACAGGTAAATTACATGAAATATTATCTCAATAACTCATAAAATTTGAACCAATAGGATATATAGTAGAAATATTGGAATCTAGTGGCTTTTGGAGAAGTTTCAATATCATTTTTCCCCTTAACACTAAAGTGTAACCACTGAGTAAACTAATTTTTACATTAATCACTACAATAAATTTTAACTAATTTCACTAATATTTTTGGTAAATAACTAATTAGATATTATTAGACTAAATATTATACTGATTCTAAATATGTATATCCATTTTTTAAAATTCAATTCCTATAATAAGAAAAATACAATTTAACGCTAATTCTGAAGACGTGGTGAGAGAGTGGGTTTTCAAAGTGATAAATGTTCAAAAGTTCATTAACATTTTAAATCTAAATTCAATGAAAAAAATGATTACAATTAAAAAAAATGTATTAAAATATTTATTATTGAACCTTAAAAACAATTTAAAATAGATTTTAATATTGATAACTATTTAAACGAAAAGGAAAATTTCAACTAAAATGTAGTAAATTTCATTATTCATTTAAAAATGATACTTCCTGAAAAAATAAAAAAATTTCACCCTAAGATAATTCTGGAATCCTTAATTAAAAAATGAATTTTGTTTTGAAAAATAAAATTTTAAAATTGTAAATATTAATTTTTAAAATATGTTCATTGTTAAAAGGTGGAAAACCATCTTTAGAAAAATATATCTTTTTATGCATAAAACATGATTTGTTCTTAAGATATTTTTATTAAATATATCGGATGAATGTCAAAACATCGAATAATATATAATAAATTCTCTTGATGTTATATAAACTTCTAATCTTGTCCTTGTATGTCTTATACACTATTGAATGAACTCAGTATTGTGTGTAACACAAGAAAACATAGAGTTATGTATAAAGCATACTAAAAACAAAATTAAATTTACTTTAAAATGTAAAATATATTAAAGTCCTGAGGCATTATCTATCACCATATAATTTTTCATGAATAATCTTCCTGATCCCTTCTTCTATGCGACACTATAGATCACAAACTCTTCTCTACTATAGGGTAATGTAAGTACAGGTGCACCGACTAACATTTTATTTAGTTCGTTAAACTTATATTCTCATTTATCTATCCAAAGTAACTTTTTTCTCTTATAAGCAAACTTAGCGAGTGGATTATATAGCTGTCATAAATTCTCCACAAAAAATCAATAATATATTTACAAACCCAGAAAACCATGGATATCAATCGCATTGGTTGGTCTAGGTCAATGTTGAAATACATCCAATTTTTATGGATCCATAGATATACACTTTATTGAGATTATATGACTCAAAAATGAGACTTTTTCTATAAAAAATTCATACTTGGTAAATTTTTCATACAAATTATCTTTCATTAAGGTATTCCATACAATACTCAAGTGCTTTAAATTCTCTTCTTTACTCTTAGAATATATAAGAATGTTATCTATAAAGAATATTAAAAATTTGTCAGGGTAATCTCAAAATATTCTATTTATTAAATATGTGAATATTGTGGGGGAATTAGAAAAATTAAATGGATTCACTATAAATTCATAATATTTCTACCCCTTTTGGAAGGTTATCTTGTGTATGTCCTCTATCTTGAACCTCAATTAATGATATCCAAAAAAAAGGTTAATCTTGGAAAATTATAAAGATCTATGTAGTTTATCAAACTATTCATCAATATGGGATATAGGGAACTTATTCTTGATGTCATATTTTTATGCTAAACACAATCAATACATAGTTGAACTGATCTGTCATTCTTATTCATGAGAAGAAAATGTTCATTAAAAGTCACATTCATGACTGACTGAATACCCTATCAATATTCTCTTATATTTTATTCTTCAATTCTTACACCTCAATCATGACTATTCTATATGGAGTCTTTGGAATAAGTGTAGCTCCAGGTATGAGTTCTTATGAAAGATTAACTTCATGATATAGAGGAATAAAAAGAAATTCTTTGGTAAACACATCAACAAACTCCCGTATAATAAGAATATATTCGATTTTTATTTTCTCCCAAACCATATTTATAAAAATTCCTCTTGAATAATAATACAACCCATATAATGTATATAGTTTCTGTCATAATTTCATATTTATCAATGCACTAATAAATGATCATATATTTCTTTTTAATATAAAACGTAACTTCCTACTCTTGAAAATTGGTTTCAGATTGAAATAAATAAATTCATTCCATGACTAATATAATATAAAATTAAACTAATGGTATAGAAACATGATTTATAGAAATAAATTCCCATAATCATAAATAAGAGATGTGTTATATACTTTAGAATAGATCACGGTACCATTAAGATATTTCACTGATAAGTTAATATATAGACTTTGAGGTTTTTGATTTATATTCCTTGAGACTTTTAATGATATACACGAATTTATATATCTATTCTCAAATAGGGTACTTCACTATTTGAGCATACATTTAACCACCAAAATTTTATCATTATATAATTGAACCCTTAGTAAAACCAAAATGGTTAGAATGACAGTCAAGCATCTTTTATCCAAGTGATCAATCATGAAAAATCATTTATAGTATTTCAAAATTACTAAGCCTTGTTTTCAATCAACAATAATATAGTATTAATCTAGGTAATCCATGATAATAGTATATTCAAATCCACCATAATGGTTTATAAAGAAAATTTGAATTCACTTAAGAATATCCCTTAGGAGTTCCAAATTAAGTGTGCACTAGAGGAACACTCACCATGAACTAGAATAATCATTAAGATATCCTTGACCAACTATTTCTGGGGTTATTACCCCTAGATAAATCTATTTTAAAACAATATCCACTTATAGTATCTAGAGAGGTATATGTTTTTAGTAAAAGACTCTACTTTCTTTACAATAACATAGGATGTTCTCTTTTATATAGTATTATCCTAATGGTAATCAATAAATGTTTCTCATGCTAGTTTCTAAGAGTAACTAAACCTTTATCTGATACCAACTATAGAAACCCATACTTTTCCTATATAAATATTTCATCTAATTAGATGAATATTCATTATATAACACTATTATCCATACCATAATGACATAGGTTTATTTTATTTTATAACATTAATAGATAAAAACAAATTCATAAGATATATGCATCTCTTATAACATAGTTCATCATAACTATCACCCTTCTCAGACACATCATACATAAAACTTTTCTTTGTATCCTCAGGAAAAGAAAAAAATAATTAAGGGTGACCTTAGATGCTAAGAGTAGGTAAAAAACATATATATCAATAATAATTTAAATATAACATGATAAAAAATTGTATTATAACTTGGGATCAAACTTTTTAATTCATACAGAGTATTTATTAGATCCTAAACAAAAGATATGGAATAAATTTTAGCAGTTCATAAGACATGAATCCTAAAGGAATTAAAGAACCTGATCCCAGAGAACATAGCATTGGTATGAGATCATGTTATAAAAGAGACACATAAATTATGGCATAATCATAATCATATAAATCTTATTTCATGTCTACCCATCAATCCTTTCATAACATGTTAATTTTGGGTTAACCGGTCATGTACCTCCATCAAAATTGGAATAGCCTCCCGCATACCCTATTTTAGGCTTAAAATAACCTATTTTGTTCCATTTGAGAATATAGAACATTAATAATTACCTAATGAACTATATTTATATATAATTATGGTCCACCCATCACATAATCATAAAACCATTCATATATTTTCCACAAGATCATAAAATATTCATCATAACATACCTCGTAGAAAAGAAAATGGGTTTCATTGATATATCATCATCATAACCATAAACCATATAGTGAAATAATATATATGGTTTTATTAAATAATATACCTATTAAACACTAAGTAACATCAAAATATGTTAGAATATCTGAAAAAATTATTTAAAAGATCACAGGAAAATGTTTTGTGGTAAATAACATTTTCATTTTTAAATTACATATCAAAATCTAAAAATTTCAAAAATATTAAAAAATTATTTGAATAGAACCCTAAAATATTTTAAAGGAATCATAAAATCATTGAAAAGTCATGATGGTGGGAAATTACATTCATGTTTTTCACAATAAAACAATGATTCCTTTAACATTTTCTGTAAAAAGTAAAAAAATCAACATTCAGAAAATAACAAGAATATTACTCTTAAAAAATGTGTAAAAAATTAACTAATGGGTAAAATTACATTAAATAATCATATATGAATATAAAAACATATTTTAAAATATTTTTTAAAACAATTATTTGTAAAAAAAGGATTTTCAACCGAATATAGAAATAAAGTCATTTCATCATAAAAATATTCTCTTAATATCTTCAATTCTTAAAGAGAGAAAAATGAAAGGAAAAAATTTAATCTCCAAAAAAACTATCGGAGAAGAAAAGACCTGGGATTATTCAGAGATTTTTCGAAAAAGTTCATTATTAGGAACTTGATCATAAACAATCCTGATAAACAATGATATTGTGACATAAATCCCATTACCTCATGTTTTAAATTCTTGGAAAGTGATAGAACCTAGTCTATAATAAAATTAAATATAATATAATTATATAAAAAAATAAATTAAATACTTATAATATCAAATATTATCTACTTATAGCATTTTAACACCCATGTGTTAATAAATCTTTATTAAAATCATTGTATCCAAGTGTTACCAGTTTCATTTTTCAAGGAAGTTTTGGTTTTGTAGTACCGATATTTTTAATTTGATTATAGATACATCATATAAATAATTTTAAACTACATAAAAATAATATATATATTCATTATATATATTTTATTATTCATTAATAAAATGTAGCTAAATAAAAATGAATTACATTATTCATGGAGATGGTAGGTGGTACAGGTGCATGAATGTTGTTTTCACTTTTCTATGGATTGAAAGAAAGGAAGTTAAATAATAAATAAAATTTATATAATAATTATTTTATGATAAATATAATATAAATTCATTAAATATATCCTTATTACCATCCATTTTAAGTGAAGATGAAAAAAATCGCATTACTTTGTAGAGGTGGTGGTCTAGACGTATGCATGAGAAATGTTATTGTTTTCCAACGGATAAGAAGGTAAGAAGGTAGAAATGAAATTAAGATTAAAGAATTATAATTATGTAATAAATAAAATATATAAACTTTAAACCCATCGTAATAACCATCCATTAAATATGTTGATGGAAAATGAATTTTATCACAATGTGGAGGTGGTGCTCCACATGTACAAATGAGTGACACTTTCACTTCTCGTTCGATGGAAAAGAGGTTGGATAATAGTAGTCACATAAACATAATAAACATTAAGTATTTTTGTCATACTGAAGTTATTATTTTATGATCAATAGCATATATCAATAAGAGGTAGAATAATAAATAAATTGAAACAGTTCGGGTTGAAAGATTACATCTTCTTCAATGGGACACCTTTAGATCCTTTTTTAAGGACCCTTGGAATGGTATTTTAAGAAGAATATATCTCATAATTAATTTATAATAAATTTTATAAGAAACTTTTATAGGTTTTGGTCCATATATATGGATTTTATGGTGTGAAGAAAAGAGAGAATGGGTGTCTTTTTATAAGGGAGTGAAAGGGAACACTTAGAATTACAAAAAAATATTTAAATATAATTAATGTATTTCTCTAGTATAATGCTTCCAAATAGACATTAATTTGAATAAAAAGAGTATATAATAAAATATAATCATAAAATAAAATTTAAATAGGTCTTTGTGTTAATTTAAAACTTATGTTTCGGTTTAGCCCCTTCTTTAACTGATTTTATCCTTAACAACGGTAAATACTTTTTTAATATTAAAGGGTTATAATTTTATTTATAAGTTAAAAATTAGTTCATAAATGGATAAGATAGGATTTTTTTCTATTTATCATCCTAATTTTCCTCTTTCATTATTTTTATGATTCTTAAATAATATAATAAAATATTACCTACCATAAAATATCATCAATGTCATTACTGACCATATTCATTTAATTTGACATTAAATACATGGATATAGTGATTTAATTAGAATATAAAACTTCCAAATATCAAAAATAAATTATATTCATCTATAAAATTTTTGGATAACTATAAATCCCGCAAACAATATTACTTTTATAGCTTTTAAAAACATTTAACTGATTTTTCCACAGCTTTCAAGATTACTATGTCAACGTTGTGTATGAATTTATGGTAATTATTTCATCATAAAAAAATTAATTGAAATAAGAAATAATAATTACCATTTAAAATAAAAATTTATAATTGAAATTAATATGTTTTTATTTTTATGTAAAAAAATTAGAAATATTAATTTCAAAAGAAGGACATTTGGATATTTTCTTTACCAAAAATAATATAAATTACATTACTAATAGAAAAATGAAACAAAAATTCCTTATATCCAGATTTTGTGTGTCTATGGAAGAATTTATTCCATAAAATAAAGTAAGGTCACGTTTTTGGTTGATTTTTAGACACTATCTCATGGTTTTAAACATGTTTTATTCATTTTACCCTTACCGAGGTGATAAGTATTTACCGTAATTAATATTCATAATAAGCAAAACTAAAAGGGAAATATTTTTCAAATTTTAACCTTCTTATTCCAATTATGGTATCTATTTTTCATTATTCATTGTCTATAAGTGTTGTAAATTAATTTTAGTATATACTCTTAAAATACAATGAAAAATAGTTATTATAAAAATTCATTTTTAAGTATAAAAATTACCATATGTCGGAATCGTGAATATTTATTATTCAAATAGAATTAACTTTATTATTATAAATCAAACATCTTATAAGTAACTTTAAGAAAAATATAAAATAAAATGGGACTCTAAAATTACTTAATTTAATAAAAATAAATCACAATATTTGAAAAAACTATATTTTTAACTATTCACTAAAAAATATAAAATTTCATCCTAAGTTAATTTTGATATGATTGTTTCAAAAATAATTTTCATTTTTCAAAATACATTTTATAAAATTTTAATAAATTAATTTTTTTATCTTCTCATAAAATAAAAAAAACCATTTTTGAGGAAAAAGTGTTTTATAGAATATAATTAGTTCACTAAAAATTGAGGACTCTTTTATCAATGTATTTTCATTTTCTAAAATATTTATACATATTTTAAAAAAAATTATTCTTATTTATACCACTAATTTAACAGTTCAGTTAAAAAGCTAAACTATATTATGGTTCCTTTAGAATCAGGGATGCAGGAATCATAAGGTGTTAAAGAAAAATTTTTTAATGTGAAATATATTATTAAATATATGGGTGATATATTAAGATTCCCAATTTCATAAACATTAACAATATTTATGATCTAAAAAACATTTGATGCATTTTTTGTCCCATTGTAACACCGTGATTAGAACACTTGAGCCACAAGAATATATCAAACATGGGTGTTTCATGCAAATATTAGAGGACATAATATTTATTTTGTATAATATCCTCCCACCCTGATCAATTTCTAATTAGAAATATCCATATAGGGAGTTTATATATCAATTTAGAGCTATATTTAAAAAATATATTTTTTACCTTTAAATTTTCAAAAAATATGAGAACATAAGGGTTTCATATTTTATATCTATGTAGAAGGGGATCATATATTCTCTAGATGTATAACATCTATAGAAGCTTATAGTTGAGTTATTCTTTCATAATCTCTAAAATTATTTTCGTACACCCCTCATTCTATGGAAATTTCCTTGAGGATTTAAAAAATTAGTTACTCAAGCTCCACATTTAGAAGATAGCTTCTATTGAATCAAGGATAATAGCCATAAAGTTCTAGTTTTCTAGACAATGAGAGTTTATAAGGTTTAAATATTGACTATCTAACTCAACCCCAAGTTTGGTGCTACCCCCAGTTCCAAATAACATCAAATATCAGGTGACATGACTTTATATGTTTCCACAACAACAATATCATCCTTTATGAGAGTGTAGGAGATAGCAGGGTCATCTGAGTTTTGATGATATAAATAATAAAAACTATTCTTTCAAAAAAGGGAAGGTCTTGATATTTTTTTAGTATCCCTGTAAAAAAACCTACTCTGTTTAAAAAAAATCAAGAAACAAAAGGCGGAAAAAATTAACAATTTCTCATATTATTTCCCCTATCACTGGATATTGGAGAATAATATTCAAGAATACTTTTTTATCAAGTACATACTCCAAAATATGTTTGGTTCTAGAGAAGATAAATTGGTCAAACCCTAAGAACAAGTTCCTTGGATTTCTATCATTCCACTAGAGGAGGAAATAAAATGGATCAAGTTCCAGGAAAAAATACATAAAAAATCAATGGATAGATGGCCTATAAAATTATCGACTTAGCACGATATATACTCAGGTCACAATGGAATCGGAAAATTTTGGCCCTAATTCCCTTAGTGAAAACTAAATCACCTTATTCAACTTTTAAATTAATTATGAGCATACATGTTCAAAAGAAGAGGAATAAGTCTGGAGATGAAGGAGAGGAACCTCAGGATATCCCTAATCCAGTTAAAACTCTATAATTTTTCTATCCCCCAACATTGGAATAATGGGAACCACCCTACCAAATGTTCTAATGGGAACTGCCCTGCCAAACCAAAAACTCATTGGATAAAGAATCATTATATGATTCATTCAATGTCATTTATTTTACTGGCCTATTTTCTAATAGAGAAATTGAATATAAATATGTGTCTCAATTTACCATGCATAATATATAAGGAGTTTGAATGTGTATAGGTCATAGAGTCCAATGGGGTTATGGGAGAAGAGAATTTATTAGAACAAATTATATGGGTAGAGTTTTTACAGATTCCACGTATGTATATGAGACTCACAGACAGGAACTCCAACAGGCCCAACAGGAGAACCAATCTGCTCCTATGTCATCTAGAGCTCATTTATATCTTATCATATTTGAAGACCAATTGGTAGACTCACATTTGGTCAATACACATTGAAAATATCCAAATTGGTTGGCAAAATCCATCCCATGAGTGGAGGAATCTTTGAGTGTTGTTTATAATTCATTAACACAACATGCATAGACTTCAAGGACACAACCCAAAGAAAAGTTCCCTATTTAGAAAAAGAGTCACCTAGCACATAAATATGATATTATGATACAATTCATTGTAGTTACCACCAAGATATCAACTTTTGATACCGTTTACCTCTCAAAGGACCTTTTAAAAGAATTTTTTGAATCACTCTATAGACCTCAAGAATTTGAATCAAAAGTGTCTGGAGTAGAGGGGAACCAAACAAGAAAATTGTTAAGATGAGTGTCACACAACCATATCATTTATATAATATAATAAATGGAATGTTATATATGTAAATAATAAACCCATGTACCTAGATACCCATATTAAATATGTTGTTTTTCATTGATTTGTCATAGTTAATTTCTCTGTAATTAACCTTACTCTTATTTAAACCCATCAATTTTTGAGTTTTATTGAGAAGCCTTTATCCCCATAAATTTTGTACATTGAGGTGTAATATAAAAGTGAACAAAATTTCCATTGAAAGATCAAGTTAAAGGACCATTTTGTAAATATTTTCACTAAGCCCAAAGTCAGGCTTATCCACCAATATATACAGTCAATGTTCTTTTAGTATAACCATGGATGTAAGAAGCATGTTATAGTTCCCTCATCATATCATCAATTATTACAATATTTCATTAATGTCCAATTTGTAGTGTTACATGGAAAATAACCCCAATTCAATATATACAAGGCTCAATATATGTAATTATCCTATTCAAAATTGAAGGAAAGCATCTTGCAACAGGATATGTTCACCAGGTCCTGAAACTAAATGGGCTAACGGTTGATCCTCCTAATATATGGAGTTTTATTCATGACTATTACATGTTACCCATAAATCAACTTGACACATTTTTTTGAGCCAAGGGACATATCGATCCCATAAAATACCATATGAAAAGAGTATAATTTCTACAATTTTCATTATATTAGTCATCTCGACCATTGAGTATAACGTTTCCCAACCATCCATGGGAGCGCATGGACTAACCTTGGATAGTATCCACATAAGATAAAGATGTTTCTATAGTAATACCCTAATGTTATGTCTTGAACATCTTAAGTATAAATTATACTCCCATTGGGGTGATGATGATATCCCTATTATATCTCTGTTGGCACCCACTCAAGGATATCAAAATAGTTTTGAAGTAGATGATGAATAGGATCTTGAAGATTCCCCTACAATATTAAATTAATTTTTCTCAACTATATTTTATGAGATTAAGAAGGAAAATATTAGTACAGATGATGACCCATTGCCTACCATGATTAGTCTATCCATGACCCTTTATGTGAAACTGAAATTTGTTACCTTTATAGATCATTATTGGTATTGTTTCACCTTTAGTTATACTAATATTCTAGGTATTTACACAGAGGTGACCACCCATTAGTTGGGGTTTCCTAAGGATCATCATGGTTATAAGTAGGCACCAAGAATAATTTATCCAACCATGTCTTCTAGGGTATAAATCAAGTTTGATAATCTCATTGAAGAAAACTTCATCTGAGAAGTATAATACCTAAAGTCACTAGATAATATTTTCATTTTCATGAAAAAGAACATGAATATCTAGGTCTGTATTTATTTTATAGATCTAAACTAGTGTTTCTATAAAATTTATTTTCTCATCCCGATCACATAATTATTGATCGACACGACTGGAGGCTTCCAAGTACTTTCCATCATGGTTGGAATCTCTAGTTATAATCAAATCTTGATGATTCATAAAAACAATAAGGCCCATAATTTCATGAATCCTAAATGGTTTTAATACTATTGTGTACTACCTTATGGTTTTAAAAAATGGCACTGCATATTAACGTACTATGCATTATATATTCAAGTACCGTTTTTGAAAAAATTTATAGTGTTATGTAGACAATCTAGTGGTAAGGTATTACAAATGATATTATCACCTTGGTAATCGTAAAATAGTGTTTGTAAATCTACATCAATATAATTTGAAACTGAACCCCTTTAAAAGTTCCTTCGAGGTAACATTGGGATATTTTCTCAGTTTTAGGGTGCACAATTGTGGTATTAAGGCTAATCCAAAGAAAATAGTATAATTCATCAATATTCCTTCACCCCAAAATCACAAAGAGTTGAGGGGATTTTAGGGAAATCTCACCTATATCAAGTTTCTCATTTAAAATTTGGCTAGAAAATGTTTACACTTCATGATACTAAAAAATAAGGGGATCCCCTATAAGTGTGATAAAGGATATTAGAAGTACTTCAATAGCATCAAGTAGTACCTTATTCACCTACCAGTACAGATGCTACTCATTGAAGGTAGTCCACTTATCCTCTATGTGGAAGCTCAGGAGTGATGGACTGTAATGCTTCTTTCCCATGGGAATTATGTGGGTAATGAAAAAATCTTATAATATCTTATGGGGACAATTTTTGACATCAAGACCAGATATTCCTACATTGATAAGAATTTCCTTGGGTTGTTCATTATAGTGAAAAAGGTCATGTATTATTTAGAACACCATAAATGCTTCTTTGTGTCCCACATCTACCCAGTCAAATATATCCTCAATCACTCAATGCAAATGGGATGACTAGACATCTTGGTTGTAATGACACCGAGTCTAGTAACCTAGAGATAGTGTCTAATTTTAAACATTATCACTACATACAAGCAATCACATCCGAAAAAACATAATAGTTTAGTAGTATTGAAAAAATAGATACAAATATGATACCCATTTTACATTGGGAATAAAACATAGAACATAACAAAATAAAAATTTTATCATCTTGAAACTCATTATAAAAATTATTCTTCATGTATTAGGGAAAAGAAAAAAAATAAGGGTGAGATAAAATGCTTAGTGAGGTTTACACATATCGAAGGATATCATGAATCAAGAATTAATAATTAGTATGTAAATCTAAATAACTAAAAACACATTAAATTTAATCAATAACTTGAATATCATAATAGGATAATGAATAATCAATATAGAAAGGAAAATAACTAAAAACACATGACATTTAATCAATAAGCTAAGAATGAAATTCACACAAAGATAATATCAATGTGAAAATGCCATGGATAATAATTATAACTAAATTATAAATTAATTAAATTATTAATTATTGTATGTAATGATCTCATTCATCATTATATATCTACAATCAAGACCTTTCATAGGGCATTTTAAAACTATGGGTAAAAACCAATCTAATGTGGTCAAATTATTTTTATCATGTGACCTCTCAATGCATCGAGGGTATATCTATAACGGGACCCCACTTTTAACTTCATGTACAAATAATTACTCATATATCAAGTAATCAATTTAAATCATGAATCAACATTCCATCTCATCAAATATCCTTATTTAGTATTGAATACATATTTATCAATATTTATCCAGTTAACCAAAAGACATTAAAAGTAAAAAATGTATGCAAAAAAGAATATTGACTAATAATTAATCATATATACTAATAAAATAATATGGATATTTATTATAAATGAAATTTCCAATGAATAATTATCATAATAAAGTGAATTTTTTAAATATAAAGTTTACAATCACAAAAAAAGTTAAAATATACAGTTTTTTTACCTCTTTGGTAATAGTTAAATTTTATCCCCTTAAAGAATAAACATGGAAAGAAACACTAATATTTATGAATAAATATTTATTCATTTTATATTAATCAAATGGTAATTATATACACCACATAAAATAGAATATGTTCATTCTAAAAATTATGTCTCAATGAAATTGAAACTAAGTTAAAATCTCTAACCTCACACTTCCCTTTGGTTAAAAATGCTTTAACCAGTTATATAATGGTTTTAATCATGCTATTAATTTATTAAAAAATAATATTTAAATATATAATATCATATATGGTTCTATTAAAATATTTTACCATCCATTAACTAATAATATATCATTATTTTCATGGTTTTGAGTGTTAATTTCCATGTATTATCATGTGTGTTTTTTTATGAAAGATCCAGTTCTTGTACATAAGATATAGACACATTATATTCATAATTATATAAATGTTATAAATATCATATTTACTCATTATATTCATTTTTAGAATTATTTTTGAATACTAGACATGGAAAATGGATCACATCACTTCATATAGATAGTTGGTCGTACCTACACACGAGCGATGATATCATTCACTTAATGGGTTCAAGGGTAAAGAATTGGGTGACATATTAAATTTAAAGAAAAATTATCATTTCATATATATCACATATATTCATTAAATTTATACTTTATTACTTTCCAAGTAAAGCATTTTTGAAAAATGAATCACATCACTTTATAAGGTGTTATTGTGTCGTACACATGAGCGAGGTTATAGTTTTTTAAATAGAATATAAATTAAGAAGGTATAGGTGGAATTATAATTAACTAATTATAATTATATCATAAATATATATATATATACATTAAATCTATCATTATACCCTATAGTGATAGGTGTTGATGGAAATGTGTGACATCGATTTGTAATTTTAGTCCCACACAGTCCTACTCAGTCCTACTCAGTCTCCCAGGATGACCTAGTTGGTAAAGTCCTTGGGAATGACCATCCTGGAAGAATGTGTGGGATGGGTTTGGTAACATTACTATGTGAGGTCTTGGGAAATAAAATGGAGATTGAAAGTGATGACTGGTGGTGAGAAGGTAAATCACACAACTTCAAAATCATTTAGTTCAAAAACATGTATCGATTTTAAGTTTAAATATAAATATAAAACAGTTTTTAATTCTTAATATAATTATCTTATAGGTTCCAGTAGCATGAAGTTGATATAGAGATAGAGAGGGTGACGAGCAGAGTTCGTCATTGGGAAATGATTAGTGGAGAGGGTTTGTTCATGTATCATTATGTCTAATGTGGGTATTTTTTATCTTTTTCTTATATTTTATATGGGATCGGGACAATGGGTGTCATATGTATGTATTGTATAACCATGTGTATATATGTTGTGTTTCAACTAGCTACGGAGATTGAAATTTCATTATGATCATATATGATGTTTTTTTTCTTGTCTCTATTTTACATATATGTTGATCTAACTGTTATATTCTACTATTTCCCACTTGTTTTTCATGTTTCCTTACTAACCAAGAACTATGTATTTGGTGGCCCTCTATGATTCAATGTGTATACTTTGACAGCCAGCTGAGCATGTTTTGGTAAAAATGAACTGATTTCATGGTAAAATATTAAGAAAGGTGCATTCATCATTATCATAGGATTGTATTTAAGCTAAAATTTTTAAAAAAAATAGTGTGTTTATTATGGTAACAAATATATTTACAGTGTATTCTTCATTATAATATTTTCTTATAATTATTGATACATTCTCACTAATTTATTTATGTTATATTAAAATTATTTTATTAATAATTCATGACATAATATGATGGTTTATTTTATTTATATCAAATTACTTATTTTTATTTATAATTTATGTTTAATTTGTGTTAATTAACAAAACTATAAATTCAAAATAGAATATTTGATATTAAATGTATTTTTTTCACTAGATTATTATTAATAGTTTTTTAATATGATTCCTTAATGTTGTGTTAATAAAAAATCATGTTATAAGACCACTATTTTCGTGTATATAAAATACATTTCCAAAAACTATTTTCAACCAAGAATTATTTTAATTTTTTATTACGGATAAAATGAAATATTTAAAAAGAATCTTAGCATTAAGATTTTGATTCTAAAGTTTCTTATGTTATATCATGTGTTAATTTGAGCCCATAGTTTAAAAATAAATTTAAATCAGTGTATTATGTCAATATTACTACATTTTATTAAATAGAATGCTAAAATTATATTAAATTCTATTTTTTATGAAAGTATGTTAAAATATATTTTATTCTATTTATTCCATTTTAAGCATGATGTTTTAATGTTTTTACAACATTATATGAATTTTATATGTGATTTATTATGCATGATTGGTTTTAAATTTAAGTATTAATTATAGAAGTGACACATTAAGTAATCCTATGGTAATTATGTGATGAATTAAAAAATAATATTTTATGTTAATAAATGTGATACAAGTACGATAATTCCTTCAAAATATGATAAATTTAATATAAATATTATATGAGTTCCGCTATGAAATTTTTATTTTAATTATGGTATAATAGTGTGTTTTATTGATGAGAATTTTCTTGATGGTTATGTATTGGAATACCTTGTTAATGATATGTTTCTCCTAAACTAAATTTTATGTTATTGTGGTTGTTGATTTATTATTATAAGGTAAATCTATATGAAATGAATTATAATTATATAATTATTTATATATTTAGTATAATTTTTATGTGATATCATGTAGAATATGTCATTAGTAAGGAGGAATGGATATCTTGTTCAAATATGTTCTATTGGATATTATGTTGAATGATGATGTAGAAAGAAAGTATTGTGATGATGGGTTGATGTAAGGGACATGTTTTGATAATTAATGTGTTTTCCTGTATGATATGATGGTCTCTATGATATTTTTATAATTCATGTGATATTTACTAACCTTATGTTTTGATGTTGAATTATAGGAGTATTCTACTTCAATTATTAGATAATGGATCAAGGAAATACAAATGAAATTACATGGGTTGAGTTTCTTGAATTATTTAGGAAGTATTTTATTTCCCTTGTACAATTTGATGATTATATAAAGAAACATAAAATAATGTAATAGTAGGTTGGGATGAGTTCCTCGAGTTATGAGTCACAATTTTTGTGGAAGTGGAGGGTGATACGATCACTTAGAGTTTGAGAAAGGATATATGATTTTGGTTGGGTAGTTTTATCTATCTTAAAATCAGTGATTTGATTATTATTATTTTCATTGTAAAAGCGTATGGAATCATTGATAAAAATTTCCTAAGTTTAAGTATGCTTCTGGTTTGTTTATGGGTTATTAGAAATGTTATGGTTTCTCTCTATGGAGTGGTCCATATTTCAAAGGTATCCCCCATAGTGGTCATATTGCTATATTTTTTTCTTGATTGGAAGAAGTGGTGTTGAATTTGATAATTTTATTGACAGTGTTGGGGGTGTGTTCATCAAGTTTGAGATGTATTTCCCTACAGTGATTAATCTTTATAAATCCATTATTTTTATCTTTTTATTATCGAGGAATAAAGAAATTTTATAAGTATCTAATGTAATGGAGAATGATTTCTCAAGCCTTTATTTTTTGTATTTTCAGTGTTGGGGGGTCATGGGAGGAAGTTTAGTGGGAGAGTGACGGAGAAGGTATTAGTTCTATCGGAAATTTCAATTGGGAAATTTTATCACGTCGTGACCAAGTGTGTTTATCCATGGACAATAATGTTATGACATATATTGAGATATTGTCATGTGATGATTAGGTTATCGGGTTTTTATGTTGTTTTATTCAGTTAGTGGTAAATTATTTGTGGCATGAGGATTTCAAATATGGAATGGATGTAAAGATATGATTGTAGGGTTCCATTATGTTTATGAATATGTATTTTTTTACATCATGACCGTGGTTATTACATCGTGATTCATAAGTTGTTTTTTCTTAGTCTTGTGTGAAATTTCATGAACCATGGGGGTTGTTTTGTGGTTGTTGTTTGGGGTTGATCATGAATAAGGTAGATAAACATGATCTGTAAAATGATTCTTGGAATTTGATTATGGTGGCAGGGTGGTAGTCAATACACCATAACCTTCCTTGTTTATATTGAAATTAAGACAGTTCACTGAGTTTTAAGGGGTAATTGTTATGGGGATTAAACCATGATCCTCAAAATGTGTTATGTTATCAATATTTATGTTGGTATTCTTTTAGTAACACCATGATTCCATTTATTTAAATTTTTAACATAAATTTATGTAGTCCCCTCCCCTTAGTTCAATCATCCTTATTTCAGTAACACTATGATTCCATTTAGTGTTACTGTTCTGTTTTTCTATCTATAGGTTCTGGGGCTATAGAACCTACAGCTTGTTAATTTATCATTCCTGATATAGTGGTGGTTTAAACCTCCACTAGATATAGTTTTTTTTTTCATGACGGTTTAAACCGCAACTTTATTATGGTGTTTTTTTAGGGTAGCGGTTAAAACATCCACTAAATATGAAAAAAATTGAATTAGTGTTGGTTTTATCTATATTAGTGGTGGTTTTTTCAGTAAAAGGTTCATAATTTTGGGGTGGTTTTAACCACCGCTAGATTGATGTTATTTTTTTAAGTTAAAACCGTAGTTAAAACTAAAAAACTTCCACAAAATATGCATTGTAAGACATTTTCCAGAAATCACAACTAAATGGAAGGAGCCACTACATGTTGATTTCCAACACTATTTTTTTGCAGTGGTTTTCTAAAACCTTCATAGGACCATCTAGAAGCTGTTTAAACCATCACGTGATAAAAAAAATCACCGCTATACGGGGATTTTTTCATAGTGTTGACTATATCATTTTAATCAAAGAGCCTAAAATATCAACTTCCATTAAATAATATAATGGAAAATATATTCTCTCCTTATTATTTAATGAAATATTACTTTTCCCACACCCAATGTATCCTACCTTTCCATGAACATATATCATCATGGTTTTCTATAACAAATTAAAGTATGTAAGTAATAATAATCTTAAATTCTAGGGACCAATACACACATCTGTTGATAAGAACATCTAATGAAACATATAAATGTGGATTTCCTAATGGTGGGTCTTGTTATTATAATATCCTACATTCGATATTACTGAGGGTGTACAACATGAAAATATTCCTCAAATAATTATGATTCTCCCTTGATAGACTATATTATTTGTGTCTATAAAATGATTTCATTCAAATATAAAACATATATTTAATAATACTATCATGGAACTTATGGGTTCTCATTATAGCAGGGAACTATTATGATATTTTAGTGTGATAAAAACTCTTAGTACATTATCACATACTATGTTACACATAATAACAATCTCGATGTGATAAGAAGATTATTAATGTTAAAAAAATCAATATAAACTATCTTAAAGAACACAAAAGTTGGTTCTATGGCACCAACTCCAATAGACTCCCACTTTCACAAGACCCAACTCCTAAAAAATTTTAGTCAACTAGATCTCATATAATACTCATGATTCTGCAAATAAATGATTTTAGTCAAGGTTTCTGTCACATTCTCTTTTGTGGGAGCTCTCATTACGGCAACTTCACACCTCTAATAAAAATACTTCAAGAGGCGATACTTATAGAGTATGTACTTATTTCTTTGGTGTGACCATGTATCTTTTACAAGAGCCACCAATACAGTACTATCACAAGTCAATGTGACATGGTATTTACTATTAGGTACCACATCATGATCCAATACAAAGTTCTATATTTCAATGGCTTCTGTGGCTACATTAGAAGCTTCTATATACTCAGAATCCACTTTAGAATCTGCGCCAACTAGTTTCTTTGAACTATACCAACTCACAGATCCTCCATTGAGATAGAAAACATAACCAAACTATGACTTTTGACAATTCTGATCTGTTTAAAAACTAGCATCAGAATAACCCCTGATTACCATATCCTTGTTTCATCCATACACCAAGAACATATCATTAGTTATTCCCTGATTCTTGAGGATATCATGAAGCTCAAGACAATTTTATTCTACTATATCCTGATGATATCTTCTTACCATCCTAATTCATAGGAAACATTAATTATAGTAAATAACATGGACTACATTATTGATCCTATCACAAAATCATATGGAATATAACTCATTCTCACTTTCCATTCTTGTGTATGAGAACACATTTTCTTAGAAATATGTAAATCCTATGACACTTGAACCAATACCCTCTTGGATGATTTCATACTGAATATATTTAGTATTTTGTCAAATATATGTACTTTGACTTAGTCCTAGTAGCCTCTTAGATCTATAATGAATAATATTAACACCAAGAATATTTGTTTCTTGACCAAAGTCCTTCATGAAAAAACAATAGTTTAACCAGTCCTTAATAGACTATATGACTAGTAGGTCATTTCTAATAATAATATGAAATCAATATATACTACTGGGATGATGATAGAATTTACACTAAACCTCTTGTAAACACATGGATCACATTTATTCTTAATGAAACCAAAATCTTTTACAGATTAATCAAATTTAATGCTTCTTGAACAATATTATTTCATCAATTCATAAATGGATATCTACAACCTGAAGAAATTTTTGGCATCACCTAGAGCCGCAGACCCTTCTTTTTTTCATATAGACATCTTCCTAAAGGTTTCAATTAATGAAATCAGTTTTGACGCCCATCAGAAAAATTTCATAGCAATGGTAAGCTTCTATATAAAGTATAATTTTTATGAATTTAAACCTAGAAACTGGTGAAAATGTTTAATTTTAGTCAATTCCTTGATGATTTTTAAACGCTTTATCCACTAGCCTTGCTTTATAGGTATTTAATTTAACTTCCATTTCTATTTTTCTCTTGAATACCCATTTTATTATGCATTAATAATAACCTAAACATAGTTCTAATACATGGAATCCGTTTCAGAATTCATGGATTCCTTCCATCTTGCAGATTCTAATATCTATAATACCTCTTTCTAGGAGAGAGTCTCATCGTTGTCAACCAATAATGAATCCCCATATTCAGTGACTAGAAACCATATCTCTATATTTCTCTTATCTCTATAGTACTCATGTGTAGTACTTGGGGTTTAAGAACTACTTATTCCATGAGGATCTATGGAATCTATTCATATACCAACTCTTGTGCATCTTGAGCATCAATAGGATCAAAGTAAATCTTTTTTCCACTATCCTCTTTGAGGTTGTGCTACCTCTCAAGAAATATATATTGTCTAGTGAAATTCACTATCTTTTCTAAGGGGTTTTATATGTAGTAAAACGTTTTTCCTTAGGATACCTTATAAAGATACAATTTGTTCTGCAGGGTTATAGTTTGTTACCTAAGAAGGCATTAACAAAATCATCGCATCCCCATACACATGTATGAGACAAAACAGGAATATTTCTGCTTCATAACTCAAAGGTAATTTTTTTACTCTTTAGTTGGTACTCAATTTAATATACATGTCACAGTTTTTAATACATCTTTACATATAAAAATTTCATTCATATTTATAATCAATTTATAATGATTTTTTGATGAATTTAAATAGAAATTAACCTATAATACATTATTTTAATTAAATATGGTAAAATGTGAATATAGTAGTAAAATGGTTTGAAGTAAATGAAAATTTTTTATTTTGAATATTTTTAATTTAATTATTTATGATGTTCATTATCGCATTGTTTTTTGAAATGTATTTTTAGGAGTTTACTTTGTGAAAAAATTATCCAAGGCTCAAGTTATACCTCAACTAAGTGGAATCCTTCTATATGGTCAGCTCATAATGTCCTAGTCTGCTATACCACCACCTAGAATATCCCTCAAGATCCAGATGCATGGAGGCATCAATACCTTCCATAGGTAGACCAAGGGTGGTTAAACCTGTGGGGAATAATAGTGGGCCAAAAGGCCCACGTGGGCTATGAAGTACATGTAACCCATGTTGTTTCCATGTGAATACAAGATCCCATCCTTATTGTGAGCTTCTAATCCAAGTATGGAAGACCTTTTCTTATAAATTATCTCACACCACTCTCAACGATTTTATGTGGGATAAAGTTTTTTATGGTTATTTTTCATCTTTGTTTTCCTCACTCTGACATTTCATAAGCCTTGACTCTATCGTGCTCCGCTTCTTGATTTCACTGTAATCCTTATCTCTTCAATAAAATATCCATTATCAATTCCAAGTGACCCCAGGATCGACCTCATTTTCCACTTCCTCCACTCCAAACCACCATTTATGACCACCACTACCTTGTGAATCTTCCATTAATGTCTCATACTGGCACTTTAAAGGTTGGATGAAATACGAGACTTTGAGAATCTCCAACATCACCACTTACACCGCCACAAAAATTCCCACATCCCATGCATTCCATTCACATTCATGAGGAATATAATTCTTTCCCAAATAATCTATTGGTCCATACAGTTCCCAACATTGATTTCTTCCATGCGAAAATATTTAAAATACCTAAGAACCTTGGATGTATCTTTGAAGATACCCTGGGTCTCAAGGGTTTGATTTCATGGGTATTTTCACTGATATTTGGGGGAGGTTGAGGAACTCATATCCTTTGCCTCTAAATAAAAATAAATTGCCACTATCTAGATTAAATCAACCCCATTGAGGGAATCCACCAGAGGGAGCCGAGTCTATTTTATAACCATTTTTTCTGTTTTTATATTTTTATAATTTTTTTATTTATTGGTTTTGTTTTTAATTCATTGGTAATTTTAATTTTCTCTTATTAAATAAAAATTGTTCATTCATTATTCTTTAAATTTTTGGGTCTTATCCCACCCATAAATTCTAATTCTTCAATCTTTTTCTTCCTCGTATTTTTATATCTTTCATTCTTCTTATTTAAATATTTTATCCTTATATTATATATTTTATTATTTATTTTATTTTATTTTATTTTATTTTTTCTCTTTATCTTCTTATAATGTTTTTTAGTTAGTGATTCATTTTTTGTTTTCTCCTTCTTCTTTTCTTATCCCTCTTTTTTTATTCTCTTTTCTTCTTCTTGTTCTATTTTTATTTTATTCTTTTATTTTATTTCCCTCCTATTCTTTTCTATCTTTCCACCAATTGATATCTTACCCTCAACAATGAGGGTCTGACCTAAGGCTTATCCCAGGGGAGGTCAATGTGTTCTTAAATTATTTCGTAAAGTTTATTTTACGTTTTTAATAGATGAGAGTGTCATGCACGGGTGTGGTGACTATCCCCCAGGCCATCCAACTCAAATTTATTTTTATTATTTTGTATAATATCTTTTCCCTATATTTATTTGTTAGCTCTTTAAATGATGTATTTGATCCAATCAGTGGATGAAATGGAATTCGATTGAGTTGGGTCCTTGAAGATGTCAAACCCTGGACAAAGGTGATCCATTAACCTTTATTACAGGAGGAGGGGAAATTTAGATTTCTTAAAAAAATACAAGATTTCACAATTTATAAATAAAAGGATAGTAATTCATCATGATATTTCATGATTGGATTATCAAACTATAATCAACAAAATAATTAATAATAATTATTGAACCTAAAATCAAACATCAAACCAAGTTCTTTTCTTAATTTCATTCTATTAGTTTTCCATGTTAGTATAAGATTAAATTTTCATTCTAAATTTTATTTTAATATTTTATAAAATTAAAATCAAAACCCAAAAAAAACATTTCCTTCCTAAAATAATAAAAAAAAATAAAAAAATTAGATTTATGTGAATTATAATTGAGTGAAAAACTGAGAAAATCCTCAAGTAATATGACACTATTCAGCCTTTTTGCAACATTAGGTAAATAATTTTCTTTTACCATGCACAGTGATAGGTGTGCGTCAAAATTGGAACTGTTATCAAGGAGTTAATCACTATTTTCTTCTCTTTTTATATTTTTAAATTTTAGAGAGTTTTAATTGTTTTAAAAAACATTAAAAAACATTTCCATGATGTATCAAATCATACCATATATATTTTCAAGGAACAATTACTTATAAGTGTAAGAGAAACAAGAAGAATAAAGTGCCTATGATAAATCCTATGTGTAATAACTTTGAAAAGACTTAAAAATTTGGAGGTAAAAAAGAAAAATGTGTTTGAATCTATTCGTTAATGGATGTAACCACTAGAACATAAGAAAAAACCTATGGAGTCCAAGGGGGAAGTCTTTCCTATTGATTTACATGAGGGAGATCAACATGATCTGAATGACTTCTGGAAAAAATGTGAGGAACTACTTGATATCCCCATCAATTATAATGAATATGATCTAGAACCATTAAAGGTAAACACCACCCAAGTGGTGTAATTTGAAGAAAACATGGAGGATACCGAACACTTGCTTCCATCCAATATGATCCCACATCAAGAGGCACTCACCATTGATGAAGTGATTGATCCAGAAATAACTAAGGGAGATGATATTATTTTGAATTATCTATTTTATAAATTTATTCAATATGAATTCAGTACCACTCCTTATTGTTTTGAATTTTCATATTAGGTCAACTCTTGTAATTCCTTAGTGGAAGATGAAGAAACAGATCATGAACCTGCTAAGTATCACATGGTGCACCCTGATTTTGATGTATATGAATTTGAAGAGGAATGTGATAAAGTTCAAGTAGCAGAGCCTAAGTAAATAAATAATAAATATTCTAACACTAAAATGTGGTATTATGATTTATATTATTTATGTTTAAATTATTTCAAATTAAGAATACATTCTAACCCTACTTTTGAAATTAAAATTCATGCAACCCACATTAATACAGCACTGTAAAATTAAGAGGTTGTTGCACAAATAGAAAACAAAGAAGAGCATGGTCTATACTTCATCTTACCCCTACCATGGAAGCTATACACAATAGTAAAGGGGTTGATCTAGTATAAACTGTCCATAGATCATTCCCCACTAATAAGGAAGAAGTGTAAAGTGGGAAAATCCATATGTGGTGCTTCAAATCAAAGAATGCCCACCCACTATCGGATTATGGATAAAATCAGGAACTTCCCTATGGAGGTAGTAAAAATTTTGGGCCAACTTGTGGTATCATACCAAAATTTATCTTTCAAATTTCTTTCTATAATTTTAATTTCATTATTATGATTAGTACAGAATGTATTTGACTCTTTTTAATCTTATTTATCTTAAATGATATGATCCTTGTTCTTAATTGAGTAATTCTATTTTGTAGGACCCGGATGGAACATGGAAGCCCCCAAATAATGGAAGAAATGGACTAATATTCATGTTAAAGGGAGTTTACATTTAAATTGTATCTTTTAAACTCTCTATATTTTTTTACAACAACATGTTTTGAGCTTTAATCTGATAATTTCATTCCCATACTTGAATTATTATTTACTTTATTTATCTAGGAGATATGAGTTTTTTAGGAATCATATGATTCCATGTTTTATATTTAAATGTTAATGATATTGAATGTGTAAAATATAGTCTTGAATAATTAAAGTGAATCATGGATATTAAAAAGAGGACACATGATTTAAAGGAATTATTTGATTCATGTAAATGAAATTTTCCAACCATTTTTCATGATTTGAATTTCAAAAATCCATGTGAATTGACTTTTTATTATTATTCATGCCTTGAGTTATTTTCTAAATAATATTCCAATTCTTGAGAGGATTTATGGATAAATTACTTAATATTTTATCTTGAGAATATTTCTCAAGTGACCTTGGGACTTTCCACTGACCAAAACTTTCATTTGAACTTATCTAATATATAACTATGAAAAATCACATTTTAACTGATTGAGGCATATTTTATAAATCCATTATCCTTAAACCACCTTTAAATAGATCCTTTTTTATCATATGTATACCATGAAGGACCTTTTTAGAAATGAACCATGTTTTAAGACATTTTTATCCATTCTTACCCTACTCTTAGTATTTAAAAGATATTTTTAAGTTGAAGTGTGGGGGTGAATATATTCATGGTGGAAGGGATGATATACATTGTAAAGAATAAGTGTAGAGGTTATATATATGAGAATTTTTAATGTTTAAATTCATTATACTCTTTTATATTTTCCCCATATTGAATAAAAAATAGAAAATGACAAAAAGAACAAGAAACTGAAAAAAAAACATAGGTTGTGACTTAGGAGAATCCAAAATCACCATCACTGGACAGAATATTTGTATCATTTTTGGTTTGGTGTTAAATGTTATGATTATTATAATAATAACTTTCTAAAATGAAAATTTTCTTTCAAAATTGTATAAATTTAGAAAAAAAAAAGAATTAAATAGGGTACAAAAAATATTCATTATGATTTACTTTGATAATGACCATACATTGAGTTTGAGGAAGTGGGGGTTGCTACTTTAAAGGGGATAATTTCATTGATTGTTCACTGTTGATATCATTCTTAGTACTTACAATATAAGACTCTTATTTGATCCTTAACTTATAAAACATCAAATCCTAACAACCATAAGACTCAGAGTTATTATAACTTTAATTGAAAGCCCTAATGATTTTATGTAATTTTTGTCTTTAAAATGTGGAGAAAAGAGTTCATTTACAAATAAGGATCATGTTCTCATTATGTGATCATAAATCTACTTGAATTTTATCATGAGTGATTAGTGAAAATAATCGAGGTGAGTTAGATTGTGACTTGGTATGTTTAAAAATAATTAATTAATTAACTTAGATTAATTAAATGATAAGTACCATAATTTTCAAATGGAAAAAGGTGAAATAATTTTATTAATTGTTTCTCTGAAAATTGAGAAATTGAATTAATATTTTATGTGGATTTTTTAATGTTTTGATTTAACATTGACAATTTTTTTCTTTCATTTCTTTTAAATTTGAATATTAGTAGAATTGGTGACCTATGATTTTCCTTATTAATGTTTTATTATAGAGTAAAATCATTGTTTAAGTGTGTGGGTATTTGATATTTATAAATTTCATGCATATTTTTAATCAATTTCTAATGATATTTTGATAAACTTGAATGGAAATTTCCATATAATATATTGTTTTAAATAAATATTGTAAAATATGAATAGGGTAATAAAATGGTTTAAAGTAAATGAAAAGTATTGATTTTGAAAAAATTTAATTTAGTTATTTATGATGTTGAATATCACCATGCTTTTGAAATGTTTTTTCAGGTGTTTACTTTGCCAAAAAAATATCCAATGCTCAAAATAGCTCTCAACTAAGTGGAATCCCACCATATATCCTTCCCACAAGGGGATGGCTGGCCAGGCTACCACCAATGAGTGCCCACAAGATCTGGATTCACGGGGCCACCAAGGCCATGCATAGGTTTCACATGGGTGATCAATCCCATATAGAAGCATAGTGGGCCTAAAGACCCATGTGTAATGATGCGGTGTATGCGGCCCATGGTTTTTGCATGTGAGTACAGTAGCCTATACCCATTGTGAGCTTTTGAGCTGGGGATAGGTGGCCTTTTCTTATAAACACTCATGCATCATTCCATACTATTCAATGTGCGATGAACATTTTTCGGGTTACTATTCATCTCTGCTCTCCTTGATCGTACATTTCCTGAGTCACAGCTCCACTGTACTCCACTGACTATCATCATCAGACACCCCAGATCCTTACCTGAATCTACATTTTTGACGTGACCTGAGATAGTTATTAACCTCATTATCCACTACCTTTACTTAAAACCACTATGGATGACCACTGTTACCTCGGATGGCCACCATGAAAGTTCAATCCAACTACTTAGAATTCTGCATAAAGGAGAAGCCTCTGAAAATATCTAACTTAATCGCTACTACTCCCATGATGAGACATGTAGCCAATGCATTCCATGAAAATTAATGAGTAATGTAATGCTTCCCCAAAGAATCTAATGCACCACATTATGCCTTGCATGGATTTATTCCATGTGGAAAGATTAAAAGAACCCTAGAACCTTAGGTGTATCTTAGAAGATACCCCTAGTCTCACAGATGTGATTTCAAGGGTATTTCCACCAATATTTAGGGGAGAAATAGGCACCCAAATCCCTTGACTATAAATAAGAATCTATAACCACTGGCTAGAGGAGATTGACCCTATAGAAGGAATCCACTGGAGGGAGTCGAGGCCTTTCTATAGTCATTTTTTCTATTTATTTCATTTTTTATTTTCTTTTATTTCTTTTTTTTTAGATTTGATTTATTTTTAATTATAACTTTATTTAATTAAAGAAAACCATCCATGTATTTTTCTATTAATTTTTGTGTCTTATCCCACACAACAATTATTCTTATTCATTCTTCTACTTATTTTATTTTTATTTCTATTATTCCACTAATTTTAACATTATATCCATATATTAAATATTTTCTATTTTTACATTTTATTTTATTTTATTCTTTCACTCTATTTTATAATTATATTTTTATTTTTTTGATTTCATGTCTATGTTTTCTCCTTCTTATTTTCTCATCCCCATTCTTTTTATTTTTATTCTATTTTCTTATTCTCATTCACTTTTTTATTTTATTCTTTACTTTTTATTTATATATTATTCTCTTCTCTATTTCCACCAATGGGTCTCTTAAACTTCAAAATGAGTGACTAACCCAAGACTTATCCTGGGGGGGGGGGGGGGTTAACGTGTTCTTGAATTTTTTTTATTAATGATTATTTTATCATAACGAAAGATGAGAGTGTCATGCACAGGTGGGAAAATTATACCCCAGTCCATGCAACTCAAATTTCTTTCTGTTATTTTTTTAATATATTTCCCTCTATTCATTGGTTATTTTCACTTGTGATGGATTTGTGCCAATCAATGGATTAAATGGAATTCTATTGAGCTAGTTCATGTAAGATGTCACACCCTATAACAAGGTGTCCCATTAACCTTGACTATAGGAGGAAGTGGAATCTAGATTTCATAAAGGAATTTGATATTTCCTAATTTCTTAAAAAAAGGTCAGTAATTCATTATGATATTTTATGATTGGATTATCAAACTAGAATTAAACAAATAAATAATAATAATTATTGAACTCAAAACAGAACCTAATACCAAATTCTTTCTTCATAATTTCATTTTGTTGGCATTGCAGGTTAGTATAAGACTAAATTTTAATTTTTCGTGTCATTTAAATATTTTATAAAATAAACATAAAAACAAAAAAAAATATTATTTTTCTAAAATAATAGAAAAAATAAAAATAATTAGATTTAGGTGAATTAGATTAAGTGATTGAAAAGACTGAGAAGCTCCTCATGGGAGATGACTATGTTAAACTCCTACACTGCATTAGGAAAATAATTTTATTTTTCCACGCCCCATAATAGGTGTTTTGTCACATATCCCCAAAATTATAATGGAATACCTACATGACTCATAATTTAATTTAACATGTCTAAAAAGGTTCGGTTTCTCCTTTCACTAATACAATTCCAATATAGTGGGTAAGGTGGAGTGAGTTGATATAGAATCCCAAACTCTAGTAGAAATTTGATAAACACTTGGTTAACATATTCAGTACCATGATCTAACAGAATCTTCTTTATCTTCTTTCTTATTTGATTATCTACTAAATTATTTAATTTGTGGTGTTTCTTAAGGGACTCATACTTATACCTCATCAAGTAGACATGTACATATATTCTCAAGTCATCTATAAAATTTATAAAGTAAGAATATCTACCTCTGGATTCTACTGGAAATAGTCCACAGACAAAAGTGTATACCAATCTTTGAAGCTCTATGTCCCTTTCACCCAATCCATCAAATTATGGATTATTAATTTTTCCTTATAAACGATAGTGACATATTTCAAGTGGTTTTAATTCAAAACAGTAAAAGAAACCATCTTGAATGAGCTTTTTCAAACACTTCCATTTAAATGAACAATTTGGTGATGTCACAGTTGCGTGTTATATGATTCATGTGAACATGATTAATTATCTATTTCTAATACATGGTTTTATTAATTTAAGACATAAAGACAATTAAATAAATGTTCCAAAACCTATCATATGTTGTATTTATAAAATAAACAACTTTTGTTTCCAAATTTGATAATAAAACCCCTTACATCAAGTCATGATTAATAAATAATATTCTTGGTAATAGTAGGTACATAATAAAAATATTTTAAAACCAATATCATTCACATTGGAAATGAAAAGGTGGTGGTCACCAATCGCTAGATCAACCAGCCTCGCACTATTGCCATTTCTAAAATCCACCTCTCTTCAAGAAATATTTCAGAATCTGTTTGGTTCCAAAATTTGGATATGGATGTGAGAACCACAAGCTATATCTAATATCCAATGTGTATATATTGAAATATTAAACTCAATAATGAATGCACCTTTAACTTCCTCTTTATTCTTGGTGTATTTCCTCTCCCATTGGCCATGCTTTCCATATGAAAAACATACTACCTCATTTTTCTTACCTTGCCTCTAGATATTCCTCTTCTAATAAGGACAATGATCAAAAGAACTATACTTTTTATGATTCTTAGGTCACTTCCCCCTGTTATTTATTTTCTTATTCACCATAAGGAATGCAAGTTTTTCACACCCCATTTATTTATCCACTTAGAGAATCTAAGTGATAAGTTACAAAAGACTCATCTCATTTTTCCTCATATTATAAATAACAATAAGAAAAATAGAGGCGGTCATGGGTAGTGAGGAATGTATGATATCTATGCACAAATAATCTTGGAATTTAATTCCTAAGATATCTAATTGTACAATTTATCCCATGATCTTGACTACATGAGGCCCATCTAGCATAGACTCTCAAATAGTAGTTATAAAAAAATATTGGAGATCTTATATCTCTCTTTTTTTTGGATTCTCCTGATAGATACCCTAAAGGTAATACATCATGAAATATGCAACCATGTCCTCATGTTTCTTCAAAATCTCATTGGTCATGGATGATATCATGAAATATTGCACATTTGTATCGTTTTTAAAATGATTTTCAGAAATATAAAACTCTTTATAAATATCCTAAATACTAAGAACATTAGGAATAAGTTCTTCCGACTCATATAATTTCTTTAATGGAATAGGATAACATGAAATCGCATTTTCCATTCTTGGAAATTTGTGCTGGGGAGAAGTTTATCCTCCTAAAATATAAATCACAATGATATGTTTGAAGTAAATTTTTATTATTGCTTCTACAAAGAAGATGTGAAAATATTTAATACTTTATCTAATAAAATTTAGACAAATAAAAAAATACTATATTTATAACTCTCTTATTATTTTATCGAAGCCCAATATCCCTCACCAATGGCTTCGAAATATCTTGTTCCTTGTAAATTCTAGTAGAAAGGATCCACATCCCCCTTCTCATTACCCTGAGTTTGGTTGGTTAAGAAATTTTAAGGGTTTTAGGTAGTTATTCCAATTTACAACTTCATTAACTCACAGTTACTTGATCTGTTAAGTGAACTCCCCTATGCTGAAATCCTTAAATTATATTTCCTCAACACTTGCCTCTCGGTTACAGTATATCCTACTTTAGAAGTCAGCCATTGATGTGAAATAAGTTAAGTAAACCCAAAAATTTATGTTATAATTCCACAATAATTTAAAGCACCCTAACTTTGGTTGATCAGCCACTTTGAACTATGGTTCAGTTTTAACTAAAGTAGTGAAAGGCTATACCAAATTAATAATTATAATTGAAGGATTTTAATTATTATTTGAAAATTAAAAATTATTATCTTTATCATATTATTTTATATTTTAAGTGGATTTAATTTAGTGATTAACCATATATTAGATAATATTTATAGATAATCTAATTTATTTTAGTTCTATCAAGAAATCCTATTAATTTCATTAATTCATGTGATCATGAAAAAAGATCCATAATGAAGATATCATGAAACTTTACAGAAATAAAATAATAAAGTGGAATGATCATGAGATTTTAAAATTTTTATTTTATCTAATTGATGATAAACTAACCGTAGACCTAGGTGGAAAACACTGTGAACCAATTATAGTTTTTGTTTCACCTTTTCGCCTATCTATCTATGTATCTCTCTAGGATTGGTTTCACCTCATTTCTAAACTTGAAATTCCTCCACTAGATTGTGAGCTCCATCCATTAAATATGATTTTAATCACACACAGGTGAGGGGAAGGGGTTTACATAAAAGAAACCATGGGGACATAGGCCCTTAAATAATAAGAGGAGTGATGAAATGCAGGCCAAAAATTTAAATTGGTAATAAATTAAATGAAACTAATCACATACAATGGTATAGTCTAGGCTCATGATCATCCACATGCATGCAATAAATTAAGGATTTAATAAAATTAGAATTCAATTATAATAATTCTTATTTAAGATAAATAATGCTCAAATCAATTAATTATATTCTTTAATTAATTAATTATGTTATCTTAATTATCATCCAAATTTCCTTGAGGCTCTCATCCATCGTAATTTTAAACAAATTAAATAAATTTATTTAAAATTAACTATATAGAATAATTTACCTTGGCAACATGGTGAGTACCCATCCAAACTACCCAACATGTTTTATACTCGTATAATATTTACCCTTGAAACATATGGAAAATATGAATTAACACATAATTTCATTACTTGTACTATCAATTTAATGATTACACAAATTATATGATTTTTATGTCACATGCTCTACTTAAATATATGTAGATTAATGACTAGAATATGAATTATATATGATATGTAGATCCAAAAATTATGAAACAATTAATTAAAAATGTATATATATTAAAACCCCTCATATGGTGTGTCCGATCAACTTAATGAACACATGAAAGAACATGTTTATAAGGTTTTTACAATATAATAAATTAATTTTTAATTTTGTATAATTCGGTAAAAAGTACATAGTGTGTACAAGCTAGCTGCACAGTGTGTGTGCTATTCTCACCATCTATATGAGGCACACGCCTAGGGGATCAGTGTGTAAACTATGCCATGGAAAAATTTGGAGTACATGGGATTTACATAAGCTATAGGTCATGTGGTCTTCGAGTTACAAAGTCACCGGTCAGGTAGTCCATGTAAGAAGTGACATGGCCCATATATGACTAAAGGACTACACACAATGTATGGAACTTAAACAGTGTGTACTCCGTCTGACTGTGGCCAGGCTGGCTTAGTCAACATGCGGTGTAAAATTAAAGGCCTATAATTAATTATTGGAAGATTGAACACTAGTACATATTGTTTACATTCATGTTACATTGTGTGTACTCTTGTTTTATCCCTCCAGATTCCTTTTCACCTCTAGGTGAGATCTTCAATTTTATTTCATTCATAAAATTAATCAATTAGATTATATTTATGAGAAATAAAGATCAGGAATAATATCTTATAATTCTTATTAAAGAACAATTAAACTATAATTGAAACCCAATTAATTATAGATAAATAGATAAATTAATTTTAAATAATTATGAATAATTATGTGACCAATTTAATAACACTTAAAGGTTTTAGGCACAGTGAAAGAATACAATGGGTTGTTCCCAAAATTTATTTTTGTTATGATCGAGGATCAGTATGAGAATTACATGATGATAAATACAATGATCGGCGGAATTTAATAAATAAAAATATATAAGTGATAAAATTATGGAACCAAGAACAAGATCATAACATATTATTTATAATTAGTTTAAGCAATTAAATAATAACCTTGAATGAAATTATTTATTAATTGATTGATCTGACAAGGGATATATGTTGTACGATCACTGCATTGTAGGAATCAAGGGCATATTCCCTCTAGTAGAGATCCATTAGTCTTTCACAAATATCTTAACATCATCATAATAATCTCTAGGTGATATCATGGAAGATCCTATCCCTTGCATCGTTCACTTGTGAGCGCCTCGAGAATCGATTCCAAAGAATTCTTCTTGATATCACAATACTTGAGTGTTGGAGGTGGAGGTGGATTGCTCTCCATTCATAAGAGAATTATTGGAGAAGGGATATCTCTAGGTATTTGAGAGGATTTTATTAATTCATTATACACAACCAAACAAATTAATTATCTCTCTTGAAAAATAATATAATTGGGTTTATATATGGTTAAGGTTATAAATAAATAGTTGGATAAGTTCTATTTAGTATTATTTTTAATCCCTTGTAGAACCCCATTTCTAAAATAATACTATTATTATAATTTCCTGACATTCTATTAACATGTGAATTAAATTAAATATTATTTAATCAAATAATATTCAGTATATATTATATATAATTTTACATGCATACTCAGTCAACCATTCCTCCATGATACTTAGCAGACCTTGAATAATGAATATTTATTTAATAAATAAATATCACTTCATTATTCACGAATAAATAAATAGATATTCTATTCAATAAATAGAAAATAAATATTTATTAAATATTCTGATCACATAATATTCCCTCGCATAACTGGTGATGGAATATATGTTATCAAGAAAACATGAATAATTATTAAACCACATATGGGAATAATATTGATTAAACATGTTAAATAATAAATAATAATATATATTATTCAACTTATATTCTGGATACACTGAGTGTGTGACCCTCAAGACCTCTTTCTCAGTTTCATTAGGTAAAGCAGCCTAAAGTCTAAGTTAGCATCTAGAAACATGCCAAGGCACCAATAAAGAAATAATTTAATGCTACAACAAAATAACTCCTCATATGGATGCTTATTGTGCAATATAATCACTTTATCATGTTATCTATAATCAACCAAGTCATATGATGGTGCCATCAACCTATGTAGCCAATGTCCCTTTCTTTTAATTTCAAGAAATCTAGCATACCTATAAAACTCCATGGAAATGGAAATATTTATTATATATATTTTACATCAAAGGGATTGAGATATAAACTTCTATTAAAGAACATAAGGGAAAAATACTTTATCACATTATTCATTAATGCAATATTACTCATGACGCACCCAACTTATCCAACCTCACAGTGAACATATGTCATCACGGTTTTCTTCAATACATCAAAGTAAAGAACTTATAATACTCATTAATAATAATATTAAATTATAAGTACCAATACACATGGCCATTAATTGGAACATCCAATGAAACATATAAATGTGTATTTCCTATACCCAGGTCTGGTTATCAAAATATCATACATTCAATATTACCAATGGTTTATACCATGAGAATGTTCCTCAAAGTCCTATGAGTCTCCACACCTAATATCCTATATCGTTTGTGTCGCTAAAATTATTTAATTTGTCTATATAATAAATACTTAAGAATAATACTATGGAAATTCTAGGTTCTCATCATAGTTAGGAATTTCTATGACATTTTAGTATGAAAAATACTCTTATTCGATTATCACATATTATTTTATATAGAATAAAAATTATGATGTGATGAGAACTTTATTAATATTAAAAAAATGAATATAGGTTATCATAAAGTATGATAAATATAGTTTTAATGGACTAATAACAACCCTAAATTCTTAGAAGCCATTATTTTTTTAGAGGTAATCTAAAATATATGACATGTTGAAGGAGGAGATTGTGTTTTTGAAGTTATGAGATGAAGTAACATTATCCAGATGACGAATTTGGATGGTGTTTTAAGTGGTTCAACCTACAAGAAAAGTAAAATTATGTGATTTTATTGACCACTTTATGGTAGAGATTTATAGTTAAATTAAAAACATCTATAATAACCTTGTGTGTGAGAGCATAACATTTAGAATAGGTAGTGAAATGTGGCTAAGAATTAGAGAAGTTCCTTGTATATAAAAGTTTCATTTCATGATAAAGTGGTAGGAATTTTAGGGTCATCCATGGAGTATGAAAGTGTAAATTTTTTGAATCCTATAGTATATAAGTGTAATTTCATAGAAAATTATTAAATTATAAGGGTCATCAAGGAAGAATATAAGATTAATTTATATAACCAAGATACAAAATATAAGTCATTTCACTTTATTGGGTGGAATATAAGGGTCATTCTATTTGGTGTTTGGAGTGAAGGATCAAAAATTCCATGGAACTAAGAACCATTCCATGGTGATTTTAAAATAGGTATAATTTTTTAAACATGTTGTGGAGGATAGTATTTTTCATTATAAGATTCTATATGTAACATAGGGAACTACAACATAGTAATTGTGAAATATTTGATCAAATTTTTTTCAAAAAAAAATTGTAAAGGAATGAATATTACCTATATATATAAAGTTCTGGATGGTGGAAATATGACAAATTCCTTAGCAATAAAGTTTTTAAGGTGGCCTATCAAAATAAGAAACTGGTGGAGAACATTCCATGGTGGACATTGTAATGGGATTTTAGAATCCCTATGGGAAATGGGTAGGCTCACTACAAGTATTTTTGGTTATTTTGGGGGAATCATGTAATATTTTTTAAAGAAGGATACTGAAGATACCCTACATCATGGCCTAAGGTGGGTGAGTATTGATTATCTATGGTATAAGTGGAAAAGGTTAGGTCAATGTGTAGTAAACTATTTCGAATGGAGTTTCACCTAAAATTGAACCATACCATGTTTAGTAGAGTAACATGCCATGGCAGATCTATAAATCACTCCATGGTATTTAGTGAGTTAAATATGATAAAATGAGTGGATTTTGTGGATTTTATTATTGACTATACCTCATTCCATGAAGTAGGAAGCCACATATTGATCGGGGTATTTTCAAAATTTATATAGAAAACCAAGCTAAACATGACTTTATTTTAAATATTTTACATGATATAACCATTAAATTTCATAAATAACAATATCCTAAGGACTGACGGGTTCAGTGTATTTAGAGACTATCTACATAATCATATTATTTTACAATACTTGATATAATTTCCCCCAAAAGTTACCATATTATGTCATCCTCTTGACATATCATTAGTAAGAATCATCCTTATAACCTGGGGAATGAAAACATAATTAAGGGGGGAGCTCAAGTTCTTATAAAGGGTGAATAAACATTTCATCAAGGATGAGTTCATAAGAATAAGTAAAAACATGAGAATAATAGAAATATCAAATCATCATGATTAATAACCATAAATGATAAATGAGTTTAAAATTACAAGGTATAAGAACTTAAATCCATAAAGGATCAACATTTAAACATAAAATCTATAACATGGATTAAAATCATTTAATATAAACTTTGAATATTGAGAGATTAAGAACATAATGAATACCAACCTTTAATTATGGCAAAATCATTATCATAGGGAAATATTACTATCATGAGCCACACCATGAGAGTATAGTTAATAATACAAATCATCTTTCAAATATGTCACGTATAATAGTATAGGTAACATTACATTCATGAGACAAACCAGCAGAGTATAAGATAAGAATACAAAACATATTTCAAATATTGAAAAAATATTGGTATTGGGAACATTACTTTCATGATCCACACCATTATTAATAAAACTTATGAGATCCTAAAACATAATTTTGAATAATTTATATCATGACATATAAAATTTTAACCAATGCACTAGAGGGGGATATTTCACCCCACCCATAAATCATTTTCACTTATGTGTGTCATAAGAAATCATTCTATTTTTAAATCATAGATAACCAATGTAAATAAAATGGGTTTCATAAAATATCAAAATAGAAATCACACACATTTAATAAAGTACCCATGGAAATAAAAATGGGTTTCATAAAACATCTGAATGGTAATCATTCACCTTTCATAGAGAATCCAAGAAAATAAAAATGTATTTGATAAAACATTCAAATGGTATAAAATAACATCATGAATTAAATTGGTTTATCCATAAAACTTGATCACCCAAAATAATAACATAATAAAATAAAAATATAGGGTGAAACATGAAACATAAATCCATTGAGATATATAATTTAAATATAATTAAAACTAATTCATAAGAAGATCTTTTTTAAAACCTTTGGTATTTATCGTTATAAAATTTATAGTTACAGGTTACTTTTCAAAAGGTTTCATTTTTTAAGAAAAACAAAAATAAAACCCTTCATGAAAATGGATTTGGTTCAAACAAAATTCCCAAAAAATAAAAATAAAACATCATTTACAATGTAAAATATTTGAAAACAAAGTTCAATAAGAAATTTTATAACTCAATGACAGGAGTTTGAGTTATCTAGTCACTTACTTTTACCCTCAATCTTGACTTATGTTCTTTATCGTCCTATATCATAAAGATAAAAATCTTAATAAACTATTTTATAACCTTATTCATATACATTTCCATTTATTCTCTCTATTAATAACAATCCTCTTGATGTATTAGATTGTTGTAATCTTATTTCAACATCTTGTGTTAATAATCTTGATTATTTTTTAACTAGGTTCATAAAAGATGTATCAATATTCATTTTTCATAAAAAAATAATCATTTCAAAAATATTAAAGTAAAATTAATTGATGCTTTATAAATACCTATAATTTTATAATTCCATTACATGGGAATTTTAGTCCAATTTTTTTAATATGAAAACGGTGATGAACTAATTTTTCGTTATTTATAAATATCAATTGATTGCCCAATATTAATCATTAATTTTTATGATATCTAAAAATAACCATATTAATTTTGTATATATTAATTATATATATCATATATAATTATTAAATATTAACTAAAACCATCCATTTTTTGATGTTAAGGGAGGTGTTGGTTCATACAATGCATGATTCACATTTTCATTTTTCTTAATTGAAAAGGGGCTGGTTAATGCTTATACCATCATTATAATAACATAAAAGTATAATAAAGAAAACTATTTTATCATTTTAATGTGTTTAAATAAAATTTTACAAATAAAATAGGCATATGAAAACATAAAAAAGATAAAAGAGATGTTCGGAACTTATACCTCACTTCTTGGATCATCTCATTCACAAAGTGGATTAAACATTTTATGGATGGTCTTTTGAGAATAAAAATAAAAATTAAGGTGTATAAGATTTTTTAGGAACGTTTTGAGCATATTTTGGGATGAGTTATTAGGGTTTTAGTGTGAGTGGAAGTTAGAAGATGAGTTCCCCTATTATAAGTGAAAATGGGTGGCAATTTTTTAAATACCTAAAACATTTCAAAAATGGAAAGTCGCTCTCAAGGAAATTCACTCAAAAAATGATAAATTATGGAGATTATGCGATTTAAGTTTGATAAATACCTCAAAAACTCAATTAGAAACATTTTTTTATCATTTTAGTCCCATTACCACTAAGGTTACTCATTTTTACCATTTTAGTTTTCAACATGGTAACTAGTTTTTACCTAGATAATTTTTCATTTATGACCAAAAATAAAATGGTCCTTGTTATAAAATTTGGAAATAATTAATCCCAATTTTAAATCAAATTTTTCTTATTTAATTTTAGAAAGTGATAAAAATTAATTTTAAAATTATAAATGTATAATATATTAAAAACAATTTTTTTAAAATTTAACTTAAATTATAAAATGTAAAGAATGTATTATTAAAGTAAACCAAAAAAATTATAATTATAAATTTACGTATAAAATAAATATTTTTATAAGAAAAATTTTTCATAAATTTTCAATTCAAACTTATATACTAATAATGTCATAGGGTCATATTATTTGTAAAAATGGTATTTTCACTATTCACCAAAAAATCAATATTTTATGAAAACAAAGAAAATAATCCTAAGATAATTTTCAATGATAAATAGAAAATTGATTTTAATTTTTTAAAATCCACATACTAAAATTTTTAATTTTTAATTTTCTTTAAAAACATAAAAATAGAAAAAAAAATTGTATTTTTATAAAAATGACTATTGGTATATTAACTACGATTATTTCAATTTCCTATAAATTACTAATTGAAATTGTTTTAATATTTTATTAATATAAAAATATATTGTTCTGGAAAAGAAATAAATTTTAGAAAATAGAATTCAATAGTTTCTTAACAGCATTAGTTTAGTCAATATTTAGAGTGAACATTGTTTTTTTTATGTGTGTGTGTATTTATTTTTAAATCTGTTACCATTGTTTATACCTTATAATTATATACTTACATTATAATGGTATATATTTTTTTGGATTTGTTGTTGAGTTTGGAGGAAGAAATTGAACATGATATTTATTTATGGATCAAATTGCAGGTCATTACATTCCACCCCCCTTAAAAAGAATTTCATCCATGAAATTTTATTACATAGAAGAAAGCAAGTGAGGGTAATTTTCTCTCATCACATAATTAGGTTACCACATAGCCTCCTCAAAAATATTATTTCACTATAGAAATTTGACCATATGAGTGGTCTTCTTCTGTATAATTTTCAATGGTTGTTCCTTATATAAGTGATTACTTCTAGTTTCATGGATTCTAAGTTCAGTATGCGTAAAGGTTCTAGTATATACTTCCTAAAAATACATACAAATAACACATGTTATACTTTGGAATGTTCTTTTGGGAGTGATACAAAATAATCTATAGCCCTCACATGATCAAGGATCTCAAATGGACTGGTATACCTAGGGCTCAGTTTCCCTTTCTTCATAAATCTCATAACGTTCTTCCGATGATATTTTTAAAGGAAAACCTTGTCACTAAATTCAAACTATAGTTTTCATTGGTGATTATCTACATAACTCTTATATTTACTTTTTCCACTTTTATATGATGCGTAATGGTTTGATCCTGCCCTATTTTTTCTTAGAAAAGGTCAAGACCAATCAACTTTATCACTCCAACTTCATCACAAAATCTTGGAGTCTTACATATCTTCATATAACAGCCCCATATACTTTCATCTTAATGGTATAATGTAAACCATTGTTATATGATAAATCTACTATGGGGAAGACTTGATCCCAACATCCTTAGAAATATATCAAACAAGATCTCAGCATATACTCTAGAGTTTTAATAGTCCTCTCAAATTTAACATATGTATGAAGATGATATGAAGTGATAAAACTCAACTCTATTTGAAAATATTTCAGATTACTAATCCATATCCACAAGGTAAACCTTTTATCCTCAGCAAATATAATAGATAGTGGTACACCATGCAGCCTCACCACTTCCCTTATGTATATCAGGGAAATTTTGGTCAGGGGAGAAATCTTATTTAATAAAAATAAAATGAACTAACTTTTCAAGGTGATCAACAAAAACAAAAAATATATTTATAGACTTGAAAAGTTCAAGGGAGTACAATTATGAATCTCATGATGGTGTTTTCCCACTTCCATACAGTTATAGAAAATGGCTACAACATACTCTTCTATTTTTTTCATTTATCTTCAACTTTTTGGCATACCAAGAATCAATATATATATATATATATATATTCTATAATTTATCTCTTAATTTTATCAAACCAAAAGTATTTCTGCAAATATCTATACATATTTTTGATTCTTGGATTAATATAGATGAATGAACTATGGTAATTATTCAAATGTTCCCTCTTCTGTTCTAGTTTGGAGGAGAAACAAGTCTAGGTTCCAAATGACATAAGTCCATATTTATCAAAGTTTAACTCTAGAATATTATCTATCTCTTTTTAGTTCTATATCATATTTTTTTGTATTATTTGATTTTTATGTGAATGGAAAGTTTATCAATCAGTTGGGAAAGATAGGATTTATCTCCTCCCATTATGACTTCAAGATTCATCCTCTGAAAATATATGATTATTGGGTCTTTTTCAATACTCATCATGGATAGATTATCATGGTATTTTCAACTAAGAGAATTAGACACCTTATTTTCCTTCCCTGGGTGGCAATGTCTTAAGGAATCACGGTATTTTATTATTTATAACCGTCTCCCTTGGTGTATATTAAACTCCTTCTATTTGAATATATATTTTAAGATCTTATGGTTAATATATTTATCACACTTTTATCTTTAGAGATAATGTTTATTAATATTCAATGAAAATATCACTTCAACAAACTCTAAAACAAGTTTTGGGTAGTTTTGATCCAGATTCCTTAATTTTCATCAATCGTAAGAAATTACCTTTTCATTATGCATAAGGACACAACCCAATTTATTCTTTGTGGCATCGTTGAATATTAAAAACCATTCTTTGCTATAGGGTAATGTAAGTACACGAGTAGTGAAAAACCTCTTCTTCGATACCTTTAAAAAAATTATATTCCTCTATCTAAAGAAACATTACTAATTTCCATGTTAACTTGGTTAGTATATTTGATATCCATGAGAAATTTTTCATAAGCACCAATGATATCTTGTTAACACAAATAAAAATATAGATCTCAGTTACATAGGTAGTTTTGGTCCATTGTTCAATAACTTCTATTTTTTAAGGATTTATATATATCCCATTACTACTGATTACATAACCCAATAATGAAACCTTTTGTTTCCATAATTCACATTTTCTAATTTTGGAATACAACTTATCCTTTATAAAGGTCCTCAACAAAATTTTAAAATGATCTTCACGCTCTACCTTACTCTTCCAGTATACAAGAATATCTGTTAAAAATATAACAAAAACCTAATCTAGGTAGTCCCTAAATTCTATATTTATTAGATACAAGAATATGATGGGGTAATTAGTCAATATGAATGGAATCAATATAAACTCATAGTGCCCATACCACATTCAGAATTATATTTTTAAAATATCCTCCCTTTTTACCATTAACCGATGATATCTATATTGAGGGTTAGTCTGTAAGAAGTAATATGTTCTTAGAAGTAGATCAAATAGGTCATCAATATGGGTTAAAGGATATTTATTCTTAATTTTACCATGTTAAGATCATGATATTCAATATAAAATCGCATTGATCCATCTTTCTTATTAACAAATAGGACCGGTGCTCTTTATAGTGAAGCAATGGGTAGATAAAACCCTTGTCCAAATTCTCCTTTATATACTTATTTAATTCCTACCATTCAATAGGATACATTTTATATAGAATCCATGAGATAGGTATAGATATATTTATAAGTTAAATTGAGAACTCAAACTCATAATCTAGGAGGAAACTAGTTAGTTCATCTAAGAATACATCAGAATATTCTAGTAAAATGGGTATGTCATCAATAATAACTTTCTCCCTGATCATTTTAGCTATAAAGACTTCATTTTTTTCCATAATAACCCATACTATAGAATTTTTTCCCAAGAAGATATCATCCTTATGTTTATACTTGATAGTATAATAGTTTGAAATGTGAAATGAGATCTGTTTCTCCCAATAATTGATATAGGTTTTATATAGGGATATCCAGTGCATACCAAAAATCATGTCAAATTCAACTAAGGGTATGAAAATACAATCTACATTAAGAACACACAAATTTAAATTGTATAAGATTTATATATCTTAGACACAATCATTAAGCCACCATGTGTTTTCATAGATATTTTTATATCTATATCTTGTGGTGGTGATTCCACATTCTTAGAGAACTAGTGTGATATGAAATAATGTGATGAACAAAAATCAAATAAGATACTTCCATATATAGAATAAATATTAATTGTACCTCGCATCACTTTTTTATCATGATCTACCTTAGAAGTAGTGATCATAAATTCCCTTCCTTATTCCCTCTGTTTGGGAGGTTGTTGTGGGATATTTTCTCATTTATCAAGGGTTGGGTTATTGATTCATTTAGTGTCCAAAATACTTATACATGAATCATTTTAGTGAGAGTAGATCATTGGCTAGAACCTTCTCCTCCTATGATGTGTTAAATGACCTTATTGCCTTACTTTGGTATTTTTTGGATTGGTGGCCTACTTTATCACACTTAAAACAATTCCCTTATCCTTTAAGTAAAATACATAGGCTCTCACTCTTACACTTTTGGAAATTGGGGAGTTGAAATTTCTCCCCTTTCCATGTGACTTAACATTGGGTATCCCTTAGTATTACTCCTTCCTTTTTTCCTCTCTTAAGTACTAAGAACCCCAAAATTTCATCTCCACCATTAGTTCATATTAAAAAATATCTTCATTTCTTCTAAAGTTTCATACGAACAAATACTTTCAAAGATAAGTTTTTAATCCAATAAAAAATTATTGGTTTTAATTTATATATCAAATATACAACTATAGGCATATATTGAAATCATTATGAAGTTTTCTTCATATGTTCTAATGGATTCATCCTCATTTTTCATCAAATCTAATAATTCCCTCTACATATTTGTAAAAATAATTTGAGGAAAAAACTTTTTAAAGATCACTTTCTTAAATTATTCTCATTACATTAATTATACTTATTTATTTATTTTATTCTTATAAAGATTCCACCATTGGCTGGTCCTATCTTCAAAAGTGAACATCCATAAAATTATTCTCATGTTTTGAGTAATGGAGAATGAAAAATATCATTTCCATCACATTGATCATTTTCTCGGTGATAAGTGGAATTAAAGATCCACTAAAAGAGGGTGGAAATTTCCACATGAAATACTCAATATTAAGTTTCCACCTATTTGGTTAATTTTAAATATCAACATGCTCTATTTTATTATTCATATCTTTATACTATTAAGTGATAATTTTTGTGATTTATTGTACTCAAACTCCCATTTCCTTAGGGTTTTAATTGGGGTAACCATATCAATATCTCTCTCACTGTAACAGCCCGAGATTTTATGAAAAATATTCTTTTTTATTTTACTAATGTCTTGTGTTATACGCTACACCAAAAGGAGCTTGCACAACACACATCCTTGACTTACCTTGCATTACACGCAATCGCAACCTTCCTCGATAGCGTGTGTGGTACGTAATACTGAGTTTCACGAAACAATGATAGGCTATTAAAATATTATTAAAACTAGCCGTTATGAATAGTAATAACCACTTTTTAAATTTTAGAAATTTTAACTCTCAAAATGGACTTCATTTTGGGATTCGGAGTATCGAATTTAGCCTAAGGTGAAATTTTGGTACTTTTCGGATAACTTTCATATTCTGATGAATAGTGAAAATTACTAAATTATAATTAAAAACAAATTTTTTAATCGAAATAATTAATAGTGATAAATAATTAATTTGAGTGGTTTTAAAGTATATTTAGAATATATTTTTACAATTTAATACAATTTTGGTCATTGGATGTAATTTCACATTTAAACTAGACATAAACAAGTGTCAATCTTTTGATAGATATTGTTTCTTAAAAACACGCTATTTGTTTTAACAGTGGGATTTAATTATAAAATTAATTAATGCAACTTTTATGTTATGAATTTGGTAAAATAGACTTCATTTTTGAATTCGGAATATGAAATATAGCTTGGGATGAAATTTTGGCATTGTTCTGAAAAACATCAATTTTTGATGAATAGTGAAACTACTAAGTGGTAGTTAAAAAAACTGAATTTTTCATAAAACTTAATTTTACCGCTTCTGTGAATGGAATTTCAAAAATCCGAGAGACACGGTTGATGTCAGTAAGTAAAATGTGGTTCAATGAGATGAAAATAATTTTTGGTGAATAGTAACTTTTTACTTTTTTTTACCGCGGTTAATAGTAAATAGGGTAACTAAGGGTAAATATGATATTAATATTACCCTAACACATGTCCTAATTCTATTTGACAAGTGTAATTCGCCCAAAAACAAACTTAGGAATAAAATATGACCATTTAGGCCCACTTGGATTAGATTAGGACATTTATTATTAATTTATTTAAAGAAGGGTTAAAATAGTTAAAATCAAAGTTTAATAAGTAAATCATTTTTAATATGGGGTTATACATAAGATAAATTCGATTTTAAATATTCATTAGAAAGCTAAAAAGATTTCCTACATTATGGTATTTTATTTGTAATTTTTAGACATCAAATAATATAATTTATTTATGACACAAATATGATGCAGTAATTATCTTATTAATGAAATATTGACATAATTGATAATATAAATACCAAAATAAATGTAATTTGAGACTTTTTATGAATTCCACTAATTTTCCAGGTTACTATGATATATTAGTGTTGATTTAATCAACTTGGTTCAAACATATAATTCTTTTATGACTTTCACAAAAATCATATATCAAATAGTGTCAAAATTGACACAAAATAGTTTTTAAATCAAATATTATATTATTAATTGTTATTTTATTCCTAAAAATCTAAGGTTCGGCCAAATAACTTATATAAGGATATATATATTAATAATAAACAATTTGGGGTTCGTTTGTCATGTTATAGTAAGTGTATTAACCATATAGTGAAAGAAAACAAAAAGACACGGTAAAAGTTAAATTAATTAACTTAGAGTTAAATCTAATTGATAAGGTTAAAATAATACCCTAAACTTGTCTAAATCCTATTGGTTGATAGGATTTCGACCCATCCCCACTTTAGCTTCGAAATAAGACCCTTTGGAACCATTATAAACCGATTTTGACTTTAATATAAAATAATATTTTGAGATATTCCTAAGGTGCCCCTCTCCTCCCTTATAAAAGGGCACCTCCTCCCCCTCCTCCTCACACCAAATTGAGCACTCAAGATCGGCCAACCCCTGCCATTTCCTCCCCTCCACTTCCCTATAATAATCCTAGAGGTCCTGGTCTTCTCCAAAGACCAATCGTAGTTCCTTAAGTGGAGGATTCAAAGAGGCGTTCCAAAGAAGAGGTAATATCCATTACCGATCTTTTCAATTTCTTTCTTCTTCAACTTCTTCTTCTTTAGTTGTTTCATGATAAAGTAATAACATCAGTATTACTTACATACTGATATGTTATTATAAATATGAAACAACCCTAATTCACCTTCTATCCATCCTACGGAAAAATGAAATCACCGCGCGTGCGTACGTACGGAATACCGTCTCCACGCCGTGGTGTAATCTATTTTCCACCATCACCTTACAAGGATGGGTATAATGGTGTAATGAGTAACTATATATGATTATTATGAAGTAATATTGATACTTAAATAATATATATATACTCCAATACAATTCCACGATCATAGGAACGATATCATCACTCGTGCGTACGTACGGAATACCTTCTCCACGATGTGATGCGACTCGTTCTACATGATCTTCATTTCATAATGATTATATAAATGAATTGAATGAATTAATATGGTATATACTACACTAATACCATTCTGGAAATTTATTATCTATAACCTAAAGATAAGAATAAGAATTTATTCGACAAAACACGCATGAGAACAAAAAGTTATAAAGACCCGAGTAGCAAGTAACAATGAAATATTACTAACAAGAAGCTAATAATATGACCATATATGATATCATATCAATATGTATGATTCTGTAATAAGTCAATAACACTATTTAAACCATTATACAGGAGCTTCGGACACGTACAAAGCAAATCGGACCTAAGGTAAGGGAAATATCACAATCTCATTTTTATCCGAGATTGTTTATTCGTAAGTATTTACTGAGGTGTATTTTATCATCCACATCCATGTTTCATAAATATGTAATATTATTTCCATCCAATTACAATAGTTTAAATCCAATTTTACCCTTTGGTGAGTTTTTAGTAAAGAATATGAAAGGAATCTTTTGTCGTTTTTTCGTACGAGGTACTTTTGACTTTTCCGACAAAAGTACGAAGAATGTTTTTTTTAACTTATACGGCATGAATGGATTTTTAAAACATTACTTCAAAGAAGCTTCCTTTACAAGTTTTAAAGTTTATTTTTAATCAACATCTTTTATTTTAAAGTTGTATGACATGTTATGAAAGGAAAAATGTTTTTGAAGAAGAAAGGATATTTTCCTCAAGAATGGAGTTCAAGTGTTTTATCAAAATTATTTTCCATCTAAGATAATAAAGGGTTATATTTTTATCCCTATTATTACATTGATTTGATCATGTTGTGATGGAATTATTTTTATGAATTCCTTTATCTTATATGAATTGATTTATGATGTCATGATGTTTCAAGAATCCCATTTTTATTACATGGGTTATGCGATGATGTATGATTTATGATTATGTGGCACACATAAGAAAGGATTCATTATAAGATGGGTGGGACCTATATCTCCCTCCAATGCATAGGGTAAAGATTTTATATCTCATGAGATAGACATGGCTGGAACGGTAGGTTATACCGGTTCAGTGAAACAGGACTGGAACGAGGGTGACTCGGTTCAGAAAGGGACTTTGTCCACTAAGATAGTCTTGGAAATGAGTCATGACTGACAAGAAATTATTTTCTATGATTATGTGTGCATACCACAAAGTTTCATGTTTCATGTTATGATTATGGGGATCTCATTTTTACTTCTATGATTTATCCCATGTTATGATATTATGAGCTCTTTTGCAGGTTAAGATTTCCAAAAGCTACGTTCTTATGTATATGATGTGATTGATATTTCTTTTGTTTACCCTTACTGAGCATTTGAGCTCACCCTTTTTTGTTTTTATTTCCCCAGGATATAAAGAAAGGTTTTAGGTAAAAAAAGGGGAAGATCTTTATGGGAGATATTGAAGATCTTTCACCACGTTTAGAAGATTACGTTCCGAGTTTCCAAAGACACTAAACTATTACGATCCTTGTGTGTGTCTTTTTGTTATGTACTAAGTATTCCGCAAATGTAATGTAATGTCCATGTACGATAAGCTTCGGGTCTCTACAGTTGGTATCAGAGGAAAGGTTTAGTCAACATTTGGAAACTAGGATGCGAAAACGTTAGTGAGATCCCTAGAGATATTTCTAAGGTATGTCTAGGGATGTCCCTAGGGATAAGTATACGTATAGGTTATAGTAATAGAATTATGCTAACGATCATAGAATTAAACCTAATATGTTGGATATTGAAGGTACTCCCCCTTTATTATGTTGTTTTCCCTAGCATGATTTTTGCCTCTCACACTATTCTTTTTGGGTTTTAGACGATGGCTGGAACCCGAAGGAACCGTGTTGATCAATGCAATGGACAATGCAATGATTGCCCTCCTGAACAAACAAATGTTATGGGAGATGGAGTGCAAAATCTTATTGCTATACTTACACAAGCTATGAATCATTCTGGACTTCCAAATGAGCAGAGAAGGGAACAATATTCTATTGAGTCCTTCATGAGGCAACGTCCACCTTCTTTCAGTGGGTCTTCTGATCCACTTGTGGCTGAACAATGGATCAGTACTATTGAAAAGATATTTTCAGTTCTTCAATGTTCTGAACATGATAAAGTCATCTTAGCAGTATATCGTTTGGAAGGTGAAGCTGATCAATGGTGGAATCTTATCAAGAATACGAGGCCAAGAGATGAAATTGAGTCCATGGAATGGGACGAGTTCAAGAACTTGTTTTTCAGTAAGTACTTCCCTCGTATTCTTCGAACAAAGATGGAGAAAGAGTTTCTTGAACTGAAGCAAAGGGACGATGAATCTGTTGGTACCTATGAAGCAAATTTACAAGACTTGCAAGGTATGCTTCTGGAATTATCATCCAACCTGAAAGTAAAGTTGATCGATTTTTCAGTGGATTAAAACCAAGTCTTAGAAGGGCATTAGCTATAAGAGACTTCAGTAGCTATGAAGAAATTGTGCGTTGTGCTATCAAGGTAGAAATGGAAGTTGGTGTTACATATCCATCTCATGGTTTTGAAAAAAAACGAAAGATGGAGTTCAAGGAGAAATCTCAGAATAATGGTGAAAAGAAGATGAATGTTTCCATATGCACAAAGTGTGGAAAGAAGCATGGTGGAGATTGTCTTAAAGGGACTAGAAAATGTTTTAAGTGTGGAAAAGAAGGTCATCGAGCAGCTGAGTGTCGAAGTAATGGAAAAAGGGTTTCTAATGATGTGAATAAAGCAAACACTGCAGAGAACGCACCGCCAACACTTCAATGCTACAAGTGCAAGGAAATGGGGCATTATGCTAATAATTGCCCTAATCCAAGGGTTAGTGATGATCAACATGAGCAACCACTGAAGGCAAAGGACAAAGGGAAATCACATGCGATCACTATTGGCAATGTTGAATATGACAACGATGTGGTGGAATGATTAAGTGTTTATGTAATGGGATTCCAAAATAATGTTGTATCATTGAGTATTGCAATATTTATTGATGTGGTATTCAAAGTGATTGAGATATTTTTTTGGAAATAAGATGATATGCGCATAATGAAGACGAGAAAATGAAATGTTTAATAGTATTCATGAGCTCATGATTGATATAAGGACTAAGTGATATCATGGTTTGAGTATATAGAATTTTGAGGATTTTGGTAACTTTTAACTGCACTCATGTTTTCACTAAGGTATTCAAGAGAATACACGATTAAGGACTTTGAATGTTTGGAATGTGACCAACAAGACATATCTTATGATATGTGGGGATCAACGACAGTATTAAATCTCTGGTAATCGTTGTCACTATATTATGAGAGTGGACTGCAGTATTATGTATAAGCCTAAAGATTAGACTGGATTATGTTGGACATAAGTTAGTATTGTTTAAGGATAGAAGATTTTCGATATTATTGATGGGATGTTATAGTAACGTAGTTTTAGAAAAAGGGACAACCTGCAGGATGGGCGACAGCCCATCGCTTCGGACAAGGCTGTAGGAATCGAACCCACAACCGAAGTGCGACTGGCCTTTATCGCCTACCACTAGCCTACAGGAAGTCCCTGTTTAGTAGAAACTAGTTTTATTATATTAAGCAGTATGATATATGAAGTATAAGTCCATTTTAGGAACCATATGTGATTAATCTCACTATAGAATGACTTATGTATATTTAATAACTTTTTCTAACCTTTTGTTTGAGACAGATGGAATGACCCATCATTCTATCACATAATCTGCTAACACTTCACAAATAACAAATTCAACTTCATTTATTTAAGAGATGAAGTAGAAATTGTTCAAGGCACGAACAAAAGTGAGATTGTACCAAAATAAAGTAAGTATTTATTCTAAGAAAATTTTCAACTTTAGGGAAATGATCTTGAAAACCAAAAATGTTGTCCTAGTGATCTTATACCTGATGAATCAGATGGTACCTTATATCATCACAAATCTATGGATTTGTGATTACTGGCTTTTCCATAGCCATGTTCTCTACCACTCTCCATCAGAACATGATGGTTAGATTTCTCTTCCATATCCATATTTTCACCTATGTGGAAACCCAGTGATTAGTTTATTTGGGTAATCGTTACATTTCATACTTTAGTTTTTAAAGCCAAGTTTTGGTATTCCCTTTTACGATGTGGGTTTCTATTAAAGAAACTTTCGAATAGTAAACCATTTATAACCCCGATGAATTTTGAGGGCGAAATTCATTTTAAGGGGGGTAGAATGTAACAGCCCGAGATTTTATGAAAAATATTCTTTTTTATTTTACTAATGTCTTGTGTTATACGCTACACCAAAAGGAGCTTTCACAACACGCATCCTTGACTTTCCTTGCATTACACGCAATCGCAACCTTCCTCGATAGCGTGTGTGGTACGTAATACTGAGTTTCACGAAACAATGATATGCTATAAAAATATTATTAAAACTAGCCGTTATGAATAGTAATAACCACTTTTTAAATTTTAGAAATTTTAACTCTCAAAATGGACTTCATTTTTGGATTCGGAATATGAAATATAGCTTGGGATGAAATTTTGGCATTGTTCTGAAAAACATCAATTTTTGATGAATAGTGAAACTACTAAGTGGTAGTTAAAAAAACTGAATTTTTCATAAAACATAATTTTACCGCTTCTGTGAATGGAATTTCAAAAATCCGAGAGACACGGTTGATGTCAGTAAGTAAAATGTGGTTCAATGAGATGAAAATAATTTTTGGTGAATAGTAACTTTTTACTTTTTTTTACCGCGGTTAATAGTAAATAGGGTAACTAAGGGTAAATATGATATTAATATTACCCTAACACATGTCCTAATTCTATTTGAAAAGTGTAATTCGCCCAAAAACAAAATTAGGAATAAAATATGACCATTTAGGCCCACTTGGATTAGATTAGGACATTTATTATTAATTTATTTAAAGAAGGGTTAAAATAGTTAAAATCAAAGTTTAATAAGTAAATCATTTTTAATATGGGGTTATACATAAGATAAATTCAATTGTAAATATTCATTAGAAAGCTAAAAAGATTTCCTACATGATGGTAGTTTATTTGTAATTTTTAGAAATCAAATAATATAATTTATTTATGACACAAAGATGATGCAGTAATTATCTTATTAATGAAATATTGACATAATTGATAATATAAATACCAAAATAAATGTAATTTGAGACTTTTTATGAATTCCAATAATTTTATAGGTTACTATGATATATTAGTGTTGATTTAATCAACTTTTTGCAAACATATAATTCTGTTATGACTTTCACAAAAATAATATATCAAATAGTGTCAAAATTGACACAAAATAGTTTTTAAATCAAATATTATATTATTAATTGTTATTTTATTCCTAAAAATCTAAGGTTCGGCCAAATGACTTACATAAGGATATATATATTAATAATAAACAATTTGGGGTTCGTTTGGCATGTTATAGTAAGTGTATTAACCATATAGTGAAAGAAAAAAAAAGACACGGTAAAAGTTAAATTAATTAACTTAGAGTTAAATCTAATTGATAAGGTTAAAATAATACCCTAAACTTGTCTAAATCCTATTGGTTGATAGGATTTAGACCCATCCCCACTTTAGATTCGAAATAAGACCCTTTGGAAACATTATAAACCGATTTTGACTTTAATATAAAATAATATTTTGAGATATTCCTAAGGTGCCCCTCTCCTCCCTTATAAAAGGGCACCTCCTCCCCCTGCTCCTCACACCAAATTGAGCACTCAAGCTCGGCCAACCCCTGCCATTTTCTCCCCTCCACTTCCCTATAATAATCCTAGAGGTCCTGGTCTTCTCCAAAGACCAATCTTAGTTCCTTAAGTGGAGGATTCAAAGAGGCGTTCCAAAGAAGAGGTAATATCCATTACCGATCTTTTCAATTTCTTTCTTCTTCAACTTCTTCTTCTTTAGTTGTTTCATGATAAAGTAATAACATCAGTATTACTTACATACTGATATGTTATTATAAATATGAAACAACCCTAATTCACCTTCTATCCATCCTACAGAAAAATGAAATCACCGCGCGTGCTTACGTACGGAATACCGTCTCCACGCCGTGGTGTAATCTATTTTCCACCATCACCTTACAAGGATGGGTATAATGGTGTAATGAGTAACTATATATGATTATTATGAAGTAATATTGATACTGAAATAATATATATATACTCCAATACAATTCCACGATCATAGGAATGATATCATCACTCGTGCGTACGTACGGAATACCGTCTCCACGATGTGATGCGACTCGTTCTACATGATCTTCATTTCATAATGATTATATAAATGAATTGAATGAATGAATATGGTATATACTACACTAATACCATTCTGGAAATGAATTATCTATAACCTAAAGATAAGAATAAGAATTTATTCGACAAAACACGTATGAGAACAAAAAGTTATAAAGACCCGAGTAGCAAGTAACAATGAAATATTACTAACAAGAAGCTAATAATATGACCATATATGATATCATATCAATATGTATGATTCTGGAATAAGTCAATAACACTATTTAGACCATTATACAGGAGCTTCGGACACGTACAAAGCAAATCGGACCTAAGGTAAGGGAAATATCAGAATCTCATTTTTATCCGAGATTGTTTATTCGTAAGTATTTACTGGGGTGTATTTTATCATCCACATCCATGTTTCATAAATATGTAATATTATTTACATCCAATTACAATAGTTTAAATCCAATTTTACCCTTCGGTGAGTTTTTAGTAAAGAATATGAAAGGAATCTTTTGTCGTTTTTTCGTACGAGTTACTTTTGACTTTTCCGACAAAAGTACGAAGAATGTTATTTTAACTTATACGGCATGAATGGATTTTTAAAACATTACTTCAAAGAAGCTTCCTTTACAAGTTTTCAAGTTTATTTTTAATCAACTTCTTTTATTTTAAAGTTGTATGACATTTTATGAAAGGAAAAATGTTTTTGAAGAAGAAAGGATATTTTCCTCAAGAATGGAGTTCAAGTGTTTTATCAAAATTATTTTCCATCTAAGATAATAAAGGGTTATATTTTTATCCCTATTATTACATTGATTTGATCATGTTGTGATGGAATTATTTTTATGAATTCCTTTATCTTATATGAATTGATTTATGATGTCATGATGTTTCAAGAATCCCATTTTTCTTACATGGGTTATGCGATGATGTATGATTTATGATTATGTGGCACACATAAGAAAGGATTCATTATAAGATGGGTGGGACATATATCTCCCTCCAATGAATTGGGTAAAGATTTTATATATCATGAGATAGACATGGCTGGAACGGTAGGTTATACCGGTTCAGTGAAACAGGACTGGAACGAGGGTGACTCGGTTCAGAAAGGGACTTTGTCCACTAAGATAGTCTTGGCAATGAGTCATGACTAACAAGAAATGATTTTCTATGATTATGTGTGCATGCCACAAAGTTTCATGTTTCATTTTATGATTATGGGGATCTCATTTTCACTTCTATTATTTATCCCATGTTATGATATTATGAGCTCTTTTGCAGGTTAAGATTTCCAAAAGCTACGTTCTTATGTATATGATGTGATTGATATTTCTTTTGTTTACCCTTACTGAGCATTTGAGCTCACCCTTTTTTGTTTTTCTTTCCCCAGGATATAAAGAAAGGTTTTAGGTAAAAAAAAGGGAAGATCTTTATGGGAGATATTGAAGATCTTTCACCACGTTTAGAAGATTACGTTCCGAGTTTCCAAAGACACTAAACTATTACGATCCTTGTGTGTGTGTTTTTGTTATGTACTAAGTATTCCGCAAATGTAATGTAATGTCCATGTACGATAAGCTTCAGGTCTCTACACTCACCCATTGTTAAAATTATTCCTTCTAATTCTTTAAACTACTAAAACCAAAAAAGAAGTTACCCTGAGTGATAAAAAATTAAAATCATAAGGTAAAATAGTACATAATGAATTCAAACTTGAAATTTATTATTCTTTGGAATTATCATGTTATTCTATAATTATTTTAGTTCAACCTATATCATTATTTGTGAAAAATTAAGTTGGTTTTTCATATACTTATTAACCTAATCTCTCAAAGTAACTAAGAAATAAATCCTTAAAAATGGTTCATAAAGATTGTGGGATGAATAAAAGAATATACCCTTTGATTGTGTATCCAGGTGTGCTTTTTGGACTCTTTGTCATGCACTAGGTCATGGTTGAGTTAATGACCAACATTCCCTCTACAGGGTTATTACCCCTTAGTACAACTGTGATAGAGTCTCAATAATTTACCAATACTTTAGGATATTATCCTATACTGAGACTCATCTATAGGATTTTTCGATATGGTTCTCTAACATTAATTCTCAAAATTAATTATCTAATATCCAATAATAACTAAACATTTTCCCTAGTTCCAACTATAAAGACCCAAGATAAACATGACTTTATTTTACATCTTTTACATGATATAAACATTACATTTCAAAAATTAAAATAACTCAAGGACCAATAGATTCAATGTATTTGGAGACTATCTACATAATCATTTTATTTTACAATACTTGATATCATTTCTTCTTAATGGAACTATACTAGAACATCATTTAAACATCTCATTAGTAATACTCACCCTCATAACCTATGTATTAAAAACATAAGAAATGGCTGATATTAAGTTCTTAGTAAAGGGGAATTAACATTTCATCAAGTATGATTTCATAAGAATAATTAAAAACATGATCATAATATAAATATCATATCATCATGAGTGATAACCATAAAATATAAGTGAGTTTCAATGTACATGAAATAATAACTTAAATAAAAAAATATCAACATGGAAGCATAAAATCATTAACATGGCATAAAATCATTTAACATAAGCCTTTAATCATGAGAGAATAATATCATAATGAATATTTTCCTTCAACTATGGCACAAAAATTAGCATAGGGAAACATTATTTTCATGATCCACACCATGAGAGTATAAGATACGAATATAGATCATCTTTAAAATATGGAGCATACATTAGCATAGGGAACATTAAATTCATGAGACACTCCATTAGAGTATAATAAAATAATAAATAACATCTTTCAAATATGTGACATTCATTAGTATAGGGAACATTACTATCATTATCCAAACCATGAGTTCCCAAAATTATGAGAAAATTAAAATGTACTCACTAATAATTTATCTCATGAGATATAAACGTGTAACTAGTATAGTGGATGGTGATATATGACTCCACACTTCAATCATACATACTTACATGTTCCATAAGAAACCATTCACTTTTAAAATCATAGAGAACCCATGGAAATGAAATGGGTTTCATAACAAATCCAAATTGAATTAATTCACTTTTTATAAAGAACCCATGGAAATAAAAATGGCTTTCATAAAACATCCAAATGGTATAAAATGACATCATTGATTAAATAGTGTGATATATAAAACTTGATCAACTAAAATAAAAACATAATAAAAGAAAAATATAAGTTGAAAAATGAATTATAAATCCATTTTAGATAGATAATTTTAATATAATGAAAACCAAATCATAAAAATATATTATTGATAACATTTTTTATTCATAATTGTAAAAGTATTAGTTATTATCCACTTTAAAAAAAATCTTATTTATTTTTAAGAAAAATGAAAAGAAAATATTTCATGAAATTTTATTCGGTTCAAAAAAAATTTCCACATAAATAAAAATATATAATTTTTTAAAAATGAATCTATTTTAAAATAAGTTCAATAAGAAATTATATAACTCAAAGAAAGGAGTTTGAGTTATCATGTTCCTTAACTTTACCCTTGATTTACATGTATGTTCTTTAACCTCTTGTATCATAAATATAAACATCTTAATTACCAATTTACAAACATTATTAATATACATTTCTATTTATACTCTTCATTAATAACAATTTTAATCATGTATTATATTTTTTTAATCTCTTTTCAACATTTTTTGTTTATAATCATGACTGTATTGAACTATGTTTGTAAAAGCGGTGTTAGTATTAATTTTTCATCAAAATATAATTATTTACAAAACATTAAAGATACTAGAATTTATGTTTTATTAATATCAATAATTTTATAATTCCATTACATGGAAGTTTTAGTCATGTTTTTTGAAGAGGAAAACAGTAATGAAATAGTTTCACGTTATTTACCAAAATTATGGGACTCCCTTATAACGATCATTAATTTTTGTGTTATCCAAAAACTACATATTTATTATGTATATATTATTAATATATATCATATATAATTATAAAACATAAAATAAACCCATTCAAGTTTTTAATTTAAGTAAAACAACACATTTATTCATAGAGACAACAGTTTGAACAAAGCATGATTCGTGTTTTCGTTTTTAACCATTGAATATGGGAGGGTGGTTAACGCGTGTACCATAATTAGAATAACATGACAGTATAATAATTATACCTATGTTACCATTTTAATATGGTGAAATTAAATTTTATGAAGAATATAAGAAAATAAATAAATTGACAATAGAAAGAGAGGTTAGTAACTTATACCTCATATATTAGATTATATCCTTTGTAAAAGGCATTTAACCATTGAGGGATAGACCTTTGAGAAACCCATAACCTCTTTACGGTGTATAGTATTGTTTAAGAGAGTTTTGGGTAGATTTTGGTTCAAAAAAATGGGTTTTTTTGTGAGAGGATTGAGGAGCAGAGTGCCCCATTTATAAGTGAAAATGAGTGGAATTTTTAAAAATACCCAAAAAATCGATAAAAGAAAGTCACTCTCATATAAAGAACATACAAAATTGATAAATAATGCATATGATAAGATATAAGGTCAATAAAAACCTATAAAACTAAATTATAAATATAATTCAAACATTTTAAGACCATTACCTATAAGGTTACTCATTTTTACCATATTAGTTTTCACTATGATGAATAGTTTTTACCTAGGAAATTTATCCCTTACGCCCAAAAATAAAATGTTTGTTATTATATAATTTGTACCTAATGATTATAATTTTGAATTATATTTTGTTTGATTCATGTTTTAAAAGTGATAAAAAAAATTAAAATACTAAATGTGTAATGTATTAAAAAAAATTAAAAATATAACATAAATTCTAAAATGTCAAAGATGTGATTATAAATTAAATAAAAATTTTAAAATTAAAAATTCACTTGTATAATACATATTTATTCTTAAAATAAGTTTTATAAATTTTCAATTCATACTTATATACTAATTATTTCATAAGGTCATGTTACTTTTACAAATAATATTTTTCACTATTCACCTAAAAATAAATATTTTTAGAAAAATATGAAAAATAATATTAAGATAATATGTGCATAATAAATACAAAAATGATGTTAATTTTTATAGATTCATATCTTAAAATTAATTAAAAAAAATAATTATTTACAAATATAAAATATAGCGAAAACTATTTTTATAAGAAAATTACTTTTGGTATATTATCGATTATTATTCTTATTATTTCCTATAAATTACTAAATACAAAATTTATTGATCATTTATTAATATAAAAATATATTATGATTCAATATAATAAAATTTTATAAAATATATTTCATTAGTTGTTTAGTTTCTCAATTTGAGTCGATATTTAAAGTGAACTTTATTTTGATTATATATATTTATATATATATATATATTCATAGTTTTTTTACTGTTGTTTATACCTAAGGATTCTATATTTACCTAACAATGGTATATATTTGTTTGTTTTTAGTGTTTCATATTGATTAATCCATTGATCATGGTATTTATTTAAGGATGAAAAAAATTGAGGTCATTGTAAATTGGATAAAAATTTTGAAGAAGAAAAAATTGAGTAAAGTTTGAGGAGTTGAAAAGGTTCAATTTAAAGATGTTTTCTCATAGAAATTTTGACTAAAAAAAGGGTCAATTTATCTTTATTTCAAAATAATAAGAGTTTTTTGAATTATTTTTTCCATCATACTCATGAATACTTAATTATATTTATTAATGGTAACATACAAAATTTCTCTCTGAAATAGAGTGAAGGATTTGGGGAAGGAGATATCTATAGAGATATCCTTGTCTATAAATATTAAAGTCTATAGAAATTCATAGTTAAGAAAAATAGAGATAAATATTATATCTAAAAAATATATAAAAACATTGTGTCATTAAAATATCTCCTTAAGAGAATAGGAAGAACAAGAAGGAGATTAATTTTGTGCAACAAAGTGTGGAACATTGATATATCACATTTTGTATGAAGAGAAGGAATTAAATATCAATAATAGAAGAATATGACTAAGAATTTCATATTATTGGGGGTTATAAATGAGATTAGGAGAAGAATTAAATTACAAATCTATGTTATAAGGAAGAAAATAAAGAGCATTGTCACTTATTGAAGATCTTTATAAAGAATAATTTCTTTCATGACTCATGGAAATATGATGAAAATATTGATGGGGATATCTATAAAAAGTTTATGAAGAAGAAGAAAGTGTATATCAATGGAATGTATCTACATATGGTGCATCAATATAAATAGTGAGGTTTTTACACTTAGTGAATGACGCCAAAGTTTTATTTCATTACCCGACCCAAGTTGAGGCTCAAGCCACAACTACCCCAAGCCCACCTCCTTAGGCTAGGGGGTGGAGACCAATTCCGAAAGAATAAATATCATTGGGAGGCCTTTTATATGTACCTGTATGCACTCACACATCCATATTGATGAAAACATGAAGAGGAATAATAGAAAAAGTTGAAAAATACTAGGGAAACAACCCTCCATATAAAACCTCTAGACAGTACAATAGTACATTAGTGTAAACTGAAAATTAAAGGAGGAAAATAAATACCCAATAAGAAAGATTTCTTAACCTGAAAAAAACTAGAAAGTAAAAAAAATTGAGAGATCTCAACTCTTGATCTCCAAGTTGAGGCAATCATATGTGGTCCAAAGTACTAGGTATCCCTAAGATCATCTATAGTCACCGCTGACATGTTCGTCGTCTACATAAGACAAAAAACATGTGAGAAAATCCCATATAGGGGAGAACGTATACATATCTAGTAGGAAACCCTAAAATATGAAGGGGGAGTGGTAAGAGATGAAATAGTAATATAAGTACAGTTAGTAGTAAACATGATGTAGAAAGTAGTGAAATAGAATAACTCAACCCAAACCAAGAGAGAGAGAGAGAGTAACCTCATCCAATATCAAGTGGATAAACATGGAGTGTTGATGAAATACATGTTGAGCCATTTCCACCCATATAAATATAGTAAACTCATCCAACTATGAGAATCTAAAGAGAAAAGGCGTGTGGCATTCTATGCACATATTCACAACTAATGGAAGGAGAGTAACAAAATATAATGGTACAGATACAAAAGTATATATATGTGTGTGCTCAGTAAAATAATCCCAAATGAGAGAGTAATGGGGTATCAATATTACAACTCATCCCAATAATAAGAGTCACCAATAGTTCCAAAACCCCATCAATGATGCACAACATCTCACGTGTCTTCTCTAATGCAACCATGTGAAGGCCCATGCCTCATTATTTTTTTATATATCTGAGGGGACGTAAACTCCAAGTAGAGGACCTTCACCCTAGTGTGTTAGGGGGTTTCACTCTATAAGTATCCATAGAGGACCCATTCCCAAGTTAATGGGGGTTCCACTCTAGTGTCATGAGGACCTGTGCCTTATCAGATAGGGGTTCCACTATGGTCATCGAGGACCTGCGCCCTATCTGGTAGGGGTTCCACTTGGAAAGTACCTATAGAGGACATGCACCCTAGTGTTTTAGTGGGTTCCAATCCAATATCATAAAGACTCGCTCTCTATCTGATATGGGGTACCACTATGGTCATTGAGGACCCATTCCTAATCCGATAGGGGGTTTTACATAGTATTTTTGGAGGACTTGTGCCCTAGTGCGTCAAGGGGATCCACTCTATAAGTTCAGGACTCACTCCCTAGTGTGAAAAGGGGCTTCCACTCTAGTCATCAAGGACCCTCACCGTATCCAATAGGGGGTTTCGATCGTTATGTAGAGTAACTACACCCAAGCTAATGGGGGTTTATACTATAGTGTCTTGAGTGATCCTCTACTTGATTACTGTCATTGTTAGGCATCACCTAAATAAGTGTCATTTCTAGAAAATTTCACATCATATCCAAAAATATATAATAGAGGGAACCATTGCATTATATATGGGAAAACACTCATGATAGGATACTTGTGGGACAAAATATTAGTTCAAACAAAGGAGATTGAAAACATTAAAGTTTCCTCAAAAGGAGACAAGGGGTATATGGTATGTGAGGAGACCCACACGGCATGTGGTCCCACTCCATCACCTAACTATGTCCCTGGTGGTACACAGCTTTCCTACCATGTAGGCATCCATAGCTTTCCATCCATGTAGGTATACATGTTGTGTGAGGGATATACATGTTTTGCCCATGACACTTGGGGTCCTGCCCATGGGCTTGGCCATGTCTGTGTATCCACCTTATTTTTTTGTACTTTAACTTGTGTATCTTTCCTTTAGAACTGGGCGTAAATCTCCACATAGAGCATCTCCCATGTGCTCTAGTCATACTTGTATACTCAGGAACAAGGTGTGTTCCTGGTCATGTGTTCCTCCACATGGTTCATTTGTATGGAAAAGAGGGTACCCAGTGTTTAGGGAGTATACAAAGCATGACATACTTATAAAAACCTAAAACCCCTTCCATTGCATCATAGGGGCTACATACCATGTGTATATCGTGATTCATTATGTAAAGTCAGGATTTTCACAGTTTCTAAAATCTATGTTCTAGGTATAAAATTTGGTCACACCCCTTAGATTTTAGCCCTATATCTAACCATTATTATTGGATATCACTTCATCCAATGTATTTTGGACCTCTAGTGGCCGGAAATCCAATTCCTAAATCTTATCACACTTCTCCTCACACTGTGCATGATCGGGTGCTTCCGTTTGTTGAATATTTGATCTATGATCATCAAAACATTCATCCACACCCTGCAAACATCCCATATCTAGCTCGCAATTCATTGATCCATACCTCATACATGAATATTTCATGATTTCAAGGGTCTGATCGGGCTTGGTACCACTCAGAAATGTTGAACTGGGACCATGGGGTCCAACTACTAAAGAACACAAAGAAATTTAGGGGGAAAGTCACAAGAACAAAAGTTTAACCATTGTTGGACAGTAATTCATCACCAATGATAAAGAATAGGGTTATCCTAGTTATAAAACAAGAATGACCAACTAAAATTCCAATACATTTGCTCATTCTCAGGCCACAATTAGTGCAGATCAAAGAAGGGGATTTATTTTCTCAATCAATTTAATAAAATATGGTGTAAACCAGAAATTTATGAGTCCTACCTTGAAATTGGATCATTATTTTTTTAAATAACATGCTTACCAATAAATAGAATATGTTTTTACATTCATTTTATCCTGATATGAACTGACCCAGTGTTTCTTCATCATCCAAGGTGATTCTACCAATAGAAGGAGAAGAAGGACATTTCTTGAAGATTCCAGAGTTATGAGGCTAGCCCTGGGAAAATTTCAATGGAAGTATTCCTCTATAAATTTTTGTTTGCTTAAACAAATTAATTAACTAATTTAATTAATTAATTTGTCCACTAAATGTACTTATAATGGGTGAGGTATCTGAATTCCCCACACCAATCTATTTTAGGTCGATCTTATGGTAAAAATCACATTTATGATTCAAATGTGGTCTCATATTTATGATCCAAGATTATATTTAAGAATTATCCCATTTTTATTAAGAAAATTCACTCACATAATGTAAAATATATTTAATATTTTTATAAAATTATTTCTAGGAACATTGGGACTCAGAATCACATGATATCTTGTCCCATAGCTCTAGAAATATATATATATATAAATGTTTCAATGACTTACATGGAAAAAACAGGTCTCTATATCATTTACTCATTTAATATTTTCATCCATAAAAAGAAAAATTATATAAAAAACTCAAGATATTGTGCCTGCATCTGGCTCTCCCACTCCCAAGAAATCTCCTACACATTCACATGCCGGCACAACATGCAAACCAAGTGTATTTTCCATCCACACAGTTTCATATCCTCTCGATCCTCAATCACCACCAGGTGATCTGAAAATTTGTCTCCATCCTCAATGTCCAGGTCACCATATTTGATGGTGTGCATGGGTTCATGCATGTATCTCATCAATTGTGACACACTGAAGATTTTG